>CM057454.1:951572500-952822500 GCA_016271365.2 Neoceratodus forsteri | reverse complement strand
AAAAATGGCTGCAGATCCAAGGCCATCATCTAACCAACTAAACTGGTGATCTGCTGTGCTGTTGGGTGTGACACCTATTTTGTGCGGGCATGAAAGGCTTGTATGATGGGAGTAATCAAAGCAGTACCACAGCACATTGATTTTGACTTTAAACCCATGGTGGAGGGTGTTACAATAATATATGATTGAGCAGAAGAAGGCAGAATGGGTGATGATTTGGTACTGGGATGCGCTACAAGTGGTGTAGGGGGATTTGACGGCATACTATCTGTCTCAGTAATAGAATCACTTCCAATACTTTGTGTATCTACTGGACCAGTACCAGAGGAGGGGCTGACAGGCACATGTTGTGAAGTGGGAGGAACTGCTGTGGATCTTTGAAGTGCATGGGGATGTTTTATTCAGAGGTGGGTCATCATTGATCTTGTTGTGAGATCTGAGAGGTTTTTACAGTGACTTATAGTACAGTCGTACACAGAACATACTGCCTTTGTTGCATTATCTTTCATAACACTAAAGTACAACCACGCCACACCTTTCCTCCCACTGACAGTGGAAGTACTGGACCCAGTAGGGTGACCATGGCCATATTTTGCCCCTTTCACCTTGTTAGAGCTGGGTGCAGTGGATGCAGTTGTTCTGCCCCTTTCTTTCTACGCAACAGATGTAGTTGTAGAACTACTTTATGTATCAGGTGGAGTTGAACTTGACACAACTCTTTGAAAGGATAGGGAGGGATGTTTTTTTTTTTAGGAGGAGGAGGAGGAGAAAGGTGACCCTGACCAACCTGCTTGTCATGATTAGCAGCACTGCATTTTTTGTTAGCTGCACAGTCACACTTCTCACACAGATATGATGCATATTCAGCCTCATCTCCAAATTTGTTTAGGTGAGTATCACTGTCAGATGATGTATTGCACAAGTCTTGTGGCTCTGGTAAATACTCAGAACCAGATGAATGCTCTTCTTTGGAATCCTCCAAATCAGCAATAGAAAATGTGGTGAGAGGAAACGTATGAGGCTGAACTACAAAATGTTTCGGCTACACAATTGATGCAGTAGCTGTAACAGTCTCGTGGTCAGTACTAGTCACAATATCTATGGTCATGGGTACAGTTGGCAAGGTAGTAGCACTGTTGACAGTAGTTCTGGTGCCAGAATTACTATCAGGAGTTACAGTTTAAGAAATTGGCATCATATTACAGTTAGTTGTAATACTGGCAGCAGTAGTCATGGTGACAGCAGAACACTCAGGATTACTAATGGAGACAATGGTTGTGGTGACAGTGGCTGAGCAGGAGCACAAATATCAGTGCACACTGTTATGACAGTGGTGATGTTAATAGTACACAAAGGACCTGCTCTGGTTGCTGAAATCCCGGCACTGGTGGTGGGGATGAGCACACTGATAAGCGATGTTGCTTCTATGGGGCGGTTGTGTGAATAGCACTACCACTGGTAGTGAGGGTGGCGTCTTGTTCTTGTATGACTGGAGATGTCAGCTGTAAAGCCCTCCTACTTGTACAAAATGATGGTGCTGCAAATACATTACTAGTAGTAGTGGCAGTAGATGTAGTTATAGTAGTACTAGTACTACCCACAATCCTACTGAAACCAGAACCTGAAGGCTTATCAGGAGAGAAAACTATTTTAGAACAGTGAATAAGAACAGACCTTCTTCCTCACCACTTACAACTGGTGGTGAAGATGGCTTGCTTGGGCTGGACCATGCATGTTTTAGGGGATTGATGAGACATGGTCTGTAACTTACTGTGTATTTTATTTGTGATTAGTGTTTTTGTTTATGTTGGTGCTTCTTGCCGGAAAAAACAATATCCAGCCGCACCGCTGAAGTAGCAGCTAATAAAGACAGGTTGATACTAGAGAGAGATGGAGTCAGCAGACAAGTTCTTACTCATATAGTGTCAGTTGTGCAGTCATATAGTACAGTAATTCAAGCTTCCAAGGTGCACCACACAACTTACAACACACAGAACCCAGTGAGTCATGCCAGACATACACAGAAATTCTAAAGCAGTTCACAGAAAACTTATGTGTACACACTCACAGCAGGGCATGGGGGGGGTGAAGAAGACATGCAAAAAAGGAAAAACTGACATGCACAGGAGGCCACTCAGGTGTAGTGAGCTGTGGAGAGAGGAGTCACTTGCGACACTCTCCTCATTCAGTTGTACAGGGAACTGAGCCAAGAACCAGACCACAATCAGCAACAATTCAATGGCCAAGCCTGATCCAATAAGAAAAAAAATACAATGCTTAATAAATCACAAAAAAATGCATGCAGACAACTTTGTGTGCACTTACAAGACATAGATTACAAGAACATCAATACAACACGTGCACAGTGATGTATGCACCACGGTGAGTTGCAACTCAGACAAGAGGGAGTCAGATGACAATCACACCTCACTTATACAGGGAACCGAGCCTGGAACCTGATGACAGTAAAATATCAATTTGCATCACAAAAGAAATAGAAAATACCACAGGGGCTATGTGTGATTTGGAAGAAAAAGCTAAGCAAGCACAGCAGTGGGGATGAGGCAGTCAGCAAAAACTTGAACCACTCCCTGTTAAATGAGCCCAGTAACGGTTACTCACTACATGCAAAAGCCAAGCTGGACTTTGTTGACAAAAGAGAACAGAAAAGTTATTGAGCAAAAAATCTAATCACTCTGCTTCAACTGAGCTGTGAAACTGTAAGCAGTGGGGGGGGGGGGCAGCACAGACAGTCACACACAGATTCACTCACACACACAATCTCCTTTTCCTTGAAACAAAACTGCAGTCAGATCCAGTCACAAGGTGATCAGATGTCAAAACTGGATCACACGTAAAATGTTTTTTAAACAGTTATAAAAGTCACAAGTGGTAAACTAAACAGAGCTAGCTCTCTCAGAAACAACTGCCTCCTCTCATCTGCACACTCATAGTGAGATCACATGGTGTTCCTGGCTGTGAACTCCAAAAACAGCCTCTGATTAGCCAGCAAAGCTCTGTGAGATTTTGAAATCTCACCCACTGAATAGTACGTCCTGAATAGTGGCCAAATAGTGGACTATTCAGGATGTCCATCCAAATATTCGGCAAGCCCACTATTCATGGTATTCGGGAAATACTATCTGGACCATGCACAGCCCAATTGGCCTTATAATATTGCTATGATATGGGATATGAATTGCAACCATAAACTGAAACAGGCTGTATAAAATATGCACAGGACTGAGTTTCAAACAGTTTTGTTATTGCACAAGTTAAAACAATGTATGAAGTCCTCCTCCATACCCTAGCTGGCCTCCATTTCTCACCTGAGGTCTGCTTCTGGTTCAAGGATTACAAACGGGCAGATCCCATTGCATCATTATTGGCGGTGTCCTCTTTGAATCCTGCCCCATCAAATACGGCATCCCCCAAGGGTCCATCCTGGGCCCTCTTCTTTTCTCTGTGGTCGTTAACTCCCTGCCTGACATTTGCACCACCTCAGAACTCATTCTGTATGCAGATGATGCAGCCCTTTTCTGTCAGGGCAAAAACCCCAACACTCTCATTAACAAACTACAATTTGATTTCAGCACACTTCACACTTGGGTTATGTCCAAAGGTCTTGTACTCAACTCCAAGAAAACTAAGTTTGTGGTTTTCTCCAGCCCTGCAAACCCCTTGGCTTTGACCTCTCCCTCTATGATAACCTTGGTAATGCCATTGAAAGAATCAGTGAATTCAAATACCTTGACTTCCTCCTGGATTGCCACCTCAATTTAGATGCTCACACTAGCCTCACAATCAAAAAAGCCCACCAATGACTCAGTATCCTCCACAGAACCAAGCATTTCCTTAACAGGGAATCCAAATCCCTCTTAGTCTCCAGCTTCCTCCTTCCTGTCTTTAACTATGGTTCACTTGTCTCCCTCCCCCACCTCTCCATCAAAAATTTCTCCAGACTTCAAAACTCCTACCACAATGCTATCTGCTTTGCCTCTGGTATCCTTAAACTCACACACCACTGTGAAATTTATAAGCTCACCAGTCAGCCTTCCCTTGAGGCCCGCCTCAACTGCAAGATGGCCACCTTCTTCTTCTTTTTAGCATATAATAATTTTTTATTATTAGTTTCCAAAAAAAGAATCAAACATGCACAGTTCAGTCAGGACACATTACACCTGTAGCAGATGAGCCAAAAAACATCCAGCTTTCAACATTGACAAAGTCACAGATACTGATCCATTGATATTAGGCTTACATACATGTACTGTCCTATCATATACGTAACCTTGAAACTATAAACTGCAACACAGATGCCCCATAAGGAAAAGGTAAGGGGGCTGATACAATATAGAAAAAAAAACAGGTAGAACCCTAAATCCCTCAACTGGATGGAGACAGAAGACACCGGAAGTCATAGTGAGTAAGTGGAGGAGGAAATAAGACAATGGGTGGGCTCTATAAGCCTGACTGGGCTGTGGATGACCTTTCTAGGATTACATCTAAAATAGGGACAGCCATGACCTTGAGTCCTAGGGGCTAAAGTTCTGAAAGGGGGGTTTACATGGAAGGGAAAGCGGGGCCCTACAGAGAGAGGAATTGAGATACCTTTCTCATTTTCAGTAGTAGATGTGAAGCTGCCCTCTATTGGCATAGGTAAGCCTCTCCAGGGTAGCAAGTCTGGTCAGAGTGGAGTGTCAAGAGGAGATTGTGGGAAGTGATGCCTGGCTCCATTTCATTAGTAGGATCCTCTTAGCCTCTAACAGAGCTACTAAGATCCAGTCTCTCTGAGCAGGTGATAACTGACACAGGGAAGAAGGGTCCCCCAGGAGGAGTATGGGATTAGAGATGTCAATAGGTTGCCCCAGGACACTGGAGCAATCCATTGCCACTGCAGACCAGAAAGGGATAAGCCTAGGGCATTGCCAGAGGACATGAAGAATGTAGGCCGGGCTTTGCCGACAACGCCAGCATTCTGCATGTGGAAGAATACTCCATGAGTAGGGATGTAAGTTTGTCATGGATGAGGTTTTAATGAATAATTGTTTGTTCATGAAATCATTAGTAAACAGCAGTAAATGTTGTGGCACTGTCATCATTGCTACATTCTGATGACACTAGTGAAAGTCATGGAAGTCCTGAATAAAGATCAAACGGCATGGAATCAATGACATGTATGACTGCCATGACAAACTTACATCCCTACCCATGAGTGAAGGGTGGCCGGGGGTCAATACCAATGGAGGAGGATCTTGAGCTGGATTAGTTGACTTACTAACATACTATTTGCCAGCAGATTAGGCCTTACGGTCTACCAAGTCTGCTCAAACCTCAGATCCCTAGTTGGGTGCCGAGGCCCTCCCCCACCTTGTGTTCCAGAAATCCCTATCATCCATCCCCACCCCCCCGGGACAGGCCATCATCTGATACATCCACTTTCTGTGTCTATCCCACCCTCTCTTGAAGCCCTCCACTGTGGATCTCTGAACCAGCTCGTCAGGCAGTGCATTCAAAGGGTCCACCACCCTCTCAGTGAAAAACCTCCTCCTCTTCTTCCCCCCTCACCCTTCCACCTTCCAACTTCAAACCATGCCCTCTAGTGATACCTCTCTGCTTTAGTCTAAAGATCCCCTTCGTGTTTACCCTATGTATTCCCTTGAGGTACTTGAAGACCTCAATCATGTCCCCCCTGTCTCTCCTCTCCTCCAATGAAAACAGGCAGAGCTCCTCAAGTCTGTCCTCATACGTCAAATCCCCTAGCCCTCATATCATCTTAGTTTCCCTCCTCTGTACCCTCTCCAGGAGCTGTATGTCCCTCTTCAAGTGTGGTCTCCAGTACTGTATACAGTACTCAAGGTGTGGTCTAACCAGTCCATTGTACAGCGGCAGAATCACTTCCTTGTTCCTAGAGGTGATCCCCCTTACTATGCATCCAAACATACTGTTTGCCTTGCTAGCCACTCTCCTGCACTGCTCAGAGTTATTCATACATGCATCCACCATGACCCCTAGGCCTTTTTCCCCCTATTGAGGCCTCCATCGCCTCCCTTCCCAGGGTGTACCTGTGCTTAGGGTTTCCCCGCCCAAGATGTAACACCTTGCACTTGGTGATATTGAAATTTAATTTCCATGTGTGAGCCCAGCTTTCCAGGGTGTCCAGGTCCCCTTGCAGGGCCAACATCCCCTCTTCTCCCTCAACTACTGCTCCCATCTTGAAGTCATCAGTGAAGAGACTCATTTCACACCCTATACCCTCCCTGATGTCTGATATGTATGCATTAAACAGGACTTCTGGCATCTTTATAGGCTGACCATGCCAATTTCAGGCTACAAGACCATATTGCTGGTGCAATGGGGTATGTTAAATTGTTGCTTCAGGCAAGTCTGCAGGGTTCCATATGGTCGGACTATGCATCCCACCAAGTATGGTAGAACTGCCCAGCTAAGCCCTGAGAGGTGGTTTTAAGGTGCAGGGTAGATAGCCTTCACCATTTGGTGTCAATGGGATATATCAACTTAAGGGTTTGCACTACACTGCGATCAATCAATCAATCAATCAATCAAAATCTTTATTTATTCAGGCGAACATCATTGAGCATAGCTCATTTACAAGATGGACCTGAGTGGTCATAACAAAAAGGTTACAGATTGTATACAAAAACATGATATTGAATAAGCACAAATACAACCATTTATGAGTGAGATAGATGTACAAATATTTACATATATACAAGGCAAAGGACAGTAAACCTAAAACCTAATAAAGGAGAGAAACAAACAGTGTAGTAGGGATAAGGCTTGGATAATGGTACATGGGTGGGCATATATGTATGAGGTTTGATGGGGAAAGGACCAGAGGAATGATAGAAGAATAGGGAGGAGCTTTAAAAGAGGGGGTGTGGAGGAGAGAGGGGGTGTGGGAGGGGTGGGGGTGTGGGAGGACTAGGCCTTGTGGAAGCAATTGCATGAATCTGGGATTAGGCTGGTATACAGCTTTTTGAAGGATGTAAGAGGAATCAGTGTATCCATTTTCAATGACTTTTGGATAGAATTCCAGATAAGTTCCAGGTAAGTGCGATGCTACAAGTATCTCCAGAAGTCCTTGGCCGGGAGATAGTAATGGGCTCTTAACTGATCAAAGGACAAGTGTTCAGAGGAGCCAGACATAAATAAATCCTGAGCAATGTGAATCCCATATGTGTCTCAAGACTGCCAGTAAAGGGGTTTCCTATCAACAACCAGGAGTCAGTTATTCCAGAGGCTGTTGTACTAGACAGGGGGAAGCCGTGTCAACTTAGTTGTATCAGCCACAGCCATGAGTTTGGACCATGCAGTCCTAGTCCTAGCCATCACTGGAGTTAGCTTATCAGAAGATAGGGAGGAATTCATTAACAGAAGGCTGGGGGAACAGCCCTGTAAAATTTGGGACTCCAACTGTACCCATGGGGGCTGAAGAGGAGGAAGGGATGAACCATTTGGTGGCCTGTGCTGACAGGTAGGACAAGTGGTATCCTTGCAGCCAGGGGAGTCCCATACCCCCCCTTTGACCAGTGGGCCAGCAGCTTGGTACAGCTCCAGCTTGGCTTCTTGACCTCCCATAGAAGAAGTGAAATCAATTTGTCCAGGGAACAAAGCAGCTTAATGGAAAGCATGATGGGAAGGTTATTTAGCTGGTATGCTACCCTTGGTAGGAGAAGCATGCGAGATGCGGCTACCTTGCCAGGAAGGGATAGGTTAAGCCTACGCCAATGGTTCACTTCAGCTGAGAGTTGCAAAATTAGGGGAGAGAAATTACTACATTCTAGCTGTTACCAGTTAAAGGTGATGTTAATCCCTAAATAGGAGAAGCCTTGGGGTGCCCATTTAAACTCAGTGCCCTGCAGACAATCTTTGGTGCAGGCCGCATTTAGGGGTGCCAGGTTTGTCCTCTTTTGATTGATGTGCAGCCTGGACAGCTGAACAAAGGCCCACAGAGTCTCCAGAACTCTTGGTAGGGAATCCTGAGGGTGAGCTATTGTGAGTAGCAGGGCATCTGCATAGGAGGTGGCCAAATATGTGTGCTTACTCACTGATATACCTTTGATCTCCTTGATGGTCAAAAGTTTCCAAGTAAATAGATCCTAGAGCTACCAGAAAGAGCAAAGCGGAGAGGGGGCAGCCTTGCCGTATACCCCTTTGTAGGGAAAAGGAGTGGAGATGTCCTTATTAGTTAGGATCCTGGCCATCAATGCATTATAAAGGGTATGAATCCACTGCCAGAAGTATGGACTGAAGTTGTAGAGCTGAAGGACTTTGTGTAGGTAGGGCCACTCCACTGAGTCAAAGGCTTTTGAAAAATCTACCACCATCGCTGCCATGGGGGTATGAGAGCGCAAAGCCAACCATTTAAGATTGAGAATCAATCTGGTGTTATCCACTGCAGCCCTGCCTTTGACAAACCCTACTTGGGATGGGTGTATCAAGGAGGGAATTACCTCTATCAGCCTATTGGCCAAGATTTTGGCAGCTATCTTGGTATCCACTGAGATGCGGAAAATGGGGTGATAGTTGGCACAATCTAGCAGATCATCTGACTTTTTGGGCAGGAGAGTGACCAGGGCCTCCTGCATGGTAGGAGGGAGAATGCTAGTGCTGTGGGCCTCTTGTAGGACCACTAGGAGGGGAGTGTTGATCTCCTGGCTCAGGAGCTGATACAGCTCTGTGGTCCTGTGTCAGGCCCTGGTGCTTTGCCCTTGGCTAGTTGAGAGCCACCTTCTTCTTCAAACTGTCCTGTGGAACTGCTCGCTTAGTGCCTCACTTCTTTCTTCCAGACAGCCACCTCCACCAGGACCACTAGACTGTCCTCCACTCTCTCTTTCACTGTTCCTTTCTGCTGGACCACTCAAGGCCAGAAAACACTCTTTTTTTATGGAACCCAAGCTCTTCAATCCTCTCCCTCTGGAACTAAAACTCAGTCCCTCTACAAATGCCTTCAAACACCATATCAGTAGACATTTCTCTCCCACCTGCACTTGCTCGCATCCCTAATCTGGCTCTCATTCTGCACTTTTCCCCCCTCATTCTCTAGTTATCCACCTCAGGCACTTAGCCTCTCTTTCTAGCACTTGTAGTATTGCTAATCCACCTAGGCTAGTTTTTAGATTGCACTTAATTTTTTTTCCCACTGTTATATTATATTATTGTTAAACCCTCAATGAATGCTTAATGTCACCTTGTATTTGTTAATTCACCAGGGCCAATTCATGGTTTGCCCTTTAGACTATATTATCCTAAATTTATGTACCATTTTATTAACCCTTGCTGTTAGTTAAATGTTCAAGCCTATGTCATGTCTCATGACTGTTGTATGTAACTGGACACTTGTGTAAATGGGCAGCAATGCTCACATGCCTTTCCAGTATAACCAATAAAAATGAAATGAATGGATGAAATGCTGCACTTACATGTTGTAGTGTTAATTTCTTCTTAATGGAAGTACTTTTTTTTTTTTGGCATTTCAGCATCTTTAATTGAGGAAAATATAAACGATCTTCAAGATGGAGCTAGCCACTTTGACAAAGCACCTGTGACAAGAGTGTGAACCGTTGTTGTTTGTGAGTCCTTCTTCCCGAGACCTGCAACATTGCACCAGTAGGTTGTTCACTGATTAAGACTGGAGTATGGAAACTGAATAAACACAGTTTGGCAGAACACACTAAGCTGTAGTGGTTCTTCTCAATAGGTAAAACAAAAATCGGTTGGGCTCATAATAGCTTCAAAAACTGGCTACTAGGGCTGAATGCAGGTGCTAAATTATAAGGATGATGCAATGTAATATTGCCATAAAGCTAACCAGGGCAAGAAAGATGAAGTCTACCAGCACTTTGGTTAAAAAAAGAAATGGGAAACTAACACTTCTTACTCAATCCTGTTACTCAAATCACCAACTTCAAGACTGTGTGGAACATACATAAACAAATGCACTCTAAAAACGATCATTCATGAAGCAATTCATAGAATCTTCTTGGCTCTATTGCCTAAGTCCAAATCTTCCAATATTGCTTGCTTCACATTCTAGAATTTACAGGCTTATACTTTGCAGAATTATGAGGCAAAGGATGATGTGTGTGTGTGCTTTCATGCACAACATTACTGTTGATGTTTTGGTATGCTGACCATGCCTTCTTCTGAGTGATGCTTCCTTTCCACATGCCCTATTATATATTTGTTTGGTCATCATGATAACCAAGGTAGTGCTGCCTATATTACAACTTTTATTGAAGTCCATGCATATTTTTGTTTTTGCTTGTAAGAATATAGTGCTAATAACATATCAAAACATCAGTGTTCCAAGTGACTATTAGTCCTGAACCAGACTGTAAACTTTAAAAAATTGATAATCTTATTTACAGTTTAAAAAACCTACACTCCAGATTAATTCATTGTTTGCACTCTTTGTGCTTCTCATTCATGTTTTTTTTTAAAATAGGTTATGGATGCCAATGCTTTGAGATTCCTCTCAATTATAATTACGTTTAACATTACAAGACAGTGGGTTCCATTTTCAAACAGCCCCTTAGATAACTGAAATTTGAGGCGATCTAGGGCTGCAGTGAACTCTGGGTGTGTCAGGAACCCTGTGCCCAATTCTATAAAAACAGGGGTCCCTGCACCAAAAACTTGGGAGTTGCTGCACCTGCAAGCTAGCACCAAACAATTGGCGCACCTGCGGGTATTGCTACAGAGATCCAGTTCCCCCTGCCCAGTGCAACACTAGAGGGGCCAGGATGGTGGGGGAGTGAATCACATTTGCCAGGAGGGTCCAGAAGAAGAAGGAGCATGGGGGTTCCATAGACGGAGTTGGGGAGATAGTGGGCATGCAAGGGGGTGATGTGGCATGCAGCAGGTGTGCTATTATATAACTATTAATTTAATAGATGGTACTGTGGGGTGGTCCAGGGGCAGACAGTGCCAAAGGCTGGGGCTGATTTCAGGCCTGTGTCCACCTGGGGGCCATGGCAGTGTTTGTCTCTTGAACCCCCTGCAGTAACATGCCATTACCATAATAGTTATATAAATGGCACCCCCAATGGGTGCCACATCATCCCCTCACATGTCCACCATCTCCCCAACTCCCCATATTGCACCCCTGTGCCCCCCTTCTTCCCCTGGACCCCACTTTCAGAGCCCCCCAATTTACCACATTGGCACATGGTGCTTAGACCACCTTATGGGTTGTCTAAGCTGAGCCCCTTTCTACACCCATGGCAGGACTTACAGAATACAAAATAAATGGATGGTGCAGCCTCCACATGGCTCAAGCTCCCTTGGGACCTGGAGCATTGGCACTTTTGTCACAAGGGTGGCACAAGGGGACTTTTCCACCCAGTATCCTGATATCACCATGATGGGTGTTTGAGAATCAGGACTACCACAAACTGTGATGCAAGGTGCCACTTGCATTATCCCCATTTGGCGCAGGCACCTTGCGTCATAGTTTTCCTTTTGAGAATTGGGCCCAGTTTGTTAAAAATTGCAATAGAAGCTAATACAGACTTTTTTCTGGCCTTTACAGCGGAGGAAGAAAAATAAGAAACCTATGCAACAACAGGTTAGGATGATTTATTTGGCAGTACTAAAACACCAAGCACCCCTAGCATAGCTATTCAGTCATTTGAAGCACTCAGAAAGAAACAAATTCATATGCATATGCATGACCTTTCCCTCTGTATATACTGGAGGGAAAAACAAATCCCCCAAGGCCTCATAATTCAGAAGCTCCCATCATTTGGCACAAATGACACAAACTTTATGAAAGATTGGGAACAAATAACAAATGAAACTTCCAATGATCTGGTTCTAGCCACTACTAAAAATACAAGGAAAGATTATAACAAACTTAAAGAAGAAATTAAGAAACAGCAAAATGAAATGTTAAAAAAAGTACAGTACAGGCTCCCATTAGGGATGAACGTTTAAAAAAAACTAGAGGAAAAGATTAATACATTTCAATAAGATTTAAAGGAATACAAAAAGAAAAAAACATGACTGGGATGCAAATGACTACAGAGACAGTATGATATATAATTGGCATGGTAAGAGAGAAAATGAATTCAACTGAGAGAGAGGCAAAGATTTCAAGTTGAGAATTTTGAAACCGCTAACAGTGAAACAAATATAAGTCAGGGTTACACATCTGGCCAAGAACACCAGGGTTTTCAACAGGACCCACTAGAAGGGCCCAGCAACAATAGAGGGAGTGGAGAAGGACAAAAGGAGGGGGGCACAGACTACAAAGGGAGAAGCATAGGAAACCTAGGGAGTTATGGAGAGTCCTGGGGGGCAGCCATTGGCCTGGAGAGGTTACAAAGGTTGACAACCAAATAAGTATATAATGGAGCATGTAGAAGAGGAGTATTACTCAGAAGAAGGTGTGATTAGCATGCAGAAAAATGTCAGCAGTAACATTGTGTGTGAGTGCACACACTTCACGACTTGCTATGCAATCCCGCAAAGGATGATCTGCGAAGTATAATCCTGTGAAATCTAGGATGTGAAGAAAACCATATTGGAAAACTGGGACTTTGGCAATAGTGCCAAGAAGATTCTACAAGGTGCTTCATTAACTATTGTTTTAGGATTCATCTCTTTATGCATGTTCTACACTGTCTGTAAGTTGGTTACATGAGTAAAAAGACTGGGCAAGGAGTATCACTCTCCCACTTCTTATTTAGCAGAAGTGCATCCATTCATATTGCTAGCTCTGGGTTAGTTTTATGGTGTATGCCATCTCTACAGTGACAACTTTACAGCGATGTTGTCTATGCCTACAGCATTGATACATCACTGTAAAGTCTGCTCGGGACCCTGGCACTCTTTCTTGAGGTCCTGCACCCATCTCTGAATCGGCTCTGGCTTGGAGTTGATTACAGCAATCTAGGGGTGTGTGGGGGTACAGCCCCCTCAAGAAAAACAACTTTGTCCTCCTGGGCACAATGCTGAATGCAATTGTTGTTGACACCGTGGTGTCGGGGAAATGTTGCATCAACAACAAATTGTTGATGCGGTGTTGTGGATCCGTTTTATGGCAGTATTATGCTGCATTACTTCTTTTGCACCTGTGAGCTGAGTGATGGGTTTGGAATGTTTTCCATTGTAAGTCTGGACTTCCTAGCACCCTGCCAAGCCCAGAGCCCTCTACTTCTGATTTTACTATACTGTTGTGGAGGGGGGGGGCAATGTGAAAATATCCCACACAAGGGACATCTGCTGTCTATGGGAGATGGATAGTCTAGGAGGCTCCTCTTCATATTCATCAACCAGAGGCAGTGGTTCCACAGAAGGATTGATGCCCTGCACTCTCCTCTGGCAGCAGAGGTGCTGGGACATCATGACCTACAGGGGTCACCACTTCTTACTGCTGTTGCACTGTGGAGGGGTCCACAGCCAGATGAAACTGCCTGCTGCAAGAAGCTTGTTCCTGCCCCTTTCTCCACAGCCAATGCTGCTGGTGCTACCCATGATGTTTGCTGTAGACATATGAGATGGCATGCTCCATATGTTAATTGCATCACTTTCTCCCTCCTCTAACTCCCAGTCCCACTTCTCCAAGCACTTTCCTCTCTTCCTATATTAAGGAAACAGAAAAAAAATGAAACAATAGAAATAGATGGTAAACATGAAAGATGTTACGAAAGTAAGTAGAAAAATCTAATTATTAAACACTAGAGTGCCTGAAACACAAGTTAAATAAGTTAAGTAAGACCACTCTTGGCACAACAAGTTGCAGTAATGCTGAAGTGTAGTCAACTCGGGGGCTACCATTGTATAAATTAAAAAAAAAAAAAACTGACATCAAGTAAAAATACTTCCAAAAAACCAAAAATAGGGACCTAGAAGGAGAGCTACACATCTAGGGGGAACTAGAAGGAGTGCTTCAGAAACAGACAAGTAATGTAATAGCTAACAGACAAATAATGTATATTGTAATTACACAAATAGTGTAATAGCTGTATAAGTGCAGAGTAATGTGGGGAGTGGTGCAATGCAGTGGAAGTGGGGCAGCTGTATTCAGGCAGACCTTCTAGACACTGAGGTGCAGCTCTATCTGCAAGCATCTCTCTGGACTGTGAGAAGAGGTAGCCAGACTCTGAGTGGCAATAAATTTGGTCAGGAATACCTTTGCTCCCATTCAGAGACCACACAGTCCAACACTGCTGCCTCAAAGGATGCCAAGAATGAGGAGCACTTGGCAATGGGGGGCTTGGGGAGGTTTAGGATGGTCAGGCAGAGGTGCGTCCCAAATCCTGTTCCACTCCAGAATTCATATGCTGCATTGGCAAATGGGAACAACCAGACAGAGGCACCTGGAGAAGAGGAAGGGAAGGATGTGGAGGTCAGCTGAGGAGGTGACTTCAGTGGGGGAGCAGTGGACCCCAGAGGAGGAGGAAGTAAATCCAGGTGGGGGACTCTTATCATACAGTGAGTCATGCTAAGAACATTTGAGTGAAAAGACAGGGAGGTAATGTGCCTACCAGGTGCCACGGCATGGAGGGATGGGAGGAAGATCCTGGGGATCTCCAGGAAGACAAGATGGAAGGGAGAGCTGGATGTCATTATCTACCTAGGAACTAATGACCTGATAAATGGGGAGCCTAAGGAAGTTCAGGAAGAGTTCAGAAAATTGGGGCGGGGTCTCAAGCAAGTAGTTACATCCATTACCTTCTTGGAAGTACTATCTGTAGTAGGAATGGGAGAGCATAGGAGTTCATGCACTGAGAGGTTTAACACATGGTTGAAGAACTGGTGTTGTGAGGAAGGGTTGCGATTCATTAGTGACTGGGGACCCACCTGAAGGGATGGGGGCTTGTTCAAGCCTGATTGCCTGCATCCATCCTGGAAGACATTCCAAGCACTGAATGAAAAGTTTAAATGTTACATGGACAAGCATTTAAACTAGCCAAAGAGGGTGGCAGGTCAGCAAGGAGGGTACCTAATTGCACACCCCCACATAGCTAGCAATGGGACCGGAGAACAGGAGGAGATATCACTACAAAGCAGTGTGCAAAAGATGGAGATAGGCACTGAAGGGGTAGATAGGTAGAAAAAGGACAAAATACAATGGAAGGTTAGACAGCAGGGAGAACCAGGGATAAAGAACAACCAGGCAGTGGACTAGAGTAGAACAGCAAAACAGACCAGGGATGTCACATCATGGAAAGCCATGTGTGCCAATGCCAGGAACCATGGCAATCAGATGGAGGATCTGGAGGCTGCCATGGTGCAGTCAGACCTAAACATTGTGGCCATCACTGAAACATGGTGTAATAATAACTATGACTGGGGGATGGCCATACTCGGCTACAACATATTCAGAAAAGACAGGGCAGGCAGGAAGGGAGGAGGAGTGGTACTTTATGTGAAAGCTGGAATAAAGGCCACAGAGATCCAGGAGAAACAGAACATGTGTGGGGAGTGATACTCTGGGTTAAGCTGGAAATGAAAACTGGGTCAGCCATCCACACAGGGGTGGGCTACAGACCACCAGCCCAGTGTTATGCCTGGGTTATATACTGCCAAGTGGCCCACATATAACAGTAACCTTATACATAGTATTACTGCCTTACACAGTCTTATAGTGTGCATCTTGTTTTATTATTTATGTTAGTGTTCTTTATTTATATTTGCTATGCCTATATCTGTCTGAAATGCATTTACCTATATGCTATGTTTCTACCATATGTACTGTTATACTCATAATCACTCAAATTCTGTACTTTTCCACTATTGTGACACATTGTATGCTTTTCTGATGACATTGCATGTAATCTCAGACTCACTGTCTCCAGTGAGACTGGTAACAGATTACAGACTATGAATTTCCATTATTTAGAGATTCAGAGATTCTTCCTTGCTTTGCAACTTCATTTCCTATGTAATTGCCCAAAGTAGCCACCTTATTTACATGCCTTATCCAATGCAGTATGTTTATTATATCTGTAACTGTACTCTTATAATTGTATGCACACCAGTTCCTTGTAGAGAGAAAGAGACCATCCTCGAGGGATGGTGGGAATCAGCTCCTTTGTGAATGCTTTGCTTCACTTGTTTTGGCGTATGTATTAAACATGTTTATTACTTCTGCTTGTTGTTATTTCTTTTGTCCAGCATACCATGCAAATAACCTAAACTGTGATCTTTTCACAGTGTAACAATGGTGATCTGCGGAAGTCTTGGTTTTGTCTGGCAAAGAATAACACTAATTTTACTTAGTAATTTGAGTTCTGAGGCAAGTAGCTATGAGTTTGGCAGCTTAAGGACTCTGTGCGCAGACTGGGACTCCATGCACGGACTGCTATTCTTTGTTTTGTAAATTACTCCTTTTAGGAGTTCACAGACGCCATTCATCTGTGTGTTTAAGTGCTGTGGTTACAAACATGACAGTTAACTCACAGAATGGCTTAAAGATTTCCCGGTTTATGATATGTCTAAATTTTTGCACAGGGTTGAGAGAAGACATTTCGGCTTATGTCACTGCACTAGGTACATGGGACATACTTAAATAAGAAATAGTTAACTATATATGTTTTGGATCCAATTACAATTATGTTGATCTGTGTGCAGTATATTGACCTGAGACCGTCAACTACAATGCAGTTCAGCAGAGGGCTGCTTTGTAGGCTTTTAAGCCTGATAGGATTAATGGCTACTGTTTAATCAGTGACTGAACCTTTTGATAAGTTTGTTATTTGTTTATTTATTATTTATAGACTTCCATGAGGAATCCACCTCAATGATGTGATTCGTGGATCAGAAATTGGTCTGTTTTGACCCTGTTTTTTTTTTTAAACTGTAAAGTACGTCTTGCAGGGTGTTGCCTTGTCCTTGTGTTTCATGTTTGTGATAAACCCACTTTAATTATGTCTAGTACGTAAGTAACATTATTGGCTATCCGTGGCTGATGCTGGGCCTAGTAAGGAATTCAGAAAGCACTCGGGACCCCTGTTTTTATTCGGACAGGCTGCCTTTGTTTACTGGTTACAATACCAAATCTACCTTTTGTTGAATTCCATAACAAATCTAAGTGTAAACACTTATGTCTATGCAGCAGTTCCTTGATACTCATTTTAGGAGAAGCACTACATTTAATTGTAGTACACCATATCTTGTTATGTATTTCCGGAATGCTTATTTTACTTATTTGCTGACAATTTACCCATGGTCATGCTGTTTTCTGCAGTTCTGTTAATGACTACTTGAAGCTTGTTTAAAAAAATTACTGCAGAAACATTACTGTATTCGGTAATGAATGTTATGGTTTAATGGTATCAGCTTCATTAACTATAATGGTGCCAGTGTCAAGTCTGTCTTTTACTCTGATTGCATCTCTTAGTTTTATTCATTTGAGCTTAATTTAAGAGAATCTTCATTTCCTTATTCCAGGTTAAGCTTCACTGGTGACATAGTGTTGTAGAATATGTTCTGAGTGTACTGTCCTGGATTTTGGTGTGTGGAAATATTTGTAATTGGGAAACACTCTGCCGAATTTGGCATCTGCTATATCTGGTTGACACTGCTACCAATTATCAGAGACTTAACTGTGTTTTCAGATACTATTCTGGTTGTTTTTGTTGGTTGTCATGAGGACAATCAGCTCATAAAATGACCAACATCATTGGCTTATTGCTAATGACATTCCGG
The DNA here is from genome assembly GCA_016271365.2 of Neoceratodus forsteri. Lineage (NCBI taxonomy): Eukaryota > Metazoa > Chordata > Ceratodontiformes > Ceratodontidae > Neoceratodus > Neoceratodus forsteri. Next base: position 952,804,818 of record CM057454.1, on the reverse strand, counting down.
TTTGCAGTGTTGGCACATTGTCTGCAAACTTTCTATCTTTCAGGTAAGTGTTTGGTTTAATGTTGAAATATGTGGACTGGTGTCCTTAGTATTCATTCAAGTTAATCATAATTTATTATTGAAAAAAAGTAAAATGGAAGCATGACGCAAATGCTTGCAAACGTTTTCTGTTTTCTTTCTTCCTTCCAATATGGCCTTTTCATCTGCCGTCACAGAAATTGTGATGGTTCAGCAATTTTGTTTTTGTTGCCTCAGTTGGTGGCTAGACAGTATTATTTAATCTGTCAGACCTCTCATTCAGTGCGGTGTCCAAGGCCACTGCGACTACAGCTGAGTTTGGTCCCAGGAAACATCTTTTGCACGGTGTGTGATCTTTTGCAAATCACCTGACCTCCATGTATTTTTGAGCTGTACCTGTTTTTCCAGCTCGCAGTTAACGTGCCTCCCTAATTAAATTGGTATTTCATAACCAAATATAACTTTAATGGGGTGTGCACATCAAGAGTACTTTTGTTAAAAGTTACTTTTTTTTCCAGACCTCCTCATCTGTCCATGACATTAGGACTGAATATTTTTTCCTCTGGGCTTGCAGCCAGGAATCTACTTGCCACCTATGAACCTGCCCATTCCTACATATGCCTTCCTTTACAGAATATCTCAATGCTTCTTTATCCTTGTTCTGTATCACTTACCCCCATGCATAGCATGGTTATCGGGGGCTGTTCACCCTCAGCATTTGTAATAAGCCATTTACTTTATCTTTCACAGGATAGCTACACAATGTACACTGCCATTGAACATATCATGTCTGTTTTGGAAGATTTTAACCGTTTATGACCTAACTTACCACCCTTTTAACAATTTTGTATGTACAAAATACCAGTATTATAACTTGTGTTATTTATCAGAATGAAGTGTAACACAGTTCTAATGTCACAAATCAGATGATTAGGGATGCCTACTACTCTGACATCAATGATTTATTTCATTTTCGGGAATTCATCGGAGTTTACTAGTAGCTACAAAAAAAAAGAATCTACCTCCAAAGGTGGTTGAATGCATACGTCTTTATAATGTTAATATCAGTATCAGCATATAGAGAACCAATGCTAACCTTCCACATGGAGAAAGCTCTAAGTAAATGAGATGTTCCCTTTCATAGCTTGTGTTTTATTTTTCTCTCTTACAGGGATAAAACTAACCTTCACAAGTTACCACTGGTAATGTATAAGTGTATTCTAGCCAGTGGCCCAATTTTATTATGATGTTTTTATAGTTTGAATCATAGTAGGATACTGTATTGCCCTAATTTTTAGTTTTAACAAGTTGGGTCAAACCCATCTGTATTTATTCAGCATACAACCTTCCAGGTGATGACTGATTGGCAAAAATAGTTTGCCACTATTATTGTGGATAAATATCTGTGCCTCTGTTGTGTTGGGAATAGAGTGTTCTCTAACATTTATGCAAACACCTGTTACTAGTCAATTTGATAGTTCTTACTGTTGTATGGTCAGGCATCTGCTCCAGAAATGGTCCTACAGTATCCTATTATCTCCATGATGCCTCTTTCACAGAAGTAGGAGCTAAGGGGAGGGCCTGAATTATATATATTCCCACCCTCTGTCACTTATCACTAACATTAACATCTATTTTAACAACTGGTGTGCCCATCAGGGGCAAATAATTGTTGGAACTCTTAATGACTTAGTTAACTACTAACACAACATTGCATGCCTATATGTTTAACAAATAACAGTCTAGGAATGGTGTCAGCTGTATATGAACTATTTCATACAGACTGTACTCACTGATAGAAGGTTTTTATGGTTCATCAGTGATGAGTATGTATAATGCTGCAGCTGCTGCCATTCTTAGTGGGATTCACCATGTCTTTGACATTTTCATAGATATGGTGTACTCTAAGCTTAGCCTCCTGTACTATACAGGTAGCTCAAGGAGTGTATTGAACCATGCCACCTTGCAGTGCACCTTTGGTGGTTGCAAATAAATGAAATTACTTCTGGATCTGACTAAGCTACAGCTAGCAAATTCAGAAATGGGGGAGGTGAACCCACTGTCCCTCCAGTAAAAGCACAGAAGAAGAAAAACGTGTGTTTGCTAATAACCCATTTGATGATTACAAATTAATAAACTATATAATGTTCTCTAACATTATAAAACAGCTCAGCCTATCTGCCTTCACAGTGCAGTTTAGAACAACCATAAACCATCTATTTGCAAGTGGCATTATGCCAACAACCAGTGCCAGCCAGGTGCAAGGGCCTTGACCCTCAACTAGTATACAGATGAGCTGGGGAGGGGGAGGGACTGTGTACAGTCCCATGTTCCTTCACATATCCTTTTTGTCTTTTTAGCTCCTGTAAAAGACAATATTATTTTAAGTCATTCCTGGATTCTGATGACCAACATAATTTTAAATTTTTAATGCTTAAAATGTATTTTCTGCAATGTACTTAAAAGCACTATTGTTTCATTGTCATTATGTTTTCTCATATTGTTGCAGCTTATCAAGTAGAAGCTTAATAAACTGCTGCACATCCCTGGATATTCTGGGGTATTAGACCCATCTAGGTGACATTTGTCACACCCACATGGGGGGTTACCAAGTACCAACCACTTACACAACAAATTAGTTGTTTTCATAAGCTGAAATGTCCCAACAACACCCCCATGAAGGATTATTTTTTTCTCATAGGATATGTGCCACCATTCATCCTCCCAAACAAAAGGGATCAGCATTGCTGTCCCATCCAGACTCATTACTTGATAACCATGCACATCTGGACACCATAATGGTGGCCCCTAACCAATCTTAAAGACTAAATGACAGACTGCTAGCAATCAACAACAAATCCCTAAGGCCCATCTAGCTAATGGCACATTCCAAGGTAGACCCTACACCAGAAGGTCACCCACTGGCATTCTGCCAGTCTCAAACACAACACACAGGTTTCTACACCTGCACTGTACTCATACATCCATATTTTGTGCTCTTTTATATAATACTACTACTACTACTACATAGTATTGTACACCTCATTCCACTGCTAGCACTGCCATGTTTCCAACTGTTGTTACCGCAACAGAGACAAAAGCCTACCCAATGTTCCAAGCATAAACACGGACCAACTAGTGGTCTGATTGCTTTATCACTCATAGGTACCCTTGTATATAATGGCCCAGATATTCAAAAGGGTTGTGCATGGTGCAACAGTGTTGCACCATGCACAACCCAATGATGCGCCCAGGCGTGATATTCAAACGGGAATTGTGCCTGGCACAAATCCCGATGCGCCAGTGCGCATCAGTAATGTATGCAATGTAGGTAGAGGGGTTGTGCCCATGCATACTCTGCACATCCCGATATTCAGCCCGGGATGTGCTGAGACCATGCATGTGCAACCCCTACTTGTGCCGCACAAAGTTGATCCCACAGGTGAGCTGCCATATTACAGGGTGCAACACGACAGCTGCCACCAGTGGGTGGCCACCTGAGCTCCTGCTGCACCTCTGTGGCAACGCCCCTCCATGCCCGATCGTGGGCATCTGTTGAAAATAATAACGTCCAATATCCCTGGTGATACAGTGGACTTCTATCAGCCCAGTTGTGGGCATGTGTAAGAAAAGTAATCTATTATCCCTGGTGGGGCCAGTGAATCGCTTCAGCCCAGTTAGGGTATTTGTATAAAAAAAGTGGCTGATTCATTTGTCCCTGGTGGTCCAGTGGATCCTCCCCACCTGCCCACTGATTCCCACCGCCCCGCTTCCCCAGTCAGCAGCCGCGGCAGCACCACCCGCCTGCCACCCTGCTGTCTGCCGGGACTGACACCGCAGGTAGGGGCGGTGGCTGACTGGTCCACAACATGAGCTGGTCAGTGTGCAGCCCATATCATATTAACATTCCAGATATGGGAATGGATTATTCACATATCTGAATATGTAGTAAGGCATGGTTGCACACCTACTGGTTCACGCCAGGGACCAATGGGCGAGATCCTCACCTATGGTGTCAGTCGGCGGGCAGTGGGGTGGCAGGTGGTGGGTGCTGCCGCCACCACTGACCAGGAGGGGGAGTAGGGCAGTGGGGATCAGTGGGTGGAGGGGGGTCCGCTGAACCACCAGGGATAGTGGGCGTACTTTTTATACAAATGCCCATGATCTATTGAGAGGGTCCATTGACCACCAGGGATATAGGATGCTATTATCTATTTACTAAAGCCCGCAATTGGGCTGTGGGGCACAGTACCGTGCTGTGCAGGGAGCGTCGGTCCTCGACAGCTGCTGTCTGGCAAGACACAAGGTGCAAGTCACTGGGGATTGGCGCACCTGCATGCAAATTGGGCCATAATAACATGCAAATGGCCCCATTTGTGCCTTGCATACATTATGGCCCCATTTGCATGTGCACTTTTGAATATTGCAGTAGCTGCACATGACGCAATGGAACTTGTGCTAGCGCATCCCCCTGCTCCACTCTGGCCACTTGCACTGGTGCAGAGCAACAACGCCATTGCACTGCGGGTGGCCAGGGTGTGATATTCAATGATTCTGTGCCATGGCACAGCACTGTTGAATATCGCCCAGTCAATGCCCCTGCGCAGCCAAGTTGCATTGCGCCCAGGCTTGCGCCACATCCTGGCATAGTTTGAATATCTGGGCCAATGTGTAATATACACATAAAATGGCAGAATACAAATTCTGCTTCAATACAAACACTTTTAGGTTTCATAATGTCATGTTACCAGACGCCTTTGCAATAAAACTGCTACATGCTTAAGACCCAGTATCAGAGCACCACACTACTGACTGCTTAGGAGTATTTCACCTAGATGATGGACTTTACAAAAGGGACATTTTCAAATCCCATATATGCAACAGGCGCTATTGTACACCCCTGTGATGCTTGGTGTACATGGCATACTGCCATAAGATGAAAGTTCAAAGTGCATATAACAAGCATAATATTGCACTTTCATTTCATGAGATAGGCCTAAGATAGGCAAACATGAACTCATAAGCAGAAAAACTATGTTTTCTTTCCCACTGTCACAGCTTCTTCTGAGACTTGGAAACAGGGTATATTCACCGATGAATAAATTATATATTCTTATTATTGGACCTCAACCTGCACCTCCAAGTGCATGGTCGATGCCATCGCTTGTCTATGTCACACCACACTATAACTAAAGGCATTGCTAATAACCACACCATTTTCCTTTTCACAACAACTATATTTGTGTTTTAAAAGTACCTTTTTAACAATGTTTTACAAGTTTTAGGTTTTTACAGAGAGGTACTGGTAAGATCTTCAAGCAACACATGCATCTTTTCTTCATGGCTGGTTTTCCATATTTGGCTGGCACCTCATATGAACGGATTGTTCTTATATGGACTGTGCTCTTGGTTGCTCCTTCATGAATTGTGTTCTTTATGAACTGTCAATATGTGTGCAAAATGTGCTCTTTTTACAAAAAGCTATGCCTGTGTGGGTATGGCTATTCCATTGAAACATTCAATGGACATTCTCATGCAACCCTTGCCAAGGTCTTTGCCAATCTAGCCAAACAGCAACCAACTACACAAACATTATCTTTCTTACCATGCTGGTACACATCTGCACAATTCCATGTGCCATGTATGCCCCATGGGTTATAGACTTTCGACGGATGACATTTCCAGTATAGAGACATACAAGTATCTTACAGGGAGGAAAAGGGTGCAGGAATACACTATTTTTAAGTGAAAAAGATGTTCCAGGACTAGAGGGCATGGGATGAAGTTGGAGGGAGGATGATTCAGAGGAAAAGTGAGGAAGAATTTCTTCACAGAACAGGTGGTGGACAAGTGGAACACCCTGCCAGAGGAAGTGGTGGGGGCTGAAACAATTACAGGATTTAAGAATGCATGGGATAGACATAAAGGAATTCTGGATGTCAGGGGTAAGGGGCAACAGACTTCTTGGAAAACATAAACTGAACTTACAAGCTCAAATGAGCAGACTGGGTGGGCCATAGGCCCTTATCTGCCGACACTGTCTATGTATCTAAGTAACTATACTGCTTTGTGGTTACAAACTTGAACCTTATGGACTGGTTCCTCTTTAAGGACATTGTTATTAGATTCTTCAATCAATAATGTACACCGCCATCCCATACCCCACCGTTATCTGCCTTTTCAACTCTCAGTATGGACTGTTCTTTATGAATGGACAATGATTTAACACTGTTTTTATGAACAATGTTCTGTGATAATACACATCAACAATTCTTCTAATACACATATCCACTGCGGCATTGACATATCTCATTTCTGTTTTGCATTTTATGATCTGACCATCTGTGATTACCCCTGTGTCACCTCCTGATTAGGTCTACTTTCACAGTCACCTTATCTGTATGCAATAGAACTGTAATTCATTTACATTATGAGTTTTATGTGCTTTGAAAAGCAGATGTTCAAATCAATGTTTTAAAGTTCAATAGTAATTTATATCTTGTTTTAACTCATCCACTATTACACCTTTGCTGTCTGAGGCATACTTTTATCCAGCATCTTGCATGGCTACAGTACTTTTACAGGGATTACACCCTGGGCTTATTGACACATTCAGATATACCATTACTACACCTAGCCTTCTTTTTTGTTGTGTTGCCCTGTGAGCAAGGTAACAAGAAGGGGACTGTTATGCCTGGGTTATATACCACCAAGTGGCCCACATGTAACTGTAACCTTATACATAGTATTAGTACCTTATACAGTCTTATAATGTTTATCTTGTTTTATTACTTATGTTAGTGTTCTTTATTTATATTTGCTATGCTTATATCTGTCTGAAATGCATTTACCTATATGCTATGTTTCTGTCATATATTCTGCTATACTCATAATCACTCATATTCTATAGTTTTCCACTATTATGACATGTTGTATGCTTTTCTGATGACATTGCATGTGTTCTCAGACTCACTGTCTCCAGTGAAACTGATAACAGATTGCAGACTATGCATTTCCATTGTTTAGAGATTTAGAGATTCTTTCTTACTTTGCAACTTCATTTCCTATGTAATTGCCCAAGGAAGCCACCTTATTTACAAGCTTTATCCAATGATGTATGTGTATTATATTTATTTAACTGTACTCATATAATTGTACGCACACCAGTTCCTCAGAGAAAGAAAGATATCATCCTTGAGGAATGGTGAGAAATCGGCTCCCTTGTGAATGCTTTGCTTCACTTGTTTTGGCATGAGTATGTAATAAACCTTTTTATTACTTCTGCATGTTGTTATTTCTTTTGTCCAGCATACCACGCAAAGAACCTAAGCTGTGATCTTTTCACAGTGTCACACCAGGAGGAAGAGACAGATAGGGAGTTAATGCTAGCCATCCATAGGATGGTGGACAAGGGGGAGGTGGTGTCGGTTAGAGACTTCAATATTCCAGATGTTGACTGGAGTCTCCCAGCAGCAGCATCAACTAGGAGCAGATTTATTCTGGACTCCCTTCAGGGTGCTTTCCTCATGTAACTGGTCATGGAACCAACTCAGCAGAAGGCAATTCTGGACCTCATGCACACAAACAGGGACAGTGTAATAGGAGTACCAGTGGTGGAGCACCTGGGGAACAGTGACCACCAGTCCCTGTTGTTTGAAATCATTGAAGGAGCAGAACCAAACTGCACAAAAACACGTATCCTGGATTTTAGGAGGGCAGATTTTGGAAAAATGGGGACATGCTTGAAAGAGGCATTAATAGGAATGGGGATGGAATCAGGGTGGAGGAACAGTAGGCAATATTTAAAACAGGGATTACAAGAGCAACACAATTATGCATTTAACAGGTTAGCAAAGGGAAAAGGAAGAGGAGGCCATTATGGTTTTCCAAGGAGGAGGTAGTGGAGAAAGTGAAAGCCAAAAAGGTCACATTCAGGCAATACAAAAAGACACAGGTAGAAGGGGATAGGGAGAAGTACCAGTAGAAGCAAAGGGAGACAAGGAGGTCAGTAAGGGAAGCCAAAGCTCAGACAGAAGAGTGCATTGCAAAATCACTGGTTAGATGGGACAAAACTTTTTACAGGTACATAAATAAAATATGAAGGGTGAAGGGAGGGCTAGTGAGACAGAAGTGGGAGGACGGGGCAGCGTGAATGATGACAACAGTAAGGCTGACATATTGAACAGATATTTCTGCTCAGTATTTACTGAGAAAGGGGAAGGCAATGGGCCTAAAGGGAGTACAAGGAGTGAGAAGAGCATGGAAATGGACACAAGTCCCTTTACATGGAGAAGGATCCTAAAGGAACTGGAAGGAATAATAGTTGATAAAGTAATGTGACTGGATGGGGTGCACCCTCAGGATCCTGAAGGAACTAAGAGAGGCGGTGGCTGAACCTCTGGTAATCCTGTTTAGCCAATCACTGGAAACATGGTAGGAACCCAAAGGCTGGAGGACCGCAAATGTAGTCCCCTATACAATAGTGGGCACAAAGAGGAACTGGGGAACTATAAACCAGTCATACTCACCTTAGTAGTGGGGAAGATCATGGAAACACTACTGAAGGAGAGATTGGTGGAACATCTGGTTGCCAATGGACTACAGGACCCATGGCAGCATGGTTTCACTGGGTGGAGGTCATGCCAGACCAACCTCATTGAATTTTTTGACTGGGTGACAAAGGAGGTGGATCAGGGGAGGGCAGTGGACATGACCTATCTGGACTTCAGCAAGGCCTTTGACACCGTGTTGCATAGAAGGCTGTTAAACAAACTAGGGAATATGGGAGTGGGCAGGACAGTGGTGTGGTGGGTGGACAATTGGCTGGGTGGCAGGACACAGAGGGTGGTGGTAAATGGCTATCACTCCACAGAGGGAAAAGTGACCAGTGGGGTGCCACAGGGATTAGTGGTGAGATCAGTCCACTTCTACATCTTCATCAGTGACATTGCACAGGACCTAGAAGGCAGAATGATCTCTGATGTTCTTTGATGACACAAAAATCTATAACAGAGTGGACAGAGGGTGTAGACAGAATGAGGAGGGACCTGCAGAAGCTTGAAGAATGATCAAGGATTTGGCAGTTGGAATGTAATGCAAAAAAGTGCAAAATAATGCATATGGGGCACAAAAATCTTGGAACAACATATCAGTTTTGGGGTGAGGATATAGCATGCACCAAGCAGGAAAGAGTCCATAGGGTTATCATCTCGGATAACCTCAAGGTAGGGAAACAGTGCGACAAGGTGGCAGGTAAAGAAAATAGGATGCTGGGATGTATAGGCAGGGACATCACCAGCAGGAAAGGGGATGTCATTATTCCACTATAGAAGACACTAATAAGGCCCCAGCTGGAGTACAGTGTCCGGTTCTGGAGACCTTATACATATAAGGACATAGACAGGGTTGAGAAGGTTGAGATGAGGGCAACAAAGATGGTACAGGGATTGCATCACAAGTCCTATGAGGACAGGCTGAAGGACTTGAATATGTACTCCCTGGAGGGGAGAAGGGAGAGAGGTGATGTGATAGAGATATACAAGTACCTTATGGGGAGGAACAAGATACAGGAAAACACTATTTTCCAGTGAAAAAGATGTTCCAGGACTAGAGGGCATGGGATGAAGTTGGAGAGAGGGCGATTTGGAGGAAATGAAGAATGTCTTCACAGAAAGGATGGTGGAGAAGTGGAACACCCTGCCTAAGGGAGTGGTGGGTGCTGAAACAATCACAGGATTTAAGAATGCATGGGATAGACATAAGGGAATCCTGGAGGTCAAGGATAAGGGGCAACAGACTTCAGGAAAACTTAAAGTGATCTTACGAGCTTAAATGGGCAGACTGGGTGGGTCAAAGGCTCTTATCTGCCAACAGTATATATGAATCTATGTATCTATAAATGAAAATACAGATATAAAAGGATGTCGAAATAACTATAACAATGCATTACAAACTAAATCAGACAAAACCACAACAAAGACATTCCTAATAAAATTTAGGATGAATATAGCTCTTAAATGAGAGAGGGGCAAAGCTGAAAAAGGTTACTTTTGCTGGGGTGTCATAAGCTCAAAAAAAGAGCACAATGATCTTCCACTAACACACACAGACTGCAAAAATGAAACATGAGGATACTGTGTACATAGAGTTGTAACAAGTACAAAACACTCCAACAAGGTGGCTCAGTACTAGCAGATAGAGCTACCATGTGTTACAAACTGAAATGCACAAAATGTGGAGCTATCAACATCCAGAAGTATGCAAAACACTCTCCAACACCTTGGAGTTTTTTTAAACAGTTTATTACATGAAAAAAGGATAACAGTAGCATTTCCTCTGCTGGTGCCTGACGTTTCACGTCACTACTTTGCCCTTTTTCAAAGTTGTCCTAAGAGAATTGAAAGTGTAGTACTGGCTGCTGTTCCCAGTCCATTTACAGGTGGCTGTTCAGGAGAAGACTTGCCACACATATTTGTATACACTAAGGAGGCCTAAGTAGTCACAGTGTATTGTAGTTCACAAAAGAGGTTCCTGCATTGAAAGTAATTCTGAAACCAATGACTAAGCTATTTTTAATCATTAAAATTACTGACAGTATAGCCTACAGGTTAGAGTAGTGAGCTGTGAATGAGCTTGGTGCATCCATCAGACCTGGGTTTGATTCTCACAACCTCTACCTGTATACTGTGTGACTCTGAGCAAGTCCCTTACCCACCCCAGTACTCCAGGGTCACCCCTGAAAACAGGCACTTCTGCCTAGTGAGTCTTATCCAGTTACTAAAGAATTAAAAAAAAAAGAATTAAATATGTGTTCACCTTTCTTTGTACTGGGACTGGTGTCTTATGGAGCTTTGTGGTTTATGGGACATAATGGTTGATTTCATGTATTTGGAACAAATGTGTGTTAGGGCTAGTAGATATATCTCTGATTTCTGGTTAAGTTTCCAATGGTGATTAACTCACTTTATAATATGGGTAAGAAGAAAAGAATCATGTAGTTGGTTGAAACATATCACATGACCATGCGTTTATCAGAGCACGACCGCACAACTGCACTTTCACCCCCCTCCAAATCAATTTTACCATTTTATAACATAGATAACCCACTCTAGGGTGTGCAGTCGTGCTCTGATATATGCACACCTTGGGTAGTTGATGCACCCATCCTGCGGTCTCATGTGTAACAACGCATACTAAGCTGTGCGTATATCAGAGCATGACTGCACACCCTAGAGTGGGTTATCTATTATGTATTCTGCTTGCATGTATTGTTTACTAGAGACATCATGTAGAAAGAGATCTACAGCATGCCAACCCTTGCCTTCAGATGCAGTGCACCTGCTTGTGTGATTTTATCTCTGATATTCAACTCTCATAACACCACACTATATCTGATATTCTGTTATTGTAACTTTTGATTATATGAATGCACTCACAAGCAACCATGTTGCAAATATGGCCTTGGTTTATCACTCACTATATTTTCTTTTAACAAGAGCCCACTGTTTCAAGGGCTGTGGGCAGAGCCCACAACTGTTTTGGGATTGATTGCAGCTCAATTATGCAAACATGAATACTGAACTTTCACCCCACTAGCCCAATTAAACCACAAAGCTATATTTTTTTAGATTCTCAGAATTCGTCTTTTTATCTAAATAAAACAAAATAAAACAAATTCAGTTGCCGTTTAATGTTTCTACAAAAAATCTAATGGGCTCTAATTAGCCCAGTATGATGTTTTTCAACTGTGCCAGATTCAAAGAAGAGGCAGAAGATATTTAAGGAGCTCATTTAGTCCCTGCTATCTTGATTTCCACCAAGAACAACTGCAAAACTTAACTGTGAGTATCAGAGGCTTTTACAGTGTTATAGTAAAAAGATTTTTTGTAGAAACATTAAGCGGCATCTGAATTCATTTTATTTGGTCTTATTTAGATAAAAACTTGGAAATTTGTATATTTTACAAGCTGTCTGCTGGAACATTGTTAAATCTGAAAGGAATGAGAAATGAAAAGGCTTGCAGAATAATGGTGAGAGTCAAACCTGAAAACTTAAAAACAAGAACAGAGACTGTGAAAACACAGAAAAGGTGAAGTAACAAATATTGATTTGGAGTATTAGTTCAACTTTTTAATTGAAATATTAAGACAATAGCCTGGATATTCAGACTGCGCCAGACTGTGGTGCAAATCTTGGCTCAGTGCAATTGGGCTGCACAGGGGCATTGACAGGGTGATATTCAACAGAGCTGCTCCATGGCACAGAATTGCTGAATATCGCACCCTAGCCACTCCACAGTGTGCATGGTGCAGTGGCACTGCACTAGAGCAAGTAGCCAGAGTGGAGCAGGGGGATGTGCTAGCTCAAGTTCCATTGCGCTAGTCTCAACAACCGCAATATTCAAAAGTACACATGCAAATGGGGCCATAAGGCATGCAAGGTGCAAATGGGACCATTTGCATGTCATTATGGCCCCATTTTCATACAGGTGTGCCAATCCCTGGTGACTTGTGCCTGGTGCCTTGCCAGGCTGCAGCTGTCGGAGACTGACACCTGCTGCACAGCGCAGCAATGTGGCCCACTGCCTGATAGCGGGCATATGTAGAATTAAACACCGTCCTAAGTCCCTGGTGGTCCAGTGGACTGCTTGCAGCCAGATCACAGGCTTAAGTATACAAATACTTGTCCAATATCCCTGGTGGTCCAGTGGACCACTTCATGCTCGATCGTGGGCTTAAGTATTTAAATATACATCCAATATCCCTGGTGGTCCAGTGGACTGCTTCACGCCTGATCATGGGCTTAAGTATAATTATAAACATCCCATATCCCTGGTGGTCCACTGGACCGCTTGCAGCCTGATCGTAGGCATATGTTCTATTTAAATATCCAATATCACTGGTGGTCCAGTGGACCGCTCACAGCCCGATCACTGGCGTCAGTAAAACATTAATGCCACACCAACCCATCTGTGGTGGTCTAGCGGTACCCCCCTCCCCACCCTCACACTGAGACCCACCATCCTGGATGGGTTGATGTGGCATTCATTTTTTACTGACGCCCGCAATCAGGCTGTGAGTGGGCCACTGGACCACCAAGGATATTGGACATTTAAATAGAACATATGCCCGTGATTGGGCTGCGAGTGGTCCACTGGACCATCAGGGATACTGAACATTTAAATAGAACATATGCCTATGATCGGACTGTGAGTGGTCCACTGGACCACCAGGGATAATAGACATATATTTCAATACTTAAGTCTGTAATCAGGTGTGAAGTGGTCCACTGTCCACCAGGGATATTGGACAAATATTTCAATACTTAAGCCCACGATCAGGCATGAAGCAGTCCAGTGGACCACCAGGGATACTGGATGAATATTTTATTCCACTTATGCCCACGATCGGGCATGGGGGGGCGCCGCCACAAAGGTGCAGCCGGAGCTCGGGTGGCCACCCACAGGTGGCAGCTGCCGTGTTGAACCCTGCAATATGACAGCTCACCTGTAGGTGGCCAGCTGTTGCTCCTTTTTTTTTGGCTCACCTGTGTGCGGTGCAAGTAGGGGTTGCGCATGCATGGACTTAGCACATCCTGGGCTGAATATCAGGATGTGCAGAATATGCATGGACACGCCCCCCCCATCTGCACCACATACATTACTGATGCACTCTGGAGCATCGGGATTTGTGCCAGGCTCAATCCCCATTTGAATATCGTGCCGGGGCGCATCAGTGGATTGCGTACGGTGCAATAGTGTTGTGCCATGTGCAATCCTTGTGAATATCCGGGCCAATGTGTATATAAAAAAATTTTAGAAAAGAAGTTGTTAAACCTTATTTGTGAAATGTAAATTATGATTTCATATTTTAGAAACCAGTAACAAAGAAACCAGTTCCTGAAGAAGGGTTTAACCCGAAACGTAGAAGTTAATACTGGATGTTACTAAAATAAAAGACAAATTCTGAGAATCTTAAAAAATATAGCTTTGTGGTTTAATTGGGTGAGTGGGGTGAAAGTCCAGTATTCATTTTTGTATAATTGAGTGTAAGTGTATACTGGAAATTGCCTTATCCCCTATGTTTACTTTTCTAAAAAAATTTGTTTTATAACATTTTTTTGAGGTACTGGCTATACTGGAAAACTTTTTCCTAATTGATTGTAGCTCTAAAAATCGCTGATCATGGAACCTTCCATTAGCTTTTTGGCAGTATCCTTCTGAAAGTCCAACAGAGATTGAAACACCGTGCCACAATTTACCGCTACGGAATAACAGCCACACTATTTTGGCTGTTACTTCCGCATTCTGGGGAAAGAACTACACATGCGTGACTTGTGCACATGCGTAGTTCCACTGGCACCACCATGTTGTGAATGGCAAAAAAATGCCATTCAATTATACATACTTACCTCTGGAGGTTGGCGCTGTCATCTTCTCTGGACTGGGACACGTCTGTTCACATTAAAGCCAAACTGCAAACTGAAGAATCAAAAGTAAGCATACTATAATGGCATTAAGTAGGATTTTCAACTTAAGTTGATAAATCAGCAATTTTTGGGAATTTTGGCAAAAAATTTTCAATGTGGGGTTCTTGGGACCCCACCTTATTAATAGTGTCACTGTCATTTCGTTACTTTTTCCAGAAAGGTGATTTTGTGGTTGCTGTGCAGAATCTCTTTTAGGGACGAATTAATGAAATTACAGTGCCACTGTTCATGAGATGGGGTCTCAAAAAGCCTATGTTGCAAATTTGGTGAAAAAATTCCAAAACATGACTGTGTTACAAGCGTACATTGCGCAGTATCTATGCATGCTCCTAGCTTTGCCAATTTTTAATATTTTAACTCCAGATTTTCAACATGGCCATTATTGCACATCTCCTTTTTAACAGTACAGCTGTCATTTTTACATCCTGCCCAAAACATGTTTTTGTACCTGTGGCACAGAGTGGCATGGTCACTCTCCGAAATAACCTTTCGGGACAAGGAAACAAAATGACACTGGCACTCTTCATGAGGAAGGGTCCCAAAAAGGCCATGTTAAAAATTAGGTGCAACACCTCAAAAAAAATGGCCAAATTATACCCGGGCATTCAATAATCTCTATGCACATGTGTAACTTTGGTCACTTGGCAGCTCATCACAGCCCTATCGACTCTGGCTAGACTTTTTTTAAAGAGATAGTCATACAATTACTGTCTGCACTATTCATGCAAGATTGTATATAAATATTACAGCACCACATCCCCTTCAAACCTGTTTCATTACTTTTGTCTATAACCAGCAATGCTGTAAACAAACATATTAATCTATAATGCACAAACCATAAGGGTAGTAGAATTTTCTTTGAGCAAAGCATTTACTGGAAATGTATACTAGACTCCCACTACATACATAGCTCTTTAACCACACAGGTGGCTAGTCATCTCATTTGGACCCCTTGAGTTGAGTCAGCAGTGGTGAAGAAACAAAAGTCTTTTAATACTTTGCCTCAGAGACAGCATAAAATCCTGTTGTCAGTAAGGAAAGTTTCCACAACATCCAACTTAGTATCATTCTGCCAGGGAACTGATAGTCTAGACAGACAATCAGTAGTTGAACTATTTGACCCCAGTGGATATTAAATATCATACTGTAAGTAAATTCCAGTAATCTGGCTGACCACCTTGCAATACACATTCAGTTCTGTAACAGCTCTCTTATTTCCTGCCATAGTGAGTAACATTGTTAAGGTCTTATTATCTGTATGGAGAATGAATCACCACCTTCATAGCAAGGTGCTCCATTTTTTGTTAGCCTGCCCCTAGACCTCCTTTTCCACAATGACCTACTTCAACTCAGCATCAGTTAAAGTACATGAGGCAAAAGCAGCAGTGTATTCTAAGCTACTGTTAGAAATCTGAGTTGCTATGGCTCTAAATTCATATCATGAAGCATGGATAGAGGCAATGACTGAAAGTGAAGAATCAAAGAGATGAATTGGTCGGACTATTGAAAGTCAAGTTTGGGGCTTGAAAAAAACTACACTGAGCATCAGCAGTGGATTCATTCAGTTGTGTCCTCACATTAGAGCATGCATAGGATCTGCTGCTTTAGAGTAAACAGACATAAAGTTGCTGTTGTATGCATTAGGGAGCTGACCAGAATGCAACTCAGTTCTGGAGTTACTGTAGTTTTAATGGGAATTAATTCATTTTGTCATGTATGAAAGTATAACATTGCATTTCATCGTGGCAGGCTCTACTGTAAATTGAGAGTGGTACATCCACTATAACTGATACACATGTATGTGTAATCCATCAGTCAAAAGTAAGTACACCAAGAAAAACAACATGGTTTTATTAAATTGACAATAGTAAGCATTAAAGCAGCATTGCAACAAAATTGGGCAAAATATTTCATCCTATCTTTTGCACTATAAAAATCATAGACATCTTCCAGTTTTATTTGGTAGAAACCTGTTCTAGTTCCACCAACATGTGAGTATTTTATAAATATGTTAATTTAGCTTTTGTTTTTGAAGATAAAAAGATGGTCACCACATCAAGCATAGAAATAATGTTGTAGACCAGGCAAGGGTGAGGATAGAGAAAATAAAAACAGTCATGTTGGGCAGTACGGACGGTACCAAGAAAAATAGATCTGACAAGTATGCTAATATGTTTAACTGTACAGTAGTTGAAATTAGTTTTTGGAAAAACAAAAACACTTTTTTGTTGCACTTCTGCTTTAAGCTGAAGTCCAGCTTCCTGGACATAGTGTAAGACAGCTTTCAGATTGACCTCATGCTCCTCCATGGTATTCCCATAAGCAATTGTATCATCTAAATAACACTGAACACCTTGTAAAGCCTTTAGAATCAATTACATTTTTGTAAATGCCAAAGCTACTGAACCACAGCCATATGGCACAAGGCTAAATCTGATAAGCACTTCATGTGTGATGAAGGCAGCCAGGTCTTGGCTGCTTTCTTCATGAAGTATCACTTGGAGACAAGTATTCATTAGATCCACTGCAAAAAACAAACAAAAAACAAATGAAAAATAACAACAACACAACAACAACAAAAAAAAAAAAACAAATGAATGAGCCTCACAGCTCTGACACCTTATCTTCAATCAGGGTTAAAGGATGGCTATCTCCAATGATGGCTTTATTTGATTCTCTGAGGCACATTTAGATTCCACCATTGTTTTATGAGTTACTCCAGTAGAAACCCCTCTCAGTTGTATCAGCCCTTTCTACAATACCATCAAACCTCCATACCATTAATTTCATTTTTAACTGTATTCAGACCAGCAATGGAAATTGCCTACTTTTTGTTGTCAGGGTTGAATGTCTGTGTGTTACTTTTTATGGCTGTGGGCAAAGCATGTAACCATCTTGCTTTAGCTAGAAAATGGGATACCAAGGAACACATTTTTTGACTTTTCAGTGTATCCTTCCATAACTGCAAATCACTTTGGCAGTTAAATGAAATACTCCCTTCTTTCTGTTTAGAACGTTGGAGACAGAACTCCAGGCTGATTTTCTCTGAATATCCTAAGACACTGTGCAGAATTCTTAGCAAATGTGTACACATTCCAAGCAACTCTAAATATCTTTAACACTATTCAAGGTGCACAAAAACAACCTGCATGAAAGTTGTTCAGAACAAAAAGACCTTTCACATGATGGTAGTCACTAATCTGAATTCTTTATATTTTGTAAAATATGGTCTTCCAAACAGCCTGATTGTTCTTCTCTCTGAGTGAACACAGTAGGAGTCATGCAAAACAAATGTAAATATCTTGGAAAGTATACAAGTTACCAATACACAACCAACATGAAAGTTATTCAGGACAAAATGACCTCTTAAATGAGGGTAGTCACTAATGTGACTTCATTAGATTTTTTTAAATATAGCCATCCGAAAGGTGAAAATGGTGAAGAAAAATGAAAATTCAGGTAATCAGATGGCCACAGTTTAAAAAATATAATTTGTTCATCTTAACGAATAGTCTCATTGGAAAGGTCTTTTTGACCTGAACAACTTTCATTTTGGTTGTTTATGTGTAAATCACATACTTTTAGAGATATTTACATTTGTTTGGCATAACTCCTATTACACTTCTAAACAGCCTCATTTTTGCAAACCACTATGCCAGTTAAATGAAATACTAGACCATACCACCTTGTTTATCTCTTGTCATGCCTAATTATTTACACCATAGTAGCTCTTTAAGAGTTTCACCACTTGTGTCCTATATACTCTTAACACTGCATCCTGGGCCTTTATAAGCAAAATCAAGCTATAATTAACATGCCACAAACAAATGGGAATAACTCCCAAAGTATATGTGATAAACAGAAAGTAGCAAAGGCAAAGCTGTTCAGCACAAAATTACATTTCTAGTGGTGCTATGCAGTCAATTGTAATCAGTTTTTATTTTATACTATCTGGAATACCAAAAAAACTATATTTTGGGGGATTTATTCAAGGTGCTTAGGTGAGGCTTGAAAAACAAATGTCAGCCATGCACACCATACTATAAACAAATGTGAATAACTCCTAAAGTATACATGATAGACACAAAGTATCAGAAGCAAAGTTTTTCAGCACAAAATTACTTTTCTAATGGTGTCAATTCTAAGCAATTTGGTGTGTTTTTAATATTTAGGTAAAAACTGCTGACTTCCTCAGACATTTCCACGCCTCAGTGAAAGCCAGCTGAGCATGTCTACAGTAGTTATTGTCCAGAGTGGCCATGCTTTTAGACACCACCTACAATTGTATCCAGGTCTCAGTGAGCCAACTAATTCAGACCTATTGTGTGTTTAGAACTGTTGGAGACAGAACTCCAGATTGCTTTTCTTTGAGAAGCTTCCTAAGGCACTGTGCAGAATTCTTAGCAAATGTGCACACATTCCAAACAAATCTGAATATCTTTAAAACTATTAAAGGTGCACAAAAATAACCTGCATGAAAGCTGTTCTGGACAAAAAGACCTTTCAAATGAGTGGGGTCACTATTCTGAATTTCTTATATATTATATAAAATATGGCCATCTTATTACCTGTATTTCCATTTTTGTTTTTACAAAATTCATATTTCTGATGGCTATTTAAAAAAAACTATAAAGAATTTAAATGAGTGATTACCCTCACTTGAAAGGCCTTTTTGTCCCTGAACACAAAAATGTATGATAATGCACTCAGTACACTGAAATCCAGAGGTAGAGTACAAAATGGGTGGCATGGTAGTGACAATATTAAGAAAGCACATATTACAAAAAAAAAAAACAAGCTTTTACATACAGTTCATTACAGCTTAACAATATAATGCATATACGGCTGCCACTGTACGTCAGATGCAAACCCATAATCACGTTCCTCACTTGAAGTGAAAAAGGTGGGGTGGAAGCCATCACTGACTCCTTGATTTTGTGTTAAAGAAGTCAGGTTTTCTACAGCAAAAACAAGGAAATGGCTCATTTCTAAAATGTGCAGATGAGCATGGGGACCATTTTTTTCAGAGCATGCCACCTCCTGCATATACCACTTCAAGACTGCTACTACCCCAGCCTACTACAATCAAGGGAAAACCAGAAGTAGTGTACCAGCACTGAGATAAATATGGTTAAGGCACATTTACCAGACATTACTGCTCAGAAAAAAATGAGAAATTGACCGTGATGATGAGCAAGTCCCAGACCAGATCTCTAGTTTGTTAATAGACTCCTCCTGAGTCTGATTTTTATGGCTGCATGGGCCAAGCTCCACAGATGTTATACCATCATCAGATTTATATAAGAGCAATGTGGATGCAAGTGACCAGTCCTTTGTCTGATGTGCTGCCACAGTGCTCCAGCATAGTTTCCAGTGATTCTGTTTATCCAGTTCTTCCCCTCCACAGGCCTCAATAAACATACCCACTTCCAGGCACACTTCTTTTCCTTTCTGCAACTATGGAAGTGATGGCTTCGGTGTGCAACATGGTGACACTGACTTAAACTGTTCATGCACGAGTATCGTGCATATGTAGCAGTGTCAGTGCCACCATGTTGCACATCACTGACTCTGGGGCAAACTGCACATGTGCGAATATCATGCATGCACAGTACTGCAATTGCTGAAGTATTAGTTATGACTGACTCCAGTGCAGCGAGATCACCTCATATTCTTTCAAATGATCTTGCCACTTCTAAAAGAATTCCATAGCCATATAGGGTCTGACCAGAGGTTGTCTTTATAGTGAGCAACAAATCCATAGCATAACCAATTACAATTTATTTGCAAATACGGAGTGCTTTTGTTCAATGCCAGAACAAGCCATCAGTTTTGTTAGGTGTGTGTTCAGTAGTGGTGTCCCTAACTGGTCTCCTACAGTTTGAAGACAGAGAGCAGTTATCAGGTCCATTCTCATAGCTGGAGACTCTGTTTCAACAAACTAAATGTTTACAGATGTATTCCTGTTATCATTCAGCACCATTTCAGGTAGACAACCCAGTGCCTTTAGAACTTGGCATGAATATATCCACCAGATACATTTGTGGTCATTCAACATGGATATTGAATAGTGCAGCATATTGTACACTCTCAGGTAAGATGAAAACTGCAGAGCCACTACCTACTAGAGATGTGGCAAGGTTTTAATTCCCTAGTCAAGTTCTGGGGAAGCTGCAACATTCAACTTCTTGAAAAACTGAATTTCCCACTTTATCACTTCACAATGAGTTTTCCTGGGGAAGGGACCCTTTTTCAGGTGAAGTTAGGTGAAGTTGTAACTTCGCTGGTGAATTTCAATGACTTCTCCTGACAAAGTGTCACTTTGCCTACCAAACACTTTGTGACGTAAGCACTTTGCACTTCACAAATTTGGCATTCATTGTGAATTAATTTGTGAAATAAAGTTTGCAACATTCGCACATCTCTACTGTCTACCAGCAAATAATCATTACTAATTTCTGGTGAACATGCACTAATTTCAACACTGCACAATATTTTTAACATAGCACAGTAATTTTGCTTCCACTGAAGTATGATTCTGTATTATCAGTATAGTAAGCTCAGAGACTGCAGCTTCATTTGTTGGCCAATGTCCCACTTTTCCATACAGTCTGCATGTAAAACTTATAGCTGAGTAAACAGAACTATTTTGAGCAGCAGAACCAGAGTTAAGCACTGTTGATCTCGAGATGTACCTTTACCCACTTGATTCAATTTCCCTTTATTGCTTGGAATGCTTATTTATATTTTTTATTTTTTATTGACCGGGTAAGTGCACTAGAGTCTAGACAAATCCTGTCTATTTTCAGGCATGACCCGGGGGAGGGGGATACAGAAGAATGCCAATCAATCTGAACCAGAATAAACTGTTGGTGGTATTTTTAGTGAATGAGGGAAATTTGGCCAGGACACTGGGTAAATTTGGTCAGGACACTGGGTAAATTCCCCTACTGTTTTTGATAAGTGCCATGGGGTCTTTAACATCCACCTGAACTACCACCAATCCAGGCAGATGGGACCTCGGTTTAACGTCTCATCTGAAAGATGGCACCTCAGAAGTGCAGCACCCCTCTCATGCTGCACTACAGTGTCAGTACTGGGATATTAACCAAAGTGCAAGATGTGGGAACTGAACCCACAGCCCTCTGATCTCCTGGTGTCAGAGGCGAGTATGCTACCTACTGAGCCACTAACACTGCATTATTGCATTCAAAATCAAGGGCCTGCACAAAGGTGCTTATGCTCTTCTGCAATAGCCTTTGCTTTATTGATTGCAGCTTTAATGTGGCATGCAATTAATAACATTGTAATAAAGTAATTTAAGATTTAAAGGTACTCTTGGTCCTCCAGGTCCACTTCCACTTCATAAACAGAAATCAATGTTTGCTGTGCAAATATGTACTAATGTGTTTGGATTCCTGAATCCGTACAGTATACACTACCCAGGGTACAGCGTGATCCCCTTAGTAAGCACAACATAATCCTGACTTACTGTGAATGTCTGTATGTTTTTTCTGTCCTCTGTCCCTGCTGGAAGGCTGATCAATAGGTACACCACCAATGGGAGAAGAAATGCCTCCTAGAATTAACCTGAAATTTACCATCTCATAGCTTCAGAGTGTGTCCCGGTGTCCAGCAGGAGAATACCAGATCAAACATCCCTACCTGTCTGATTTTGCTGAAACCCTTGATTGTGTGGAAGAGTTAGGTAAGTTTTCCCTCCTGCTTTTTTCTACAGGGTGAACATGCTAAGGGTCTCCATCCTCTGCTCTCAGCTTTTGCTCTCCGTGCCCTTGATCATTTTGGTGGTGATGGATTGTACTCTCGTGACTTAGTTTTGCTATTGAGGAGCCCCCAAAAGTACAGCCGCACACAGTGATTCAAGTGGAGCCTAACCAGGGCCTTGAAAATGGCAGGAATTTATTTATTTATTGAAAGAGTTTTGGCAGGAAAAGATGTAATTAAATCAAAATAGCTCATTTCCAGAGGGGTCCTGGATGGAAAGGGTACAAAGGAGACAGTACATCCAAACTCATGGAAAAAACAAAACAAAACATCACGCCAGAAAAAAGGAGCAGGCATAGACATAGAGTTGTAAAAACAAGTAATTTACATATGCAAGCGTACAGTATACAGTGTAGGTCCACTAGGAAAATAATAGTGGGCAGTTGCAAGTGTGAGTGGTGTATGTGTGGAGAAGATCTTTCAAACAGTGGATACTACCCCTAGTCTGCTGGTCACACCTCCTTTGACGTGCCCAAGTATTCTTCTAGCATCTGTAAGAGTGGCCACACACTGCTAGTCATGCTTTAGTATGGCACGGTTAGTTAAAGTTTTGTTTAGTGTTAATTGCAGCTGTATGAGCAGTAAACACTCCCAAATTAAAGGAGTGTATGTCTTTTGCATATTTGATCACTGTGTGGAAGTTCTTAGGGAGCTGGCAGCACCATGTTTATTTTGTGCCAAAACTGAGGATATCATCAAAGAAAAACATGTAGAAAAGGCCAAGAAAATTTCAGGTGACAAAGATACTTAGAGTAGAGATAGCAAAGCAGAGTGAGAGAGAGAGAGAGAGAGACTGGAAAACAGACAGTTCTGAGAATATTACTTGTCTGAAATGCTCTGGTCTGATTTGGTCACTGTTTTCTATCTCCAAGTATACTCATTTTTTTCCCATGCACATTTTATCCTCCTGCATACAGGTGGGCAGCACATCAGCCCAGTTCCTGTGCTCCCCCAGCACTGGCTACCATGCCTACCCTGGCCACCTACCTGGTCATCAAGTTCCCCATGAGCTTCCTCCTCATGGCAGGGATAAGAGGAGAGGGTCACCCCCCCCATCAACAAATCCAAGGTGGACCAGGTTTGGTGACAAAGTGGCAGTGCGGGTATGGATTCAGACATGCTGGGCTTTATTAAGCCCCTCCAACATTATTTTTCTCCATTTTTCCCCATCCCACTGCAGAGTGCCATGCTCATGCATGCAGGCACACTTTTCTGACTTGTCTCCCCAGTTCCCTCCCACAGTGCTTCCCTAGTACTGCTCTACCCCTAGGCCTCCACTTGGGGGCAGTCTATGCCAGGCCAATATACCTACTCTCCCAGGGAGAAGAGAGCAGTCCCTTGGATGCTTGATCCTCTCCATCCCCAGCAAACCCCCCAGGAAACCAAGTCCATTCCCGAACCCAGATCAACAGCATGGCAAAAGGTGAGGTGGGAGGCACCTCAACCCTCTTCACCACTGGGCTGGCCTGTAAGTATAGTAATTGCCCGAAAATGGAGGCAGTATAGCATAGCAATTAAGAGCAATGAGCAGTAAACCTGGAAAACTGGGTTTGAATCTCACAGTCACCACTTGCATACTGTGTGACTATGAGCAAGTCACTTAACTTCCCTCTACTCCCAAGACACACCTGAAAACAAGCCTCTTCTTAGTGAATTTTTCCAGGTCAAAACATGAAAAAAGAAATATAGAATGATATGGTCTGACTTGGTATCTCCAAGTGCAATAATTTCCTGAAATGCTCTGGTCTGACTTGGTATTTGTTTCCTACAGTACCTCTGAGTGAACTAATTGCCTAAAATGCTTTTGGATGAGCTGGGCCAGTGGCAAGGTGGGCTGAGGTGCTGGGCTCCTCACCTGCCACCATGTCAGTGACTGGGGTTCATAAGGTGAACTGAGTTTTTGGGGGTTGGCTGGGGAAGGCAGGGATAGAGTGTCTGGAGCAGAGCTCTCATCTCCTTGGGGAAGGGGTGATACAGTGCCTGGTGCAATCCTGGCCCAGGACAGTGACTGAGGGAATGGTAATGAAGGGTCATCATGCTATGGGAAGAAGGAGTGGTTGCCACTGGTGTCCTGTACACGTGAACATATGCAGGGCTGTTTTGGATGGTCTTGCATGTCTGATTCTCCCTAGGGAGGGAAAAAACAAAAAAAAATGGTGCTATGGTGGCTACTAGTTAACTTCCAGCCACCTGCTGGGCCCACACCCAATGAACACCCAGGCCATGCTGCAGATGCGTAATGGTAAGTCCTGATACAAAGTTGGGATATGATGCTGGGGTTGGCTGGCATGATGAGAGGGCTGTTCAGACCTGAAGGAAATAAATTAACTGAAAAATAAAATGTTCTTAGATGTCTTGATCTCTGTGTGCAGTCTCTGAGTGAACACATCGTCATAACTGCTGTGGTCTGACTTGGTATTTTTATTTATTTAGTTATCTATTTATTTTCTGACTTGGTATTATTCATTCAATCATTTATTCAGGTAGCGTTAAATAGCTAGTCAGTCAGTCAGTTATTGAAAGAGATTTACGCATGGAGTAATGCCATCTGATTCACACTGTGGCATGCCCTGCTCACATTTCCCCCAGAACACAAGGGGCAGCAGCTGAGTGGGCTACATTGCCATCCTTCTATGGAATTTGGGAGCATCTGCACAAATGACTTACCAGCTTTCTGTCAGCCCACAACAACAACCCAGGCTATAGGTGCAAACCTGGGTTGCCAATAAGGGAAGCGGTCCCAACTGCTGCACAATAAAACTATACCCGGTAAACAATGTCACTGGAACAGAAAAAGGAGTTCCCTTGGTTGTAGTAAGGCTGTTTAAAGTTAAAGCTCTGCTGGACAGGGGCATTTCGTCTAGGCCATGGAGACCACTTAAAGTTGATTACCTGGTGTGAAACAGGGATGGGAGAGAGTTTTCCAGCTATTGAAGTGCCAGTAATTGTGAATATTACTGTGCAAAACTAAAATTCCACCCTTGGAATTATGACAAATGTTGGAATTCTGCTTCCATGATGTTTCCAAATGCATGAATGAATGAATTGCAGATTGATGTATTAAACTGTGGAAGGGACTTCTGCAGAGCTTGCAACTCTGAAATGTGGAATGACTGCATGTTTTGCAACTTGAGGTATTGAACTATGGAATGAAAACATAAAAACATTAAAACTGACTGTAGATAAGGACCGATAGGCCCACCCAGTCTTCCAATTTTCCCTACCTGCTGTATATTCAGCAGAACTGTCATTCCACAGTTCATATGTGTTTTTCCACAGTTAAGCTGACACATTTTGCTGAGCAGAGAAATAAAAATTACGGAACGCTTTCAGGTGATACAGATTTTTGATAATGTCAGAATTTCAGAACATTTCCTGACATTTATAACATTTTTGAATTGTCATGTAATTTTTGCAAATTCAGAATTTGCTGTGTCTGCACAGCACTAGTACAGCAGTTTGTGACAAAAATGCTTTTATATACCTCAATGTGCACTGCTTTGCAGCTGCAGGTGTTGATCCCTGTTGTTCATTGTATTCCCCAAATTCATTTATATAGTGATATATGTAGTTTTACATTCAGCATGTTAGAGCTTACATTTGTTGGCTGGAGTTAGCCCTGTTGTCTTCAGTGTCTCATAGGTCAGGGGCAGTGTCTGTTGTATGCTAGCTCATTTTAGTTAGAATAAAAGTGATGTTAAACTGCTGCATGTATGTTCAGATACAGTTGAGAATATTGAAGGCAGCCTTGCTGCAGCCATACTTAGTGAAACACGTCATTCATTATTTTAAACCTTAATAGAATGCTAAGGTAGGCTAAAAACTGGGAGAAAGTGCATCTTATAAAACATGAGAAAAAAAGGGTATTTTGAGTAGCTTGATTTCCCCGCCATCCCATATGGTCAGGGAGCTGTGTGTCAAATGCAAATTACTCATAGTAACAAGAATAGTGATGCTTAACTACTGCTGTTCAAATACAACTGAGCATAACAAACCCTACGGTAATATTTAAGAAAATTCACTATTAATTAAAGCAGACTCACAATGTGGAAAAGTCTTACAAGAGATTTATTTATTTAGCTTTTGTTGACCGGGTAAGTGCACTAGACAAATCCTGCCTATTTTCAGGCACGACCCGGGGGAAGGGATACAGATGAATGTCAACTGACTTTGAACCAGATTAAGCTGTTGGTGGTATTTTTAGTGAATGGGGTGAAATTTGGCCAGGACACCTGAGAAATTCCCCTGCTCTTTTCAAGAAGTGCCATGGGATTTTTAACATCCGCCTGAACTACCACCAGAACAGGCAGATGGGACCCCGGTTTAACGTCTCATCTGAAAGACGGCACCTCAGGAGTGCAGCACCACCACACATGCTGCACTACAGTGCCAGTACTGGGATATTAACCCAAGTGCCTGGTGTGGGGATAGAACCCACAGCCTTCTGATCTCCCGGCCTCAGAGACAAGTGTGCTACCTGCTGAGCCACTGACACTGCCATGCAGATGAGATGAGATGAGAAAAAGGGCAGTCTAAAACTGAAAAATGTATCAGCACATTTATTGTAATAAATATAGAATAAAAGTCAAGCATTTCACTGATGGTGTCCCCATCTTAGGGAAAAACCAGCAAAGCAGTTATAGTTATCACTTGAGATGGGAAGCAGGGCAGCCATATAACACATTGAGCTGCCAATCAGTGGGAATGACAGACCAACAGCAGCACTTTCTCATGTGCCTGAGATCACAAACTATAGATTATGCCACATTAAACATGAACATGTTTCATACATCATGTTGTTATATTTATATTAAATGTCACAAATCTAAATGCTGCATTTCTCTTACAAATACTGCCTGTGCTGAACTCCTGAAGAGAGATACAAGCAAAATCTCATTACTATCTTCAGTTTTCTAAAAATACCTTTTAAGTTCTAACTGATGCAGAATTACCTGAAGTTTCATGACTTTAAACTATTTTTGAAGGCACATTCAATGCCGCCTTGACTCCAACAGCAGCTGAACCTAACAAGGAAGAATAATAGGAGCAAGGATAAAAAGGATTCAAATACTTATAACCTGAGTCTCACACTTGTCACCTTTGTGGGGCCTCCTGTGAAAGTTAAGCCCCATAAAACAATACAGTTTCCTGTTTATTTGCCTTATTTTCACAAAGTACATATTTAAACCTGGTGCAGCAACAATGACTTGATGTCATCCAACTTTTGTAACAATAGGGTCAGAGACTGGTGCCCACTTTCGATGCACAATAGCGTACAGCCTACTCATGACCAACTGTATATTGCTTTATTCCTAGCATTTCAAGTTGGCCCTTACTCCAACAGACATTAGGGTTAAGCTTATTGTTTAGGGCAGACTGGATGGGCCTAAAGGTCCTTTTCTGTGGATTAAATCTATGTTTCTATGTTAATACTCCCTCTGATCCTGGAGTTCATGACTACTATGCACTGTGTAATATGATTTTACTACAGCATGTAATCATGCACATTGTAAGCATTTTTTTGCAATAGTATATATTATTGCACTTATTACAGAATGCATTATTTTTACAATCCACTTGTTCCCCTTCTCCTGGGTCACACCTGAGAATGAGCTTTGCCTCACTGTGCCTATGCTCATCACCAAATTTGAAATAAATAGATACAAACTTTACACTGTGCTGCGTTCATCTGCCAGTGACAAAAAGTATCAGTACACTTTTCAGAATGCACCATGTACAGTAACTGAATGAATGCACTTGTATTCCTCTTTGCTTGTTAAATGCACTGGATGTCTGAAAGGAGCTGCCACTGAGACTCATATGAAAAAATAGACATTGCATGTTATAAGGCTGTCATGAGAAGCAGAATGCTAAATAAGTAAATTACAACTTGGGCCTTCACTGTCAATCCAAATATTCTAGTGATCTTTGAAACATAAAGAAATGTATTTGATATAACAATGATACCATTCTTTGATACTTCCTGTTACTGTGGCTGATACATAGATATGCCACGGGGTCATGTCACTGCAAACAAAAAACGTGCAGCAATAAATACCACATGGAAAACCTCACCCTCACAAACAATGTCGGGTACAAGAGCAACCCAACAACGAGAGCACAGCCCCATTGGAAAGAATGGGACTTCCTCACCCTCCTACACCCCTCAGACTTAAAATAATCAACTCCAGGGGAGAGGGAGGGGGTTGTGGACTTCAGGGATGGGGAGAAAATGGGGAGGGGGAAATTGCTTTTTTTCAATAAAAAAAGTTTCAGCAGGAAGACCTGGCTGGAACCTAACCATGGTCCCAGGCCGCCTGCTTCACCGTATGTGGGTACCCTGGCCACTCCACCACAGGAGTGACTCAATCAAGCACCCCAGAACATGGCACCTTGATCCCTCTACTAGCAAGCTGCAGAGTGACACAGGTAGCAGTAATGATCTACCGCTATTATACCCCGTCACTCTCAATCCTTCTGCACTTTACACTGCCTGGTTATTGGAGCACTCTTCCTGGTGTACTGTTTTAACTCAGTACCCATAGATATATAGATAATGATAGCTGAAAAGCCCCAAAAGTTCACCCAGTTAGCCCAACCACCTCATTACGCTACACTTGCCTTAGTGGCCATCTCTCCTTTGTTTCTACCACCCCTTTTATAACTAATCACATACACCTGTACCATCCAAGTTTGAAGCTACTCACTGATTTGGCCTGCACCACTTTCTCCTGTGGCTTGTTTCACTTGTCCACCACTCTTTCAGTAAACAAGTGCTTGCAAATGGCCCTTATACATCTCTTCCATGCAAGGTTTAGTGAGTTTCCCCTTGTCCCTGTATTTGAGCATAAGGAGAAAAGCACTTTGGCATACACCTTATTTATTTCATGCAAGTACTTGTATGTTTCAATCATATAACCCCTTTTTGTAATTCTTCAATGGTATACATGTTCAAGTACTGCAGCCTCGACTCATATTTCTTGCCTCTAAGTCCATGGACCACCTTGATTGCCCTGTGCTGTACTGCTACCACCTTGTCTCAGTCTTCCCTCAGGTGTAGACTCCAGTACCTTGTGTAGTATTCTAAATGTGGTCACACCAGTGACCTGTGTAATGAAAGGATCACTTCCCAGCATCTGCTGCTTATTTCCCTCCCTATGCATCCTAGCATCCTGCTTGCTGTACCTGCAGCTCTATAACAGTGTGTTGTTTTCAGGTTTTCCAACATCAGAGAAACATAGAAACACAGAAGCTGATGTCAGATATGGGCTGCATGACCCATCCAGTCTGCCCTTTTTCGCTGTATCACTTACATTGTAGACACCTCCAGGACTACGGCACTTTCTCTGCCATCCCTCACCTATACCTTATGACTCCCTTGTGCTTATCCCAGGATTTTATGAATCCCATCACTGTTTTCACCCCCACAACTTCTTCTGGAAGATCACTCCAGGCATCCACCATGCTTTCTGTGAAGGAATAGCTCCTCACATCTCTTCTAAACCTGCCCCCTTTCAGCGTCATATCATGGCCCCTTGTTCTGGACCAACTTTTCTTCTGAAATATATCTCACACTTGTACCTTATTCACCCTGTGAGGTATTTAAATTCTCAATCATATTCTCCCTCTCTCTCCTCTCCTCCAGGGTGTACATGTTTAATTCCTTTAGCCACTTCTCATAGGACATTTGATGTAGACCGTGTACCATCTTGGCAGCCCTCCTTTGTACGGCCTCCATCCTGACCCTTGTCCATTTCTTCCATGGTGCTTTGCAGTATCACAATCCATTTCATAATGCACTCCTGGATTTCTTTTCCTAGTGTGCATCACCTTGAATTTTTAGTACTGAAGTCCAGATGTTGTATCTTTGACCAGATCTGCAACCTATCTAGATGCTCCCTTAGTTCCCTTATAGCTTCCTCTGTGTCCACCATTGTGTAGATCTTCGTGTCATCTGTGAAGATGCAGATCTTGCCCTTGCTGCTTTCCCCTGTGTCACAGATAATCACATTAAAAAACATAAGGCCCAGCACTGACCCCTGAAGTACTCTGTTTATGTCCTTTACCTATGAAAACTTTCCATTTACTGCTACCTTCTGTTTTCTCCCCCTTAGCCAGTTCTCTACACAAGTCATCAATCTTTCCTCCACCCCTAAGTCCCTTACTGTTTTGACCAGCATCCTTTGGGGATTGTAAGTCAATGGCCTTGCTGAAATTCAAGTACACTAGATCAATGGCCTGTCCCTTATTAGCTGCCCTGGTCACCCAGTGAAAGAAGTTGACATGATTTGTCTTGCAAGACCTGCCTCTTGTAAAACCATGTTGACTGTAGTCTTCTAGACTATTTCCCTTTAGGAAGTCCCTATTTTTTTCCTTAACATAAACTCCATAATCTTTTCAATTATGGATGTCAAGTTGACTGGTCTTTAATTCCCTGGCTCACTATGTCTTTCACTCTTGTGTAGCGGGACAATGTCTGCTGTCCTCCAGTCTTCAGGGACCACCATGGCATCCAGTGAACAACTGAATATATCTGCATATGATCCTGCTATCACCTTCACTACCTCCTTAAGAATTTTCAAGAGTACGCCATCAGATCCCGTAAATTTATTTAATTTTAACCATTTAAAGTTTTACTATAGTGCTTTTCCATGTTATTTTGGGTGTGCTACTTGAGGAGTTGCTTTCCTGTCTACTGCTCTTTACCCCACTATCCTTCTCCCTAGTGAAAACTGAATAAAAACTTTTGTTTGCTATCAGTGCTTCCCCTTTGTCGATCTCTTTCCATCCTTTATCACTCTTTAAACTTACAATAACCCTTTTAACATTGTGCTTCTCTTGGACATATTTGAAGAATGCCTTTTCCACCTTGCTTTACTCCCATTGCAAGCCAGAGTTCCATCTGAGCCTTGCCTTCCCTCACCTTCCTGCTG
This sequence comes from Neoceratodus forsteri, assembly GCA_016271365.2. NCBI lineage: Eukaryota > Metazoa > Chordata > Ceratodontiformes > Ceratodontidae > Neoceratodus > Neoceratodus forsteri. The sequence continues at coordinate 952,773,595 of CM057454.1, read as the reverse complement.
ACTACCTCTGCCTTCGGGTACTTCCCTCTATCTTCCACCATTTGGTTCCTTTATACTTTGGGAATGCCTTCCTTTTGTTCCATCTTTACTTCAGCTGTGAACCACATTAGACCCTTTACCCTTTTTCCTTTGACACCTTCCCAGTTGAGCTTTCTGCCATCTCAGTTATTGCTTTTTTAAATTAATTCCAGTTTTCCTCCACCCTTCTACCTGTTGTATTCTCCACATGCTTCTTTTAAACACTTCCCACACCCCATTAAAAACTACCTTTTTAAAGTCCCATACCCTTACTGCATTTCCCCTATTTGCAGTCCCTGTCTGGATCTCTAGTACCACTGTTCTGTGGTTGCAGGAAAAGTGGTTCCAGGATGACCACATTTTGTATCCACTCATTGTTGGTGAGCCTCAGAAGGGGAGGCACGTGTGATCTACAGTATATGAAAGATACCTTGCAATGTTCATTTCTCCTCTCCAGATCAATACTTAAGAAACTTGAACTGATGATTATAAAAATTACATCAGCAAGGAATGCCTTTCTGGGTTTGGTTGGCTGCTATACATGACTTTGAAAAAAAGATGTTTACACACTCTCCATCTTAGTGAATGGATAGCATCTTCCACACTCTCTTAGATTTTATTTTGCTTGGGGACCTAGACTGAGATAAGAACATAGAGCCAGACAAGTTGTCAGCAAATAAGGACCACAAGGCCTATCCAGTCTTCCCATTTCTTTTTCTACCTTATGAATGTGCCACCGGACTTTGCTCTGTCAATGGCCTATCTATTCATATTCATCTGTATTGCTCCCTTATGCCTATCCCATGCCAGTTTGAACCCTTGCACTGTATTCATATCCACCACTTCCTGAGGTAGGATGTTCCACGCATCCACCACCCTTTCTGTGAAAAAGAACTTCCTCACATTACCCCTTAATCGGCCTCCCTCTAATCTCATGCTGTGTCCTCTTGTCCTGCTATTTTTGTTACATTGAAACATGTTAGACTCTTTCACCTTATTAAGGCCCTTAAGGTGTTTGAATATTTTGATCCATATCACCCCTCTCCCTCTTTTGCTCTAGGGCATACATATTGAGCTCCGTTAATCTGTCCTCATATGTTTTCTGATGCAGTCACTGCACCATTTTGGTTGCCCTTCTCTGGGCTGCCTCAATTTGGTTCATGTCCTTGTGAAGATGTGGCCTCCAGTACTGCATGCATAACTCCAGATGGGGCCTAACCAGCATCTTGTAAAAATGGATTATTACCTCCCTCTTCCAAATTGTGATACTCCTACTAATACACCCCAACATCCCCCTAGCCTTACCTACTGCTTTAGTGGTCTGCTTGGATGATTTCCAGTCATCGGTGATGATGATGATGCCCAAGTCTCTTTCTTCCCTTGTGACTGCCAGCAGCTCCCCTCCCAGCCTATAGGTGGCTTCAGGGTTTCTCTTCCCCATGAGAATGATCTTGCACTTCTTTATGTTAAAACCCGGTTGCCACTCTTCCGACCATTTTGCTAGTTTATCCAGATCTCTTCTCATTCTGCCCACCCCATCTGGATCATCTACTCTGTTGCAGATCTTGGTGTCATCTGCAAACAGACAAACCTTACCCTCCAGTTCATCTACAATGTCACTGATGAAGATATTGAAAAGGACTGGCCCCAGGACTGATCCCTGAGGTACCTCACTTGTGACTTGCATCTCTTCTGACTGTATACCGTTTACCACCACTCTCTATTTTCTGCCTATCAACCAGTTTGCCACCCAGTTGACCAACTTCTGACTCACCACAAGCCTACCCAGCTTATTAATCAATCTTCTATGTGGAACAGTATCGAAAGCTTTGCTGAAGTCAAGGTAGGTGACATCAACTGCTCCCCCTTGGTCCACCACTCTAGTTACCCAGTCAGAGAAATCTAAGGGATTAGTTTGACAGGATCTTCCTTTTGTAAACCCATGCTGTCTTGGATCCTGTGCTCCTATGGATTCCAGGTGTTGCACTATCCTTTCCTTAAGGAGTGCCTCCATAATCTTGCCCACTACTGAGGTAAGATTGACTGGTCTGTAGCTCCCTGCCTCCTCCCTGCTACCACTCTTGTGGAGTGGGATCACATGAGCCCTTCTCCAGTCTTCTGGGACCTCTCCTGTGCTCAGAGACTCACTAAACAGTTCTGATCATGGCTCTACTAGTTCTACCCTTAGCTCCTTTAGTACCCTGGGATGTATGCCATCAGGTCCCATTGCCTTGTCCACCCTGAGCTTATCAAGCTCTTGTAAGACCATTTCTTTTGTGAATGGACTAGTACACACCTCCCTTTCCCCTGTGTCCATGGTGCTGAGCTGTGGGACCTGCCCTACCTTCTCTTCAGTAAATACTGAGCAGAACTATCTATTTAGGATAGATGTTTTTACATGGTCCTCCTCCTTACATGCCCCCTTATCCAATTTGATCTCAGCAATAACCCCTCTGGACTTTCTTCTTTCACTAATGTATCTATAGAAAGTGTTGTCACCTTCTTTTACTGTTTGTGCTAGTGTTTCCTCTGTTTGAGCCTTTGCCATCCTTACTGTCTTCCCTGCTTCCCTTAGGGAAATTTGGTATGCCTCCTTATCTTCATCCTGCTGCATTCCCTTATATTTCCTGAAGGCCAGCCTTTTGGCTCTGACCTTTTCTGCTACTGTTTTTGAGAACAGAGCACAGGACTAATACAATTGTAATTTCACTGCTTGAATTTCTGTCAAACTACAGTATAACAGAATCCTTTGGAATAAATGCTGAGGTTCCTAATGACATCTTCCTGCCAGATTTTGTCTGTAGTCTTATGTCAAGCTCTTTTGATAACTGTGTCACTGCATGCATCTACTATTACTGCATATCTAAATAACCCTCCAGCATAATATTCAAATACTATCCCCAATAATGCATTTTGGTGTCCAAGCCTTTTTATATGACATCAAAAAAATTGATGAAACCGTATTTCCTTAAGTCCATCTACTGAGGGTGCCTCACCATCTTTTAAGGCCTATGCATGCGCTATTCATGACAATTATGCTCATAGGAAATGCCTAACAGTAAAAGCAGGCACTGGCTATGGTTTATTCCTTGTCAGAATTAATACATCAAAACAATGCTGTCTAGAAATAGTGGGTTCCTTAAAATGTCTTGATGACTGCTCTTTACATAGGTTTGAAAACATAGTACTCAGATGACCCACCTAGCAACCCAAGTCAGGTTTTTATGTCCCATTTCTTCTTTGTAGAAAATAACCTGAACAATCTTAGTTTATGTGATTAAAATAATATAAGTCTTGGAAAGGAAAAGTACAGTAAGAAGGAATGGGTGAAGGCCCTGAACATCTACTTGGTGGAGACCAGATGGAAGAGGGGGAGACATGATAGAGACTTGTAAGTTCCTATAGGGTATAAATAGGGTAAATTGAGAGGACCTGTTTGTTAGAAATAGAGATGCAATCATGATGGGCAAAACTGGAGGGTGGTGGGGAGTAAATTTAGGAAGGATGTGAGGAAGTTCTTCAACAAAAGGTTGGTGGAGCCTTGGAACATATTATTGGTGGAGGTTGTGGTGGCAACAACCCCAAATGAGATCAAACACCAATGGGACAGGGACACAGGGCTCATAGTCCCTCTTTGGGGGAAACTGTGAGAGCTAAGAAGCCAGAGGACAGGTGGTCAATGACCAGCAATACTAAGTTGGGGGGGTTAGGTAGTAATATCTATGGGCAGACTTCATGGACTGTCGGTATCCTTCTATTGTCAGATTGTAGGTGTTTATGCTTCTGTTTGCATCTGAGATAATTCAGTTTGAAATTTCAGACCTTAGAGTATAACCAAAGGACCAAGGTACCCCAACAGATACATTTACTCCATAGAAACAGCCTCCTGAAAGAGGCTTACTTGGTTACTTGGTTTACTTGGTTATTTTGAGAAAAAAGAAGGCCAAGGCCCATCTGGATTTTCTCCTCACGTACAGTGGGAACATTTGGAATTATAATCTCATTGCTAACCATTTATCTACAGCTTTTTTAAATGATTCAATGTTAACTTAATCCATTATTTCTTGTGGTAACCTGTTCCATAATTTCGGTGCCCTTAATGAAAAGAAGTTTAGTCTTAAATTAGTTTTAGCTTTAGGTACCATAAGTTGTTTAGTATGGCATCTTGGGACAATACGTCGTGTGTCATGAGCTAATCTGCATTTATTCATCAAATCAGAGTTATTAAGTAGCTTATATATTAATAATAAATCCCCCCAGCCCTTCTTATCTGTAGGGAGTGTAAACCAGTAAGTGATAGTCTTGATTTGTAAGGTAGCTTAGCTAATCTAGGAATCATTCTAGTTGCACGTCTCTGAACTCTTTCTAAACAATCAATATCTGTTTTTAGATGTGGGTTCCAAAAGGGGGACCCATAATTGATAAGAGGTTGAACACTTGATCTGTAAAGGGCCATAATACACTGCTCAGATTTATTTACAAAAGATTGATGGATTTGTCTTAATAAGCCATTTGCAGTATTTGCTACCTTTGTACAGTGATTTTTTTTAAGACAGCTTAGTGTTAATTAAAACACCCAAATCCCTTTCCACACATGATGACTTCAATAATGAATTATAAATGAAATATTTATTTTGGGGATTATGGAGTCCAAAATGCAGGACAACACACTTGTCCACATTAAACTCCATTAGATTGTCAATAGCCCATTTTTCAATTGACTTTAGATCAGAGTTCAATGAATTAAATTCTGACGAGTTATTTACTAGACCCCCAAGCTTCGAGTCGTCAGCAAATTTAGACAACCAGTTGTTATTTGTTACCTGCATATCGCTTATGTAAATAAGAAACAGAACCAGACCCAACACCGAGCCCTGCGGCACACCACTAGTGACTGCTCCTAATTGAGATTGATAGTTATTTAATACTACTCTCTGGGTTCTGTTTGTCAACCAAGCAGAAACCCAGTTGATTAATTGATCTGAAAAACCTAATGAATACATTTTATTAATCAAAATATTGTGGGGTACTTTTTCAAAGGCCTTACTGTAGTCTAATAGGATAACATCCATTTGGTTTTTGTTATCCAGGCCCTTGCTAATATTGTTGTAGAATGAGATCAAATTTGTTGTACAAGAATGGTTTGTCTTAAATCCATGTTGGGTATGATCAGTAATTTTAATTTGATCATTTCTTTCCAGAAATGATTTAATCAATTTTCCATTATTTTACAGATTATAGAGGTAAGGCTTATTGGACGATAGTTTTGGACTACAGATCTACTACCGTTTTATAAATTGGCATAACAAAAGCTGTTAACCAATCTAGAGGAATCTCTGCATTGTGAAGGGATTTGTTGAATATTAATTTTAAAGGAAGTACTAAAGCCTTAGCAGTTTGGGTTAGGAATCTGGCATTTATTTTATCCGGACCTGGGCTTGTAGTTTTCTTTAAATTTGTTATAAATGGCAATATGTCTGATGCCTTAATATTATATACATGAGTTAGTTTAGTATTGGCATCTATAGATTTTTTGGGTACAAAAGAATCTTTTCTTGAAAAAACTGAACAAAAATAAGTATTAAAAAGATTAGCTATATCTACATCTGATTGTATAGTACTACCGTCATAAGTTATTGGCCCTATCTTGTGCAAACTACCTTTCATGTTATTTAGATATGAAAACAATGACTTGTATCCATCCTTAGTATGTGCCAGCTTGAATTCTAATTTTGATTTGGCTTGTTTAATCATATGTTTAAGCTTTTGTAAAGTTTTTTTATACTGAAGAAATGTTTCATTTTTATTGATACTAAGAGTGTTTTTTAATTTCTTGAACAATTTTCTTTTTTTTATTTGTAACCTAATAGATTTATTAAACCATCTAGGTATTCTACCCTTTCTATTGTATTTATTTTTTATTGGAACATATTTCTTTTCTAATAAATAAATTAGATCTTTTAATACAATCCAGGCCTCATTTGAAGAAAGAGCCTGAAAAACCTTATCCCACTGTATTTTTTTGATTTCCCTATTTATACTGTTGTAGTCTGCACTATCGTAGTTTTTATATGTTGACTTGTTGATTTGATTATATTTTGCTCCCATTAAATTGAACAATATAGAAAAATGATCACTATTTCCCAAGGGATCCAAAATTTGTATACTGGATATTTTGTGACTAATATTAGTAATAAGGAGATCCAAAATATTAGTACCTCTAGTAGCAGACAAAATTAGTTGAACTAGTCCATTATCTGTTAATACAGATAAAAATTCACAGTCATGGTTGTTATATCCTGAATTTGTGGACCAATCTATTTGAGGCATATTAAAATCGCCCAATATTATTGCATCCTTTAGACTTGTAAAATGGATCAGATCGTTCATTAAAGCTTTCCATGTATTCAAATCACATGCTGGGGGATTATAACAATTTTCAATTGTTATTTGTTGAAGTCCCTGAGGTTGTATTACCACCCAGATACTTTCTGAGTCATTTGGGGCTGGAATTTCATAGGAGGGGATATCATCTCTAATATATAGACATACCCCCCTTCCCTCTTTTGGACTCTGTTTTTGTGATAGAGTCAATAACCCATTAAATGTTGACTCCACTGGGAATGAGAATCCCACCAAGTTTCAGTCACTGCAATTATCGCTAAATTCAATAATTTACTTTTTGCTTCCAGCTCTGAAAGTTTAGATATATTAAGAGAATGAGCATTTAATGACAGGATTTTGAAAGTTGTTGGTGACTGATTCTTGGATTTAATTAGAGATGTGTGTTGATTCCCATTCTCTCCCTTTATTATTAGCTTAAATGATTATTTATAATGTTCAGAAAGGATTTACCCAACATAGTACTGCCTCTTCTACTCAAATGTAGACCATCCCAACAATACAAGGGGGGCTTGTCCACAAAATTTTCCCAATGGGTTAAACATGGAATATTCTGTCCAATACACCATTTTCTAAGCCAGTTGTTAATGGATTTAATTTTATCAGTCAAATCCTGAGTGGCTCTAGGAACTGGTAAAATTTCTGAAAAACAAACTGTACAACCCCTGTCTACAAGCAAATTATTTAATGCCACAAAATCCTGTTTAAGTTTATTGAGAGTAAAATTGTTCTGGATATTGTTTACACCTGCATGAATTATAACAAAAGAATTTGGGCCTGCGTCTTTTAAAATGCTAGGGATTCTGGTAGTAATATCATTTATCTTTGCCCCCCTAAAACTAGAACAAGTTCGATTTAATTTATCAGGGTTGCAAATAGCCCTATCTAGGTGTTTAACAAGGGAATCACCAAGAACAAATATCTGCTTCGGAACATCTACAAGATTTGAAACCCCAACTGATTTAGGCATTAAGGGTGAAGTTTTGGAAACTGGTAAATGTGAAAATGAAGTATCCAAAGTGGAAGAAACAGCTGGTACTAGATCATTGTGTCTTATCTGAGTTATATTTTTTGACATGGTAGTTTCCAAAGATATAGGTCTCAGAAGATTATTAGTATTTAACTTTGGATAATCTACCAGAGTGTTTTGGAAAATAGTTGTTTCCTGAGATGTAGTATCTTTTAATACTGAGAAACTATTTTGTAACAGAATTTGGAAGGATTTATATATTTGCCCCCCCCCCTTCATTTAGTTTTTGATTTGGGAATCATTGCCCATTCTTCCCCATCAAACTGGTTTTGAGGGTTTATACTTTCTGACCTTTTGGGTTCAGGCACAGGAACAGCCGCAGGAGAGTTTCCAGAAACAAAAAGTTCAACTGCCTGATCAATAAAAAGATTCTAAGCTAGTTATGTCGCTATCTGCTGGTTTTTGACTAAGAAGAACAGTGATTTGGTCTTGAAGGGAGGCTATCAACACACAGTTATTACAAATAGGTTCAATCTCCAAAATATCTAAGCCAACCATCCTGCAATGGACGCATTGTTTATACAGAACATCCATATTGTTAAAGCAATTTCTAATCTACTTAGTAAATGGGAAGGAATAATCTTACCCCGTTATAAACACAGTTTCAATTTTTGAAGTTTAGCATATTTTACACTATACACGCTAAACACGTGTGAGGATGCACGTGTCTTTGGGCGCGTCTTCGCTCTCATCAAGCGCTCACCCCGCTTTTGCTCGCCCTGCTCACTCCAAGACAGTAAATATAACTCCTAACCCGGAAGTGCGAATGAAGGCTCCCTGAGCCCGCTTTAGCCCGTAGATAAGCAAGTTTAAAAAAAAAACAGCCCCCACGCCTTTCGTAGTGTGGAGACACAGTCTAAAAAGGTTTATTTAGCTTTCTGGACAGATAGTCCCTCTGCCCATATTTCACGGGGCTCAATCACTTGTTAGTACACAATCACACTGACAAAGTATATCACAAGGTGTATCAAACAAAGGCTGAGCAGAACAGTGTCTAACTCTGCCGTTTTCTAAGTCTATAGGCTATGGGGCAAAAACTGTAGGAGAATTCAAAAAAGCATGAGACAGACATAAAGAAACTCTAGCAATAAGAATAAGAGGGTAAGCCACAGATCATTTAGGAAGTGCGGTATATGAATCAGGTAGAAAAAATGGGCAGACTAGGTGGGCCAAGTGGTTCTTATCTGCCAAGTTCTATGTTTCAGTCACACATACAATCAAGAATAAGGTTCTTAAAATCAGTTGCAAATGAATGAGATCTAGGGGTAATAGTGAACACTAGACTTACCACTGAAGATCATTGTATCAAGGTCACTCAAACCGCTAATTGTATCCTTAACTGCGTCAATTGCACGTTTGTCAGTAGAAATGAGCAATGCATTGTTCCCTTCTATAGGACTTATATTCACCCTCATTTAGATTCCTGTTCCCCATTTTGGAATCCTTACTTAAGGAAAAACATAGGCCTAGTTGAAAATGTGCAGCATAGAACCACAAAACTGATCCCCAATCTTAAACACCTCAGTTATCCCAAAAGATTACACTCTACTGGGCTAGTGGATCTTGAAACTAGGAGAAAAAGTGGATACCTGTTGCAATTACATAAAATTTTGAAGAGTCCAGAATTATCATCACAATGTGGATTTAAATTCAACAATCATCTTCCCAATTTAAGAAGCCATAATAAACAACTGCTAGTACTGTCTGTTAACACATGTAAGAGAAACAGCTTTTTTACCGTTAGGGTGGCAAAGAAGCATAGAAACATAGAATTTGATGGCAGATAAGGACCGCTTGGCCCACCCAGTCTGCCCATTTCCCTACCTAATGGATAAGCTGCAGATCCTAGTTAACCAGCAGCCTACTTCTTCCTACCCCCACCCCCTAGAATTGCCTTATGACTGTCCCATGCATGCTTGAATTCCACCACTGTTTTTGACTCCACAACCTCCTCAGGAAGGCGTTCATGCATCCACAACCCTCTCTGTGAAAAAATACCTTAAATTACCTCTGAGCCACCCTCCTCTATCTTCAAATTGTGCCCTTGTTCTTGCACACCCTTTTTTTGAAAGATACTACCTCTTGGACTTTGTTGATTCCCTTGAGGTACTTGAAAGTTTCTATCATGTCCCCTCTCCCTCCTTTCCTCAAGGCTATACATATTAAGCTCCTTAAGTCTCTCTTCATATGTCTTCCGGTGCAGACCCTGCACCATTTTAGTTGCCCTCCTCTGGACAGCTTCCATCCTGTCTATGTCTTTGTGGAGATTGGGTCTCCAGAACTGCACACAGTACTCCAGATGGGGTCTCACCAGCTGTCTGTACAGAGGGATAATAACTTCCTATTTTCTACTGGTAAAGCCTCTCCCTATGCATCCCAGGCCTTGAACAAACTTCCATGGCATGAAATCAAGGCTACAAATTTCAATTGGAAGGCTACAGCCTGTAGTTCAAGGGGTGGTGCAACTGGCCACACCCTTATTCAGCCCATTTAAGGGCTGCTCTCCTCACTCCATACACAAGCATTTTTTCCTTGCAGCTGAAGGCTCTGTATGTTCTCTCTCATGCTACCAAATGAACCCATACTACCAACCGATCTACATACAGGTCTTTGACCCTGATAAGTGTTCACCACCTTGTATGCTTTGCCTGACACTCTTTTTGGGTTTCTTCCTAAGGTACCTTTGGCCAAGGGAATCACTCCCATGGCACCTCAGGGGTTGGAGCCTTCCTCTAGGATTCCTTTCCTTTGTACCTTTACAGGGTGTTATATCCCAGATAGCAAGGTGACTAGCCAAAGATTATCTACATTACACAAGCATGAAACCAGTTGTTAAGGCACATTGCACACATTTAAATCTAGACTTGATAATTTACATAACTGGACTAATGACATGGTCTAATCTACTCACTGAAGAGTGAGTGATATTCCAGATGGGCTTATGCCTGTTATGTCTGTAGTAAACCAAATAAAACTGAGAACAGTTTTAAAACTTTCCATTTAGAATATGTTGTTATAATAGCAATAAGCCACTACAAGGAGTTAGATTAACTGTCAATTAATAAATCACTAGGGGAAATATGGCAGTCGGCTATGCTTCATGTTACGTTATGCCTCTGGTGGAGATTAACACACTTTTAATCAAACCTCTGGCCACACCTTATTGTTTAAAAAAAAGCCTTTATGTGAACTGTTTTATCCAGACCCTGATCCTCCACTCAGATCAGCTGGAATTGCTCTTGTTGTCTTTAACCCTATTGTGTACACATGCATGACCCATTTCCTACTGTATCAGGTAAAAAGAGTGATTCAATAATAGTGCCTTGGAAACTGCGCTGTCAAAATAGCTAAAGCTAATACAGCTACAGGGACAGGATAGAGCAGGTCAGGTTAGTGAAATCCCTGTCACTATATTGCTGTCGGGGAGAGGAGGAGAAAGGGATGAAGCCTATGTTGGGAGGAGCTTCACTGAGCAACTTCCATGGTGCAAAGGACAGAGTCACAGACAGGGAGGATGGTGGCTTATTGGTGTCCCTAGGTTCGATTCTTGGGATGTCTGCTTTTATGTTTTTTGTCTCCCCCCTCTCATGTTGTGTTTTCCTTTCCCTGGTCAAGAATTCACCTCAAGGATTTTGTGTATCCCTGACTCACCCCCCCAGAAGTGTTTTTTTTTTAGTAAAGGGTTTGGGGAGTGAAGCCCCTCATAACAGTGGGTGCAGGGAGCAGGACCCCCGCAAAAACTGACATTTCTGTGTGGTTTGCTTTTGCCATGGTAGCAGTTGGTGTGTCTGTGGACCACTACCATTGGCACTATTTTTGCCCATGGTTTCTGTGTGTCCCTGAGCTGTCCCCCTCCCTGAGGTGGTTAATTTTAGTAGGGGGGTCAAGGGTGCAGGGGTGAACCTCCCCTTAAAAACAGAAATTTTTTGTGTGGTTTACTTTGCCATGGTAGCGGTTGGTGTCTTCGTGGACTTTTACCACTGGTATTATTGTTGCAATCACTGTTTTGGGCAGGTGCTGTTATTGACAGCACTCTTTTGCCTTCCCTGTTTTAGACTGCACTGTTCTTGTTTATGCTGCTCTGCCCTAGTGCCATTCCTACCTATGTAACTTATAATCTGAAACCCATAAGATTCCTTATGTCTGGAAAACAGTTTTTTTTCATTCCAGAATTAAAGAAAGGAATGCCACTGGTTTCAACTGCTATAGGCATGTTTTGTCAAAGGTCATGGAAAAGGTAATGCAAAAGCAACCAGATCTCTTCCTGGTGTGCTACAGTTTCCTTTTTTTTCCACATCTTTCAATCTATCTATCTAGCTGTCTGTCTGTCTATCTACCCTCTATCTATCTATCTATCTATCTATCTATCTATCTATCTATCTATCCATCTATCTGTCTATCTTTCTATCTATCTACCTATTGTGGTGCCAGCCAGAATACAATGCAGAACCCTGTAACATTACTGCAGTGCTGACTTCCACATGCCAAGGGTAGGGGATAGACCATGCCCATATCTTACATTTGCAGATGATATCGTATTAATGTCCACAAGTTTCCTGGGTATAAAAAGATTGTTTAATGGCTTTAAGAAAAGATGTCAAGAGAATGATGTGAAAATAAATTATAAGAAAACAAAACTACAAGTTTTTTTTAAATAATAATAGAAAAATATACTCTATAAATAGACAGAATGGGAAGATCAACCAAATAGAAAAGTTTAAATATCTAGGGATCATTATGTAAAGTTCATTTACATGGAAAGACCATATAAAAGATATTGAAATAAAAAATAAATTTTTACCAGCTATATTGAGTTTTGCACATGCTGTAGATATGGAGAACGTTCAATAAAAGAATGCATAAAGTTGATAAACACAAAAATTCAAGCTCAAATACTGTACAGCAGTGAAATCTTGAGATATGACTACAAAGTGAGCATAGAAATATTGATTAATAATTACTACAAAAGAATCTTAGGATTGCCAAATGGGGTATCATGGGCTCTCATATGAGCAGAATTAGGCCAATTACCATTGGAATGCCTGATAAATTAAAGATTAGTCCTATATTGGATCGAAGTACTGATATGGCATGCACCCAAATAGAATACCAAGAATGTGCTTAGATGAAGCACTAAAATATCAAAGTAACAAAATAACTTTCCCTGTAATAGAAACTATAGAACAAAATAATAAAAATCTTATGGACCACATCATACTATAACATAATCTTTAATTAGGCCATTTAAGGAACTAAAATACATGTAAAAACCAGGAAAATAGATAGTTTTAGGCACAAAGTTATGGAGAAATGTATGAAATATAAAATAAGTCACTGCTGGCACAGAATAAACAACACTTTGGGTTCAAACAATATTTAATATTGGTAAAAAAGCCAAGATGTAGACAACTTTTTACAAAATACAGATTTGAATACTATAAAAGTGAACACTTGGAAGCCATTATAAAAAGAAATAGCTCCAATGGTAAGTGTAGATGTGGAATAGATAAGGATAATATTAGGCATCTACTTTTAATTTGCCCACTATACGAGAAAGTTAGGAAGAGAATACTAGGAGAAATATTTGGGCAATTAAAGATGAATACTAGTGAAATAACAAGTTATGTACTAAATTAACAATTCTGTAAAAATACTGGAAAGTGTTACATCTAAAGATAATAGAAAAACATAAATTACATCTAAAGACAACAGAAAAGTATAATGTCTAGTGAAGCTGATGAAGATAATATAGATCGACAGAATTCAAAATATAAGAAAATGCAATAGCAAGTATGTTATTTATTACCTGTGCAATTACCCTTGAGCAAAGTGCAATACTGTTGGTGTAAGAAAGAAACTGAAATAAGATGTTCAAATATTTATGAATGTGACTTTTTACATTGCAATAGTGTATTATAATAACTGGTCAGCATGTTTTTCAGTGGACTGAGCCAGTTAAAATTTGCTGTCATAACCCATGGGTTATAATGGTGAGCACGCACTGAGTCACTCAACAACAACCATACTGTGATTGGTTGTTAATGTCCTACTGGGCAGGCTTCCACTCATGAGCAAACAAGGCGGCTCCTTATCTGCATAGCGAGGAGTCGCCAGACCGAAAGTCCTCACCGCATTTTTTAAAATAAAATAAAGTAACAGTCATGTCAAGTACATTTCAAAAATATCTGGTTGATCCCACCATTCAAAAGCCATAGAGGACAACTGCCATGAAGAATGGGTCAGACCTCGCTCCTTGAGGTAAGAAGATCCCGATCGTGATTGCAACACAGAAATCTGCCCGAAGTAAGAAAAATAAAACAGCAACTGTAAAAAAAACTACATAAAAAAAAAGATGAATGGGAAGACAGGGGTGTGGTGTGTGTGTGTGTGTGTGTGTGTGTGTGTGTGTGATTCAGACACAGGGCTTGAAAAAATTGCTGCCCAGCAATTATAAATAATAAACTATGGGGAAGTGTTCTTAAATTTGAAATTAATGGTTTCCCTCATAGTGGGATGCTTTAATAAACCCCTTGGGCTTTGCCCTTGGGGTTTATGTAGCATCCCACTCCTCGGGCAACCATATATTTCTCATTAAGCACACTTCCCCATACATTATTGTATATGTAATGTTTGATCTGTCTAAATGTTAAATGTAAATTGTCTATGTTTGTATATGACAAAACGTGTCTTACAATAAAATGATTTACTACTACAATGCTGCTCTGTGCTGTGGGGAACAATGTAATTTAATGGCAATTAAGCTCTTTTATCATGTAGTGTTTTGTGACATGTCCTTTACTGCAAAGTATCACATTGCATCCTGTCTGGCTCTTCTTTGTCTGTCTGTCATCCATCCATCTATCTATCTATCTATCTATCTATCTATCTATCTATCTATCTATCTATCATGGCCACAGCCAGAATGCAATGTAGTACCTTGCTGTATTACTGCAAAATGATGCAGTATGCTGCAGGGAATAATGTAATTTAATTGTAATTATACCCTTTTATCATGCAGTATTTTGTGATATACCATTTACTGCAAAGTATGGCATTGCAGCTTATCTGATTTTACTCTATCTGTCTGTCTGTTCGTCTGTCTATCAATTTACCAGTGGCATGAAAAAGTATTTGCCCCCTTCCTGATTTTCTCTATTATTGCATATTTGTCACACTGGATGTTTTCAGGTCTTTAGACAAAATATAATACTAGATAAAGGGAACCTGAGTGAACAAATAACACTTGTTGTTTTTTTTTTACTTATTTCATTTATTTAATGAAAAAAGTTAACCAACACCAACTGGCACTGTGTGATAAAGTAATTGCCCCCTAGTTAAATCAACCCAATTAAAGGGATAATTAGAATCAGCTGATTGGACACAGCCAGGCTTGATTACAGCCAGCCCTGCTCAATATAAACCTCACTTATTTTGACCCTTACCATCAGAGTCACGTTGCCAGCACAAAGATTCAACAAGCACATTATGCCACTATCAAAGGAAGTTCCTGAAAAGATCAGAAAAAAAGTTGTTGCTATCTATCAGTCTGGAAAGGGTTACAAAGCTATTTCTAAGGCTCTGGGACTCCATCAAACCACAGTGAGAGCCATAATCTTCAAATGGAGAACACTTGGAACAGTAGTGATTCTTCCCAGGAGTGGGCAGCCTGCCAAAATTACTCCAAGGGTGCAGTGTAAAATCATCCAGGATGTCTCAAAGGATCCTAAAACAACATCCAAAGAACTGCAGGCTTCTCTTGCCTCAGCTAAGGTCAGTGTTCATGACTCCACAATCAGAAAGAGACTGGGCAAAAATGGGCTTCATGGGAGAGTAGCAAGGTGGAAACCACTGCTAACCAAGAAGAACATAAATGCTCATCTCTCATTTGCCAAGAAGCACCTGGATGATCCACAAGCCTTTTGGGAAAAGGTTCTATGGACAGATGAGTCCCAAGTGGAACTTTTTGGACTAAATGGATCCCATTATGCCTGGCGTAAAGCAAACACAGCATTCCACAGTAAGAACATCATACCAACAGTCAAACATGGTGATGGTAGTGTGATGGTGTGGGGATGCTTTGCTGCCTCAGGACCTGGACGACTAGCCATAATTCAAGGAACCATGAATTCTGCTCTGTACCAGAAAATTCTTAAGGAGAATGTCCGGTCATCTGTCCGTCAGCTGAAGCTGAAGCGTAGTTGGGTCATGCAGCAAGGCAATGATCCAAAACACAAAAGCAAGTCCACATCAGAATGGCTGAAAAGAAGTAAAATTAAAGTTTTGGAGTGGCCTAGTCAAAGTCCAGACCTAAACCCAATAGAGATGCTGTGGCAGGACCTGAAATGAGTAGTTCATGCTCGAAAACCTACCAATGTTACTTAATTAAAGCACTTCTGAGAGGAAGAGTGGGCTAAAATTCCTCAACAGCGATGTGAAAGACTGATATTGAATTATAGGAAATGTTTGGTTGCAGCTAAAGGTGGCGTAACCAGTTATTAAGTGTAAGGGGGCAATTGCTTTTTCACACAATGCCAGTTGGTGTTGGTTAACTGTTTTCATTAAATAAATGAAATAAGTAAAAAAAAACAAGTTTTATTTGTTCACTCAGGTTCCCTTTATCTAATATTACATTTTGTCTAAATACCTGAAAACATCCAGTGTGACAAATATGCAATAATAGAGAAAATCAGGAAGGGGGCAAATACTTTTTCACTCCACTGTATGTACGTATGTATGTATGTATGTATGTATGTATGTATATGTATCTATCTATCTATCTATCTATCTATCTATCTATCTATCTATCTATCTCTCTATCTAGCTTCAGTGCTCCATAATAACTACAGTAGAGGTGTTTAACTTAAATTATTCCCAGTTTAGCATTTGTGTACAGTATTTTTATTAAACTTACAGTATGTGTTACTCTTCATGGTAATGTGGTGTACATCTTGGCCTGGTCTCCATTATCAATAAGAATTTATTCTCAAAGGTTTATCTTTTCATTTGGTAAATAACGTTTTGAACTGAATCTTGTAATCCTGTCTCTGGTTGTTTACATATGCAGTATGCTGTACATACCCCATGGTTACAAAAATAAATTGACTACAAAGTATTGTAACAATACACCCTTACAATGAGCCTTCCCTTGTTTGTTTTAAGAAACAGGCCTTGGTCACAAACATGTCACTCTTTCATGACTATGAGCTGCAATTAAGTTGCTTGGTGGTACTGATATTGAGTTAGCTCCACTACCAGATGAAGATTGTACAACAGTTTTGAGTTAAAGTAATAAATCTCAAGAAAATGAGTTACGACAAGCAAAGAAAAGGAGGTCTGGATCTCCTTTAATTGATGGTGTGGGGTTTAGCCTGAAGATCACTTTTACATTCCTTGTACCTTCCTCATCTTGCACTGGAAAGTAGGCATATTATTTTCATATTTCAAATTATTGTAATTCAGAAGCAGGGTATGATAGAAATATCCTTATATTAGAGGACTCTCAGATAGCCCCTCAGCAAGTTCAATAAAAGAATCCATATTATACAACGGCAAGACAATTTCCTGGACTCTGATTGGTCAGTGTGTCCCTGGCACAGTGAGGTTATTCTAGTACAACCTCACTGTATTTATTTGTTGTTGCTTGCACTCGTATCCTCTTAAGAAACAACGAAACATTGCTACACTAAAAATCTACTAAAAACATTTTTTAAATGTCTTTTTTATTTTGTATAACAATGAGCCATTGTATAATTGCAATAATGCACTCCAGAGTGTGGGTGGTAATGAGATAACCTCATATCTGGGACATTGGACACACTCAGCATGTGGACTCATGCCCAACCACCCAGGTGTGAGGTTATCCCAGCACAACCCACACCCTGTCATGCATTATTACTTAAATAACCACAGCTTCAAGAATTAGCCAACTCACCAAGAACTAGTGAAGCATATGGGTAACTGGGTATTTATTTCCTAGAAGAATTAAATAGACAGTTGCCACAAAAAAATGCAATTTGATTATTTTCCAGTCAAAATGCATTCGCTATACAAATAAAATGCATCTTAAATATTAGTTCACATTGCTTTCTTTGCTGGCTTGTTATTCAGATGATAGAATGCAGCTAACCAAACTCATACCAAGAAATGGACCTGTATCCTGCTTGTTCACAATATAACTGGTACTAAATAATGAATATGTTGGCCTATGGAACTAACATCTTGTGATAACATAATTTACTATTAGAAAAGTTCTATGTAAAAAAATCTCTTAAAGAAAGCCTCCCCCATGGTGATCAAAATATAATTTCCTCTTACATTTTAATGAAAAGGAAAGAAAACACTACATAAATTACAGGTGGTACCTTTTACTGGACTAACAAAAATGGTTTTTGAGAGACCTTGAGATTTCATTAGTCCAGTAAATTGTATTAATTGCAACATGTTTGTTGTTTTCTTTTTTAGTTTGTTTCTAGCTTCTGGGTTAACACAGTTACTGTACCGCATTTTCTTATCTACAGTTCTATAAATTAAGGTAGGGTGATGGCTTTCTGGGATGCTGAGACCTCAATCTAGTGGTAGCAATCTTCAAAATAGGTTTCAGATCTTAGCCCTCATTCATTTGCTTCTAAGGAAGTTCCTTCATAGTCTCAGTACCTGAATGTCTTACATTTTCCAATCGTTGTAACATTCTCTTCTGCAATTAAGGATCCACATACTTTCTATTATGTGGTTCATGTGAGTTATTATCCACATACTCTACAATATAATCAAATACAATAAAGCCAATAATACAATCTACAATTTGAGGGACCCATTTAATTATGTCTTCCCCCTCCATGATATTTCTGAAGTAACACATGCTGCAGTGCTCAGGAACAAACATGGACAAAGAAGAGACATTTCATGTTAGAGTATAAATTATGTATCACGGTTAGGTTAAAGAGCAACTATCTACTTAGACTGTGTTCATGTTGACTTTTAAGGTTGAGTGTCATTTTTAGATACTACTGCTTCTCATGGCTGGAATTTTTTTTTAATCTGTTACATACAATATCATACTAAAACCTTATTCTCTTAACGCACCTTTTCCTGGGTTAACATATTGAAGACAATTGGGCTAATTTACACCTGGGCTGGCAGACAATGGGAATTGATTAATAGTAAAAGAGAAGAAAAGATAATGAGTCAGGTTAAACTGTATGTGGCAGATCACAGATGCTGACTGTAGATGATAAAGGAGGGGTAAACTGAGGATGCACCCTGCCTGCTCTGATCACCATACTGAATTGTGTTCATAATGCCTGGTCTTCCACTCCACATTCCATGTTACTCACTCTAAATGTGTAAAATGCCTCCTGCTGAGTGTCTCCAGAATGCAGCTCACTGTTCTGACAATACCTCCTCTCTTTACCAGATCAGCAAGCAAAACCAAGGCACCATGGCTGCGGGACCTCTGGCCAAGAAATCCATTACATACAGTATGCCTCAGCCTTTAACAAAATGCACCAGCTTTACTAAACCAAAATAAATAATGTGCCCCCATGACATCTTCTAACCTGAAATGCAATGCAAAAACATATTAGCTGCTCCCTGAAACTGCCACTTGACTGCATAATTTAGCCAACCTACTGGAAAACAAATGTTAGTGACCCTTATGGTCAAAGGTGTTGGGTGAGAGAGCCACACGAGGAACATGGGGGAATTCCCTCCAGGTATAAGTAATA
Source organism: Neoceratodus forsteri (assembly GCA_016271365.2). Lineage (NCBI taxonomy): Eukaryota > Metazoa > Chordata > Ceratodontiformes > Ceratodontidae > Neoceratodus > Neoceratodus forsteri. Next base: position 952,754,422 of record CM057454.1, on the reverse strand, counting down.
AGAACATTTATAAGGCAAAGAGTAAACTAAGAGGGGCAAAAGCATTCAAGCTAGAGTACCCCAAAGCAACTGTATCTGGATTCCATGCACAAAATAAGTCACTGCTTGTCAGTGGTAGGAAATAATTCTAAGTAAACAGGTGTGTAGCCCAGCACCATCCCCCTATGACTGGCTACTAGTCACAAAATGAGTCTATACATGGAAGTGATGGGATTCAAATCTGGTTGCACAGGTTACTGCCTCTGATGAAGAGGCTGTGTGAAGCCCTGAAGCACAGGGGATTTCTGTTTTGTTTCTGGTATCCATGAGGGATCTCTACAAAAACATTGTGAATGAAATGACAAAATAAAAAAAAAGAAACAGCTGGCATCTTTTAGCTTCCAAGAGCTTCTTCAAATGTTGCCATTTGTTCTATGAACCTTTAGTGACAGACAGTACTGGGATTTGTTGTTGGGGTGGCCACCCTCTCCCCTGGAAGAATTACACAGGTTCTCAGCCCAGCCTCATATCTCCTACCTATGACTGATTTTCCATCACAAAGGGAGTTACTGCATAGCAGTGGTAAGACTCGCATGTAGTTGGGGGCAAGGGATATCCCTTCACTGTCCCCTGGTTTGTAAAACGTGTTTATTTTTATAGCCAAAGCAGTTACATTACACTACCAGGATGGCCAGTTGGAGAAGGGCCTCAGTAGGAGGCTCTTGGTGCTTGTTCAAGTTCAGAAAGTAGCAACCTCTTTCTGAGTGAGATATAGCTATAGAGTGACTGCATGTCCTAAATGACAGCATAGAGGCATCTGTCTTGAGCCATTGCATGGCCTGCGATCTGACCACTTATGAATCTCCCACAAGTTGCATTGTCAGTTTAAAAAAAAAAATTAAGGTTCACTAACTGCAGCAGCTGAATAACTCCCCCCCATTATCGTCACTCTCATTATGCTAAAGTTAGCCTGTATAAGAAATATGCTTGGCTTTAAGAAAACCCGCAAATACCACTGACTTACAACTACAGAAACAAACAGAGTGAACTAACTTAGTGAATGTTAGTACTGCAATCAAAAGTGACCTACAAAATGGGGTTTAAAAAAGTGACCAAATTGGACAATTTTGTTGGTTAAAACACATTACCATTGATTATTTACCTAGAAACTGCACGATTCGTAACTACTCTTCCCTAATCTACCAAGCAACAACCTTTTTACAAAAAAACAAACATTAGACCAGATACTAGCAATAACATTGAACTTTAAATTACAAAAAAAAACATACTTTGCAGACTCATTTCATGGCACCACTCATATTGCCATTCTCAGTGCCATGAATTACATCAGATCCTGCTCACAACCCAAGTTGGAAAAAAATTCCAAAACAGACATATTTAGAGAGACAAAGAACCTCTGTGCGTAAACACTGAGGCAAGGGTTACCCCAAAGGGCATTTGGCTGGGAAGCCAAGTTTCAAGATATTTAGAGAGAGCTCACTGTTCAAACTGCACCTAAACCATGCATTGCATTCAGAGCTTTCAAATACCTGAACATCCGCAGTATATCAATGGACACTACTGGAATAGCCACAGACCATCCTCACTGCACCAAATAGTCTACCTCATGTACAAGGTATGACAGAAACAACTGCCAGAAGATTATAACTGTAATATCTGGACACTACTTCACCAATATACAAAAGGACTCTTATAAGTTGTATATGAACACTACGCACAGTACCAATTATGTGTAACAATAATCATATGCAATATCTTTTTCTGTACATTATAATAAGCCATAACAAGGAAATAGAAGGAATTACTTTAAATGGTGGCTTTATTTTCATTAAAAGACAAGAATAAAAGGCATAATAACCTTTCTACTGTCTATTTTTTCCTTTTTTTCCCTCCTTCACTGGCCAGGATCTCCTTCACATCAGCACTCTCAGTGACATAACCTGGGTTTTTGTGGGATTATCTTCCAACTCCATCATTCACTTGTCTCACCCTTTTTTGATATGGTGTGATGGACTAGGCTTCATGTCACATGGACCAGATCCCTAATTGAAAGACAGTCGCAGCACCGATGTAGTGCCTGTGGGGAGCTGGTATTCATCCTGCCTTGCCAGGATATTTTGCTTTTCTGGTCCTATCCCCAAGACACAGGCAGCATGTGTGCACATGCACATGCATGCCACTTTGCTTAGTATGGAACCTGCCTACATTCTTCCCTTACCACCATGACAGCACTGCCACTTGCGGTCACCCAAGTGGCAGTAGAGCAGCAAGGCTGGCAACCCTGCATCTCCATAGGAGGAGAGCATGATTTGGGGTGCTTGATCCTCCCCCGCCCTGGCCGGCCCACCACTATCAACCCTAATTCATGAACATTGTTCATCAGTGTTATGAGCAGTAACACTACTGCAATGCTGATGGGCTGACTGTTGTTTATTTTTTCACCACTAACCCCTCCCATGCTATCAGTGCAATAAGCCATCACAGGTTTTGTGGTTCCTGGAAAATAATGCATATCCTAGGTGTATTGGAGAATACTTGATCTGTGGCTTTGTGCCATATAATGCACCCAGGGCAGTCATTATTTATAGGGAACTGCATGCCCTGTGGTGTGTTACTGCTTACATACTGTACACATATTCAACATGAAAAAGCACAGACTGTCAGTCATCTGACTACAGTAATAGGCACTTGATCTCATCAGCATAACAACTTGTAATGCTAATATTTGATAACAGTGTAGAGCAGACTTACAAAGTACAGCTAAGGAGGAAACGTAAAAACAGGCAGCAGCCCCCAGTGGTCCCCTTATGTGTTTCACAACACTTCGTAAAACTGGCTTTAAAGCATTCTGTTTTTCAAAGCATGTGAGAATGGCCTAGAGACACTTTAACAAAAGGTCAGTCTAGCAGTCTTTCAGAACCTCTCTGATTTAGAGAAAACAGCACTGGAAAATCTATGTTAAGATGGGAACATAACAATTAAACCTGTTGACAAGGTTATAGTAGTTATGGATACTCAGAACTATGACAGAGAGGTTTCTAATCAATTGCTTAAGTAGTAACTACTATAGATTGCTCTCTTCTGACCCCACTATGACTTGCAAGACACTCATTTATGATTCTCTGTTGCTTGTAAAAGCAAATGGTTGTTTATTACAGCAGTTCTAGTTACAGACTACCTTACAGAGGAATTCTCAGTGAGGGAAGTATTTTATATACTGCCCAAAATACACAAAAGGTTGGAGGATCCCACAGGCTGGCCCATAATTTTGGGCACTTACTCTCTTACGGAGCCATTGCCCAAACTAGTTGGCTGCTTCCTGGGAAGTGTTGAGAGTAACCTCCCTCTTATGTGAATACATAGGAGACATCCTAAAGGTCCTTAATAATTTGATGGTTGAGGGAGATTCATAGCTGATCACTTTGGATGTATAGAGTGGTCCCTTTATACAAATACCCACATAGAGAGAGAGAGAGAGAGAGAGAGAGAGAGAGAGAGAGGTTGACAGCCATGGAATACTTCCTCAGCTTGAGGGAACACCAAGCAGCTGCTATTGAGGTCCTTCTCCAACTTGCCCTCCTGGTACTGAAATGTGAGGTAGCAGGTCAATATGCTGCTATAAGAATAGCATGGCAAGAACTGTGCTGTGTAAAACACAAAACCCTTTAGAGCAACAGTGGTAGATAATGGTAGAGAATTACCACTATCCCTGTCACCATATGGAGAGATGAAGAAGGGATCAATCATCTGTAGGTGGGGTACCTGGTTGAGCTGCTCCCATGGTGTAGTGGCTAAGGCACTAGCACTTGCAATGGAGGAGACCTGAGAACCAGGATTTGGTTCCCTGTCTCCCAGTATTGGACATTTTGTTAATATAGAAATTTTCCTCCTCCTGATTTTCTCCCCATCCCTGAGGTCTACACCCACTCAAAGTTGATTATATTAATTATTTTCTATGCTGCATCAGCATTTTGTGCTGGTCAGTGTTTTGACTGACATTTTATTTGATTGCGGCATTATGTGTCGCACTGTTTTTGTTTGAGGCATTATGACCCCATGCTGAAATGTGATTGCTTAAGCTTTTAAAATAAATTCCATCTACAAACCAGAATGACAGCAATGGGGCATCTTTTGTCCCCAGTTATGCTTATTTCATTATGGAAAAGTGGGAGAATGAGGTAGTCCTTGTTTAGGCTACCATTCCATTTTATAAAGAAACTGACCTGTGGTGTTATTTTATCAATGACATCTTTATTGCCAGTTCTGCTCAAGTACTCGTTTTATGCTCACACTGTACTGCTTTTGTGACTTACAATCCATCAGCACTACTCATTCATGCCACTGTGTACCATATTGCACTATTACTTTCACTGTAGAATAATTGTGATTACTATGCTCCTAAGTAATAGATGCATTGATGTTTTGTTGTTTTCCTGCACTATTATTCCCTACTTCCCCTTCCCCCGACACATGTGGAAACAAGATATTAAAACCAGTTCACTATGCCTTTCCTTATAAAACTTTTTAAATAAATAACTAAATTGTGTTGTGGTAAGAGAGACATAATTGGATGAGTTTTCCCATTATTTGAAGCATTATAATCTAAATCTAAAGTTAATTATTCCTAAAACCCAACAAGAACTAAGCAATCTGGATCTGTTGATAACAAAGGACAGTACAGTGGGGGAGGGGGGATTCTCTATTTTTAAAAGCTACAGTCCACAACACCTTGCTATTAGCCAGTAACTGTCACCCCACCACACAACAAGGGATATTCCTAAATGTCAATTTACAAGACTGAAGGAAAACGGTTGCAGGGATGACACATACAAAGCCAGGACTGATGAACTTCAGCAAAGATGAAAAAATAGGGTATAGTCATGAGATCACATGGCAGCCAAGGGTAAAAACTGATTTTAGAGATAACGATGAACTCCTGTCTTATACATTATATAGAGACACGGGTGCTCATAAGGCAAGTTTGTCACTACATGCACACCAAGATTAGGGATGTATGGGGGCTCTTGAATAAAAATTGACCCCTTGTTGGACTGTATCCTGCCTTTAGGGCCCTGCTTCAAGTCACCCCCTCCAAAAATGGTGGATAAATGTGAGAAGACTATTAGGCACAGGGTAGTACACTCCTCAGAGCCAATGCTCCTGATTCAAGCTTCTAGTTGATTGTCCCCTTGGCAGATGGCTGCGACTACTGTGGCACGTGTAAGGTGTTTAAGGTCATTAGCAACACTAAAACCTTATTGTATCCATGCACTGGATTTTTCCAAACTCAATGTGATTTCATGACATGCATCATAGAAGGAGTGGTGTATTTAGCCACATGCTCTTGGGGCTGCTATTATTTGGAGAAGGCAATGAGGCATTTATGTATCAGGGTTAGGGAACACATATATGGCATTGAGCACAGCGATGCAGAAAATATCACTGCTCATCATGAAAATATGTTGGGGGACACAGTGGTAAACTATACCAGGTTTTCAGAATTGACACCCTAATTAATCCTAAAAGGGGTGGTGATTTTGGTGCTTTCAATGGTGCTGTAATGTCAGATGTGAGGAGATGGGCAGAACAGCAATGAGGCTGCAGAAGGGCCCATAGGCAGTATGTCCACCAGAGATGGTACCGGAACTGTGTCACATTCAAACAGGTGAGTGACACAGAAATTGTGGGCAGGTACTGCCTCAACAGAACAATTATGAGATAGCACTGTGAGCTGCTCCATGATAATCTGCAGGCACCAATGCACAGAAATCATTGAGATAAAGGTGACAGCAGCACTGTGCCTGCTCACCATGGGTACCTTTCAGATATCAGTGGGTGACACCACGGATATCTCCCAATCAGCCATGTCTCATTTGCTCATGCAGTTCCTCACCAATCTGCTGCCCCATGCTATGAAGAGCAGCACATTCCCTAGTACAGCAGCAAAGTATACAGAAACAATGCAGCACTTCTACAGGGTTACATGCATGCCAGGTGTGCTAGGGGCCATTGACTTCACCCATGTGGCAATCAGAGCACTACCTGATGGTGATAAGGAGACCTATATAAACAGGAAGGAGTACTACTCTGTCAACTGCCAGGTGATGTGTGCAATGCCACAGAGCACATGAGCAATGTCTGTGCCAGCAACTCTGGGAGTGCACATGATGCCTAGATCTGGCATCAGTCAGCAGTGTGCCACTGGTTTGAGTCTGGGAAGATACCCAGTGGCCATATAGTGGGTGAGTGGTACAGAATCCCATGTTTATGGTGTCCACACATCTGCAGAAACCACTGCCAGTGACTGCGCAGGGGGTGGATCAGTGTAACAGAGCTGACACAATGGCCAACAGACATGTGGCAAACTGTATGGGATGTGGCTGCCAGAGAGGGGCCCACAGACAGAAAGTAGATAGACAGGGGGTGCAATGACTGTGGCAGTAAATGTGAAGGTCCACATCAGGCACAGGCAACAGGGGTGCAGCCAGAGGGGACAGGGTAGTGTGGCACTGTGGGAAAAGACAGCACCATGGGATAGTAACAGGCCATGCTGTAGCTGTGCACCAGAAAGCAGATGCCAGGCATGCCATGGTGGTGGTGATAGTGTGCAATCAACTGCTGGGAGGGTGCTACAGAGGTGTGTGAGTGTGCATGCAGGTGGGAACCATAGGCAGGTGAACAGTGTGAACAGTCACAACCAGCATACACTGGGCATGTTGGGGTGTGCTGGTAGGCCTTGACTGGATGTGTACTGTAGACTAACATCACCTTCCCCCATAAAGGTGACAGTGCCTATCCCATCCAGCCATGGCTGCTCACCCCCATACTTCTGACCTCATCCGAAGCAGAGGAGAGGTACAGTGAGGCACACATTATGACAAGGAACATCACTGAGCATGTGTTTGGCATGCTAAAGATGCATTTTAGATGCCTGGACAAGTCCAGTGGTGCCCTACAGTATAGCCCAGACAAGGCCTGTGGCATATTCCTGGCCTGTTGCATGCTACACAACATGGCCATTGACTGTGGATTAGTTGTCCAGGTACCTGAGGGTGACAGTGCAGAGGATGAGGAGTTGCAGGACGAGGGTGAGCAGCCAACACTGCAATGGAGGGACCCAAGACTGTCCCTGAGGGCATGGCAGCACAGGGACACCATCATGCATGAGCATTTAGGACCCCCAAAGGTGAGTACCGGGAGTCAGTTGTGACACTGTAGGCATACACAGAGTCACAGGTAAGTCTGATTCACGGTGCCCCCCATGGTGAGGCAGAAAGACACAGTAATGGTGGAGTGACATGCACACATGTGTGCACAAGGAACATGCACTCCTGTCCAGAGTAGGGGCAACAATGGCAAGGATGAACACTGGTGGATGTGAAGCAATGGTATGAGTCAGAGATAAACCACTGGCACAGACGCACAGCAGTAGGCCACAATTGCACTCAACATTCCCATGCCACCCACCACAACACCATGGCCCACATCCATGGCCCAGTTGCCACACAGATGGCACAAACATGCTTCAGTTCTGTATGCATGTAGTACACTGACAGCACACAGCCCTGAGCAGACCTAGGATGATGTTAAATCAGCAACGGCCATGAGAAAACATGGGCAATCCCACTGTGGCCAGGACACCTCAGTGTCTGTCTTTGCATCCACCACAGATATGTGTGTGTTGCCAAGCAAAGCAGGCATGGGTAAATTACATGAGAGACCATGTGCCCCAAGGGGTGAATCCTCCATCCCCAAGGGGGTTTAGCCATGTGACCATGCCCAGCTGAGTGTGGAAGAAGGTGTCCTGAAAAGTACACTGGCACCAGGGATGTTAGGGATACCAATGGCAGGGGACGGCATCTGGAACACATCTTGGGGTGGCAGTGCTGGAGATGCTGTATGGTGTGCAATGGGTAGTCCTGTGGGACCAAGTGGCCATGGCTTCACAACCCCCCCAATGGCCTGTGCAATCTGATTGAGACCTGTGGTCATGTCGGCCCACCGTAGGTGAAACTCACCTAGCACCTCGGCATGCTGAACAGTTGCCCGTTCATCAAGAAGACCCACCTGCATGTACATCCCCTGCAAGGCATCCCTGAGTGCCACCTGGCTCTCTACAGAGGATCACAGGAGCCCTGCTTGCTCGTCAGGCTCAACAGCAGGGGGCACATGTTGGGGTGCTGGCTGACGAACAGGGGGGTGCTGGCCTGCTGTGTTGCATCCACCAACTGTAGCTGCCACACAGCAGGCCACTGTTGGCCCTGGGACTGTGTTCGTTTAGACACACTGGGTGCTGGGTCAGCTTGATCACATGCTCGTGTAGGCCATTACTGGTCAACATTATGTAGGTGGATAGCACCTCTGCTTCCAGGCTGCACAGTGACATCGGGCATAAAGTGTGGCAGGGGCTGTGCACTTGATGGCCCCACATAGCTGCTGCCTGTCAGAAGATGTCTGTGTGGCATCCGATATGTTAAGGTTGTACATGGTGTCAGAGATGAGGCTCCACAACTTGTTGGAGTCATTATGATCATCATCATCATCCGTGGCAAGCACTGGAAGGTCATCCAGGAGGTGATTTCCAGAAAGGCCTTCGAGATCAGCAATGCAAAGAAAGTCCCCCACCTCTTGTGTAGTTGCCTCCACAGCAGTGGCCACAACAGCTGTCAATGTAGTAGCGATGAGTACATCTGGCTGCTGTCCCTTAGGCCATACACAGGATGCTGCAGTTCCTCTGAAATGTGATGGAGCTGTGAAAGCAGAAAAGGAGGGCATGTTCAGGGCTGCATGTCATTGTCGAAGTACAAGTGGCATTCACATAGAGGTGCTCATGTGTGTCACAGATGTGCAGGTGGTGACACACACACACAAGTACTGCTATTGCAGGGCACATGGCACACATGTCATACTGACAGGAGGGGTTGACTTGCAGTATGTGTGTGGCCACACAATGAACCATGTGAGGTACAGCCAAAATGGCCGACACCCCCCCCACAGCATGACCTGCACTTCTGCACAGCAGTCAGCATGTGGCACACCAGCCCACTGAACATGCCAGATGCACACCTGCACCAGAGACCATAGGGGTGTAGTCCCACACAACACCCATGGCCCAGCTGTATGGTCCACTGACAGGTGAAAGTGACTGCAGACATGTGTGATGATGCATGTAACTGTCCCACAATAAGGGCAGAGTCACCCATGTACATGGGCCCTGCAGGCCTAGCCCAGGGGCATGCAAAGGTGGCATGCAACCGCAGCTTGTTTGCTACACAGTGCTACAATGACTGAATGACATGCCATACACCACCTGTGAACACCACATGCAGGCCATCACTTGTATAATGCATAGACACAGTTCTGCGATGCACACCTCCAATATAAAGCCCACCACTGGGGATACCCTCAAGAGAAACATGGCTTAGAGTGGTGGCAATGAGAGCCTCCTGTGCTGTCATGGAGGGCACTGTTAATGGCCCCCCAGAGTACTGTGGGATGCCTGTAACTGGGCAAGGCATTCCTTGGCCCATATTCACTCACTGTTGATGTAATTTATGCACTCCTTGGGTGTACTGTTATACACCCCATCAGTATTTGCAGTCTCAGCCACCTCTGACCACCCCTTAGCCCATTCCTGCTGGGTCCCTGTCTTCCTGGTCAGGAGGTCCTCCCTCACAATGTATGCCTCATGAGGGCTGAAAGTTTGTCTTTAGTGAAATTAGGATGTCTGCATTTCTTTCCATCCTCAGTATCCATACTGGTGCCTGTGGAAGAAACACAATCACAGGGACAGGTACAGCAACAGTGTCATGCACTGTGAGACATTCAGAGTTCAGAAACACCAAAAGAAGTCTATGTAAACACACTTACTTCCAAGGCTGCAGTACCTCTCAGTCACCTCTGTGGTATGGTGGTGGTGCATGCTGGCTCATGTATGGCTCAGCACATGCAAATTTGGGGAACAGCACCCTGTAATGAGATGCAAATGTCTGGAATGGGCCAGGAATGAGCAATGATTCAAATAGCATATCCTGGCTGAATATTGCAAAAATGTGCCTGGCTTATCACAATGTGCATCATGCAGTTATTTGTGTATTGCATATGCACATTGTGCATTTCTGACACATGCACGATAGACATACATGTCACTGCATTGCATAGTCATGGACAACTGACATCAGTATTGGCACATCGCAGGGAAGCCACCGCATGGCATGGATGCATGGCAGGTGTGTGTGGCACATAGCCACAGATGTGCACCATACAGATGGCTGTGGTCATGGCATCAGCTCACCTCCCAAATACGGCATCACCACACAGCCGAGCAAGTGTTTTGGAAGGGTGGGTGACCTCTGCTTCCTGCATGGCCCGTCACTACTGCGCATGTATGGTAATGTGCCATGGTACTGCTACCATGCATTCCAATAGAGCACATGCCAGCTGCATGGGACTAACCATGTGTAATCTGTCGCACAGTTGGTGCCACCCAGATGCTTTGCAGTAACTGCCCAAGCAAGTTTCCATTGCAGCAGTAGAACAGCAATGGTACATGCCTCAGCCAGAGCTGGTAACAGCCCTCACTCCCAGAGGTGGGGGAAGACTGAACTTACCAATCTAGTGGACCTGGTGGTCCCCCTGAAGGGCAAGCTTTTTGGCCATGAGGTGCTCCAGGAGGCCAGATCACATGTGTGGGCCTCTATTGCCAAGCATCTCACCAGGTGCTGGCATACTCTAAATGGGTGAACTGTACAGGCACCATTTTGGGTACCTCAACTGCAGGGATAGGGCCTGGCTGGAGCAGCTCCATGATATGGTGCCAAGTAAGCAGTGCCATGCCCAGGTATATACACACTGTGACTGTGCACCACTCATGCTACTTGACACTGACAGGTATGTGGCTGTGGCAGTCACTGTCCATTGTGGACTGTGGCATGTCACCATTAGTGTATGGTGGGTGCATACTGGTATGATGTTGCACAGTATGCTGTGTGTTCCACTATCTGGCTGCAGCTTCCCTTCAGTGTGAGCCATGGCAACCCACAGTAGTGACACATCATTCATTGTGGGGCATGCATGTGTGGCACCTCACTGGCTTGTGGTGGCACTGTACACTGCACCTTGATGCAGGACATGTACCATGTCCAGCCTTCATGTATGGTGTCCACAATGCTGAATGATGGGGTACCATGTGGTGCATGCAACATGTGTTGTCCATCCCCATTCACCATTGTCTAGAGTACAGGCACCATGTGCATGCCACAAATGGCATGGGCCCATTGGCACAACTCAGTGTCACATTGGTCACCATGGTGCACCACCATCACATGTTCAGTGTCATGTCGCAATGTACAGTGGGGGCACTGGTGATGGGTGTGTGATTGCCCAGCCCTATATTGTGCAACAGTGCCTGTACACTGTAAAGCATGTGACTGTAGGGAAGCAGTGTGGCACGTGTATTTGTTGGGTGTTGGGGTGATAGTATGCTACAACATGATGCTAATTGTGCCCTTCTTATTATGTTTACATTGCAGGCAGGGAGGAGGTCCGGCAGGCCAGTGAGACACCCATAGCCAGGACACTGAGGCAAAAGGGTCAATGGGGCAGGATGGCAGGAGTGGCTCGACATGACTGTCATCATGCTGTGCATCAGGTGAGTGTGCATGTGGCATTACATGCTGCATGGGTGCAGAGGGGTATGCAATGCCCATTGTGGTCCATGGCATGCAGGTTGGTCATGCACAACGGACATTGGTCATGCACACATGGGGTGGCAGCATTGTGCTGTGTGATGGCTATATATGGCTCTTGGCCATTGTGTACCATGCACTGTCCAGTGTGTCTGAATATGACTGTGGTGACTCTCCACTGACCACACAGGGTTCAGCACTGGGTCGTCAGTCATGGTGCACACACTGCACAGCTTCACACATTGTGTGATACATGGTACATGTGGTGGCCTGCACCACACACCACTCACCCCACACTGTGTGACATTGTGTGCCATTTCACTGCCGATGTCCATAACCATATATCCTCCCACAGCACATTGCATGCTGCCTGGCACACATTTCTCCATTGCTGTGAATCACACCACTGCCACTGTGTCTCCTTACATGTCACTTATGGCAGTGAATACTGGCAGTCATCACCACAGCAGTTCACTGGTGTTGCCATGGCTGTGCTGTGTGTGTGTAGCACCTGCATGGTGCAGATAGAAGCAGGCTACAGGTGTTGTGGGCCAGCCCTATTGTTCCTGGTATGGGTGACAATTGCAGTCCTGCTCCTTCACATGACACTAGACCTGTGCTGCGTCCACCACTATCCATGGCTGTGTGTTGCCATTGTGCACTGTCCACGTTTGGCTGTTGTCCATCATCACGTCATGCCGGTCAACACCACCATGTCACAGTGTACCATGGGTGTGTCCCTCAGCTGTGGGTATTCACTACATGGCCATTCACAGTGACACAGCACATGATGCCATCTGTGTTGGTGCCACCATCCATTGTGCAGTGTGTAGCCAGTGTCATCTGGGTTTGCCCTGCTGCTACGTCATGTTCCTGTGCATCCCCTCTACTTGGCAGCTGGACAGCACATGGACAGTGTGACTGTCATCCTGCATGATACCTCTTTCACCCATCCTATTTTATCTGTGTGTCCCTGGTCATCACTGACATTGAAATGGTTAATTTGATCACTGAATTTAGTGATGAAACATGTGAAGAACATGTGGAAGTTGATGAAGAATTATGTGCTTAAATGAATATGGATTTGAAAATTCTAGAAAGTTTACTTAAAGAAAGGGAGGGGAAAATGGAGAAATGGAAGATAGAGATGAGATTATACAGGAAGATATTTCAGTAGCCTTAGAATTTAGAAAGAAAAGAAAGCAACAGTTTAAGCCTCAATCTCTTTTTTGTCCAAACACTAACAACAATTTAATACAGCGTTTTGAAACTGTGGTACTCAGACAGGTAGATGGAATGTTAAAAGAAGAGGAATGTAGGTGGAGCAACCTAAACTGGTTGGAAAGTATGGCACTGAAAGAATTAAGTGAACTACCAGTGATAGTGAAGCAGGAAGACAAAGGAGAGAATACAGTGATTATGGATCCTGAAGACTATGTAAAAAGTGTAAAGGAACTCTTAGAATATTCTGACAAATATAGAAAATTATCAAAAAAACCAACAGATGTTTTTAAACAAGAGTTATTCCACTTATTGGAAAATGGTAGAGCTTATCACTGAGGAGGAACTGAAATATATCTGGAACAACACACCTGTTACACCCACGCTCTACATCCTGCCAAAAATATATAAAAATATGCAGCACCCACCAGGATGTCCAATTGTGTCAGGTATAGAGTCACTTACGTACAAACTGAATCAATTCATTGATTTTTTCCTAAAAACTTGTCTTTCTGATGTTAAACCATACCTGAGGGACACAATGGACGTCCTGGAAAAATTCAAAGATTTCACATGGAATGAGCAATACCACTGGCTGTGTACTGATGTGGAGTTTGTTTACACCAGCATCAAACGCAATGATGGTTTGTTGGCATGTTCAGAGTTTTTGAATAAAAAACAAGAAAGCTCTGAATTCCCCACTGACTTTACTTTGGAAGCCCTTGAGTTTGTCTTAACCCACAATTTCTTCAAATATGATGGTGAATTTTACTTAAAATTGCAGGGGACAGCTATGGGGGCAGCTATGGCCCCAAGTTATGCCAACCTCTTCCTTGGATTTTGGGAACATGCAGAGATTTTCTCTGCAGAAAAAAATCAATTTTTGAAACACATTAAAGGATGGCATCAATATATAGTTGACATCCTTGTGTTTGGTCGGGATCCAAGGAAGAGCTGGAAAAATTCATGGAATGACTTAACAACAGTAATAAAATAAACCTGAAGTTCACACACAGAAAATGCAACATAAATAGATTTTCTGGATCTAACATTATTAGTGAATGAGAATAATATTGTACAAAAAAATTCAGGAAAACTACAGCCATTAATAGTGTGTTAAGGGCAGATAGCTCACACCCCCGTGCATTAGTAAGATCCACACCATATGGGCAATTCCTAAGGTTACACAGGAATTTGCTTAAAAATAGAAGAATTTCATACAAAGGCATCAGAGATGCACACAAGATTCCTGGCAAGGAGTTATCAAAAAGAACTCCTTGACTCAGCCTTGGAAAGGGCTATGTGCAAGGGTAGAGATGCACTTCTGGTGCCTAAGAAGAGAAAGGGTAATGAGGAACAAACTAATACAGCTGAAAAACAACCAGTCACCTTTGTGACACAGTTTGGAAATCAGGCAGGAAAAATAGGGGCCACAGTCAGGAAATACTGGCCAATTCTTTTGAACTATCCCATGCTATCAGAAGAGCTGTGTGGGTATCCAAGAATTACTTTTTCAAGAGCAGAAACTACTAAGGACAAATTAGTCCACAGCAGATACCAATCAGATAAGGAAGTACATAGGATGTGGCTACGTCCTCCCCCAGCTGGGATGTTCAAATGTGGGAGATTGTGAATACTGTAACCAAGGAAATATTTTAAAGGTGGATGGCTGTTTGTACACTGTCAAGATCAAACATTTTTTGAATTCTAACAGTACATATGTGTTGTACACTAGTCGGTGTCCTTGTAATCTGATATATGTAGGGAGAACAATAAAGCCTATTAAGCAAAGAGAGCAGGAACATATTAGGAAGATAAAAGCAGGCCTTATTAATAAACCCCTTGTGAAACATTTCCTAGAGAAACATAATGGTAGGATTGACGGCACCAGGTTTATGGCAATAGAAAGAGTGGAAAGGAATCCCAGGGGAGGAACAGATTAAATACCCTTCTCCAAAGGGAAAATTTTCTGGATCTTTACATTAGATACAATACAGCTGAAAGGTCTCAGTTTAGAATGGGATCTTAAACCCTTTTTAAAGAAACAAAGGGTATGAAAAATAATTAATTTTAACTAATCTCTTTTCTTTGCAGTTTAAGGTGATTCTCACTGTGGATAGGTGGTTCCACCATCTTATTGGAAATTATGCCTTGAAAGAAATTGGAAGTGATCACTGCCACAGGCTTGAAAACCACTCTGAACTATAAAAAGGAAAACAGAAATATAGCTAACAGTAAAACTCTTGATTTCAGAACAGAAAAAAAGATTCAAGTAATTATCAGTTTCTAGCCTGCACTGAATTAAAGAATGGGGTTTAGAGAATAAAGAAAAGTAAGCAATAATGCATTTAAAATATAATTATTATTGCAAGGTCATATGATTCCCCATAACAAAAGAAAGCACATTATGAACACATTTTGAAAATTAATCTATTTACCCTTTATAATTTTAAGTAAAATAACCTTAAATAAAAAAAAAAAGATTATTTAAAGAAAGAAAAAAGATTGTTGAATGATATCCTTGAAATTATGGAATAAATAGAATCAGCCACTGTTTTCCTTATGCTTTTTACACTAAATTGTTCATTTTGTTGTACAAAATACTAAACAATTAATGAAAACAGATTTAAATTTGTAAGGGCACAGGTTTAAAGTCCTCTAGAGCCACTGTGAAAATTATTTGTTATATATTATGATGAACACTCGGGGGACCATGTGTTCTATATGAAATTTGCTATTTAAGGAGGGCTACTATGAGCAAATACCACACCAGAGGAAGACTACACCATGGTCAAAGTGCCGGGGAGTTTGTTCTGTGAATTGTAAATAGAGGTAGAAGGAGTTGTCTAAGATTGCTGAGAGCGACAATAAAAAAACCTTGATGGAACTTTGAAACTCTTTGTGGTTGGTGGTGATTGCACAGAGTGTAGAGTATCTGGTGGTTATACTAGGTAGTTCTGGTGATGGTGCACATAGGTCTGTGCATGTTGCCCTGTGCCATCTGACAATGTGTTATACCGTGGTGACCTCTGCCACCAGTACATGTGTACCCCATGTGCACTGGCTTGGCCCAGGGTGTTGGCCCAACATGCAGACATGGTCCCTGCCATTGACTGTGCCCCTTATAGTGGCCACCTCCATCCACAGCATGTGACTGCATGTGGTAGACAGTGATGGCTACCAGCCACTTCCCACACACTTTGTGGCAGGGTCCTTGTCATGGTCTCAGCTCACCTATGGGACACTGTGCCCCATTTGAGCTGTATATGTGTGTTACCATGAGTTGCTGTGGGTGTTGCATTTGTGGGTGGCATGTGGCTGTGGCAAGGCTCATTGGCACATCAGGGACAGTGTTTGGAGACATGCCTGTGGACATGCCCCCAAGGGCATGACCCTGCCAGTGTGCCCCAAGTGTGTTCCCCTGGTGCCTGCATGTCCAGTGGTCCTGTGTATGTCCATGCTCCCCACTGGCTTTGTGACAGTCACCTGTTGGCTGCTGGCATGCTGTTGCCATAGCCTTTCCCTGTGTGGCCACCCATGTGGCTATACACGGGCTGGCTTCTCTCTGTCTGTTCACCAGGTATGTGGCATTTGTGGTTGGGCCAGGCATGTGTGCACACAACATGCTAGCCATACATGCATGCATGTGTGGCCTTCATTGGACAGTTGCATACATCTACGGTTCTGCCTCTGTTACACCTGTGGTGGCTATTACCCAACTATCGCTATCACTTACATGTGCCTCTGTGTATGGCCAGTGTGCTTTTTCAGGGACAATTGTACCTTTGCCACACAGCCATGTGGACCATGTCCACATGTCCCTCTGTCATAGCTTCTCCATTTCCTGCCCTTCCAATGCCTGTTTCTGCACCCACATCTCATGCAGTGCACGCTGTGTGGCACAATTCCATGGCATATCACCTGTCAGTAGTGGGTTTGGCAGTGTGGTGGCCCTGTGCACTGCCTCACACATCTGCAGGCCTGCACTTCACCATCATTGCATGGGGGGATTCAGTCTGTGAATGGCTGACCTTTGGCACTGAGGCCATGTTTTCTTTACCTTTTTCCTCCCATAGGACTTCATGCCACTGTAGGGACCAGTGCCACCAGCAGGAGGATGGGGGTACCTGCTCATGAGGGGGAGACCAACCACTTTGAGGGAGAGCCTCCTGGCCATATACAGATGGCTGGGCATTGCAGTGTGGGAAATCTGGTCATTGACAAGGAAATTGGCAGTCAGCAGTCTGTAGAAGGTTGTGGCAGGGTGCACCACACCTGTGATGTTCATGGTGCTGGGCCAGTATGGCCCAATAGTTGTAAATAGTTCCTGTTGACTCCATACCTGCACCCTCATCCCATATCTTGTATATAGTTCCCCCTGCATCCCATGTTCACCTTTACCCCTCAGACCCCATTGTTTATTTGTATATAGTTTACATATTTTATGATGCTTTTGTACTTTCTTGCTTTTTAAATGTTCATTTGTTCTTTCTGTTTTCTACCACTGTTGCTGCTGTTCTCATTGCTGTTCTTGTTATTATTTTATTGCAGTAAAGCATTTCTTTGTTTTTGACTTGGCTGTGTGTATTTCTTTATTCCATTGTTATTGCTGCCTGCTGTGTGGCTCATGTTGCCCACATACCCATGGATACCACTGCACCGGTGTGTGACAGCCATCACCTCACCCAACACACCCTGTCCCAATGGTGTGGCCCTCAATGTGTCTGACCTGGAAATCCCCACACTGGTTGCATGGGGTTAGTGTCAGTGGTCCTTGTGTCCCTTCCTGAGGTTCCCTGTGTTGGCCCTGTGCCCCTCTCTGTTGTTGTTATTGGCCATGTTATTGTATGCTGCACTGTCAGCAGCCATGCCTCACTGTCAGTGTGTGCCCCCTGTGGGGACCCCTGCCTGAAGCCATTCTGGTGCTGTCAATGTACTTTTTAGTCATTGGGTGTGTAATGTGACCTAACACTTACAAGTTGGTGGGAGTGCGGGGCCCAAAGGGCCCTGTGCTCCCACCAACTTGTGCAACTTTCTACTTTTCTATTTTTTCTTAAAAGGTAAGGAAATTCTGTGAAAAAAACTTTGTTAATGCATCAGTTAGGGTTCTTCTACAGTGACAAATGCAGGGAAATTTGCCGTTAGGGTTCCCACCTGTTGAACCCCACCCCCACCCTGCCACCACCAACAGGCATCAGGGTGTAGGTTGGGGTCATCAGCCCTAACTCTCAGCCCATACCATGTGTAAACAAGCTGAGGTGGTGC
The DNA here is from genome assembly GCA_016271365.2 of Neoceratodus forsteri. NCBI lineage: Eukaryota > Metazoa > Chordata > Ceratodontiformes > Ceratodontidae > Neoceratodus > Neoceratodus forsteri. The sequence continues at coordinate 952,736,249 of CM057454.1, read as the reverse complement.
AGTGTGGAAGAATGGGGTGAGAGTTAGGGCCGATGACCTCAACGCACACCCCGATGTCTGTTGATGGGGGTGGGATGGGGTGGTGTTCAACAGGTGGGAACCCTAATGATGAATTTGCCCACTTTTGTCACTGTAGAAGAACCCTAACTGATGCATTAATGAAGTTTTTTTGCATAGACAACTTGTGAGTGTTGGGTCACATTACACATATCCCTGGTAGCCTAGAGGCCTCCCTCATCATAATAAGATAGAAAATTATCTGCAATTTCCTGGTAGTCTAGTAGCCCCCCACCCCCACCTTGCTGTGCCAGCCCACTCAGCACCCTCCTACCCTTCCCCAGCTTGCAGTGGCACAGCCCACCTCTCACCTCCATGGTCAGCTGCTGACTGTTTGTATTAGGAGCGCTAATGCAAAGAGGCACTCAGAAATAATTTCTGAGCACCTCTTTGCATTAGTGCTGCTAATACACACAATCAGTGGCTGGTCATGGAGGTGAGAGGTGGGCTGTGCCAGTCACTGGCTGGGGAAGGGTGGGGATGCTGGGTGGGCTGGCATGGCTTGGTGGCAGCCCACTAGACTACCAGGAAATTGCAGATCATTATCTATTTTATTATGATGGGGGGCCACTGGACTACCAGGGATATGAGCAATAATAATAATTTTATACAGATCGGGGGGCCACTAGACTACCAGGAAATTGCAGATCATTATCTATTTTATCATGATGAGGGGGGCCTCTAGACTACCAAGGATATGAACAAGAATAATAATTTTATACAGATCGGGGGGGCCACTAGACTACCAGGGATATACAAAGGCAATATTTATGAAATACACATTGGAGGAGGCCACTAGACTACCAGGGAATTAGAGATCATACTCTATTTTAGCATGATTGGGGGGGCGCTAGACTACCAGGGATATTTAAAACACAATTTTTTTATTCAGATTCAGATGGGGCAGAAAGAAGCCTCCTGAGCAAAACCCACCCTCATTGAACTTTCTAGGGCACCCCTGGGCTGAGAAAATAGATTTTTAAAACTGGCAATCTCTTCCTCGTTCACGATCATAGAATCTGGCAATCAAAGAATTTGCAGGCTCGCAATCAAAGATTGTTATTGAGCAGCGAATTAAGATTTTAAAAGTTCATATCTCTATTTTTTAAATGATTTGGATGAAACCAAAGGCATCACTCAATAGATCAGAGTCCCCTGAGTAAAACCCACCCACGTTTTGCTTCAGAAGTGACCCCTGAGCCGAGATATTTGTGTTTTTCCAAATGGAAATTTAAAAACAAGATGGCTGACCTCATGATTGAAGAATGTTTAAAATTCTTGGGGAAAAAGATTCTTGAACCATGAGGCTGCAAATTCTTTGATCGCCAGGTGGGATGAGATGTCCAGAAATCCATTCTTTGTTCACAAAACATACATATACAGTTTCCCTTTGAGTTATAATGGGAACTTAAAAGTGACATAACTTTTGAATGCTTTAATATTTTTTCACCAAACGAAAGGCGGCACGTTCAGCCACCAAAGCTCTTTCAAATGCATAATCTTGAGGAGTAGCACACCACACAATAGCCATGCAGTGCCACATCCAAAATCCCAAAAGCTGCCTCCAAAAATGGATCATTTTGCATTTGTCAGCATTTTTGTACACAAAGACCGTAAGTCCAACCAAAATGCAATTTGGCAAATCAAGAGAACTACCATGCCCCACCATGCATACCAAATTTCAGGCAAATCCGTGGAATTGGTCCAAAGTTATTAATGTGCAAAATTTTGAGTTTAACATAGAAGTGACCGCTGAACCCTAACTATAGTGGCATGATCACACCACTTATAATATATATATATATATATATATATATATATATATATATAGATTACCTGAAATATTAGAAAGGAGTGAATTACATTCAATGCAGCAGATCAAGACTGAGTATCTTTAACATATAGACATATGTCATCTGCATGTGCTTGTACATTAATAAATGTTGTACCTTCTGTATTATGCAAACCTTTAATCTTAGGGTGCTCTGATATGATACATAAGATTGGGTCTATACAAAATATGTGCAACAAAAGACTAAGACGACATCTCTGCTGAAAACCTTTTTTAATGTCTGTCCCCAAACCTAAGTGCCCATTAACATTCAGAGTAATATTAGCTATGTTACTTAGTTTCTGAATTCAGTTACAAAATTCTTGTGCTACACCATAATACTTCAGAACTTCAAAAGGGTAGCAGAGAGACACCCTGTCAAAAGCCTTCTCTTGATTAAGCATGAGTATATAACCACTTTCTGTCCCTTGATTACCTGATTCTACTATTTCCTGAATAACATTTAAATTGCCATGAATGCTCCTATCCGGAATGGAGCAGGTCCAATGTCAGATAATAAAATGCTATGCTATGGATGCTAATCTAGTACATAACATTTCCATTATGATATTTTTACCTGAGTTCATTGAGACTTTGTGGTCTCCAGTTCTTCTATTCATGTGGACTTCAATTTTTTTGTATGAAAATGTATTTCTTTATTTTAAAAGTTTCACTAGGAAAGACATACTGAGCTAACAAAAGCTCATTTCCACATGTGTCCAGAGGGGAGGGCAGAGGAGGAGTACAAGAATACAATTAACAATAAATGGTACATTTTTGTTGAAACTATATATTAACAATACTGACAAGCTCTAGTCAGAGTCAACATGGCTGCTATACTACTTTAAGATCACTCACAGTACCAAACAAAAGAGCCTGCTGTGCCCAAGATGGCCACTGTGAGCTCAGTGCACATGTATGACTTCAAGGCAACTGTAAAAGTGAACCTGTGCATGCGCATCTGAGGAAGTGAAGTCACGCATGTGCACTGAATTCATGGAGGCCATCTTGGATATGATGGGCTCTTTTTTTGACCACAGCTTCAGAACTGAAATGGAAGCGATGAGCAGCAATAAACTAGTGCATCTGTGGAGAGGGGGTAGTTCCATCATGAGAGGAGGGATGGTGGAGAAACAACAGAAGAGCACTGATCACATCACTGTGGAAGAACAGAGAGAAGGTATCCAGTTATGTGCTTCCAACAATGCTTCAGCATGGTTCTGCTCATGCAGCCATAAAACTGTCTGTAAAGTCTTCCCAGAAGCAGTTACTGGACTTCTTTCTTGTAACATCCAGTTAAAAACTTCATGAAGTATTCCTGCTAGATGAAAAATATGTCCATAAGACTCACAAGTAAGACCATTTGGGCATGGGTCTGTATTATTGCTTAATTATTATAAAAAAAAATATTTTTTTTCTACAATGACAGGACTAATTAATCTGTCAAGCTCCTCCTAAGAAATAAGAAGAATCTATACCTTTTCCAATAGAGCTGTTGCTGGAAAACTACAATTGTATGTACCAAACATTTGTTTTAAATGTTGCTGAACAGTATTTAAAATATCCTTCTTTGTGTTTACCATTAAATCATCATCATTTTTTTCAAGTTGTGATATTTATTTTCTGGACTCTGTCTTTACAGCTCTCAAAGATGTTGCCTTTACCTTTTGCTATGGGTTTCATTTTGGTGTTCAATTAAGAGTCAATTTGTTCGACTGTATTGCAATTCAGCCATATTTTACTTAATATAAGATATTTGGTATTGGTATTGTCCAGCCCATGTATGAACCAATGTTAATAATGTTGTTAATTGTATCCTTAAAGCCAAGAACTCTTTATATTCTGTTTCTTTTATTTTACTATTCTCTTTTCTAAATAAATGGCATAAATCAGCTCTAGTTTCTTCCCAGCAAAGGCTTTGATCTTCATACAGTAAATGCAATAGACTGCCGTGCTAACAGTAGATCTTGTATTTTAAAATTTTTTGTAGACATTTCAAGCACTGAACTATTCAGCCTCCATGGGCCCCTGCCTATGTTCATAGAGCCAGATCCTAAAAAATGACTACTTAATAGTAAGTAATTTGAGCTTCCATTTGGGGTAAGAGCAATCTGTTGAACTGCTAACTTAGGAGATACAAATAGAAAGCCTATCATTGTTGCTAATTTATGTTTATAATAAGTAAAGCCTCCTGATTCATATTTCTGTTTATAAGCATCCTTTAACCAAGCATATTTTATCATATTGTTCTAAAAATTAGTTATCACAAAACACTTTAGAGCTACTAGCTCCTCTGTCACTAGTTGTTAAATCACAGTTAAAGTCCCCCTCCCAAAAAAAAAAGTTTTAGAAGTATACAGAAATGGTTGAATCTGTTTAAATAAGCCAGTTCTCCATTGTTTTTTGTTGGGCAACCATAGATGTTTATAATTGGAAAATGCTGTTCTTGAAAGCTTGCATCTAGCAGCATTGCTCTACCCAGGTCATTATCTAAACATATACTGGCCAAAAATACTGTACCTTTAAATAGGATCCCTACCCCCATCACAGATATCCTCATCAAAGGACCAAAATGATGGCCCCTAGCACCACAGTTTTTAAGCCTAAGTTATATCTATAGCTATATTCCTTCTTGTCTCCCGAACAAGAATATCATAAAGTAAGTCCTTAAGAATTAAAAAAGTGAAGCAATGCCTTTTTACATTTGTAATATTACTAACATTCAGTGAAGCCGATTGTAAGACTGCAGTTATCTGGTGAGGATGGGAAAAGTTATTATTCTATATATGAAGTCAGAATGTCCAATTTCTGCCCACTCCTGGTTTTCATGCCAGATTTAGGCTTCTGTTTCTGAGAGGAATCTATGGTCATTACATCTTCCCCTGTGTCTCATGACACCAGATGTTGAGATGAATTGGTTGAAGAGGCTTCTGATTGCATACCACCATCAGATTCTCCTCTATCTGAATCTAGAACATCATACTTATTTTCCAGAGGCAACTACAAAGATTTTGGATCCAGATGCAGTCATTTTGATTTAGGTTGCTGCCTTCTTAATGTTCTTTTTCAAGTGACAAATTGTCATGTCTGGAAGTGGCATGATGCCTTCCTCTAGTTATCTGTGTGTTTCTGAAGAAGCTACAGAATCTTTCTCCAGGGGTTCTGATTGAAAATCCAGTAAGTCAGCTGCTTAAATTTCTTCATTAATACATGATTTTAATGAAGTAGGAAGAGGTTGTTTACTCTCTGTTGCCTCTGTAAAGATAAAAGCATCCATTGTATTGTCTGTGTCTACAGACTGAGCCATTCTTTTTGCAACTTCTTGTTGCCTATTCTGTATGGACGCTTTCTGGGCAGTAGTCAAAATGGCATCCTGATGTGGTCTGTCATCATGATTGTGAGTAGCCCATTGACAAGTACAAAAAGAATGCCCCACCTTCTCACATATATTGCATCAAAATTCATTGTAACAGTATGTACAGACATGCTCAAATTCTAAGCAAAGTTTACAATGAACTTTATCACAAGTATTCCCGAGGTGGCTGTCAGAACCACATTTGAAACAAGTCTTGGGTTGGTCTAGATAAAAACATTATCCTCTGTCTCTTCCTAGAAAGAAGATACTAGGTAGATACATAAATACATATAATTTGCTAGCAGATAAGGACCACCAGGCTCATCTAATCTGCCCATTTTTCCTGCCTTTTACTCTAATATTCTCTTGTTTGTCCCACACTTGTTTTAATTCCCCCACCACCTCAGTTGGGAGACTGCTTTGGGCTCCCACCACCCTTTCTATAAAGAAGTGCTACCTCTCATTACCCCTGATTCTACCCCCTCCAACTTCTTATCGTGTCCCCTAGTTCTTGTTCACCCTTTTTCTGCAAGATGTTGCTCCTCTGTACCCTAATTATCCTCTTAAGGTATTCAAATTTCTCTATCATGTCCCCACTCACCCTCCTCATTTCCAGAGAGTACATATTGAGTTCCCTCAGTCTCTCTTCATATGACTTCTCTTGCAGCCCTTATACCATTTTTAAAGCTCTTCTTTGGACTGCCTCCACCTCATCTATGTCTTTCCTGAGATGTGGTCTCCAAAACTGAATGCTGTACTTGAGGTGAGGACTCAGCAATGATCTGCATAGTGGCATCACCACCTCTTTTTTCTGCTGGTGTAGCCTCTCCCTATGCACACCAGCATCCTGTTGACCATTCTAACAGCCTTCTAATACTGACCAGGCACTTTTAGGTCATCAGATATTCTGTAATTACTCCTAGGTCCCTCTCCTGTTTTGATACTGACAGTAACTCCCACCTCCTTGAGTACTCCACCCTTGGGTTTGCATGCCCTTAGTACATAATCTTGCACTTCTTTGCATTGAATTTCAGCTGCCATACAGTTGACCATTCTTCTAGCATAACCAGCTCCCTTCTTAGTCTTTTTACCCCGTGTGTCTGCCCTGTTGCAGATCTTTGTGTCATCTGCAAAGAGGCATCCCTTCCCCTCCAGTCCCTCTGCAGTGTCACTTACGAAGACATTGAAGAGGACCTGGTCAGCACTGACCACTGAGGCACTCCGCTGATCACTTCCTTCTCAGCAGACTGAACTCCTTTCATCATCACCCTCTGTGTCCTATTGCTCAACCAATTTCCAGTCCAATTTACCACCCTGGAACCAACCTCCAGGCTGCCCAACTTTCCTATTAGCCATTTAATGGGATGGGGTCAAATGCCTGGCTAAAGTCCAGGTAGGCCACATCCACTGCTCCTCTCTGATTTATCTCCCTTGTCACCCAGCTGAAAAAATCAATCAAGTTTGTTTGGCAAGACCTGCCTACTGTGAAAATATGCTGTCTCCGATCCTGTTGACCACTGAATTCAAGGTATATAACGATCCTTAGATCCTTTCCTTGAGTAGGAACTCCACCACTTTCCCCAACTTTGAGGTTAGTCTGACTGGTCTGTAGTTTCCATCCTCCTCCCTGCTCCTATTTAAGGGCTGCAGTTGGTGTAGCCCTGCAGACCTCTTGCTATCAAAACAGAACCCAGCGCATTCCTTCTGACCGAAAAACATGCTGGAGTTGCCTCCACATCCATGAAGAACTCTGCTCACTGTCTCCATTAGCAGTTGCACTGCACTATTTTTTATTCTGTCAGTAGTCATGGTGGAATACAGCATGCTTCACCATTTCTAAGATGTTTGCGACACTCTACTGTGCATACTCTAGTAATTGCGCATGCACAGTAGAGTAAGGTGGCCATTTTGAACATCCCCAGTGTGTTGTGTTCCACCATGACTGCCAATTTTTTTAATTTAAATTCCAGATATCATCTCCACCTGGCCCTCCCTCTCAGCACCCACCACTCCCAGAAACATAAGAGTGACATGGGGGGTCTGTCTGGGGTCATGATCAAGACTCAACCATGTTTTTTTTATTATTCTCCCATCCGACCCTCTCTCTCAGATCCCAACCCCCAACCCTGCAGAAACATAAGAGTGACACTGGAGGGTGCCAAATACCCCAGTGTCATGATCTGGAATTCTCATTATTTTGCTCTGTAAAAATAAAACCATCTATTGATATCGTTTGTGGCCATTCCTGTCTCCCCCTTCTGACCCTAACACTTAGCACCCATGACCCTGCACCCTCCAATGCCATAATCCTCTCTGAACTGCAAACACATCTTCACTCTTCAAAGCTGGACTGAGAACTGTAGAAACAGGTATGCAGTTCAATGTATTTGAAAGGTGTTTTGAACATGGTGGCATTACTTGGCCATTTATGCATATTTGTTGCTCAAATTTTCAACATGCCTTCTTTCAGACCCTACCTCATGAAAAATTGCATTGACATTAGGAAAATCTGTCCTGAAAGGTGATTTCATGCAGGGACAAAGACTCACCTTTCAGGCTGGAGTTGAACATTTACTCTGCCCTTGTTCATGAGGTGGGGTCATAAGAAGGCTATGTTGAACATTTGGTGCCGATATATTAAAAAACAATAAAGTTATGAGCCTACATTGAATTATTAATGTCATGCCCATTTTCCTTCTTGTACAGGTAAATCAATAGTCCATTCCCCATTCTGAAGGATGGAGAGTGTGTGAATAAAAGATAATTAAATATCTAATGTTTTAGCTGTTCTTTTCTGTCTGCTTTCCCTCTGAAACTGTGCTACATTTTCCTCCTGTACTTTTTTCCTGTGCTCTCTCTACCCCTGTACTGTGGGCCTCCAAGCCCCCCTGCAGTCTCACCAGCCATTTTTTTTTTGCTTTTCTTTTCTCACATCCCACCATTCCTCTCAGATGGTGCCTGATCACCTGTCACACTAATCTTACTCCCTTTTGTTAACCTTGAACACTGCCCACTGTTTAGTGCCCTTTTGTTTTCCTTGACACTCCAACTCCCTCACTGCTAACTCTGGAACTGCCTTTTTGCCACCCACCCTCCTCTTCTGCTTCTTTATTAATCCTCTCTCCTTTCTCATCCCACAGATCTCCAGCCCCTGAATCTGGCTGCAATTCACCTAGGCAGGGAGGCTCACTGCTTCACTGCTGACTGCCTCTGGAGCTACTTAATACCCGCTATTAGGTACGGTCCCCAGCTTCTTGGAATCCAAATTTAGGTGCTCACCAGCCTGATTCCTTCTGATTGGCTGCACCTCACAACTCTGCTCTCCTGATTGGTCTTGCATGAAGCTGGTTGCTCGCTCCAAGTTCAATCCTTCTCAGACTGTCTCTGCTCCGATCTCACTTGGTTAGCTAGTTTTAGTCCCACCACCCAGCTGGAGCCTCTATTAAATACCCTAAGTCCCACACATTTTTCACCTCTCTGGCATTTAACTCCCTCTCACTCCCAAATTCTTGAAGGGCCACTACAACATTGGAGACTCACTCCTTCAATTAACTGGCATAACTCGCAATGTTGTCTGTTAAGCTATTTCTGGCCCTGCTCTCCTTGCTGTGCTTACTACCCTGTAATGGCACATCTGAAGAACACCCACACTGCCTAACATGCCTTGGATATCTAAATATCCACTGTCTTACTACGGGACCTACACACGTAACTTTAACCACAATCCTTACAGGTTACCCACTCCTGAGCCACACAACCTACAGTTTCTCCACCAACCCACTAGTTGTAATTATTTGTTCATTAGCCCCACTTTTATTTATTACCTCCTGCTTATACCAAGCAAGAGGCAAAACATCAAAGAAGAAGTTACACTCACAGGAAGGATTTACTTTCAAAGCCTTTCTCAAATGTCTCATTCTGTTAATGCTGCTAATCTTGGGCAATATTCACCTGAATCCTGGTCCACCTCAACTGGCATCAACTAAATCTGACAGCTCTGCCACTCGCCCCCCTGGCTAGCATCAATATCTGCAGCCTACTTCCAAAGCTAAACTTCCTCTCTGCTTGGAGGTTACATCCATTACTTAATTTGTCCCATTGAGATTTGACAAAGCTTCCGGCAGCTCATGTACTCTTCCATTCTGTGACATTCATTTGCTTCTTCAATGTCATTTTATTGTCTTATACTGTAATGACTACCCATTGTTCACTTTGACTGTTCCTGTATAACATGTCTCAGTTTCCATGATGTGAAACCTTTGTAAAAGAGCCTCTTGGCTCAAATGTGTATCCAAAACTTAAATAAATAAATAAATAAAATAAAATGCCCTTGCCAATTCAGTACTTATGGCTGAACCGATAACTTTATATAATTCATTAGTCAGGCCATCACTCCCTGGAGCTTTATCTGGTGCCAGTGATGCAATGGCCACTTCTACTTCTGCTGAGGTGATTTCTTGTGTCAGTGCAGATTCCAATTCTTTTGGGAATTGTGGTTTTTGAAAAGTGCTAAAAAAATTCTCTAGCATCTTAGTATTTTTAGGCACCAGCTTAAAAAGATCAGAAGTGTGTTGAGTAATAATATTTATCAAAGATCTTGTATCTGTACATAGTCTATTAGTGGAATCTAAGAGTCCATTCATGTGTTTTTGTTTAGTCCAATTACTACATCCCTCAAATTGGCAAACTATTCCCTTCTTCCCTTGTTTACCAAATTTTATTTGCTGTTGTAACCCTTGTGCTTGTTGCATGTGAAAGGACGCCATCTGTTTTTTAATAATCTGTATCTGGGGTTGTAGATTTTGATTTGTTGTATATGAAAGAGTTAAAAACTTTGGTAATTGATTTTGATCCTGTAAATATTTAAAATAGATAGTGTTATGGTGTGTTCTACTTTTGTTTTGCAGTAAAATATTTAAATCTAAAATCGTGTCCTCCCACCATCCAATTGAGGTTTAATACATTTGGAGTGCTGATTTTCTGGCTTCTAGAAAGTAATGCAGGGTCTGTTATATTTCAGGAGTTTTCAATACTGAGGAATTAAATGTCCAGGTACCTGGGCCATGAGGTACTGTGGATACATTCCCCAAAAGAATGTGAAGAATGTCATGATCTGAAAATTCTGTAACAACTGTCTGGGCTTTTTGTATGTGGAGGGTTGCGGTTATAAAAAATAACTCTGTTCTTGTGGCTAGAGGGCCTTTAAGAAATGTAGGGTCTGGTGTCCATATTGCTGACAAGTATGCATCCTTTAAACCTGCCTTCTGTATTATGTTTCATAGGAAAGTCATATCACAATACATTTTTTGTAGATGTGTTTGCCCCTCTATCTGTCAAAGATAAGCCACAATTAAAATTTTCCCCTAATATGACATTTTGAGCTGAATGCAGATGTGGTTATATAACTTGAAACAAAGCTATTCTGTCAGCCTTTGACTGGTCCACATACACACTGATCAACCTAAATAAAGCATTCTGTATTTTTTTACATCCAGTATAAGGACATTACCTGGAAAAAGATCTATAGTCTTAATGAGCTGAACCTATACATTATTAAACAATATAGCTACCCCCGTACATCTCTCTTGTCCCAGAGACCAGTAAGAAGGCCCCACATACCAGTGGTGTAGCCTGTTGAAATTCAGTGATCATTTAGAATTGTGTACCTGCAAAAAAAAAATTCCTGATTACAAAGATTGTAGTTTAGTAAATACTGCCAGTTGTTTCATGGTGTCCTTTATACTGTTAACATTATTTGGAATGAACGGAATAGTAGTCTCCATTACATGTTAAGGTATGTGGAGATGTACATTAGACTACAATACTAGAGGTCATAGAGATTTCCTAAAGGATCTCCTAACAGTATCTGATTTATTTTTCTTCACCTGCTTCTTCCCTTTAATGATTCTGGTGGCCTCTTCTGGGGACGGAGTGTGTTTCTTGGGTTCTACATCAGAGGTCAAATCTGTGTATGTGGAGCCCCAGAAGGAGGTGTCAGACTCACCTCCAGAGTTAGATCATCCTGTAATGCTTCAGATTTGTCCTCCATTTGGATTGCCATGGTTTTGAGACCTTAAGGGAGGGGGGCTCCTGTCCTGTCTTTTGCAGGATCTCATCCATCAGGTTCCTTCCTGGGGGGAGATGAGGAAGGCATAACATTGTCAGTGTCTGCTGCCTGAGCCTGTATACTTTCAGGGACATTAAGAGGGTCTGAGAGTTCTGCTTGAGCAACCTGTACTAGGGTATCAGGTTCTGCACAAGTGGGGTGAGTTGCTTCAGGAACAAGAGCTTGCACTGAAGCAATAGGTTGTTCATACAATGTAGTAGGTATTACCTCAGGATGGTCAGTCTGAGTGATAGAAAAGAATGGTCTAAAGACCTTGGCTGCTGCTGGGCCTTTGGAGTTATAGGAATGCTGTGCCATGGCCACAATTAGTTGTTGCTCTTCACTATCTAGTTGATGTTCCTGATTATGTGCTGCCCATGGGCAATTAGTATATGTGTGCCCCCCTGAATCACATAGATTGCATTGTGGATCATTAGTGCAGCGTGTATTTGTGTAACAGAGCATACACCTGAGTTTATCACATAAACATTTTAAGTGAGTGGAAGAGCCATATTGATAGCAGGACTTTGGATGACCTGCATAGAAGAGCACTCCTTTGTCTCTTCCAAGAAAAAAACAATTTGACAAATGGGCTAAACCAGTGTCTGTGGTGTGCAAGACTACTTTAATCCTCCATCCCCAAGTCCATATATTCAGAATCAATGGTAGCTTCGGGTGCTCCTGTGCATTGTTGTTTCATCCAATATATCAAATCCGTGATGCTGACCCCTCATTCCAAAAAAGAACAGTCACAATTTTAAAGGCTGGCTTCCTTAGTGGGATAGCCTCAAAGGGGGTCCATAGTGAGGATTGTTTCAACATCTGGTATTTAGCCCAAAATTTCTCCAGATCGTTATTCAGCTTGAAGCTTGAAGCTGACATCAAAGGTCATCTCCACAGAGTCATGAATCAGTGCATAGATGTCAGCCACATGAAACCCCATATATTCAATCAAGATATTTTTTGCAGTGAATACCCATTCCAGAAATAAGTCAAGGCCACCTTTATAAAGGAGGTGAACTGCATTGTGGCACTTAGCACGATGTAGTGGGGTATAAAAAAAAAGAAGCATATGGCCTGGAGGGAGACCCAGCTGAGTTCTGACAGGCAGAGCCATCTTTCTGATGGTCAGAACCAGTGACTGGTTCTGAACCTGAGTGTTCAGGTGGGTCAGGATTAGCCTGATGAGGCAGATCTGTCATTCTGGTATTAATGTCTGAGTCTGACAATAAAGTGGACTGCAAAGGTTACATCTGTAGAGGCTGCATGGCAAATTGCAAGACAAGATTCTGGGTGAGAGTCAAACCTTCTGGCAAAGAAAGGGGTGAATGACTTCCTTGACTGACTGCCTCCATTTCTGTGTCAGATGCCACACACCAGTCAACTCTGGGGGACACATCCCTCTCCACAATTTATTCGCCATTCTGGTGGAGTGTGGTCTCTCTATGGAATCGCCCACTATGGAGACCAAGCAAGTTGCTGGGAACCTCCACAAAGGAGACTCATAGGAGGGTGCCACAGGACCCCCACAGGGGAAGAAATCAACTCCTGGTGGGGGACTCAATCGTTAGGGGGTGGAACTGGGGAGGGAGGTCAGGTACCTGCCCGGCACCATGGCTTGGAGGGACAGGAAGCAAATCCTCAGGATCATGGGATCAGCTGCACAGAGGAGGGAGCTGGATGTCATTGTCCACCTAGGGACAAATAACCTGGCTGGGAATAGGATCAGAGCAATGCAGCAGTGCAGCAGGAGTTTGTGGAGTTGGGGAGGGGCCTTGGACAAGCAGCACACATGGTAACTTTCTCAGAAGTGCTACCTGTCTATGGCATGGGTGAAGCTAGGGTACTCCACAATATGGGATTCACTGACTGGTTGAAAAACTGGTGCAGAGCTCAGGGATTTGGTTTCACTGGGGACTGGGGTTCCACCTGGATGGATACAGGCCTATACTGGTGAGATAGTCTGCATCTATCCAGGAGGGGAACTAGGATCCTAGGTGATAGGTTTAAATGCTTCATTGGCAAGCATTTAAACTAACCAAAGGGGGAGGCACTGAAGGGAAGCAGGGAAATTCCAGTCCCCCCCAAAAATCAGGGAAGTTAGCGAAGTAGACACAACTGTAGAGAAGTCAATAGGGAGCATAACAGGGGTAAATCCAGAAAAAGGTAGAAGTAGTAAGGACAAGGATAGACCTAAAAGGGGTAATGCCATCAAAAAATGAAGGGCAATGAGTACCAATGCCTGTAGTTTTTGTAACAAGCTCCCTGAACTAGTGGCCTTGATGGAAGAGGAATGTCTGGATATTGTGGCAGTCACAGAAACAAGGTACGCAGAGAACCATGATTGGGATATCAACATACCAGGGTACACAATTTACAGGAGGGACAGGGAGGGTAAAAGAGGAGGAGGAGGAGTAGCTCTCTACATAAGGGAAGAAATCAAAGCAATAGAACTAAAGGGTAAACAGGTAGGGGAGGAGGCACAGTGGGTCACCCTGGAAGCAGGAAATGGCATCACAGTCCACACTAGGGTTGTTTACAGACCCCCATCTCAGGGAGAGACAATGGGCAAGGAAATGATAGAAGGAATCCTTAGAATGTCAGAAAAAGAAGAGATATTGTTGATAGGGGACCTGAATATGCCAGATGTTAACTGGAACACCTTTACTGCAGCCACATCCAAGAGCTGGGTCATTCTCAATGCCCTACAAGGACATGTCTCAGACAACTAGTGTTGGAATCCACTCGGGAGGGAGCAGTCTTAGACCTGGTACTCTCAAATGGGGATGGAGAGAGGATCTCATATTTAGAAGTGGATAGTCATCTGGGAACAAGCAACCACCAAACAGTGTAATTCATAATAAACAGCTGTAGAGTCAAGCCATACAAAAGCAAGGGTGCTGGACTTTAGGAGGGCTGACTTTGGCAAAATGGGAGAGAAAAGCACTAGCAAACAGGCAAGAAGGAGAGATGCAGAAACAATGGGGAAAAATCAAAACTGCCATCACAGAGGCAACAAGCCTTTGTGTAAAGCAAATCAACAAACCAAAATGAAGGAAAAAGCCTCTATGGTTCTTAAAAGAGGTTGCATGGAAGATTAAGGAGAAAAGAATAGCATTCAGGGAAATATGCAGAAACAAAGAAGAAGCAGGACAGAGAACTATATCAGTTAAACAGAAGGAGGCAGAGAAGGCAGTCAGAATAGCAAAGGCCCAAACTGAGGAAAAGATAGCCAACTCTGTTAAGAAGGGGGATAAAACCTTTTATAGGTATATTAGGAAATTAAGAAAGACTAAGGGAGGGATATTGAGGCTTAAAAAGGGGAAGGGAATGTAGGCAGAGCATGACAGTGAAAAAGCAGGGATACTGAAGAAATACTTCTGCTCAGTATTCACAAATGAAGCTGTGGGGAGGTACCTAAACCAAACAACGGAAATACTCTGGATAGGGGGTCGATACCAGTCCGTTCACAGAAGAAAGGGTTTTGAAAGAACTCTTAAAACTGAAGGTGGACAAAGCAATGGGGCCTGATGGGATGTACCCCAGAATTCTAAAAGAACTAAGAGTAGAACAAGTGACACCACTGACTACCCTGTTTAACAAATCATGGGAGGATGGGGTGGTACCTGAGGACTGGAGGAGGTCCACTTCACAAAAGTGGGAGCAGAGCACAGGCAGGAAACCACAGACCTGTTAGTTTGGCCTTGTAGGGAAAATGATTGAATCACTTCTGAAGGACAGAATAGTAGAGTACCTAGAGGCCTGTGGAGCACAGGACCCAAGGTAGCATGGATTCATAGGGGGAAGGTGATGTCAGATGAATCTAATAGATTTCTTTGACTGGGTGACCAAAGTAGTAGACCAGGGAGGGGCTGTGGACCTGGCCTACCTAGACATTAGCAAGGTATTTGACACAGTCCCACACAAAAGATTAATATACAAGCTAGCCAGCCTTGGAGTGGGTCCCAAGGTGGTAGCCTGGGTAAAAAAAATGGCTGAACAACAGGACTTCTTGGCCCACCCAGTCTGCTCATTTCCCTTCCTAATGGATAAGCTGCAGATACTATTTAACCAACATCCTACTTCCTCCTACCCCACCCCCTAGAATTGCCTTATGTCTGTCCCATGCATTCTTGAATTCTCCCACTGTTTTTGACTCCACAACCTCCTCAGGAAGGACATTCCATGCATCCACAACCCTCTCCATGAAAACATACTTCCTCACATTACCTCTGAGCCATCCCCATCTTCAAATTGTGCCCCCTTGTTCTTACACACCTCTTTTTCTGAAAGATGCTGCCCTCTTGGACTTTGTTGAGTCCCTTGAGGTACTTTACAGTTTCTATCATGTCCCCCTCTCCCTCCTTTCCTCGAGGGTATTCATATTAAGCTCCTTAAGTCTCTCTTCATATGTCATCTGGTGCAGACCCAGCACCATTTTATTTGCCCTCCTCTGGACAGCCTCCATCCTGCCTATGTCTTTGAGGAGATGAGGTCTCCAGAACTGCATGCAGTAATCCAGATGAGGTATCACCAGCTGTCTGTACAGAGAGATAACAGAGGGTTGTGGATGCATGGAATGGCCTTCCTGAGGAGGTGGTGGAGTTAAAAACAGTGGGAGAATTCAAGAATGCATGGGACAGACATGAGGCAATTCTAGTGGTGGAGAAGGAGGAAGTAGGCTGTTGGTTAACTAGGATCTGCAGTTTATCCATTAGGTAGGGAAATGGGCAGACTAGGTGGGCCAGGCGGTCCTTATGTGCCATCAAATTTTATGTTTCTATGTTAAGTAGGAGGGAATGGTGCAGGGGGAATACTGCTTCCCCTCTAGTCAGTCATAACTAGGCTTCCTATTTTGTGCAGTCATTTCTGTGCAATGTTTACAGTGAGAATCATTATCCCCTATGGGGAAAACCCAGTGATACATTTACCGTAGTCTTTTAATTGGGCTCAGCCAGCTCCTTTCAGGACTGATTCCACCGTCCATTCCTTGGTAAGATCAGGAGCAGTATCATTAGTAGACCTGGGGGTAGTAGACCTGGGGGATCATCTTAGGCCTAGCACCTCAGTGCTAGTGTGAGCCATTCTCAATGATTTCCCCCTGTTGGCTTGTTCTGCAAAAACAAGTAATGGAGCAGCCTTGTTTTGGTCAGAAAAAACATAGTCTGTAGGTAAAGTACCTGGCATTCATGATGATTCCTTTGTACAGTCTGGGGACAAGGTCTGAAACTCTGGCATAGTGGGTTTCCACTTCACTCAGTTCCATCATAACCTGATCCGCCCATGACTTCTGCATCAACTGTACCGATGGTTCCAGTGAGATAGAATCCATGTGTTTCTGCAGCTTGGATTTCCTCTAAAAATTTAACTTCTTCCATGGTGAGCTCCATAAGTAATTGCTCCTGCTGTCCTTTTCAGGCTGCACATCCATTTTGTGCTGTTGTAGATCCACTTCCTTCGGTGACTCATCCCTGGTTGTTGGTACCTGTGTCTGTGTTGGTTTTAATTTATCTGGAGGAATTCCTTCCATAGAAGGCATTACATCAAGAAACTTCTCCATCACGAGCATTGCTAAGGTCGGGAGGGAGGGCTGATGCACTCCCCAGCCTCTCAGTCGTCCATCCTCTCGATGAGAGAATCCATGAGTGACTGCGCTGCTGACCAGCAGTTCTCCCTACCAGAACAGTAGGGGAATGTTGTTATTGAATCATAACAAAATATATACAGATCAGTACTAAACATAAAAATTAATTGAAAGAAAAATCAAAAATAAATAAGTATAAAATAAGTATAAATTCATACAAAACCTCTATACCTACTATAAACATTTTAATAAACTACCCCTCCCCTCCCCACTCCACTATAAGAGTAGGGGAAACTTTTTTTTTCAATAAAAGGATGCAAAACTAAAAAGTATTACTGCATACAAATTCATAATAAACAGAAACAAACACCCCAAAAAATTATTCCAGCATACTAACATTTCAAGATCATGTCAAAAAACACATTTCTACCTAATGGCCACTCACCCAAAAATTTAAAAATGTTCCTTGTTTTCCCCAATATATTATTTTACAGAAATATAAAAAGAAAAAGGAAAAAAAACAAGAATTTTCATATATTATACAAAAATTTAAACAAATAACCTTTTAATCTGTAACCGCTTCCTTATTCTTATAAATATTCTCTGATTTACTCTACTAATTCTAACTTTATCTATGTCTTCCACGTAAATAATTATTTTTTTAATTTTTAAAGAAAATAAAACTTATTTCATTTTATTTTCCAAGTATCAAAATCTAAGTGATACGATTCTTCTTTTTTCCATTGACTTTATTCTGTATTTATAATATAAAATAATTCCTGTTCAGAAATAAATGTTTGCTGTAATGCTAGACAGCATCGACAAATCCATATCCAATATACTAAATATGCACATACCACTCACAAAGTACTAATATCATACTGATGTGCTGTACTAGGAATAATTCCATGTAACAATAAATTTTCATTTGGAGGTACTGCTATATTATGCTTCCATCTGTTTTTTACTATGTCCCAAAAGTGGATTATAAATGGACATCCATAATACATTTGACTTGTTGTTTCTAATTCCAATCCACATCCTTTTCTGGGACAATATCTTTCTTGTACCACTTTGTGTTTTTTATTATTTTTTACATTAATTCTTGAATGTACACCCAACCAAACCATATCTCACATTTGTTCCAGTAATCTCTCATCTGTAATATATTATGCAATCAAATCTTGATCTTTTATAGAAAATCTCATATAAGGAAGTTCTACATAATGCACCTCCATTGTTTCCAAATACAATTGTTTCCTAGTACAGCATAATACCGTGTTATAATCAATACTCCATTTCTTAATTCCATCAAACACTTGTTCCCATTTCTTAATTAACTGAGGTTTTCTTTTATTTTTATGTAGAAATGTATTTTCTTTCCATTCTTGCATTATTCCCTGCAGTAATGTTAACCCTCTATCTCCCCATCCCCATACTGCACCTTTCATTAATGGGAGTAAATTAGAATAAAGATAGATTGTAAAATAAAATAATAAGGGTTGTATCATATTAACCCCCCCCATTTTTATATCAATATATAAATAATCTCTCTTTATAGGGTTTAATCTGCTTACCCAAAAGCCAGAGAAAAAACGTCTCATTAAGGCTACTTCTAACTTTTTTGGAATCAAAAATATTGTTCTTATGTAAAGAAAAATTGGTACTAAATAGGTTTTGATTAGAAAAACTCTTTCTTTCTTAGAAACCTTCCAGTGATTCCATCTCCCTATTAATTCATTTCCCTTTATAAGGGCTTTTTCCAAATTGTACAATGCCATTTCCTCTCCTCCAAAATATATGCCTAGCACCTTTATTGGGACATTTTCTACCTGACAGTCACCTAACATTTTTGTATTGCCCTGAAAGCCTCTTAAATCAATACATTTTGTTTTATTTATATTTAAACTAGCCCCTCTCATCTTCCCTACTTTTTGTATAAGTTTATTTACTAACTTAAAGGAACCTGTATCTTTCAAAATCAAACACAAATCATCAGCATAAGCTATAATCTTATTATTTTGGGAAATACCTCAATCTATTCCATAAATATTTGGAAATCATTGTATTACTCTGATTAATGGATCAATTACAAAAACATATAATAAGGGGCTTAGGAGACAATCTTGACGTACCCCCCCCTTCTTACTCGATATCATGCACCACAATTCCCATTTTCATAAGGGATCACATATGCAAAATCATAACATAATTTAATCCAACCTATGAATTTATTCAAAATACCATACGTAGCTAAATAATTCCATAACAAATTATGTGAAACCTTATCAAAGGCTTTTGCGTGGTCTAAACTCACCAAAACCCCCTTTTGTGTCCCTCCCAACTTTGCCTCTTCTACTTCTCTAATGATTATTAATGCTTCTGCAATCCATCTATTTGGTACTGAACAATATTGATGCGGGCTTATTAATTCCCCCATTACTCACGACAACCTGTTGTCCAATAATTTTACAAAAATCTTAAAGTCTGTATTGAGCAGCATAATAGGATGCCAATTATTTATATTTGTATTATCCCCGATTTATATAAAAAAATCATTAGTCCCTCATACATAGAAGTTGGTAAATAATTGTCTTGAAGAAAATAATTATGCACTAACAAAAAAACTCATACAGAATAATACTCCACAAAAGTTTATAAATTTCCCCTGGTAAACCATCTGAACCTGGGGATACCCCTTTCCGTATTCCTTGTATCACTGTACTAATTTCTAGTTCTGTGAAAGGATCAATTATAAGGTTACCTAACTACTCAGATTATCTAGGAGGTGATGCTGCTTTTAAAAGTTTAGCTGTAAAAGGGCTATCGTCTACTGGATTTTCAAATGTACTACTAACATGACAACCTATTACTCCTAATATTCCCTCATTATCCTTTACCAGTGTCCCATTTTGTGAAGAAAGACACAGCATTTGTCTTCTTTTCCTTCTTTGTGAACAACTATCAAACGAATTGTACTTTCTGTTTTACCTTGAGTCCCATAAATCTGTTCTCTTTGCAGGGAGCTAAAACAGTCATATTGATATTTCCTCATAACGTATTTAATTTCAGCAATATCCTCAGTTAAATCCAACTTCTCCATGCTTTGCTTTGTCAATAATTCTCCTAATTTCTCTCTTAATATCAAATATTCATTTTAAGATTACCCTACCTTTGATTTCCCGATATGCTGAAAATAGCTTCTAATCAGGTCTTTCAAATCTTCCCACTACTGTTCTATGTTGTCATATAAAATCAAAGTAATAGCTTTATCCAAAACTAATGTTTTAAAGGTTTTGGTCATTTTTGTATCATTCAAAAGAGCTACATTAATTCTCTAGAATCCTCGACCTGCTTCTCTTTTTATAGGAATTGTTATATGTATTCCTATTAAATTATGATCAGAGGTTTCCATTGATATATTAAACATTTCAGCTATCTGTAACATATTTTTCTACAAAAAGAAAATCTATTTTGAGGACAAACCCCCCTATGATATGTAGGTATCCTTACTCTTTTACCACTCTCAAATGCATCTTTTAAACCAGCTAAAACTAACACTTGCTTCAAAACTTTATTGTCACAATACTGTTTACCTCCTTCATTATCTTGTTTAAAATTTATATTGAAATCCCCTCCCCAGAAAATCTGTCTACTTCTATATAGATAGGGTAGAACCAACTTCAATAATGCAGTCCTCAGTGCCTTTGTTTGAGGGCCATAAATATTCAACAAACGATAAACTGAAGTATTTATCTTCACATCTAGCATAAATGCCTCACCTGCATCAATATCCACTAATTGTAATACTGAGATTTCTAATGAGCGGAAACAGAAACCAACTCCACTACATGTCTCAGTCCCTGGTGACCAATATGAAACGCCCCATTTCCAATCATTTGTTGCCTGTGCTATTTCTATCTGTGTAATTCATCTTGTGTCTTGTAAAAAAAAAACCCATCAAAATCTAACTGCTGCAAAATCCCAAAGGTTGTCAAACGTTTAACAGAAGTTGTAATACTATTAACATTTACACTAGCTACCTTCAGATTTAATAACTCAGGGGCAGGGTTAATAATTTTTGTACTTGATCTTGTCATTCTCTTCTGGGGCCCATCTAATGATGATTTTTTTTTTTATTCAATTGTTTTGTATGTTTGTACTTCAGTTACTTCACTTTCTTCCATCGGCTGTTTTACATCAACCTGATCTTCCCAAGTGGAGAACAGTGCAAACCGATTTGAAAGTGGAAGAGGGGATAAAGTAGGATCTGTACTGGACAAATCTAGGTTTGTCTCCATCTCAGCTGCAAGTATTGTACTTGATATAACAATCTGTATACCAAAATTTACTCTTGTTTCAAAACCCTCGTTAATAGGAATATTTTGGTCTTCCAAATTTGTAGTAGTCTGTACTACTGTCCGTTTTGGTGAACCTAAAGGGGTAACATACAGGGTTTCTATTCCTTCTACTGAATCCTCAGGCATTCTAATCCATGTGTTAGAGGAGAAAGGAGTCTGATTAACTGACAAACTTTTCTAGATTTCTGTTCACCCATTCTGTTGACTGAGACCTCCCCCAACCTCTACCCTGTCATCTTGGCCGAAAAGGGAGTCATCTGACCATGTATTTTGCCCTCTCTGATGTCTTGCTTTAGTTAAAATTACATCATGATCAGATACCTCATCTGAATTATGAGCTGCCCATGGACAATTTTGAAAAGCATGGTCATCATCCCCACACAAATTATACACTGGTGAATCTGTACTCTGTGATACTGCATGTCCAAAAACCCCACATTGAAAACATTTTATACTATCACAATCGTTATTCAAATGATTTAAGGATCCACACTTATAACAGCTCTTGGGCTGCCCTATGTAAAATAGTATACCCCTATCCCTCCCCCCAAAAAAGGAACCTGGTAAATGTTGAATCCCTGTCTCTTTTTGTTTTAATTGTACACGGATATGCCACCCCCCAGTCCAGAATCCATTTTCATCCATGATAGGCATAGGATGGTCAAAAATTGTGCATCTTTTTTTCCAACCAATATATAATATTGGAGACATCTACCCCATCATTTTTGGAATAGTATTGTCACAGTTTTAATCGTAGGTTTCATGATAGGTATTGCCACAAATTCAGACCAATGTTCTTGATTTTTCACCTCATAATACAGTTTCCACAATGTATCCAGTAACATCATTGAACAAAATCTTATGTCATACATTCTGCCCTTAGGAGTATGCATAAATGCATATATTTCCATAGGTTGAAAATCCAAAGAATTCTTAATTAGTGTTTTTCCTACCCACAGTCTGTCAGGAGGGATCACAGCCTGACCTTTATATTGAAGATGTACTAAATACCTTCTTTTAGCTGCTTCAGGTGATTTTTGAAAAAGGCCTGCATAAGAACCAGGCCTATGAAAATCCTTATGTGGAGAGGCTGGCATTTTACTTATAGGCCACTTCCTTGTATCTTGAACCTCTAATACTTCCTGTAAATCATCATTTCTTACCATTTGATCAGTCTCATCAGTTTGTAAGTCTTAAAATTCACCATTAAAGTTACCGTCTTCATTTATTTGTAAATGTTGATTTCGTTGGGTCCCTTCTGTCCTTTGTGCTAAAACCTCTGAACCATCCTGCATAGGTACTGTGGGTGTATGTAAAGCTCCTGTTTCTAAATTTCATTCAGGTGTGTTCAAATCTTGTGAAAGGGAAACCCTGGTGGCTGGGGAACCTGGTAGAGGAACTATAGGATCTGTAATCCATTCCTCCCCTCTCATAATCCATCCCACCTTTTGCAATGCCGTCTCAGGTGTCCAATCTTTTGAATCAACAACCAAGTCATTTTCTATTAACTCTGTGTTTGTAGTCTGCATAGAAGAAGTTTCTATATTTACCAAATGAGTAGGTAACTCTATAGGCATTCTTTTATGCTTGCCTTGCAAGAGACTTACCCTTGTTTGTTTACGCTTCTTTTTTTCTTCATCCAATTTTGTTCTATTTATTTCAAATACTCTTTCTGCCACCAGGAATTAAGGACAGCAATTGTTTTTTTTCTTCTAAATCCTGTTGTAGCTGCTCCTCCTCCTCGTCTTCAGTACAGGCTTCCTTACTAGATGAATTTAAAGGTGCAGCTTTTTGCTCTATGTGTCCATCTGGAGATTGGTCTGTATTCACAGCTAAAACCTCCGTATTCTGATCTGAAGTTTCTGCTTGAGCTCCTTCAGCACAACCATCTCTGTTGGTTTCTCTGATTCTACTGAGGTCCTCCATCTCTGCAGACAGATGGACAGTGCCACCCATCTACAGAGTAGGGGAATTTATTATTAAAATCAAAATTAGATCAAAACAAATTATATACAATCAGTAGTACTAAATACAAAAGCAAACAACACAAAAAAGGAGGAACAGAACCAAAATTAAGTATTGAATCATCCAAGAATCTTTTTGACACATAAAAAAGGCATTTAAATCCCTCCCCTTCCTTTTCCCTTAACAAAAATCAAAAAAGTTCCAAAATAACTCAAAACAAAATCATATACAATTCAGCATCACTTAATATAAATTTATCCAAAAAAGAAAAAAAATAAGTATTAATTCATACTAAATCCTAAAACATAAACTAATTCCTTAAATAAAATCAAAATAGTCCCATTGTTGTTTCCAATCTGTAGTTTCCAACTGAATTTCCTCTATCCACTTCAGTCTCGGTAAATCTTTTTGTAAAATAAAAAATAATTCCAAAACTGAAATGGATTGTTATTGTAAAGTAAATCTACATCTACTAATCCATAACCAATACAGAGAATGCACCATTATTACTATAAGGGTACTATGAGTCAAATGCATTAACCTAGAAGGAATCACTCCATAATATACAGTAATAAAGCAGAAATATGCGGTATAAACAATGCCACTTTCCAATGATTTGTCACTACATCCCAAAATTGTTCTGCATATGGGCAGAGAAAAAACAAATGGTCCATAGTTTCAAGTACAGATATACAAGAAACTCTATAATGCATTCTTTCCTGAAAGGACTTATGTTTTTGGTTACCTTTAATATTAATTCATCCATGAATTCCAAACCAGCTCTGTGTCCCACATATGATCTGGTATCCGTTTATCTAACACATATTTAGAAATTTACTCTTGATAAGAAACTGAAAACTCTGCAAAAGGTTGTACTGAAAAACAAGACTCTAATACCTCAAAATAAAAGGACCTCCAGAAAAGTTGAAACACTGACTCATATCTAATATTCCAAATTTTAATTTATCAAAAACCCCTTCCCACTGACCTCCTGACCTGAGAATACATTTATTTTTATGTACAAAATCATTTTTCTCCTATTCACCCAATATACCTTACAACTTTATATATCCCCAAATACCCCATAATTGCAAACATCCTTTCATCAAGGGCAAAATATTTTTATATAAAAAAATTGAAAAGAAAAATAAAATTGGATTTAACATTTCTATACCCCCATCTCAAATTTCCATATATAAAACATTCATTTTGATCAAATTAAGCTGACTTCCTCAAAAGCAGCTAAAAAAATCCTAATAATGTGGCCTCCAAATGTTTAGGTAACGGAAAGATCATACTAATAAACAAAAAAAGGGGAACCAAAAAGTTTTTAATATTATATACCATTTTTTTGAAACCTTCCATTTATTCCATTGAGTCACTTTAGATATACCACTTGTATAGCCTTTTCCCAATTATAACCAGCCATATCATCACCTCCATAATAAATGCCTAGAACGTTACATGGTATCATAGTATCCTGAAGCCCACCACAAGTTACAGGTACTAAAGGAAAACCACCTAATTGTAAACATTTGGTTTTCTGAGGATTAAGGCATGCACCCATAACTTTACCTAATTTCTGTATTAACTTAAAAGTTGAAATTAAAGATTTCTCATCCTTTAAAATTAAACACAAATCATCTGCATATGCTATAACTTTATACAACAGGTAATCATTTCCATTTAACCCAGAAACATTAGGGGATTTTTGCAATATGCGTAACACTGGGTCTAATGAAAAGACATACAAGAGAGGGCTTAACAGGCAGCCTTGTCTAACTTCTTTAAATATCCTAATTTTTTTTACCCAATCATCCATTCTCAAATGGTCTGACATAAGCTAGATCATAACATAGTTGGAGCCATTGAACAAATTGGGAAGTAATCCCATAAAACCTCAGGCAATCCCACACATAGGAATGAGAAACCTTATCCAGGGCTTTTGCCTGATCTAAACTAATACTATAACAAGGTGATGTTAAATCCTTTTTATTCCTTACCTCTCTATCTATTAATTCTCTCAACAAAATCAATGCATCAGTAATATGTCTGCTAGGTACTGAACACAATTGGGTAGATAATATTAGATCCGGCATCACCAAAGCTAAATGGTTTCCCAGAAGCTTTGCAAAGAATTTAAAATCCACATTCAGCAAGGTGATTGGTTTCCAATTATAAATATTATTCCATGCACTTCATTTAAAGAGAAAAATTAACAATCCCTCATACATTTGAGTGGGCAGAAAATGTTCAGTTAGAAAAAAAATTAAATAACTGTAACAAAATCTTTGGTATCAATGACCATAATACACAATACTATTCTCCAGGCAAACCATCTGAGCCTGGAGAAGTATCCTTATTCAAGTAACTAATCACCTTTTCCAATTCCTGCAATGTAAAAGGTTTTAACATCTTCTCAGCTAAAACAGAATCTCATTTAGGAGGATCTGCAGCAGTCAATATTAACAAGGAAAAATACTCGGTCTCTGCTGAATACCCAAATACTCGTTCTATATAATCTTCTACCACTTTCATAATACCAATATTATCCAAAACTTCTACACCAGGCAGAGTAAGCAAAGAAGGGCTATCCTTTTTTTTTTCCTCCTCTCCTGACTAGCCCAATATGGATTTACTTGAGCTGCAGTACCATGGACACCACATGACTGCTCTTTCATCAAAGAACGTAATCGATTATACTGGAATCTAATCATCTAATCTCTTACTATTTCAATTTCAGGCATTAAATCCTCCTTACCCTTGTACTGTCAGGAAAGAAAATCTTCAAATTCTTTCCTAAATCCCAAATATTCCTTATATTTTGACTGTACCCTTGCACTACCTATAACTTTAAAAAAAAAGTCATACAACACTTGAAATCCTCCCACCATTGTCTAATATTATCATATAAATCAATTGTAGTAATTTTATCCTAGATCACTACTTTTAACTGTTGAATAGCATCTTCTTCCAATAAAATGGAAGTATTCAATCTCCAATAACCTCTACCTGCCTCCCTCTGAATAGGTACTGATACCTGGAAACCTATTAACCTGTGATCAGAAGTCTCTATTGAGATTGTCACCACTCCTGCTAAGAGTAAAGTTTGTTCAACAAAAAAGAAGTCTATACGAGAAAACAACTCCCCTTTATAAAAAGTAGGCTTTGCCCCCTCATTTTTGCCCCAAATGAACCTCTGCTAAACCTGCAAGTCAAACAATAGTTTTTAACATTGTTTTATTGCAAAATTGTTTCCTTGTAACTATTCGGTCTTGTAAATTAATATTAAAATCTCCTCCCCAAATTATCCGACGACTTGTATATAAATAGGGTTGTATTTTTTGTAACAACTGAACCCACAATGCTTTGGTTTGAGGTCCATACACATTAATCAGTCTACATGAAACTGAATTTATTACTACATCTAATACCAAGACTCAACCTGGTTCCAGATGCACCATTCTTAAAATGTTAACTTGAGAAGTAGTAAAACAAAACCCTACTCCACAACATGCCTCTGTCCCCATAGACCAAATGGAACTTCCCCATTTCCAATAAACCAGATGCTCATTCTATTTCAGTTCTGGTATGCAATCTAGTATCCTGTAAGAAATAAACATCATAGTCTACCACACCAAATGTTGTAACACATCAAAAGTAGCCATGCGCTTTACATTAGACTTAATACTATTAACATTTAAACTACCTGCTGTTAATTTCAATGGCTCAGGGAGTATGTTTTGGAGGTTTCCCATTAGACCTTGTTACTCGCTTCTGTGATTTCTGAGATTTCAAGACCTCAGGTGGGGAAATATTTCTTGTAGGAAAAGGTTCAACTTTAGTAAGTGAAGTCTTCACTAAATTGGTTTTCTCTGTCTCCATGGGTTGCTCAAGGTCTATCTGATCTATCCATGTGAAGAAAGCTGAAAATCTATTACTAAGAGGTAAAGGGAATATGGGAGTTCCATAATTTCCAACCAAAATACTTCCATCTGGTATCTCTAGCACTGCCATAGGTTGTGCAGTAATGGGATCCCCATTCAAGGTTTCTGGAATCTTTTCCTCATTTTGTTGCCCCTTAGTCAAAACTGAAGTGGCACCCTTACAGGATGGGGAACTGTGTGGTGTTACAAATGGGGTTTCTTCCTCCACTCTCTATCTCTGTCTCAAGCTGAGAAACATCTATAGTTGCCTCTGGGGGGGCTAACTGAGGGCACAGCCAAAGAGTCCTGTTTTCTAGATGATAAATTCTGAACTTTGCCTTCTACACCACCACCCCCACCTCTCCCTCTTCATCTACCTGTTTGGAATGCTTCAGGAAAAGCAAAAGGTTTCCTAGCTTGGGAATAAAAAGTATTCATGATCTGAAACATCATCCAAATTATGTTCAGCCCAAGGACATTCTGTAAAGGAATGGTTAGTATCTCCACACAAATTACATGTCGGAGGAGCCTGACAGCCAGCAGCTGCGTGATCCAACACCCCACAATGAAAGCATTTAACTTGATCACAGTCATTACTTAAACAGAGTAATGAGCCACATTTATAGCAACTCTTGGGTTGTCTGGCATAAAACAAAATCCCTCTATCCTTCCCCAAAAAGAAGGAACCTGGCAAATGTTGTATCCCTTGTTCATTTTGAGTTAGTTATAATCTAGTAGTCCAACCCCCTGTCCAAAATCTGTTATCATCCATAATGGGTTTGGGGTGGTCAAAAATTGTGCATCTTTTTTCTAACTAAAATAAAATATTACCATTGTTTACACCTTCATTCTGAAATAGAAGGGTGACAGTTTTAACAGTAGGCTTTGTAACAGAAATCACCAGAAAATCCTTCCAAACATCCGTATCTTTTAACTCATCATACAAATGCCAAAATTTATCCAGTGCTGTCATGGTGCAAAAGCTCACATCATATATCTTATCTTCCGGAGCATGTATAAAAGCATATACTTTGGTGGGAGAAAAACCCAGTGAGTCAATAATTAGAGATTTGCCCACCCACGGTCTATCAGGGACCACAGGAGTGAGATCTTTGTAATATAAGTATACCATATACCTCCTTTTAGCAGCTTTAGCTGGTTTCTGAAACAACCCAGCATATGATTGTTTATTCAAAGTCTCACCCATGCCCTCTCGTCTCCTTGATTCTGCTTAACATTGTCAGTCTGAGCAATATCATCTGAGTTTACCTCTAAAGCTTTCCCAAATTGTGTCCTTGCATTCCCCACAGAAGTTCCATTAAGTTTATCTCTCTCCAAAGATTTCTGTAGCACCCTTCTTTCGGGACTGTGGTCTGAAGCAACCATATTACTTGTGTCTGGCATAGTTCCTGGTACAAATGCGTCTCTGACGTGGTGCACAGATTCAGTGGCTGAAATTGGGGACTTAACCTGTACTGGAGAAATTTCAATATGCTCACCAGGAGTCTCTGAACACTTCTCCTCAACAGCACATTGTACTATTTCCTCCATTCCTGTAATTGGAATAATCGGGTCAGAGACCCAAATATAATTTTGAAGAATCCAGTCTGCCTGACAGAGCGCCCATCCCAGGGTCCATTCAGTGGAGGAGCCACTAAAAGTTACAACCCCTTCATCAGACTGCCCAGGGTTAACCATTTCCCTTTGCATTGTAGAAGTTTCTGGTACTGCTTCAGAATTTAAAGCTAAAGGTAAGCGTTTGTTCCCTTCCTGAATCGGGCTAGCTGCAGATCTTTTCTGTTTCATACGTTCTTCTACCAGTCTTAATTTCCAAATCTGAAATTCATTTTCAGCAGCTTGTAACATCTCCAATACATGTTTTTTTCTTTCCTCCAACTGTACCTTCAATAGGTGTTCCTCATCTAGTCCCGGTCTTTCCTCCACCTGTCCTTCCATTCTTCCAGCATCCACCTGATGTTGTTGAGTTTCTGCTCTCTGATCCATATCTATGTCCTGAGTCGACATTGGGTCCAGAGCTGCTTCCACACATCCTTCCTTCACCTCGACCAGACCAGGACTAGAGTCCTCCATCTCTGTTGCAGCACACCAGCGCCTTCTGCAGAAAAAGTAGGGGAATTTTTTATTGAAAACTTTAAACACAAGAAACCAAAAAAGTATTACATCATACAGAAACACAGTGAAATAAATAAGAAAACAAAGGGAAAAAGTATTACAGCATACATGAAAACATTTTACAAAAAAACACCATACTATTCCCATCAAAAAGGAGTATGGAAAAATGATTAACAACCAAGCAAACCATACAAGAGGTATACAAGTGAATACATAAACAATTTAAAGAAAAAAAACAAAACCAAAAAAAGATATAAGTCAAAACTATATCCTACTCCTAAGAGGAGGAATAAATATTCAGATATAGATGTTTCCCCATCCCCTCCCCCACCCCACTACCCCTCTACTTCCTCTCTTTGTTTTTATAAAAAAAGTCATTACAAAATCATAGCAGAAGACAACATTATAATAAAGAAAACCAGTATTATAAACACATGCCAGTATATGTCTCTTTGCCATACTAATGGAGTAAAACACCTGAAAGGGAAAAACAAGTAGAATTATATTGTATCATACAAAGGCATAAAAAGAACCTAGCCCCTATATGAGCAGTAAATCATTATAATTCCACTTAAACTAAAAAACAACTCATGTCATACATCCCCCCCTTGAAAAACTTATATAAAAGGAGTACCAGAATCAACTGGTATCCAGCCAAGACATATGTCTCCACCATAACTTATAAAGATCAGGTGAGGCTGTATTGTGCTCACAATCCCTCCATCTAAAGATCTCTCTCTGAACTACAGAGAACACTTGAGCACTAGATACTAACTGCTGTCTTAAAGTCAATGCAAAGCGAGATTGCCATAATTGGAATTTAACATATCCCATAAATAATAGTAGTGTCCCAGAATCAAACTGAATCCATGCACCTGGTAAAATATTTCTAACCCACACATCAGGGTCCACCACCTGAAAAGGCCCAGAGGCCCAATATTGATGGAAATGGAACCAAAATTGTACAACATAAGGACAGTCTATAAACAAATGTTGCATAGTCTCAATTGCCCCATAACAAGTAGTAACTCTAGGACATGTTTGTTCCACTACACCCTTATGCTTCATGTTCCCTTTTACCCCCAATTTTTGATGAGTACAAAGCCATACAAAATCCCACATTAAGGCTGGGATCCGAGAACAATGAAGAAACCCTGTCATATTCTTTATCTCAGCTGAGGGAAGTACCATAAACCAAGGGTCCTCATGAAACCAGGTGGTCAGCATCCATTCATACACCATTTTCCGAGAACCAATAGTTAAGTAACGATAAGGCAGTTCCCATAGTTTAATTTTACCCACCGTGTCCTTCCAATAATGTGCCAAAAAGGAAATTTTCACTTGTTTAGATAGATAGCCTAGAGAGGCCCATTGTGTTAGAAGGGGTCCAAACTCGTCCATTACCCATGGGCTCCATAATCATAACTTATTATGAATCAATAGGACAACATTATCAAAAAGAAAGGTAACATGGAAAAAAATGATCAGATTAATCATTCCTAGGCCCCACTGGGTTATAGGTAAATAGATAATACCGCTCTTTATAGGATTTAAACGACTCCCCCAGAGACACTGGAAAAAAAAAAACACTGTGTGGGATATTCAAAAGGGTTGCACCATGTGCAACAGGGTTGCACATGCGCAAGTCCGAAATTGCACCATTCTGCGATATTCAGCAGGAGACAGTTGCGCCACTGAAAACAGGCTGAGCAACAGCACAATGCAAAATGAAGGCACACAAGAATCAAGGGGTGGACCCATGCATAAAGAGCGCAATACGATATTCAAAGACTTGCAATGTGCAACAGCAGATGAGCTGGAAGGTGCCATATGAAATGAGCCAAAATAAAAGGCTCAAGGAAGAGGCGCAAGAACGCTACAGGAAGCCACATGAGGCAGGGAGAAACAGGGAGACAGTGGCAAACAGTGCAGGCCTGGGAGTGCACAGGAGAGGAGAGGACAAGGAGGTGTGCAGGGCCACAGACTGCAGAGGCCAGTAGGTGTACCCGGTGCAGTGGGTAACAGTCAGGACAGCGGGGTAACAGAACAACAACAGCCAGGGGGGGATACAAGCCAGGGAGATGGACAGTGCCAGCTTTCACATGGAAGCTGTAATGAGGGGGGTGAGAAGGCATGCTGCAGGGGGACGTGGCCGTGGAAGGGCCCTTCGGTGGTATGCCCCCAACCGGCAGTACCGTGCCCGCATCAGCTTTGAGCTGTACTCAGATGTAGAGACTGTGGGCCGGTACTGCCTGAACAAGGCAATACTGAGGCGGCTCTGTGAGCTGTGCAGTGATGTGATGCAGGCACCCTCACGACAGAGTCACGCTCTGTCAGTGGAGACAAAGGTAACAGCCTGCATGTGCTTGCTCACCACGGGTACCTTCCAGAGGCCGACAGGGGACACCACAGGCATAACACAGTTGGCCACATCATGCATCCTCACCCAATTCCTCAGCACACTACTGCCACATGCTGCAGAGTACATCCATTTCCCCAGCACCGCGGCAGAGCATACAGCAAACATGTAGGAGTTCCACAGGGTAGCACGTATGCCTGGTGTGCTAGGGGCTATAGATTGCACCCATGTGGCTATTTGCACACCACCTGGCCCCGATGGGGCTGCATACAGGAACAGGAAGGGCTTTTCCAGTGTCAACTGACAGGTGGTGTGTGATGCCATTGGGTGCATAATCAATGTCTGTGCCACACACCCTGGTGGAGCACATGATGCCTTCATATGGTATCAGTCCGCACTGTGCCATCGATTCGAGAGTGGGGACATCCCCACAGGCCATCTAGTGGGTGAGTACGCATGTAGGAATTGCAAAATTGGTCCAAGGGTGGGAATGCCACAGGTGCCATGATAGTGGATAGTGGCACACAGGAATATGGGCAATATGGACCTGAACATGAAACTTATCTCCACTATCTCCACACAGGTGACAGTGGATACCCACTCCGTCCCTGGCTGCCTGGCTGCTCACACCATACCGGCGCTCCATGACCCCATCGCAGCAATGCTATAATGAGGCAGCAATGCTATAATGAGGCACATGCCACCACACGCAACATCATCGAGCGGGCATTTGGGATGCTTAAGGCATGCTTCTGATGCCTACACACCTCCGGCGGTGCCCTACAGTACAGCCCCTCAAAGGCCTGTGGGATATTCCTGGCCTGTTGTATCCTGCACAACATGGCCAAAGACTGTGGGATAGCCATACAGGTCGAGGAGGGGGACAGCGATGGGGACGCCCTGTATCATCTCTAAAAGGTACAACTTATTTGGTTTGACTGAAATGTGATATGCAAATCAGGAAAAATTCAAATGTATAAGATTCAGCTGTATATACCCCAGGGCAGTGCATCAGAGCTGGGCTTAAACCCACCCAGTTACTAACCAATTTTTTTCTTGGTTGAAGTTCAATTCCTCCCCCACAAAAAAAAACTTTGTTCTGATTTTTCTCCTTGACCCAATTCCATTCAATAGCCATCCCCTATGGGTCATGAAGTTACTCAAACGTGAAGAAGCATAAAAAACACATCAGTATTTCAGTCCTTCCTCCTTCCCCAATCTTCCTGAAAAAAAACATTATTTACTTTTTCTTACCTGGCCATATGGCCAGAACCTGCAGCTTGGCATAGTGTGCCACCAGCCCAGTTTTTAGTCAGCTCCCTCTCTCCCACTCACCAGAAGGCAGATGCAAGAACCTACCATCACAGGTCCCCAATGTAGTCCGCAACCAAGTAACCTCACAATACGAATCCACCGAACCTGTTTTTTTTCCTTTTTTCCTGGTTGCTGCTGTGGCTACTGCCACACTACCCTGATCAAAGCCTATGAAGGCACCAACACCACTGTCACCACTGCTGCTAAGCTTAGCTTGCTGCTGTGGGGGTCTATGCTGTTTTTTTCATAAGGCAAGCCTAGTAGAGTAAGTATGTAGCCCAGTCTTGAGTTAGCTTCTAGTGCACCCTCTGCTCCTTCAGCCACCAGAGGAGATGGAGACTCATTAAGAGTAGAAGACAAAAATATGCTGCCACAAAACTGCTATAAGCTGTAGTGTTCAGCTTGTCTACTCTGTGGTTGGAAAAACAGTGTGGAACTTGCAAAGCTCATGCTCTCTTTCCTGGCTGGAGCTCATCCTCATCACACATGATTGTGCTGCCACTAATAGGTGGAGAAAGTGGACAACACAGTACAGACACAGTCAAGTCTGGAGAGTACCTGTAGCATGAGCACACACAGGCCAGGTGGGCACTTATTGTGCAAAAGATTAAATCCAAATTTTAAAGTCATTACTGCCAAACAATAAGAAAAACCTAGGCACAAATACGGGGGATAACTGCGCCCCTGCCTACCTAAATGGAAACCCTGCTTAATGGTAGAAATTCATTCTCAGGTGCTAATATAATGGTTTCCATTGTGTTCTGATGTACCATATCTCCATGTTTCATGATGTGTCCTGATCATCATGTGGGCTAATGTCCCTCATTGTCCCTCATTTTGAGTGTCCATGCCCCTCATTTCAGTGACAAAATGTGAGGTATGATGCATGCTTCCAAGACCCTGCTCAGCACAAAGAGCGTTGAGCATGGCCATAGTGTATATGCTTAATACAGAATGACAAAGGGAAAATAAGTGAGATAAAACAGTCATGGAGAAACACATTTGTAGCACTAAATATGCATAAAGGATTTGCATGTGGCCCAAAAACAAAAAGGACAGGCTTCTCAATCATACATCTGGAATGGGGGATGATGACTGGCTATATTCTAGGCATTTAATGCAATAAGCAAACAATACTTTACAGATTTATGGCAATTTAATGACAAAAATCAAAAGTCATTAAACAACTTGCAAAAGGATCAGAATTAATGGGTTTACCTAATTTTTATGGGAATTCAAGTAACATGTATTTTAATGACTAATTGCTAGCAGTAGTATAAGAAATACAAACTGATGTGTTTTTTAGATGAGATTTGCACCAGCTTAGCTGCTGCACACATTGCAAGCATGCAGCATGTGAACCTGATGTAATGTTTAAATGATATTCACACTAGCTTAACTGCTGCACTCATGTCAAGTGTGCAACATGCAAACCTGATGTAATTTTTAAGAAGTTCACATCAGCTTACCTGCTGCACAAATGTCAAGCTCGCAGCATGCAAACCTGATTTGCCTTTTAGACCTGGTTCACATATTTATTTAGTTATTGAAACTTCAGAATTACAATCCTTTGAGTCGAAGACTCTTTTGCAAAGGTTCACTTGGTGTATGCAAACCACCTGCAAACATTGTACAATTAAGCATGTGGCATGCATTCTCCATGTACACAGCAAACCAATATTTCTGTAAGGGTTGGAACAACTGCAGCATTCTCCCAGTCAGTGAGAACATGTCCACTCTGAATAGATTTATTAAATAGAATTGTGAAGGGGCGATGCAAGACTAATGCTCCCCTCTAAGGGTGAGGGTGCATGAGTCTGTTGCAGTACTGTCATTTGGATAACCACAGGTGGATGTGCAACAGAGGCATGCTGGAATGGGGGCAGTTTGCTGGGCTCATGATCGACGTGACAATGTTGACACTCCCACATTGAGCACTTGGCATGAAGACATCCCAGGGGCTGGTTTCAACAAGAAAACTTCACTCCAGCCCTTGCAGGATGATTTCTTCATCACCACACAGGGTCCACACTATTTACTACAGCATCATCTAGCTCAAGCTAACTGAATATGACTCAGTGGGTTTCTTTGTATCCTGGATGAAAGAACCTCTTCATGGGGGACGAGAAACAGGGCAACAGAAAAGAGATGCAGTAAGTCCTATGGAAGATGTGTGATGGAGCTGTAGGGAACAGGAGGATGTGGCCAGCTGGAATTACAGGAGCATAAATAGGAAACATAAAAGCAGGGAGCCTGAGTTGCAAAGGCAGCAGCTCTTCAAATCCACCTAAGGGATTTCCCAGTAACTAAGAAGCTAATATTTCTTTAATTTTATACAGCCAGGTCTGAATGGCCACCACTAGAATTCTTTAGGCTGCTACCATTTCACTGTACTTTCCATAAACAAGTAGTAGTGAACACTGAAGCACTGTGGGAGTCACCTCTGAGCTCTAATTGGCTTGTTTACTTTGCCAGTGTACTTACTGTAAATGCGTTGCAACCTTTGGATTGCTATTTCTGCTCAGCACATACAGTAGATATCCTTGTAATTATACTGGATTCTCCTCTTAGACAGCAGCACCATGAGACAATCTGAAGTGTGCCTTTTCTGAGTCTTTTGAACTGTAGTTTTTGGCTTGGTTGAGTCTTGGAGCTTCTACATTATGTGGAGTAATACAGTATGTTAATCAACAGTTAGATCTGGCACAATCTGGGTGGTGTAAAGGACAATGTAGATTGGTTAAACTACTTTTAGAGATTGTTTGTTACTTTGATTCTGTGTTATCATACCACTCCCTTACCTCATTGGCTCACACAGACAGACTAACAAAACAAAGGGATGATTAGAGTGAACTGGCTTACATAATGATGGCTAACACACATAGGCTCAATCCTCAAAGGATGATGCAGGGCTTGCATCAAAGTCTGTGTCAACCCTAGTCTTTGGGGGGGAAACTGTGCCAAACTCCTTTGATGCAACTGCACCCGATTTTAGTACATCAGGCAAAGTTGCGACAGTTTTGCACTTTGCCGCACCTTACATCAAAGTTTTGGCACAAGCCCTGTAAAAAGGGTGCCCCCCAATTTTTTTTTTATTTAAACAATTGGTAACTGGTAGAGGCACACTGAACTGAGGTTCATTTCCAGGTGCAACCTGGGGACATAGGTACGTGATTTAAAAAAAAAAAGAACATGAGGAGGAGCATGGAGATTTACATTAAGATTACATAAATACAGTTCAGAACATGGATATTTACATATAGGAGAATATAAATACACGAGTACATAGAAATCACACATGTTTGGCAGAAATAGGCTGCCTTCATAGCAGAATATATTTACAGCTATATACATATACTAGTCGCAGCAGATTTAGCTAGAAAGGGATGAGCATTATACAAGTTTAAACAGTGCAATTAATTTACATGACGTAAACTGGTAGGAATTAGGAGATTTATTGGTTCTGGGAAGAAGGGCCAAATGTCCTGCGTCGATTTTCCTTTTGGAGGGAGGAGTGGGAGCTCAGGTGGTAAGATTGGGAAGATAGGAAGCAGAAGCAGGTAGAGGGTGGACGCAAACAGAGTTATTGTTTGATATGAGTTGTGCAAGGGTGATTATCTTAGGAGAGGGGATAGTTGGTTCCAAAGAAATGGGAGTCAGTATGTGAAAGCTGATGTGCCAGTGGTCTAGAATGGTTCGGACAGAGTGAAGGAGCGGTTGTCCCCGGATTGTAGCATGTAAGGTGATGGGTTCACTGGAGACAGTCTCTCTTTTTTTTTCAATTCAAACTTTATTAACAAATTTTCACAATACAGGGGACAGAAAGTTACATCATACACTGCATATGTACAGAATGTTACATGATCTGCCCCATCCCTCCCTTCCCCCCACCCCATACAGCAGTAAAAATCCATGTTGTAGTATAAAATAATACAATATGCTAGTATAAATTAAGGTTCACTGTTACAGTAACTCAGTTATCTATTCTGATCATAATTAGGGTGTGAAGGGGATCCCAAATACACCTGTATCCCTGCAACTTATTGTGGAGGCTCGCTATCACTTTCTCTGTACGAAGGTTACCTAGGATTTCATTAACCCATTCTTGATATTTCAGACTTACTGCATCCTAACAGGGATAGATGTTATTGGTTGAGAGAGATGGAGGAGAAGATCATCAGCATAAGCCGTGATCTTCACCATGTTATTCCCTATCAGTATGCCTCATATCTCCAGATTATTAAGAATATTTTGGATAAGGGGCTCTAGGTATAAGTAAAATAAAAGAGGGGAAAGGAAACAACCCTGCCTGGTACAGGAAAATAAAGAAAAAGGTTTGGAAAATGCTCCATTGCCAGAAACTCTGGCAGATGGGGTCCGATACAGGGCCCGAATCCAATCATTGAACATGGTAGGAAAATCGAATACTTTTAAAACCTGAAACAAGAAATTCCAGTTGACATGATCAAATGCCTTCTCGGCATCCAGGGAAACCAATCCCGCAGGAAAGGTGGCATCCCTGGACACCGAGAAGACATGTGAAAGAGAGCGTAAATGGTCTGACGATGACCGCCCCTTCATGAATCCCACTTGGGACATGCTAATCAGATCCAGGAGGACCCGGGTTATTCTGTTGGCCAATATCTTTGAGAGAATTTTAACATCCTGGTTCAATAGGGAAATGGGCCTATAACTTTGAACTGGGTCTTTGTCAGGTTTTGGAAGAAGAACAATCAGGGCTTTAAACAAATGTACATCTACCCTTTCCCCAGAAAGAATATGACGGTACAACCGGTGAAGTACCGGTAATAGTTGTGTTAGAAAAGTTTTATAGAATAATGCAGAAAAAACGTCCGGTCCTGGGACTTTGTCCAAGGGCAAAGCCCCGATGACCTCTGATATTTCCTCCAGAGGTATTGGGAAAGATAACAACTACCTCTGTGACTCAGACAGGGAAGGGAGAGAAGAATTCCTCAGGTATGCCTCTAGCACCTCAAAAGAAGGAGGATTGTCCATATCCCTATATAATTGTTCATAGTACGAGGCATATTCCTGCACAATCTCTGAAGGGGATATCTCCAGGGATCCATCTGCCCGGGCCCTGATTGAAGGAATAAACCTAGCAGATTCCTACTGTTTTAATCTTAGAGCAAGCAAGCGACCTGCTTTTCCCCCGGTCGGTGTAGCTCACTTTAGTGCAGATAATGGATATCGCTGCCTTTTCCCTCAACAAATCTAAATATTTATCTTTAGCCACCAAGAGCCTTCTCATGTCCTCTTCCGAGGTACTGGAGGATAAATTGGCTTCCAGAGACCTAACTAGTGATAATGAGGATAATAATTTAGCCTCTAGAGCCTTTTCCACTTTGTGGCTAGGCTAATAAAAATCTCTCTCATATAGGCCTTGAAGGCACCCCATAACACATCGGGTGCCATACCCTCCAAGGAGTTGGTAGAAAAAAAGAAATTGATCTGTTCTTTTATTAGGTTACAATATTTAACATCTTTCAATAATTGTTTGTTTAATTTCCATCAGGTTTCTTTTTGGGGAATATTAAGAAAAGCCAGATTGCAAACCACCAAGGAGTGATCAGACACTGGACCTGGCTAAATCAAAGCTGCTAAGACCCCCGGTAAGAGGGACTGGGAAATTAAGAGATAGTCGATGCGAGACTGGGTTCTGTGCACAGGTGGGTTAAAAGTATACTCCCTGTCCTTGGAATGTAATACACGCCACACATCACACAGTCCGCACTGATCCAGTAAGTCCCTGAATGCCCTCTGCCCAGAAGACAAACTCCTTGACCCACTACCAGACCTGTCCCCTTCAGGATCCAAAACCAGATTAAAGTCAAAGCTCATAATTATAACAATGGGAAGCATGGGAAGGATGATAGAAATAAGCTTCATAAAGAAGCCCGGGTCATCTGCATTTGGCCCATATATACTACAAAGTAAAATTGGTATGGACCAAAGATTCCCCTGAACCAGGACGTATCTACCACCCGGATCCCTAAGGACAAAGGGAAGGCCTCTAATGACCAGAACCAGAACCCCGCAACTGTTAGTGGACCCCGAGGCATTAAATATCTGTCCAATCTGTTGCCTCCTAAGTTGCAGAGTTTCACTCTCAAGTAAATGAGACTCTTGCAAAAACGTAATCTGAGAAGACAATAAATTTAAATGTTTTAATGCTTGATATTGTTTAACTTTTTTCCTTATCCCCTTAACATTCCAAGTAGCCAGATTGATACTACTGGCCATCTAAATAGGAAAAAAACAAGTCCCTTATATAACATTCAGAAATTACTACAACAAAAATTAAGTGACCAGAACCCCTGATTACTGCTGTATCCCCCTCCAAACCCAACATCCACCTCCCCCATTCTAATCCCCCACAACCCCCCTGTTAAAATACCCCACAACAACCCAAAAATTGAGTAAATTGAAGGACTTGAGTATAACCTTATCCCTACCCACCCTCACCCCAACTATCACGAGCAACATTTAACAAAATACCGTTTTTCTTTTCTCCCCTCCAGCCTCCTGACGGTAGCCCCAAAACCCTACCCCTATATGCAAACCTTCCAATTAAAACTAATAAATGTTAGTATCTGTGCAAAGAGAATACTGGTATAAATAATAACATTCAGCCATTAAGCTCCTGCAATCTAGAGAAGAGAAGAGACGAGAGAGGGAAGAGAGAGCATTCCCCATTAGGGAGCTAGCTAGTGAACCAGAATGTCTGAATGGGAAAGTGGTAATATACCATGAGATAACCGAGCTCGCTATCATAACAACTGCTACCAGCAACAGTAAAACCTTTTAAAGCTGTTACTAGCTAGCAGTAGGTCTTGCTGCTCCCAAGTAGAGAATCTCAGTTTGTTCCCAAATCCCCACTAAGAAAGTCTATCAGGGAAAGTGTGTTCTTGAATTAACTAGTGGAGCTAAACCACCAAATTAATCGCAAGGGCGCCCTCTGGTGATACAAGCTTAGTGACACATGGCCATCCGAAATTGAAACCAGGGGGTCACTATCCTGACTATTGCCATAACGGAATGAAACAGCAAGTCACAAGGCATTCATTCTGACATTTGAGCAAATGGAGATACTCTGGTGCCCCTGTAAATGATTAATAAAACACGATCCATGCAGAGAAAGAACCCTTCCCCCAGGCAAAATATACCCCCATTGAACAGTCTCTTGGGATATGCAGTTGCCCCGTTACACTAAGCAATAAAGTTTTCAATGAGAATAACATGATCCCGATGAGTACAGTCCCTTCGGCCACAGCTCTCAAGAACACGCATAATCTGAAAAACATTCTTTTCCCATTTTGAATAGTGGCTCGAGAAGAACTTCTCCCTTCCATCACTGGTTTGTCTAAGACTGAGAAAGCAGGTCAGGTGTCCTGAAACAGGTCAGGCAAGGCAGTCTTGAGCCCCATAAGAGCAGCTTCAGGGTTCTCGTAGGTTGACCAGGTACCTGCCACCAGTACCTGCAATCTAGCTGGGTAGCCCATTTTAAACCGAAGGCCTGCTGCTATGATCTTTGAGACAATGGGATGAAACGCTGTGTGCTTTACTCTGACTGACCCAGGTGAATCCTGTGCAATTCTGAGCCTGGCACTCTCCCATTTGACTTCTTGCAGTTCTCTCACTTTTGCCAGGAAATGTTGCCACTCCAAGTAGTTTAGAAAGCAGCATATAATGGGACGTGGTGTTGCTTCTTGGGAAGGTTTGGGTCACAAAGACCTATGGGCCATCTCTGTGATGTACTTGGCCCCTGAAGGGAGAGGGACCGGTGATCTTTTCCACCAATTTCTGCACAAAGATAACTGCGTTCAGGCCCTCCTCTCCTTCTGGGAGCCCCAAAATAACTATATTATTCCTTCGGCTGCAGCCCTTTGAATCTACTAATTTGGCTTCCAATCGAGAGAATTTCTGCCACATAGCCACAAGACCAGGGTAAATTTTTTCCACTTGCTTCTCAAGGGAGGAGATTCGGGCTGCATTATCTGAAGTTTTCATTGAGACCTCTTCTAGCCTTTTGGAAAGGGATTTGAGTTCAGCTGAGATTTCTTTTACTTCTTCACTGAAGGGTTTAAACTCCTCCAAGAATCTGCTCAGTGTTAGCGGTTCTTGTTCAGTGATCAGGTTCAAAGGCTCTGGCTTATCCGCTGCACTCAAGACCCTTGATTTCTTCAGGGCCTTCTCGGGGGTGACCGGTGGGGTGTGCTTCTGTGGAGCTTTTTTCATGTAGACCTCCATAGTCACTGAAATCAAGCCAGCAGGAGCACAGGGTTCTAAGAAGGCGGTATTGAGCAACTTTTCCGGGTTTCAGGCAAATATAATAACCCAAAATACAAAACTTTCAGTTAGGAGGCTGGAGCTGTACAGAGGAGCTTCTACCCGGTACCCTGCATCATGTGATCCCCTTGAGACAGTTTCTCTGAGAGGTAAGGAGGTAGCAGCTTAAACTAAAATTTGGATATTAGGGAAATACAGTGGACATAGCAGTAAAGGGACGGGGTGCAATATGGATAAGAGTGAGCAATGGTGGGTTCCGAGGGGGGAGTTTGTGGCAAAACAGCAGAAGGCATTTAGGAGGGAGTCCAATCTGACTAAGGAAGAGGATGGGGCGATGCTATAAAATACATTGGTGTAGTTGAAAATTGGAGTGAACATTTTTGTCAGTAATTCATGCCTCACAGGTAGTGGGAGGGAGTCTCGGTTCCAGTATGATATACCAAGCTTTGGGCAAAGTTTCAAAGTGATGGCTTCAATGTGTGTCAAGAAGTTTAAATTGGGGTCAAGCCATACTCATAGATATTTCTAAGATGAGACAGCGCTTAGTGGAGTCTCATCCAGGGAGGTGATGGCAGAGGGAAGGGGTACTCTGGTGAGTTTTTGTCCAGCTCCAAAGGTCATAGAAACTGTCTTGGAGATACAGATTTTGAGCTGATTTATCTGGAATCAGGATTGCATGTTATGGAAGTCTTGCTGTAGCAGGGAACGGACATCATTTAGAACTAGCTGGATGCAAAGAGGATAGTATTATCCACATACATGTGTATACAGGATCTTGAGCAGACAGAGGGGAGACCATTTATAAATAAGGAGAATAGGATGAGACCAAGAACTGGACCTTTGGGCACACCTGCGAGTATGGGGAGAGAGGGGGTGGTGGGTTAGCAATCCTGACAGATTGCAGCCTGCTTCCCAGGTAAGATATGAACCACTGAACTGTGTGGGGGGCGCTAGACTAGCTGCTTCAAGTTTCTTAAGAAGCATAGAAACATAGACTTTGACGGCAGATAAGGACCGCTAGGCCCATCTAGTCTGCCCATTTCCCTACCTACAGGATAGGCTGCAGATCCTAGTTAACCAACAGCCTATTTCTTCCTACCCCCCACAAGAATTGCCTTATGTCTGTCCCATGCATTCTTGAATTCTCCCACAGTTTTA
The DNA here is from genome assembly GCA_016271365.2 of Neoceratodus forsteri. NCBI lineage: Eukaryota > Metazoa > Chordata > Ceratodontiformes > Ceratodontidae > Neoceratodus > Neoceratodus forsteri. The sequence continues at coordinate 952,693,790 of CM057454.1, read as the reverse complement.
GACCCCACAACCTCCTCAGGAAGGCTGTTCCATGCATCCACTACCCTCTCTGTGAAATAATACTTCCTCACATTGCCCCTGAACCGCCCTCCTTCTATCTTTAAATTGTGTCCCATTGTTCTTGCAAGTCTCTTTTTCTGAAAGATGCTACCCTCTTGGACTTTGTTGATTCCACTGAGGTACTTAAAAGTTTCTATCATGTCCCCCCTCTCCCTTCTTTCCTCAAGGGTATACATATTAAGCTCCTTTAGTCTCTCCTCATACGGCTTCTCTTGCAGACCCTGCACCATTTTAGTTGCCCTCCTCTGGACTGCCTCTATCCTGTCTATGTCCTTGCGGAGATGGGTCTCCAGAACTGGACACAGTACTCCAGATGGGGTCTCACCAACTGTCTGTACAGAGGGATAACAACTTCCTGTTTTCTGCTGATGATGCCTCTCCCTATACATCCCAGTATACCCTAGCCCTCCCTACTGCCTTCTCACATTGCTTCTTGCTAACCTTAAGGTCATCTGATATCATTACCCCCAGGTCCCTTTCCTTTTTTGTTGTTGTTACTACCTCCTACCCATTGTGTATTCTTCCCTAGGTTCTTGTTTCCCAGGTGCATTATTCTGCACTTCTTTGCATTGAATCCTAGCTGCCATACTTCTGACCATTCCTCCAACCTTGCCAAGTCCCTTTTCATCCTTTCCACGCCTCCTTGTGTATCAACCCTGTTGCAGATCTTTGTGTCATCTGCAAAAGGCATACTTTTCCTTCCAGTCCCTCTGCAATGTCACTGATGAAGACATTAAAAAGGACTGGACCCCATACTGAACCCTGCAGTACCCCACTAATAACCCCCTTTCTTCAGAGTGGACTCCATTTACAATTACCTTCTGTGTCCTGTTGTCCAGCCAATGTTTTACCCAGGCTACCACCCTGGGTCCCACTCCCAGACTAGTTAATTTGACTATTAATCTTTTGTGTGGGACTGTGTCAAATGCCTTGCTAAAGTCTAGGTAGGCCATGTCCACAGCCCCTCCCTGGTCTACTACTTTGGTCACCCAGTCAAAGAAATCTATTAGATTCGTCTGACATGACCTTCCCGCTGTGAACCCATGCTGCCTTGGGTCCTGTGTAAGGAGTGGGAGACTGAATCAAAGGCCTTGGCCAGGTCTACAATCACTGCGGCTGTTAGGTGGCCTTAGTCTGTGGCAGAGTGGATGTGACCAGTGACATGTAGAATGGAGGATATTGTTTACTGGTTTCTAAAGCCTACTTGTAAGCAGAAAGGAACTCAGAAACCGTGAGGAAATTGGACAGTCTGGATTGAGCTAATACTTCTTGTAATTTGGCAATGGCTGGGAGAAGAGAGATTGATCAGTTGTTTCCCAGTATAAAGAGGTTGCCACCTTTATGTAGGGGGGTTATACAAGTGGTTCTCCAGGCTTGAGGGACAGTTTCCAAGGTGAAGGACATATTAATTAAGAATTCAAGTGGTGAGGCAATTGCTGGAGCTGATATGCACAGAGGTTTAGGGTGAATTCTGTCTGGCCTGGATTTAGGGAGATTTAGGGAAGAGTAGAGTGGTCAGGATGTCCTGCTTGGAGGTGGGAGTGAGCAGGAAAGTGTTGTGGCATGAATTTTGGGAGGCTTCCTGAGCTCCTTGGGAGTAGGGTGGAGGATGGTCAGGGAGAGCACAGATGGTGAAGAATTTGTTTAGGGTTTAGGCTATGCTTACAGAATAAGTGATTGGTTGGCCATTTTGCCTAAGGGGTGGTGTGTTGGATTGAGGAGGATGCAGTTAAACCAAGGAAAAGCTGGTCTAACTTGAAAATCTCAATGGCTGGCTGGGAAAATGCTGCAAGCCCCATGTGCCAAATGATTGTTGCACCAGGGGCTTGTGGCATGCTCAGGACTTTGAAAATTGAGCCCAATGTCTCAGTGTGAATGATATTAGTTAGTAAATGGAAAGGAAGGGGAAGGGGAAATTGTTTAACCAGGAAAAGCACACTAAGCCAAAGCTTGTTTCCAGGTGTGACCTGGGAGCACAAGGAAGTTAAGTGACTTGCCTAGGGTTGCACAGCAAGCAAGTGGGGGCTGTGGGATTTTAACCCCGGTCTGGTCTACTAGATGTCACCAGATTTGCAGCTCAGAGCCTTAAACCACTATGCTATACTGCCTCCAGGATTGTTCATTGGGATGTTGGAGGCATAATAAATAAAATAATATGTTTTTACTGTAGGGCATAGCTGAAGTTTGTGAATGATTTTGCACACTACAATTTCAAACTTTCTTCCATCTCTATTCCCAGAAATCATCAAATTGTTCTGGTCAGACTCATATAATGACAAACCTTATGATTTATTTCCCCAGTAGAATTGCCATAGCCAGTAATGGTATATACAAGGCAATTATCAGCCAGCAAGCATCTACTGCTATTTTTGTAGTAAATGAGTATACTGTAGTTTGATATATTTATTATATTTTTGTATTGATAATGGGTTTTTATTTTAACATGTTTTACGATTTTATTTTGCTAGCTAGAGAAAAATACTGTATTCTGTAGTAGTAGTAGTAGGATAAATCACAATATGTTGAACTTACTGTACATAAAATGAAATAAGTGGCTTGTTAATAATAGTCCTGTGAAGAAAAAGCTATATTCTTAAAATCCTGTTTGGCAAGAAAAATGAAAAGCTACAGTGTATTCTAAAGATTGTGTTTGGAAACAAATAAGAGACATGCCATCTTTTCATACAATACACTACAGACAGCTAGGCCCAATATTAAAAATATTGATCATGCACAAAATTTGCCCAGCACAGCAGTATGTGCTTGTGTAAGTGCTATTGCATGCAATATTCAGAGGTAAAGTGCCTGCACAAACACCACTGAATATAGGGCACAATGACAGGTGTGCAGTGCACAACCCAGAGCACAGCACAAAGATTGCTCAGTTCATGATATAGCAGATGAGCAGTGCAGACTGCCCCAGTAGCCCAGCACACAAGGGTAGGACACAGGGAACCCTGACATGGAGCAGGTGACAGCACACCAGGACAGCTTCCTGATGCAGATGGCAAGGGAGCTAACCAGGGAAAGAAACATACTAGACCTGGTGTTGGCAAATTGTGAGAACATACTGGAATTGGGAGTGGAGGATCCCCCTGGCAGAGAGCAACCACCACACAGTGTGGTTCTCACTTGGTATGGGTAAGAAAACAGCACGAACCAGGACAAAGGTGAAGGACTTCAGGTGGGCTGACTATGGCTGGTTGAGGGACATATCAGTAGGGCACCTCACCAGTATCCACCCACACATGGACGCTAACCAGAAATCGAAAATTATCAAGCTTGGATTAGCAGAGGCCACCAACTCTTCTACAAAGATCCAAAGCAAAAAAGGCTTTCAGAAAATACATGAGATCCAAGAAGGAGGAGGATAAGAAGGAGTACATGAAGAAATCAAGATCGGTGAGCAAAACGATTGGGGCAGCCAAGGCAACCTGGGAGTTTAGGTTGGCACAGGGGATCAAAGAAGGGGAGAAAAATTTCTTCAAGTACATAAGGGAGAGAAGAAGCTGTAATGATCAGATTGTTAGGATCAAGAAAGATGTGGGGTGGGCAGAAAAGGGGATGGAGCAGGCAGAAACACTCAATGCCTACTTCAGTTCTGTGTTTACCAGGGAGAAGCAGGGGCCAATCCTGCAAAGGAAGGGATGGGTGGGCATGGAGGGGACAGAGTTAATGGAGGGGATGAGCCCAGTGAGCAGGGTGCTGGAAGGCCTTTGGGCCCTAAGGGTGAATAAGACACCAGCCCCAGACGACATACAATCCAGGGTTCTGAAGGAGTTGGCAGAGGTCCTAGTGGGTCCACTGGCAGACTTGTTCAGCTCCTCTCTGCAGACTGATTGTGTGCCCCAGGACTGGAGGATGGGGCATGTGGTGCCCCTCCATAAAAGTGGGCTCAGAGATGAATCTGGTAACTATAGACTAGTCAGTCTCACCTCCATTGTGGGGAAGGTAATGGAGACTATATTCAAGGAGAAGCAAGTAGCCTTTCTGGAAGTGAATGGTCTCCAGGACTACAGGCAGCATGAGTTTGTCTCGGGTAGATCCTGCCAGACCAACTTGGTTGACTTTTATGACTGGTTGATTAGGGCGCTCGACAAGGGCCAGGCAGTGGATGTTCTGTAACTGGATTTCAGCATGGCCTTCAATTCAGTGCCACATGGAAGGTTGATTAGCAAGCAGGGATGCCAGGGGGCAGGGGAAAAGCTGGTGGTGTGAGTAAAGAACTGACTGTGGGATAGTCAGCAAACGGTAGTTGTAGGAATGGCGGAACTCTCAACTCCGAGAGCTGTAACCTGCAAGTATCACAAGGCTCAGCTCTGTCACCAGTGTTGTTTGACCTCTTTATTGCCGACTTCTCAGATGGGGTTAAGAATAAGATAAGCCTTTTTGTTGATGACACAAAGATCAATGTGGTGGTGCACAGCACAGAGGGGGTGGCTAGGACTACAGGAGGATCTTGCTAAACTTAAGCGCTGTTCAGGCACATTGCAGCTGGGATTCAGTGCAGAAAAGTGCAAAGTCATGCACCTTAGGAGCCAGAAAACCAAAGATTTACTACAGGCTTGGGGGTCAGTTATCTACCATGGAGAAGAAGGAGAAAGGTATTGGGGTGCTAATCACAGGTCAAATGAACCATTCAGCACAGTGAAGGAAGACAACAGCTAAAGCTAACAAGATGCTGGAGTCAATTGCCAGAGAAATCACCACCAGGAGGAGGGAGATCATCCTGCCACTGTACAGGTCGCTAGTGACACCACACATGGAGTACTGCATGAAGTTCTGGCGACACTCCTTAAAGAAAGATGTCAAACTTCTAGAAGAGGTCCAGTGCTGATCATCCAGGATTATCTTCAGAATCCTCAGAATGAGGGACAACCCCTACAAGAAGAGACTGAGGGAGCTCAACATGTACTCCTTGGAGGATAGAAGAGATAGAGGGGACATGATCAAAAACTTCAAATATATATAAAGGGTATAAATAAGGTTAGTACAGAGGGGATTTTTAGATTAAAGGGAGGGAGGGAGAGACACTAGGGGGCACAGTCTGAAATTGGAGCGTGGAAGGTTCAGAAGGGAAATGTGAAGGCATTATTTCATAGAAAGGGTGGTGGTTGGGTGGAATGCACTACCAGAAGAGGTAGTACCCTTAAAGTCGGTCAGCAGTTTTAAGAGGGGATGGGGCAGGGTCAGGGGGAAAGTCACTTCTAAACAAGTGTGGGAGGGGGCAGCTGCAGAGTGAGAGACTGATAGCTGCACATTCAAGCAGATTAGATAGACCTTATGGCCTGTATCTGCTTGCATTTTTCATATGTTCATATGATTGTATGTTCGTACCAAATGACCGACTATGCAGGGACACAGGGGATGGAAGGCAATGGCTCCAACATGGACACAGCAATGGACCTGTCCTACACAGAGGCCAGCTTGGCTAGCAACACAGGAGGGTAGTAGCTGGAACAACGGAGACCATCCTGCTGACAATGAAAAGGAACAGCCCAGACAGCATCGCTCCCCAACAAGCGATGTGCAGGGGGACACCTGTGGGACAAAATGTGTTGGCCAACAAGCCAGCATGCCCACCAGAAGTGGAACCCAGCACAGGTGGAGCACATCCAGAAACACATGCAGGACCACCAGGGCCAATCCTGTGATAGAGGACAGGCATAGACATACTCTACTAGGGAGTTATAGGTGGGCAGGGAGGGCACCCCAGCAATCAATATCAAAATGGTAACACTGCACAACTACAGGCGTGGGACAAAGGGGCATAAGATATGAAAATAGTTTTACCTGTAAACAAAAGAAACAGCAACAATAACAAAACAAAGAAACTATAGAAACTATTCACAAAATGCAACTATATACAGTGTAGGGGGAGGCAACAGGGTGAAACAGAGGGGGAAGAGTGGAAGGCGGGTGTGGGTGGTGCAAGCTGGACTTGGGGGAAGTCTAGGGTGCTGGTTGGTGTGATGGCTGCTTGTTGCAGGCCACATGACTGCCTTCACAAGTTGTGTTGCCAGATCTTCAAGGGTGTGGAGGTGCCTCAACATCAAGGCACTGCTGCCTCACCAGCCTAGACAACAGATCATCCTGGCGCTCCCTCTGTTCTGGGTGATGGACAGCCAATACAGTCAGAAGGTCACCCATGAGGAGAAAGAATATATTGTTAGTAAGCCATGTAGACACTGTGGACCATGTAGGATCTGCTAGCACAAATAGCCTTGCCTCTCCCCACCACCAGCATGTCACATGTGGGATATGGGAGGCATGGCAACACCAGAGATTACAATCACACAAAGTCACCAGGACAGCCAGACATGGCCGGGTGCCACACATGTCCTAGCATGCTGCACTGGGGGCACAGGCCTGCCTGATGGATGTAATGATGGATCAAAGGCAAAGAATGATGTGCACAGGGTGTTTTGTTTGTTGTTTGTTTGTTTAAAAGTTTATTTTTATACAGGTTAGTTTGTTGGAGAATTAAATCCCCATATATAATAAATTCCTGTAGAACTTAAATACAACAACAAAACAAGAACTATAAATAAATACACACAATACAAAGTCACATTAACTATAAACAACTACAACAAACATTTAAATGATCATATAACTCAAGTTTAAACATGTGCAAATTGGAGATCTTAGTTATATAAAAAGATAATACATTCCAGGTCTTTGCTAAACTATTCTGGAGAACTACTGTATATCCCCCATATGATTTGAAATTCGAATCGTAGGCAATTTTCTAGTTGTTTTCCTTAGCCTATCCAAGTATGTTGAGTTAGAATTCAAACATATTAAATAATTTAAAGAATGTGTTTTTGAATTAATTAAACCATGACATATCATTAACCATAAGTACTTTCTTTGAGCTATCAGATGTGACCAATCAAGTTCCTGATAAACTAAACAACGATGAACTCAGAATTTATTTTTTAAGATGTAATTCCCCAATCTGTAATAAGTCAGATCTAGTTTATTTAAAAATGTTTGATAGGAATGCATGTATAGTGGAAATCCATAGTCTAATACAGGCAATAACAATTGTTTTACCAATTTAATCTTAATATCCTTAGTCAAACACCCTGACACCTTTCTTAAAGCTCCCCGCCTTTGGTTCACTTTTTTCATCTGTAACAAAATATGTTCAGAAAAAAAAAATGATAGTCAACAAGAACCCCAAAACATTTATAAGTATTAGTTTTTTGAACCATTGCCCCATCCAGAAAGTTAATCTGCAAGTCAGTGAAGTCTTTTTTGAACGTGGTCCCACAGAAAAAAATCATACTCTATGACTTCCCAGTACTCATTAAGAGTCCAGAATCTCTTATCCAAGTCTCGATATTGGAAAAATCTGTTTGGAGCTGCTGTCTCAGGTCTCCAGGATTATTTGCAGATGTGACCAACACTGTCATCCACACAAAGTCTGATATCAGTATTGGTTACATAATCTGGAAGACTATTTATGTAGAAATTAAATAACACAGGGCCCAAAATAGAGCCCTGGTGTACACCTCGATGTAAATCCAGGAGACCCGAGATAACGGCACCACAGACCACCCTTTGCTTACAATTCATTAAATAAGATCTAAACCACTGCACAGTATTATGGTGTATCCCTATATTCTGTAATCTAAGCAAAAGGGTTTCATGATGAACCAAATCAAAAGCTTTACTTAGATCCACAAATACTGCCCCAGTATGTTTACCCTGGTTCAATGATGTTGCCACCAGGTTGAATCCATGCTGACAAGTTGGTAATAGCCCCAATTGGTCAGGGTAATGTCTAAGCTGATTATTTATCAGCTTTTCCAATACTTTTGACAAAATTGGGAGCAAAGTAATAGGTCTATAATTGGAAGGGGCTGTAAGGTCACCACCTTTATGAATGGGGATAATTTCACCTATTTTCCAATAATCAGGGACAATTGAAGATTGTACACTCCAATTATAAAAATAGGTAACTATGGGGGCTATAATATCAGAACCCAATTTCAAAAATCTGGGATCAATCCCATCTGTACCTGCTCACTTTGAGATTTTTAAATTCTTTAGTTCTTTGGCTACATCCTGTACCTTAATATTTTTTAAATTAAAACCCATAATGTTTGCTACAGAAGCAACATAATGTGTATGTTTTGGATCAATGATCCCAAGTTTTGGTATCTCCAAATCTGGTAAGTCTTTAAAATAATGGTTTAACAAATCAGCTACTTTTAAAGGGTTATCTATCAAATTTTCTCCCATTATTAAGCTGATAGAGGTCTGAGTTTTCAGTGGGCTTTTTAGATAAGAGATAAGAATTACCAATTGTTTACATTTGTTCCGCCATCATTTGAAAAGATCCCACTCACCCTCCAATTTTGATTTCTTAGCTTTTTCCATATTCTGTTATTTATACATAAATGAGTTTTCAATTTTTTATTAAGCCATGATGGGCTTTTAGCGTTATTACTCTTTTTTATTTTTGGGGCATGAATTTGAATTATATGTAAAAAAGAATCTATAAATTCTTGAATAGTCAAATTTAAGTCTGGAATCAAGAATACTCTCGACCAATCAAATTTTTTCGGCAATCCCTAATTGATGATACATTAAATCGCCTTAGGTTGCGTACCCAAATATCATAATTTCCATTACTCCAAATTTTTTGCATAAATAAATGACATTGAATAGGGTTATGATCCCCCAAATTCAATGGTAACACTTTACTTCCCTCAACCTTCAAATCCTGTGAAACAAAAAATAGATCTAATATAGATCCAGTAGTTCTATTATTTAAACTTCTTGTTGGGTGATGAATCAGTTGTTGTAATGTTGTAGGTGTGAGCTATTCAGCTGTGTCTGACGTGTATGTGGCCACACTGTGCAGTACACGATGTAGCACAGTGGTACACCAGGACAGCACAGTGCACTTGGTGCTAGGAGGCATGGCTGGGACCAATGGAATCCCCTACCATGCCCACCCCTTAGTGATGCTGTTGTGCCATGACAAGATGGGCTCTGGGGCATTGCATGCTGCCTGGCCACACATGAATGGGGCACAACATGTGAAGGCATGGCTTCCCAGGTCAGGCACATGGGTAGCAAAGCAGTGGGATGGTACAGACACATGTGTGGGATACGGAGCAGCAATGGCAAAAGTTGCTGCCTGCTAGAGGGCAGAAGCAGGACAGCCAACTGGCACACTGCAAGGAGAGCCTGTGGCTGTGGAGGAGAGTGCAATGCACAGGACACCTACAGTGCACTGGCCAGGTCTCCCTGTGGCACCATGTTGCAGCATTGCAGATCAGGCAGGCATCTACAGGGCAACACAGTAGTGGACAATAGGCTGGGGTGCAGCGAGCATCATGCCCTGGTGAACCAGACAGCATACTCCTGAAGGGGTGCTTGCTGCAACACAGTACTGCAAGCATGCTGCAGTACCCCCAGACTGGCAGTGCAACCCCTGCAGTAGGCACTGTGGAGTGCCACTGTACCTGTTAATTATTCCACAGGACAGAGGGTACTGCTCTCAGCACCATGCAAAAGCTCACCATATCCCAAGACCATGTCACCCCAACAATGAGTACACTGGAAGTGGAAGACAACAGTCCATGAAATGGAATGACACAAATACGAATGCAAGTAACAGACATCCAGCAAACCATGACATACATAAGTACATTGGGGCCTGAGCCTGAAGTGTGTGGGCAGTACAGATGTCCCAGAAGCTATGCAGCAGGACATCAAAAGTAATAGACAATGTTACACAATTGGGGTTGGAAGGATGGAGAAGTGTAACAGCTATAACACCTGCAAAGGACATAAGCCAGGAGCATGTGGCTACTAGAAGACCTGTCAGGGGCCCAGGAGGGCCCAATGGTGGTGAGATCACAAACTGCTCAACTATATTACAATTAGCATAGGCAAACATAAGCTGAATAAGGGCTGCACTCTCAGCTAGGCACTCGTAAATGCTCATACAGTTAAAGAAAATCAGACAAGCATTCTACTGTATTGTGATAAAAACCTCTGAACTTTATTGTGCCATACATATGAAACTAAAAATAAAGAAATAGACAAAACCATACTGAATCACCTACTGACGAACCCTAGCACTTCAAAGTTAAAACCATCTCTTCCTCAGGGGGTGTGGTGCAGGTTGTGCCATCCTGCCAGGGATGGATGCCCAACACTAGGGGTGCAACTGCAACATCTTGGGTGCAGGTCACCAGTCCCATAACCCGCAGGAGGGCCAGCCCCAGGAAATGGGATGCAGAACCCCCAGGAGTATTATCTGGTATGGCTAGGTGCTGTGTGCATGATGGAGAACATGTCAGATGTCAGAACATCACTGCCCACAGGAAGCACGGCCCCATCTAGATGCCAGTAAGGTTATAGGCTGGTGGACACAGTGAGGGTGTACTGCCCAAGGCAAGGTGCTATTGTTCAGAGTGCAACAAGATCATGCATAGTGCCTGGGTATCCCATGCGATACCCTAGGCTGCCTGTGGTGCCAATGGGCAGTATAGGGGCATGCAAGATGCCACCCAAGGGTGACCCATGGCCAGGGGCCACCCATTGCTGCCACCATGGGACACATCAGCAGGGCTGGCCTGCCAAACAGGTGACATGTGCCAGCATATATGATGTCAGCAGGGGTTATGCACGCATGCTGCAGTCATTGCCCCATTTGACATGTGGGGTGACACAGCACAGCATGGAGGCATGTGGTGTTGGCAAAGTGGGTCAGGCCAAAAAAGTTGTATTATGTGCCAATAGGTGGGCATGGGTTGATGCAACAATAGAGCATTCTCATGTGATCTTGGACTCCTCCCTGACTGGAGAGGGGCCCTATCATGACCCTGTGTCTGTTTCCCTGCCGACTGTCCTGGCTGTTGCTGGATCTGAGTGGACCCTCTGGCTGTTTATTGTACAGTGTGTGAAAAATGGTGTGGTCAGACTCATACTGTGCAACATAGTGCCCCAGTCCAGTGCCCCCAATGACTGTTCCACCATGACAATGAGACACAACCACTCATGTTCAAACAACCTGCTTGCATGTGGTCACAGTTGTCATTGATGAATCAGGTGAACCAAGGGGCTACCACACCTCATGACTGGTGGCCCAGTCATGGTACAGCAGCCAATGCACAAGGCAGTCCTGGACCAGTGCCATGCAGGGTGTGATGCTGGTGAGAGGACACAGCTGGCCACACCCCTCACTGGTGCCATGTCCCTGCAGTGCAGCTAAGTGATATTCCAGTGGGTCGGGGTTGTACACTATGGAAGCAGCCCCACTGACAGAATATATTGATGATTCCCCCAAGGGCCAGATATATGGCTGTGGTGTTAATCCCTTGGGCAGGTGTCTATCCAGCATGGACATATCTGCACAGGCAGCGCTGCAGGGTGACATGGGTGAAGGCCTGATATAGCATACGTACTGAACAACTGCTGAGTGCATGTGGGGTTTTTCATCATGACAATGGGATGTTGCATATAGCCACAAGCATAACACATAGCACAAAGACAAGAAAATCATACAATACCCATATCACAGACTATAAGGGGAGTTGTACATGAACCCACTGTGAAACATAGTTGAATCCTCTATTGTAGGTCATGCCCATCCAACCTATAGCAGAGGTCAATATAAAAACTTCAGGACTTGCACAACTTGGCAGTGTGAGACTGCAGGACACAGTAGAACCCCCAACATTGGTACCATGAAGGCTAAAAGAATAGGACTCTGACCCATACCCTGCCTGATCCATGCCCTTATGCACACATGCCACACACTGCACAACACCTACATGGCTTTGAGATGGTGCCAGCTGCCACCTTCCCCCAGAACCTCCAGAGACAGTCCTGGTCCCATCATACCATGTCTCCATATCTGTGGTGACACTGCTGTCTGGTGCAGCTGACCCCTGTTCTGTCTGCAAGGCGCCTCCCCATTGAGGCTCAGAGTTCATCCCTGGGCCTCTCTGTCCCTAACTGCTCACCCAAGAACTGGCCTTCCCTGGCCATTGCCAGCTCTACCAAACTTGCCAGCTCAGTGTCAGTCCACCTATGGTTTACTGCTGGACTGCCGTGGTTCATCTTCCACTTGACATGTTGCAGTTGTAGTGTTAGTGACAATGGCTAGCAGCACATTTCATGAATGTGGACCAGCATGCTGTTTGCGCAGTGTTACACATAGGCTGCACTGTGCAACATTCAGTTGTGCTGCACAAAAATCTCAATGCAGCATCGATGTGGAAATGTTGCACATGCATGACCTGCACATGACCTATGCAAACCCATACAATGTGACAGTGTAGCATATCAACATGCATGCATGTTGTGAGGAACATGATATCACAGGTGGCCGTTCTGACCTCTCCTTAGTACCCCCATAGGTTTTGCACAACTTAGTCCATTGATCAAGTGCAAATACACTTAGCATGGTGCACAATAGCATTATATTTAGACAAGCCATGCGAATGAGCTACTTGGTCAGCCAGTGGGTGATTCAGCCACTTTGCAGGTCACTCCAAAACCTTTCACATATATTACATACATAGATACATAGATGTTGTCAGTAGATAAAGGCATTGTGGCCTATCCAGTCTGCCCTATTCCTCTTTCTAATGCTTTAGTTACCCTATAAGCCTCCTGCTTCGTGCACTAGCTTGATAATTCCCATGTACCTAACTTGTGTATTCTTGAATCCCTAAACCATGGCCACCTGCACCACTTCCTGGGGAAGACTGTTCCATCTCTCTATCACCCTTTCAGTGAAGTAGAATTTCCTCAAGTTACCTCTAATGTTTCCCCCTTTTACTCTCATGCTGTGCCCCTTTGTTCTGCTATCTCCCTTCATGTGAAAGATGCTCACCTCTGGTACCCTGTTGATTCCCTTTAGATATTTAAAGGTCTCTATCATGTCTCCCCTCTCTCTCCTTTCCTTCAGGGAGTACATATTGAGAGCTCTGAGCCTTTCCTCATATGACTTATGCTGCATCCTGAACATCATCTTTGCCATCCTCCTCTGTAGTGTCTCCATCCTGTTCATGTCTTTTTGGAGATGGGGCCTCCAGAACTGAACAAACTACTCCAGATGAGGTCTTACTAGGGAGTTGTACAATGGTACCAACATTTCCCTCCTTCTACTTGTTATACCTCTCCCTATGCACCCTAGCATTCTGTTAGGCTTTCCAACTGCTTTAGCAAGCAAGCAATTCTTTATTTTTAAAAAGTGCCTTTACAGAACCAAAAAGCTTTTACAATAAATAAATCAAATACATAAAATTAAAACAACATCCTAAAATCAGTCTATAAAATATGCTTAAAAATCAGGATGCACCAGGCTAAATAAATACGTTTTTAATGCTAATTTAAAACTTTGAACGGTCAGGCAATCTCGCACCCGATGAGGTAAAGAATTCCACTGGGTTGGGGCCATAAAACTAAATGATCTGGCCCCAGATGTCTTTAAACGGACCCTGGGAATCTCTAACAATCCCTCATTGGTGGATCGGAGTGGACAGGAAGGACAGTAAGGATGAAGAAGATCTTGCAAGTAACTAGGTCCCTGATCGTGTAGGGCCTTATAGGTCAGCAAATTGACCTTGAAGGTAAGCAGCCAGTGTACTGGCAGCCAATGCAGTCCACGGAGGACAGGCATTATATGATTGGTCCTAGATGTACCAGTCCAAAGCCTGGCCACTGTATTCTGCACTAACTTCCAGCGGCGGATATCCACCCCCAGTAGCCCTAGGTACAGGGCATTGCAGTAGTCCAGGCGTGAGGTATGAAGGTGTGGACCAACGTTGGAAGGTCATCATCAGAAACCAGGTGCTTCACCCGGGCTATATTCCTCAGTTGGTAGAAAGAGGTTTTGACAACAGCCGACACCTGATGTTTAAGGGTAAGGCAGTCATCAAACATGATGCCCAGGTTCCACACCTGGTCTGAGGTAGCTAACTGGGCCCCCTCCCAAGCCCAAGACCCGAAGGTGATCCTGTCAGCAAACCCGCCCCCCTCCAATGACCTGGGTCCACAACCAACACCTACATTTTTTCAGGAATTAACCACAACCATCTCACAGTCATCCAGTCCTGAATCTTGGTGAGACAGTTGTTAAAGACCGAGACAGCATCACCCTGGTCGGGCACAAAGGACATGTACAGCTGAGTATCATCTGCATAGCAGTGAAAACTCAAGCCGTACCACTGAATAATCACTCCCAATGGCAGCATATATACCGCAAACAATATGGGTGCCAAAATGGAGCCCTGCGGCACATCAGATGATAGGAGGGAGTGATGCCTACGAAAAAGTTCCGGACACCACCCTCTGAGTCCTACCCTCAAGGAATAATCAAAACCAACTGAGGACCAGGCCTGATAGTCCACAGATAAATCACAGGCATTCCAAAAGCTCTTCATGGTCAACGTTATCAAATGCCACAGAGAGATCAAGAAGGACTAAGATGGAACGGGTCTTTCGATCTCTCGCTATTAGGAAGTCATTTAGTACCCAAACAAGGGCTGTCTCGGTACTATGTCTCTTCCTAAATCCAGACTGGAGAGAATCATAGACATTGTGGGTGGTCAAATATCCATCCAGCTGTGATGCAACTACCTTCTCAATAACCTTACCTACAAAAGAAAGGTCGACACTGGCCTGTAGTTAGCCAGACCGTCCGGGTCCAAGGAGTGCTTTTTAAGAAGGGGCCAGATCACAGCTTCCTTCAAGGGATCAGGAAAGATCCCCTTCTCCAATGACAACCAGACTATTTTGGCAAGGACCGGGTCAATTTTATCCACACATCCTACTAAAAGGGGAGTGGGGCCCGGGTCCAAATGACAGTTGGTTAATCGCAGCGACTGGACATTCATCACTATGTCATTGATTGTGGGCAGGTCGAAATCAGACCACACAAACTGGGTGTCTGATATCTCCTGCTGACCATGACAACTCTTGTTTGAAAGAGTTAGAAGGAGCTCAGACCTGGTTGTGGCAACCTTATCCATGAAGAATTGAGCAAACTCCTCAACCATTCCTATGAAAACGCTCTCTTGGGCTGAAGACAGATTGGATTGCACAATCTGTCCACTGTTCGAAAGAGCTGGGCTAGTCAATTCTGTGCAACAACAATTTCCCTGGACAGGAATTCTGCCTTCTTACAGGTAATTGCTGATTGATAGACCTGATAATAGTCCCTCAAACTAAGCCTGTCACACTCCAGATCCGACTTCTGTCAACATCTCTCAAGCCTTCTTCCCACTCTCCTCAACTCCCTCAAACTCTCATCAAACCAAGGAAACTTGAGGCAAAGGGTGAGGGATCAAACACGACCAGGAGCAATGGAATCCAGGGCCCCTACTACCGCCTCATTATAGGCAAGAGCCAGGTCCCCAGGATCCAGGCAGTCACTCGGCAAACTGGATAGGTCCAGCACTGCCATCAGGCCCGCTTGGGTAACACCCCTCAAAGGGCTATACCGGATCATTTCCATAGGGGTCAACCTACCAGGGGGGCCAGGAAACTGAACCCAATGGTGTGATGATCAGACCATCCAACTGGCTCCACCACCAAGTCGGATATCTCCATCCCCAGGAGGAACACCAAGTCCAATGAATGACCATCTATATGGGTTGAGGAGGAAATAACCTGTGTGAAGACCAGCGAATTCATCAGCTAGAGGAAGTCCTGACCAAACTGCAAGAGTTCATCATCAACACAGGCACTGAAATCCCCCAGGATCAGCCATCTGGAGGATCCCAGTGTCATGTTAACAATGAAGTCTGCAACTTCCCACAGGAAAACATTTCCATTACCTGATGGACAGTAAATGAGAAGAATCCTGCACCCCACACCCTCACCCTTGATACATTCAAAGGAGCTGGTGATTCCTACTGGTACCTCCATCAGGTTCAGTTCCATTCTAAAACAGATTGCCACTCCCCCTCCTCTACGATCCAGCATCAGACGGTGTATCACCTAGTACCCGTCTGGTACAGCTTAAGCCAAAATAGGGCCTGCATTATCATCCAGCCAGGTCTCGGTGATGCATGCCAGGTCCGATGACCCTATAAGATCAGCTATTATAGCAGTCTTGTTTTTAATGGACCTGGCATTACATAACATCATCCAAGTAGGATGATTTGCCGGTGAAGACCAAGCCACCTGCCTGCCACAGGCAGAGCCCTTGAGTATGGGAATCAGGAAGGGAGGACCCCTCTCCTGAACCCATTTCACCCCAGGGTGTCTTCTTGTCCCTACTATCCCAATCTGTCCACTCCTTTCCATTCCCCCTCCAGGCCCTGCCACTGCCCTCCTCCTCCTCACAATCCCCAGAGCCCTACACCATCTATATACCTCTGGGGATAGTGAGGGACACCTAAATGGAAAGGAGGTCTTTAAGCCGGGAGGGGGAATAATGCCTGACTGTCAGAACAACTCCCCAACACATCTTCACACACTCAGAGCACCACAATAAATTCACACCAACAACACAACACTATACACCCAGTGACTCAACTTTCAATCATACACCACACACCAAACAACAATAAGTAAACACAAAATAAATAAAACAGAGCAGATTATAAATTACAGCATAGGTTCAAGGAAGAGGTTGCCACAGTTCTCTCCAGCAAACAGTTTATGACCTCTGGGAACTCTCACCTCACCAGAGAAAATGTCCCCCACACCGTTGTCTCACTTCGGCTGGAGGTATGATATATCACTCAAACAATCTGTAAAAACAGGACACTCTCACTGTCCATAATATGTCCTTTAAACTGCCTACAAAAGAGAACACCCTCACTGTCCAACAGGCAAGAGAATAGGAGAAAGTCTGACCTATGTCCTGAAACAGTCTCCTGGGCCGTGGGCATCGATTACTTCTCGGCAGATCACTCTCTCACATTGATCTTAGGCCCAAAAATCAATGGGCCTCCAAACTGAACTTTGCTTCTTTGCTCCTCTTCTGCTCTTCTGATCTTCTCCAAACCATTAACCACCAAGCCATCCCCTGAGAAGAACACTGATGGGGGATCTAAGCGTAATAGATCCAGGTGAGGGACAGGCTGTTCAGCCCCCCCCCAAGACCAACAAGGATCATGCACCAGCCGTTCGTCCTCCGACGACCGCAGGTCCGGTCCTCCACACTATCAATCCCTCCAGCAGCACCCACCCCCGGTTCAGATTGGGATAATAAGGTCAGTAATAAAGTCACCAGACTTCTTGAAAAATGAGAACAAAAGGTGAAAGATGAACCAGTCAGCCGAATCAGCAGAATCGGAACAGCTCCAACACCCACCAAAACTCCATAGAAGCCCAACAGCCCAGTTCCAACACAGTACCTCTACTCTGCTACCAAACCACAGTTCTACTTTGATTCAGCAGCCGAAAAGCAGCAGGACAAGACCACGGCTCCTCCTCTCCACTCCTGAAGGACACTACTCCTCGGATCACAGGGCAGCTCCTTCACAATCTCCTCGTCCTCGAGCCTGGTTTAGGCGAGAATCACCAAATAATGCAAATCAGGATATGACTCAGGGTGAGTGTTAGCAAAAATTGGCACAAAATAGGAGGACTAACTTGTGCAATCCTCACAGTACACGGCAGCCAGATTTACCGTGTTTACAGCTGTTGGGTATAGGCAAAACAAAAAGACAAAAATCAAAAAAAATGAAAAGATCCTAACATTAAAAACTTCACTTCTTCACCCCTAACTAACTGCTCTAACAAAAAATATACAACATTAACAAAAGTAGGCTCTCTAAAATAACCATAAGTGTCCTCTCTAAAAATGTGTAGAGATAGCTTAGCCCAGCGTGGCTGCTGTTTAGCCACTTTGAGGTTATCTTCTATGACTACCCCAGATCCCTTTCCTCTGTAGTGGCCTCCAGTGTTACCCCATCTAGTTCATACTCAGCCCTGGGATTCCCTCTCCCTAGGTGCATCATCTTGCACTTTTTTGCACTGAAACTCAACTGCCATTCCTTGGACCAGTTTTCTAGCCTCTTCAGATCCTTCCTCATTTTTTCTATACCTTCCTGTGTATCTACCCTGTTACATACTGTAGCTTTGTATCATCCACAGACAGGCTAACCCTCCCTTCTACACCTCTGCAATATCACTTATGAAGACATTGAAGAGCACTGGTCCCAGCACTGATTGTTGGGGTACACCACTTATTACCTGTCCCTCCTGTGAGCTAACCCCATTTACCACCACTCTGTGTTCTGTTACTCAACCAGTTTCTAACCCACGTGACCACCTCTGTCCCCACCCCCAGATTTGCCAGCTTGTGGATTAGTTTCCTGTGTGGGACTGTGTCGAAGGCCTTCCTGAAGTCCAGACAGGCCACATCTACTGCTCTGCTCTGGTCTATTTCCTTTGTCACCCACTCGAAGAAATCATTCAAGTTGGTCTAGCATGAGCTGTCTGCCATGAATCCATGTTGCCATGGGTCCAGCAGCTCCCTTGTCTCTAGATAGTCCACGAGCATTTCCTAAAGTAGGGTTTCCATCATTTTACCCACTATCAAGGTCAAACTGACCAGGCGGTAGTTTCCTGCCTCCTCCTTGTTAAGGGCTTTTATGCGGGGTACCACTTGTGCACTCCTCCACTCCTCCGGAACCATGCCTGTTTCCAGTGATCCACTTAACAGGTCAGCCAGAGGTTTAGACAGTTCCTCCTAGAGCTCCTTTAGGATTCTCAGGTGTATTTCATCGGGACCCATAGGTTTATCCACCCTAAGCTGTTCTAGTACTCTTTTTACTCTGTCCTCTGAAAAAGGTCTACTGTCCACCCCTTCTCCCTGTTTGCCCTTCTTCATTAATGGGGGGATCATCCCCATTGTCTTCTTCCATGAATACGGAGCAGACGTATTTGTTGAGGATGGTCACCTTGTCAATGTGTTTTTCCAGTACCCTGCCTCCCTCTTCCCTAAGTCTCACAATCCCTCCCCCTGTCTTCCTCCTCCTCATCCTCTAACTAATATATCTAAAGAATGCCTTCCCTCCATCTTTTGCTGATTTAGCTAGCTTTTCCTCGGTTTCGGCATTTGCTACCCTTTCTGCCTTGTTCATTTCCCTTCATTTTTCCAAGAATTCTTGCATATCCTCCTTGCTTTGTATTGCCTTGTACCTCAGGAATGCCATCTTTTTTCCTCTCACTAGCTCTGCTACTCCCCTCAAGAACCACAGTGGTTTCCTCTTTCTTTTGCTTTTGCTGCAGGGCCTGGTACAATGATATGCTACCAGGTGCAGGGCTTCCCTTATCTTATCCCACTGTTCCACTACTCCCCTTATGAAATTGTATCCCTGCAGAGCCTTCCTGAATTCATGCTTCATCTTGCCGAAGTCTGTCGTCCTGAAATCCAGGACTCTAGACCTTGAATGGCTAGCGTTCTGTGATGTCCTTATGGTAAACCCACCAGCTCTATGGTCACTAGTGCCTCAGCTCTCAGCCACTGTGACTTCCTTTATCCTGTCCCAATTGCTTAGGACAAGATCCAGAATTGCATTCTCCCTTGTAGGCTCTCTCACTAGCTGTGTGAGACCCACCCCTTGCAGGGATTGCAGGAATCCCTTACTCCTCGCAGAAGCTGCCGTCAGGATGCTCCAGTCCACATCTGGCAAGTTGAAGTCACCCATCAGCAGCAACTCACCCTTTGTTGCCATGTTCTCTAAAGTTTCCAGCAGTTCTTTGTCTACATTCTCCACCTGCCTTTGGGGCTTGTATATCACTCTCCTTCTAAGAACTGTCCCCCTCCCACCTCCAGGGTTATCCACAGCACCTCTGCTTTCCCCTCTTATCTTGTGGGACCATTGCTTTTATCCCTTCCATGACATACAATGCCACCCCTCCCCATTCTTGCCTTCCCTGTCCCATCTTTGCAGCGTGTACCCTGGAATGGATAACTGCTAGGCATGGTTGCTACTGCAACATGTCTCTATGACTGCCATGATATCCAGGTCCTCAGAGGCCATTAATGCCACTAGTTCTGGGATTTTGTTACCCAGACTGTGGGCATTGGTGCACATAGCCTTCCAGTCATGGCCTCCCCCTCTGCTACAACTCCAGTACCATCCTTCCTATTCTGTGTTTGTCCCTCCTTTTTTACCTATTGCCACTCCTTGCTCATGGCCATGATTGTTTCCTTTAGTACAATGTTGGGGGGGTTCCTTTCCATTTGCTAATCCCCTTACCTTTGTATCTTTCTGCTGTATCCTCATTTAGATTTTCTTCTTTGTGCTGGAGACCTCCCAGTTTAAACCCTCTGCGAAGACCTCTAGCTTCTGTCTTAGCACTCTCGGCCCTTCTCCTGTGAGATGCATACCATCATGCTTAAAGAGCTTCCTGTCTCAGAAGGTCCCCCAGTCTCCAATATAGTGCATCCCTTTGTCTATGCACCAATCCTGGAGCCACCTGTTAAATTCCCTGATCTCTTCATTCCTGATCTTGTCCTCACTTCCACCCTTCCTCCAAACTGGCAACACCTCTGAGAAGGTCAGATGTGTTGTGTACTCCTTTAGGCTCTCCCCTAGGAGTCTTCATGTCTGTCTTGGCTTCTTCCATAGTCCTATTTGCTAGGTCATTTGTGGCAAAGTGGGCAATGATCCCTGTAAAATCCTGATTTCTTCTCACCAGCCATCCTACACTGTCTTTAGCTGTCCTTGCAGATGCTCCTGGCATGCATTTTTACCATGGTTTCAGTTCCTTTTGCACTGATGGACTGTGCCTCCACTCCTTGCAACATAGAGTCTCCCATGACCAAAATCCTCCTGTTGCTCTGTGTATTCTTTGTCTCCTTCCTTGTACCTCCTTCCTGCTTTCTTGAATCTGGTCTGTCCTGCTCAAGTCTTGCTTCTTCCTTAATATGCTATTAGCATAGCAGATTGCACCTGAGCTATTTATTTTGTGTTTATCTTATTTTTTAATGGATAACACCATTGAGTGGGTGCTTGTTAACTGGTTCCATGTCAGCTGACAAAATACAGAATGGTACAAAAAAACAGAGATAAATATACATGGTTGGTAAAGGAGGTCTAACAATACAATTAATACAGGGGTAAACTCTTCTGAGGCATTGTACAATGTATGACTGCATCCTGGAGAGATATAAAGCATTAGAGGTGAACACATAGGGAGGGGATAGAGAAGAGAGGACAGGGAGAGGTATAGGGTAAGTGGATAGGGTGGTAATTGAGGTGGGGATGAGAAGGAGGCAGTGCCAAGGTGGGAGGGTGGGGGGTCATGGAAGCACTAAGGAAGGGCTACCCAGTGGTACAGTTGACAGGATAATTAAGTGCTAATGGTGGATTACTGACTTTAGCAGTTGAGATTACTGACTTGAGGGGGATCTTGGTGGAAGCACTCACAGATACAAGTGGCAATGAGGTACTGGCAAAGTTTGTGTGTTTGAAAGAGCCAATCATTGCAACATCAGTAATGACTTGATGTAATGCATTTGTCCAGAGCGGGGTATGGTAAGAGAACCTCTGCTGTGCCAATGCAGTGCAGTATCTGGGCACATGGAATACTTGAGTGGTAGAGCATCTGGTCTGTTTTGTACCATGGGGCAGGGACAGTAGGTTCTGTACACATAGTGGTAATAAGTTTAGGGAGACCTTTTTGGCAAGGAGGCTGCTTTGATATCTGATTCTGCCATTAAGCTATAGTCAGCCTGCCAGGGTATAGAGATCACAGGTGTGCGTGAGTCTAGCTGCACCTGTGAGAAGACAGCAGGTTTTGTTTAGGATAATAGAGATGGGGTGAAGGGCTGTATCTGTTGCAGACCCATAGATTGCCAGCCCATAGTCGATGAGTGAGACAACTGAACTGTTGATGGCCATGTTCAGTGCTTTATGTGTAAGACTGCCTGTGCCAATAGAGGATCCTGATTCTTGTATTGATAGCCCTTGCGGTATTGTCAATGTGCTGGGCATAAGACAGGGTGGAATCAATTGTGATGTCCTGGTACTTGAAATGCTGAACAAGCTACAGAGTGGCACCTGCAACATTCCTGATTGCAAGGGGGAAGATTTTGAGTTTGCTTTGAGGGGTAGAGTACATCATGGTCTTAGTCATTTTATAGTTGATAACCAGTCTATGCTCCTTAAACCACTTTTCCACAGATGCAAAGCCTCTTTGTAGATCCATCTCTAGAAGTTAAGGGCAATGGCTGCTGGTGACTATGACTGCATCATCTGCATAAAGGAGCATCTGACTTATTTAAGAATAAATGGAACAGCAATGGTCCTAGTATAGACCCTTGCATTACACCAGATCTGAAAGGTCTGCTGTCAGAGAGGACTTTCCCAATCCTGACCTCCTGGTAGCGGTTGCTCAGGTAGCTGTTGAACCCGTCCAATGTTTCTGATGAGAGCTCAAAGTCTGTTAGCTGTTCGAGGAGGAACCATATCAAATGCCTTTGATAGATCAATGAATGCTACCCCTATCAGGTGGCCTTGGTCTAAGGCATGGTGGATGAAGCATGTAAATATGAGTAAGACCGTGATGGTCATGTGCCCACTCCTGAAGTCATGTTGTTCAGGACACAGTAGTTGGTGTTGATTAAGATATTCCACAAGCTGATCAGTCACAATCCACTCTAGAGCATTGGAGAGTGATGGGAGTATAGAAATCAATCTGTAGTTGTTGTGCAGTGTCCGGTCCCCACTTTTGTGCACAGGGGTAACTGTTGCAGATTTCCAACATTGGAGGAATTGGGAGTGGCAGAGGGAAAGGTTGATAATTTGAGTCAGTGGGCCAAGAATTCCTTTAAGTGCTATGTGTTTGTGCTGTTTGTTCACTTGCAATTCCAAAGTGCTAGCTAGGTGGTGCACACATCCCTATTTAAGGTGACATGTGCACTACCTAGGTAACACATTGTAACTGTAAGTGAACAAACAGCACAAACACACAGCACAGCAAAGAAACAACTCTGAAATGTATCATAGCAAAGCCTGCAGGATATTTTTGCACACTCAGGTAGGTGTACTGCATGTCATATACACACACTGTTGTCGGTTGTCTTGTTGGGGGAATAATGTAAAGGAATAGGTGTAAGTACTCAGATTGTCCATATGTTGAGACTGTACTGTACAATGTGGTGTCCAGCCTAGTACAGAGCTGCACCTGTACCTTGTGCCCTGACATGGTGCAGGCATGCAGTATTGTTCCCCAATAGCACCACCAGTTGCTTGGTGACATAGGTCACACTAGACACACATCCAGAGCTGTCCAAAGACAGCCCGGTCTCTGATCATATATGCCATTAGGCCAGGATTCAGTTACCTTGGCCATTTTGTTTGGGCAGGAGTAGGGGCTTCTGTTGGCTGGTAAATTTATGGCTGTTTCTAATTGAGTGCACTTGTACCTTAAGTAGCAGAAAGAGCAGGCATCGGGTTTCTGGGGATAACTTTTTTAAATTGCTGTGTGTTTGCTTAAAAGGGAATTGTCATCAACAGGGTTTCTTAATGTCTGAAAGACCATAAACAGATAATTTGAGTGAGCCATTGTGTCTATCAATGAGTCTTTACAGTCCAGAGTTATTCATATGTAAATCAGCATGTAATTAATGGCTGGGGCAGCCGTATGTTCTAGGCTGCTGACAGGAAATGATGTCACTGAGGATCTTGACCCTCCAATGACTGTAGGTTAAATAGGAAATTGTCTGTTTTATTAAGTGTGTTTTAAGGTGTTATTGCAACACTTTCTACATTTATAATACTTGTTTTGTACATTTATAATACTTGTTTTGTACATGCATTGAAACTCCTGAGTTATCATCTTTACATTTCAAACTGTTAGTAAAAATAATCCATCTTTAGGGTTGCTCAACCTCTAGGCTATACTGCCAGCTGATCATCAAAAACTACAAATCTCAAGGCTGGCTCTGTGGTGCAAACAGGTATTGGGGCCCCATATCAGGATTTATAAACCCTGGCTGTGTTCGTGTCAGGGCAAATTTCTGGGGCTGCCACAACACCAACTTCTGTCTTTTTCCATTCCCTCTCTTACAGCATTTTCTCTTACAATTTTGGGTGTGAACTCAGGTCTACCGGGTGCAAATGTGACTATGCACCTACTGGCCTCGCATCATGGGGCCAGCTTTGAAATGCGAAGTTTTTGATTATCAGCTGGCAGTACAGCCTAGAGGTTAAAGCAAAGAGCTATGAACAAGCTTCATTCATCCAGCAGAATGGGTTTTAATTCCATCATGCTCTACTTGTATATTGTTTTACCAGAGCAAGTCACTTAACCTCCCTGTGCTCCCAAAACACACCCAGGAACAAGCTGTAGTTGTGTGCCTTTCCTGGACAAAGACAGTAAAAATAATCTGAGCATGTGTTATAATTCTGAAAATATTATGTTCTTTCTATTCGGATTTGACTTGAAAAGAAAAATAGGGCACCATTACTTGTTCATTAATTGCAAAAAGATTAGATGAACAATACAGTTAAAACATGCATAACCTGAAATGCTTTATTAAAAGAGTATTTTAATTATTTTGATGAAGTTAAAAGTATAACAGTTTCTAACTGAAATACTTTGGATGGAATGGGATTTTCTACCATAATGAAAAAAAATTAATCTGGTTGATCCTGCTGCCCATATTCTCAGAGCGTGTCTTACACTCTGCAGCTATGCCAACAGACCACAACTTTCCAGAATGCCATTTCTACAGTAATGTAAAAAAAAAAAAAAAAAAAACAAAGGGAGAGACAGGCTGTGTGTGTGTGTGTGTGTGTGTGTGTGTGTGTGTGTGTGTGGTGTATATGTATGTGTGTGTGGTATGTGTGTGTGTGCATGGTGTGTGGTGTGTGGTGTGTGTGCAGTGTGTTTGTGGTACATGGTGTGTGTGTGAGGTGTGTGTGTGTGTTAGGGCAGTGCGAATACTGAATATTACTTTCCGAATTCCATGAATAATGGACTATCCGAATATTCATAACCGAATACCAAACAGTCTACTATTCGGTTGGTATTCGGTATTCGGCTGTGAGCAAGAAAAATAAGTCTTTCCCACAATCCTGGCCAACATTAAATAAATATTTTAGCCCTGGTGTCTAGTGGTCCCACCTCCGCTGGCCGATCCCTGGTCCAAAATGAAGAATACCCCCTCTCCAAGACCCTCAGCAATACCCCTTGGTACCCCATCACCAAAGCACATGTTCATTCACTGAAAACTCAGTCGGGCTGCTGGCCATGGAGGTGAGTGGAGGGCCATGCCAGTGGCCTGCTCAGGGTTGTGGGTGTTGGGGGAGGAGTGGGAGGCACTTCCTGACAGGGTGGGGGATCCACTAGACACCAGGAAAATTAGGGATTTTTTTTTTATTTTTATACATTTGGGGATGGGGGAGCTGGGGAGATTGCTGAGAGTCTGGACAGTGGTGAAGGGATTCTTTATTTTGGACCGGCGATCAGCCAGGTGTGAAGTGGAACCACTAGACACTAGGGATAAAACATTTATTTAATGCTGGCCAGGAAGGAGTGCTCTTTTATTTTTAAATACCCCCCTCCCAGCCATCCGAATACCAAATACGGAATATTCTGGCTCCAAATAACGAATATTCGGCCGAATATTCAAAAAAAGGTATTTTCACAGCCTGAGAGTGTGTGTGTGTGTGTGTGTGTGTGTGTGTGTGTGAGTGTAGTGTGTGTATGAAGTGTGAGTGAAGTGCTTCATGCAGGTACAGTGGGTAATGTAGCATGTAGGTATTTTTTAGTACTGTATTACACTCTAGGTAGAACTGTACTTTTTGGTCAGTACTGTGTAGGTATAGATGGTAATATAACTTAAAGGTATATTTAGGCATCTTTAGTGAATATTGTCTTGCAGCTTGTGCAGGTACAGTTGGTATAGGGCTAGACTGGTACAATTAGTATACATAGTACTGTATTATCTTTTGTTTCATTAACAGGTAGTGCTAGCCATAGGTAGGATTGTGGGATGCAGTGGTTGTGGGGCAGTGGTATAAATGAACATACTGCAGAGGCTGTGAGGGTGTCCAATCTGCCACAGACTGAGGAGGCTTGAAGATGAGGTGTAGTGGCTTGGTAGAGAGCTGGAGAGGATGAGGGTAGGAGGGCTTCTAGGACAGGTGGGCCTTTACCAGGGAGTAACATGAGGACATCACATGGGAGGAACAATGGGTTGAGGGAAGGGATGGGGGAAGGAGGTGGGAGCAAACTGGACAGGAGGCCTAACGATGGAGGGTGGACTCGAGTTGGGCCTAGCACCAGAGTGGGGACTCTAATAAGGAGGGAGGACCCAAAACATAGCAGAACAGAGGGGTTAGGAAATAGGTTTGCTGTACTGATGACACTGGTGAGGAAGGAGGAGAAGGAGGGCAGGCTCCAGGAGGGGGCAGGAGAGGAAACAGGAGGAGATTGCACAAGGGGCAGTACTCAGGAAGAGGAGTGGAAGAGGGGCAATACTGGTGGAGGGGACGAGAGGGTCACTCTAGAGTTAGGGGAACCCAGGGCAGATGGGGAGATGTAGAGGATAGCAAGCGAGCAGTGAAGGGGGAGGGATAGGTCAGGGTGGGGGGGAACCACTAGAGTGAACAGTAGAGCTTCTAATATGGGGGACTCTAGAAATGGGAACCTGGGTATACAGGTGGGGACAAGAGTGTGAAATGAAGAATGGGGTGTATTAGTACTCGGGGACTCCATACTTAAGGGGATCAGATGGGGCAGCAAGGGGGAATGGCACAGTTGCATATGGGTGGAGTCTATACTGGGGTTAATGGCAGACAGGGTCAGGCAGTCAATTCTGAAGTGTGCAAGGAGGGGTAGGAGGAAACCACATATAGTGGTGCATGTGAGGATAAACAAGCTGTCAGGGGAGATGGTGGAGGAAGCGAGGGAGAGGTCTGAGTGCGTGGGAAGGCTGTGTGAGATGATTGGGAAGTTTTTGGCCTTCTCAGAGGTGCTCCCAGTACCCTGTGTGAGTACAGTGAGGAAAGGGAGGATTGGGGAGTTCAACACATGGTTGGTGAGTGGTGTCAATCCAAGGGGTATGGGGTAGTAGGTGGATGGAGCAGGACGTAGGACAATAACAATTTATATGCAGGGGATAGGCTGCACTTGAGTGGGGAAGGGAAGGGGGTATTAAAGCAGCAGTTAGAGAGGTATGTAACGACAAAGGTGGATTTAAACTAGGTGGGGGTGTGGCGAGTGGACAGCTGGTAGGTAAGGATCCGAAGAGAGGAGCCAAATGAGCTTACACCCCCAACCTAGCACTGAAGGATTTGGGGAAGTTGCATGGGGAGAAAGCAAGGAGAGGAAGGGAAGGGGACAGGATGGAGGGTGGTCTCACTGAATACGAAAAGCTTAAGTAACAAATCAGCTGAGTTAAAGGTGCTCTTGGCAGTGGGGAGGGTGGATATTGCAGCCATCACAAAAATGTGGGCCACCAAGTACCGGGACAGGGATATGATAATCCCGGGTGTAGGATATTCAGGAAGGATAGGGAGGAGGGGAGGGGAAGGGGAGTGGGTGACAATCTATGTGCAAGACAGGAAGAGAGGATAAGGTGCACTTAGGAAGATGGGGAGGAAGGCAGGACAGAGGCCCAATGGATGCAGTTCCAGGACTCAAAGAAAAGGACATTGAGTATAGGGGTAGTGCACAGACCACCAGCACAAGTGGAGGACCTGGATAGAGAGTTAGCTGATCAAAGCAGAAGGGTCTGTAGGAAGGGGAACACAGTTGTGGTGGGGGGGGACGTCAATATACCGGCGGACTTCAATATACCAGCAGTGGATTGGAGCACCCCAACCACCATGAGTGCAAGGGAACAAGTCATATTAGTTGCAGTTCTGGGCAGCTTCCTGGTGCAGTTGGTCTGTGAAAAGACTAGGGAAGGAAGAACTCTGGACCTGGTATTATCAAATGGAGAGGCTATAGGGGATCTGAGGGTGGAGGACCCTCTGGCTGGGAGTGACCACCAGATGGTGTGGTTCACACTCAATATGGGAAGAGAAAAAAGAGATACGGGAACCAGGGTGTTTGATTTCAAGGGTGCAAACTTTAAAATGGTGTCGTAGACTGTGGGTAGGCACCTGGCGAGTATTCTGCTTAACATAGATGCTTGTCAAAAGTGGGAGATTATTAAAACAGGGCTGGTGGAGGCTACTGGGATGTGTGCAAAGACACGTAGCAAGAATGGCAGGTCAAAGAAGTCCAGTTGGTTAACCCAAGAGGTGATGGAGGGGTGAGGGCCAAGAGAAAAGCATTTCAGAGACTCAAGAAATCAGGAGGGGAAGGAGGAGTATACGAAGAGGTCCAGGGATATAAACAGGCTTGTCAGAGCAGCCAAGGCTTCAACAGAGCTGAGACTGGCACAAGGTGTCAAGGATGGTGAAAAGGACTTCTTCAGAAATATTAGGGAGAGATGGAAGAACAAGGACCAGCTTGTGAGGATTAAAAAGATGGGGGGGGGTGGAAGAGAAGGAGAGGGATCAGGCAGAAGCACTAAATGAGTACTTCTGTTCTGTGTTCATGAAGGAGAATGGGGGACAGATACCTCAGGAGGAGAGGGGTGGGCAGGGGAGGGGAGGGGGTGACTGATACAGGGATTACAGAGGCCAGGGTTCTGGAGTGGTTAAGGGCACAAGGGTGGGCAAGGCACAGGATCTGGATGGCATTCACCCTAGGAGCGCTAAACGAACTGGTGGCAATCCTGGTGGGGCCACTGGCTGACCTGTTCAGTACCTCCTTAGACACAGGACGTGTCCCAGAAGATTGGAGGATGGCCCATGTGGTGCCCATTCACAAAAGTGGCCCTGAGGATGAGCCAGGGAACTACAGACCAGTGAGCCTCACATAGATCGTGGGAAAGCTCATGGAGACAATCCTGAGGAAGAGGTTGGTGGCTTTTTTGGAGGACAGTGGACTCCAGGATGTTCAGCAACATGGGTTTGTCTCAGGAAGATCATGCCAGACAAAGCTAGTTGAGTACTATGGCTGGGTGATCAGGGAACTGGACAAGGGAAATGCAGTGGATGTCCTATAATTGAATTTCAGCAAGGCCTTTGATTTAGTGCCACATGGGAGGGAGGGAAGCTGGAAGATACTGAGGTGGGAACAAAAACAGTCAAATGGATCACAAGTTGGCTGAAGGGAAGGTAGCAGAGGGTGGAAGTTGGGGGGAGTGCTCATCATCAAGGAATGTGACGAGTAGAGTGCCACAGGGATCGGTATTGGGACCTGTGCTGTTTGGGACATTCATAGGAGATATCTCACATGGAATCCAGAGTAAGATCAGTCTGTTTTCGCAGATGATACTAAAATGGGAGCTGTGGTAGATGATGTGGATGGGTGGAAAGGGCTGCTGGAAGACCGGACCAAACTACAGGAATGGTCGGAAACATGGCAGCTGGGGTTCAACACCAAGAAGTGCAAAGTACTGCACTTTGGAACTAGGAACCAGGGGAGGAGCTATCAGCTAAGAAGGCTTCAGTTGGAAAGCACCGGGGAGGAGAAAGATCTCGGGGTGATTATAATGGGGAATATGAATAACTCAGTACAGTGCAAGAAGGCAGCAGCAAAAGCCAACAAGATGCTGGGGGTATAGCGAGAGGTATCTCTTCCAGGAATAGGGAAGGATCCTTCCCTGTACAGGTCACTGATCAAACCACACCTGGAATACTGTGTGCAGTACTGGCACCCATTCCTGAAGAAAGACATCAGATTATTAGAAGAGGTATAGCGCAGGGCCACAAAGATGATCCGGGGTATGGAGGGTATGTCCTACGAGGATAGGCTGAGTGAGCTGAACATGTATTCACTGGAGGAGAGGAGTAGTATTGTCAGAACTAGTTTGAGAAAGATTCAAACCCTCCTCAAACCCTAGTGTTCGAGTTCTAATTTAGAACTCGAACACTACAGGGTTTGCAAAAGGGTTCTAATCATCCAAACAAATCTCACTTCTCTCTGTGTGCTTTACGTCCCTCCCATTCCCGATTTTGGCATCAGCTGAGTAATGCAGTTCATTCGCTCCCCTCATCCTCTCCCATCAGTGTTATTGTTGGCGGGGGGGAGCTGTTGTCGGTTTGTCACGCTAGTGTATCTGTATACCAACCACCTGACTATCTGCTATGCAGTCAGATGGTGGTGGTAGAGGGACTCGAGTTAGTCTCACGAGTCGAGGGATCATACTGAAGTTATCTGCGCATCTGCGGCTCCACTGCCATTCAGACTTGTAGCGTAAAAGGAGCCGCAGTGTCTGTGTGCTCTCAGTTGTGCGTGTGACTGATGACTGTTTTTGCTATTAAACCCAGTCCTATACAATACGTGCCTGAAAATTAAAAAAAAAGTTAAAGGGTGGGTGGGGAAAAGGAAAGGGGGAGTCTGGATCGGGAACTGAGGAAAGAAACTAGGGTGGGAAGTGGAACCATGAAGGGAGCTAAGTATGGTCAGGAGTACTGTCGGGAGGACTGAGTGTTAGAATATGGAATTAATTAGTTAACTTGCAGTCTGCTGCCTGGGGACTGCCTGTGTGTGAGTGTTCAATCTGCAGTGCACACATACCTCTTGTCCTGTAGTCACTTGCTGAATTAAACACATTTCTTCACAAATCACAATTGTGACTCATGGACTGTGGCACTCTTGGGCAGGAGGGAGATCTCCCTGGCTATGGGAAGGGTGAATATATGCTTATATTATTTGGGTTTTTCCTGAAAGGGAAAAAAGAGGTTAAAACTTTACTGATTGTGTGAAACCTGATGTTCTAAGCCCACAAAAAAGGAAAAAATAATCAGTCCCACCAAAACATTGTCTGGAAGACAGGGGTCTCTCAGCCAGGACTGTGCTAGGGGGTGGAGCTTCAGTAAACTTTCTCCCTAAAAAAAACTCCTGTATTGTGTTTGTCTCCATTGCATCTTCTGTGAGGTGGCCAGCAAGTCACCCTGCTGCTGTCTGTGCCATTTGACTGCACTTACCCAACTATTACCCAGTGTACCTAGTTACCGTGTGAAGCCCTGTTGTGCATTTAACTCTGTCTCTTGTGGTCAGCCCTTAAATACATGACAGAAGCCTAAAAATATATTTCCCTGTTGGGAGGGGAGACAGAAAAATCTCTTTCTTCATTTTGTGTGTGTAACTCTGTCTCTTGTGGTCAGCCCACCACCCTGCTGCTGTGTGTCCCTTGACTGCACTGTACCTTACTCAGTGTGTGTTACTGTGTGAAGATCAGTGGCCAGTTGTGTGGTGGCGTTATCCTTAAATACATGACAGAAGCCTAAAAATATATTTCCCTGTTGGGAAGAGAGACATAAAAATCTTTCTTTGGTTTGTGTGTGTAACTCCTCTCTTGTGGTCAGCCTATCACCCTGCTGCTATGTGCCCCTTGACTGCACTGTACCTTACCCAGTGTGTGTTACTGTGTGAAGCCCAGTGGCCAGTTGTGTGATGGCATTATCCTTAAATACATGACAGAAGCCTAAAAATATATTTCCCTGTTGGGATGAGAGACAGAAAAATCTCTTTCTTTGGTTTGTGTATGTAACTCCGCCTCTTGTGGTCAGCCCATCACCCTACTGCTATGCACCCCTTGACTGCACTGTACCTTACCCAGTGTGTGTTACTGTGTGAAGCCCAGTGGCCAGTTGTGTGGTGGCATTATCCTTAAATACATGACAGAAGCCTAAAAATATATTTCCCTGTTGGGAGGATAGAGAAAAATCTCTTTCCTCGGTTTGTGTGTGTAACTCTATCTCTTGTGGTCAGTCCATCACCCTGCTGCTGTGTGCCTCTTGACTACTATGTGTATGCCTATGCCTATCAGCCCAATCATTCTGTAAGCCTTGAACCTGGGATCCTTTAGTTGCAAACCGTCATATTCTTCAATTACTTTCAGCTCACTGCATCACAGTGTCACACAGCCAAAATAAAGTTTTGGAGTCGTAGCCAGCAATCACAGATCACACTGCTTTCTTACACAGGAATTGTGTGGGTGTGGGTGTGTTCACTGCAATATACTGGTACTGTTATGGCTGACACAAACATAGATGAAGCATCTGGTACTGATGTTGGAGCAGGTGTTGGTGGTAGTGGTAATCCTGGTGCTAGCAAAAATAACCAAAATGTTTCACATGATAATAATTTAACAAACAGCAAAAGGGCATCAATGAAGTGCGGTAAAGAGGGACCTTTTAAGAAAACCTGTGCAGCTGCTGGGGTCACACGAAGAGGCACCATAAGGTATGCCATTCTTGCTGATGAAATCCCTGTGACTAGCAGTAATAATGCAAGTGACAGTGAGTCCCCCTCTGACTCAGACAGTAGCTCTTTGTCTCAGTCCGACACTGTTGTGTCTTGCGATGTATCATTACTTCCTCAGCAAAGTGAAATGAGCAAGTCTGCTGACAATGAATCAGGTAGTGCACTTGCAAATACATCTGGCACTGTTGGCAATGAAAAGGATATATCCATTGAATCCACCACTTCTGTGTTGGCCAGCAATGAAAATCCATTAAAGTCTTCTGCCCACTTTTCTAGCACCAAGGAGCATGTCCCGGGTTCTGTTAGGAGAGGTGAAAAGACACAAACAGTCTTTAGCTATCTTCCTAGCACTCGAATAAAATCTGTCACATCTGAGGTGTGGAATTATTTATCTGTCAGTAAAACTGATCCATGCAGAGCAATTTGTTCCCTGTGTAAACAGAGTGTAAGTCGTGGTAAAGTTGTGTCATGCCTTGGCACTACAGCTCTTAAGCGCAATCTGAAAAAGCATTCAGTTTTGCTTGATCATCCAAAACCCATGTCCTCTATCTTCCAGACCACACGTGAGAAGGTTCAAGAATCTGAAATGGAGACTGAATTATCTGAACTTGATGCGGACAGAACCACTGCCAGCCCTAGGATCACTGTTACCACGAATGCCAGCACCATTAGTACTAGTTGCACATCCAGTGATGGCACTAAATGTATAAGTCCTAGTCCACCATTCCAGCGTCCATCTGCCCATCGAAGCACAGTGTATAATAAACCAGCAGGGACATGTTGTAAACAGCTAACACTGTCTCAGGCATTTGAAAGGAAGAATGCCGTCACTAAAAATCATCCAAAGACCCTTCATCTTAATCACAGAATTGGTGAACTATTAGCTGGAGCCCTTTTCCCATAATCTTTGGTAGATCATGAGGATTTCAGGGAACTCATGAAACTAGCAAAGCCTTGTTACAATGTTCCTCATCGAAGGTACTTGTCCAATGTTGAAATACCAAACATTTATCAGACTTTAAAAGCGACAGTGATGCTTGCACTTAAAACTGCAGAGGGTGGGGTTATTCATGTCACAACAGATATGTGGACCAGCACTCAAAACATAGATTACATGTCCCTTACCGCTCATTGGGTCACATTTTCTTGTGCTTCTTCAAAAACAGACACCCCAAAAGATGGTGCTGCTGCATGTAAAGAAGTTTGGGCAAAGTCATATAGCTGTAAACATCTTGCAGGAACTAACTGACCTCCTTGACAAATGGGTTTATTCTCATGGTCTAAAATGTGGCTTCATAGTAAGTGACAATGGAGCCAACTTCTTGAAAGCAATACAGGATGGTGAATTTATGCATGCGTCTTGCTTTGCACATTGACATTTAATTGTCATGGGATTTCTCAGCAGTGAAACACAAGTGGATGGTATGATTGCTGTTTGCAAATAAATTGCGACTCACTTTTCACATTCAACCAAGGCTATACGGACATTGTCTGAACTGCAAAAAAACACAATCTGCCCCAGCAAAAGCGGATTCAAAATGTTTTCACTCGTTGGAACTCAACACTTTATATGCTGCAGTGCCTCTTGAAGCAAAAGCAAGAATCTAAATCTGTGGCAAAACCTTTCCCAAATTGCTGCCATACCAGCTTATGCTGATTCCTCTTCTGAGCAGTCTCTGTCCATCATGGTAGACAGTTACCTGCAAGAACTGTCTATTCCTATTGATGCATGCCCTTTTGAATACTGGAGATCAAAAATGTCAATTTGGAAAGAGCTGTATGATGAAGCCTGGAAATATCTTGGTTGTCCTGCAAGAAGTGTCTCTTCAGAACACCATGTTTAGTACAGTTGGCAATATTGTGACAGACACCAGAAATAGGTTGCTGCCAGAAAATGTACACACATTAACTTTTATTAAAGTTAATAAGTCAAGATTTTCGTATCCCTACAAAAGTATACAAACTGGTCCTGAAGTGATTGATGTTGTGGATGTTGATGGTGATGACAACTCATATGGTGGTAGCTGGTAAATACTGTGTGGGACAGAGTCTCTCTGCACCAAAAAGGAAACTTTTATAGACTGTGATGACTTTGGTTGTCTCTCTTCTTTCTCGATCTACTACCTTGGACTGTATACCCCCCAAAACTTTCACTATTTCATGGCAATCTGCTTTGTAGCTGGGGTTTAAAGCCAACAAGTTTTATAAACAGGGCAATTTTAACATCAGTGGGAACAGGCCCAAATTTGGCATAAAAGGGACACTGTCATGTCAATAATTTCTGTATCATATTATTTATGGTTAAAGTGCAAACATATATTTTTGGATTTACCTTCTGTGACTTTGTGGTGCATCAATATGGGCTGGGACTTGGGGCGGTCTATTTTTCAATTTTAAAGAGGACAAAACAATGAGTTCTAATTGGTAGCTGTTAATTATTTTTTCAATTACAGAAATGTTAGCCATAAACCAAAATGATCCATACATAACTTATCTTACTGAATAAAGAATTATGGCAAAAACTGTATTTTGTATTGTTATGTTTCTGTGGGCAGCATCCTGTTACAAGTCTCTTCAGAGAAACAGAGTCATCTGGAGTTTTACCTATGTCATGGTTGAGCACATATCATTCTGTAAGCATAGGTCTCATACCACAATAACTCATGTTTAACATTCTGTTGTACACAGACCATGACATAATAGCAACAACTCTCAAATTACTGGTTCCATGAAGAGGACTAGTGTACAGAATGCTGTCCATAAGAAGAAAGCAATTGAAAAGACAGTTTTTCACATAAGTGTTGTTAATTAAGGAACTGCTAAGTGTGGCTAATTTGGAGTCAAGACTTTCATTTTTCTTGAGTAAGCATGTGATAGTTTTAGCATTTGAGAAGGGGAGGAGAGTAGAATGGGTTCTGGAGGGTAGGAAAGGGCTGGAGGTTGGTTTTAACAAGGATGCAAGAGGGAGAAAGATGGCATGGATGCTAGTGCATGGGTGAGGGTTGGGGGGTTGGTTTTAACATGGATGCAGGAGGGAGAAACATGGCATAGTTGTTAGTACATGGTTGATGGTTGGGGGAGTGGGTTTTAACATAGGTGAGGGATGGAGAAGGGTGACATGAATGGTAGTTCATGATTAAGTGTGGGGGTAGTTTAAACATTTGGGTGAGGGAGGAGGGTGGAATATGTGCTTGAGGGGGTGAGGGTTGTGGGTTGGTTTAAACATGGGTGTAAGGGTGGTATGGGTTCTACTGTATAGATGAGGGTGGTGAAAGAAAAGTGGAATGGGTGCTGGGGTGAAAGGTGGGTGTTGTTTTAGTCCTTTCATTTACAGATTCGTGTTCAGCTGGGGATGGTGAGGAAAATGATGATCACAGATCCGATGGTATGGGAGGGCTGTACTGATTGCCCACTGTAGAACCTACTATAGATATATATATATTTTTTATTATTAAATACACTGCAAACTGCTGCCACCTAGCACAAGTGTCCTGTCTCCTTTAAAAAAAGAATAAAGGAATCAGAAATAAAAGAAAATCTGCATCAGCAGTTTTCACAGAATGTGACCTATCATAAAGTGTTTTTGCTTTACAAGTAGTGATAATTTGATACATAATGGGGTTGACAGACACTGTCCCTTAAACATCACGTGACAATTGCTGCTGCTATATTAAATGTTCCTTAAGTTAGTATGTGGTGAAGAAACCACTTTTTTTATTTATGTGACTGAAATAGAGATTTTATTGACCTCTCAGCTGGAAAAATGCCTTATCTTAGAAAGTTGTGTGTATTACTTCAACATTTCAACAAGAATGTTGATATATGTATGCCTTATCTTAGAAAATCGCATGCATTTTTTGCCAGCAACAATGAGGTGGGTTCGCAGGCAATCTCTGTTGGGTGAGGGACTCCTATTTCTCCATCACCTTCAGTATAAAATTCTGCTGACTCTCTTTCATGGCCACGGTCGCCTGTTGGTTCTGTAGGAGAAAGGCGCCCAGGTCCAGCCAAGATGAGCCACTAGGGCCAGGGTTGCTGGGGCCCATGCCGGTAGACTGGCCCAAGGATAGGTCATCGTCGTGGTGGAGACAGGTGGGGCACAGGGGGCCAGGGGCATGGGGTAGGATGTTGGAGCTGTACGCTGTGCACTTCTTGGCTTTGACCATCTGGGGAAGACAAAGATGAAGTGTTACCATGGGTGCCAACTGGGCCTGCACCGGGTGGTGGGGCCCTGATAGGCTGCATTGAGACATGCTTTGTACACGATAGAGAGAGCGAGAGTAATAAGATATGTGCTGGCCTCAAATGGGGGTCACTGTGGTGAGGGACCCACATGGAAGCTGGAACTCTGGGGATCACTATAGAGAGGGACCCCAGTGGGCAAAGTCACTGGCGGCTCATATGGGCTGCTGTGGGAGGAGCCCATATGGACATACAGGGAACACCAGCCTTCTGCCCCATTTTTTTTCCTCCCTCTCTCTAATAATATCCAGAAAATGTTGGGGAAGGGGCAGCACCACGTGCCCGGTCCCCTAGAGAACTACGCTGGGGGAATGAGAGTAAGGCTCCAGCCTAATAGAGGACCCAGGTGGTCCTATTCTTTCTTTGGGAAGGACCCCCAACCTTCCTATCTGGTGTAGGAAGTAATGCTGGTCTTGACCCCTTCCCCAGCTGATCTGTTAGCAGTATCACTCCGTGTTCCAGGATCAGCTCCCAATGGTAAGGAGGATGGGGGGGTGCTCCTAGGCTGTAGGCATGGATTTTTGGCCTGAGAGAGAGAGGTACCCTTCCCCTGTGGACTCCCTGTGGTGTAGTGGACCTAGCGGCAAAGGCTCTTGCTGAGCCACGAGGCTACATCCTGTTTAGTGAAGTAGGAATCCCCGCTAGTGCCTCCTATTAGTGGAGGGCTGTCGCCAAGGCACTAGATGAAGGAGGAGGTGCAGGAACGTGTGCCAAGCCACGTGGTCATGGAGGAGCTCCGAGAAGAGCTGGGACACCGCGCCACACTGAATAACAGCAGGGAGCGGGAGAGCGCCGAGCAGAACTGCGCTTGAGGCTGCCCTCGGAGGGGCACTAGGCGCGTGCTCAGAGCTCCTCTAAACGGCCACCCTACAGGCCTCCTGAGGGGGGGAGAAGGCTGAGAGTGGCATGGGCCAGGCTGGGAAGGCCACATCAAGGGACGAGCCCAGGGCCAAAGGAGGAGGTGGATCGCGAGAGTAGGTGGTGGGAGAGCCAGCACCGCCACCCGCCGGAACTAGTCCCAGGGTTGGACTGCTTGGGGAAACCTCCTCCGAAACAGCTACAGTCAGTAGGGGCAAGGGAGGAGTGCATGCCTAGGCCCTAGCAAGAGGCCTGAGGGGGGAGGGGGGAGTAGAGCAATGCAGGAGCGAGTCGGGAGCTCGCGCCGTCGAGTCCTGGAGGCGCTGGCCACCTGAATCATAGTAAAACCTGCAGTTGGACGAGAAACTCGAAGAAGGACCTGTGAGCGCCTAGGCGACTCGAGGAGCATGCTTAATAACACAACCTCCAGCAGAAAGCAACAAAAAACACACAGAATGAACTCAGGGGGAGCTATAAAAACGCAGCTTGTTTCACAAGAGAAGGCACTGCTAGGGCACTTGATAAATCTAATTACATGACTGCAGAGGACCAAATGGTAAGTAAACCCCCTACAAAGGCAATAAGGCAAGAGATTCTTTACAGGGTTTCCTGGAACTCCGAGTTTAAAACATTATCCTTTTATATTCATGCCTAGGACTGCTTCATATGGTCATGCTAGTTACTAGAATTAGTTAGTTGCTGTGATAAATTGCAATTTAAGAGGCTTACCTTAGTAATTAGGACAGCAGGGACCCTGGTGTGCTAGCCTGATCAGATGCAAAGTTTGAACTGGAGAGCAGGGGCTTCTGGGACCTGGATATGGGAGAAATCTGATCCTAGAGTCATGTGCATCACTAGCCTATCAGGTGGGTTAAAACCCATGAGGTAATGTCTGGAGTGCCATGGATGTCAACCAATCACAATTTTTTTTATTCAAATGTCTTGACTGACTACGTTAAAACATAATCTGTTTTGCAACAGTTCCATCTGCTGCGGCTGCAGTACCTTGGCTCGACTTTGTTATAAAAGCTTTCTTTTAAACATAGCAACTTTTGATTTACTCATTTAAAACATGAAGCAGCAAACAGCTGAGATTAGGTAATATCAGTTATTTTTTCTAATAATTCATAACGATGAGTATATATAACGGAGTACATAAATAGCTAATGTGACACTTTCTTTCATTAAGGAACTATGATGCAGCTGCAGCAGGAAAACTTTTAACACATGGGTGCGTGGGCCTGTTACGTATTAAATTGCTGGCTTTAGCAAACAGAAGAAACCATAGATAAACCTAGTTGTATTCCTATGAATGTCACACATGATCATTTCTCTCCCCCTTATATTAAGCAGTTTTTCCTTTACAAGTATTTCATTATTATCTTCATTACTGGCAGCACAATTAAAAAATAGGGTTCAAGTTCTAAAAGTTCTAAAAAAGATTAGAACCCTAGAACATTTTCAAAAGTTCTAGACTAGAACTAGAACCCAGAACTTCAGAGAGTTCTGACAAACCTAGAGAGAAGAGATGGGGGATATGATTGAAACCTTTAAATACCTAAAGGGGATTAACAAAACTGACACAGAGAGGATCCTCCAGATTGGAAGTGGGAGGGACACAAGAGGGCATAAATTGAGATAGGTAGGGAGAAGATTCAGGAGGGAAATCAGGAGACATTTTTTTACTGAACGGGTGGTGGATAAGTGGAATGCCCTGCCTGAGGAGGTGGTAGCCAGTAGTATGGTGGGGTGTTTTAAGAAAGGGTGGGACAGAGTGAGTGGAGGGATAATTAAGAGGAGTGGGAGGGAGGGTGGGACAGCTGCAAATTGAGGGGCTAGCTGCACAATCGAGCAGACGCGGTAGACCGTTAGCCTGTTTCTGCTGTCATTTTTCGTATGTTCGCATTTTCATATGGACTGTGTGTGTGAAGTGTGTCTGTGTGTGTGTGAAGTGTGTGTGCATATGCATGTGAAGTGTGTGTGTGTGTATGTGTGAAGTGCGTGAGCATCTCTGACAGCAGTACTGCACTAACTGAACTGTGCTGAAAGGGAAAAAAATTATCACCATTAATAAATAAAATAATATATGGGTGGGTGAAAAAAAAAGAATTTTGCACACACCCTCAGTATGGGATGCTTTCATAAACTACTCGGACTTTGCCATCGGGGTTAATGTAGCATCCCACAGTTTGGGTGTGTGTAAAAATTTGGTTACACACAAACACACATCCATATATTATTCTATATTTTAATAATGCATTTCATATCATGTTTTTTTTAAACAATGTTGTCCATCCATGTGTTTTTGCAATTAATAAACAATGGTGTCCTTTTTTTTTATTTTCAAGTCAATTCTGGATAGAAAGAGCATATTATTTTCAGAATCATAGCACATGCACAGATTGTTTTTATTGTCTTTTTCCAGGAAAGGCACCAAGCTACGGCTTGTTTCTGGGTGTGTTTTGGGAGCATAGGGAGGTTAAGTGACTTACTCTGGTCACACAGTATACAAGTAGAAATGTTGGAATCAAACCACATTCTGCTGGATGAATGAAGCTTGTTCACAGTTCTTTGATTTAACCTCTAGGTTGTACTGCCAACTGTTTATCAAAAACTATTCATTTCAAGGCTGGCCCCATGATGTCAGACCAATAGGTATGTAGCCACAGTTGCATCTTGTAAACCTAAGTTCACACCTGAAATTGCAAGAGAAAAGGCTGTAAGAGAAGGAACGGAATAAGACAGAAGTTAGTGCTGTGGCAGCCCCCAGAAATCTGCACTTACATGAACACAGCCAGGGTTTAGAAATCCTGACACAGTATGGGGCCCCAATACATGTTGGCACCATAGAGCCAACCTTACGATGTGTATTTTAAATGATCGGAGGTTAAAGCAATCCTAAAGATGGCTTATTTTTACTAATAGTTAGAAACATACATAGAAACATAGAATTTGATGGCAGATAAGGACTGCTTGGCCCACCTAGTCTGCCCATTTCCCTACCTAACGCATAGGCTGCAGATCCTAGTTAACCAACAGCCTACTTCTTTCCTACCCTCCACTAGAATTGCCTTATGTCTGTCCTATGCATTCTTGAATTCTCCCACTGTTTTCAATTCCACTACCTCTTCAGGAAAGCTGTTCCATGCATCCACAACCCTGTCCATGAAAAAATACTTCCTCACATTTCCTCTGAGCCGCCCCCCCCATCTTCAAATTGTGCCTTCTTCTTCTTGCACATCTCTTTTTCTGAAAGATACTACCATCTTGAACTCTGTTGATTCCCTTGATGTACTTGAAATTTTCTATCATGTCCTCCCACTCCCTCCTCTCCTCGAGTGTATTCATATTAAGTTTTTTTAATCTCTCTTCATATGTCTTCTGGTGCAGACCCTGCACCATTTTAGTTTTCCTCCTCTGGACAGTCTCCATCCTGTCTATGTCTTTGCTGAGATGGGGTCTCCAGAACTGGATGCAGAACTCCAGATGGGGTCTCACCAACTGTCTGTACAGAGGAATAATAACTTCCTGTGTTCTACTGGTGGTGCCTCTCCCTATGCATCCCAGTATCCCACCAGCCCTTCTTACTGCCTTCTCACATTGCTTGCCCACCAGAAGGTCATCTGCTATGACTGCCCCAGGTCCCTTTCCATTTCTGTTGTTATTATTATCTCACCCCCCATTGTGTGCTCTTCCCCTTGGTTTTTGTTTCCCAGGTGCATTACTTTGCACTTCTTTGCATTCAATCTAAGCTGCCATTCATTTGACCATTCCTCCAATCTTGCCAAGTCCCTTTCAATCCTCACCACCCCTCCTTGCATACCAACCCTGTTGCAGATCTTTGTGTCATCTGCAAAGAGACATGCTTTTCCTTCTAGTCCCTCTGCAATGTCAATTATAAAGACATTAAAGAGGACTGGTCCCAGTACTGAACCCTGTGGTACCCCACTAGTAACCCCCCTTTCTTCAGAGTAAACTCTGTTTACTATTACGCTCTGTATCCTGTTGTACAGCCAATTTTTTATCCAGGCTACCACCTTGGGACCCACTCCAAGGCTGGCTAACTTGTATATTAATCTTTTGTGTGGGACTGTGTCAAATGCCTTGCTAAAGTCTAGGTAGGCCATGTCCACAGCCCCTCCCTGGTCTACTACATTGGTCACCCAGTCAAAGAAATCTATTAGATTAGTTTGACACGACCTTCCTGCTGTGAATCCATGCTGCCTTGGATCCTGTGCCCCACTGACCTCTAGAAACTCAACACTTCTTTCCTTTAGAAGTGATTCCCTCATTTTCCCTACCACTGAGGTCAAACTAACAGGTCTGTAGTTTCCTGCCTCTGTCTTGCTCCCACTTTTGTGAAGTAGAATCACATCTGCCTTCCTCCAGTCCTCTGGTATCACACTATCCTCCCATGATTTGTTAAAAAGGGTAGTCAGTGGTGTCACTAGTTCTACCCTTAGGTCTTTTAGAATTCTTCCCTATCCAGAGTGCTTCTATTCTTTGATTTAGGTGAATCCCCCTCCTCTTTTTTTGTAAATACTGAGCAGAAGTATTCATTCGGTATCCCTGCTTTTTCACTGTCATCTTCTGCCCACC
Source organism: Neoceratodus forsteri (assembly GCA_016271365.2). NCBI lineage: Eukaryota > Metazoa > Chordata > Ceratodontiformes > Ceratodontidae > Neoceratodus > Neoceratodus forsteri. The sequence goes on along the minus strand of CM057454.1, from coordinate 952,651,802 downwards.
CTCCCTTCCCTTTAGTAAGCCTCACTATCCCTTCCTTCATCTTTCTTCACTCCCTAATGTACCTATAAAAGGTTTTATCCCCCTTCTTAACTGAGTTGGCTATCTTTTCCTCAGTTTGGGCTTTTGCTATTCTGACTGCCTTCCCCACTTCCTTCTGCTTTAACTGGTACAGTTCTCTGTCCTGCTTCTTCCGTGTTTCCTTGTATTTTTTCTCCTTAACCTTCCGCACCATCTCTTTTGAGAACCATAGTGTTTTTTCCTTCATTTTGCTTTGTTGATTTGCTTCACACAAAGGCTTGTTGCCTTTGTGATGGCTGTTTTGATTTTTTCCCATTGTTCCTCCACACCTCCTTCTTGCCAGATTGCTAGTGCTTTTCTGAGGCACTGTCCTATTTTCCCAAAATCAGCCCTCCTAAAGTCCAACACTCTTGCTTTTGTATGACTTGACTCTATGGCTTTGTTTATCATGAACCACACTGTTTGGTAGTCACTTGTTCCCAGATGGCTACCCATTTCTAAATCTGAGATCCTTTCTCCATCCCCATTTGACAGTACCAGGTCTAAGATTGCTCTCTCCCTTGTGGGTTCCACCACTAGCTGTCTGAGACATGCCCCCTGTAGGGCTTCAAGAATAAATCTGCTTTTTGATGTGGCTGCAGCCAGGATGTTCCAGCTAATGTCTGGAATATTCAGGTCCCCCATCAACAATATCTCCCCCTTTTCTGCCATTCTAAGGATGCCTTCTATCATTTCCTTGTCCATTGCCTCCCTCTGAGATGGGGGTCTGTATACCACCCTTGCACGAATTGTGGTGCCATAACCTGTCTCCAGGGTAACCCACAGTGCCTCCTCTACCCCTTGTTTATCCTTTAGTTCCTTTGCTTTGACCCCTTCTCTTACATAGGGAGCTACTCCTCCTCTTCTTTTACCCTCCCTGTCCCTCCTGTAGATTGTGTACCCTGGTATGTTGACATCCCAGTCATGGTTCTCAGTGTACCATGTTTCTGTGACTGCCACAACATCCGGATGTTCATCTTCCATCAAGGACACTAGTTCAGGGAGCTTGTTACACAGACTGTGGGCATTGGTACTCGTCACCCTCTATTTGCTGATGGCTTACCCCTTTTAGCCCCATCCCAGTCCTTACTGCATTTTTCTGCATTTACCCCTTTCCTGCTCCTCATTAACTTCTCTACCTTGGTGTTTACCTCTCTAACTACTGTGTTTTGTGGGGGCGAGGCTGGGTTTTCCCTGCTCCTTTTCAGTGCCTTCCCCTTGGCTAGTTTAAATGCTTGCCAATTATGCATTTAAACCTATCACCTAGGATTCTGGTTCCCCTCCTGGACAGATGCAGACCATCGTGCCAGTATAGGCCTGTATCCCTCCAGGTGGATGCCCAGTCCCCAATGAAACCAAAACCCTGAGCTCTGCATGAGTTTTTCAACCATTCATTGAATCCCATGGTGTGCAGTACTCTAGCATCACCCTTTCCATAGACATGCAGCCCTCTGAGAAGGTTACTGTATGTGCTACTTGTCTAAGGCCCTTCCCAACTCTTCAGACTCCTCTTGCACTGCTCTGATCCCATTCACAGCCAGGTAATTTGTCCACAGGTAGACAATGATATCCAGCTCCCTCCCTCATGCAGCTGCTCCTGCGATCCTGAGGATTCACTCCCTGTCCCTCCAAGTCGTGGTGCCAGGCAGGCACCTTACCTCTCTCTCCCCTTTTATTCCCCAGATTTGCCCACCTAATGATTGAGTCCCCCACCAGGAGTTGTTTCCTTCTACTGTAGGGTCCCATTCCACCCTCCTGTGGGACTCCATTGTGGAGGTTCCCAGCATCCTCCTTGGTCTCCACTGCAGGTGCCTCCAAAGAGGAACCACTCTCTGCTAGAAGAGTGTATGAATTGTGGAGAGGTACAACTGGAGGAATGTGCCTCTGTTCCACCACCCTCTCCCTGCCTGAGCCCACCTTGGTCCAACTGCTCCTCTTTCTTGGCAACCTCTGTGGTAGCAGCAGTCACTCTGGTGGTGCCTGGGTGGGAGAGGAGGTTTCACGAATCCTAGCCAAGTCAGTCTGGAGACAAACAAACCTCCTCCCTCAGACCAGAGAGGTGCCTACAAATAGGGCAGCATCACAGCCTCCAGAAAGTCTCCCGGAAGACTGCTGCCCCACAGCCAGTGCATTGCACTACTCCCCACATGTCTGTCTTCTCTCCAGTGAAGATAATTCACTAGTCTCAATGCATATACAAAACAATTACTATAAAGGTAGAAAGTGTTGTAATAACACCTCAAAACTCAATAAAACAATTTCCTATTTATCCTACAGTCAATGGAGGGCCAAGATCCTTGGTGACATCATTTCCTTTTAGGAGCCTAAAACATATTGCTGCCCCTAGCCCTTAATTATAGACTGATTTACATATGAAAAACTCTGGATTGCAAAGACTCACAGATAAACAGGCTCACGTAGAATATCAAGCCTGCTTTCTGGCTAAAAAGGCAGATTTTGGTATCCTCCCACCAGGTTCCCTTCAGCTTTTCAGTCCCTTCCAGGGCACTCGGAGCACATGAAGTTCTGTAAGCCAAACCTTTACTGTCCCTCTTTGTTGAGTCTCACTCCGACAGTGATCCATTGCAGATATAGAGCTGCTAATTTATTTAATTACCTTTTTCCTATAATTGCAATGACTGCAGCTTTGGGACCATTTAAGTGGAAGCTGCATCAATTCTTATTTTCTAGAGCATCTTGTGACTGCTATATCTAATCTCTGCTGACCGCTAAATGCACTGGGACCTCCCTCTTTTACCATTTGCCCCGTATAGCCCTATGCTGCTGCTGCTGCGCTATTCCACTTACAGCACTTCCTCCCTTATCCCATTCCCATTCTTGCCCTCTTTTCATCCTACCTTATCCCCTCTTCCCTTTCCCCTCCACTCCCACTTCCCCACTCTTTCCTCTGCTTCCTCACCTTGTTCTCTTCCTCTACCCCCCCGCACTGTGGGTCTTTCCTGCTAACGCTTCATTGTGGAATCTCCCTCCTTGATCTTTTTTTGCTCCTTCCACCCCCCAATTCACCCCCTATACTTTCTCTCCTTGTAAGCCCTTTCACCCTTCTTCAAACAAGGCCACTGGCTGCATTTGACACAATATTTGTCTTGCCATATTGTTCTTTTGTTCATGTAATTACTTTCCTCATGTTGTACTACTTACTGAAACCATTGTAATTTGCTAGTCTTGTGACTAGATGTGGAACCTCTGTAAGAGAGCCCTTGGCTCAAAGATCTTTCTGATTTGTTAAATAAATAAACAAACAAAATGGCTCACTCAAAATAGCTTTTTATGGTCTTTCAGACATTAAGAAACCCTGTTGATGACAGTTCCCCTTTAAATGAAATTCAGTTGTCTTAACCATTTTGTTTTAGCAGGAGTAGGGGCTTCTGTGTGCTGGTAAGTTTCTAGCTGTTTCTAATTGGGTGAGTCTGTACCTTAAGCAACAGGAAGAGAAGACATCAGGTTTCAGGGGATTAACTTTTTTTAAATTGCTGTGTTTTTTTTTTTTACCTGAAATTCAGTTGCTTTATCCATTTGTTTGGGCAGAAGTACTATGACAAGCCTGTACTATTCATAAGATAACACAGAAGATAAACCATTTGATCACCCATCATACAGTATATTGTCTCCAGAACTGTAAAGTTGATAGCAATAAGATGAGGATAATGCACGTTTGTTAATTGTACTTGTATATTCCTGATGTATATTTTTGATTCCTGTTTTTTTTGTTTGCTGAAATTAATAAAACTTTTAAACTACAAGGAAAAACAATTTACAGGGTCAATCACTGCTAGTACAACATATTCACTGTGTGATCATGGAAAGAAATGATTTATACAAATCTGACAGCTATACTGTATAAAACAAAAGCTCATGAGTGTCCTCAGTTTTAAAGTGTCTCATTTCTAAGTAAAATATTTTTAAATACATTTTTGATAGTGTAGCTGAGCATGGAATGCCTGTGTGTAGGTGGAAACAGTCACAGACAACTTTTGCTTATGGACGGGAACGAGCTGCTCTGATATTCGTCTGATCTGATGCAGAGAACTCTGAACGGTAGTCGTTGCAGTGGTCATCATAGGAGAGTAGTATTAAGTGCAAGGTTTTAGAATCATGCTGCAGAATGTGTGTAGGAGGTTAGCTTTTCAGTATAACCTCATTTATCTGAATGTGCTAGGGGATAATAAAATTGTTTGGATAAATGGGGTTTCAGATAAGTGAGAGCACTTTACATTGAAGTCTTTTAAACTGGGAGACACACCACAGATTTGGATAAATGAGAATTTTTGTTAATTGAGGTTTGAATAATTGGAGTTGTACTGTAGTGACAACACAACTCATGAAAAGTAGCCTTTTTGAAACTGTACCTGGTACCAGCAGGCAGTTTCATCTTACTGTGGTTACATCTTCTGACAAATTGAATGGCAAAGAGATGAGAACAGTTACTGATCCTACTTTACTGGATTACCTAGTCTGTCCTCTGTTCAAGAAACGTTTAAGGTGATAGGCCTTAATTTGAGTTATGTATGGTAAAGTGTGTCTACAGTAGTTCTGAATGGATACCACTGTTATCATTGTATGATGTCAATTTAACATTTTATTTCCACATACTAATAATGTGATCATCTACCTATGCTGCAGGAAGAAATTCTATGTGAGAAATTTCTGCAGGAGGTACAGTAGGTTAAACTAATGAGCAGCACTGCATGCCTGTTCTTTGTAGCCAGTGGTACGACTATATTAGTAATGCAGTGGCACACCACCCTGAAATAGTGTCACATCTGCTCTAATAAGGTATCTTCACTTTAAGCACCCAAATAAATTGTGCAGTGCAACTGCCTACATGGACAATGAGCAGAATGCTTCATGGATGCAGAGGCAATTTTGTGGCAACTCCGACATGTTGTTCAGTCAGAAGGAATGCACTGACTGCTTTTTTCTTGAAGCAAGAGGTCTGCAGGACTACGCCCACTGAAGCCCTAAAATGCAGCAGCAGTGACACAGGGGTCTATTCTTCTAGCCTAATGGCCCTTATGACAGGCACAGACCAACATTTAACTGGTTGTTTGTAAGGGTGTACCAGGATGCACATATGCCATTCTACAAACACTACTAGCTAGCCTTGTACTACCTCCCTAAGAAAATCCCAGCCTTTCTGAGTAAGCTAGACAGGCAGTCATGTCTGATGTATGAAAGTAGTGTCTGGGTATGGCCACGGTCCTTAGCATGGAGAGCAGTGTGGCTGTTAGTGGTCAGGCATGGGATACTTACTTTACTTCAGGGGACCATGCACATTGTCCCTTTGCACCCTGCAGCATGGAATTGTTCAGAGCCAGGATCAACACATGGAAGATGCCAGCCCATACACTGACAACCTCCTTGGCATGGCTATATGGAAGGGCACACAGGGATGGTATTCTGTGCATTTTTCAAAAATGTCAAAAAAGAGTGAATTTTCCTCTAAGGATATATTCCTGACTGCATATTTTAATGTCATTACAAAGTAGGAGGGAGGTGAGTGCAATGAGGGTGGGAAGAAACATATATACTAAGGCATGGTGGAGCAGGTGTGAGACAGTAGGTATCCATGGGTGGGGTGAGTGTTTTGTGTGGTGTTTTTAAAGCCAAACAAATGGAACAGAACTATGCATACTGGCACTTCACCAGCGAAATGCAACTGTATGTAGTCTTCACTTAGCAAAGAGCTCACATTATGAGACAAAGACAGTACAAACCACACATAGTGGCACCTTAACCATCAGAGTGATACTCTATGCAGTTTTCATCAAAAGAACTATGTGAAGTGCTACATTGTGCTAGGCTAAATTGTGGAAACATCAGTAAGTTCTTTGTGAAGCAATGCTTCCTAATTTACAGTAGCTTACCCCTACTTTAGACATCTTAGGTATAGAAGCATACCTTCATTTTTAAATGAAAGCATGGAGTCTGCTCTACAATTGAGTATATCACTAGATATAAATATATATGATATATAAAAAATAAACTCCAGAATTGAGAGAAATGGGTCCCGTTTAGTTAGGTTCATGTGCTTCTTTTTCTCTAGGGCATCATTTTTATAAGTTTTAAATAAAAAATAAAAGATAAGATGGTAGCCACATAAAAGAAGATCATTCTTTCCTAGGGTTGCCACCTATCTGTTTTTTGACCGGATAATCCAGTTTTTAGGGTCCTTATCCAGTCATCCAGTTTTGAGTGCTCATATATTCTTAAAACTGATGTATCAAATCATTCACTGTTTTGGCTGCATTACATGTCCAGGTTACAAAGAAGTTCTGCTGTCACAGTCATTCAGACCTGCTTTTGTCTGTAAAACCAGACTGTCTGAGAGGTATAAAGTATGGCCATTAAGATCATTAGCAGTAAATTAACCTATTCTTTGCCACTCAATTTTAAGTATGGTCTTTTATTGCTATGACAGGAAACAGGTATTGGCATTCTCATCATAAATCAACTTTTTTGGAAGCCATCAAAGCCAAAAGTAAGGTCAGTAAATCTGTTATACAAGCACTGAGTTGTGGAGTGCTACACTGAATCCACATTTCCGTCTGACTTGTTCTTAAAGGATGTGTACTTAGCTTTGAGGTCTATTCACAACCATTTTGGAGAACAAAGACTAGATACTAACAAAGGATTTTTACATCCTGCATATGCCTCAGGCCAATGTTCATCACCTTCAGGAATTTAACCCCTTCAGGAATTTAACACATTCTGGGTCTTTGAGCTACAATAACAGTTTTCTGGTCCCCGGTAGTTCACCATTTCCTGTGGATTTGATTACTTTCATCAATCACGTGGTACTTCTGGGAACATGGCTTAATATATTGTGCTCTGCAATATCATGGGGCAAACACAGACCAGCAAGGCCAAGAGGACTAGATGCCCTACAATAAAACTAGTCTGCAAAATGATTAACGCGTACCTTCTTAGGATACTACTTATGCTACTTCTGATATCTGGAAATGTTCATCCTGACCCGGGGCCTACTGGCTGAGCACCCCATGCCGCAAAAAGGTGGGTGGGGTCCCTCACATTAGCCTCAATCAGTGTCTGCAGCCTCCTTAACAAACTTGACATCTTGCAAACCTGGGTCCAGCAACATAGCCCTGATGTACTCTCTGTTGTCGAAACATGGCTAAACCCCAAGATACCAGATGCTGCAGTCACCATCCCTGGATACTCTATATTCAGGCAGGACAGGGTTTCCAAACAAGGTGGAGGCTGTGCCATCTATCTAAGGAATTCCTACCTAGGTCAAGTCTTCCCATTCTCAAACCCTAAACCACCCTCGCAGGTTCTCGCTATTAAAGTTCTACTTGGGGCGTACAACAAGGAGCTCACCATTGCATCTGTGTACCTATCCCTCTAAAGATCAGCCCAATGGATTTATGAGCATATTGGAAAGCCTACAGGGATTACACCATAACTCTGAACTCATAGTACTAGGCGACTTCAACATAAATTGGCTATCGCTGGAGGCCAGAAACTACAAGGATGCTGTCACATCACAGAACCTCACCCAGCTTGTTACCACCCCCACCAGATGCAACTATAGGACAGGGTCGCACACACTTCTTGACTGGATCCTTACTAATCACCCTGAATGAATCTCAAAAGTCTCAGTGCTCCCTGATGGGATCAGTGACCACTCACCAGTCGCATGTACCTGGAAAAACAAATTCATTAAGCCCCCTCCTAAAATAATCCACACCAGAGTGTTAAAGCAGGGGTACCTTGAGCTACTAAAGACACACCTAAGCCACCTGGACTGGACACCAATCGACTCTGCCATTGATGTAAACAAAGCCTTAGACCTTTTCATCAGCCACTTCACTGCAGCCTGCAATATCTTTGCACCTCTCAAAAAACTGAAGGTCAGAGGCAGAGCTAACCCTTGGATAACCCCCGATCTAATAATTTTACTCAAACATAAGGATCATCTCTGGCACTGTGCCCGTGCAACATCCAAACCTCGGGATATTCATAAGTATAAAGCTGCCAGAAATGAGTGCACGTGGGCAGTTAGGAGTGCCAAAAGCAAATACTTCAAGGAAGCTCTCTCCAACTCCTGGGGTGATGGAAAAAAATTTTGGAGTAACTTGAAAGACCTTACAGGCAAGGATCCTAAGTCACCACCCACCATGCTCAACATAAATGGAACACCAACATCTGACCTGTACACAATCACCAACACCTTTAACAATGCATTCTCCAACTTGGATAGTGTCCTCCCTTCTAATTTCTTTGATGCCCCCTCTGGTAGTGACCATCCTGCAACTATTCCTCTCCTACACCCTGCCCCACTATTCTACTTCAAGGAGATCCAAGTGCATGAAGCCAGAACCTACATTCAGAAGGCCATTCACAATGCAGGCTGCAGCGGTGACTCCCTTGACCTGAAGTTGTTAGCACTTGTCCTTGAAGAAGTCCTTGAACCCCTGAGAAAGGTCCTCAATCTATCACTAAGGATGTCCCAGTTCCTATCTCAGTGGAAACAGGTGACCATCACACCTGTACACAAAAGTGGAGACGAATCACTGCACTCCAACTACAGACCCATCTCCATCCTCCCTCCATTGTCTAAGGCCCTGGAGTGCATCACCTCAGACCAACTAGTCAAGTACCTGGAAAAATATGATATCCAGAGTCCTGAGCAACATGGTTTCCAAAAAGGGCACAGTACCACCACTGCACTATTAGAATTCATGGGTTTCATCCATACCACGTTCGATCAAGGAAACTGTGTAGGGGCAGTATTCATCAACCTTACAAAAGCCTTTGATACTGTAAACCACCCACTCCTACTCAAGGAATTATCAAACATTGGGCTCTCCAATGAAGAACTGCTCCGGTTTTCAAGCTACCTTGGGGAGAGGGTTCAGTGAGTTAGGATTGCTGGTGTCACCTTGGAAGAAAGGCCAGTCCTTTCAGGGGTCCCACAGGGGTCCATCCTGAGGCCACTACTCTTCAGCCTCTTCCTCAATGACCTTCCCAGTGTCTGCCACCAGAAATTACTGCTCTACGCCAATGACGCAGTCATGTTCACCAACCACCAAAACACAGAGCTCCTTGAGAAAGAATTACAGCTTGAATTCATGCGCATCGAAGAATGGTTCAAGTCACACAAACTGGTCATGAACTACAGCAAAACAAAGGTTATGACCTTCTACAATGCCAGGAGCAAGTACAAATCCAGTGACCTCACCATCCTAAACCAAACATGGACCTTACTTGAACACGTTCCTGATTTTAAATACCTAGGTGTCACATTGGACAGCTCACTCTCCTACCATCTGCACATAGAGTCTGTCGCCAAAGCCACCAATATCTATATAGGCCTGCTCTACAGGCACAAACACTGCATGACTCCTGACACTCTCCGGTTGGCTATCAACAGCTCTGTCACCTCCATCATCGATTACGGGCTAGCAATTTATGGCTCTGCCTCTGCCCTCCTCAGAATTACAGTTGCACTCAACAAAGCATGCAGGCTGCTAACTGGGGCTGATCGACTTACACACACTTGTGACCTGTACAGTCAGGCAGGATGGCTTCCTCTCATCAGCTGGATACAGTATCAAACCTACCTCTTAGCCAAAAAAGTCCTCCTTGGGGTCATGCCCCCGGGCATTGAAAAGCTCCTCATTGACCACCACAACACCCAGCAAACTAGAAGTTCACAACAGCTAACCTTTCTTGTCCCCAGATGCTGGACTACCATGGGCCAGAGGGCCTTTGCCCACAGAGCACCACAGTGGTACAATACTCTCAACAAGGAAACTCTTACTGCTGCTGCTCTTGGCCCTTTTCAGAGACAACTCTGACTTCATCTCATTTCAACTAGTCGTTGTGACTGCCTCACCTAATCAGGGGCCCACAGCTCACTGCCCTCCACTTCAGTCTTGACAGCTACCTCTCCCCACCTTGCCCCCTTCTACCTGCCTACCACCTTGCTGCCTCTCCCTTTCCTCCCATTTCCTGACTTTTATCCCTTCCCTCCCTTCCCTTTAGAGCTCTTACCCTCACCCTCTACCTCCGACAATGGCCCTCCTGCCTGCATACCCCCTTCCCTCTCACATGCAGTGCTTAATTCTAAGATTGCCCTTAGCTGGTATGTCATGCTACCTAACATTTGGCACATTTTAAATTACTGGAATTTCCTAAGTCTCAGTCTCTTACTTCTTTTTATTGTGTAACTATGTATTATTATGTTGACCTTTGTATGTATGTTTACCTCCCATTCCTTCGACGTGGAACCTTTGTAAATGAGCAGTTTCTGCTCAAAGGTATTTGTAATCCTAGATTTCAATAAAACAAAAATAAAAAAAAACAGTTTTTACACCTTTATGTGCTCTCATGTGTTTCTTTTTGCTTGTTCTATATTATGGTAAGTTTTAAACCCATTTTTGTTAAATTAATAACCTAACTTTTATTGCTTTTATCACTACATTTACTCTAATGTTTTGTATTACCTGAACATTCCATGATATTAGCTACACTTTGACAGGCCATTCAGATAAACAGCATGGAATGGTGTATTTAAAATTGTGGAATGTCTTAGAAATATGAAAAGAAACAGCAGTAGCTGCTGAGGTAAAGGGGAACACAGTGCAGTAGTAAGGGTACCACAAGCACCGATAATTAAGTTATCAAAAATTGGTCAAAGAATCAGAATACATGGCTGACATGGAAAGGAAAATGGGAGAGTGTTTAACAGAGGGCTGAGCAATAAGCTGTGGCTGACCTTGGCACATCCAGCAGACCTCAGTTTGATTTCCACAACTTCCACTTAAATACTGTGTGACCCTGAGCAAGTCACTTAACCTTTCTGTGCTCCTGGGTCACTCCTGTAAAATGGGCTATGTGGCCTATGGGAGGTAACCTAGTTGCCAAAGAATGAGAATAAATAACTGAATAAATAAATCAAATAATTAAACGTATAAAAATAATTTCCTATCACTAGTAACATCTATTCCAACATTACAAATGGCTTTGAAGGAGGAGTGATATACTCGCCAGTCATAAAAAAGGGGTGGAGCCAGAGGCAGAGTTTGGGGTTTGGTTTCAGATCCGTTTTTTACCTCATCCAAAGTGGTAACCCTATTCTTTCCCTCATGAAAGAAGAATTTTATCTCACAAAAGAAGAATCTGCTTTCATGAGTCAGAAATTCTTTCAGAGCAGACATTTAAATGAAAGATCCTACTGAGCATGCTCAGAACAGAAGTTTCAAATCCTTATACCTTGGGATGCAATTAATATTTTTTCACTGAAAAAAGGCAGATCAGCCCAGTGGCGCTGAGAGCTGAGGCATCTTGCCTTACCATGCACCAGGCCAGAAACCCAGGTTCTGGTCATCGGAGTGCCAGCATGGGGGGGGGTTGGAGCAAGATTGAGCATTGGTTCTCCTCTCTCAGGTGGGAGGATTTCCCATCCATAGTCCCACTACCACCTTATGGAGGCCTGGTGGCAGGTGTAGGCAGTAACGAAACAACTGGTAAGGTGGAGCGTCCTGTAGGGTGTGACATGTGCATGCCTCAAATGTGTGCATCATGTTGTGGACATGTGGAATTGGGACTGGGGAGAAAAAATGGAAAAAAGGTAAAATTACTTACGGGAAAAAAGCATGCTGACAAAAAGGCATCTTTCTGACACAAGCCCCTTCTACCCTGAACATTTCAGAATATAATTACAAACTATCTGGACTATAGTTAAGAGCAAAACGGTGGCCAAAACCTCTGATTTTTCCATTTTTGTACTTTGCTGATGTCGGAATCCAGACATATGACCATCACGGAACGTGCCATATCAAGAGATCTAAGAGATCTAGCCTCATGGAGTGCACAATCAGAATTTCTTGAAATTCCGTTGAGGGGGGGGCAAGGTTATTAAGATGCAAAGTTAGGGGTTTAACATTAAATACTGTAATCATCCCTAACTATTGTGCCCCTATAATATATATATATATATATATATATATACACACAGTATATATGTGTGTATATATATATATATATATATATATTTAGTGCTTTCGATCCATATGCAGTCATGTAGAACTGATCCAAAGCTTTCATTTTAAGAAAAAATTAAGTTAGCTGGCATATTTGTGCAGTGGCAGGGCTGCTATATGCAACACCAGTGAACTGAATTCATGCCTCATGCCTTGATTGTCAGATAGCAGGTGGAAAAGAATGACTGAGTGTCCTAGAGGACTCTCCCCTTCTCTAGGGAGAGTGGAAGTTAGTTTTTGTCATAGTCATGCAACCTGGGTGACCACAGTTGGAAGTGCAGTGGAGCTGGAGGCTAGTGTGGATGCCTAATGGCTTTGTGTGGTGGTAAGCGACAGTGTGCATACATATGCATTGCAGCCCTATCTTGCATAAGTCCTCAGGGGAGGAACAAGAGGGAATAAGATTCTTTGACCTGCAGTTGGATGCCCCACACACTTGGGCTCAGCATAGCCCACTGTGTCCCTCATTAACTTTCAGTGCTCTGGTAAGGAGGGAATCTACCACATTCTGGCCTCATCTCTGGGTCAGCCAGACAGCTGAAAAGTGAGGGCAGTATGTGGTGAGAATGGAGCTGGGTCATCACATGGCACAGATTGGGAGCAGGACCTAAATAGAAAAATTTAAAATAAAACAAATAAAAAGTAAGTTCCTAGCCTTTACAGTTGCTTAGATGTTCATTATTTCTTTAATGGGAATGTGATAACTTTGGACCCATTAGGGCTGGGAACTTGACTCCTTTTTAATGGAAACTTGGAATCAGCTTTACTAATCAGTATTTTGGATCATACAGCTATACAGAGAGATGGCGCAAGTGCAGAATTGTGCCAAGGAGCCTTATTCAGTGGGAGCCAATATGCAGCACAAATTCCATTGTGCCAATGCGCAACTACTGTACAATGAAAGCAGGTGCAACCACAGGGGTCGTGCCCATGAATATCCAGTCCACCGCGATATTCAACCGTGGAACTATGGTGCATGTGTGGAGCAAAACCAAAATGAGCTGAGCAGACTTAAGCCTATAAATACCAGGCGCAAGCACACAGACAGCACTTGCACCAGGCGAGAGAGAGGGAAGGAGAGAGAAAGAAAGAAAGAAAGAAAGAAAGAAAGAAAGAAAGAAAGAAAGAAAGAAAGAAAGAAAGAAAGAAAGAAAGAGACAGAGGCAGCTACAGAGGGAGAGTGGCAGAGGTGGCACTGGAAAGGGAGAAGGGGCAGAAAGGGTGAGAGAGACAAGCAGGCACAGTGCCAGGCAGTGCACCAGGGTGCCACACATCCTGCAGCAGCCAACTGCCCAGGGGGAGATGAGACAGCAGGGGCCATGGACAGTGCCCATACATGATGGAGGCCATAATGAGGGGTGTGAGGGGGCAGGCAGAAAAGCAACATGGCCGAGGAAGGGCCTGTCTGTGGTATGCCCGACACAGGTGGTACTGTGCCCGCACCACCCTTGAGAACTTCACTGACATGAAGATAGTGGGCCAGTACCACCTGAATAGGGCCATTCTGATGCAGCTCTGTGAGCTGTGCAGTGAGGAGATGCAGGACAAGACAGAGCCATGCAATGTCTGTAGAGATGAAAGCCACAGCGGTCATGCACCTGTTCACCACAGGCACCTTCCAGAGACCAACAGGGAACACCACAAGTATAATCCAGTCCGCCATGTCATGCCTCCTCACACAGTTCCTCAGTGCCTTGCTGCCATGTGCTTCAGAATACACCCATTTCCCCAGCACACAGACAGAGAGTACAGCAGCCATGCAGGACTTCCACAGGGTAGCATGTATGCCTGGCATGCTTGGGGCCATTGACTGCACCCATGTGGGCATCCATATGGCACCTGGCCCTGAAGGGCTAGCATACATCAATAGGAAGGGGAGCCTGAGTATCAACTGCCAGATGGTGTGCAACGCCACGGGGCACATCACCAATGTCTGTGACACACACCCTGGGAGTGCACATGATGTGTTCATCTGGCACAGCTCAGTGCTGTGTCACAGATTCGAATGTGGGGACATCCCCACAGGCCACCTAGTGGGTGAGTATGGGATGGGCAAAGGGTGGTGGGCAGGGCAGGCCATGGAACAAAAGAGGGCAGGGTGGGCAAGCAGGCGAGGGTGCCAGAGCAGGTAAGGGGCACAGCAAGGGAAGACAGAGTGCTAACTATGTCACTATCCACACAGGTGACAGTGCCTACCCACTGAGGCCCTGGCTGCTCACTCCCTACAGGTGCCCATCATCCCCAGATGAAGAACACTACAACAAGGCACACACCAGCACATGGAATATCATTGAGCATGTATTTGGAATGTTGAAGGCATGTTTCCATTGCCAAGACAGGTCTGGCAGTGCCCTACAGTTCAGCCCCTTGAAAGCCTGTGGCCTATTCCTGGCCAGCTGCATACTGCACAACATGGCCACTAACCGTGGGATAGCTGTTGAGGCTGATGAGAGTGACAGTAGTGGGAATGAAGGAGGAAATGTGCCAGAGGGATCTGGACAACCCCCCCCGGGGGGGAGGGATCCACAGCTGATGAGTCAGGTCCGACAGCACTGTGATACCATCGCACAGGAGCACTATGGTGCATGAAGGTAGGTGGTGCTAAACCCCTGCATGAGCCACACACACAGGTACAGCACACATGCAGGGGTGTGTATGGCAATGGGCATACTCACACAGAGGTGTGGTGTAGAGTCATGGGAGTCAGTGGCACATTACCGCACAACTACACAGAGCAGCACACAGCAACGGATGCACGCACACATCCACACACACATGCACCCACACACCCAGGCGTTGGCATGTGGTGAGGATCAGATGTATAGCACCAGTGCACAGGTGCAACTGGTGCAGATCTGTCCTCATCACGCCCATACCACATAGCCCAGCAGCTGGGCAAGCATACACACAGGCAGCGTGTGGCATGAAACACAGGTGCCACACCAGTGGTATGCACATGCACACACCACCCATGCATGCACAGGGCAGCAGCAGCAGACTGCAGTCAGGGCAGGCAACACATCAAGGCTGCAGCATGAAACCATGGCCACCATGGCTACGGGGGCCGCCATGCCGGGGCCGATCAGCAGCCACAGGCTGCTCATCAGCTACAGTAGATGTTTGCAACAGCCCCCAGGGGCTGACCCATGGGACCACGACCAGGTCCTCGCTGAGTGTGTAGGCACCCAAACAGGCCCGCCCCAGGCATGCCTTGGATGCCAACAGCAGAGCCCGGTGTCATCAGTGTGGGTGTCTTCCAACGCCAGGATCATGGGGTGGACAATGCACTGTATGAGGTCCGTGGTGGCAGGCCAAACCCTGTGGCAGCCAGCAGTGCAAAGCCATCTGTGACCGCCTGTGCAATGCAATCCATGGATGCAGTCATGGCCTCCTGCATGTGGTGAGCAATGCAATCCATGGAAGCCATTGTGGCCTCTTGCATGTGCTGCATCCCCGCTAAGAGTTGAGCAATGCCCCTCTTGCACTGCTTGGCCAGCTGGTGCACCTCCATGAACAGTGCAAGCAGCCCAGCGGCAACCTATGCCTGTTTTTCAATGGAGTCCCAGAGCAAACTGGTGTGCTCTGCCATTGGGTCAGCATCCTGGGGATTCTTGGCGGGATGCTGACCCTCATGTGGTGACCAGCCATGCTGCACAGCCCCCCTGTCAGGAGAACACTGCACAGTGGGGTCTTCTTGGGGTATGTCCCTAGCTGGTGCCCCAGTGGAGGACCCTGCATCCAGCTGCCATGTGGCACCAGCAGCCTGCTGCCATTGGCCCTCCAGCCACTGAACACTGCCCAGCAGTGGCGCAGCTGTACCACCACCACACAGCGGCACCCACAGTGCAGCAAGCAGCTTGTCTCCAGCTGTTAGGTCGCTGGACGCACTGCCTGTGCCTGGTATGGGTGTCTCCCCCACAACACCGCCCATGCTATCCAGGATTATGGTGAGGTCATCATTGGTGTCAGACCCCACCTGATCTGTGTTTCCATGCACAGGATGCCAAGACTGGCATCCTGTAGAAACACATCCAGGGCCTCATCTGACCCTATGCCCAGGACATCTGGCTGGACAGTTGTAGTATGCTGTGGCCTCCCAGGCCCCTGGATGCCCATGGAGGTGGATGGCTGGTCATCTGGGACTGTTCCTGCCTCCATGCTGCTGCCAGTGCCCCATCGTCTGCTCTCAGGCATGCCCCCCCCCTCCTATGCCACAGCATTCTGTGCATTGCCACCATATGTACCATGCAGGCATGGTTTACCACCTGTTTGGAATCCACCACCAGGCACACCCTCCACGGTGCTGCGGCACAAGGTGGCTGCCACCAGCTCCTCCTGTGCCGTGAGCTGTGGTGCATCCGCAGGACCCTTCTGGTGGCATTCCGGGCAGCATGGGGGTCCACCACCTTCTCCTTGATATGCCTCTTGTCAGTGCCCACCTTCTTGTGGCACTCCTGCACTGACCGTTGGTGGCTGCCCTGCTGGTTGACGCATTCTGCAACCTCCACCCAGGCCCCAGCCCTGTCCTGTGGTGTGCCCGTGGCACCACTCAAGAGTAGCTGTCTGTTGGGGTAGGCCTTGAACAGGACCTCTGTCTCTGCTTTTGTGAAGTTGGACCTCTGCTTGTGGGCAGGCCCACGCTCCCTAACCTCCTCAGGTTCCGACATGTCACTACCTGTGGTAATGGACAGCACAGTGTGTCAGTGGCTGAAATACCCATTGCCATCCCCCTTGCTGTGCCCTCTGTGCTCAGTGTGCTCCAGCAGTATGTGCAACTTATCTCTCTAGGATGCAATACCGGTCCATGGCCTGTGCCATTCCGTGGCACTTTTATGGCATATCGTATGCAAATGGCCTTTGGTGCAATGGTAATGATATACTAATGCCCCCATTGTGCCATGCATTGGCTGAAGAGCTCATTAGCATGTAGCAGCTGAATATCATGTATTTGCGCCATGCACAACAATGAAAGTGCTCCAGAGCAAGTCATATGATTGCACTGGAGCACAATGTGGTGCAATGCGTATGCATGCACGGTGTGCATTGGTGCTATGTGCATGCACCATGTGGTGCACTGCTGCCTATTGCGCACTGTGTGCCAGAGCATCCATAGCACACTCTGTGCACCATGGATGCTATTGCGCAGTTGGCGCACAGTGTGCGGCCATGCTTTGACCCCTGCAGTAACCTCTGACCCTAGCTGACCCCGCACATGTGGCCCCATACAGCCATGGCCATGTTGCACATCTCCGCCGATATACACATTAGGCAGACACAATGCATCATCCCTCAGCCTGTGCATCTGGTGCATGCTGTGGCCATGTGTGGCTATAGCCATCATTTTGCTCCATGGCTCTCAGCAGGGACATGGCACAGTGCAAGTCTCGTTGGGCAAGTAACTGGTTGCAGGTAGAGCTGGCCAACCTCATGGCCTGCGTCCAGCCCCACACACCCAAGCTGTTTGGACAGGCCCCAATACAGCAGCCCCATGTGGCTGTGTGGCAGGATATTGCTGCCACACTAGTGCATCAAACGGGGGTGGCCAGGACCAGCAAGCAGTGTCATCACCATTATGGGGACCTGATGCAGAGGACCCAGGTCACCTTCGATGCCTGGAGGCATGCGTCAGACATGGGCATGGGCCACAGCCAGGTGAGTTGGTCCAGCATGCATGCGTGCCCTGGTGCTGTACTGTGGTGTTCGCTGGGCTACCTGGTGTGTCCCACAGGGTGGTGTGCTGTCATTGTGCACATCGTGGGGATGCATCACCAACCACCACTTGCATTGCCATGTTGCTGTGCGGACCATGCCAGGTGGGGGCCCACCCTGTGAGGGGGGAGCAGCTGCTGTGGCTGTGTACTGATGTGTTCCTGTCTATGTTCCATTCCCAGGCCCTGAGAATCGCCAGAGGGCAGTAGCAGTGGTGGCTGCAGCAGGACCTGGAGGTGGCACCAGAATGGTCCCAGCACCAGTTGGGCCAAGGAGATCATGCAGGCACTGTCATGGGCCTTCACACTTGTATTGGGGTTAGCGGGGGCATGGGTCTGGGCATGGCCACCTGTGCTGTGTGCCATGACAGCTGTGTGTGTTGCACTGTGCATAGTGCCCACCACTGTGGCACATCCATTGTACTCGTGTGCCAGCTGTTGGTGGGGTTGGTGTGTACCCAGCTGCCAGTGTCGATGCTGTGGTGCTGCATGGGCACTGTGCAATGTGACTGGCATTGAGCAGTTGGGTGGCTACTGTGCAGCAGGGACCACCATTGTGCACTGTTGTGGTGTGCTGTGTTGCTGGCAGATGTTGGCCCATCCTCCTGGGGTGGCCTGTTCAGGCCCTGTGGGGGTGTGTGTTCCCACTGCCTTATGCGTGCAGGGGTTGGACATGGTTCCTTGGGACACTGCGCTGATCACCTATCCTGTCACTTCTCCTTGGTGTCTGGAAGTGGAGGAGGCTGCCCCTGTACTGCAGGCTGTTGCAGCAGATTATTCTGATTGCATCAACCATGATGGAGGCGGTGCTCCAGATACACCAGCAGGTGATGGGAGGTGGACGCCACAGATGACACAGGGTTGCACGGTGTGGCCACTGCTAATGTGCACCCTATCTTCCCCTGCTTCCCCTTCTGTACTTCCCCCTACAGTCCCCCTTCCCGCTGTACATTCCCTGTTCCCATCCCTCACATTCCTATGCCTTTCCTCCCCCATTGTTCTGTACATAGTTTACTGTTATTTTCTCTATTACATTATTTTGACTTACCTGCCTGTGTCAGTGTCTGCTTTGCTGTGGCATGTGGCACCATGCTGCAGTGGCCCAGTGCCTGTCTGTGTGGTGTGCATATGTCAGGGTGCCTGTTGTGCTGCTGTGGTTCCCTGCTGTGTGCCATGGTGTGTCCCACTGTGGTGGTGTCCCTCCCCTTGGTCAGTGGGCCTGTTGTGGGGGTACCCATGGGTGGGCTGTCGGGGCATGTTGTGGGTGTGTGTGATTGGCTGCATGGTCCTGGGTGTGTCCTGCTCTGGCCT
Source organism: Neoceratodus forsteri (assembly GCA_016271365.2). NCBI lineage: Eukaryota > Metazoa > Chordata > Ceratodontiformes > Ceratodontidae > Neoceratodus > Neoceratodus forsteri. Next base: position 952,632,694 of record CM057454.1, on the reverse strand, counting down.
GGCTGTGTTGGGGGGCACAGCATGCAGCCTGCAGGGGTCCCCTTGGTGGCCCTCTGTTGGCCATTGGCACCTCCTATTGTCTCTCCTCGGTGCCTCTGTTGTGATCTGGGGCAGGGGTATGGGTGCCTGTTCACACCCTGCAATGCCCAGCTGGTGGTGGCCTCCTGTGGCCTGTCACTGTGCCTCCCTGGTACTGTCCCTGGTCACTTCTCTGTGCCGTGTCCCCCCCTGCCACTCTGCTGCTGTGACACAACGTGTGTGTGTGTGTGTGTGTGTGTGTGTGCACCATGGCACACTTCTACTTGCACCATGGCACACCTCTCCTTGCACCATGGTGCATTCCCAGTTGCGCCATAGTGCAACTGTGCCATATTCAGCCAGGTTGTGCTGGCGCACTACAGCATGTGCAGTCTCTGAATATTGTTCCTGTTGCACCAGTGTGCATCAGATTTGTGCTGTATCGGACTTGCACTTGGATCTGGCGCATTTCTAAATATCCGGCCCAGAATGTATATATTGATATACATTTGTACCGATGACATAATTAAAAAAAATAATCTCAAGTGGTTTTAAAATCATATATCAGTACATTGCAATATGCGGCTCTATTTATCAATACACATAATCATGTAGCACTGAGTATAAGCTTGCATTTAAAATAATTATGTTCCTAATGCTTAAGGTTCAAAGTTAAACCTTTTCAAGTATAATTACTTTGAGAAGTGACAACATTATACCATTAGGGTTAGGATTATGAACTTCCTGTAATTATTATGTTTTAAATGAAAGCTTAGAGTCTTTCCATGACATGATACATTACTATTTACTGATAAACAACAAATATAGTGGTTCTCATTGTCATTTTCCATTTTCTTTAGTCTTGTCAGTTAGCTCTTTTGGACTTGAACTGGCAAGAATGGAAAGAGTATCACTGCTAACTGAGTAACTGTTATGCGATTCCTATCATTACGTCTAAGCATCACTCACGGCATTGTGGCAATAGTGTCACAACATGACTAAACAAAAAGATACGTGACACTGACCACCCACTGCATATATCAATATACATTTGACTTCTTGAAGTCATTTAACAAAATATTCCCACATGGTTTTAAAACTGTATATGAACTTAGTGCGATATACAGTACTCATTGATGAACAAAATCACATAATAGTAACCACAGACTTTCTTTTAAAAATATAGATATTTTTTTGCTATTCTTTGGTAACCAGGTATGGCCAACTAGACACAATAGCTGTTTTCAGAGGTAACCTGGGAGCTCTGGGGAAGTTAAGTGATTTGCTTAGGGTCAGACAATATGCAAGCGGAGGTTGTGGGAATCAAACCCAGGTCTGCTGGATGTAGCAAACTCATTCACAGCTCTTAATTCTAACCTCTAGACTATACTGTCATTAAAAACCTAGCCTTGATAGTTCCAGTTATATCTTTTTAAGAGAAAATTAAAGGAAATTACGTTAAGAAGTGATAACTTTGGCTCAGTTAGGGATAGAATGCTATTTTTTTAATGAAATCTTGGTACCACTGTGACTCAGAATATTAATATATGTCAATATACAGGAAAATGTACAGATATATGTTTTATTTGGCACATCACTGGAAGATTCTAGTGGTATTCCATAAAGGAGGACCACATTCTTTTTCTGGTTTATTTACTGATTTCAGGAATGTAAGGATGAGCTGCTGTTGAATTTGTGGAGAGCTTCAAAACAGCACTGAATACCTATTTATTTAATCTTGCCTTTTCTACTAGTTCAGAGTGATATTGTCTGTGTATTACTGCTGTATTTTTAAGTATAAAGGGTTTGAATAATTGTGTTTATTTATTGTATAGTTCTTTGATATTCTGAATTGAGCTTAAGAAATAAAAATTGTTAATATTATTCAGCCAATGTGCTGAATTTCAGCACGTTTATCTTCAGTTTGGCCAAATCCGACATTTGCACCACTTCAGGATCACTCCAACATTCAGGCAGTTAACTAAAAACACTTTTAACCATTCCCAGGTGGCAATAGCTGGTCTCATGACCAACCCTTCACCCATCTCTGTCATTTCCCACCCTCCTCCTTCTTCCCCAGGCATTTGTTACACAACAAAGTCTGGTGATTTGCACTGTGCCAGGTTCTCAGCTTATACAGAAAATCTGGTTACAGGACCGAAGGAGAGTGAAGGAGGTTGGAATTGATTGCAGTAGGCAAGGGGTGATTAAGGGGTTCCACTTACCTCTATGTATAACCTGATAAACCCCAACACCAAGTACCCAGGGTCTCTTTAACTGAAGTGCTGAAACAAAACCTAAGAGAGGAATTCTGAATGAAAACCAGTTCATATTGAGACAGCAGTCCTTTTTATGTTGGCTTGCCATGCTTGTGCGCAAGTCAACATCTTGCGGTAGTGCAGCTTTGGAGGTGCGGCCGCTGTTGGGCAAATGCAGGACACACATCAGTAGGTGCGTCCCTCATTCCCCAATCAGCCTGCATGCCGGCAGCCACACCATGCATGCTAAGGTGGCGAGCACATCTAAGGAAAGGTCCGATGCAATCTGAGCAAAGCTCATCAGATGCAACAGACCCTTCCTGTGTGCATGCCAGATTAGCAGCATGGCGTGCAGCTACCCAACGGCCAACTTTCCGGGTGTCCAATCCCCCAGCCAGCTTACTGTGGCTGCACACATTTTCCGACAGGGGAGCCCACTCCCCGTTGGCATACAACAGCCCCCCATTTCCTATATGCCGAGGAGGGTGTCCAATTTCCCTCGGTTCTTGCCTCCCCCCCACTTTCATTGTGTGCCAATGGGGAGCCTCACACCGCTGGCAAATTAGCCCCCACATTTCTTATATGCTGAGGGGGTGCCCAACTCCCGGCTCTTGCCTTCCCAGGCTGTCATTGTGTGCTGACGGGTGCACAATCCGCACGGCAATTAGGCCCCATTGTCACCGGGGTGCCCAATGCCCCGTTGGTTGGAGCAACCCCCTCCCAAAACAGTTAGGTGGGCATGCTGGGAGCCCACCCAGCATGCTAGTCCCCTGAAAAAAACTGTCCTGTGATGTTAGTTTTTTTTCCTCCCTGTAACATAAAACGGTCCTCATAGTCTCCTGCCCCCCACGTGCACCCACTCACTGTGCACCCTGCCTCCCTACACCCCTCTCACCCCATACTTACCTCCAGAGTCTGGCATGATGATCTTTGGTGGACCAGGAACACGTTTGCACTCTTCAAAGCTGACCACGAACTGAGAAAATGCCGGTAAGCTATATAATGGAATGAATAGAGTTTTGTCAACTTTGCTGCATATCTCGGGCATTTGTTGGAATTTTGGCACCAAATTTTCAACATGAGGTTTTTGGGGCCCCTCCTCATGAATTCTATCACTGTCATGGTGTTAATCGGCCTTGAAAGGTGATTTCACAGTCACTGCACAAAATCACCTTTCAGGACCGAGTAACGAAATGACAGTGCCAGTGTTCATGAGGTGGCCTCTCAAAAAGCCAATGTTCCAAATTTGGTGGAAAAAATCCAACAAATGCCTGTTTTATGAGTGTGCATTGTGCAGTTGCTATGCAGGCTCGTACCTTCGCGAATTCACAATATTTTAACTACAGATTTTCAGCATTGCCATTTTTGCACACCTCCTTGAGAACAGTGCAGCTGTCATTTTCCACATCCTGCCCAAAATGTGTTTCCGCACTTCCGGAGCACAATAGTGCAGTTGCTGTGGGAAATCAGTGTTTGGGCCAGATTATGAAAATGACAGTGACACAGTTCATAAGTAGAGGTCCTAAAATGCCTATGTTGAAAATTTGGTGATGATACTCCATAAAATGACTGTGTTATGAGCATGTGTTGGCAGATTGCATGCACGCTCGTACTGTCATGCATTTGTGATATTTTCACTGTGGATTTTGATCATTGCCATTTTTCCACACCTCTTGATGAACAGTACAGCTGTCATTTCACATATCCTGCCCAAAATGTGTTTTCACACTTCTGGCGCAGAATAGCGTGGTCGCTGTGCGAAATCACTTCTTGGGACACTTTGAGGAAATAACAGTGACACTGGTCATGAGCAGAGGTGCTAAAATGCCTATGTTGAAAATTTGGTGCTGAACGCCCATAAAATGGTAATGTTGCAAGCGTGCATTGCATATTTCCCACGCACCCTTGTAACTTTGCAATTTTGCTATATTTACATGCCACATTTTTAACACTGGCATTTTTTTTACACCTCCTTATGAACTGTACAGCTGTCATTTTTCACATCCTGCCCAAAATGTTTTCCCACACTGTACTACCAAACACCCAAAGGGACACCCCAATGCCTATCAGTCTCTGTAGGGTGGGGGTTGGTTGCCATCAGTTCGATACTTCACTACCATGCCTATTGTGCATCTCTCTAACTCCTGCACTACCAATGCCAATGCCAGCAAGACAACATTCTGCATTGACAAATGCTTGTTAATTCTGTTTCAATCTGGTTTCACTCTTTTTCAGACAACAATCTTCTTTGCTTTCTGTAATTACTGATGCCACAAACTACTGTAGTCCATTTCACAATGCTGTGTAACAGTCTTCTTATGTTTCCAGTCATTAATACATTCTGCAGTTCCAAAACATATTCACTTATTGTTTCTCTTTGCTTCCAAGAACATACATTACATTTTTGTCACTATACAAGCTCACTAGGATTTATTATACACTACAGCTGTTCTCTAGCAAGTTTAATAACTCAGGAAATATTTATTAAGGCCTCTCTGGCCTCAGCAAATTTCTCATTAAAATTGTATGTTTTACAACCTTCATAACTTACTGAAATACAAAAGCCATCTTCTTACCATCATCTACCATGTCTTTGGCAGTGAATAAATGAGACAGGATTTCTCAGAAATCTTTACAACTTTGGTCTAAGGGACTGAATAATGAAATGGTTTCAACTTTGTCAAACATTTTCTTAAAGGTCTGTAGGCATAGCTTCCACTACTGCAGCAACCATTTCAGTAAATAATGTGAGACGTGTTTGGCTACTTTTCAATACACTCTCAATAAAAGCTCAACTTTACCTCATCCTCATTTGCAGTGTAATGAACCAGAAGAAACATGCAAATTAACAATTGCTCAGCAGATGTACTATGTAGAACTGCAGCATTGCTCTGTTGGTTCTGATAGGAAACAAGCTTCTGCATCATATTCTAACAGTAGTTTTACTATGTGCTGACACCTTTCACTGACTCATAGAGTACTAAAGTCACACTATTTCAATACCTGCCAAAGATCAAGCAGGTGAATTGCAAGGATCATACAGGATACACCCTAGGATCATAGTGAAGTTAAGGGAAAAGTTGGTAGGGTAATTTCCAGTAATCTTTCATCATTCTGTCTAGACAGGTGTGGTACAAGAGAATTTAAAGGCTGGATGGGCAGGTGGTCTTTTGTCTGCCATCAATATCTATGTATCTGAGCACATAACCTGTCAACAGAAGATGTTAACAATCCTCAAATCTCTCCTCTCATGCCTTTAAAGGGAAAGGAAATTCTGCCAGGTCCCTCAAATTATGAATACCCATAAGAAAAAAAAACAACAATACTTTTAAATTGCAATCTACAGCCAATAAGAGCCTATTGTGAAACATAGAAACTGATCTCCTAAATTGCAATGTTTGCTTTGGAAACTTCATTACCATTTGAGTTGTTGGTTGTTTTTTAATCTTCACTCTATTGCTATAAATTATGGACCCTGAATAAAGACATTTCTCCCCTAAAGAACATCTACAGCATGCAGTGTGCAAAATGGGTAACTGACTGCCATTTCAATTTACATTTCAGTGGGTAAACCTCTAAAAACTAAGTGTTATTTCTGTACTGTACTGATAAACTTCTTTGTTGTTTACATACTGTAGGGCCTGTCTGGTCATACATGGTTTGTCGTAAAGACATGTATTATCAGACAATGAATATCTATTGTGCAGTAGAAGCAATGGTAGCAAAATATATGTTCCAGTATATTTACTGTAGCTATATAGGAGATATCCAAAGGACTCACTCAAAATATGCAGTTTATCTTCAAGTATCAGGGAACAGGGCAATAACTCACAGGTAGCAGACCCACAAGTGAGTTTTGAAAGTCATGCCCACTCACAAGTGATAATAAACTGCCTATTTTTAGTCAGTCTGTTGTTTTGTTTTGTCTAGTGAAGTAGTACTTTGGAGGGAGGAGGGGGTCAGCTAGCAAGCAAAGTATCCCTGTGTGCACTAGTCTGAGTTGTTCTTCAGTCTTTCTTCTTGATTTTTGTGTGTGATTTGTCATTTTATTTGTGTAGTACAGTTTTGTGTGGTTAAGTGACTTATTTGTCAGTCAGCAATGCAGCCCTATGAACACTAGTCTGATTTGTTTTCTTCAATCTTTCTTAATAATATTTGTCTGGAATTTGACATTTTATTTGTGTAGTACAGTTTTGTGTGGCTTAGTGAATTATTTGTCAGTCTGCTTCTTCATGAAACTTCAAACAGCTTTATTAAAGACATGTGACATATTGCAATACAGTTGGGGAAAAATTCAGTCAATGGAGCCTGGTTACAGTGTGGTGCTAGTCATGGCACATGTCACATCATTCAGTTAATTACAAATGGATAAAAGTTAACGAAGAAGTATAATAACAGATTCACAGCTAACAGCAATAAACAACTAGCAGGTCCATCAGACAATGTCCCTCAGTGGGGGGGGGGACAAATAAATAGGGATATGCAGTACATAAGTTTGAGGAGTGGTCAAAAATGTGGCAACTAAGTTTCAATCTGAAGAAGTGCAAAATCATTCACTTAGGGCATAGAAACCCAGGGGCAGAGTACAAGATGGGGAGAGTGGTGCTGATGACCACCAAACAGGAAACAGACCTAGGGGTAAACATATCTGATGACCTAAAGTGATCAAACAGTGTGACAAGGCTGTGGGGTGAGGCACTGGGATGTTAAGGTGCATAGGGAGAGGTATCATATGCAGAAAGAGGGAGGTGGTGGTATCACTGTATAAATCATTGATGATACTTCACCTGGAGTACTGTATCAAGTTCTGGAGACCACATCTGCAGAAGGACATAGACCGAGTAGAGGCGGTCCAGAATAGGGCACGAGAAGAGGAGGTCCAGAATAGGGCAACAAAAATGGTGCAAGGTCTTCACCAGAGACCACATGAGGACAGACTAAAAACTTCAACATATACACCCTGGAGGAAAGAAGGGAAGGACGGGGATATGATAGAGACCTTCAGATATCTCACAGGTATAATTAAGGTACAAGAGGGAAGCACTTTTCAAAACAAAGATGCTGAAGAACAAGAAGACATGCTCTGAAGCTGGGGTAGGCTCAGGGGAAATGTAAGGAAGCACTTCTTCACAGAGAGAGTAGTGGATGCCTGAGACAGCCTTCCAGCAGAGGTGGTGGGGGCAAAAGCTGCAGCAGGATTCAAGAACATATGGGACAGGCATAAGGGAGCCTTAGTCATTAGGGAAGGAGGAGCTAAGCCGGAGATCAGGTAAGGTCCACAGTATAACAGTAGGTAAGGAAAACTGGCAGACTAGGTAGGCCAAGTGGTCCTTATTTGCCTTCAAATTTTATGTTTCTATGCATTTGTAGGACCAATGCAATCAAGTCTCCTTGCAGGTAAAGTCTGCCAGAAAGCACAAAGTACAAGTTTCCTGGGCAGTTCTTTTCCCTGCATCGGATTATGGAGAGCATCTTACATTTTGGAGCACCTGAAAAAAATGAAGAGCTAAGCAGCCAATCTGAACTTGACTCCATGCCCACTGTGCAGGGTTACAAGATAGTGAGTTAATTAATCTGAGCGACTCCAATCTCCAGGATCCCCACGTGGGAGGGCACATCCATGCCAGGGGCTCCAAAGATTAAGGAATTTGTCCCTGCTTAGTCAATGATCACCAGAATCCATCCACTCTATATCATTAATCTTTTGTTTCCACTGCTACAAAGTAGGTGGAGCCAGTGACAGCCATTTAATTGTGATACATCTTGGGGTAGCTATTCTATGGATGTGCCCTGAGTTCCTTATCTTGCTGGGGCCTATCTTTAGGGTAGGGGGAAATCCAATATCTCCTCCAGTGGTGGGGAGGTATCAGCCATTGAGACCTTATATAATTCAGAAATGTGTCTGATTTGCGTAGCTAGCACCACTACATTGTAAAAAATTTATGCTAGAATTGTGATAGGCCTTAGGAGGTCAGGAGCAGCATTAGATGAGAGAATGAAATGCCTCACCTGTAAATATCTATAATGATTCTCCCTCTAAGGCCAAACTGGTCCATAAGTTGAAAAGACACAGTACAATGTTGCTCTGATAGGAACTGAGCAATCTGGTAAGACCCTTCCATCCCAATAGGTGTAGCTGCCAACTTAGATGGGTGGCATAAATGAGTCTTCATGCCTGATCAGTGAGAGGGGCCCCAATCTGATTAGGAGTTCCAGTCAGATGCCTAAGTGAAATTCAGACCTAGAAAGAATGCCTGATCCTGGGGTTACATATTAGGCCAAATCAGAGGAGAGATCCCCTCTTTAAGGAGTGTCCACAGTGTCGTCCCAGTAGAGAATCTCTTTCAATGAAGTATCAGCCTGGCTGACCCTTCTGTTTAACCCAGGTACAAAGAAATGCCCCCCTCCTCGAGATGTCAAATAGTACTTTTTTAGACAAGGAAGACTCAACCTACTCCTTTTCAATGACTGCTGGAGAATCCTCTCCACTATCCTAGGGTGTTTGCCTCCCCAAACAAAACATTTAATGTTCTTTTGCAGCAGGTTCCAAAACCTCACTGAGATGGGAATGCAGAGATTTTGAGAAAGGAAGAGAAAATGAGAGAGAACATTCATCTTCAAAACCTGTGATTTTGCTGTATAATTTCAAAGGCAATAAGTGCTATTGAGCCATGTTGGCTTGTAACACATCATGCAGTTTCATAAAATTATTTAAAAATTAAAGTGAGATATCAGCTGATATGGGTATCCTCAAAATATCTGAAGTGTTATGTTTTGCCTATGTAAAGGGAAAAGTTGCTTGAAACCCCAAGGATGGTGTCCCACTCAAAATCGCCACTTCAGACTTGAACAGATTAATCTGGTACCCTGCTAGGAAAACAAGCTCACATAGGGTGTCCAAGCAGATGAGGCAGGGAGTATACCAGATCAACCAGGAAAATAATGAATCATCCACACAGAGTGACACCTTCTGCTCCCTCCCCACAGCCATCACTCCTATAATATCAATATTGCTCCTTAAAGCTATGGCCAATGGCTTAAGGCTCAATGCAAAGAGAAAATGGGACAGAGAGCACACCTGCCTCATCCTCCTACCCAAAGAAAACTTCTCTGAAGTGTACCCATTAATCTGTACTACAACCTCTAGATTATTGTATGAGATTACCAGTGTGATAAATTTAGGACCAAGTACAAACCTCTGCAGAGTGACTGCCATGACAGCCCAATCCACTCTGTGGAAGATCTTTTCAGCATCTATATTAATGGTCAGCTGAAAGGCCTCCAACCATTTTCTGAGAAGTGATGATGTTCAAAAATCTCTTAATGTTGTCCTGCAACAATTTCCCTGCTATGAAACCAATTTGGTCTTGGTGCACCAGTGAGCCAATGCACCTTTATAGTCTGTGAGCCAGTATACTTGTGAAGATTTTTATGTCCAATGGTAAAGATGAAATCAGTTGGTAGGAGCCATAAGAAACATAATCTTTGTCCAGTGTCAGTGCCAAGTATCAGGAATATCTCCTCCATCCCCCTCCTCCCCCAAATATGATTAAAGACAGAAAAGAGGAACCAACTGTGCAGTAAAGGATTAAAAAAAATTCTGAGGGGTAGCCATCACCCCAGGCAAGTTGCCATTCTTGAGAATCTTAACCTTAGACTCTCTTGCTGAGTAATCAGAGCCTCCAGCCAAGTTCCTTCTTCCTGAATCAGGTGTGGCATATGCAATCTATCCAAATATTGTTCAATTTCTCTGGCATGATCCAGGCCTCTGCTGTGTAAAGCTCAAAATAAAATTGGGAAAATGTGTCTGAGAAATCTGTTAGATGAGTGTGGAAATGGGCCCTGACCTGAGATGTTTGCTCTTAGAGATCCCCAGTTCGCAGTCTCCTTCAGAAGTAGACATGCAAGCAGTTTGCCCGCCTTACTACCATGTTCATAATATTTTTGTTGTGAGTATCTCAACTGACCCTTGATCTTTTGATCACATAAAAGAGAGAGCTGCTGTTTCTCTCCCAATGATTGCTCTACCTCTGAGTTTAATGTTATCTTATACTGAAACTGTATGTCGGCAATAGCCCTTTTAATGTCTAGTCTATGTTGCACACTGTCCTTTTTTACCTGAAAAAATATTTAATGATCTCTTGGCATAGTGTACACCTCAGGGCATCCCATTATACAAATCCAAAGCTGCTGCACTCCGTGCAAAGAAGAACCACCAAAAAGCAAAAATAATCAGCTTATTAGCTGTATTTAATAAGTCACCATGTAAGGGGCTCTCACATGATGGATTATTCAATACAACTAATAAGTTGATTATTTTTGCTTTTTGGTGGTTCTTCTTTGCATGGAGTGCAGCAGCTTTGGATTTATGTCAGTTTTTGGGTCAGCCACCCTTATGCTGTGAGCTCCCTTTTATCCTGAGCACAGTCTGAACTTTTTATTGCATCCCATCATACAGTTGGGGAAGTGTCTGTTGGGGGCATCCAAGCTCAAGTAGTCAGCTATTCTTCTCTGGACCACAGCCTTAAAATCTATGTTTAAAAGGCTAACACTCATTCACCATGTGGACTTTTTAGGTAAGAGCATAGCACACAGATGTAACTCCACTGGTGTATAGTCAGAGCCAGCGACAGAGCCAATCCAACAGGTCACTGTCTGATGCAGCCAGGAGGATGGAATATAAAAGTAATCTATATGGGAGTATACATTACATCTGGGGGAATAATACTAATAATCACATAAAGTGATTTGCAAGAAATGCCAGTCCTCAGTAAGACCCATTTCTGAACTTAGGTGAGGGAGCAGAACAGCTTGCAGGTCTAAGATTACAGCAGTCCTCTATGCCCTGATAAGTCCAGTGAGGAGATGTGTACAGCATTAAAATCCACCTCCCTCCACTAGGACCAGACTATAGGAGTCTGTTATGGTACCTCCCAGGAACTTCTGAAGAAATGGGTGCCATTTTTGAACTCCATTCAGAGCATACAGGTTCAGAAAGACACCGGCTTGACCCCTATACTCGCCCTTAACCCATATGAATGTGGCTTACAGGTCCCTGTCCACCATGTGCACCACCAATGGGGTATTTTTACATACAAAAATTGCCACCCATCTCCAATGGGGATGAGCCTCAAAGTAAGAGGCATACACCTCTCTACCCAACTTCCATAAAGTTTCAGGTGCTCCACAACTGTTAAATGCATTTCTTTGCAAAAACATTAAAACCGCCCTCTTCCACTGGAGCTTTTGTAAGATTCTCACTCTCTTCACTGGGCTATTTAGGCCCTGAACACTACAAGTAATTACTGCTAGGGTTATCGTCGCACTCTACCTAATAGATATAGGTTAAATCCTATAAGGGAGGAATTGTGACGCATATAACTATAAACCAAAACCAACCATAATCTAAGAACAGTGTGCAGAAGGTTCAAAACCATAAGTATGAAAAGCACAACAAGAAAAACATTAACAACAGATGGTGATTGCTTCAAGGTATTCAGGCCCATTCCACACCCACTAATGCTTGGTACTGTGGGATGTGGGAAAGAACCCCCTAATGTTCAAGTTCTTCAGCTCAGACAACCGTTTATAAGGAGCAATCTAAAAAGGTATGTAGGCTCCATAGAATAAGTATGGAGCTGCTGCAGACAGAGATGAGCGCAAAAGGGAATGCTCAGGTGTACCCCTAAAAAGAAAGTGCCACCATCTCACCATCTCACCGGCTGCAGTCCAGAAATTCTAAGAGGGAAAAGAAACCCTCCCAAAAGCTCTTAAGTTGGGAAAAAGCCAAGAGGGAGTGTGGTCAAGTCCCAACACATAACAGAAATAAAGGAAACATTGAAAGGACAGAGCCAATAACTCCCCAAGTGATAACATGAAGATTTTTTTTGTGTAATCAAAGTGGTGTTGTGAAGCCAGCCCAGACCCAAGAACTAGCACCAGTCTCCCCCGTGAGACCACCAGATCCCTAGCTACTAGGTATTACTAGCCAGCACCTGATCTGAGAGCAGTCAACATCTGAGAGGAGCAACGGCCCTCTAAGAACAAACTGCATGCTGAAATGATCATCAAGTCAGAACCTTCCATTGACAGGCAGGAGAATTATCCCACCGCCATCAGCCATCTAGGTCTCTCCCTTTGCTCTATTAGCCACCTCACTAATAGGCGGCCCACCAACCAGCCAACCATCATATTACTAATGCAGAAAGTTTCTGAGTAATAGGAGACAGTGGGAACTGTGAGTGAACGAGTGGCTATAAAAGACAGGGGAAACTTGTCTACTCTCAAGGATGAGTGCTCTAAACATAAAGGTCACCCGACAAATAAGACACACCACTACAGAGAGTGGGAGGCCCCGTAAGTCGGGGGGATGGTCAGCCCCCAGCCCTAGGCCCAAACCCACTGCACACACCATGTCTGAGCTCTCAAAAGATTTCATACTGTCCCTCATTGGCTGGCTCGTTCACTTTGTCTAAATAAGTCAGAGGTGTCTGTGAGTTCATGAAAATCCAGCATATATCATATTAGCCAAATCAGTCCTGAGTCATAGGATTGCAGAGTAAAGCAGACCCTGACATATTGGAAAAGCTGTCCATCTTGTTGCCATCATGTAGTTGCACTTGTCAAGGTTTGGGGAGACTGCAGGTCCCCTTGCCCTGCTTGTGCTGCTGACCTGGATGTTTTTGGGATGCTAAGGAGTTACAGGTGTGTTTAGCAGCAATGGTCAATCAAAGGTGTTTCCGTACTTTGTCATTCTGTGGTGCACTGTTTGTTTCTCCCTGCTGCTGACATAATTTCTACATCACTGCCATCACATTTGAGGGCTGGGAGAGCTCATCCAAATTCAGGCTGAGGCTGGAGAGAAAAATGTTTGTGTTGTGGAGCTCAGAGAAATGTTTGTTCCCTGAATCAGTCACCAGTTTTCATTGTGTAGGTTATTCAACATATGCCTTTATTCCCTTCTGCTTTGATGCCTTTTGGACTACCAGGACTTTCTTGTTTGGCAGTATTGTCTGTGGTATATAGTCATGTGTAAAGAAGAATCTGGTATCCACAAAGATAACTTCCTTTTTTGCCCAGTCAGCCTGTAGGATTTCTTCCTTGATTCACAAATCCAAAAAGGCAATGATTATGGATCTGGATCTCACATTTGAATCCCTGAATGGAGGAGGGACCAATGCACAGTGAGCCCTGATAAAATTAAGGTTTTTCACAGCCGGAAGGTTAAATACTTTTTTAAAGAAGGAGTCAATAAATGTGAGCATGGCCCCCTGTTCGTTTCCCTCTGGAACTCTGTGTAGGTGAATATTGTTGTGCCAATTGCCATTTCCCAGCTACTCAAGCCATTGTTCCAACCCTAGTTCTTTTTTTTGCAGTGCCAGCAGGGCAGAACTGTGAACATCCACCATGCCAGTATGTTCTTTCAGGCAGGTTTCAATTGTATCAGCCCATTTCTCTAAAATATTAAGACCTCTCCTGTCTTCTGAAACTTTGGATTCCAAATATTGTAGGGTGGCATTAATTTGGCTTAAGGCCTTGCAGAGCTTCTTGGAGGTGATTACAGTGTTAGTCTCCTCAGAGTCACTGTTAGAGAGAGAGGCAGTCAGCATGGAGGTTGGGGATCAGGCTGCAGCCTGGAGTCCTGAATCTTGCTGTTGGTTTGGACCCTTCAAAGGCATCTCAGGAGAATTTTCTTCTGGCTTGTTACAGGTAGTCATGATAAATTCCGATGTTTTACAGTTGTGCCTCAGGATGGCAGTGATTAGTGCTGGAATGAAAATGGATTCTAGAGTGCTAGCCAAGAGCTTGCAACCTAAGCTGCCATGCATCTGATTATGTCACCAGAAGTAGTGTAGTAACTTGCTTTGAATTACCACTGTTATACGTGTATTTTACTGCAGTGTTTATTTTTCTCCTTGCAATATTAGAAAACTAAATATATAACATGACTAGAAAGTGACACTTGGGTAAAGGTAGAGGTGCCAGTGAGGTGGCCAAGAACTGCACAAATGTTGCGCCTAAAACTACATCCTCAGCAGCTTCATCCATAGGCTCCGGGGCCAGTAGTACTATAGTGGTCTAAACTGAACTAGTCTATTCACTATTTCCTTTTTAGTCAAACTGTGCTATTTGATTGTATATTTTAACTGCATTCTCAGCTTTTGTTGTTTATGCAACCAACCTGGCCTGTAGTTTACTAGCTCTTCTGGCCAGCTCATGAATTTTCACAAATTTGTGTATCTTATTTGTGTTTTTAATGTTTCTGTTCCACAACATGCACTGTTGCATTTGTTAGTTTGCTGTATCAGTCATTTACTGTATTAATGTATTGTACCCTACTTGTTGTTGTTGTTGTTGTAGTAGTGATTGTCTTGTAACTTCCCAGGTTGTACATGAAAATAGACACAATTGTGTCTAGTTCACTGTCCTTGTTAATAAAAGCTAATAAATAAAATAAACAGCAAAGGAGTAGATGGTGGATGTCTGTGGCAGTGGCAACAAGAGGATCAGTCCACCAGGTAGCAGCATCTATGACTCAGGCACAAACACTGAGGAGGAGGAGGAGGATACTGGTGTGTCCATGAAAGCTGGTTGTGATGTTGTCACTGGGCTTCATCTATATGATACATTTCCATTCCCAAACAAGAATATTGAGCTTGACCATGAATCAGAGTCTGAGAATAATATGACTGTGTCAGAAAAGACTAAATTTAAAAATGTTTCTCTCACTAAGGCTGACAAGAGGGAAAGAGAAAGTGAAGATGAGGAGGAGGAGGACAGAGCTAATGCAGGAGAAGGAGATTATCAGCTTCAGTGGGAATGATGATTTGGACCTTGGGAACTATCTATGGGAACCTGAAAAAAAAAAGATTAAAGGTGATGTTGCTGGACTTGTAATGTGTTGTACACCATGATTACTGTATGTGACAGAATTACCAACTAGGATGTGCAACTAAATACAAAAATTGTAGCCAGAGGAGTATTTGTTATGTTGGTGTTTTTATTAGTGTATGTTATGCAGTCCTTCTCCTCGGGACCTCTGGGCAAAGTTGTATGTTGCCCTTTCCAAACAGGTATCACAACCTGATGCCCGGCTTACATGTTGGACCTCAAGGCACAACATGGCCATACCTATGGCTGTGGAATGTACCACCATTTGCTCCCCCTTACAAAGCTACCCAATCCATGATCAATATATTAATGGACTGAAAGTTATGTCAGATCTCTTGTACCAATGGAATGATTCTGCATACTAGGGAAGCTATAAAGTTAGTAGATGACTGATTTATACTAGTGCATGGAATGCAATTGTAGATTTGTTTTGCACAAAAATTAATAAACATTAAGTGATAAAGAAAGAAAACATCCCAAATCACTGCTTTCTTTTGAGCAGTATCTGTGACTCCCCCTCAGTCAAATGCTATCTGTTCTGGCAATGCAGCCACACCAACTCCAGCTGTTTGGTAGCTCAACACTGAGAAAGGTCCAGCCTACACAGCCTAGCATCTTTTCTGAGTGTCATGTCAAATACCCACCCAGTCATGGTATTTCATGGGAAAGGAATGCAGCAACCACTGAAATGCTGGTACTTGATCTACTGCCATTCTTTTTTGTGGAGAATATGGGAATTGGAAGGTTGATGGTGCATGCCTGTCCCAAATGGCAGATTCCCTCACAAACATACTGCTCTGCACTTTCCTGAACTTTATGAGACTGTGTCACACATGATAATCCATGCCCTGCTGCATTCAGCATCAGCATCCCCATGCACACATCTCAGTATGGATATGTGGGCCAATGGCTAAACAGCATGTAGTTCCTATCTGTGCATTACAGTACATTGGGCACAGGTACCTGGGGTAGTATTCAACTCTGGCTGGGGAACAAAACATGTACTAAGCTCAACTGCAGTGGTAGCAGCACTCTGGGTAATTGCCAGCATGCCATGGTGGCAATGAAGAGTGTAACTAGGTCACACATGGGTCATAAAATGTTAGAATTGCTCTTGACTGAGACTGATAAATGGATGTAGCCTGTAGTGGTGATACCACAGGGGCTGTTGTACCAGGGTTTAGGCTGCTGCAGTGGGAGGGGGGTAGACAGGGGGCTGCTGACCTTGAGATACTTATCAGTAGCATCAATTTGATCCAGCTTCACCTTGGTGTACCCCAAGAGCAAAATTACAGGCAAAGTTGCCAAAAGTGAATTTCCTGTTAAATAGAAAAACATTCACAAATTTGTGAAGATCTACACTTTGAAGATTTTGTTATTTTTCTTTCATTTTAACAGCTAGCTTCAGTGCAGCACTAGGCATTATGATGTCATCAGTATCATGAAAGCTGCTCTCCAATTGATTCAATATTTCACTGGGATGAGAGTAACCTTAAAAATATCCATTATGACAACAGTAAAAACATTTTTGATATGTTGCGGTTACTGATGTCACTAGCTAAAATATATTTTTAATTTTTTAATTTCTACCCTGACTTCTGTTATGTATATCTGGATATTTCACAGGAAAGTGTGAGCAGATTGCCCAGGTTTTATGTTACAACAACACAAACTCATTATCCAAATATGAGGGTATAAACCTGATTTATTTTGCACTAATGCAAGAGCAGATCTTAATCCCAGTTTATGAGACCTTCATAAATTTCACACCGCTGTGACTTTAATTGGATAAGAACAGAATACAAGCCCCGTGCTATCACTCAATAGAAAAGAAAGTTATTCGGTTGTCGTTTATGTAAACAATATAGACAAGAAGTGCATACTGTATTGGCAACCAGTAAGTAATTAAACAAGCAGATTGTTTTCCATCTGTATCTTAGCACAACTGGAAAGGCTATGCCTGGAGTTCAATGGCCAAGCAGCCAGCCACTCACGCTTCCTGAGCTATATAAGCAGTTCCTCTTAGCCTCATTGTGAAGTAGTTTTTCTTTGCAGCTGAAGGGTCTGTCGGTTTGTCTTTTGAGCTTGTTGGAGCCTACCCCGCTGCTCCTGCTTGTCTGCTTGTTTGCTGGATTTCTGTGTTTATTTTCCTGCTTCTGGTTTGTATTTTGCCTTCGGCTGTTTCTAAGCTCCTGGCATACTGCTACTCCAGGGCTCATACTACTTGCTTTCAGTTACTCACAACTCAAATTGCTTTCAGTTACAACACTCAAATTCCTTGCAATGCAACTACAAACATTATCTGTGTGTTCAGCTCAGCCCTAGCTGCTTTCCATGTTGCATACTTAATTTCTTTCACCTGATTCTAGCTCACACTGAACCCTGGCGATACAGCTCAATCATTCTCAACTCATTCTACTTGCCTCATTGCTGCAGTTCATTGCACTGCCTGTGATAGCTGCTTTCAGAGTATTGTGTCTCCTTTATTTTATGTTTATTGCAGTTTGCAACTCAGTGTACTCAATACAGATTCTGCTTCTATGTTTGTGCACCTTTTTCAAGCTCTGAACCTTGCTATGCAGTTCAATCCTGTTATTCCCTTTATACACTGCTGTTGTACTCTGAGGTTAGCTAAAGCTCCTGCTGAGGCTATTAACCAGCTTTAATATCTGCATGTGGTTCTTGGCTCTTCCATCACTTCCTTGTTTGTCCTACGGCGGGGACTGGGAGGTGTTTGGTGGGATCGTGGCCCATGTGGCTAATTATTTCTGTTTTAAATCCTGTCTTCGCTGCTGAAAATCCTCAGAGTTTGACACCTTGATTTGGCTTTACAATGACTGGCTGGCTTGCCCCACTATTCAGTGCTGTTTCATTGCTACTGTGTTATGCAGACCTATGTGCAGGTCCACTTATTACTACTTTGTTACTGACCTATGTGCTGGTCCACGCTTGCTTATGCAATCGATGCTCATTGCTTACGCAAATCATTACTTCATGCCTACTGCCATCTCCTTGGCTTCAGCCTCTGGGATTCTGCTGCACTCAATTCTGCATTCAACCTTGCAAGTTCTCAGCACTCAATGCTCATTACGATCTCAGCACATCATGCTCATTCAGCGGCCAGCTTTTCAGCTCTCAATCAATTTCTGGGGCATGACAGCCATTCTATTCTGGTGCTGGGTTCCTGCAGCTCATGATCTCACTCTGCATTTAGTCTGCATCTTGAGCAAGTCCAACAAGGGGGTGGGGTCATTCTCACCTGGCCCATAGCTGGGAAAGCCCTTGCCACTGGCTAGACTTTAGCTGCCTGCTATGTGACAGCAACTCTTGGTGTAGAATTTAAGACTAGCGGTGAAGGGTGGTTTTGATGATCTCCTTTGGCTCTAGTGTTCCACTATAATGGTTAGCCATTGACTTTAGTGTTTTCCCTAGCAAGGCACCTTCACCACATTCTCCC
The DNA here is from genome assembly GCA_016271365.2 of Neoceratodus forsteri. Taxonomy (NCBI): domain Eukaryota; kingdom Metazoa; phylum Chordata; order Ceratodontiformes; family Ceratodontidae; genus Neoceratodus; species Neoceratodus forsteri. The sequence goes on along the minus strand of CM057454.1, from coordinate 952,614,070 downwards.
TACTACTGCCTCTGGTTCACCTGGTTTGAGTTTAGGGGTGGGAAGGCCATGTGAGTGCCTCAGCAGTCATTGTTCTCCTCCTCCACCTTGGTTGCATGTATTGTTGCAGTGTTTTCTTGCAATCTTCCATATCATTCCCGCTACAGGGTTTGAGTGAGAGCCTTTCTCCAAATTGAAATATTTTCCATCTCCCTTTAATTGGGTTTTCCAAATTGCAGCTCCAGAGCCGTCACTAAATAAACTATCCCAGACCTGGAGGGAAGGTGACCTAGGCCTTGGATCCCCAGAGATTTCCTCCTCATAGGGTTTTTTTTCTCTCCTCCATTGCCTCAGGTGATAACTGTTAGTTAACATAGTAGTGTCCCCTATTTTCTTTAGGTAGGTTCCACTGCTGGATGGAGGTGGACGATGTCCTGCCATTCCCTCTCTCCTTAGAGTATCCCCTCATTCTCAACACAAACCATCAGTATCATGCTATGCAAGCCTGGGCGTTACATTACGTTATCAAACTGAGCATCTCATTACATTATCAAACTGCTTATGCTTTTCTACTACTATGTTTCAGTTACTGCTCCCATGTCACAGTTACTGCTTGCTCATAAGCTCTGTGTCACCTCCTTCTTTGGGATATGATTGTACTACATTTCTTTTGAGGATTCCTAAGGTACCTTTAGCCATGGAAATTGTCCTGTGACACCGCTAGGGGTGGAACCCTCTCTTAAGGTTCCTTGCCTTTTGTACCCCTATAGGGTGGTAATTCTTCTGGAACAGAGAGTACAAATGGCCAAAACCAAATGAACACAGTTGCACAAGCATAACACTATACTGGCTGTACAGGACATTGAATTAGAAAGGCTATGCCCTGAGTTTGATGGCCAAGCAGCTAGCCACTCCCCCTTCTTGAGCTATGTAAGATGTTCCTCTCAGCCTCATTATGAAACACTTTTTCTTTGCCCCACCATCTTCTCCTCCTCCTCCAGTGGCAGCACTCTGTCTTTAGGGGGATTTCTAAGGTATCTTTAGCCATGGGAATCATCCTGTGGCATCTCTAGGGGCGGAAACCTCTCCAAGGGTTCCTTGCCTTTCGTACCCCTACAGGGTGGTAATTTCTCTGGAGTGGAGAGTGTGAAGGGCCAAATCCAAACTAACACATTTGCACAAGTATAACACTATACTGGCTGTACAGGACATTGAACCTTGTTAGTAACAATCATTGTCGTTTTAGTGGGGAAGAGGCAGTGGATCTCATCTCTTTGTGGCTTTCAACAGTTTGTAACAGTATTCCTGAGAGTCATATCATCAATCAAAGGTGGTAGGAGGTGATCTATAGTTGAAATTCAATGGAGAGGGATCCATCAAGGTGCAGGAAGCAGGATGGTATAAATGAAGGGGGATGGAAATGGGAGCATTAAAAAGAGAGAAGGGAAGGAGGGAGAGCAAGAAGGAAAAAAGGGGGTTAACTAGCAGCTTCTAAAAAATCTTGAAGGTCATATCTGCAAATGCTGAAAGTCTTGGAAAGAAGATTCTGCATGTAGAAGCCATCATGGCAGAGGATGATCTGGACATTGTGGCCATTACCGAGTCATGGTGCACGGTGCACTGGAAACCATGACTGGGACATGGTTCCACCAGGCTATAGTTTGTTCAGGATGGACAGGGTGGGAATGAAAGGAGGAGGTGTGGTGTTTTTTTTGTGAGGGAAAGCATAAAAGGGACAGAGATACTAGGAACACAGGAGTTGACAGAAGCATTGTGGGTTACCCAGGAGATCATGATCAGAGCCACTATTTGCAGTGGCATGATCTACAGACCTCCAGAATGAGGGAGGCGTTAGATAAGGCACTGTAGGAAGCCACTGGTGAGATGGCAGAAAAGGGGCAAGTGTTGTTCATGGGAAACTTCAATCTACTTGATGTAGATTGGAGCCTCCCAGCTGTGCCTTCAGCTTGAAGTAGGGACATCTTGTGCTTCCTGCAGGGGGCATTCCTACAGCAACTAGTCAGTGAAACGATTCACAATGGGTACCTAGTACTCATTAACTGTGACAGTGCTACAGATGTTAAGAAAAGAGGCCATCTGGGGACCAGTGATCACCACACAGTGTGGTTCAATATAAGAACAGTTGCAGAATCGAGCTACACAAAGGTGAGAGTTATGGACCTCAGGAGGGCAGAATTTATAAAGATGGGTGAATCCCTCAGGGACAACCTGACAGTGGAAGGATGATAAGGGTGGGGTGGAGGAACAATGGATGAAGCTAAGAGGGGGTATAATGAAGGCAAAAAAAACTATGTGTCAAACAAGTGAGCAAAAGCGAAAGGAAAAAGAGACTGCTATAGTTCTCTAAAGAGGTGGGTGAACAGGTAAAAGCTAAAAGAGTAGCATTCAGAAGGTATAAGGAGATATAGTGGGAGGAGGTTAGGGAGGTGTGGCAGGAAAAACAGAGAAAGCAGGGAAAGCAGCAAGGAGTGCAAAGACACAAACTGGGGAGAGAATAGCTTAGGCAGTAACAAAAGGGAACAAGACTTTTTTTGGTATATGTTTGAAAAGAAGAAGACTGGGGAGGGATTGTGAGGTTAAAAAGGGAAGGGGGAATTGTGCAGATGGGAACCAGAAAAAGGCAGACACCCTGAACAATTATTTTTCTTCAGTGTTCACAGAGGAAGGAAAAGGGGAGGGGACACAAAAAAGTAACAGGAGCATTGAGGGAGGGAGGGAGGTGGTCACTAGTCCTTTTTCAGAAGAGGGAGTCCTGAAGGGACTTACTATTCTGAAGTGGAAAAAGCAATGATTCTAGATAGGGGCATCTAAGGGTATTGAGGATGCTCAGGGAAGTACTGGCTGTACCTCTGTTAGTCCTATTTAAAAGCTCACTAGAAACAGGAGTGGTTCCAGAGGACTGGAGTAGGGCAGATGTAGTCCCACTTCAGACAAACTCTGGCCAGAGCTGATAGGGCTGCAGGTGAGGAATTTGGGGTAATAAAAAAAATTGCCAAAGTTATGAGCCTGCATTTTCAAAATGCAACCTAGGGTTATAAATGTGTTGATCTTTCATATTTGTACGCCAGATTTTCAACATGACCTTGTTATGACCCTGCCTCATGAAGAAGGGCAGATAAAATGTTCAACTGCTGGCCTAAAGGTGATTTCACACAGGAACTGCAAAATCAACATTCAGGACACAAAAACACATTTTGGGCAGGAATTGAAAAATGACAGCTGTCACATTCATGAGGTGCTGTAAATAAATGGTTATTTTGAGAATTTGGTGTAAAAATATTGAATATTACCAAACTGTAAGAGCCTGCGTTTGCAAAATGCTACATAGCCTCATAATTTTTTTTAAATATTTGAATGGCAAATTTAGAACATAGCCTTCTTATAACCCTGTCTCATGAACAAGTGCAAAGAAAAATTTAAACCCCTGTCCAAAACATAAGTCCCACACAAAAGATTAATATACAAGTGATTTTGAGCAAGGACATCAAAATCATCTTTTTGGATGTAAAGAAACATTTTGGTCATGATTTGAAAAATGACAGCTGTCGCACTCATAAGGAGCTGTAAAGATATGGCTATGTTGTGAATGTGGGGGAAAAATAGCACACTGCACTGACAATATAAGCATACACATTATATAAATACATATATTTCTATATAACGCGCCAATCACACACACACACACACAAAAAAAAAAAAACTAAACAAGGTAGACAGTTATGTGGGGAATAGTACAATGTAATGGCTGTGGGGCAGCAGTCTTCCGGGAGTCTTTCTGGAGGCTGAGATGCTGCCCTGTTTGCAGACAACTATCTGCCCTGAGGGAGGAAGTTGCCCATCTTCAGGCCGCACTGGACAGTGGCAAGGGAACCTCCACCATCCAGGGAGCACCACAGCCACCACCACTACCTCAGAGGTTGCGGAAGAAAGCACAGCAGTTGGACCACAGGGCTCAGGAGGGTAAGGATGGTGGAACAGAGGCACACCCAGTCAGTTGTTACACTCCACAATCCATACACCATTCTGGGGAGCATAGTTCCCCACGATGCACCCGCAGAGGAGACTAAGGAGGGTGCAGACAACTGTCACAAGGAGGCCCTCAGGAAGGAGGCAGAGGGCACCACAGGGAAAGAAAGCAGCTCCTGGTGGGGGACTCAATTATTAGGGGATAGAACTGGGGAGCAGGAAAACTGAAGTAAGGTACCTGCCTGGTGCCATGGCTTGGAAGGACAGGAAGCGCATCCTTAGGATCATGAGAACAGTTGCACGGAGTCTGAGCTGGACATCATTGTCCACCTAGGGACAAATGACTTGGCTCATCATGAGATTAAAGCAGTGCAAAAGGACTTTGTAGAGTTGGGGGCTTAAGACAAGTAGCACACACAGTATCCTTCTCAGAGGTGCTGCCTGTCAGTGGCATGAGTGAGGCGAGGGTACTTTGCACCATGCAGTTTAACAAATGGTTGAAAAAATGGTGTGGAGCACAGGGTTTGGCTTCATTGGGACTGGGGGTTCCACCTGAGGACACCAGCCTATACTGGCAGGATGGTCTGCATCTGTCCAGGAAGGGAACAAGTCTTTTGGGCAATCGGTTTAAATGCTTCATTGGCAAGCCTTTAAACTAGTCAAGGGGGGAGGCACTGATAAGCAGAAGGAAAATCCCAGCCTCCCCCTACAAAACAGGGTACTAAATGAGAAAAAGACCAAGGTAAAAAGGTCAGTGGGGGTTGCGCTACAGAAGGTAAAGCCATCAAAAAATGGAGAGCAATGAGTACCAATGCCCATAGTCTGGGTAACAAGCTTCCTGAATTAGTGGCCTTGATGGAGGAGGAAGATCTGGATATTGTGGCAGTCACAGAAACATGGTACACACAGAACCATGACTGGGATGTAAACATACCAGGATACACTATCTACAGGAGGGACAGGAGGGTAAAAGAGGAGGAGGAGTAGCTCTCTACATAAGAGAAGAAATCAAAGCAACAGAACAAAAGGGTAAACAGGGAGGAAAAGAAGCACTGTGGGTCAATTTGGAGGCAGGCAATGGCACCACCATCCGCACAGGGGTTGTATACAGACTCCCCTCTCAGAGGGAGGAAATGGACAAGGAAATGATAGAAAGTATACTTAGAATGGCAGATAAAGGGGAGATATTGCTGATGGGTGATCTGAATATGCCAGATGTTAACTGGAATGCAGTGGCAGCAGCCACTTCTAAGAGTGGGGTTATTCTAGATGCCCTACAGGGGGCAGGCCTTAGACAACTAGTATTGGAGCCCACTCAAGAGGGAGCAATCTTAGACCTGGTTCTCTCAAACGGAGATGAAGAGAGGATCACAGATGTAGAAGTGGGTAGCCATCTGGGAACTAGCGACCATCGAACAGTATGGTTCACAATAAACACAGCAATAGAGTCAAGCCATACAAAGACAAAGGTACTGGATTTTAGGAGGGCTGACTTTGCCAAAATGGGTGAGTGCCTAAGGAATGCACTAGCAAATGGGCAGGAAGGAGGGGTGGAAGAACAATGGGGAATAATAAAAACTGCTATCACAGAGGTAACACGCCTTTGTGTAAAGCAAATAAAATGAAAAGAGGTAAGACACCACTATGGTTCTCAAAGGTAGTGGCAGTGAAGGTTCAAGAGAAAAAGAAAGCTTTCAGGAAGTACAAGAAATCACAGAAGGAACAGGACAGAGAACTGTATCAGTTAAAGCAAAAGGAAGCTGGAAAGGCAGTCAGAACAGCAAAGGCCCAAACCGAGGAAAAGATACCTAACTCAGTTAAGAAGGGGGATAAAACCTTTTATAGGTACATCAGGGAGCAAAGGAAGACCAAGGGAGGGATAGTGAGGCTTAATAAAGGGAGGGAGGGAGGGTGGGCAGAGGGTGACTGTGAAAGGCAGAGATACTAAACAAATATTTTTGCTCAGTATTTACAAAGGAAGAGGGGAGGTACCTAAAACAAACAGTAGAAACACTCTGGATACAGAAGTTGATACCAGCCCATTTACAGAAGAAGAGAGTTCTGAAAGAGCTCTTAAAACTGAAGGTGGACAAAGCAATGGGGCCTGATGGGATTCATCCCAGAATTCTAAAAGAACTAAGGATAGAACTAGTGACACCACTGACTACCCTCTTTAACAAATCATGGGAGGATGGGGTGGTACCTGAGGACTGGAGGAGGGCAGATGTGATTCCCCTTCACAAAAGTGGGAGCAAGGCAGAAGCAGGAAACTACAGGGGAAAATGATGGAATCACTTCTGAAGGAAAGAATTGTTGTGTATCTAGAGGCCAGAGGGGCACAGGACCCAAGGCAGCATGGATTCACAGCGGGAAGGTCATGCCAGACAAATCTGATAGATTTCTTTGACTGGGTGACCAAAGTAGTAGATCAGGGAGGGGCTGTGGACATGGCCTACCTAGACTTTAGCAAGGCATTTGACACAGTCCACACACAAAAGATTAATATACAAGTTAGCCAGCCTGGGAGTGGGTCCCAAGATGACAGCCTGGGTAAAGAATTGGCTGGAGAAAGGACACAGAGAGTAATAGTAAATGGAGTCCACTCTGAAAAAGGGGGTTAGCAGTGGGTACCATTAGGGTTCAGTATTAGATTCGGTCCTCTTCAATGTCTTTATAAACGACATTGCAGAGGGACTGGAAGGAGGTGTCTCTTTGCAGATGACACAAAGATCTGCAACAGAGTTGATGCACAAGGTGGGTGGAAAGGATGAGAAGGAATTGGCAAGGTTAGAGGAATGGTCAAATGTATGGCAGCTTAGATTCAATGCTAAGAAGTGCAAGGTAATGCACCTGGGAAACAAAAACCCAGGGGAAGAGTACACAATGGGGGGTGAGATACTAACTACAACAAAATTGGAAAGGGACCTGGGGGTAGTCATATCAGATGACCTAAAGGTGGGCAAGCAATGTGAGAGGGCAGCAAGGAGGGCTGGGGGGATACTGGGATGCATAGGGAGAGGCATCACCAGCAGAAAACAAGAAGTTATTATCCCTCTGTACAGACAGCTGGTGAGACCACATCTGGAGTACTGCGTGCAGTTCTGGAGACCCAATCTCCGCAAAGACATAGACAGGATGGAAGCTGTCCAGAGGAGGGCAATTAAAATGGTGCAGGGTCTGCACTGGAAGACATATGAAGAGAGACTTAAGGAGCTTAATATGTATAGCTCGAGGAAAGGAGGAGAGGGGGACATAATAGAAACTTTCAAGTACTCAAGGAATCAACAAAGTCCAAGAGGGTAGCATCTTTCAAAAAAAGAGGTGTGCAAGAACAAGGGGGCACAATTTGAAGATAGAAGGGGGGCGGCTCAGAGGTAATTTAAGGAAGTATTTTTCACAGAGAGGGTTGTGGATGTATGGAACAGCCTTCCAGAGAGGAGGTTGTGGAGTTAAAAACAATGGTGGAATTCAAGCATGCATGGGACAGTCATAAGGCAATTCTAGGGGGTGGAGGTAGGAAGAAGTAGGCTGCTGGTTAACTAGGATCTGCAGCTTATCCATCAGGTAGGAAAATGGGCAGACTGGGTGGGCCAAGTGGTCCTTATCTGCCGTCAAATTCTATGTTTCTATGTTTCTATGTACCAAAGTTACAAGTCTGCATTCGCAAATTGCAACATAATCTCATAACTTTGTTGTTTTTTAATATTTGTACCACAAATTTTCAACATAGCGTTCTTTTGACCCCACCTCATGAACAAGGGCAGAGAAAATGTTTAACTCCTGCCCAAAGGGACCACGAAATATCACCTTTCAGGACAGATCTGACTAATGACAGTGCCATTGTTGAATAGGTAGTGTCCCAAAGAAGGCATGTTGAGACTTTGAGGCACAAATATGCAAAAATGACCAAGTTATGGCACTAAGTTCAAAATCCCACTGAAATACATTGAATCGCATAGTTGTTTCCTCAGTTCGTGGTCCAGCTTTGAAGAGTGAAGACATTTCTGCAGTCCAGACATGATTACGGCGTTGATCCTGGGTCTCAGTGGGCAGGGTTTTGGGGGGGAAATATGGTGGGTTGTGGGAGGAGTTGAACGCTGCCAAAAGACATCAGTGAGGGAGGGTCATTATTCTCTATATGTGCCTGCAGCCTTACCATTTTGAAGCCTTCTGTCTAAACTGATATGTAAGCAAGATTCGAGCTGGTCAGTGTAGACCAACAAACACCAGGTGGGGATGAGGATGAAAATAGCTCCAATTTTCCGGCTATAAAGCTAAATAAGTAACTGAAGCTGCTACACATTACAATGGTGTGGGCACGGTGTTGCATGCTACTTACCCTACAAGGCAGTTAGGTAATTAGGAGTTACCTTCTCCATCACAGTTAGGGAGTCCAGAGTTGGGGTGTTCTGGGTTGAGGGTATCTTGGCAGGACCTGATAGGGAAGAACAGAGAAGCTTTAGGAGACACAAAGGGATGGAGGTTCTACAGGAGAAATTAGGGGGTTAGAATTAAACAAATATGCTTATCTGATTGGTATACAGTCTAGCCAAATCTGTAGAAATGTATTTATTTATTTTATTTATTGAAAAGTTTCACCAGGTAAGGTACACTAACAACAATTTGCTCGTCTCCCGGTACGGGATTAGTTACATTATTATGGGGAAGTTATAGTAGTGAGAGTAGAGATAGAGAGCTGAGAGAAAGAAAATGAGTACTGTACAACATAGGAGTAAAGGAAGGGGAGTTTTAGAGGAAAAGATACACTTAAGTTCAAAGTAAGGAAAATAGAGATAGACAATAAAAATACAGACATCTAAAAAGAGAATAAAGTGATATTGGGAGCTCAAAAAACCCCCCTTGGCACCCTTAGGTGGCCTGCTGGTGGCCAGCAGATTTAAGTAGTAGCCTGCATGGGCTAGTGGGGATGCCTTTGGGCTAGTGGTCCCTGCATTACTTAAAAAGAGGACACCGATGGTTCAGGGGTTTTGAGTTGTCCCAGGATGCCAGTGGTTTAAAGGTATACTCCTGGTGGTGTAGTAGGCTAACTCCACCATGGCCAGTGGTAAATGGTGGTGTTTTTTTTAATTATATTTAACTTTTCCCTGACATCTAATGGGGGGGGGGTCCTGGCCCTCGACTGTATGTAGCGGGAAGTTAGGCTAGTCAGAAAACCACCAATCAGAAATGCTGCAGCTATGCACCCATAAGTTTAGCACTACTGTGCTAGTCCACAGAAACATAGAAACATAGAAGTTGATGGTGGATAAGGACCACAAGGTCCATCTAGTTTGCCCATTTTTTCTACCCTTTGAATGTACCATAGGCCTTTACTCTCTCAGTGGCCTACCTATTCATACTCATCTCTACTGCTCCCTTATGCCTATCCCATGCCTGTTTGAAGCCCTGCACTGTATTCATAGCTACCACTTCCTGAGGTAAGCTGTTCCATGCATCCACCACCCTTTCTCTGAAAAAGAACTTCCTCACATTACCCCTTAATTGGCCTCCCTCTAATCTCATGCTATGTCCTTTTGTCCTACTATTCTTCTTATATTGAAATATGTTAGACTCTTTCACCTTGTTAATGCTGTTAAGATGTTTGAATGTTTTGATCATAGCACATCTCTCCCTCCTTTGCTCTAGGGTACACATATTGAGCTCTATTAATCTGTCCTCATATGTTTTCTGATGAAGTCCCTGCACCATTTTGGTTACCCTTCTCTGGACTGCCTCAGTTTGGTTAATGTCCTTGTGCAGGTGTGGCCTCCAATACTGCATGCAGTACTTCAGATGGGGCCTAACCATTGTCTTGTAAAAAGGAATTATTACCTCCCTCTTATGACTTGAGATACCCCTCCTAATACACCCCAACATCCCTCTAGCCTTACCTACTGCTTTAGTGGTTTGTTTGGATGATTTCAGGTCTTCTGTAATGATGCTGCCCAAGTCTCTTTCTTCTCTTGTGATTGCCAGCAACTCCCCACCCAACCTATTGGTAGCTTTAGGGTTTCTCTTCCCTATGTGCATGATCTTGCACTTATTTACGTTAAACCCCAGTTGCCACTCTTCTGACCATTTTGCCAGTTTATCCAGATCTCTTCTCATTCTGCCCACCCCATCTGGATCATCTACACTGTTGCAGATCTTGGTGTCATCTGCAAACAGACAAACCTTACCCCCAAGTCCATCTGCAATGTCACTGATGAATATATTGAAGAGGACTGGCCCCAGGACCAATCCCTGAGGTACTCCACTTGTGACTTGCATCTCTTCTGACTATATACCATTTATCGCCACTCTCTGTTTTCTGACTGCCAACCTGTTTGCCAGCCAGTTGACCAACATCTGACCCACCCCGAGTCTACCCAGCTTATTAATCAATCTTCTATGTGGAACAGTATTGAAAGCTTTGATGTAGTCAAGGTAGATGACATCAACTGCACCCCCTTGGTCCACCACTCTGGTTACCCAGTCAAAGAAATCTATGAGATTAGTTTGACAGATCTTCCTGTTGTAAACCCATGCTGTCTTGGATGCTGTGCTCCTATGGATTCCAGGTGTTGCACTATCCTTTCATTAAGGAGTGCCTCCATAATGTTGCCCATTACTGAGGTAAGACTGGCTGGTCTGTAGTTCCCTGCCTCCTTCCTGCTGCCACTCTTGTGGAGCAGGATCACATGAGACCTTCTCCAGTCTTCTGGGATTTCTCCTACACAGAAACATAGAAACATAGACTTTGACGGCAGATAAGGACCACTTAGCCCACCCAGTCTGCTCATTTCCCTACCTATTGGATAAGCTGCAGATTCTAGTTAACCAACAGCCTACTTCCTGCAACCCCCCACTATAATTGCCTTATGTCTGTCCCATGCATGTTTGAATTCCCCCACTGTTTTAGACCCCACAACCTCTCCAGGAAGGCGATTCCATGCATCCACCACTCTCTCCGTGAAAAATAATTTCCTCACATTACCCCGAGCCGTCCCCCCTCTAACTTTAAATTGTGCTCCCTTGTTCTTACACATCTCTTTTCTGAAAGATGCTACCTCCTGGACTTTGTTGATTCCCTTGAGGTACTTAAAGTTTCTATCATGTCCCCCCATCCCTCTTCTCATCAAGGGTATACATATTAAGCTCTCTCAGTCTCTCTTCATATGGTTTCTGATGTAGACCCTGCACCATTTTAGTTGCCCTCCTCTGGACTGCTTCCATCCTGTCTATGTCCTTGCATAGATGAGGTCTCCAAAACTGAATGCAGTACTCCAGATGGGGTCTCATTAACTGTCTGTACAGAGGGATAACCACTTCCCTTTTTCTACTTGTGATGCCCCTCCCTATGCATCCCAGTATCCCCCTGGCTCTCCTTACTGACTTCTCACATTGCTTACCCACCTTTAGGTCATCTGATATGACTACACCCAGATCCCTTTCTATTATTGTTGTTGTTAGTACCTCCCCTGCTATTGTGTACTCTTCTCCTGGATTTTTATTTCCCAGGTGCATTACTTTGCACTTCTTTGCATTGAATCTAAGTTGCCATATGTCTGACCACTCCTCCAACCTTGCCAAGTCCCTTCTCATCCTTTCTACCCCCCCTTGTGTATCGACTCTGTTACAGATCTTTGTGTCATCTGCAAAGAGGCATACCTTTCCTTCCAGACCCTCTGCAATGTCACCTATAAAGGCATTAAAGAGGACTGGACCCAGTACTGAGCCCTGAGGTACTCCACTAGTAACCCCCCTTTCTTCAGAATGTGTTCCATTCACTGTGCTCAGAGACTCACTAAACAGTTCTGCTAATGGATCTGCTAGTTCCACCCTTAGCTCCTTTAGTACCCTGGGATGTATGCCATCAGGTCCTATTGCATTGTTCATCTTGACCTATTGCATTGTTCACCCTGAGCTTAGCGAGCTCTTGTAGGACCCTTTCTTTTGTGAAGGGACTTGTGCACACCTCCCTCTCCCCTGTGTCCATGGTGTTGAGCTGTGGGCTCTACCCTACCTTCTCCTCAGTAAATACTGAGCAGAAGTATCTGTTTAGGATAGATGCTTTTCCTTGGTCCTCCTCCACATACTCCTCCTTATCCCCTTTGATCTTAGCTATACACCCTTTGGACTTTCTCCTTTCTCTAATGTATCTATAGAAAATTTTGTCCCCTTCTTTTACTGTTCATGCTAGTGTTTCCTTAGTTTGGGCCTTAGTCTGCCTGACTGCCATCCCTGCTTCCCTTAGGGAAGTTTGGTATGCATCCCTATATTCATCCCGCTGCATTCCCTTATATTTCCTGAAGGCCAGCTTTTGATTCTGATAATTTCTGCTACTGTTTTTGAGAACTAAAGTGGTTTCCTCCTTCTTTTACTCTTACTTTTCTCCCTAACACAATGGGTTGTTGCTTCAAATATTGTATCCTTAATGCTTGCCTACTTTGCCTGTACCCCCTCACCTGTATTTCTTCTTGCCAGGGCTAGCTTAACTCTGTTAAGTCCCATATTTTTGCCTTGGAATGTGATGATTTAGTTATAGTGGCCAAATTGAACCATATCATGTGATGGTCACTGGCACCCAGGTGACCTTCTACCTGATGATCTGTGATCCTTTCCCCATTGGTCAGTATTAGATCCAGTATAGCCCTGTCTCTTGTGGGTTGTTGCACCAGTTGTTTGAGGCCTTTCCCCTGCAGGGAATCCACCATGTGTCTAGTTCTGGCAGATGTTCCTGCTGGTATTGGCCAATCTGTATCTGGCATATTGAAGTCTCCCATTATCAGAACCTCCCCTTTAGCTGTCATGTTTTGTATATCTTCTAACAGTAATGTGTCTATGTCCTCCCTCTGGTCTGGAGACCTGTAGACAACCCCAGTTCATATGGCTGTCCCATTTCCTATTTCCAGGGTGACACACAGTTCTTCTGGCTCCTTATGTGTTTTCTGAATTTCTATATCTTTGATATTTTCTTTGACTTAAAGGGCCACCACCCCGTTTTTGCACCCCAGTCTCTTCTGAACAGTACATAGCCAAGTACTACAGTCTCCCACATGTGGTTACTGGTGAACCATATCTCGCTAATGGCTACTATGTCCAGTTTAGCCTCTGTCATTGTTGTCTCCAGGTCTGGGATCTTGTTTCCCAGACTGAGGGTATTTGTGTACATGATTTTCCATTGGCCAGATTTCAGTGAGTTAGCTGTTGGGCGAGGTCCAGCATTTCCCCTGTACATCATATGCGAAGCCAGACCTTTTTCCTTATCTGGTGATGCAAATGAACTACAGACATGCTGAACTCCTGTTTGATCACTAGCTGAGGAGGAGAGGTGTTCTTCCCGTTCAATGTATCAGGTGCTGCAGCCCTCTCCCCATTTGCTAATTTAAATATTCTGCAGACATCAAACATCTGCCCCAATGCACTGACTCCCTGCTTAGTCAGATGCAGTCCATTGAATTTAAATAATTTTCGCTCCTAAAACTGTTGCCAGTTACCTACAAATTTGTGTCCTTTTTCCTGGCACCAGCCCTTTAGCCACATGTTTAGCTCCCCTATCTCCCCTTCTCTGACCTTCCGTCCATCTGCTCCCTTCTACCAGATCAGCAGGATCTCAGAGAAGGAGATGCTGGACAAAATAGATGGCAGTTTGTCTGCCAGCCTGGTCAGGTGTTCCTTGGACTCCACAACTGACTGGCTGGAGAGTTTGTTAATCCCCATGTGTACCAGGATGTCGATGTTTATGTATCTGGGAGACATCTGACCATTATCCCGGCCAGAGGTAGGTATCAACTCCCCAAATCATGGAGTCTCCTATGATCAGAAGTGTTTTGGATTTCCTTTTTGTTTGTTTTTTTGTTTTGGTCACTGTTTTGGGTGAGTCTTATAGCGCTAGCTCCAGTGCTGCAATGTAATGCTCTGCAGTGTCCTCTGCCCCTTTGTTTGATTTCAGATATAGAGGTGCTTTCAACTCACAGACCGCACTGAGTTTAGGCTGTGGCCTGCTCTGTGTGGGTGAGAAAAAGATGGAGAATTTAATAATGATAATAATATCTTTATTTATTCAGCGTCTTTCAATTATCAAGGCACTTCACCAAATTTAAAAACAGTTCATTAAAACACAGTATCAAAATCAAGACAAATCAGGAAAAGTCTTGTTCCACAAAAACATTTTTAGTTCCTGCTTAAAGCTCCCCATGGACCTGCACTCCCGAGGCTGATGGAGCAGAGAATTCCAAAGGGTTGGGGCTGCAAACATAAAGGCGTAGGCCCCAGAAGAATTCAAAGTAACCCTCGGAATCTCCAGCAACCCCTCATCAGCCAAGTGAAGCTGTCACACAAGGATATAAGGAATCAGAAGCTCTTTCAAGTAGTCAGGACCAAGTCCATGTAGGGCTTTGTAGGTTAATAAACCTACCTTAACGATGATCTGCCACTGAATAGGCAGCCAGTGCAGATCACGCAGCACTGGGGTAATATGCAATCTCCTAGATACCCCAGTCAGTAAACGAGCAGCAGTGTTCTGTACTAGCTGCAAGCGGTGGATAGCAACCCCAGGAAGCCCTAAGTAAAAGGAGTTGCAATAGTCAAGGCGCAAGGTCACAAAGGCATGGACCAATACAGGCAGATCACTGGATGGAACAAGGTGTTTGATCCTGGAAATGTTTCTGAGATGATAAAAGGCTAACCTCATGACTGCTGACACCTTATAATGAAGGGTCAGCCCATCATCAAGTACCACTCCCAGGTCACGCACCCATTCAGAGGTAAGGATCTGAGTGCCCCCCAAGAATGAATTGAAGGAAAATCAGTCCTCAACCCCTCTATCCTGCATCCCTGGTCCACAACCATAACCTCAGTCTTACCTGCGTTCAAGTTTAACCCACTCGAATTCATCCAGTCTTGGATTTCAGTGAGGCAGCTATTAAATGCTGAGAGAGCACTAACCTAGTCGGGAGCAAAAGACAGGTACAGCTGGGTATCATCAGCATAGCAGTCAAACCTCAGCCCATACCATCTTACAATGTCTCTGAGGGGTAGCATATACACTGCAAACAACATGGGTGACAGCACCGAGCCCTGAGGGACCCCACAAGGCAGAGAGAAAGACTGGGAAGAAAAAATCCCTGAGACAACTCTCTGAGTTCTACCAGTAAGGAAAAATGTAAACCATCTGAGCACTGTACCAGTCAGGCCACAGATGGACCCCAGGCACTCGAGCAGTACCCCATGGTCTACAGTGTCAAAAGTTGAGGAGAGATTGAGGAGTACCAAGATGGAGTGGTTTCCTCCCATTACTCGCCATCATGAGATCATTAAGCTCCCGAACCAGAGCAGTCTAAGTTCTATGCCTCTTGCGAAAACCAGACTGGAGAGGTTCGAATATACTATGGATGGTCAAATGGTTCTCCAGTTGAGTTGCCACTACTTTCTTGATTACCTTACTACAAAAGGAAGGTTAGAGATAGGTCTGTAGTTGGCTAGAGTATCCGGGTCCAACGAAGCTTTCTTCAGAAGGGGTATCACCACCGCCTCCTTCAGGAAGCATGGAAACTCACCTGATTCCAAGGAGCACCAGATAATCTGAGCCAAGACTGGGGCAATGATATCGCCACAATCCAAAATCAGGGAAGTTGGGCCCGGATCTAAACTACAGCATGTAGGGTGCATCTCCTGGACAATCCTCATAATATCTGCGAACTCCGGCAGGTCAAAAGTACTCCAAGAAGCAGGAGGCATAGTGACCAAACACCAATCAACAGCTTCCCCGTAGAGCGAGTCAGGTGGCTCTCCAACCTGATGTTGGACATCTTATTAGCAAAGAATTGAGCAATCTCATCACACTCATTTTGTGAAAAAACTCAACAGAGCTGCAGACAGGCTGGGTTGCACAACCTGTCCACAGTTCGGAAGAGTTGAGCTGGTCGATTCCGGGTGATAGTGATCTCCCTGGACAGGAACTCTGCCTTCTTACAGGAGATCGCTGATTGGTAGAGCTGATAAAGCTCCAACAAACTAAGACAGTCTGCCTCCAGGGTGGATTTCTGCCAATAATGTCCTAATCTTTGTCCCAACCTCCGCAACTCAATCAAAGACCCATCAAACCATAGGGCCTGAGGGCAAAGTGGAAGGGGATGAACATGAACTGGAGCAATCAGGTCAAGGGCTGAGAAAATGGCCTTATCATAGGCCTGGACCAATGGCTCTGGACTTGAGCTGGCATCAAAGAACTCCAAGAGGTCAATCACCACCACCAGGTCTTCAGGGCCAACATCCTGTAAAGAGCAGAAACTGACCATCTCCACAGGAGTTGACCTGCAAAGGGGGGTGCAGAAATTGAACCTCACGGAGTAGTGATCGGACCAACCAACAGGTTCCACCCCCAAATCAGAGGCCTCAATCCCCACGAGGAAGACCAAATCCAGAGAATGACCACAATTATGGGTAGCTAAGGAAACAACCTTTGTAAAGCCCAGTGATGTCATCAACTGGAGGAAGTGCTGTCCAAAAAGCGAGAGTTCGTCATCGACCCAGGCATTGAAGTCACCTAGAACCATCAGTCTGGGCGACTCCAATGCCATGTTGGCGGCAAAGTCCACTACTTCCTGCTGAAATAGCTTTTCATCCTTGGGTGGATGGTAGACGGCAGCTATCCTGCAACCCACACCAGCTACCACAGTACATTCAAAGGATTTGGCCTCCTGTACAGGTACACCCATGAGGCCCAATTTGGTCTTTAAACACACTGCTTCCCCCGCGATCCAATCTCGAGCGATGTATCACTGAGTATCAGGCTGGAATAACTGCTTCCAAAATGGGAGCAGCATTTCCATCCAGCCAGGTCTCGGTGATGCAGACCAGATTAGCTGTTCCAACAAAATCTGCAATAAGTGCAGTTTTGTTCTTAATAGATCTGGCATTGCATAACAGCACCCAAGTTGGACGGTGCTCATGAGCCGACCCAGCTACTTGCCCATCCAATAAGGTGGTGCATTTGGGTATGGGGCTAGACATGGACCACCATGTTCCAGGCACCATTTTGCCCCAGGGCATCTTCTAGACCTAACTACCCCAGTGTGAGAGATCCGCTCATTCGAACTCCAATGTCTGAGCCCTCCATCATGCCGTCTCCCACTCCCTCTATGAGCTATACTTAGCGCACAACAGCGCTGGTAAGTAGAAGCAGGCAAGGGAAGGGTGGAGAATGGGCAGAGGGCATGGAGAGAAGAGGATGACTAGTACAAGACCTGTGGAACAAACAGGCACATTCCACAAGTAAATAACCACCAAACTATAGCTAAAGCTCTACAAGAGGTAATCATAATTTCCTTATGAAATAAGAACCCTAAAAAAGTTGCAGTTTAAAACTAAAATCATAAAACCCACATAAATCCCAACCCAAAAAGAAATAAAACTAAACAAAATAACAAAAACCTCCCTGCCCCAAAATTCTCTCACAATTTCAGTGGGGTAAACAAATGAAATAAAACAATCCCTTTTCACCAAAAATAATGTCTGAGGGTCCCCAGGCATCTGGTGCTCTGACTACCAATGCCTAGAGGCACTGTTCTTTCACTCTCACGGCCTCAAAGCAATTTGATGATCAAACGAAAACAAAACCAAAATATCCAGACCTTATATGAATAATGTCACCAATAATAATATCTGAAAATCCCTGGGCATCTGGTGCTTTCACTACCAGTGCCCAGAGCAACTGTTATGGTACTCTCACTTCCACAAAGCAATTTGATAGTCAAACAAAAAAAGAGTATCCAGAATGTTCACCACAGAGCTTATATGAGCAATGTCACCAGTAAAAAAAAGTCTGAAGGTCCCCGGGCATCTGGTGCTCTCACTACCATTGTCCTGAGAAACTGTTATGGTACTCCCACTACCACAAAATGATTTGATAGTCAAATGAAACAAAAAGCCAAAATATCCAAAGTTTCCACAACAGGGCTTGTATGAATAATGTCTAGGGCACTCTCACTGCTCGAAGAAAGAAAAAATACGTAAATCTGACCAGAACCAAATCCAGGAAGAAAGCCCAGGGAATCCTCTGCAGGACCAGTTAGCTCTATAACTGGGAGGCCCAAAAATCCACTTCAGGGTCCACCACGAGCAGCACCAGCTACCAAGAACCCCCACAGAACCCAACTTAATAGGTCTCTGGGGATTCCTAGGGGAAAATAGCATCAACCACTGGCTACCCGGTGGAAAAAGTCCAAACCCCTGAGCTGCTATAGCCCGGTACACGGGCCACCGGCTAGATGGGCCCATTTACCAGCTGCAAATTGAGCCAACTACAGTCCCCAGATCCGCCGCTGTAAATCTGTAGATCCCATGATACCAGATGTTAAGGTTCCGGATTCCCAGTAGCAGTCCTCCACCAAGATAACCGTTCTTCCCAAATACATCTCAGCCAGACAATCCACATACGGTAGATATGCCATGGGTCGAAGAAAAATCGCAACCCAAGTCCTCGATCAAGTGCAGATGACCACAAGCACCTGCTGTCTGCTAAAGGACCACCCGACACCCGCTACAGACACAGAAATCAGGACCAAAAAGTCCCAGTCAGAAAAAGACTGACCATTCCACGTAGGCCTGTAAATCTGCTCACAACAAACAGTCCCACTCAAATATGAGTAGCGAGAGCAGTAGAGGAAGCAAAACAAAAATAAAATGCTCAAACCCAGAAATAAACCAAAAATATACACTTTTTAAAAGAAAAATGTTAAAATGCTAAAATTGTAACTACGACTGTTACAGAGCAGCCGAAAGCACACCCAGCCTGGCGGCCATTTCAGGAGATGGAGGATGCTAGGGCAAATATACCTCCCTCTACCAATCAGCCACACAGCAATTAAGTGAAGAGCCCCCAAGGGGCTTGTTAAGAGGATCCAGAGGGTGGGCAGCCAGCAGGAGGCAGCAGAAACTGCTAGCTAACCCATATGGTGGCTGACTTTAAATGCACTGAGGGACTTGACAGAAAGGGACAAGGAGAGTAAATGCACAGGATGGGGAGCGACAAAGGTAAAGCCACACTGTGGCTGAAGGCCAATGCCCAAAATGGGCTTAAAAGTAGCTGTGGAGGCAGGCAGGAGAATTAGTGGACTTTCTAAGGGGAGCATGGAAGCAGCAAGCACCACATACAGTAGAGCTGCACAGCAGCTAGTGTCAGAGCACCAGGGGCTAACTAAAGGATTAGAGATAGGAAGAGTGGCATAATAGCCAGGAGAGCCCATAATCAAAAACACACAGCTACAAATAAAAGTCGCCCTAATGGGCTATAAATATAAATAAATGCATTTTCTTCCAGGGGAGCTCTGAAGTTTTGTGGGATAATTTGAATAATTTTGCTGAAGGAAATAATTATATAAAAGCCAGGGGTCTGGGTGTCACAGGACTTGCATTAGAATTAGTAAAGTGGGGGTCAGGTTGACATTCTGCTTCAAATGTTGGGGGTCAGACCAGAGAATCCTGAGGTAAGAAATTTACTGTAGTGGCTTTGTAAAGCATTTCCCAATGAAATTCATGAAAACCTTTTCATATACAGGGTTAATGCTGAAGCACTGCTTTCATTGCTGTGCTTCAAAATCCTCAGAATTCCCATTTGGGAACTTCTGTAGTGGGTTAATGCAAGCCCTGGGCCATCAAGCCACCAGAAGCGTTGGGGTTTTAGATGCTGTGTGGTACATTTTTGAGCTTATTTTGAACTTACATCAAACTTCCATTAAAATAAAGGTGTGCAATTTTTACTTGCAGTTTTGTGCTTCTTAGCCCCTTACCCTGCTGTGGCAATAGTCCCTCCTTGTCAAAATTTTTAATTTTCATGCTGTCCTGTAAGGAACAGAAGGGATCATAACTGAGGCTGAACTGACAGCCAGCTGATCCTTCACTTCCTGATCCACTGACCGCCACATGATTGGGCGTTTGTGACATCCTACCAGGGGGTGTGTGGTGGTCACAACATTGAACTATGGGGAGATTTAAACATTATGCATCTTTGTTACTTTGGACACAAATGAAAGTCACCGCTTAAGTAATAGGGGCACTATTAGTTGAATGGTGGCTTTCATTTGCATCAAAGGTAGCTTAAAGATGCATAGTAATGTTCTGAAAATCTGCCCCATAGGATTCCATAAAGATTACCCCACACTTTCCCTGATAGGACCCCAAAATGTCTGACCGTGGGGGTGTTGTCAGTGGATCAAGAAGTGGAAGGGATTGGCTGGCTGGCAGTTCAGCCACAGTTACGATCCCTTCCATCCCTTTCAGGACAGCATTAAAATTTATCATTTTGACAAATTTAATTATGTTTCTGGCCTTATACTGTAGGAGTTTTATACTTGTGAGTAAAAACATGTATATAGTGTACGGTGAAACTCTATTAGGGATGGAAATCCATCCCCAGAATAACGTGCTGCAGTAGCTATGTCATCGTAGCCGTTATGCTGCACTAGCTACATAGCTACTGCAACATAACACAGGGGCACGCCAGCATGCAGGTCACACGCATCACCAGGAAGCAGCTATGAGAGAGAGTAGAGGAGAGCGGTTCAGATGGGAAAAAAACAAGTACATTTATTTCTGCTGTTCTTTTACCAAGGGACAGTAAACCATACACTATAAAAGACAATGTATGGTGCACTTTCCATAATCAACATCTGTATTTATCTCGAGGCTGCCATGGCAATGAACCTCTTCAGATGTCTCTCGAGGCTCAAATGGTCGCCAAGGCAACCTCTTGATAAATACATATGCTTATTATGTATAGTACATCATATATTATCCTCTGTATGAATAATCCCTGATTATGTAACTGCTATCTACATCTTAGTTTACTTGCAGTTCTATATATGCCTGCACTTCATCCCATGATGTATGTTTGCAATAGCTTCTTGCTCACTTGCTGCCCCCAAGACCATTATAAAAACAATATGTTTTTATCTCATGAGGCTATTAAGGTGACATACCCATTAAAAAAATGTTGTCTTTGCGTTACATTTTTAAAACAGCAGTTATATAATATTATTGCTATCAATAATGTGCCCATAGTACTAGAGCAAACTGGATTATTGAGTGCTGGGTGTGAATACAGCTAAGTACAGTACATGATTCCTGTTTGCATCCATGCTGTTTCTCTCTGAAAGCAATTTTCCTATTTCTTGCTGTGCTCATTACTGATAATGATAACTCCAAGTTATTAATGCCTTCTATAAAAGGGGTCAATATAGCAGCTCAGTTATTGCTGTTTGCTTTCCAGATCATCTGCCATGCCTATACATAGCCAAAACACAATGGATGGTGACTCTTTAAACAGGCAAAAGTCTCCAGTAAAACTGCTTTCGCAAAGATTGAGACAACACCACATAAATAATTTGACTGGAGCAAAAACCGGGTGGGGGGCTCCAGGCTAGGGCATCAGCACCCCTTCTGTTCTTCTCAGTCAACAGGCTGAATCCCTCCTTAACCTTTCTTATCCTCTGGTGACCGCTTCTTCTTCAACACTGCGATCAACCATGTGCTGCTGCTATCCTCTTCCATGCCAGCTAGCAGGTGGCTCCTCCTCAGTGGCTCGGCCTGTTCCATGGTGCAGGCAGTGGTGAGTGGGGCAGCTGCTCAACTAAGATAAGCCAAGAGACACGAAATGGCCCTTAGGGCTACAGGGGCAGGTGGACCAGGGTGAACTGCAGGGCAGCAAAAACTGGAGGGAGGAAGTGGCAGGCTAGTGCATCAGCAGCAGCACCTCTTCTGTTCTTGTTGGCCAGTGGACTGAATCCCTCCTTGAACTTTCTTATCCTTCAGTGACTGGCTCCAGTTGGCAAATGGCAGCTGCTTTCTGGAGCATAGCTGTACACAAATTGCCACACATGCACAGTACTGGATGGGGAGAGGAATGGGGCAGTGAAAGGACTTGTGATCGAGACACAGGGGGAATGGGCACCTCCAGTGTCACTGTAATGTTTCTGGGAGTGGGGTGGGGTGGTGGATGCTGACAGGGAGGGTCATTTGGGGGGTTATGTCATGGACTGCTGAAAATAAAAAAATAAATAGTGTGAGTGCGAAGCATTCCCCATGCGGAGGTGGCAACTTTTGTCACCTCATCATGTTGTTGGTTTGCAAGGAATGTGAGAGCCCATTTCTGTAGCAAGAGGTCTGCAGGGTTCCACCCACTGCAGCCCTAAAAAGTGATAGCAGGGAGGAGGCTGGTAATTATAGTCCAGTTAGCCTGACATTGTGGTGGGAAAGTTAATGGAATTACTGCTACAGGAAAGGAATATGACGTATTTTGAATCCAATTGGTAGATAGATGGTGTATCAAATGAATCTAATAGATTTCTTTTACTGGGTAACTAAGAAATTAGATCAGGGTGGAGCAGTGGATGTTGCCTACCTACAGTAGATTTCAGTAAGACTTTCAACACTGTTATACATAGGAGAGTAGTAATCAAGCTTGTTACAGTACCTTAGAAGTGGGTCCAAAGGTGGTAAACTTGGTAAGAATTTGGTTAAGGAATAAGCAACAGAGGGTAGTGATAAATGGAGTGCACTCAGAGGAAAGCAGGGTGACCAGTGGGGTGCCTCAGGTATCAGTTCTGGGATTGGCCTTCTGTAATGTCTTTATAAGTGACATTGCAGAGAAGCTAGAAGGGATGGTCTACCTCTTTGTGGATGACATCAAAATCTGCAATAGAGTGGACACTCCTGGGGGTGTGTGTGGAAAGGATGAATGGAGACCTGAGAAAACTCAAGAAGTGGTCAAGGGTATGGTAGCTGGGTTTCAATGAAAAAAACAAGAAACATTATGCACTTAGGGCACAGAAACCCAGGGTCAGAATGCAAAATATGTGGAGTGGTATTCACAACCACCAAGCAGGAAAGAGACTTGAGAGTATTCATAACTGATGTCCTAATGATGGTCAGGTAGTGTGACAAGGCAGTTTGGAGGGCTAGTGCAATGCTGGGGTGCATAGGGAGGGGTATAACCAGTGGAAAGAGGGAGGTGGTGTTGCCTCTGTATAGATTACATGTAAAACCCGAGCTAGAGTAATGTCTCCAATTCTGAAACCATATATCTGGAAGGACATAGATGGAGTGGAGGTGGTCCAGAGGAGTGCAACTAAAAAGGTGCAGGGTCTGAATCAAAAGATCTATGAGGAGAAACTAAAGGACCTCAGTATGTACACCCTGGAAGATAGGAGGGAGAAGTTGGATATGATAGAGACCTCTAAATACCTCACAGGTTTAACTAAGGTACAGGAGTGGAGTATGTTTCAGAAAAAAAGGAGCTCAAGAACAAGGGGACATGCTATGAAGCTGGATGTGGGTAGACTCAGGAGAGATGTGAGGATGTTCTTCACAGAAAGAGTGGTGAATTCCTGGAACAGCTCTCCATCAGAGGTGTTGGGGGCAAAAACTGTGGTGGGGTTCAAGAATGCATGGGATAGGCATAAGGGAATCTTAATGGAAAGGAAGAGGGAGGGATAAAGAGCTGGAGATCAAGTAGGGTCTGCGGTGATACTGTAGTTATGAAAAAATGGGCAGACTGAGTGGGTCAAGCAGTATTTATCTGTTGCCAGATTATATGTTTCTTAGACCTTTGTAGTGGATAATACTTTGCACAGGCATAGTCCAGATAGTGAGAGTTTAACAACTGTCCAATACAATATTGGCTTACTATACCAAGAAAGGAGCCAAAAATTAAAACACACTCATGTATCAGTCCATATATTTGATTCCACTGCACTTTCAGACTTTCAATGCTCTCCAACCTTGGCGTGGGTAAAAAAAAAACATTTATTTTTATAAACATTTAAACAGGACATACATATGAGTAGCATTCCCACATAGCATCAACATTTCATATCACAATGATGCTTTTCCATGCAATGTGAAATGTTGATGCTATGTGGAGGTGCTAGTCATGTTTATGTACCAATTAAATGTTTATAAAAATAACAAAAATTTGATTTACTCCAAGGTTGGAGAGCATTGCAAGTCTGAAGCTGTAGCCAAATGTACATGGCGATACACAATTTAACAAGTCTTAGGAAACCATCTTAAAGGAATGGTTGGTGGAGTTCCTTGAGGCCCATGGTCTCCAAGATGAATTACATCATGTGTTCGTCCAGGGAAGATCATGTCAGACAAAGCTACTTGAATTCTATGACTGTGTCATAAGGTTTCTGGACCAGGGGAAGCCAGTGGATGTCCTGTACCTGGGTTTCACTAAGGCTTTTAACTTGGTACCTCACCGTAGGCTGTTGGAGAAGCTGAGGGACTTGGGGTTAGGGGAGAAGCTACTAGGGTGGATAGGGAAGTGGTTAATGGATAGGTATCAGATGGTGGTGGTTGGAGGTGAGGTCTCATCTCCCAGAAGGGTCAGTAGTGTTGTCCCACAGGTATCAATGTTGGGGCCAGGCCTATTTAATGCATTCATCTCAGACATTAGGGCTGGAGTTAGGAGCAAGCTGAGTCAATTTGCGGATGACTCTAAACTGGGAGCAGAGGTGGACAAGGAGGAGGGGAGAAGGATGATGCAAGACAACTTGGGAAACACTTGAAAGGTGGTCACACACTTGGCAGCTGAGGTTCAACTCCAAGAAGTGCAGTGCACTCCACTTGGGGGACAGGAACCCCAGGTATGAATACACTCTCGGAGGGGTAAGGGTAGTGGTCTCCAGAGAAGAAAAGGATCTCAGGGTGGCAACAGATGCCAAAATGAATAATTCTTAGCAGTGTAGGAGGACAACTGTGAGGGCAAATAGGATGTTGCGGTGCATAGCCAGAGGGGTAACATCAAGAAAGAGAGAGATCCTTCTGCCCCTGTACAACTGCCTGGTTAGGTCGCACCTGGAGTACTGTGTGCAGTTTCAGCACCCATACTTGAGGAAGGATGTTGACCTTCTTGAGAGGGTCCAGAGGAGGGCATCAAGGATGATTCACAGCCTAAGGCACCTGTTCTATGAGGAGAGACCATGGGATTTGACAATGCACTCACTAGAGGAGAGGAGAGATAGGGGGAATATGACAGAGGTCTTTAAATATTTGAAGGGAATTAACCAGCTCTGATGGTCTGCTCCAGTTACTTACTTACTTACTACTTGCCAGCAGAAACAGGCCATATGGTCTATCAAGTCTGCTCGATTATGCAGCTAGCACACCACTTGCAGCTGCCCCTCCACCTTGACCCCCCCCCACACAGATGAGTGCCAACTGACCTTGAACCAGATTAAGCTGTTGATGGTAATTCCAGTGAATGGAGGAAATTTGACAAAGACACCGGTGACATTCCCCTACTCTGCAGTAAGGGGAGACTCTGTCCATTTTGGCAGGCTGCCAAGATGGCCGACCAGGAGGCTAAGGAGGAGGGTGAGGACATGGAACGGGGGGAAAAAACTCTCCCAATTGTGACTGAGATGGAGATTCAGAAACCTAGCAATATGGAGACAACTGAAGGAAACAAAGCACGGGGAACAGAATTGGAATCTGAACGTGGTAACCTTTTCATCATGAAAAACCTACCAGAATTGCCAGTCTAAAGCTCATCAGAGCTCAGTGACACAGAGGACATTCGAAAAGAAAATTCTGGTGAGTTCAATAAATCTAACCCAGAAGCATTAACTCTTAAAAAGCAAATGGAAAGAGAAGAGCAAAACTATTTAATTAAAAAAATGAAGATAGAAAAAAAAATTATAGAGCTTCAGACTGACAGGCAGAGCAGGCCTGTCAAACCTGCACAGCTGAGCTGTGATGATGCAGCATCATCAAAGCTAGCATCTAAGAGTTGAGTGGTGGCAGCTGAAAGTGCAGAGCAAGCTGCACAGTGACAGAAAGAAAAGGAAATCCCAGGGATTGCGTCGGGAATGGCAAATATGCATGTGAGAGAACTCAGCCTAAGACACGCTGGGGAGACTGAGCAAACAGTAGAAAAACCTTGGACTGCAGACAATGTGCTGCAAGCTGCAGGATAGAAGCATGATACTGATAATGGTCAGTGGGTCTCTGGGGAAACACCCATACAGATTCCTAAACTGAAACAAATGAGAGTCAATGAACTTACAGAGCCTGTAATTGATTTAGAGGTACCTCCTGAGCTAGTGCTATCCCAAAACCCACAATTTCAAATAAATGAAAATTCTCAGGAGCCCATAGTGCCTCCATTAATCCAGTAAACTGAGGGAGACCCTGGTGTAAGCAAGGACACTCCACAAAGGCTTTTAAATGTGATAAATAAGGATCCTCCAAGAACATATTCTTCTTTATTCAAAATGCCCATATTCCCAGCAAAAAGGCATAATGCTGTAAGATTCTTGTATACAAGGGTGATGCCTGAATCCCCAGATAGACTGTCCGTGGCAAAAACTTCATTAAAAGATTCTATGAAGTTTTTTTTGAATGAAATTTACACTTTAATTCATATTCTGGAGAAACCGCATTTGATATCAGTTTTAAAATGCTGAATGGCCTTGAGAGATTTTGTATAAAATACAATTCACTAAAGAAAACAACATTATGGTCACATTTTGTTGTAATTCCCCTAACAAAACCAGCTCAGAAAACAGTAACAGTTCTTTTCAGGAATGAAGGTGTTAGCATGCATGACTTGACATATTGATTAAAACAAAGATGCACCTTAATTGAAGATCCTGAAGCTATAATGGACTCAGAAAATATTTGGACTGTGGGGTGGAAGGTAAATATGATGCTTAAGACAACTAATACTGGTATTGTACATTTGCCAAATTCTTTTTTGGAGGGAGAGATAGAGGCATTTTATTTTATCCCAGACAACCTAATATGTGTTACAAATGTGGTTCAGTGGCTCACCTAAGTAGTATATGTGATAAGCCAAGATGTACTGTATGTGGGGAATCAGGGCATGTGGGGACACACTGCATAAATGAATGTAAGTGTAATTTATGTGAAGAACTGGGCCATACCTTCCAAAATTGTAAATGGGCAGCACATAACATACAGGATCAAGGAGATGATGAAGAACAAAGATTATTAATCACGCTTACACAAAAAAATAGGATAGGGAAACAAAGGCAACAGACACCACCAGAGCCAAAAACTGAGAGAGAGACCCCTCTCCCCACTCCTTTATCCTTATCTACCACCACCCAAATGGAATTATTGACAAACAATCTGAAGGGTGGTGAGGAGTCTGTGGTGAAAAATGCTCCTGAAAAACAGGGTTTAACAGAGAAAAGTAGATTAGAGGCCTCAACCTCCAGGGATACCCCAGCTTCAGAAGTAGGAAAGACTGGGGACAATATGCCTTCCAACCCAGATCCGGAGGAAGCAAGAATGTCTACAAGACAGAAAACAAAGGTACTTCCGATAAGGCCTTCTTTAAAGCAAGGTATGGTGACTACTGCAAATAGGTATGACATACAACAATCAGAGGATACAGAGGAAGACTCTGATGACTCTTCAGTGGCATCCTCGATACCTGAGGGCACAACAGACACAGAAAAGCAGGAGAGGCCCAAAGGACCTCAAAAAAGAAAAGCTAAGATGAAAACTAAGCAAAAGAATAAAATACAAGGAGGTGAATAATTAATGAATAGGTTATGAATGCACCATTTTCTTTCCACTCTGTGAATGTCAACAGTATTAAGAGACTGGGAAAAAGGAAAATCGTGTTTTCTTTTTAAAGTATTTACATTTTGGAATTTTCTTTCTGCTAGATGTTCAACTGCACTCATTAAAGGAAATTCAGGAAGCCATGAAAGCATGGTTTATCGGATCATCATATTGGTCAATGGGACAAGAACCATGCTCAGGGTTAGGAATTTTGTTTAAAATGCCTGAAGATAAAGTATTAAAACTTTATGACATGGTGTCTGGGAGAGTACTCATTATGGATGTTCTAATACAGTATACACAATTTAGACTAATAAATCTCTATGCACTGCAAACTAAAGAAGCCAGATGTGAGATACTAAATCTGTTACAACCTTATCTATGTTCGGTACAACACATAATTTTCTCAGGAGATTTTAATTGCCCACTAGTAGCAAAAACATCCAAACAGTATTGTGATTCCAATGTTTTGTCACAAATTACACATAAGGATAAACTGAGGGATACATACTATCTACATACACAAAAAGAAACACCTACTTTTCATAAAGGTCACTTAGCATCCAGAATAGATTATATATTTACCTCTAAAATATGAAGACATTACCAGCTGAAATACTTCCTGCAGAATTCTCAGATCACAACATAATAACAATTAAAGTAGGGACCACTGCTGCCCTGAGTAGAGAACCAGGATTCTGGAAAATGAATGTCTCATTGTTGCCTGACATGCACATTCTTCAAACAATAAGAATTTTTTTCCAGGCTAGAAAATCTGTCTTTATTATGTTTGATATTTCAATCAACTAGCAGGAAGACACTAAACTCAACATGCAGAAAATGTATAAGCAATTTAGTAGGTGTCGGAGTAGGAGGCAATATTTTGACTATTTACATAATAAAAAATTGTTGCAACAACTAATGTCTATGTCCTATGAGACAAGACAGAACCTCATGGTGCAAATTAATAGGTTAAAGCAACAAATGATGGATTTTCATGCTCAAAAAGCAAAAGCACTGTATTATCAACAGCATTTTGGGACCAGAAGGAAAACAGATGTACAGTAATTTGTCCTTTTGAAAGTTATATAAGGAGAGCACAAGCAAAAGATATGTCACTTTTAAGGGATGAAAATGGGATTGAATGTACAACCAAGCAGGATATTTTGCAAATACTGACAAAGTATACCTTGAATATGTATGTGCCATTGGACACAGAGAATATGTTGTAAGGAGTTTTTTTGGATATATGAGACATTCCCAAAGTACAACAAATAAAGTTGGATGCTCCAATTCAGCCTATACAGGAAAGTAAAGTTAAAGAAGCACTTTCTACATTTGCAGATGGTAAATACCAGGGCCTGATGGCCTACCGAATGAACTTTTGAAAATTATAGGGCCAGAACTATTGCCTGAATTAACAGCAGTCTTTAAGTAAATACTATTGACCAAAAATGTCCCTTTATACATGAATATGGGAATATTAAACTACCTCTATAAAAAGGGATAAAAACACAATTACAAAATTGGAGAGCAATAAGCTTCTTAAACTCAGATTTTAAACTTTTGACTAAAATATTGGCAAAAAGAATTGCGTCAGTAGCTAATATTTTACTTTCCTCAGCACAAACATATGCAATACCAGGCAGACAAATACACAGCCACTTGTTAATAATCCTGGAATTAGTAGAGCTGGGTAAAGTAGGGAATGTTGATGGATACCTGATCTCATTGGACCAGGAAAAAGCATTTGTTCATGTAAGCCACACTTTTTTATGAGAAGTTTTAAAATATTATCATATTCCAGATATAATGATAGAATGGTTCAAAAGCATATACAATACAGCCACTGTAGTACCAATTGTGCAAAGCTGGAGATCCCCCATGATAAAACTACAAAGGGGAGTGAGACAAGGTTGCCCACTGAGCCCTATTTTGTATGTTTTTTTATAGACCCCTTATTAAGAAGAATAAATACTAATAATGAAATAATGCCAATACAAGTAAATGGGCAAAATTTCCCATTTAAAGCTATAGCCTATGTGGATGATATGAATATAATTGTAAGAAATCAACAATCGATTTCCACAGTGATTGAGGTTTGTAAAGGCTTTGGGAAAATGTCAGGGGCATATTTGAATCTCAATAAGTGTATAGGTCAAAGGTAAAATTCTACTATAGAATTCAAACACAGAATTGAAGGGATTTTAATACAACCTGGTCCTTTAAATATTTTAGGTATACATTTTGGACCTGGAGAATTGGATGAAATGCACTCGGGGAAGAAATTAGATATAGGGAAGCAGAAAATAGCACAATGGAATAGATGGAAGATCAGTAAGAAAAAGAGAATTTACCTTATTAAAACATACCTCATACTGGTATTCTTATATATTAGTTACATATTTCCCTTCCCAAAAGCAATGGAAACAGTGCTCCTCAGTATTTTTTTCCAGGCATGCTGGGGAAGTTGCTTGAATCCTCTGAGAAGAAATATATTTTATTTACCATTTAAACAAGGAAGATTGAACATGATAAATCCCATTTTACTTTTTAATACTTTTTCCTATGCAGCAATTTGAAACCTTTGATTATGAATCAAAATGCAGGATGGGAACCTTTATTGGGTGGAAAATGTAAACACTGGTTACAACAATGGGAAACACAAACACTTAAATCATTTCCGAGATCAGCATTGGTACCCGAATATATAAGATGGACCTTTCTAAGAATAAAGCAATAGAAATTAACCATACAACAGGTATTAACCTTACAAAGGAAGAAGCTGTATTTTTCATAATGTCTTCTCTGTGCATGGAGGATATAGTATTTCATATATGCCCAGTTGGGCACGGAGAAACACTAAGAAAAATATTAAATAATAAAAGAATCCCAGAGCACATGTGGGACTTGCATTGGCTGGCAAGCCATGAAAGAATAAATGTTAAAGCAAATCAAAAACATGAAAAGATGCAGGACAGAATTTGTAGCAGACTGACCTGTATACAACATGAGGAAACCATACAACCCTATTATTCACATGTACTTTTATTCTAGGCATTTGCCAATATGTGGCGCAGCAATGGAAAAATAATATATTCAGTACCCTGACAAATGAAAACATTATGTACAGGGTGTTTGAAAGGGGCTGGGAGAAATGGAATCTAAGCACATTGCATGTGTTAATGATGATTTTAAGTGAAATATTTGGATAACAAGATGTGGCTTTACCTTACAACAAAAAGAAGGGAGTCATATTGAACTGTAAAATAAAATCATGCAAGACTTACAGAAATTATTTTATGTAGAGAAACAAAAGGTTTCAAGAGTTGAAATGCTGGAACTATGGAAAGGACTTCCCTGGATCACAGATAATGATATACTGGTTATATGAAGTGTACAGCTTAACAAATGCTCCCTTAAAATGAGGTTGGCATAGTATCTGTTCTCTTCTTGTATATCTTAAAGAATTGCAATCAGTAGGATTATGTACAGTAAGGATTTTGAAAATGTTTCACAGTGTATGATTTTCTGTGTGGACCTTGTATTATGTATGTTTACAATAAAAAAAATTTCCCTACTCTTTTTGATAAGTGCCATGGGATCTTTAACATCCACCTGAACAGGCAGATGGGACCACATTTTTAACATCTCATCTGAAAGACGGCACCTTAGAAGTGCAGCACTCCGCTCATGCTGCATTACAGTGTCAGTATTGGGATATTAACTCAAGAGCCAGGTGTGGGACTTGAACCCACAGCCCTCTGACAGCCCTCTGATCTCAGAGGTGAATGTGCTACCTGCTGAGCCACTGACACTGCCAGTTGAGGAAGGGCGAGCCATGAGGGGCATAACCTGAGATTGGCAGGTGGGGAGGTTTAAGGGGGAGAAGAGGCATCACTATTTCACTGAGATGGTGGGGATGGAGATAGTGGGAGGCTTCACAAGAGGGAGGGGTGACACAAGGGTGTAGTCCGGCGAGAGCAGGGTATGTAAAGGGTCTGCAGGAGGTCACAAATGGGGGGGTAGTCTTAGTGAGTGAACTGTAGGCTGAACTTGAGCAGACTCGATAGACCACTGTACCTAATCTGCTAGCAATTCAGTATGTTAGTTATATGCGCACACCTCTGCCACTTGTAGCCTTCCATCCCCCAGTACACTTACTATCAGTCTCATTCACCTACCACATGTTACCCAGGGTATTACTGTAGCTTTAGGGAATGTTGTTTGGCAAGGGCTCACAGTCAGTTATGAAGCAGTTGTGTTACCAGGTTTAGCTCTGGACTTAGGCATCGTTAGACAAAGATGAGGTGCACTCCTACAGGTGGTACTTAAATATAGAAACATAGAATTTTGTGGCAGATAAGTACCACTTGGCCCTCACTGTCTGTCCATTTTTCCCTGTTTATCCTGTCCTGTCACTGCAGACCCTGCTTGATCTCCAGCTCTCTCTCCCCCCTTGCTTTCCATCTAAGATTCCCTTGTGCCTATCCCATGCATACTCGAGGCCCACAACTGTTTGCCCACCACCTACTTCTTCAAGGTAAGTTCCTGCTTCTAGGTACAAAAGGCAGATAGAGACTGTAGGCTAGATTCACAATAGCCTGGAAATTCCCACAGCTGCAGGAAAACATCTGTACAAGTGGATTATCACTTGCAAATCCACAGGTCACCACAGTTTTCCTGCAGTTAGGGGTATTCACAAAGGTGGAGCTGGATTCCGACCAGCTCCACGAGTTACAGTGGCTTGTGGGAGGTGTTGCCAGGGAAGTCTCTGCACCTACAGAGAACTGTTATGGCTGGTGGGACCAGCTGTAACTTCATGTGCAAGTGCTCCACTGTGGATAGCAATCTTCGCAGCTGGAGAGATTTTGGTCCACAAATGGAGTTGTGGCATGGGACTTAGTCCCAAAACGTTTAGTGACTCTAGCCTAGAATGTTCTTTTCTTCCATAAATCAGCTTCAAGATTGTGTCAGGATGATATGGTATCATTAGATGTTAAGGGATACAAGCCTCTGGTATGACAGCAAGATGTTCAAAAGATACCACACACACATTAGCCACATTTTGACCCCCTCTCTTTTAAGGTGTTTTATTCATTTGCCAAGGATGAGTCGTTAATTAGGGACTTCTATTTGGCAAGGGTTTGCAGTCATTTAAAAACATTTGTTTTTAACTGATTGGGGGAGGGGATGAATATGCTGGGCTCGATTCTCAAAGCTCCCGGCACAACACAAGAGGCTTGAAGCACAATGAATGGCACACAGTTCCTCGTACACCAGATGATGCATGGGGAGTGATTCTTAATGGCAGCCTGCATCAACTGCAGGCTGCTTGCTCTAAATGGGGCTTGTGCTACCCATGCACCCAAAAAAGGACTGTGGCATGGTGCTAGGGGGCACATGGCAGATGCAAGCTGCCACATTCCCAAAGTGGGATTCTCAGAACTCTTTCAGAGGGAGAAATTCTAAGTGCCCTTAGGTTTCCCGATCTCGCCCGTTAACATATATTTAATGCAACCCTCTTCCCTAGTGTTCTGGTGGCCCCCCTGATCCCCAATCTCTCCCATTATCATATATTTAATACAGCCCTCTTCCCAAGTGATCTAGTGGCCCCCCAAATCCCCAATCACACCTGTTATCATATATTTAATACAGCCCCCTTCCCTGGTGGTCTAGTGGCCCTCCACCACAGCAGGCAGTGCTCACCACCCCACACCACCCCATCCCAAAACAAAGCCAGTGACTGGCACAGCCATCCTCTCACCTCCACGGCAGGCCACTGACTGAACTGTCACAGAGTGAGTAAAGTGTATGTGCTCATTGATTAATCAATGAGCTCGTACACTTCACAGGATGTGCTCAGTGACAGTTCAGTCGGCAGCCGGACATGGAGGTGAAAGGAGGAATGTGCAGGTCACCAGCTCAGTTTTGGGATGGGGAGCTGGGTGGTTGACACTACATGCTGGGGGGGGCCACTAGACCACCAGGGAAGGGGGGCTGTATTGAGTATTATAATTGCAGGCAAGATTGGGGATTGGGGAGGCACTAGATCACTAGGAAAGATTGCTGTATTAATTATTATGATACCAGGAGAGATTGGGGATCTGGGAGAGGGGCCACTTGACCACTAGGGAAGAGGGTTGTATTAATAATTATGATACCAGGTGAGATCAGGGATCGAGGGGAGGGCCTCCAGACCACTAGGAAAGAGGGCTGTATTAAATATATGATAATGGGTGAGATCAAGGATAGGGGAGTGGGCCCATTAGACCACCAGGAAGGGGTATCTAATTAATTATGGCTACAGGGACATCGGGGCAGGGGAGGGGGTGTTTACAGCTGGTAAAGGGGGATCAGGACTGGGGGGTGCTGCTCACCACCAGGGACTTGCTAGAGCAGTGCACAGCTGCCCCACAGTTTGTGGCATGCCTTCCAGATGTGCCACCTGTTTGTCGCATGACCAGGGTTGCTACAAGCCACAGGACTTTGCTGCCAGGACCCTGACCAATAGTTAACTGGATGCAAGGTCCCTGGTGCCCCAGGCTTTGATGCAAGTTGACATTTGATACAGCTTGCATCAGTCAACAGGCTCTTTGAGATTTGAGCTGGCTTTTTTCTCTCAATGGTCTAATCCAGTGGTGGATGTTTGGAGGGGGTGGAATTTGCTCTGTGTTGATTTATTACATTGTAATTCTGAGGCATGGTACATGGCACAAAATGCTGCATATTGCTTCTGTCCTGTAGTCCCATAACTTTGAGGTAGCTACAGAGCTACAGTTCGACTTATTGTTTGCAGATAATGTGATAGTAACCTTAGATGGGGTGGACACAATTCATTTGGTGACCAGTATCTGTTGTTCAGATACCATAGTAAAGGTAACTTTAGATGTTAAAAGATGACTTGGTCATGATGATAGGTACCTAGGTGTTCAGATATCACACCACACAACACACTGATGAGGGCATTAGAAGTAAAGAGATACCATGTCTCTCTTGATAAATATATTCTTTTTACAGTCATGGAGCAAGTTTCATGGCAATTTATTTATTTTTCTTATTTATTTAGTTGTAATTTGGAAAACACCTTTGAGCACAAGTGCTTATTTACAAAGGTTCCACGTTAGTAAAGGACAAAGAACAAAAGGACTCTGTACATATACCAGCTTAAGAGGAGCCTGGTCCTGTACAAGCAGCAACATTTACAAGCAGGGTTATCTACAGACTGTATCATAGCAGTCCCAGGGAGACACAGTTTGCAAGTATCAGTAAGATTTTGACAGTAAAGGATCAACATGGTAAAATGGATATTAGTCATTTAAAACAGCAACAGGCAGACTTCAGTGTGAGTTCTTTTTCCAGAAATTTCCTAAACTGCAAAGAAAGGAAGGAAGGAAGGAAGGAAGAAAGAAAGAAAGAAAGAAAGAAAGAAAGAAAGAAAGAAAGAAAGAAAGAAAGAACAATAAGGAGGAAGTTATATAATGAATAAATTAATGAAGAGAGAGGTCTTGAATATGACCTAATATATCAACATATACAAGAAAGTGCATATAGCAATCAGTTATGCTGAGCTGTTATGCATTTAAATTTTTTATTTTATTTGTATCTTGGATTGAAAATACCTTTGAGCTAGAAGCTCATTTACAAAGGTTCCACATCATATTGTTACATATAGACACAGAATACAATTAATACAATGGAAAATTACAATTATAGGAATAAATACATTCCACATCAGACAGTCAAAAAATCAGTACAAACAGAGATACTGGGAAGAGGAAAGCTAAATTTAGGGAAATACATTTCAGAGAAATGATACATTCCAAGTCAGTTTGGCAAAAATCAGTACATACAGATGGTACGGGGTCACTATGTTGCATGCAAGAACAGTGCAGTTAAAAATGCTGCAACTAAACAGCCCAAACACAAACAGAGTTGGGCAGAATAGCATGCCCATTGACAACAATGGGACTTTATGTATTTTGTGAGGTTTTTGCTGCCACCTCCCAGTTCTTAAATAACTAACTCAGGTGTGTGTGTGTGGTGGGGGGGTGTTTGGATATGGCAAAAAGCTTGGGAGGGGGGAGGTTTATTTTTAAAATACACCAAAATAGTAGTAGCAGGAGGGACATGAGGGGGAACCGAACCATGGTCCCCGGTCTCCCAATTACACCATGTGCTGGTGCCCTAGCCACTCTACCATGGGAGTGGCTCAGACAGGCCCTCAGCACATGGCTACTTAACAGATCCTGTATTACATGCAGAGTGACGGGGTAGAGGTATTTCCCTTTCCCTGTCATAACCCTGTCACTCTACATGCTCGAGCAGTTATTGCTGCACTATTCTGTGTGCAACATACAGATTACAGTGATGTTTGAGCTCTTGTTCACTGGAATAGAATACATGAATGCTTAGTGCTGAACTACCAAAGTTAAACTTAGTTACAAGTTGAACAGATTAATTTGTGACTGATTGTTGCAGCATATAACAATAAGGAAGCAGAGGGAGCAGAGGTGGATAATGTGGATATGGGCAAGGATGTAGGGTAAGTGTGGATATGAGCAAGGATATAGAGTAAGAAAGAGGGGGAGGGAAGATAAGATAGGGTAAGCATGTCCACTCAGGAGGCATTTGTCAAGTGGGTGTTAAGAGTTGGCCTTTGAGGGAGATGTGGGTTGGGTGGGGGTAGACTGGGGAGGGGGAGAGGAAAGGGGGGTGGAAGATTGGTGGGGGGGCATGGGGGAGAGTGGAAGTGGGTATGGAGCAGGGAGAGCTCTGGTATTCGCAGCTAGGAAGTAAGTGCTAAAGCTGTATTTAGTAGTGTTCTAGCCTGAAGTCTTCTTAGTGTGGGCAGTCACAAACACTGAGTGCTAAGAGGTGGGAACATAGCTTACTTTTGAATGGTGCAAGCTTAGTTTCACCCATGGCGTCACTAGTTAGGGAGTTGAGCCAGGTGAGGGCACAGTTTACGAAGGACCTCTTGCCCTTCTGCAGTTTGACAGAAGGAAACCTTGAAAGGATTGTTGTTAGAAGCCCTTGTTTGTCGGGTGTTATTCATTGGGCTAAGTAGGTTCTGGACTCTTGCTGTTATTAGTCACAAGGTCATTTTTTTTAGCAAGCAGGCATGCCTGATATTGCAGCCTGCCTTTCAAACTGAGCCATTCAGATTGTGCATACAGTATAAGTCACAGGAATGTGTGAGCCTATGGGCTCCTGTGATCAGTCTACATGCTTTATTCAGAGCTATGGAGATCATTTTAAGGGTGGTGTCAAGACTGAAAGATGGCTTTATCTGATACAATTGTTAATTGTTCAGGGTCACTTATTAATCTGGTGTTCTTAAACAAAGTTTAAGATTACATTATTCCTGAAAGCAGACTTTAGAAAAACAGTGTAGCAAAATACATGTCTCTTCATAGACAGGCTAGAATAGAAATAAAAATATGAGAAGGGGGGCAGAAAATAATTAAATACATATTAAATTTGAAACGTATTCTTAGGAAATCCAGGTTTTAGCACTGACCTGCCCTCTTTGGCCCACAAAATCCCCATTTATATCAATGGGATTTGCTGTGAGACTGTATATCAGTTGACAGCACATCTGCTTCTGGTCAAAGGTCATTTCTATATACACTACCTTCCTTTTTTTAATTCTTTATTATCCATCTTTGAATGTTTAAACAATTCAGTCATGACCTTTAAGATTAAATTAAAATGCTATTTATATGAGGAAAGTGATTGTAAATGTTCATCTTAATGGGTTTTTTTCTTCACTTTATCTTATTAAAAGTTTCCAGAAAGATAAAACACACAAAGCACATAGATCTAAAGCATCCTCCATATGATGATCAAAAGAGAAAGGAAAAGAAACAAGTTATACATGACAATATATACGCTTTAAAAGAAAAGGATTCTGGTGACTAATCTAAATTCAGACTATTACCAAAAAAGGAGAAAAGAGACGATGATGTCATTGAGTAGTAAGGAATTAATACAAACTGTATAAAATACAATGTTAAAGGTATCCAACATGTAAAAAGTCAATACAAGGCAATATCTAAGGTTTGTTAAGTGATAATAGTATAAGACTGACTCAAGAAAGTACACAATTAATAAGCTGTAGAGGGAGGATATAATTGTGAAAAAAGTATAACATTGAGAAAAGGATAGAAGAGAGCAGAAAGAAGAGAGAAATAAAGGTAGGAAAGAAGAAAGGAGAGAGAGATATATAACAGTAAAGGATATATGTGCATGATTATGTTGCAACCCCAAATCAAGGATAAAAAAAAAGTGAAATGAAAATCTGGGTAGTTATATATTAGGGCTTAGAAGCATTAGAGATATTAATGTACTTGAAATAATCCCACCAACAACCATCATATTCTTTGAGTTGGTCATGTGAAAGATGGGATAATCGATCTAGATACGCATATTAGGTTAGGTTTTGAAGATCATCTGCTAATGGTGGAACATGCACTGATCTCCAGTTCATGAGAATTAAATGTTTGACAAGAAGGAAAAGTATATTTAACCATCTAAATTGGGCATGTGAGAAAGTGATGTTACTAGGGACAAGAATACCTAGCAGGAAGAATTTAGGGTCTAAAGGGAATTGTTGTCCAATAACTTTGGAGGCAAAAGCATGAACCCTAGGCCAAAGTCTATTAACAGGAGCACATGTCCATAGAATATGAAAAATATCACCATCATGTGATCTGCAGTGTCAACAGTTATTGTTATTTAATAATCCCATATGGTATAAAACAGAGGGAGTTCTACACCAAAGGTGTAAGATTTTAATTTGTATTAAAGAGCTACGAGCATCTTTAAATATAGAATGAGAAAGGCACCACTGTACATCATTGATGTTATAATTAAGAAGAGTGCTCCACCTAGTTTTAGTGGAAATAGTCTGATCAGGTAAATTATCTATAATATCTCTGTAAATGGAGCTATTCCATTTTGATGATAGGTTAATCGAAAATGAAATGTGATGATCCTGTAATGTAGAATTATGGGCATAATGAGAAAAAGAACTATAAGCATCTCGAATCTGTAAGTACTTCCAAAAGTCTTGCTTGGAAAGGTTCCAGATATTTTGCAGCTCATCTTAATGTTTAATCTGAATGTTTAGTATATGTCTGTTAAGATTGCTGAGAAACTATGTTTGATTTTATTTTTGGTCTGTCATATGTAATCATTGTTCATGTATACTGGTCAATCATGTAAATGGGTCTTTTGCCCATGGACTCTCCAGTTTAAACAAATAAAACTAACAAACAAACAAAGCTCATTGGATGTTGCCCCATGCTGGATTGTAAGTAAAGTAAGTAAGTAAACTTTATTTCTTTATTGATTGATTGATTGATTGTTTGATTGGGGAGAGTGGATGTTGGGTAAGATTTGGGACATGGAGAGGTGGGACACAGGATGGGGAGGGGCACAGGAGGAGGCTGGGGAGGCAGGAGGCATTGGGGATATGTAAGGTGGGGTAAAGGGTCAGAACTGGGGCCAGGAAAGGGGGAAGCATCCAGGGTGGAAACATGAGAAAGAGTGTGGAGTCTTAGTTCTGGGAGCCTCAATACTTAAAAATAGGTGAGGTGGGGAAGGAAGGGTGAATGGCATAGTCGCATCTGGGAGGAGTGCATGCCAGGAATGACAGTGGAAAGGGTGGGACAGTTTATTCTTAAGTGTGCAAAAAGGGGGAAGGAGAGCCTCATATCGTGGTGCACTTGGGCACAAATAACTTGGAGGGTAGCACACTCAAAGAGATGCAAGAGAGGTTCGAGGAGCTTGGGAAGTTGTGTGAGGAGGCATGGAGTTCAGTGGCTTTCTCAGAAGTTCTCCCAGTTCTCAGAACAAGTGCAACAAGGAAACTAAGAATAGAAGAGTTTAACACATGGCTGGGGACCTGGTGTCAGACCAAAGGGTACAGGCTGGTGGGAGAATGGAATAGAACTTGGGATAGCAGTGACCTGTATGCCCAGGACTGGTTACACTTGAGCAATGAGGGCTCTGGGCTCTTAAAACAGAGACTGGGGGACTACAAAGCAACCAAGGTGGATTTAAACTAGATGTGGGGGGAGGTGAGTGGATGGAAATCAAACAATGTCTCCAGGTGGGGGAGCCAAATGAGCTTACCCCTCATACCAGTAGGATAACAGCAGGGGTGTGTTCACACAGTGTCACTGACAATATGGTTCAGAAGGAGAAGGATGGAAAGGTCACATATTGTAGGGTAGTCTCCATTAATGTGAAGAGCCTGGGGAACAAAGCAGCCAAGTTACAGGCTCTGATGGCAGAGGGGGAGGTAGACATAGCTGCCATCACTGAAACATTGGCCACCCAATACCAGGACTGGGACCTGGTGATCCCAGGGTACAGACTTTACTGCAGGGACAGGGAAAAAGGGAAAGGAGGAGGGGTGGTTATTTATGTGAGGGATTAAGGTGTGGCAGGGAGCAGGGGGAGGAGGGTAGGGCAGACGCATTATGGATACAATTCCTGGATTTGAGGAACATGACACTTAGCATGGGGGTGGTGTATAAACCCCTGTCTCAGGTGGAGGACTTGGATAAGGAACTAGTGGGACAGATAAGAAGGGTCAGCAGGAAGTGTAACACCATGACTGTGGGAGACTTCTATCTGCCAGGGGTAGATTGGAGCACCCTGGCCACCTCAAGCATTAAGGAGCAGATCCTCCTGGAGGTTTTCCAGGACAGCTTCCTGGTACAGATGGTAAATGAGCTAACCAGGTTAGGTAACATTCTGGGCTTAGTGCTGACTAATGGGGACTTTGTCA
This sequence comes from Neoceratodus forsteri, assembly GCA_016271365.2. Classification (NCBI taxonomy): domain Eukaryota; kingdom Metazoa; phylum Chordata; order Ceratodontiformes; family Ceratodontidae; genus Neoceratodus; species Neoceratodus forsteri. Next base: position 952,573,722 of record CM057454.1, on the reverse strand, counting down.
GGGAGCTGGGATGGAAGATCCACTGGGAGGGAGTGACCACCACATGGTGTGGTTCTCACTTTACATGGGCAGGGAGGTGACAGGAACAAGGATCAGATTGTTGGATTTCAGGTGAGCCAATTTTGGTAGAATGGGGAGATAGTGGCCAGCCACCTAGCCAACATCCATCCACACATGGATGCTAACCAGAAATGGGAAGCTATCAAGCTAGGGCTCACAGAGGCCACAAGCTCCTGTACTAAGACATGAAGCAAAATGACTAGGTCCAAAAAAACAAGCTGGATAAGTGGGGAGGTGTTGGAGAAGATGAGGGTGAAAAGAGCAGCCTTCAGAAGATGCAAGAGATCCAGTAGGGAAGAAGATAGGGAGGAGTACCTGAAGAAATCAAGAGAGGTGATCAGAGCAGTCAAGGCAACCAAGGCTTCAAGGGAGCTTAGGCTGACACAGGGTATCAAGGAAGGAGAAAAGGATTTCTTCAGGTACATAAGGGAGAGAAGGAATTGCAAGGATCAAATTGTAAGGATCAAAAGGAATGGAGGGTGGGTTGGGAAAGGGGCAAATCAGGCAGAAGTGCTAAATTAATACTTCTGTATTTACTAAGGAAAAGGATGGGTCACTGCCTCAGGGGATAGGAAGGGTAGGTACAGAAGGGGACAGAGATAACTGATTGGGTAATCTCAGTGGCAGGGTATTGGAAGGTCTAAGGGCACTGCAAGTGGATAAGGCATCTGACCAGGATGGAATTCACCTTCAGGTATTGAAGGAATAGGCTGAGATCTTGGCAGAGCCATTGGCAGACTTGTTCAATACCTCTCTGGGAACAGGGTGCATATCCCAGGACTGGAAGATGGCACAATGGTGCCCCTCCACAAAAGTGGTCCCAAGGGTGATCCAGGCAACTATAGACCAGTAAGCCTTGCATCCATTGTGTGGAAGTTAATGGAGACAATCCTTAAGGATATGTTAGTAACCTTTCTGGAAGGGAATAATCTACAGGATGGAAAGCAACATGGGTTTGTCTCTGGCAGATCCTGCCAGACCAGTCTGGTGGACTTCTATGACTGGGTGACTAGGGCACTTGACAAGGGGCAGGTGGTGGAGGTCTTGTATCTGGATTTCAGCAAGACCTTCGATTCAGTGCCACATGGGAGGCTGAATAGCAAGCTGGGATACCAGGAGGCAGGAACGAAGATGGTGAATTAGGTCAAGAACTGGTTGCAAGGGAGGCAGCAGAGGGTGTTGGTGGGATGGGAACTCTCAGCTCCAAGGGCTGTGAATAGTGGAGTGCCACAGGGCTTGGTACTGGGCCCGGTGTTGTTTGGCATTTTCACTGCCAACATCTCGCATGCCATTAAGAACAAGATAAGCCTTTTTGCGGGTGACACAAAGATTGGGTCAGTGGTGGATGACACAGCAGGGTGGCAGGGGCTGCAAGAAGATCTGACCAAACTTGAGTGCTGGTCAGACACATGGCAACTGGGGTTCAGTGCAAAGAGGTGCAAAGTCATGCACATGGCAGCAAGGAACCCAAGGAGCTGTTACCAGTTGGGAGTGTACAGATAGCCACTACAGAGGAGGAGGAGGAGAAAGATCGGGGGTGATAATAACTGGGCAAATAAACCATTCAGTTCAGTGCAGAAAAGCCACATCTAAAGTCAGTAAGGTGCTGGGGTGCATTTCTATAGGTATCACCTCCTGGAGAGGGGAGGTAATCCTGCTACTGTACAGGTCATTGGTGAGGCCGTACCTGGATTACTGCATACAGTACTGGTGTCCATACTTAAGGAAGGATGTTAAATTACTGAAGGTGTCCAGTGCAGAATGCAAGGATGATCCTGGAATTGGAGGACAAACCCTGTGAGGAAAGGCTAAGGGAACTGAACATATACTCCCTGGAGGAGAGGAGGGATAGGTGAGATATGACAGAGACCTTTAAATATGTGAAGGGTATTAACAAGATTGGTACAGAGGGGATTTTTAAGTTAGAGGGAGGGAGGAACACAAGGGGGCATGGTTTGAGACTGGAGGGTGAAAGATTCAGGAGAGAAATGAAGAGGCACTTTTTCACAGAAAGGGTGGTGTCTAGGTGGAATGCACTGCCCGAGGAGGTGGTTTCCTGCAAATTGGTAGGCAGTTTTAAGAGGGAGTGGGACAAAGTGAGGAGGAGGGTCACCGTTATGAGGGTTGGGGGGGAGCTGATGAGTTAGCGGTTGGCTAGCTGGCCACTTGAGCAGACTTGATAGACTGTATGGCCTTTATCTACTGGCAGTTTCATATGTTTGTATGATTGAGTGATTGATTTATTTGAGGTTTGGATTACACCTTTGAGCATAAGTGCTCTTTTCCAAAGGTTCCACATCAGTAACAGACAGGTATACAAAACATTGAGGAACAGGGGCCACATCTGTGACAAATAAAGGCATTTGAATAGGTAAGGTATTAACTACAAGATTTCACCAATTTAAGAGGAGCCAGGTCAGGTACAGACAATGGGGTGCAAACAAGGTACATCAGCATAGAGATAAGACAAAGGCAGTCAAGCCGCAACATTATACAGAGAGGTAAGTGGTCATAAACAACAACGGCAAGCAGATTTCAGTGCAAGTTCCTTTCTTAGGGAATTGTTAAAAGGTGAAATTTTGGAGAGGTCCAGTAAGGATCCAGGGAGTTCATTAAACCACCGTGCAGCTTGGATAGAAAATGTTCAACTACTCTGGCTAGTTTTCTGAAACGGGACTTGTAGGGCATGTTGAGACATACTCCTTGTAGTGTAGTTGCTGTTTACTAGGCAGAAGAGGTCACTGATTGCAGAGGAGGTGAGGCCCAGGAGTGCATTTTTAACCAACAGACAGGACTGGTATTTCAGCCTATTCTGCAAGGGAAGCCAGTTGGTAAGCACATATAAAGAGCAAGTATGTATAAGTCTATCAGCCCCACTTACAAACTAACAGGCTTTGTTAGGGACCATTTTTACCCTGCCAAGTACTGAGTCATAGGCAGCTCCATAGATTGGTAGACTGTAGTCAATGGGGGGGAGTACCATATTTCAGACTGCCAGGTGTCTAGCTTCAGTGGTAAGATTTAATCATTGTCAGAAGAGCACCCCTAGTTTTCTGTTGGCCAGATCTGTAATGTTGTCAACATGAGGGGAAAAAAAGAGGGTTGTCATCCAGGGTGATACCTAGATATTTAAATGATTCGACCTGTTCAAGGGTAGCACCAAGTGAATTTTGAATACCCAAAGGAGGGACTATTTTCTTTCAGTGAATTCCAGAGAACAGCATTGTCTTAGTCTTTTTATAGTTTAGGACAAGTTTATTGTTCCCATACCAGTCCTCCAAAAAATGTAAAGCTTGACTGCAGGTCACGAGAAAGATCCCAGAACTGTGGGCTGGTTTTGAAAATCACCACATCAGTAACATCTTAGAATGAGGGCAGGCTTCAGGGAGTCCATTAATCAATAGGCCAAAGAGGAGTGGACCAAGAATAGACCCCTGAGGACCCCAACTGTGACACACGGAGTTAGAGAGCAATCTATCAATCCTTACTCTCTGTGATAACTCCATAAGATAACTACGAAGCCAATATGCAGTTTCAGATGAGAGTCCAAGGGCAAAGAGCTTGTCCAACAGAAAAGGGTGGTTGATGAGATTGAAGGCTTTCATCAAGTCTATGTATGCAGCACCAACCAAGCACCCTTTGTGAAGGGCATCATGCAGGGGGTTGGTGTACTCAGTGAGGGCTGTTATAGTGCTGTGTAGTTTCCTAAAGTTGTGTTGCTGCTAACACATTAGGTTGTATTTGTTTAGGTAAGAGATTAGTTGGTCTGATGCAATTTTTTCCAATGCCTTGGACAGGAGGGGAGAGGCTAGAGATTGGCCTATAGTTGGTCACTTTAGAGTGGTCCCCACTTTTTAGCACAGGTATAAATAATGATGCAGCTTTCCAGATATCAAGGAACTGGGAGAATTGCAAGGACAAGTTAAAAATCTTCATCAGGGGAATGGCCAGCTCATCTAGCACCAGGGTTAGTAGCTTCGTGTCTACCTTATCACCACCCATCCTTGTCTTGCCCAGGACCCTTTTCACATAATGGAGTGTTTCCTTTATAGTGACATGCCTAAAGTAGAATTGGGAGATATTGGTGAGAAGGCCACTTTGGGTACTTTGTCAGTAAGGTCATCTGCATTGTCCTCAGTTACCTTGTCTGGGGGGAGGACCAAGCTCAAGTTGGTGAAGACCTCATTGAATGTGTTTGCTATTTTGAATAGTGCAGTGGTGATAATCCCATTTGTGTTGAGCATTGTTGGAGTTAATTTGTCTTTGTTACCCAGGAGATCCTTAAGGCTGGCTCCAAATTAATTCCCATTGCTCCAAATTTTTTTCTGCTGATCCTCATAGAAGTCAGCTTTAGCTTTCCTAACCTCTCTGGTACACTTGTTGCAGGCACCCTCGTATCTTTGAAGATCTGCTGGTGACCCAGTGCTCCTTGCTCGAGACCAGAGATTGCCCCTGCCTCATAGTAGGGAGGGTAATGTTGGTGTGATCCGCCCAGGCAAGATACCTTGGATTTGGGGGGGAGGGTGAATTTCTTGCACACATCTGTGAAGTAAGTTATGAAGTATTCAAGCACTATATTGCTTTCTGGAAGAGCATTCAAAAAGCTCCAGTTGATCTGAAACAGATGTGCTTTGAAAGCACCTGTTAACCCTTTTGGTAGGACCTTACAGTACTTGCGATTGTTTTTGCAGGAGCCTTTAGGATCTGGGCAGACCATAAACATTGGACAGGTGAGTGGTCACTAATGGCATTAGGGAGGACCTTGACCTTGATTATTCATTCTGGGTATGTGGCAAGGATCCAGTTAATTGGGGGTTTTGTCCCTGTTTGATAGTTGACTCTTGTGTAATGATTCACTACCTGAGTTAGAAAAAGGCTAGATACCATGTTCTTTGTGGTGCTGTTAGATTTAGCTACCCAATTGTTATTAAAATCCCCTATGACTATTGATTCCCCTTTAAGCAGGATTGGTTGAAGTACCTGGCAAATGATTCAATGCCCCTTAGCTCTTTTCCATGTGGTATGTAAACTGATGGAATGTTGATAATCTTATGACTGTTCTCTATTTGGATTTTGACAGCCAGGCATTCACAATCACTTTTGGGATTGTCTGTGGCCAATTTGTGACCGATCAGGGTTGTTTGCAAATAGATCAAGCAGCAACCACCCTTTTTGCTTTTTCAATCCTTCCTAAATAGGTTATACCCATTTAGGGAAAATGTAGAATCAGATATCTTGGAGGTGAGCCATGTTTCTTTGAGGGCAATTATATCCAGCTGGACAAGTGCTACCCAGGCTTCAAACTGGGGGAATTTCAGCAGCAGGTTTCCTAGATTTAATGAGATGATCTTTAATGTTCCTTTGAGGTCACTACTAGTCCCATTGTTATCTGGTGGACTTAGATTGGGATGTATATTTCCTGACAGAAGGAAGAGTAAAAGTAGCAGCATTTTGTAAACTATCCTTCCTTGCCAGCGCATTCTACACTTCTTAATACATGAGCAACCTCTTGTTTCTCTCATAAGATAATAAGATATTGAGTGGCAGGTATGGGGACAGAGACCCATTTTAGTGCAGCGCAGATGTCATAGCTAATCATCTGGCTGTGAGGGATCAAAGCTGAAGGCAGTAAAGCAATGGGCTCTTTCAACATTGGCACTGGGAATAGAGACAGTGAAATTCCTGGATACCATACTTGGTTTAACCACGCCTTGGGGCCATGGCATCACAAGCATTAGGTATATCAGCACTGTTAAAAGCATACTGACATGGGGCAGACCAGGCATTACAAGGTGTGAGATAATTCAAAAGCAGAAGCATGCCATTGTATAGCAGAGGGACTCTAGAAGTTCTCACCACACTGATCGCCCCATCCCAGAGGCTCTGGGCACTGTACAAGTAGGTAGGAAACATATACATCAATAAACACAAAAACAAATAATTAAATAAAACAAATTAAAAATTCCAGCTTACATAAAATGATGCAGCAGTTTACAGTTTGACTACAAGCATTCCAAAAATGCTTTTGAAAAGAGATGCACCTTCAGGCCCCATTTAAAAACCTCTACCGATGGGGCTTCTCTCAAAGATCTTGGTATTGAGTTCTACAATACTGGGCCTGCCACCTTGAATGAACGATCTCCAAGGCCTTAAGGTGAACATAGGGAACCACTTGAAGGCCATTGGTAGAGGAGTAAAGTGAGTGCACAGGGCAAGCAGGAGTCAAAAGGTCAGTCAGCTAACCAGGACTTGATCCTTACAGGGCCTTATAGGTGAGCAAGCCTACCTTGAAGGTGATTCTCCACCTAACCAGCAACCAGTGCCATTTGCACAGAACCAGGATCACATGACAGGACCTCGGAAGGCCCATCAGTTACCTGGCAGCTGCATTGTGCCCCAGCTGCAGTCACCGAATAATCCCACCAGTGACCTAGCAGTATAGAGAGTTGCAGCAGTCAAGCCGCGATGTCAAAAATGCATGTACCAGTGAGGGAAGGTTGTCAGGTGGAATCAGGGCTTTGATCGGGGCAACATTCCTCATGTGGTAAAAAACACTCCTGACAACAGATCACATCTGAGCCTTAAGGTTAGCCCATCATCAAGAATGACACCCAGATTTTTTACCTTGGTGGACGCTGCCAAGGGAGTGGGGCCAGGAAATAATCATGTTCCCATCCCAGCAGTGTCCACACCTGATCAATGACCAGGGCTCAATCAGTAGCACCTCCATCCTGCCAGGCTTGAGTCTTAGCCAGCTAGAGGACATCCAGTCCTGGATCCTGGCCAGACATTTATTTAGCACCTCCATGGTACCATCAGTCTTGGGTGCAAATGACATGTACAGCTGAGTATCATCTGCATATCAGTAAAAACCTAAGCTGTACTAACTGATGATCTCACCAGGAGAAGCATGTTTACTATGAACACTGCAGGTGACAGAATCAAGCCCTGGGGAACTCTACAAGGCTGGGGTTTTGAGCAGGATGAGAAATGTCCCATCACCACCCCCTGTGTACTGCCTTGAAGAAAGGACTCAGACCAGTTGATCACAGTATGAAGCTCTCTTTGGCAATCCAGCAACACTGCATGGTCCACAGTGTCAAATGCTGAGGAGAGATAGAGGAAAACAAGAATTGACTGCTCCCCTCTAGAGGTCGTTTTGCACTCTGACTAACACTGGTTCAGTGCTATGTCTTGATCTAAATCCCAACTAGACGGGCTCGTTGATGTCATGGGCTGCAAGCTGTGTCTCAAGCTGCAGAGCCACCACTTTCTCAATACCCTTCCCCATGAATGGGACATTAGAGATAGGTCTGTAGGTTGTCAAGCTGTCAGGATTGTGTTCGTATTATGAATGCTATCACCAAAGTGCAGCACTAGCAGGATACTGAACTGTCGGGTTGTGCCATCCTTCAGATGAAGTGATAAATCTAGGTCTCATCTGCCTTTTCTGGTAATCGTGCAGATGGGCATTATACATCCCGTAGCACTTTTGAGAAGAGTAAAGGAATTTCCTCAGTGTCCTGGCCATACTTCCCTCATGCACTGAAATAGCTTAATCTGGTTCAATTTCAGTTGGTTTGCATCTGTACCCTCCCCGAGTAGAGGATCAAAATAGGCAGTATTGTCTAGACTTATTTCCCAGTCAATAAAAACAAAAAATAAATATATGGCCATATTTAAAGTGCTATTGGTTATAACTCTGTGTACCACTATACGTTTTTGCCTACCATTAATCTGTTTATAAGTAGTACTGTAAAATGTTGTTTTCCGGTTAATGAATGTCTAAGTAGTTACAATGTGTCACTTGCCAGAGGTACAGCTCAGTTTTGTGTATGTACCTGTGTTTTGAGTATAGATTTGTTGGAGAAATGACTTCTTGAAGAAGTTAGCTTGCAATGTGACAGAAATAAATTGGGAAATCAATATCATATGGTTCCATTTAAAGAAATGTTTCATTAAAGAAGTTCATAAACAAATGTGCAGCGGAAATGTAAAAATCAATAAGTAGTTTTTAATGCTTATATAGATCCCAACTAAGTGTCAGTTTTGTTTGTATTTCCATTTATTATGTCTCTATATTTATCAATGTTAAGGATTCTTTCATTAACAATACCACACAATTTTCTTTTCTTTTTTTTCCCTTGAATTTACTGTACTTTTCTCCCCAGGTCAAATGGCCTCCATTGATCCTGCCCCAACACCCAGCCCCCTCACCCACCTTTTCAAGGACTTACCTGCCACTCCTAAAAACACCCTGGTTTTCTTCTAGGGTGGAGTCATCAGAAGAGGGAATGGTTCCCTCTGATGGAGACTCCACCAATGTGGTTGGAGAGAAATGCCTTGATCAGTACTGGGCAGTCTGTAATGTGGGGCAGAAATCCTCCTACTGCACCTGTCATTCTTTTTCCATATTTCTTGGTCCAATTCTCTATGGGATGCCAAGAGTACACTCATGACATGCGTGCATGCAAGTGCTTTCATTGCATGAAGGGTGCATGTCTGTGTCCCCCTGATTTCACTGCTCCACTTACACTGCCACCTATGGTCACCCAGGTGGCAGTAGCAGAGCAGAAGTCAACAACCCTCCCTCACCAAGGTGGAGAGTGTCTTCTAGGACACTCAGCTCACCTCACCTTGCCCAGTCCACTGATTACTCGGGCCCATTACCAAACTCAGATTGTCAGCATCATGAGTGGTAGCACTTCAGCTGCACTGGTGGGCCACCAGCAATTTTATTGTCTAAAGCTTCTTTAATACAAATGTATGACAAGTTTCACAGGATTAGCAAAAAGTTAAACACAACAGGCAGAAACATTAATAATAATAATAATAAAATTATATTTATTAAGCACCTTATCAACAACCAAGGCACCTCACAATTCATAAATAAACATACATTAAAATACTAACACACAAAAACAAAACAACAATTAAAAAAGGAGAACATCAATTAATAAAATCAGCTATATCAATTACCAAAGACCTGGAGTCACAAATATGTTTTAGGGATTGTTTAAATCCCTCCAGAGTTGTGCACTCCCAAAGCTGGCAGGGTAGAGAATTCCAAAGGGTAGGGGCAGCATACTCAAAAGCTCTCGCCCCCGATGTTTTTAAACAAACCCTTGGAATCTCTAGCAACCTCTCATCGGCCGAGCGGAGAGATCATCCAGGGCAGTAAAAAAACAGGAGCTCTTTCAGGTAGTCAGAGCCCTGTCCATGTAGGGATTTTAAAAGTCTGCAAGCCGACTTTAAAGGTGATCTGCCACTGAACAGGCAGCCAGTGCAGTTCACACAGAACCGGCAGAATATGACAGGATTGAGGAGACCCCATCAATAGCTGGGCTGCTGCATTTTGCACTAGCTGCAAGTGGCAGATTTCTACCCCAGGCAGCCCTAGGTAGAGGGAGTTGCAATAATCCAAGCGTTAGGACACAAAGTCATGGATCAAGGTGAGAAGATCTCCAGACAGAACCAGGTGCTTAATCCTGGTGATATTCCTAAGATGGTAGAAGGAAGATTTGGTAACAGCCAACTCCTGCAAATGTAGGGTCAGCCATTCATCAAAAATTACCCCCAGGTTATACACCTGTTCAGAGGCTGGGAGTGAGACACCATCAAGAAAAATTCCTAAAGGTGAACCAGCTCCCAGCCCCTCTATCTGGTGACCCGGATCCACTACCAACACCTCTGTCTTTCATGAGTTCAACTTCAGCCTGCTGGCATCCATCCACTCCTTGATTTCCTTCAGAAAGTTGTTAAAGACTGAGACAGCTTCAACCTGGTCAGGTGTGAAAGACAGGTAGAGCTGGGTATCATCAGCATAGCAGTGAAACCTCAGCCCATACCTTTTTACAATGTCTCCAATGGGAAGCATGTACACCGTGAACAACATGGGGGAAAGCACCGAGCCCTGAGGGACTCCACATGACAGAGAGGTGGGGTATGAAGAATAAACTCTTGACACCACTCTCTGTGTTCTACCCTTGAGGAACTATGTAAACCACCTGAGGACCATGCCTGACAGTCCACAGATGTGCCTCAGGTGCCCCAGCAATACCCCATGGTTCACGGAGTCAAATTCTGATGAGAGACCCAGAAGGACTAAGATAGAATGACTCTTCTGATCACTGGCCATCAGGGGATCATTGAACACCCAAACCAGCGCTGTCTCAGTACTATGTTTCTTATGGAAAATGGATGGAGTGGTTTGTAGGCATCATGGATGGTCCAACGGTCCTCCAGTTGTGCTGCCACTACTTTCTCAACCACCTTCCCCAAAAAGGGAAGGTTTGAGATAGGTCTGTAGTTTGCATGGCAGCCTGGGTCCAAGGTAGCTTTCTTCAAGAGGGGTGTCACCACCGCTTCCTTCAGAGAGGTAGGAAACTCTCTGGATTCCAGGGAGCACCAGACTATCTGTGCAAGGATCGGACTGATGACATCAATACAACCCAAAATTAGGGATGTTGGTCTGGGGTCCAAACTACAGTACATAAGGTGCACAGCCTGGATAATCTGCGTGACATCCGTGAACTCCGGTCAGGTGAAGGTACTCCAAGAAGTCCGAAGTGTAGTGACCTTGGACTGATCAAAAGCAATGCCCTTAGAGTGTGTTGGTTGAAGTGCTGCTCTGATGTCAGCCACCTTGTTAGCAAAGAATTGAGTGAGCTCATTGCACTCTAATTGCAAAAAAGCTTTCTGCACCTGCAGACAGGTTGGGTTGCACAGTCTGTCTACAGTGTGGAAAAGCTGAGCCAGTCGATTCTGAGCTGCTGCAATCTCTCCAGACAGGAACACTGCCTTTTTACGGGAGATTGCAGATTAATAGGCTTGATAATGGTCTATCAATCTAAGGTGGTCGGCATCTACAGTAGACTTGTGCCAACAACACTCTAGCCTTCATCCTCATCTCCCCATCTCCCTCAAAGTCACATCAAATCAAGGGGATTAAAAGCAAAGGGAGAGAGGATGAACTTGGACAGGAGCAATGAAATCCAGAGCCACCAAGATGGCTGAATTATAGGCCGTCACGAGGGTCTCTGGGTCACTGCTTGCTAATGAAAGGGACGAGAGGTCAAGCACCGTCAGTAGGCTATAAGAGTTAATATCTCATAGAGGATGGTACTTCATCATCTCTACAGGGGTAGGTCTACGAAGGGGGTGCTAAAACTAAACCCCATGGTGTAATAATCAGACCACCGAACTGGTTCCACCCCAAGTCAGAAGTCTCGATCCCTAGGAGAAAGACCAAGTCAAGAGAGTGTCCGTGTTTGGTATAATGATGTCAGTTCATAAACCATGAGAAAAAAGTGTGAGGTAATGCTAAGAGTTAAAAGAGAAGAAAACTGTGCCAAAGTCCTCTAATTCTGAAAGGGCTTGACTAGAAACTGGCAGAGTTGCCAAAATTTGTGTCACACCAAAATTTACAAATTTTGGCATCTTCATTTTACTGACAACTGCAATTTGCAATGTTATTTAACTGGGGAATTGACCAAATTCCTGTGGTGAGTCTATGCTAATTGCCAATTTACAGACAAAGTAGGTAAATTGTGTAGTTTACCATGTAAATTTGATAAATTTGTTGGCAAGAAACAATGTGAATTGCAGTCACTGCAATGAGTTACATGTTTCTGTCTCACACTACTCTAATAAAACCCTACCCTACACACTGTACTGTAATGCCCACCTCCAAAATTTTTTTTAGCCATACACCCCTCTCCCATGTCATGTTGGCACCCTCCTTCCTCATCCCCCTCAACTGGTGAATTTCAAAAGTGGGTGACATAACTTCATTAATAAATATACCCTTCCCCCCACCCATGCACCTAGTACACTCCCCTGCCCTCCCACTTGAGTCCCACCAACAGGTCTGTCAGAGTTATATGACCCACCCACCCAACCCACTCTGGCCCCCATCACCCACATCTCCAATCAGCACCAGAAAAACTGTGACCTGTGATAAAATGAATGGCCCCACAATGCAGAGCATCTTCTCTGTTCAGTGTCCGTCTCAGAAAGTATGTTGAGTCACAAATGAATGGTAAGGTCTTTGCTCCTAGCAAAACCTGATTGACTGAATTTTTAGCCAATCAAATTTTACTAGAAGCAAACTACATCACCATTCATTCATATGGAGCCCATTACCAAGATGGATATTGAACAGCCAAGGCTGACTTCCAGGTGCAACCTGGGTAGAGGATGCATGGAAGAATATATCATAAGCCAAAAACAAAATCACAGTATAACTACACTGCAAATACATACACTTTAGTGCAAGTGGAAAACATCACAGACCTAGAAGATAAACAACAACAATGGAACTATCATATGTAATGATAACTAACATGATGGGACTTACCTGTAGGTGTCAGCTGTCCAGAAATATCAATTTGTATATCATCCATAAATTTCATCAAATCAGCAGCCATTTCATGCAATCTTAAGACACAAAATGATGCTACGGAGGTGCAAGCTGTAATTAACAACATATAGCTTGCCCCTCAGTGACATCACGTTCATGATTTTTTATTAACTAGACTTGTAACACTTCACTAATAATTCCACAGAGCTTGCTTGACATGCTACATCATAGATAACTAAACATATAAAGACTACACTACAAGAGATGGGGGATGAGATGTTTTCCTGCAGATCTCTAGATTCATGTTTCTGCAAAGATGAGTAACTTATTGTTAGAACTCCAACATCATCTGCAAAACATGTCTATAAATTGCCTATAATAGATAAAGAAGTACAGGATTGTAACCATTTATAGTTACATTACTTCTTTATCTGTTCTAGGCAATTCACGGACATGTTTTGCAGACTTAGATTTAAGTTGATGTTGGATTGCCTAGAACAAGTCATTCATCTTTGCAGACTGTGAATCTCATCTAAGAAATTCAAATTAGCACCTTGCATACCATTTACCCCTACTTTGTACTTCTTCCTAACAATATTCCTGACATTTATGTAGTTACATTTTTCTACCAGTTCTCTGTGTGTAGGACTATTGTATTCATTAGGAAGCTGATAGATGACCTAATGTTGCAGGAACTGAAGAATCTCACAATTGTCAAGTTCACCAATTCATGGAACACCCTTAATTCACAATAATATATGAACATGCAGAGCTCAGTAAGCTTGCTACTCCACTCTCCAAAAATGATGCCCTATATGGCCTGAAAAGAAGGATTCTACTTTGATAGAATAAACTGTAAATGACCATGGAATCAATCATGGAAATGTCTACATTCACAGATAGGATCCAATGAACACATTTCTCCTAGTTTCATAGATATAATCCCAGTGACATTAACTTGATCATTTTAACAGGTGTGTTAACTCACCCCAGTTCTACTTTGCACAGCTGAGAGTAACAAACCATGCCAGTGATCCATACTCCCCTAGCATGCACATCACCTCAGAGTTTCTAGGATTCCAATATTGTTTGGTGCGATGCATGTGCAAAAGAATGTAGCTCAAATTAACTTGTAATGTCTCATCCTTATTTTCAAATTTTTGTAAAAGTGCACCAGATCTCATTCCCTGCAGATCAGTAGTTACCTACGAAGTGTGGGCAGTCTTTGCAGAAAGAATACTGAGTTCATTCTCCCAAAACAACTAAAAAAGGTATCAAATATCATGTTGGAATCTCTCATAGAATTTCAAATTCTTTGTGCCATATATTCGGATCCAGAAACTCTTACTTCTTTGACAGGAGCAAGTGACTGGGTGCTATGCATAGTGCAGAATGTGTTTATCTTGCTTTAAAAAATCTCTATGCTACCTCTAACTGTCCATTCAGCTAAAACAATACTGAAAAATGAAATAACATATCTATCTCTACTAGCTAGCTAGCTCTATCCCATAGGCAGTGAGGCAAGGTGGGTGCTGGGAGGACTGTGCATAGCATGGCTCCCTTAACATAGCTCTCTTAGATCTCAGACTGTCAGATGGGCATTCTAAGGGCTTCAGTGGACAAATCACACCTTCCTTGGTGCAGATATCCTGACTTTGGGGCTAAAATCTAAGTTTTGGAAATTTACCCTACCAGAAGTGAAGTCAGTTGATTTCCAGTTTCATAAGTGTATCTTGTGATGCCTATGCAGACATTGGTGAGAACTGGGTGTCTGCCAGTGTTAGCCAGGAGACACTAGGGGCCAGGAGCCCAGCACAAGTCAAACTAAGAAAAATATGTTCTAGTAGTGATTAAGCAATACATGGCATTAATTCTCTTCAGTATCGCTATTGCCTGACTATAGTTACGACCTCGATTTTTCTGTGATTCAGTGGCCCCAGAGACTGCCATGGAGATTGCCATGGAACGTAATGTAAACCATGGAATAGTTTTCCAGTTTACATAAACTGTGGAATAGTATTGTGGAGGTTACACAGATTGCAGAATAGTTTTCTGTAGTTTATATAAACTGCAGAAAACTATTATGCGGTTTATGTAAATCACGGAATAATTTCATTTCATTTCATTTATTTATTTTACCACGATAAAACTCCATTGAGCAAGCTCATTCGCAAGGAGGTCCTGGGTAGGACAGGAATACAGATTTATAATACAGTAAGAATACAAGGATGTACAAAAACACAAAAGTAGAGCACACACACCTCATTGATACAAGGGCAGAGGTCTATTAAAAATAAATTTTATTAGCAAATGCCACACAAACCTGACAGATCTAGAAATAAATGAGTATTTTTTATTGGGATTAACATGGAATGAAACAAGTGTTTAAGTGAATTGAGTCACTGGTTTTCAGAGTTTTGTGGCAGTTTTTCAAAACTGCCACAAAGCTTCTGAAGAAGGACCTGTTGGTTCGAAAGCTAAAGCTTCTTGTTCTTTTCTGTAACATCCATGTTGGTCCAATAAAAGGTATCAAATCATTTGTTTCTGGATCTGTTTTTTAAAGGACCAATACGGCACCTACAATATTTATATTAGATCAAAGATTTCGGATGCTTAATACATCCTTTCTCAAAGTGTATTAAGCATCCGAAATGCATCAGGTTTGTGTGGCATTTGCTAATAAAATTTATTTTTAATAGACCTGTGCCTATGTGGGTCTAGGCAAATAATTCTGCTTTTTCTAAGAGCATAAGAGCAAGTGGATATACTAAAAAGCTCAGCGATGCATCCAAGAAGATCCTTGGTCAGCATCTTGTAAGCCCATGTATACAATTTGTGCAATTTCCTTTTGGAGGTCCACCCTGCTGCTGCACACAGGGTGCAATGATGAGTTAGAGGTGGTAGGTTTGTAGTGAACCTCAATACTCAGTGATAAAGGACATCAAGTTTGTTTATACACGTGGCACTACAGTGGCTATAGATTGTCTGCGTAATATATTATAGGTAAATAGGTTGCTTGTACAAGGCATTTCTGGATGTCCATGGGAAAGCATCATTGGTTTCTATAGTATAATTCAAATCTGAGACTTAGGTTTTTGCAGATTACATCAATGTGCTCCAAGAAGGATAGTTTACTGTTGATCCATACTCCTAGGAATTTGTACCTTGACACTACTTCTATTTGTTCTCAAAGCAGTGTAGTAATGGTAGGGACTGGTGTTTGTTTGTGTTCCTCAGTTTATGTAAATATTATTACATGGTTTACATTAATGGTGAAATATTTTTTTGTTTGTTTGTTTTGCAGTTTGCACTGAAGACAATATAGATATTTGTAACTTGACACTATTTCTAATTGTTCTTCAAGCAGTGTAGTAATGGTAGGGACTGGTGTTTGTTTTGTGTTCCTCAGTGTATGTACATATTATTACATGGTTTACATGACCGGTGAAATATTTTTTTTTTTGCAATTTACACTGAAGACAATATAAACTATGAAAAAAACACGTGTACAGTTCAGATTGACTACTTTAGATGGAGAAAAATGATTCCATGTATAATATAAACCATGACAAATGATTCCACAGTTTATATTAAATGCTGCAGAATGCATTTTGGAATTCCCAGGAATTAAAAAAAAAATGCTGTAAAATATTTTGGAACAGCCCTTGCAAATGAGTTGGCCATAGTGGAGGACTCCTCACCACTTCTTATCTTCTGATAACTACAAAAAGATGTACATCACATCAGCATGTTGATGCTCCCTCCACTGTAAGAGCACTCTCCACCCCACTCTGACTGCTCAGCATTTCTACGGGACAGCTGTATACACTGTGCTGTAGAAGTAATGATGTACAGGCATAAACAAATTAACCTGCTACCCTTTACATTTAAAAAAAAATGAGGATGCGGGGGGTAGGAGTAAAGCCTCCCATTCTTCATAAAAGCAGTGTTTTTATGCTTTATTACATGGGGGGCTGCCTCCCCCCCCCCATATTTTTCAGTATTAGAGCTTCTGCCAAGCTGACAATGGTAACACTCGATCAAGTAGCACTCAGCACTTAGGCACTCAAGTGGCGAAAGTGTAGTATAGTGTAATGTACGCCAGTTCTGTGATGTACCACTACACTACTTGCATGAGTTCAGAGTCCACCACTATCACCCATTAGTTTGCCTGCTAGAGCTTTACCTTAAAAACCAAAACAGGTAAACCCCCAACCAGCTCAGCCCCGCCACCCTTCCTACTCATTCTGAGAGCCTCCTAAGGTCACACAGAAACATGGACGTTGTTGGCAGATAAGGTCTTCTTGACCCACCTAGTCTGCCCTATATTCCCTACCTACTGTGCTACCACAGATCCTACTCAATCTCTTGTCTTCTCCCCTCTACCTTACTTCTAAGGTCCCACTGTGCCTATCCAATGCATGCTTGAATCCTGCACCCACCACCTCTGCTGAGAAGCTGTTCCAGGCATCCACCACCCTCTCCTTTAAGATGTATTTCCTCACATCTCCTCTGAGCCTCCCCCTACTGATTCATAGCATGACCCCTTGTCCTGGAGCATATTTTCCAAGGAAAATGCTACCTTCCTTTACTTTATTAATACCTTTGTGATATCTGAACATTTCTGTCATATCCTCCCTTTCCCTCCTTTCCTCTAGAGAGTACATATTTAGTTCCTCAAGTCATTTGTTGTAGGGCTTTTGATGCAGGATCTCCACCATTTTAATAGCCCTCCTTTCTACCGCCTCCACCCTATCTATGTTCATCCAGAGGTGGAGCCTCCAGAACTGGACACAGTACTCAAGGAGGGGTCTTTACCAGTGATTTATACAGGTGTGATACTGCCTCCCTTCTTCTGCTGGTGATGCCTCTTCGTAGGTACCCAAGCATCCTGCTAGCCTTCCCCTCTGCCTTATCACACTGCTTAGCTACTTTCAGGTCAGAAGAAATGATTATCACTAGGTCCCTTTCCTGTTTTGTGGTTGCTAACACCTTCCTTCTCAATTGGTATGTTGCCCCTGGGTTTCTGTGCCCCAAGTGTATGATTTTGCACTTGTTTGCATTGCAACTTAGCTGCTATTCCCTTGACCAATCTTCTAGCTTTTTCAGATCATCCGTCATTCTTTCCACCCCTCCCCAGAGTGTCCAATGTGTTGCAGATTTTTGTGGTATCCACAAACAAGCATATTTTCCCCTCCACCCCTTCCGCATTGTCACTAATAAAGACATTGAAGAGGACCAGGGTAGTACTGATCCCTGTGGCACCCCTTTTGTTACCTTGCCTTCTCTGGAGTGGACTTCATATACCACCACCCTCTGACTCCTATTGCTTAGCCAGCGTCTTACCTATTTTACTACTTTTGGACCTACTCATACTGTAGGTTGCACAGCTTGCTTACCAGTCTTCTATGTGGATGAATGTCAAAGGCCTTACTGAAATCCAGGTAGGCCACATCTTCCACTCCTCCCAGATCCACTTTCCTGGTCACCCAGTCAAGGAACTCGATGAGGTTTGTCTGGCAAAACCTTCCTCTGTGAACCCATGTTGCCTTTGATCCTGTAATCCACTGGTTCCAAGGTATTCCCCAACTCCTTCCTTCAGTAGCAATTCCATTACTTTACCTACTACCAAAGTCAGGCTGACAGGTCTGTAATTTCCTGCCTCCTATTTCCACTTTTGTGTAGTGGGACCACATCTGTCCTCCTTCAGTCCCTGGGAACCTCCCCTGTTCTAGTGTTTGGTTTAAGAAAGCTGTCAGTGGTGCAGCCAGCACCTCCTCAAGCTCCCTCAGTGTCCTAGGGTGCATCCCATCTGGTCCCACTGCCTTGTCTACTTTTAATTGCACTAGTTCCTTGAGGACACTCTCCTCTGTGAAAGGACTAGTGTTCACCTCACTTCCTTTAACGCCCATGTCACTTATCTTTGGCCCGTCACCTAACCCTTCCTCCATAAATACTGAACAAAAGTAATTGTTCAGTAAGTCTACTTATTTTTGGTCCTCTTCTTCCCACCATCTCCCCCCTTCCCCTGTCAGTCTTAGTATGTCTCCTTTGGTCTTTCTCTTCTTGCTTTTATATCTAAAGAATGCTTTATCCCCTTTATTGCCTGATTGGGCAATATTCTCCTCAGTTTGTGCCTTTGTACTCCTAACTGCTGTCCCTACCACTCTTTGTTTCTGCTGGTAACTCTTCCTATCCTCCTCCTTCTGTGTCCTCTTGTACCTTCCAAATGCTAATTTTTTTGTCCTTACATTCTCTGCTATGTCTCCAAAGAACCATAGAAGTTTCTTTTTTCCTTTGCTCTTGTTAACCTGCCTGACACAGAGCTGTGTTGCCTTTCCAGTGCCCTCCTTCATTTTTGCCCATTGTTCCTCAACTCCCCCCCATTTCCCTATCCCTGCTAGGGTGTCCCTGAAGCATTCTCCCATTTTCTCAAAATCGGCCCTCCAGATGCACAGGCCCTTTCCTTAGAGCAGCTTGATTCTGACCCAGTTCTTATATTCTTATATCCGTCTTTCGGATGAGACATTAAACCGAGGTCCCATCTGTCTGGATTGGTGGTAGTTCAGGTGGATGTTAAAGATCCCATGGCACTTATCGAAAAGAGTAGGGGAATTTCCCCGGTGTCCTGGCCAAATTTCCCTCATTCACTAAAAATACCACCAACAGCTTAATCTGGTTCAAGGTCAGTTGGCATTCATCTGTATCCCCCTCCCCCGGGTCGTGCCTGAAAATAGGCAGGATTTGTCTAGTGCACTTACCCGGTCAACAAAAGCTAAATAAATAAATAAAATAAATATTGTGCCACACCATAAGGTGATCACTGGACCCCAGGCAGCCACTCACTATGATGTCAGCAGCACTGTTCCCATTTGACAGTACCTGGTCCAGTATTGCCCCTCTGTTTGTGTGTTCCTTAACTAGTTGCCTGATGAACACCCCTTGCAGTGAGTTCAGGATGTCCCTACTTCTGACTAAGGTGTTAGTTCAGTTTATTTGTTCAACTTTTTGAGTCATTACAAATTATGACTAAATTACGCAATAAAGGCACAAATACAAAAATTACATATGCATGTATCTGAAAAATATCTATTAGAATATCTATTAGAAAATCAATTAATGAGGATAGCAAGCTATTATACTTTTCCATCATCTTTGATTAAAAATAAATTAAACAGTGTAACCTCTACTGAGCTTTTAAAGTCCAAACCACTTTTTTTTCCCCAGATATTTTATTCTCCTCCTTCCCCTCCAGAGTCGCCTCTTCAGGAGACCCAATTGAGCCTGTTCCTACCCCCGTCCTACCTCACCGGTCAGGATCCTCCATCATGCTGTGGTTTACCCCCCACACGGTGTCAGGGTAGGGGCACCCCGAACCTTCAAGTCTCGTCAGGACCCTAATTTGGCCAGGCAGGTGGTGGCAAATTGGGACCTGGCTTGGCTCTCCATCTATTACTAATGTTGATACAGGGTGCCCTAACATATCTGTGTAATTCTGGACAATCTTACTGTGGCAGAAGAATTGAAAATATATAAAAATTAGTAAGATATAATCCAATAAGTCCATCAAAATTTATATATTTATTGTAATCTTTTCTTCACACCAATATGCTTGGGGCAACAGTTTCGTGGCTGAATACGACACTTCCTCAGGCCATTCATATAAAGCAGTGTTGATACTGAATATAAAACATAAATAAATCCATTAAGTATACATTACTTGTAATCCTTCTCCTTATTTACTAAGTTGTCACTTGGTTATTGATCAACAATACTTAACTTAAAAAGGACACATGATTTATACATTCGACCAAGTCAAAACATGTTCATCATCTCATATTATTTGTTATCCATTAAAAATTACACATTTTTTTAAATAATCTTAAATGACTCTGTCTTTTACATCTCCTATTTAAATTTAATTTCAATTCTATACATAAACTACTTAGTATTTGTTGTTAGTTATTAATTTCCCTCAGAAAAATATATAAATGCCTTACTTTCCATTTATTTTAGTTCCACTGGTTTGCAAATAATGATTTATATCTTCAAAATGAGCACTTTAAAGCCCTGTTCCATTTGTCACCTATTAAAGAAAGCATGCATATTATTTTTAAAGTTTCTCTCCATAAATCCCAAATAATTACTTTATCTTTATTGTCATAATCACCTGCTTTAACATAAGTGGGCTCATCTACTATAAATACTTACATTCATTCATCAAAGTTCCTCTAATGGAAACCGCATTTAATCTAGTTCTGGCAATTGTCTCCTTGTCCAAAACGGCTAGGGGGAAAGGGCAAACACAAAATATATTAGTGATAGAATTCTCTAAATCTTGATTTTGACACAGCCCATCTTATTTATAGACCTAAAGATATCACTTAAATTTCACTACCTGCTTTAAAAAGCCTTTGCACGGAGCTCCTAACTCTTGATGCAAGTGTTCATTAAACTACATTTCAGTTCTCACCATTATGTCTTTTCACATCACTGCAACAAGGAGAAAAAAAGAACTTCGGCATTTTGTATTATTCACAATCCTTCCCCTTCAGTTGGGCTCACTAGTTAATCCTTTATGCTAAAGATATTTCGGAAGAAGACTTTTATCTGGCTCCACACCATTGAATGCCTCTGGAAAACAACTGCCTTCTACAAGGGGCCAAGCGGTCTAAACTAGAAGTTTAAATACCTTTCAAAAGGCCGCAAAAATGACTGGTGATTTTACATAACTAATGTTCCCTAAGTAAGCAATAATACCCAACAGGTGCGGTGATAGAATGCCGACCGCCCAGGGTGTGATGAGGCCTGACGCCGCAGGCGGAGGGCCTTATAGCCCCTGGAAGGTCCGGTATTACCCAATACCGCCCACCCTGGAGGGTATTATTGCACTTAGAAAATGGACACTGTAAAAAAAACACAAGTTTAATAAAAAAAGTTAAGGAAACACTGATTTTAAAGCAGCTTTTGTTATAAAATAGTTCCTTCGCCTGCATTAGAATTTTTTTTTATACTGTCTGTATACTGCTATTACTGACACTAGAAGGCACTGTATCTATTTGTTTTGAGGAGCCTTCACAGCAGTCATTTTTTTATTTATTAGCAGATAAAGTTGTGGTTTTTATTTGTTTCTTTTGTACCAGATTGACATCAGTGAGCTGTACCCCCCATGAGGAATACGCACTGACAACTCATTGGTGTGCATGGTGAAGCATATCAGAAGAAGATGTCTGCAGCAAAAGAATGTGTTAATGTACCGGGTTGTGTACATTAAACAAAAATTACACTTGTTGTGTTTTGTTGGTGAGCTGAGTTGGAGGCGAGGTGAACTGGGAGAAGCCATACCAGCCAGAGCACGCGATGTAGTAGAGCGACTGATTTTTAAGCAAGTAAAAAAAAATTATTTCTGCTGGCACATAATATTTTTTTTCTGTCAAAGGAATGCTGTGGTGTGGGGGCATGTGAGCGAGGGTACATAGCGGGATTGTCGATGAGAAGCGGGCTGCAGAGATAACTTTTAGGTAGGCGGTTTAATTTGCGTGCTCACTTTATGCTGCGCTGTCACAAGTTCATTATTTGTTTTGCTTTCCTGAGGATACAACGAGCATGTCCGTGGTGTTCCAAAGCTCCGCTCGGTCAGTACCAACTTTACAAGGGCTATAGACGGATGCGATCACAGCCCTTCCGTTTCACTTTCCCATGCTGAGCTGATCACCCACACTCACCCTCGTAACAGCTTGTTTTCCTTTACTGGTTTGTAGGTACGGTAGGTCAGTTAGTAAGTTGGAATTACTAGATGGTGGGACATGGAAGCAGGATCCCCAAAACATCAATACTACTGCTGCTGGAGTTAAAAGAAATTTACCAATACACTAGCTGTTACATGTTTAAAAACGTCCAACTTTTTTTACACCAGAAGCCAGGGCATGAGGAGGGAGGCGGCAAATAAGAAGAAAAAAGTGTCAGTGGCTTGCAGCAGTACGCTAAACGAGTGGGCAGACAGTTGGAGAATGGGGGTTGAGTGTCGGCTCTCGCTAAGCAAGAGAACAAAACATGGTGGCTATTTAAAATTGAACATTCCATTGGCACAATGCTATTGGTAAACAGGTTTGGGCTGGGACTTATTATTTGGTGGGCATCTATTGTCTGATAGATGCCCACCTTGCCAGGGCTATCAGCCAATCAGAACTCGGAGATTTCTTAGCCCATTTTCTAATCCCCTATATTTGGATTAGCTAATGATTAAAACAGGTGAGCTGCTTGACCAGCCTTGTAGCCAAGTGGTAAAGGTGACGGATTCACTAAACACACAATTTAAATCACCAGTTCAAATCCCATCATCGGCTCTTTGCTGAAATCAAAAATTTGCACCCTCATATACTATAGTCTAAACATCCTGACACCTATTAGGTAAAGAGATTTTTTATGTTATTAAACAACATTGGCTCTCCGTCTACCTGACTCTGAAAAGGATATTTCTGATTTTTCAAAGGTGGACTTGCACGCCCCAGCATCAAGGCAAAGGCACCGACAATCCCAAAGTCCCACCCCCCAGTTCACGTCCCCTAAGCTGGTTGGTCCGTGGCCTACATCCCCCAACCAATAGCACCCCAGTGACTCCAGCAGCTGTCGCACCCTCCAGCCTCTGCCAGGGGTCACCGCTTCCTGGTCTAAGTATACACCCTCCCCCCAGAGAAGGCGAGCCATCGTTGGATGCTCAAGACTTCTCCCCCAAGGCCAACCCCCGGTGGCCCGAGCTCGCTCCTGAATTCGAGTTGCTGGCATGGTGCAAGGTGTGGCATCCAGCACCTCAACCCTCAGCACCACCAGGCCGGCACAAACCACTTTTGATTATATTTCCTCTGGCCACTTAAAGGGGACAATAATTGATTACTTACGTGCAGTTGTTTAAAATGTCTATTTTCTTAAATTATGTTAATATCTTTAAAGGATCCCTATTTACTGTGCCCGAATAAAAGCTGTAGCTGCCAGTTGTGTTTTGTATTGTTTTCTTTGTATGGACAACATTTTGTGCAGTTTCTTTCATGGAACCAAAAATTTGGAGTTCTGACTGTGTCACTTCATGGCTTCAGAAATGTGGAAGTGAACTTTTCAGTACAGTGCCCAAGTTTCTGTAACCATGAAGTGGCATGGTCAAAACTCCAAAATTCTTGGTTCCATGAAAGGAACTGCACAGAATTTTGTCCATACAAAATATATATATATATATATACAAAACACAACTGACAGCTTCAGCTTTTATTCAGGCACAGTTAAATAGGAATACTTTAGAGATATGAATGTAATTTATCAAAATAGAGACATTTCAAACAACTGCACATAAGTAATCAATTACTATCCCCTTTAATGCAACTTGCAGCCTTATACACCTGTTTCAGTTTCACCAAGGGGGAGGAGGAGTTATCCTGAACCAAGGGGATTACACCAGAAATGCCCAATATCCAAATAAAGAGTCTTCAGTGAACACATTTATGTTACAATATTACAATTAGTTGTTCTCTTACTTTTCCAGAACATACTGGCCCAGATATTCAGAAATGTGCCAAAGGCAGGCACAAGTCCGGCACAGCATAAAACTGAAGTGCCATGGCACAACGTGTGCCACATTCAGAGACTGCACATGCTGAAGTGTGCCATTGCAAGATGTCTGAATATGGCACAGTTGCACCATGGCACAACCAGAGATACACCAGGGTGCACCCAGTGATGCACTAGTGCAACCAGGGAAGCACGGAGCACAGACAAGACACAGTGGTACAAGGCCAAGGAAGCCCAGTGACAATGGGCAAAGGACCCCACCAGCAGGGCACACTGGTGCACACACAAGCACAGGGCACAAGGGACAAATGCCCAACCCACAATGGGGCACAGCCACCAACAGGGGCCCCGTGCACCAAAGCAACTGGAGCCAGGCCACCGGCGATGGACAAGTGCACACCCCTGAGCCATAGCCCAGACCACAATGATGGCACGGCCAGATGGGGACTGGAGTAGACACTGGCAATGCAGGACTTCCAATGGTGACCCCCAGCCCACCAGCCAGCCTCCGCCACACTGCAATGGATGTCCATCACATGTCCCCAGTGCCACACACACCCATGCCCCACATGCACACAGGCAGTCCACACACTGGGCAGGACCAGGGCCAGGGCCAAAGCAGAGAGACCAGACCCCACAGGTTTGGTCACCCAACAGGGGATGCAGACACCCCACCCCAGCATGCAGACTGATCCAGCAGGAGGATCCCAACTGTGTGCCACCCCCCATACACACCCACTGCCCTCCCTGACCACACCCCCACAGCGACCCTGCAGGCACAGAGCACACCCACCATACTTGGAGATGGCCCCCACCACAATGTGGCACACCACTGCACACAGCCATGAATCACAGGAGCACCGGAAGCCCCCCCTGCAAAGACACCACCAACCAACACCAGCCCACTGCAGCATGGCTCCACATGCCATCTGCAAAGCAGACATGGAGACAGTCATGTAGCTCAAAAATGTTTTATAAAGGATAGAACAACAACATCACCAACAAACAAGGTAACTGGGGCAGGGACAGGGGAGAGGTAATAAAGGGTGGGGACAGGTAACAGGGGCTGTACAAAAGGTATTGGGACCAAGGGAGAACAGTATCAGCAAGGGAAAGAAGAGATATCAACAGGGCCCCTAAACGGTGGCTATGGCCTGCTGCCACACCACCTCTCCGCCTCCTCCAGTCTGCTACCAACATCCGCTGAAGGGAGACCACAGCCACCAGCACCCTCTGCATGACCATAAGGATTTGCCACAGGAGCCTTGTATGTGCCCACCTAGCACGTGGAGCAGGACGCTGAATGACACCTATGGCATGGGACAAAACAGGCAATCAGTGCAATGGCCCAGTGACACATGCCCACCTACAGTGTACAATGGATGGTGGCACCACACACCCCTGGTGAGTCCAGAATGGAGGCCCACGGGGGGACAATGCCAGTCAACAACACCACACACCATGGTGGTACAGAGAGGAGTATGCAGCCATGCAGTAGCCACAGGCCTCCACCATGATGGGCACATGGCACACAGCAACAGCAGCACCGCAGCACAACTGGTGGCATCCATGCACATGCACATGCACACCCCACCAACAGCCAGTACACCAAGGCCAAGGGATGGCATGCAGTGGCATGCGTGATGGACCGTGCAAAACACACACACACACACACACACACACACACACACACACACACAGCTGTCACAGTGTATGGCAGAGGTGGCCGTGGCTTTGCCTGAACCTCACAACTACCCCCCTGTGTGACTGAGAAGGAATGTGGAAATGCATACCTGCCCTGCACTGTGCAGTTGGATCCACCTGCTGCCTACCTTGCTGTGCCACCCAGGAGCCTCTGCCACTGCGCTGGCCCATCTACAGTCTTCTGGCCCTGTGGCGGGAATGAAGAGAGGTGGATATCAGTACACAGACATGCATGAGGTGCTCCCCACCACCATACAGCCTGCTATGCACTGGGTGTGTTCCAGCTGTCTGTAGGCCCACATGCCAGCACAGCTGCCACTGGTGCAGCAGCCATGCCAGATGCACAGTACCCCATGCCAATGGTGTACCCCTCTGAGGGCCATGTCTTGCAGCCCTGCCAACACCACAGTACAATGCCTGGCCATCACAGCAACATGAGCACACCTACCTGGCTATGGCACTGAGCCACACAGGACACGTGCCTGCAGATGCCACAGGTGGTCCAGTGCCCTCCATCACGTGTCCTCACAGTGGTGCCTGCACTGCTTTGCTGAGTGACCTACACCAGTGTGCCACTCCAGTGCCTCCCCCACATGGTGCCACACCTCCACCCAGCCCTGTTGCAGTGGCACCTGGCCGAACAGCTGTCCCTCAAATGGCTGGACAACAGCCACTAGGTTAATGAGCTCTACCACAGACCAGTTGGCTGCCTTCATGTTGTGCCTCTGTGCCATGCTGAACCACCTGTATTAAGAGGAACATGGCCATGTATCAGCGCACGTGCCTGCCACATGTGCAGCATGCGCGATAGGGTACACAGGGCCACAATCACATAGCACATGGCTGCATGGTCACTGCACAGTGCTGGGCAATAGCACAGGCCAGGGCATGTGTAGTGTGCCTGGGCCTAGTGGGGTCATGCAAGGACCCATGGGTCAGAGGCCAACACCCCCCGCGCAGTGCACATGTGCGTGATACAGGTGTTGCACACAAGCTTGATGGCATACTGGTGTGGTGTGCACTGTGCCATAGCATAGCACAAACTGTGCCAGATGCACGATAGCAGAGTGGCTACTGCTGTGTGCATGCACACTGCAGGCACGCACACTGCGCATGTGCAAGTACTGCTCCATGGACTTGCTCCGGTGCAACTCCATTGCGCATGGCTCAAGCATGCGATATTGAAATGCTGCATGCACATCACCTCATGAGCCAATGCAAGGGGCAGTGGGGTGCATTAGCATGTCATTACAATTGCGCACAGGCTAATTTGGTTGCCTTGCACCTTAAAAGCACTGTGGTATGCCACAGGCCACAGACCAGTATTGCAACTGCTCTGGTACATGGCTTGCAACATGGGGGTCCAAGACCTTGTCACACACTGCTACTGGGCACTATAATGCAAGGTGCAGGCATTGACCCACACTGCTTTCCATGTCCATAGGTGGAAGAATGTCAGGAGGTGACAGAGAGGAGAGCCAAGGGCCTGCTCACAATCGCAGGCTGAACTTTACTGCTGCTGAGACCACTGCCCTCTTTGAGGCCTACATGGCTCGTGATGGCCTACTCAGTGGTGCAAAGGGCATGTCACAGTAGTATGCAGTGGCCTGAGGGGAGGTGGCCCAGTACATGAACACACATGGGTACCACCACTGCACCACCCAGGAGTGCAAGAAGAAGGTTGCCATGGACAGGAGGTGCATCAAGGACAAGGTTGTGGCCATCTGGGCATCCCACAGGATGACTGGTGGTGGGCAACCAACCATGCCTCTGCTGACTACACAGAGGAGTTTGTGGCATCCACCATCAGCTGAATGGCAGTGGAGGGCACACATGGTGGTGGGTTCCAGACAGGTGGCAGCCCCACACTGCATGGTGAGTATGTCCAGTCAGCAGGTGCGTCTGTCATGAGCATGTCATGTGGGTGTGTCTGAGGCCATGCACCCCATCCCGTACATGTGTGGATGAGAATACACTGTGTGGCATAGAGGCAGGTGGTTACAGTGGCATGGGTGGGGCTAGATGGTGTGTGGGCAGGGTGGGGCTGGGGGTGTTGGTTGGGGGGTGTGAGGGTGGCCATGGGGTTGGCTGCTCCACTGACACACTGTTCTTGCTTTGCAGCACCAGCATGCCTCCGTGCAGGGGAGCGGGCAGAGGCAGCCATGGTCATGGATGCCTGACTCTCAACCTCATCAGGCTTCCAGAGCTGAGACAGGCTGTGTCTCGGCAGGGCTGGCCTTGAGACTGTACCTGACATGGGGTAGGATGACCCCCTGGCTGGGTTCCTGCATAATGACAGCCTGGATGTGCTGTGTGCAGAGGCCCAGCTCGGCGTGGCATCTGACACTGATGATGGCCTCACACTGGTACTGGAGAGCATAGAGTCCATGGTGGCTGAGATGCCCCTACCTGCCACAGAGGCATCAGCAGGTCCCAGTGCTGCTTTTGCACCCCCAAAGCTGCCCCATCCCAGCCAGTGCGGCTGTGTGTGGCGCTGCAGCCATGTTCGGTGTGGGTGGTGGTGGTGCTGTGGGCGCAGTGAAGGGACAGGGCCCTGCCCAACAGATGGTCAGGTGGCAGCAGCAGGATGCAGGTGACATTGGGCAGCATGCCATAGTGCTCACCACCACTGCACCAGGACACACTGTGGCCCCTGTACGGCCCACTGTGTAGCATCCACCAGAGTGGGAGGCTGTGCAGTGGTGTGCTGAGACCCCTCCCCCAGCACAGCTGCCAGACTATGAGGATTGGGAGGCCGAGAGGCTGTGGGAGCACATCCGGTTACTGCGGGCCTCTGTGGAGAACCAGGCATTGCTTTCTAGTGAGGTGCACGCACTGCTGGCAGCGGTGTGCTAGATGGCTGAGCAGCAGGACTGGGGTGATGTGCAGCTGATGGACAGGCTCACCCAGATGCAGGAAGCCTCGACTTCAGCATTGGACTGCATGACCGGTGCCATTATGGTGGCAATGGCAATGGACTGCATGGCCGGTGCCATTGCAGCTGGACAGGCTGTAGCAGTGGCCCCTGGGCTCAGCCATATACAGAGGACCCCAGCAGTGCACTGTCCACCCCACAGTTCCAGAATCTGGTGACACCAGCACAGCGGATGCCAGGATCAGACTTTAGCATCCCAGACACCCCCGAGGCAGGCCTGTTTGGCCACCAGGACACCCCTGTGTGGACTCGGTCGTGGTCCCGCACATCAACCCCGGGGGGGCATCTGATACCCCCCCAGCCAATGCACAGCAGGCATCTTCTGGCTGGCCCCAGTGCAGCTGCCCCAGTGGCTGTGGTGGCTGTGGGACTGAGTGGTTGATGTGATATGTTCATTGCCCTGCCCTGCCATCCACTGCTATTGCCACATGCTGATGTGGGTGGTGGTGGTGCAGCTTGCATGTGGTGGTGTGCATGTGTGCTGTGCTGCTTGCCTCCTGTGTGTGTGTGTGTGTGTGTGTGTGTGTGTGGACCGTGCTGCTGGGGCATGTGGCATGGATATGATGATGGCAGCCATGCACTGGTGCTACCTGTGGACCCGTGTCATGCATCTGATCCATGCCATGTCCCTTGCCCTGTGTATATGCTGCTGTGTGTATGTGTGTGTGTGTCTGTGAGCCCATATGTTAGTGGCCCTACCCTGTCTGCTGTATGCCCCCATCCCAGCATGCCTACTACTACTGTGCCCATCCTGTCCCCTGTGGTATGTGCTGTGCTGTGTGGGCCATGCCTATGTGTCTGTGTACTCACCTTTGTTGCCCATAATGCTCCCTTGTGACCGTGTCCCAGTGCCACCATGCCTCCTGCACCAGTCTGGGGTCCCTCCTGCCGTGTGGCACCAGCCCACTGCCCTCCGGAGCTCCTCCACCATCGTTCCCGCTGCTGTCGCCCTCATCTGCCTCAACTACTATTTCACGATCTATGGCCATGTTGTACAGGATGCAGCAGGCCAGGAATATGCCATAGGCTTTCGATGGGCTGTATTGTAAGGCACCACCTGATCTGTCTAGGCAAAAGAATTACATCTTTAACATGCCAAAGACACGCTCGATGATACTGCGCATACTGGCATGTACCTCATTGTATTGGTCCAAGCAGCCATGACCTCAGTGGGTATGCACTGTCACCTGTGTGGGTAACAACATGGTTATCCCTGTGCTGTGCTGCCACCCACTCCCTCACAGCCAACACATGCAAATCACCTACTGCCCCATCCTCCCTCGCCCGCCCCTGGGGCCACGTCTGTCGGCCACCCTGGCACATGTCCTACTCACCTACTCGGTGGCCCATGGGGATATCTCCCCACTCAAACCTGTAGCACAGTGTAGAACTGTGCCATGTGAAGGCATCATGTGCACTCCCAGGGTGTGTGGCACAGACATTGATTATGCACCCCATGGCATCGCACACCACCTGGCAGTTGACTGATGGGTATCCCTTTCAGTTGATGTACACCATGCCCTCCGGGCCAAGTGGTGTGCAGATGCTGACATGGGTGCAGTCTAGTGCCCCGATCACATCTGTCATGCCTGCCACCCGGTGGAACTCCGGCATATTTGCTGTACGCTCTGCTTGTGTGCTGGGGAACCGGATGTACTCTGAAGCATGTGGCAGCAGAGCATTGAGAAACTGGGTGAGGAGGTGAGATGTGGTTGACTGAGTGATGCCTGTGGTACCCATTGGTCTTTGGAAGGTGCCCATGGTGAGCAGGCACATCACAGCTGTCACCTTAGTCTCCACTGTCATGGCATGACTATGTCTGGTGGGTGTCTGCATCTCGTCACTGCACAGCTCACAGAGCTGCCTCAGAACAGCCCTGTTCAGGCGGTACTGGCCCACAATCTCTGTGTCACTATAGGTCTCATATGTGATTCTGGCATGGTAACATCTGTGTCGGGCATACCACCGCCAGGCCCTTTGTCGGCCATGCCACTGTTCCTCCTGCCTCCTCACTCCCCTCATTACAGCATCCATCAGGAATGGGCCACTGTCCATTCCTCAGTCATTGGGTCTCCCTGGGTGCCACTCTCACTTTGTCAGTCCATCCATTGGTCACTGTCACTCCCTCTCTCCCTGTCTGTCTGTCTGACTGTATCTCTCCCTCTCTGCCTCTCTGGTGCTCTCTCTCTCTCTTTTACTCCCTCTCTCACTGGGCTCAGTGTTGTGCATCTGCTGTCTGTGTGTTTGAGCCTGTATTTATTGGATCTAGTCTGCCTGGTGTATCCTGGGGTTTGCTCCTGTCTTGTGCCATGCCATCCCATTGAATATGCCATTGCACCACTTATTCATGGGAACGCCCCCTTGCACTGCATATATTTTGGTTGTGCATTGGTGCAATGGCATTTGCGCTGCACCGTGGCTCCCTTTGAATATCGCTTGGTGACGCATCTTCGCACTTGCACTGGTGCAACACATTTGCACCTTGCACAAGTGCCCTGAATATCTGGGCCCCTATGTTTAAGAACACTTACTATTTATTTTATTTATTTATTTATTTATTTAGTTTTTTGTTGACCGGGTAAGTGCACTAGACAAATCCTGCCTATTTTCAGGCACAACCGGGGAGGGATACAGATGAATGCCAACTGACTTTGAACCAGATTATGCTGTTGGTGGTATTTTTTTTAGTAAATGAGGGAAATTTGGCCAGGACACCAGGGAAATTCCCCTACTCTGCCTGCGGAGGGACTGCTGCTCCTCTGGAGTGGTGGTCATTTGCGGGATGGAGAGTGAGGTGGATGGATGTCTGCTGCAGTCGGAGGTTCTATCTCAGACCTCGGCTAGTGCAAACTCATAGGATACGCTTTCAACTACGGAGAGTTTGGCTGATTCTCTGGAGGTGCAGTCTGCTAAGAGGCAGACAGAAGTTGTGATTTCTCCATCTAGTACGGAGGTTTTTCTGGAGCAAGTACCAATGGATTCGGGTATTTCTGGACTTCAGGCGGTATCCACTGAGTTGGTTGTTGGTCCGGTGCCAGAGTCGAGCAGCGCAAACCATGGAACGGCGCTTTCCCGGCCTTTTTCTGTAGACCCTGTTTTGCAGGCAGCTGCCGAACCTGATGTAGCGGCTCAGCTGGCTGGGACAACCTCCGTGTCGACGTCGGAAAGAATGCGGAAGTCTTTTGCGGTCATGGCGCCGGCTGAGGTACCGGGTGGCAAGGACTGGTCTAAGGAGGATTCCCTTACTAATGCTGGCTGGATTCAAACCCCTCAAGGAGCCTGGGTGCCGGATTCTACTTGGGTTTCTTTTTCTTCTGGGGATATTTCATTGCAAGGTACTGTACCGTTTGGTAAGGGGGAAGGGAAGCAGACTCTGCTTGTTCCCAATGAGGGAATGGAAGTTGTGGTGGATGAACTACTTGACTCACGTACTCCTTCTCCTTCTACTGCCAGGACTGATATTTTAGAGCAGCAGGATCACTCCTCTAAACCCCTTTCCACACGTCGTGAAGGTCTTCGATCTGGACCCCGATTTTCGGATTTGTTCAAAAATAATAGAGTGGAACAAGCTCCCCGGCGTAATGCTGTCCGGCTGCGTTATATACGGGGTCTTACGGAACATCCTGATAGACTTTATGTGGCTCAAAATCTTTTGAAACGTTCTATGGGTTTTCATGCTGCTGATATTTTGCCTATAAATGTCAGGGAGAAGATACTTTGATATTAGCTTTTGAACATTTTCTGGGCTGGATTCCTTTGGAAAAGTATGATTTGTGTAAAGCACTTCCTTTATGGTCCCCTTTTTTTTATCCCCTAACTAAACCTTTGTAAATCAGCTGTAGTCATGTTTCGGAATGAGGGGTGAATGTGGGTGATGTTTATTATTGGATGGAGAAAAATGTCAGGTTCTGAGGGCTCCCTGAGGCCATTATTGATAGTGAAGGGATTTGAATGGCAGCTGGAAGTTCAAAGTTAGTTAAACTGGTGGGCAATGATGTACAGCATATTCCCAATAGTTTTTTTGGGGAAAGGATAGAGGAGTAGTTACCATGGCTTGTGAAAGCCTGCTACAAATGTGGTAGTCCCAGACATCTTAGCAGTACTTGTGATAGGGTGATTTGTGCCCTCTGTGGGGAATATGATCATCCAAGTTCAGTATGTAGGAATGTCTTTAAATGTAACCTTTGTAGTGAGTTAGGCCATGCCTATCATCAGTGTCCTTGGGCTGGCCAGAATTGTACTGGTGGCCTTAATCAGGAAAACCTGGTTTCTGAGGCCCAAAGAAAGTTTAGGCCTCCCAGATTGGATTCTGGGCCTGAGAAAGCCTCAGAGTCTTCCTCTTCAGATCTCACTCAGGTTCCTTCTACATCAGCTGGGTCTGCTACCTCTGAACCCTCCCTGGTTGCCCCTGTGGCTCATGTTGCATCTGTTGCAGTTTCTGTTTCAAACAGGATGTTGGGCAGATGCCCCTCCCTGATGGATACTGACTTTCTCCCCAAAAAGGGTAACTAGATCCTCCCTGAAGCCCAAGGTCTCAGTAGAACCCATTTTAACACAAAATTCCTTTCAAGTACTTCAGGATCAGAAGGGGGATTTTGAATCTTATGTTTCATCCTTATCAGGTATGGTTTCTGAAATGGAAGGTGAAGAGGATACTCCTTGGAGGGTTCCAGCTTCAAAGAAGAAGGTAGGGAGAAAAAGGAAAAAGGATAAGGAGGAAGGTTGACCTGGGCCCATGAAATAGTAGTATTTTTTTGGGGGGTTTGTTCTTTTTTCTATATTTCTACATGGCTTCTTTTTTGTACTTTTCTTAATGTTTGTAGCATTAAGTCCTTTCGTAAACAAATGGCCTTATTGGAATTTTTCATAATCGCCTTTGATATTTTACTTATACAGGAAACTAGATTTTCTTCCTTACAGGGCATTGTCCAGGTTAAAAAACATTGGCCTTGGGGGCCTACATTTTGGTCATTTGGAGAAGATGTAGCTGATGGTCTTGGGATTCTTTTTCAGTCACCCCGAGTTGAGGTTCAGAAAGTGGTGGATATTCTGCCAGGTAGGGCTTTGCTATTGGATTGTGTATATGATGGTTTTGCTTTACGGATTATTAATACGTATGCTCCTCAAAGTAAAAAAGACAGAATTGAATTGTTTTCCCTTATTAAACCTTTTTTGTTTTCCTCTAGGATGATATTTTGGGGTGGGGACATGAACTGTAGCTTGGATATAAAATTCAGGGATAAGGTTCAGCAGAAAACATATTGTGATTTGCATGCTTTAAGGGATACTATTCATACTGCAAATTTGATGGATACATACAGAATTTTGCATATGGATGGGGGTTTTGTTTACCGATGGAGTGCATATTGTACTCATATTGATTATATTTTTTCTTCTAAACAATTGATGGTTCAAGATTTTGAGTTACAGTTTTGCGAATTTTCAGATCATTGTATTTTAAGGTGTAACTTTCGTTTTTCTCGAGTTCCCCCCTCTTTTCCTGGGCTGCCTCGGCATTGGAAATTAAATTCAGTTTTGTTGGATGACCAGGGATTAAGTCCAAGACTGAATTATTATTTCAGTTTAGGAGTTAGATGGCAGTTTTCTATGACTCTTGGTATCTTGGTATGGATACCAAAATGGACATTAAAGCTTTGTGTCTAGATTCGGGAAACCAAGGGTAATCAGGATTATTTGGGTTATTTAGTTTTAAGAGACCAATTTATCACCTCTGTCTCTTTCCTACTGTGGCAGATGGTAGAATTAAGGCTCAGATAGATATTATTAAGCAAAGATGAGAGATTATCATTATAGATGTGCAGCATTGGTGCATCTAACCTTTAAATTTGGTACTACCAAAACGCCTGCTTTTAGACCCTTTTGAGGCATGAAAACAAAAATTGGCAACAAACATATGACTGGTCTTTTGATCATTTTGGTAACACCCGGACTTCACATGTGGAGATGTTGGACATTATGGCAGCCACTATTCAGAATTCATTGGGTCAGGAGTTTGTGCCTACAGTAGCTTGGGATTCCTTAATAAACTGTCCTTTGCCAGTTTTGTCTCCTGAAATTAGGGCTGATATAGATGGTCCAGTTACTTTGGCTGAGGTCATAGAGGTTATTTCTCATTTACGACTTGGTGTCTCTCCTGGGGAAGATGGACTAACAAATGAGTTCTTTAAAACTTTTAAAGAATTAATTGCTCCATTCTCGGTGGAAGTCTATAATGAATTTTTGTTGACTGTGGAGGCTCCACAGGGGTTCTCTTCAGCTATGGTGGTTTATATCCATAAAACTGGTGATAGCGGAGACCTGGATAATTGGAGGCTAATTAGCCTTTTGAAAGCTGATTATAAAATTCTGTCCCACATTTTGTGTCATCGCTTACAAATGGCAGCTATTGAGTTGATTCACCTGGTCAAAACTTGTTCTATCCCTGGTAGAAATATCCAACAGAACCTTCAGTTACTACGGGATATGTGTGAATTAGGGAGGCAATGGAAGTTGCAGGGTTTTTTAATTATTCTAGACCAGAGAAAAGCTTTTGACAATGTGTCTCACCCTTTTATTTCAAGTTTTACAGGTTTATGGTATTCTTTCTCTGATTATGGATTCATTTTTATACCAGCAAGCAGTGGCCATTCCAGTGGTGGGTGGTCTTTGGGTCTTCAGTATTGATTCAAAGAGGGGTAGGCAGGGCTGCCCCTTAGTCCCTCCTTTATACTTTTTGTTTGGATCCTATGATCCTAGTGGGATTCAAATGACCTCTGATTGTAGGGTTATCCCCATGTCCAGGAATTTTGTCTCAGAAAATTATGGCATATGCGGATGACATCTGTCTCTTGCTTGCTTATGTTCAGACTGGAATGTATGCCCTACAAGTGTTGGATTCCTTTACAGGGATTACTGGGGTGAGTTTTAACCATCATAAAAGTAAGGCATTGCAACTTGGGGCAGGGGAACTGGTTAGTTCAGTAGGTACAACTCAGGTTAATCCTCATTTCATTTCAATTTTAGGGCTTAATTTTGGTGAACTGGCTATACTAACATACTAACATACTAAAATGCCAGCAGAATAGGCCTAATGGTCTTTCGTGTCTGCTCGTTTGGTCAGCCCCCACCCTGGGTGCTGACCTTGCTGTCCCCCTCGCCTTCTCTGGCTTCTCCCCTCCCAGTTCTGGATATTCTTGCTGCATTGGATTTTGCTTCCAGAACCCTTCCCCTGTACCTGTCCCACCCCCTCTTGAACCCCTCCACTGCTTCCTGCCTCCACCAGCCCCCTAGGCAGTGCATTCCATGGCTCCACCACCCTCTCAGTGAAGTAGCACCTCCTCCTTTCTCCCCTGAATCTTCCCTCCAGCTTCCATCCATGCCCTCAGTGGCCCCTTCCTCCTTCCTTCAAGCACCCTGATTGTTCCTCCCTATTTACCCTTCATGTACCCAAGACCTCTATCATGTCCTCGGTCCCTTCTCTTCCAATGTGTACATATTTAGCTCTTCAAGCCTCTCCTCATAGGTCCTGTCCCCAAGCCCCAAATCATTTTGGTTGCCCTCCTGGACCTCTCCAGGAGGCTATCTCCTCTTAAGTGTGGCTTCAAAACTGCATGCAGTACCAGGTGCAGCCTCACCAAGCAGTCATACAGAGGGAGTATCACTTCCTCCTTCTGGAGGTGATCCTCAGCGATGCATCCCAGCATCCTGTTGGCCTTGGCTGCTGCCTCCCACAAGTCTCAGAGTTGTTCATCTTGACATCCACCACCACCCCAGGTCCCTCTCAGCCATCGAGACTTGTAGTATTCCCCAGGGTGTACACTTGGCCTGGGTTTCTGGTCCCCAGGTGGAGTACCTTGCATTTCCCTGCATTGAACCCTCAGCTTCCACTTCTAGACCATCTTTCCAGAGCCTCCAGGTCCCCTGTGGCCACCCCTCCCTCCTCCTCCCATCCACCACCGCCCAGTTTGAGTCATCTGCAAAGAGACTCATCTCACTCCTGATTCCTGTCCTTATGTCAGATACGAGGCGTTGGAATGAGAAGGGCCTATGACTGATCCCTGTGGTACCCCACTAATGACCCTCCTTGGGGATGAGACTATCCCACCAACTATAACCCTCTGGGTCCAGTCCTGAGCCAATTGCCTAACCATCTGATCATCTGGTTCCCTCACCCCTTTTCTCCCAGCTTATCCAACAGGCCCAGGTGAGGAACAGAGTCAAATGCCTTGCTGAAGTCTCAGAAAGAGGACATCCACTGGTCTACCCAGGTCCAAGGCATTTGTCACCCAGTCATAGAATCCCACCAGGTTTGTCTGACATGATTTCCCCGGATGACTCCATGCTGTCTATCTTCCAGGCACCCTGACTTATCCAGGTCCCCCTCTAGCCTCTCCTTGACAATGCCCTCCATCACCTTGCCCACCACCGATGTCAGGCTGACAGGCCTGTAGTTCTCTGCCACCTCCCTTGATCCTGCCTTGTGGATAGGCACTATATGCGCCACCTTCCAGTCTTGGGGCACCCACCCTGTCCTCAGAGAGATGGTGAAAAGCTCTGCCAGGGGTTTAGCCAGGACATCTGCAAGTTCCTTCAGCACTCTGGGATGTAATTTATCCGGCCCCGGTGCTTTCTCCATCTTAAGGGAGCTGAGGGCTTCCCTCACTCTCTCTGCTGTGATTTCCACTTCCGGTACCTCTTCTCCATGCTTAGCTCCTCCCCACCTACCAGTGATGCCTCTCCCTCCCCAGACCTGCCGATTGGTAAGGGTCCCCTCCCTCAGTATCTCTGTCTCCTCCCATGTATGATGCAGCACCCCATTTTCCCTGGTGAAAACTGAGGTGAAGTACTCATTTAGTACCTCAGCCTGCTCCCCCGGTCTTGTGCCCATCTCCCTGATTTAATCCTGCTAATCTGCCTTCACCCTTCGTCTTTCCCCAATGTATCTAAAGAACCCTTGTTCCCTCTCACTATCCTGGCCAGGTTCTGCTCCTTCCTTGCCTTAGCCACCCTCACCACTCTAGTGGCCCTTCTAGCCATCTGCTCGATCTCCTCGATCCCTTCACTCCTTGGAGCACTTGAATTGCTTATAGGCTGCTCTTTCCCCAAGACCACCTCCTGGACCTCCTGGTCCACCAACAGGGTTTTTGGGCCTCACCGCATTTTGCCTTCACTCTTGCACAGGTGCTGGTAGCATCTGTTCCCTCTCCTGATGATTTCCCACCTACTATCAGCGCCCATGTCTGACCCAATCCCACCCAAATGCTTCTTAGTGATCCTTCCCATTTCCTTAAACTGCGCCTCCTGAAGTCGGTTACTCTGGTCTTGTGCAGCCTTCACCCTCCTAGGTCCAGGCAGAACCAGACTGTGGCATGGTCACTCTCTCGCCAATGGGTGTCCCTTACCTCAGGCCCCTAATCTGGTCACTGTCTTCCAAGACCACATCCAGTACCAGGTTTCCCTGGTCGGTTCCCTCACCTGCTGAGTTAGGAAGGCCTTGAAAGATATCCAACAACCTCTGTTCCTGGTCACAGAGGATGTCATGGTCTCCTGTCTGTTCCTGGCATGTTTAAGTCCCCCAACACCACCACTGTTCCTCTGCCCAGTCTGCAGTGTCTCCCAACATCTGCCACCAGACTGTCCTCCAGCTTCCGCTAGGCAGGGGGTCATACACCACTCCTATTTTTACCTCTAGCCCCTTGTTATCAAGGTGACCCAATTGCCTCCACGGTTCCTCCACCTCCACTACTCCCCTATGCCAATGCAGTTTTTGACTATCATTGCTACCCTCCTCCCTTCCTCCCCCTGTCCTTCCTGAACATAGTGTAACCTCCAGGTTCAGGTCCCAGTCATGTCTTGCAGTGGCTCCAAGTCTCAGTGACCACTGCCACATCCACTGCTCCCTCAGTTAGCATCACCTGAGCTCAGGCATTTTATTGCCCAAGCTCCTGCATTTAGCAGACTACCTTCCACCCTTTCCTTAGTAGTTCCATTTCCCTGCTCGTGTTCCCATGGGGATTTGTTTTTCCTGGTCTGCACTTTGCCAGTTGGCCTTTTCCTGCAATCCTCCTGGTCCCCAGGGGGTGGAGACAAGTCCCTCCTTTATCAGCACCCCTTGATAGCCTTTTTCTCCCATCCCACCCCTTCACAAGTTTAAACCCCACTTTTTACCAATGAACCCCTCTATTTTCAACTTAAGGATTCCCCTTCCCTCCAAATTGAGATGTAGTCTATCTCTAGCATACAGCTCCTTATCCTCCCAGGTCTCCCCCCAATCCCCCATCAACCCATACCCTCTGGCCTCACACCACTCCCTGAGCCACTGGTTTATCTCCCTAATTTTCTTTTGTGTTCCCCACCAGCCCTTGGCACTGGCAGGATTTCTGAGAAGGAAACTGTGCATCCTATGTCATGACAGACCCTGGCGAGCTCCCTGAATCTTGCCTGTATCTCTAGCTCGCTATTTCCCCAATGTCATTTGTACCCAGGTGGACCAGTATGTCTGGGGAACCCCACAATCCTTTGCCAGCTGATATACCCGTGCTTAGCCCTGTGCACTGCTAGTCCAGGGAAGCATCTTGTTCTAACTGGCCAGGCTTCTCCTCCCATCCCATTTGATACACCTGATCATAGAACCTCAGCAGGAGCACTCTGACCACTCTTTTCCTCCATTCCCCCTTCCATGTCCCTCATCCTTTCTACAGGCCCTCCACCCAGCTGGCTCCTTGTTCCTCCCTCTATCTGGGTGCCACATGCCACCCTCCATATTTACCATGGCCACCCTCCCTCCAGTCCCATGCCTCCTCCTCCTGAGAATCCTTCTGTACCTTAATCTCCCCTCACTGCTCGCAACTGGTCCTTCTCCCCATCTGCTAAACTAGCCTGGCTCATCCTCCTTCCTTCCTGTCTCCATTTAGTTCCTTGCTCGTCGTGTCCCCTGCCCAAACCTCAGCCCCTTTACTGAATCCTCCTTGTACTTCTGGTCCTTCTCCTTACCTTTCCTCCCGACTGGTCCTTCTCCTGCGCTTTCCTCCCTTCCCCTCCCTCCTGCTCCACCACTGCTCCCCATCTCCTGCATTCCAGGTCCCCCCTGTTCTTCCTGCTATCTGGCCCTGCCTCTGCCTCCCACTCCCACTCCCCTTCCGTCTCTAACCACCTCTGTCATTGCTACATCACCCCCTCATCCTTGAGCAGAAGAAGAGAATTGAAGCGTTACTGAGTGTAAGGTCTGATCCACCTCCCGCCTTGCTTCCTTCTGTCCAGCCCTGGCCATCTGCCTACTTCCCTGAGAATGTTGTCCCTCCGTCCCCCTTTGTGAGGGTCCCAGTTACCTGCCTGCTTCCTTGGTAGTGTCCTTGACCCTCTGCCAGGGTCCCTATGTGACCCCTGAGTATTCTCCTGTACTCCGCTCCTATGCCCCCACCCCCAGTGCTTGGTGCAACCCTGTGGGAGATTCCCAGCCCCCTTCCCCAACCATACCACCCCCTCCCCCAGCTTTCTCCTAATCCCCGCAACCTCCTCCCTAATCTGTGCTAGCTGGTAGCACACTGGGCAACCACCGAACTTCCAAGCCCAGTCCAGTATCATGGCTGCTCCACACCCTGTGCACCCCACCACCCTCCCAAAGATGCTGGCCCTAATGATGTGTGGTCCATCCCTCCAAATAGGTTCTTGGGTGAGCCACCAGGTTCCTCCTAGTCCAAGATACCCCTACTGCTCAATCAGGTCACCCACTAATCTTAGAGACAGTCCCACTGTACACCAGTAACCCTGTTACTAGGTGCAGTACAACACATTAAACTTATAAGGGAAATGAACAACCCCAAGCTCCCTCCCAGCCTTTAAATTCAACCCCCAGTGGCTTAGAACTCATGAGCTGCACCTGCAGCCTTTTCCTCCAATTGCAGGGCAGGTGTTCTCATAAATTCGCAGGACCCCTGGGGAGGGAGGGTGGGGAGGGGAGGTCCTGGGCAGACACCTGACTCAAGAGAGAGTGT
Source organism: Neoceratodus forsteri (assembly GCA_016271365.2). Taxonomy (NCBI): domain Eukaryota; kingdom Metazoa; phylum Chordata; order Ceratodontiformes; family Ceratodontidae; genus Neoceratodus; species Neoceratodus forsteri. Next base: position 952,533,110 of record CM057454.1, on the reverse strand, counting down.
ATCAGCCCTGTGTCTCCCCTCCAAGAACAGCAGCCAAAGAACCAGGCCCAAGCAAATCCCACCAAATAGGTTTTAAATCAGAAGAAATAGGCTCTACCAGTGCAGCCTGTTACACAGTGAAACATCCACAAAATGAGCCCCACTTACAGCCACCAAATCAGTTTACAAACATCCAGCAGCCCCCAAAACAATACCCTGCTAGCCCCTTAGAAGTAAGAAAGAAAAGAACTAACCTACCAAGTAAAATCCACAAGAACCCTGTGAAAACAACAGCAGCAGCTACTGTCCTGGAACACAACTGATCCTGTCCCCTTCCAGTTCTTTCTGAGCAGATGTGGCTAGGTTGAATTGAGAGGATAGGTTGCAAATTGGTGAGGCAAAGGTTTCTCGGTGGAAGTCATGGGGTATGGGTTAAAAAAAAGGTTAGGATTGTTAAGCAATTTCTTATTCCAGTTTTTTTATATGCTGCTTATATTTTTCCTTTACCTACTGACTTTGAGATGAGATTGTTTAGCTGTTTTTTTTCAGTTGGTATGGGGTAGTAGATTAAACCCGGTAAAACGGGATTTCACTTATCTTAAAGTTTCATTAGGGGGTTTGGGTAAGTTAAATCCGGTAGTTTTTTTTCAATCCTTTTGTATTTTTTCTACCTTTTATAGGTCTATAGGACTTTTCACTCAGTGGGCGGAATGGACAGTGTGTTTATTTCAAGTCTTTCTAAATAAATGGGATGTTCTTTTTCCAAGATATACTGAATCTTTACAGGTTCCTCTTTTTGCTCTTCCCATGTTGAAAAGAATCAAACAGTGGGATCTTAGTAATGCTGAGATTACTTCCAAGCAGCTAAATCTATTTATAGCCTTGTAATGGAGCAACATCATGCTGTGAGGGTTGATTTTCCACGATGCCTCCCTCTAACTACAGTCTGCTTTAGATATTCTTAAAGATGGGAAAATCCCTGATTACATTTGGGATGTTCAGTGGCTGTGCTGTCATGGGAAGTTGGGAGTTAAAGGTAATTGGAAACATAAACCTGTGACTGATAGGTTGTGTTTAAGATTTTCCTGTGCTAACATGGAAGAATCACAGGAACATTTTTTTATTTTGTGCCCTTATATTAAACAGTTTTGTCATGATTTGGCCTTAATTTGGCAATTTGGCCACCGTTCAAAGGATTTCCCTGAAATTTGGAATGCATGATCAAGAACCATACACCTTGGGATTTACCAACCTTTGTACCAGTCGGATATATGGCTGCAGAGTTATTAAGCATGATCTGCGTATGCATTTCCACTATTTGGTGAATTCTTTGCTCATGCCTACAGGTCTCACGGTTTGTGCAAATAGTACAAAAACTTCAGGGAATGTGCAGCTGGAGTGCCCAATGTGCCTTTTGAAGATTTTGTGAAAAAATATTGAATGGTTCAAAAGTTATTCAAAAAACAAGTTCCCATTATAAGTCAATGAGAAAAGTTAACAAAAACTTTGACACTTTCGAAAATGCACTTTTTAGTGTCACAAATTGCCCTAGTAGTCTCGCAAACACACCATTTTGTTTTCAGTTAGTGATTTGAAAAATGCTTGGCATTTAAATTTGGGACCCTCTAGCAACACAATTCGTTTTGTGTTCACCTAGTCGGACCCTGAGGATGCTAGTCATATCATTATTTTGGGGTGAAACATCCTAGAAATATGTTTTTCACATTTCTGGAAAAAGTAGTGTCACAAATTAATGTCGCACGCACGACACTTTCGCAAATGCTTGCGAAAGCTTTCGGAAATCACGGCACTACTTTTTCAGACTATGGCCAAAATGACAGCACTTCTTTGCCACCCTGCTGCAAAAGAACGGTTTGGTCTTTTGAACTGAAATTTGGAAGGAATGCAGCCAACATCTCACAGATGTGCCTTTTGGAGGTTTGATGAAAAAAATATTGCATGGCTGCAAAGTTACAGTGCTCTGAAGTTGGCATGTTTTCCCATAGACTAACATGGTGGCATACGCCACGCCTTTCGGGGCTTGTATCTCGAAAACAATGCAAGATACAGATTTTTTGCTGCTAGCTGCATAGCCTTCAGGCTATGTAACTGCAAAAACCTAGCCAGGAAAATCATGATTTTTTTGTGAAATTAATTTTTTTTTCTACGTCGTGCGGTTGCTGACATATTTGCAATTAAGTGCTTCCAATGCTCGTTTTAAGCTTTGATGCCCATTACAATGTATATATTCTTTGTGTTTCTCTATGCAGCTGTTCAGGAAAAACAGGATATGCACTTCCATTACAGTTACACTTACTGTTTCCACTTGTGTTTATGTCCCTGTTTGCGTTACTGTTCCCATGTACGCCACCATGTGCGTTACCCTTTGTGTTGCCATTTGCATTTGTGTTTTTGTTACTGTTACCATTTTCATTTCCACCTTGTGTTTGCATTGTTGTTCATGTTACTATGTCACAAGACATCATGTGACGGGCCCCGCGCTCCTGCCGCTGCATTACATTCACTATTTCTCGTCATCATTCTCAAAATGAAGGGAAATTAAAGGCAAAAAACTCCATTTAATTCATCAGTTAGGGTTGTTCCACAGTGACAAAAGTGAAGAAATTCAGTGTTAGGGTTGAAAACCCCCTTGGACCACTCCAGCCCCACCCCCCAACCAGCATCGGGGTGCGCTTTGGGGTCATCGGTCCTAAATCTCACCCCATTCTCCTATTCCTCAGCTTCTTTACACATGTGATGGGGTGAGAGTGAGGTCTGATGACCCCAATGCACACCCTGATGCCGATTGAGAGGGATGGGCTGGAGGGGTCCAAGGGGGGTTTCAACCCTAACACTAAATTTCCTCACTTTTGTCGCTGTGGAGCAGCCCTAACTGATGCATTAAATAGAGATTTTTGCTCTATATATATATATATATATATATATATATATATATGTGTGTGTGTATATATATATATATATATATATATACTCTCTGTGTGTTTATATATCAGATTTAACTTTGTTAATGCTCTAGTTAGGGTCAAAGCAACAAAGTTGGGAATTGAAGCATTAGGATTTCCAACCCTAACACCCCACCTTCCCAATCCAGGCCCAGACAGCAGGTGTGGGGTGTGCCTGGGGCTTCTCAAGCCTAATGCTCAAACCATTCCATCTGTAAATAAGGTCAGATGTGTAGACTTTATGAAAATGGGGTGAGCATTAGGCTTGAGAACCCCAAGGCACACCCCACACCTCCGGACCAGGCCCAGTTTGGGATGGTGGGGTGTTAGGGTTAGAAACCCTAATACCTCATTTCCCAACATTTGTGGCTTTGACCCTAACTGGAGCATTTATAAAGTTTTTTGCAACTTATTGCCTTACTTTTTGAGACAGTATAATAGTATCCTTATTTTACTGTGGGAGTGCAGGGTCCTTTGGAACCTGCACTTCCATTCCTCCATAGATGCATATATATATACAGCATGCAGCTGAGGAAGCACATGTTCTTCCAGGCCCTGTGCTTCCATTTATAGGACAACAGTACTAAATTGTCAGCATAGCCATCTAATTACCCCATCTCATATACCCGGTAAAGAAAATCTTTGAATCACTGCCAAAATGTAATTCTGTGCAACTGCAATGCCATTCCACTCCACAGGTGTGAAAACACATTTGGGGCAGGATTTGAAAAATGACAGCTGTTCCATACATGAGGTAGGGTAATAAGAAGCCTGTGTTAAAAATATTTAACATTTCTGCAGTTATGAATGAGTGTAATGAAATTGCAATGAATAGTCATAACTGGCATTTTTTCATATTTTGACCACAATTTTTCAACATAGTCTTCTAATGACCCCACCTAATAAACCCCATAAGTGAAAATGTTCAAATCCATGGCAAATGCCATTCCATGCCACACGTGTGAAAACACGTTTTGCACAGGATGTAAAAAATGACAGCCATACTGTTCATGAGGTGGTGTAAAAAAATGGCTATGCTTAAACTTTGGAGTCAAAATATTGAAAATTACCAAAGTTATGTGTGTGCATAGAAAAATTTCAATGAACCTTCATAACTCGGCCATTTTTAAGAATATTTTTTTACCAAATTTTCAACATGGCCTTTTTTGGACCCCACCTCATGAACACTGTAAGTGAAATTATTGAACATATGAACATATGAAGAAGCCAACAGAAGAAGGCCATTTCGTCTATCAAGTCTGCTCATACTGCAGGGTCCATAGTTTGAGCTAATGTCCCTGCCCTCCATCCCCACTCCTCCCATCCTCCCTACCCATGACCCTTGCCCTTCCCCTATGCCTGTCCCAGCCTCTCTTAAAGATGCCCACTCTTTTCAATGAGATTACCTCTTCTGGCAGTGCAGTTCAAGTCTCCACCACCCTCTCTGTGAAGAAGTACTTCCTGAACTTCCTCCCAAACCTCCCACTCTCCAGCTTAAGACTGTGCCCCCTCATGTTATGGTTGTCACTCAGATTAAAAAGACTCTCCTTATCAATCTTATGTATTCCTTTCAAGTACTTGAAGGTCCCGATCACATCCTCTCTCTCTCTCTCTCTCTCTCTCCTGTCTTCCAGGGAGTACATGTTCAGTGCACTCAACCTCTCCCTAAATGCCTTACCCTGCTGACTGGCTATCATCTTTGTAGCCCTCCTCCAGACCTTCTCAAGCAGGTTAATGTCCTTTTTGTGGCATGGGCACCAGTACTGAACTCCATACTCTAGATACAGCCTTACCAGTGACCTGTGCAAGGCAGTATAATCTCCTCTCTCCTACTACTGATCCCCCTAGATATGCATCTCAGCATCTTGTTTGCCTTTGCTGCTTCTTTCTTGCATTGCATGGAGTGCTTCAGGTCACTAGTGATCATTACTTCCAGGTCCTTCTCCTCCTCTAATGCAAATACTCAGACTCCATCCAGATAGTACTCTATCCTAGGATTCTTGGCTCCAATATGCATAACTTTGCATTTCTTGGCATTGAAGCCAAGCTGCCAGATCCTGGACCACTCACTAGCTTTTCCAGATCATCCAATTGGTCCTGTATCCCTTCAGATGTTTCCATTCTCCCACATAGTTTGGTGTCATCCATGAATAGGCACATTTTGCCCTTAATGCCATCGCCAATGTCTTGGATGAAGACATTGAACAACACCAGCCCCAGCACTGAGCCCTGCAGAACCCCACTGGTTACCTGCATAGTGCCAGATAACATTCCTCCCACAACCACCCTCTGTGTTCTGTCCTTCAACCAATTTTCCACCCATCTGGCCATCTTTTCCCCAATCCTGAGATCCACCAACTTCCTGATCAACATTTTTTGGGGCACAGAGTCAAAGGCCTTGCTGAAATCAAAATAGAGGATGTCTATCGCTTGGTCCCTGTCTATTGTCTTAGTGACACAGTCAAAGAAGTCAATCAGATTTGTTTGACACGAGCTCCCCCCCATGAACCCATGCTGCCTTGCATCTTGGAGATCATGCTCCTCTAGATATTCCACCAACCTCTCCTTTAGTATGGTCTCCATGAGCTTGCCACAATGGGGGTCAGACTAACTGGTCTGTAATTCTCTGGGTCATCCTTGGGACCACCTTTTTGGAGCAGCAATACATGTGCTGTTCTCCAGTCCTGCAGTACAATGCCTGTCTCTAGTGAACTATTAAATAGGTCTGCTGTTGGGTCTCCCAGCTCCTCAGCCAATTCCTTTTATTACCCTTGGATGTACTTTGTCTGGACCTGGTGATTTTTCCACCTTCAATGCTAGCAGCCCCTCCCTCACTATATCCTCCTTTATCACTACATCTGTGTTCCCCTCTCTACTCCTCTTTTCCCTCCTGAAGGCACTGGCCCGTCCTTCTCCCTGGTGAAGACAGAACAGAAGTATTCATTTAGTATCTCTGCTTTTTCCCCATTACCCTTCACCCACTCCACCCCTTTCCTAAATTTTTTTAATTTGGTCCTGAAAGGTGAATTCATGCAGCAACCATGAAATCACCTTCCTTGCCTGAGTAACAAAATGTCAGTGACAGTGCTCATGAGGTGGGGTCCCAAAAAGGCCATGTTGAAAATCTGGTGAAAAAATCCCCAAAAATGGCAAAATTTTGAACATAAGTTCCAAACACCATTAAAATACATTATATGGCACTTACCTTTATTCCTTAGTTCATGGTTTGGTTTTGAAGAGTGCATACATGTCCCGGTCCACAGAAGATGACAGCCTATGACCTCCAGTGGTAAGTATGGGTTAAGGATAGGTGTGGGGTTCTGGGTGCTCTCTGGGAGGGTAGGGATGGGGGAGAGGGACAGGGAGACAATGAGAGACCATTTTCTTTTTCTAAGTATTAAAAAAACATCAGGGGACTGTTTTCTTTTTTACAGGTCAAAATAAAGAACATGAAGATATTAGAACAATGGGGTGGGCTCCCCAGTGTCCCACAATGCTGGGAAGGGGTCTCTAAATGTCAACATGGGGATTGGACACCCCATATTGGCTTAATATAAAACAAGGAGCTGTTGGGGGGCATCCAACATTGGGGGTGGGCATCCCAGTGTCAGATCTTTAAAATGAAATGATTGAGTGTGTAGGGAATGGCGATCAGAGGGTGGGGGGGGTAACACTAGACACCAGGGAATATATTGGGACAGTTATTGGGGAGTGAAGGGTACCACTAGACACCAGGGAAAAAAGAAAGGCATATAACTGGAACTACAGCTGGCAGCAGGAATTCAGCTGTGACTACAGAACAAATAAAATCAGTTCTCATACAGAGAATGCAGAGGAAAGCTCCTTTCACTAAGCTGGGCACCCAGAATTTCAGTTGCCCAGAAAAAGTATTTCTGGGGCTAACTGTAGAAAACAAACACACCAGAATCTAGCTAAACAAGGCCCATTTAGCTAGATTTTGGTGTTTGTTTTGTAAAATGACAGCATTTGTATATGATTTTTAGCTGGTAAAAAAACTAGATAGTGGCCTGCGAAACAGGATTTTTTTCTTACAAAAAAGGATTTCTTCCTCATGAAAAGGAACAGATCTCACGAGAATAAATTCTTTTTTGTGAGATCAAATCCTTTGTCGAATTCTTTACCTCTATCCTGAAAAATGAACTTCCCACTGGACATAATAGGAACTTAAAAACTGAATAACTTTGAAACAGGTTAATATTTTTGAAACATACAAAGCATAGCAGTTCTGTTTCGCAAGTTCTTTCTACCAAAAGAAAAATCACGCAAAAATTCCACATCATCTGGGCACAAGGTAATGGGCTGACTAGGTGGGCCATATGGTCCTTATCTGCTATCAGATTCTATGCTTATATGTAAGGTGATGAGGAAAAATTGTAAAAAGTGGTGACTTTTAACTTTTTGATACTATCTGGATCTCAGAATCTGCACATCCAACCAGACCAAAACTTGCCAAGTCAAGAGATCTACACCACAGAACAGCACATACCAAATATTGTGCAAATCCATTGAATGGTTGCAAAGTTATTAAAGTGCAAAATTTCACGTTTAACATTAAATAGGCTACTCAACCCTAACTATAGTGGCACATTTCCCTATAATTGTTTTGTTTGTTTTGTTGAATTTTGTTGACCTAGTAAGCTCACTAGGCCTAGAAGTCCCTTTTCAGGGGTGACCGGGGGGGATACAGACGGTAATCAACTGAAATTGAACCAGATTAATCTTAATTAGATCAGATTAAGATTAAGCTATATATAAAATGACAATAAAAAAAAACAGTAGCTTTAGGAGAATTATCCCCTCAATCCATTAAATGGAAAGTAAAATCTCCATTAAACTGCCATTTGCAAAGGCCAGTCAGTCAAACAAAACTCCTTGCACTTTCCTTCTCTGAGAGTAATCACACTTTAATATCCTTTTAGGTCCTCAGTATCTGACCCACAGAGTCTTCACAGGTTTCTCCTTTCTCTCTAGAACTAACAAGTCCTAGTTCATCAACTACATCCTTTGTACAAAGCAGGATTACCTCAGTCACAGATAGAAACCCAATCTGGTCCAAAGAGCAAGAGCCTCTGAGCCCTACTTCTGACTGTTGCTGCAGCTGGTAGGCTCCAATTCACATCCGGTAGACTGAAGTCCCATATCAGCAATACCTTCAATTTGCATGCCATCCTTTGGATTTCTTCCATTATAGCTTTAGCCACTTCTTCCACCTGTGCTGGAGGTCTGTTTATCACTCCTGTGTGAATAGAGGCCCCCCTGCATGTCTCTGGGGTGACCCACAGTACCTCAGCTCCTCCCTGCTCTCCTTGTATTTCCATAGCTTTTACAGTATGTTGTCCCTGATATAAAGAGCCACTCCTCCCCACTTTACCTTGTTTGAAGTAACACACTTTTATCTTATCCCATACTGTGCAACAAGCATCATTCTTCCAGTTTCAATCCCAGGCCTGAATTCTGATTTCTTGCCCCAGAAGTGTTTGGTGCATAGTTGCACAAAGCATTACTAGAGTGAGAAACTGGCATTCTGGCCTGTTAATGAAAATAGAACAGTGAGGATTGCTGTGCAGCATGGGGGGGGGGGTGATAAAAATATTATCACTTTAAATATGGTGACACTGGGTCTGTCTGGATGGGGTGTGGAGGCTGATAGGGCTAAGATGAATGTGGTGTTTTTTTACTTTCTAGTACTGCATGTGTAAGAATGCAGTAGTTAAATGACAACCTTCCCTGGTCTGTGGATCCCAGTACCAAAACAAACATTGTTTCTCTTAACTGGATGTGGGGGGTTGGAGCATGTCTACTGCCAAAGCTCCCAACTGCCACTGCAGAACTTTCACAGAAATAGGAAACTAAGGCTTCAGATGTCCTTCAGCAGGAGGACTTGCTGCAGAACTTAAATCAAAATTTCAGCAGAGAAATCAAGGTCTTGGCTATAGTTATTTGCACACCTGACTATAAAAACAGAAAACATGGATGAAATAACCTTACTAGATGGTAGTTTTGGAATGCAATGTATAAGCTGCAGAAAGTATAGTTCTGACTTATTAATAAATTTTGCCCAGTGTGAATGTCCACAATGTGTGGAGATAAAGGGCATAAAATCTAAAGTGCCACCAGCTCTGTGGCACTGAGTAAAGGGGTTCTCTCAGCATGCTGGAGCCCCAAACCCGGGAGTCAGGAGCAGAGACCAGCAGGGAGGGATTCCATAGTGTCCATTGGATGCTTCTCTCACAGGGGTGAATGGGCAGGGTCTTGGCACCTAGAGGCCAATTGGTGAATGTGTTAGGTACGTGCAGCCTCAACATGCCCCCTCGTACATCTCCGCTTCAGGTTACCATTCATTCTGGCCCAATTAGGGTGGGGAGTGGTAGGGCAGAAAAAAGAGAAAATTGCCACCCATGCCAGCTGGATGATGGCAGCCTGCCTCTCCTCCCTTCTCTGCAAAGCCAGGAAGCCCCCAAGCTGCTCCTCCACCCTACATAGATGTAAGAAAGTGCCTTCTGGCACTTTGATTTCCCCTCCCAGTTGCCCCCATGGGTAGGGGGGCTCCCTCGATGAAGGGATGCATTGGGTCAGTTGGGATGATAGGAGGCAGTGGACAGTGCAATGGGAAAGCAGTGGAGGTAAGGGATGGCCACTTGAAGTAGTGGGTGGCTGGGTTGGTAAGGGTAAAAAGAGCATGCAAAAAAAAATGTAAAGTGCATAGATTTGAAAAAGAGTTAAAGGAACATAAAAGAAACAAGAGTACAGAAAAGATTAATTATGCACAGCCACAGCATTGCCCAAGCATCTTCCAATGGGACCTCGGGGCCCAGTGGGCTCACCCAGTCACCAAAATTTAATAAATAAATATTAGTCAAACATCAGCACCAAACATGCTAACACCTCTGTAGGCCACCAAAAAAATACACGAGGCAACAAATAAAAGACAGAAAAGGCTAAAGAAAGGAAAGTTGAAGCACAGGATTTATTTAATTTATGTATGTATGTATGCATATATGCAGTTAGTTAGTTAGCTAGCTAGTTAGTTAGCTAGCTAGTTAGTTATTCATTGTTGACTGGGTAGGTGCACTGGAGCCAGATGCCTTTTTCAGGCATGACCCAGGTACTACATGCACATGGTAAACAGCAAAAATAAGGATACAAAGCATGACAGACTAGCCAATAGTGATCTGAAAAATGATACATCAAGATACTACAGAAGCACAGTTATGCAATTTACATTGTGCAAAAAAAAGATGAATGAATGAAAGCATATGCAGTTAAAAACATGCAAATGCAATTCACATTGTGCAAATAGCATGTAAAAATAAGCAGCAGAACTGCAAAAGATAAATGGTATTAAGACACAAATGGTAGCAAAATCAAGAAATGAAGAAAAGTGTTAGAGGATGAAATACATTTTACAAATAGCTTCTCTTCCAATATAGATCTTCATAGAAATGATGAGATTGAGGAAAGCAATAAACCATGGTCTCCCTGATCACCAGACTGTACCATCCCACCCCCCAAAATGGGTACTTGTCATAAGAGGCTCAATTATAACATATACCAATGGGTATATCTGTGGGAAGGACAGGGAAATCCAAATGGTGAACTGTTTCACCACAGCAAAAACTGGTGATATTGCAAACATGGCAGAGAATATTCCTAAAAACACAGGTGAAATCCCAATATTGGTACTCCATACCGGGACAAATGATGTGGCAAGGAAACAAGCAAAAGAGTTAAAAAGGAATCTGAGAAGTTGGATAACATCTTGGAGAAGCAATGATGCAAAATACTGCAGCATTATCCAGAATGTTTCCACTAGTGAGCACAAACTACAGAAGAAAAAAACAAAACAAAAAAACCAAAAAAACAAGAGCATCATGTTCTGGTTGAGAAAATGGACACATGGAGAAGGGCTAAAATACTGTATATCAGTAATTGTGATACTTTTAAGAGCAAACATGGATTATAAAGTAAGGATGGACCCCAATTTAGTGCTGTGGGAAACAAGGTCCTAGTAATAAAATTAACTACACATATATAGGGCTTGTTAAACTTAAATGTATGGGACTTCTGCAGATAAAATACATGCAAGCGACTGTATTGATGTCTTTTGGAAACAGAACAGAGAATGAGGAACACACTAACGCCAAAAGAGTGAAGAAATCAGAAATCAAAGTATTCAAAACAAAAGCATGTTGCTTAAATATAGTAAAGGCTGAGCTAATACACAGAGAAAATACTGAAAGCATGGGACTCACAGAAACTAAATGGGTAGAGGACATAGACTGGAATACTAGTATTGAGGGATACTGACTATACAGTAAAGCCTGAAATGGTAAAAGAGGAGTGGGTGGCACCGTACGCTAAAAACAGCATCCAGTGTCATGAGATGCAAAAGCCAGACAATGATACTGATACAGTGTTCATCTGGGTCAGGCTTACAGGCACCAGGAATAAGCCTCTTGAAATAAGAATTTATTATAGACCATCAGATCGTGACCATTTAATAAATACAACAATAACAAAGGACATAACTGATATACAAGACCACAAAGATGCTTTAATTATGAGTGACTTCAACTTACCAGGTATAAACTGAAATAATTTGAAAGCATCAAACACAGCTGAAAGTGAATGTATTGATGCACTAATTAAGTAAGAAATGTGACAGGTCATTAAAGAATCTACAAAGGACTTAAACATCCTTGATTTAGTCATGATTAATAAGAAGAGTGAAATCAAAAATGGTAAAATCTGAGAGCCACTGGGCAGAAGTGATAATTGCACAATAACCTTTAGCATGTCAAGAAACAACAGAAATGCAACAGAAATAACAGGAATGAAAAATTATGATAAGGCCAGTTTTTAAAGCCTTGGCATAGGAACTAGCAAAGCAGGTCTGGAAATGGAAACTGGCTGACAAATCAGCTGACAATATATTGAATGACCCTCAAAGAAAAATCAGTGGAGCTAGGAACAAGTACTGTGTGCTGCATACCAAAAACTATATAACATAAAAGTAGAAAAATGGTATAGTTAAAACACAGAGTTTACAAGCGCATTACATTGAAGAGAAGATCATATAGCACATTTAGAAAGAACCCAAGTTAGGTTAATAACATAAGTTTTATGAATATTCTCAAGCCAACCAAAAAAATAAGAAGGGAGCAAAATTGAATTTAAAATAGCCCATTCTAAAGACAGTCAAAAATCTCTCTATAAATATGTAAAATCTAACAAAACAAATTATAGAACTGTAGGTCCTATAAATGCAAATGGTAAACTGCTGGGTGAGCCAAGACATATGACAAACAGTTTAAATTCATTTGTTCAGTTTTTGTCACAACAGGGGTGTTGGACAGCAAGGTATCAATTATCCATAATAACCATAATGACTTACACATGGAAGAAGCTAGAGAAATTGGAGACTAAATAACTAGATATCTCAAAATCAGTAGGTCCTGGCAATCTCTATCCTTGGCTGTTGAAGGAACATAGGGACCACCTGGCAGAACTATTGGCTTGCATTCCACTTTCATCTGAAATAGTACCTATAGACAGCTGTTGTGGTCCCAAAATACAAAAATGGGCACAAGTCCAAGTAATTACAGTCCAGTCAGCCTTACACCTGTTGCAGGAAATGTTATACAAGGGATCCTCAAGGACAAACTATTAGCAGAGCTTAATGCTATAGGGCCACCCAAAATGAGAAGTCTGTCAGTATGCAAATGTTTTTAACTATGCATGTTGCACTTTTTATTTTTGCATCAATGATAAGCACTGGTTACTGTTTTGCACTGTTTGTAATTTACACACATTGGGTGGGATTCTAGAAGCTTGGTGCAAGTCACTGCCAAACACAACTTGCACCAAATGCAGCTGTGACATTGACCCTTCGACCTATTCTAGAAGGGACAGGGTCCCCATGACTAAGTCCTGTGACTTGTGACATACAGCCAGGTACACAGAACAGAGGGCATACCTGGTGAGGATTTCGCAAGCCGCAACCATTATCCTGCAAGGTGCAGGTGCCCCCCCTCCATGCCCAAACCCTGGCAGACACTGCAGAGCTAGAGGCCCACTACCTGCTGTCATGTCACCAAGGGTTGTCCAACACCTATCCCAATCCCCATACGACTGGTGTGCTGTACAGTATGAACAGTACAGGCAATCCGCAATGTGTGCAATACAGTCAGAATAGCAATAATGTACCCGGTAGTCCTGTGGCTTCCCACCCCCTCAGCACAGCCAATACACTCGTGGCCTCCCCATCCGGCCTGTGATTACATACCCTCCTCACCACCATGGCCAGCCACCATCTGAGTGCCTTCTGAATGCTTATTGTATAGTTGCACTCAAAATGAATGATTGCTCATTCATTTCTGTGCTCGCCTATAGGGTACAGGCTCAGAAGGAGCCTCAGTCGGTGGCTGGCCATGGTGGTGAAAGGAGTTGTGCCAGTCACCAGCTGGGGAAGAGTTGGGGTGGGTGTATGGAACTGCTGGGTGGGGGATGGGGGCCACTAGACTATCAGGGAGTATGGGCCACTAATTATTGTAAAGTTTTGCGGCACTGCAGGGGCCGGTGCTTGAGGGGGTGACAGAGTTGCCCTGCAGGGCTGACAGCAGTGTGGGGTTTGGGGTCATGATTTGTGTGGGCTGACCTGCAGGGCATTTATGGTTTGGGGGTTCTGGGGGTGCGAGATGCCCTACTGGGCACTTCTGCTATGGGGATCGGGAGCTGGGGCGGTTGTGGGATGCCCTGTAGGGTGACGGGGGGGTGTTCTGTCTATGGGGGCACATCATGGAGTGTGTGCAGTGGGTCTGCAGAACCCCCAAAGGGCATATGTACCTTTACACCAGCTAAATGCTGGTGTAACATACGTTGCCGGTTCTCCTCTGGGGGTTCTTGTAGAATCCTGATATTGGGGACTTTGTTGCTGCCCTTGTAGAATAGGGCGCAACTGCTGCCATAAACCCCCTAGTGCCATATAGCATGGGGTTTAGGGTACAACTGCTGGTGTAATTACACTTTGCTGGAAGTGGCCTGTAGTATGTCACAGGCCACATTATAGAATCCCACACATCACAACTGCTGGTGTAACTTGCTACTTGCGCCATTCTTTTTGGTGCAAGTGCAGTTATGCCAGGCGTAACTCTTTCAGAATCAGGCTCATTGTTCCTATGCTATTGAGGCTACTGCACCTTGAAGAGGCAGCTTCAAATACAGGGCCCCTAGCACTATTACCCAGACTCTTGAGAAAGCGCATGCACACAAAACTTTGAGACAGTCCTTTTGGATGACTCTCCTACTGCATTTTATGCTGCAGATAAAATGTGTCTGAATAAACTTGCACCAACAGCTAAACTTCAGTGGTTTCCTGTGTTTGATAGTGTGAGTGAGTAGCAACAGTTCTTCATTTTGCTGTTTGTTGTTTACTGGCATTACTACCTCCAGTGCAGTAGCAACCCTTTCCCTTCCAGAATACCATTAATACCATTAATAATTTTTATTTATTTAGTTTTTGTTTATCGGGTAAGTGCACTAGCCAGCAGGTGACTATTTTCAGGCACGACCCGGGAGGTACAGGAACAATACATAGTACAATTGCAAAGACAATGAGGCAGGGTTACAGGTCAAGGTACACTGAAATATCACAAATTGTTTTACAGATAAACAGGAGAAAAAACAGGTACTGGTGCCAGGACAGACCTCAGAGATTATACTGGCAGACATGGTAGGAGGAAGAAAGAAGGGGGGGGACATGGTGAAGGAGGGGGCTAAGGATACATGATACCAGGTTAGGACTGTGCTCTGACGGTTTCTGTGGCAGGTAGTAGGGGCTTGTAACCAGACTCATAGGTTCATTCTCCGGCTAGAAGTATAAAGGAAGGCGGGGGGTTGGAGGCGAAATATGGTAAACCTTGGGGCATCGGCGGCTGAAGGTAAGAAAAGTGTCCGGGCCACTGGTTCTATAACCGGGCATAGGAGCTGAGCTTCAGTTGGGGTGTGAAGGGACTTTATGGCTTTTGCGATAGCAGGCTGGGGTCTGAAACCGGGCTCGTGGAACCACTCGCCGGCTTGAGAGTATTCAAGAGGCGGGGGTTGGGGGTGAATTACGGCAATTTCATGACTTTAGCGACCGTACATGCTGAAAGTGCCTGGGCTCATGGTTCTGTTCCCGGGCGTGGGATCGGTGATCAGTCGGAGGTAAGGGGGGGTTACGGTGGTCCAGCGGCTATGGAAGCTGGATGAGTCATTCCTGTAACGGGTCCATAGAGGGGCATAGGAGCGGCGCATAGTCAGGTATAGGAGGGAAGTTGTAGGAGAGGAGACAAGAGGGGAAAGCGGAACCAGGCTGGCTGTGCCAGGAAAAACAGGGGAGAAACCTACAAGGGTAGGGGGGCTGAGCCGAAAGTAAGGAAAGTGTCTGGGGCACTGGTTCTATTACCGGGCATAGGAGCTGAAAATTCAGTCAGGGTGCGATGGGACATTACGGCTTTTGTGGCAGAAAGCTGGGATCTGAGACCGGGCTCATGGAACCGCTCACCGGCGTGAGTGTGTGCAAGAGGCAGCAGTCGGGGGTGAAGTACGGCAATTTAGTGGTTTTAGTGGCCGAGAGTGTGGAAAGTGCCCGGGCTCACGCTTCTGTTACCGGGCGAGGGCTCGGGGCTCAGTCAGGGTAAGGGGGGAGGGGGGTTACAGTGGTCAAATTGTAGGGAGGCTGAGGCCTGAGTCGTACCAGTACCCAATACACAACAAACCTTCAGCTCAATATATAAGTACAAGTTGAAACAGCAGTTAACAGGCAAACAGTGTGAGGGTGAAAGGCAAGGTGCAGACATTAAGCATAGTAGAGGCATAACAGTAAGGTCTAATTTCTTATAACATAATCATTAAAAAGTGCAATAGGCTACATAACAGAGAAGGCAGATAAGGGAAGTATAGGCAACCAGCAGATAGGGTAAGGAAGAGATAGTAGGGAGAGTGAGTGTTTGAAGAGAGGGGATCCAGCATATGGGGGGAGGATGAGGTAGGAGAAAGGGGGTGTGGAAGGACAGGCTCAGGTAGGGTCATAGCAGGCACATTGGTCCATTGTAGCTAGGTGGTTGCATAGCCCACGCTTGAAGAGGTAGTGTGAGGATACATGTCTTAGGCCAAGTGGCAGCATGTTCCACATTTGTGGGGCAGTATGCCCGAATGCACCAGACCCCTTTGAGGTGCGGCAGCGGGAACTTTCAGGAGAGATTTATCTGATGATCTCAGTTCACGCGAAGAGGAAGCGGGCTGAAGCAGCTCAGCTAGTGATGCTGGTCTGTCCATTCTGATGATGGAGTCAGAGAGGCATCCTAGATAGTAAAGTCTGGTGGCAGAGGGAGAAAGCCAGTCTAGGTCTCTGTACAGTTGGCAGTGATGCTTGAGCCAGGGGGCCTTTGAAGCATACTGGCAAACATTGTTGTAGGTGACATCCCATTTTTGCAGGGTAGTTTTATGCACCATAGTCAGGATGGGAGCACAGTAGGTTAGAGTGGGTAGGAGGATTCCTCTGGCAATGGCCAGCTTGGCAGCAGATGTAAGCATATAGTTGGTTCTGTAGGCAGCCCCCAGTTTGCAGTTCACAGTTTTACAGGTTTCTTGAATATGCAGGTTCAGGTCTAGGGATTGGTCAAGTAGTATGCCAAGATAGTGGAATGTGCTGACAACCTCAAGAGGGGTCCCATCCAGGTCCAGGATTTTTAAAGGAGAAGAGCAGGATCTTAGCTTCTGGGCAGTGCCCAGTAGCATAGCTTTGGTTTTGCTGGAGTTCAGGATAAGGCGATGGGAGTTTAGCCAATGTTGAGCAGTGTGGAAGGCAGAGGTAAGCATCACGCTTGGGTGGTCAATATTATCCGAGCTAGCATAGATGACCAGGTCATCTGCATAGAGAAGAGAGGCATATAGGATACTATGCTGCTAGGAAGGTTGTTGATGAACAATGAGAACAGGAGAGGGCCTAGTATTGAGCCTTGTGGCACTCCAATGTTGATAGTGGTGCTGCCAGAGATTGCAGAGTTAAGTTTGACAGCTTGGGTCCTATCTGTTAAGTAGCTTCTGAACCAGCTCGTTACGGGAGATGAGAAGCCAAGTTCTTGGAGGGTGGACAGGAGTAAGTGGTGATCCACAAGGTCGAAAGCCTTGGTGAGGTCGATGAAGACATCCCCAGTGAGCTGACCTTCGTCCATGTTTGTGAGAGTGTCTGAGGTGAATTTGGCTAACACAGTTGTGGTGCTGTGATTATTCCTGAAACCACGTTGTGCTTCACATAGCAATTTTGAGGTTTCAAGGAACTCAATGGTCTGAGTGGCTACAAGTTTTTCTAAGATTTTGCTGAGGACCGAGAGAATCGCTATTGGTCTATAATTTGAGATTTCGTTCCTATTTCCCTTTTTGAAGATGGGGGTAATTCTTGCAGACTTCCAGATATCTGGAGCAGTACCATTGGAGAGGGACAGTGTGAACACCTTGGCTAGTGGATAGGAGATGAGATCAGCAGATGCCTTTAGAAGGCGTGGTTCCAGAGAGTCAGATCCAGGGCTGGTGTTGTCAGATATGGTGTTTAGTAGTTTAAAGACTTGTGTTCCGGACACAGCTTTGAAGTAGAAGGGCTTGGTTGCTTGAGACACAGGTTTATTGGTTGGGGGGCAGGCTGGTTCACTAGTAGAAGAGGGCTGAGGTGCAGCAGGTGCAGTTGGTAGTGTAGATGTGTAAGGAGACAGATCAGAGAACAGTTTATTGAAAGCATTTGCTATGGTGAGGGAGTCGTTACAGTGGATACCATCTAGTATCATTTCTGAGGGGGTTACAGATTGTGAGGTACCAAGAAAGGCCTTGATGTGACCCCAGAATTTGCAGGGATCATGTGCAGAGCTGGCTAGCAGGTTCTGGCAGTATTTGCTTTTTGCAAGCCTAATCTGCTTTTTGCAGGAGCTTCTGTGTTGCTTGTAGATTAAGTGATCCCTGTGTAGACCAGTGGTTTTGAAGTGCTTCCATAGATTAACCCTGGTTCTGAGTTGTCGTAGAAGATCTTTATGGAGCCATCTCGTTTGTTGACCCCTGACCCTTCTCTGCACTTTTGGTGCATGCCTATTCTGTACATCTCTGAACCTGGTCAGGAACACATCTAGGGCATCTTCAACTTTTGTTGCTTGGTAGATTTCGGACCAGTCGATGTTGGATACGTCTAAGAGAAAGGCGTTTAGATCCATATGTGCAAAGTTGGTAAATGTGACCAGGCGGGACTGAGGAGAGGGTGATGGACCAGAGAGCCAGTGGCAGATAGTGGGTGAGTGGTCAGTTATAGCATCAGCCAGGACGTATGCCTTTGTCATATGATCAGGTCTGTTTGTGAGGATCCAGTCTAACAGCGTACCTGATTGGGAGTTAATCATCCTGGTGTTCTCAGTTATAAGCTGGTGGAAGTTAAGACCTTGGACTAGAGATGCAAGTGTGCTATGAGACGGACCCAGCCAGTTTAGATTTACATCACCAAGTATGATGGCCTCGTTCATGTTAATCGCTTGTGATGTTAGTTGGAGTAGTTCCTGGAAACTTTCCACCCCTCCGGTGGGTGGATTGTAGAGACATATTATGTGCAGATTTTTCACACCTAGGGACAAAGTTATGTGTAAGGACTCACAGAGCTGTTGGGGGTTATAGACAGGAGCCATTTTTATGGTGAGGAGGGTTTTATGGTAAATGGCAACACCCACACCCCGTTTAGACCCAGTCCTGTCCTGTCGGATAATAGAGTATCCAGGTAGGTAACACTGGGCATCCAGGATACGAGGTTTAAGCCATGTTTCCGTGAGGCACAGAATGTCAGGACCAACCACTTTGATCCAAGCCTCAAGTTCAGCCAGATGGCCCAGAAGACTTCTTATATTCATGTGAGCAATTAGAAGACCTTTTTTAGACTTGCCATGAGAGTTGACCCGGGTGCTGTTGTAGGGAGGGCAAGGATTAAGTTCCACGTCGCCTGCCAGCAGTAGCAATAGAGGGGCTAGGAATTTAAGCTGAAGCCTGTGTAAAGTATAGGAGGATTTTGGTTTCTTCCTTAGCAGATGGTAGTTAGTGAGAACCAGGTATGTGCATCCTTTTTTAAGAAGAAGGTAGTGCAAGGCAGGTTTAGAGTAATATTTGGTGAGGAGTAGGTTTGAAAAACTAAAGTCACTGAGTGATGGGGTGTCGTGGTGTATGACCTGAGGTAGAGACACAGAGATTTTGTTTAGGCTGAGCAGGAAAAGAAGGCAGAGTATGGGGGTTAGTACCTTTAGTCTACCACACGGTGGCGGTGAACCTTCGTGGAGGAGGAACATGATAGCGCTTATTGGAGAGGGAGCAGGGTTAGAAAGTGCAGCAGGAAATAAGGGAGAAGGTTAGAGGGTGAAACAAGGAATATACGAAGGGGTTTTAAGGAAGGTTCACATCGAAGTATGGTAGGTTTGAGAGAGCAAGACTCAAAAAGGGAGAGGAGCCCAAGTAAGGTGGAGAGAGTGGGGTGGGATAGAAATTTAGAGGAAAGGGGCCAAGACCAGTCCAGGCAGCTACAACAGAACTGCAGGCAAATGCTGTCTGGCAGTGTGTAGGACTAACGCCCCCAATGGTTAGAGAGTATAAGGAGCCAATGGGAAAGTGGACACTTAGTCATATGACCAACAGAACCCTATATAGCTAAAGGGTCGACCAGGGTGGGTGAGGTGGGGAGCCGGCGTGAAGCGCCAACGGGACGAGTGTTCACCAGAGGAGCTATAACACTAGCCATAAACGGCTCGCCGCTAGCGGGAAGAGTGGGCTGCTCGATGTGGTAAACGGCGTTCACAGTCCCAGATCACATTTAGGCAGTCCAAAGTCCAGATTACAAGGTGAAAACAGCGCTTTCAGTGAAGGGTGGAACCAGCTAGAGCCACCAACCCCTACTGGAGAGAGCCGGTGGGAAAAATCGGTGAGAACGTATCTTATGGCTTTAACGCCTTTAGCGGATGAGGTACCAGTGAGCGGCCGAGCTCCTGGTTCCCTTCCTGGGTGAGCATGCAGTGGGGTGGCCCCTGTCAACAGGCTTCCTGGAGGAGCGCGGCTTTTCTTCAGTGGGGACCGCTGGGCAAGCGGTGACCCCTGAGGCTTCCTTGGGTGCGATAAAATCATTGTTATTTAAGGGAACCTAAAGGGTATGGATCAGTGGAGTTAGGCTAGAGTTTGGTAGAGTAACAAGTGACATCCCACAGTGATCAGTGCTAGGGCCTACAGTATATTATTTAACATCTACATAACAAGTTTAGACCAAAATATACAGAAGCGGATAAACATAGAAAAAGAGTGTGTCAGCAGAAAAGGACTGGTAGGCCCATCTAGTCTGCCTGTTCTCCCTGACTATTACAACATCATGGACCCTATTTTGTCACAGGTGTCCCTTCTTCGTCCCTTACCTCTACTTATTATACCCATGTGCCTATTCCACGGTTGTTTGAAGTTTCCCACTGTCTTTACCCCTACCACCACTTCTGGCAGGCAATTCCAGGCATTCACTACTCTTTCTTTGAAGAAGTATTTCCTCACTTTCCTCTTTGACTCCCACCCAGCTTCATAGCATGCTCTCCTGTTTTGATATCAATACTCCTGTGAAAGAGACTTCCCTTCTGGCCTTGTTCACCCTGTGAGGTACCTATAAGTCTCAATCATGTCCCCTCTCACACTCCTCTCTTCCAGGGAGAACATGTTGAGCTCCTGCATGCTGTCCTCATATGGTTTCCCAGGTAACCCCTGCACCACTTTGGTAGCCCTCCTCTGGACTGCTTCTATCCTGTAGATGTCCTTGTAGAGATGTGGCCCCAGGACTTGATACAGTACTAAATGTGCGGTCTAACAAGTGAGCTATACAGAAGCAACATTATCTCCCTTTTCCTGCTAGAAATACCCCTCTCTGTGTACCTCAGCATCTAGCTAGTTTTGACTACTGCCTTGATGCACCACCCTGTCTCCTTGAGGTCATTAGGTATCATAATGCCAATGTCCCTTATTAACTGTAAGTACCTCTCTTCATCTTATATACAGACCTCAGGTTTCTCTGTTCCAAGTGTATGACATTTCACCTTTAGGAATTGAGACCCAGCTGCCACTCACTAGACCACTCCTCTAGTTTTCTCAGAACCCTTTGCATTCTCTCCACCCCTGTTGTAGATTTTTATGTCATCTGCAGAGACACACCTTCCCCTCCAGTTCCTCAACAAAGTCACTTATGAAGACATTGAAGAGGACAGGATTCAGTACTGATCCCAGTGGTATTCCACTGGTCAGTTTCTTGTCCTCTTAGTGACTGCCATTTACCACCACCCTCTGCCTCCTATCCTTCAAACAGTTATATACCTAGTTCATCAGTTTCTCCACTCCAAACTGCTAAGTTTCTTTATTAGACTTCTGTGTGGTACAGTGTTAAAGGCCTTACTCTGAAGTACAAATAGGACACATCCACTGTCCTCCCATGATCCAGTCCAAGAAATCCATGAGATTTGTTTGACATGATCTCCCACCTGTGAAGTCATGCTGCAGGTGGACCTACAGCCCATTTGTCTCCAGGTACTCCTTCCATCTTTCCTTCAGCAGGGATTCCATTAATTTCCCCACCACTCTTGTGATTCTGACTGGTCTGTAATTGCAAGCCTCCTCCCTGCTGCTGCTGTTGTGGAGAGGGACAACATCGGTTGTCTCCCATTTCCATTCCTCTGGAACCACCATCATCTCCAAATTATTGCTAGTATTGCCAGATGGGAGGCTAGCACTGTGCTCAGCTTCTTTAGTACCCCTGAGGGGATCCCATCTAGCCCTACTGCATTGTTTTTCTTTTAGGGCTTCCAACCCTCTGTGGACTCTCTCTTCCATAAATGAACTTGTGTCCACACTGCACTCCCCCAGGTGCCTGTTAGTGTATGTTGGTCCATCCTCCCCTTCCACTGTGAAGACTGAGCAAAAGTATTTATTTACAATTTAAGCATTCTCATGGTCTTCCTCTACACAGTCCCCCCTTCTGGTCTCTTGATTCTCAGTACACCACCACTCACCTTCCTCTTTTTGCTCACCTACCTGAAAAAAGTTGTATCCCCATTCTTGACCTCTTGGTTGATCTTCCCCTTGGTTTGAGCTTTTGCTCTCCTTGCTCTCCTTCCTGCCTCTTTTTTCTCTAAATACTGTATACCTCTCTGTCTGCCTCCATGTGGGTCTGCTTTTACTTCCTGAAAACTATTTTTTGCTCCCTTACTGCTTTGGCCACCTCCTTGGAGAACTACAGTGGCCTCATTCTCCTTTTACTCTTGCTTACGACCTTTAAACAGCTTCCCGTAACCTTAGTTGTTCCATCATTTGTTCTTTTCCATTGTGCCTCTATCCCCCCCTCCCTCCGGAGGGTATTTCCTCAGGCATTCCTCCATTTCTTTAAAATCTGCTTTTCTGAAGTCCAGCACCCTCATCCTATTGTGGTTAATCTCAAGTCCACTCTGTATGCCAAACCACATTGTATGATGATCCCTTGTACCCAAGGGCTACTCACTGTATCATCTGCAATGTTGTCCCTGTTCATAAATATCAGATTCAGCAGTGTTCCATCTCTAATGAGACTGTATTCACTTTGTATTATGTATATCCTTGCTCCCATTTTATATTCCTTGTCTGAAACCTTTGTGTATTGTATTTTCTGTATGAGCACCCTCTGATGTGGAGCCTTTGTAAATGAGTCTCTGACTCAAAGGTATTGTAATTCCAGGACTTAAATAAATAAAAAAATGAAATAAAAACAGATAAATATCTGTAACCAGCTGCCTGAGAAATGCCCTATAAAGGGAGTCTAGGATGGCCCTGCTCCTAGTTGCAACTGCGGCCAGGATGTTCCAGGCTGTTTATGTATTTATTTATTTATTTGAACATTTGTTACCAGGAGAGGCACATTGAGTGGAAGTTCATTTCCAGGTGTGACCTGGGAGAATGGTTACAGAAGAAAACAGAAAAACATAACACAGTACATTACATGGAACAGAATGCAAAGTACAGACACAGAGCAAAAATGAGTACATCTTTGGTAGAGACTTGGAACAAATTAAAGTGCAAGCATGATGTGCAAACACATGTGCAAGTAGAAAACTAGGAATCTGACAACAAAGCAGTACAGAAGCAAGCAATGTGGTATACCAGACATCAGCAAAGGACTAGGGGATCCAAAAACCTGAGCTACCAAAAATAACTAAGGGGAATCTCCTACAAGAAATAGGGGAAGATGGATGGCAGGAGGAGCTTCAATTGAAGCCTAAAGGAGCCTAATGAGGAGGAATGGTAGAGGTGAAAAGGTAGCTGGTTCCAGAGTGCTGGTAAGTAATAGGAAAATGAGGACTGCCCAGAAGAGGAATGGGGGCTACGAGTGGAAAAGGTTCTCTGGTCCATGGAGTGGAGGTAACATGCAGCAGGCGGAACAGGAGAGAGGAGAGAGGAATGGCAAGAAGGAAGGGAGCTAAATTAATACTTGGAGATGAAGGAAGAACAGTGTAACTTGCAACATGAAGGTAGGGGTTGAAGGAAGAGAGAGAAATAGAGGGAGTAGTGGTGCTTACATTGAGGAGAGTTTGTCACAAAGCAGTAAAAGACATTGCAGAGAGTGTCCAGTCAGGCTAAGGAGGTGGAGAGGCTGTACCATAGACCACATCTTCATAGTCGAAGACCTGAAGCATTATTTTGGTGACCAGCTCACAGCAGCCAGCAAGGGAAGGTGTCTTTGTTAAGGTGCAGGGCACCTAGCTTAAGGTAGAGTTTCACATGGATAGCATCGATATGGGCCAAGAAGTCAAACTTGCTGTCAAGCCACACAAGAGTACTTGAATAATATATCTGGCAGTGCAAAATTTAGCAAATTACAGCTTCACACAGGTGCGTTTTACTGGGCCTCTCCAAAACTCAATTCAAATCCTCGCCCTGTGTTGGTGGCCTGTACACCATCTTCATGCGTATAAGTGCCCCAGACCACAATTTTCCCCAGTTTTCTCCCTTCTTTGCTTACTGTTTCTATTCTCCCCCCCCCTTGCTTATCAGCAGTTAAAAAAAAATTTGAACCTTAATATGAAATTTGGATCCCTTGGTTTACAAATGTATATGCTTATCATGTTGAAATGATTGCAGAAAGCTATTTGGGTTTCTTAAAAACATAGTAATCTGTAATATAGGGAGTTGATCTTGAGATGTATTTTAACCTCCACAAGCTTGTTTACAGAATTGTCAACAGGAAACCAGCTCTGGGACAGAATGTTCTATTTTGCTGTACCTTTTAAAGACTAGGTTCACGGAACTTTGCCCTGGTGCAAACCTGATTTGCACAGCACAAACTGGGTTTTGCACACCAGAGGTAGACAAAAAAGCCCTGTTTGTGGGTGCAAACCAGGTTTGCTATGGTGCAAAGTTTTGAGGGGGTTACAATGCAAATGAGGAGGAGGGAACCTGCATATCGGTGGATTCCCATTCACAAAGCATTTTCTCCATGTAAGGGCCTTTTGTGGGGGTTCCCTTGCATGGAGAAAATACTGCAAAGGAAAACCTCCTCTTAACTCCATGCAACCCTAGTGGTTGGCAGAGGTACTGCACACCCCCATTGCCGATTGATGGTCCGAGTAACCAAGACAAGTCTCCCTGGTGGTCCAGTGGTCCCTCCCTCACTGACCATTGGCTCCATGTAAGTGAAATATATTCCCTGGTAGTCTAGTGGTCCCTCCCTCTTCCCCCTCACCGATTGCCATCCCTTTAACAATATAAAAGATGTTCCTGGTGGTCTAGTGGTCCCTCCCCCCTCCTATCACCATCCTCAATGTAGTCAAAACATACAGTAAACTCTTCCCTGGTGGTCCAGCAGTCCATCCCCTCGCTTGACCACCAATCGCCATCCCGACACTGTAAAAACATAGTACACTTTTCCCATGTGGTGTAGTGGTCCTTCTCGCTCCATGATTGCTGATCACCCTACCATGAATAAGGGAAGAAATGTCCCTGGTGGTCTAGTGGTCCCTCCCTGTCCCGATCACTGACCACCATCTTTATAATTAATAAAAATCATTAAAAATGCTGTGGATGTAGAGATCCTTCCCTGGGACCACTGATCACCAGACCAATATCATAAATTGATTTTCTTCAATGGTCTAGGGGTTCCCCTAGCCGATCACCATCTTGTTCAAAATGAGCGAGGATCATGAATAAACCCTGGTGACTAGTGGTCCCTCCCCCCACATGATCACCAGTATAGCCCTCCCCATCTCGACCCAGTGTAGATGAATGGGAAACATGTCTCCTGTGGTCTAGCAGACCCCACTTCCTATCCCTGATCCCCTGTACGAAGTATGGAAACTGTACCCTGGTGGTCTAGTGGGCACCCACCCCTCCAACCCTGTCAGGGAGAGACCCCCCCACCTCATCCCACTCCCAACCAGACCTGAGCCAGCACTCAGCACAGCCCTCCTGTCACCACCATGGCCACCTGCCAACTGAACTGTCATGGAGTGCAGACTGTATAGTGATTGAGCCTGGTCATTGACAGGACATGGTTGCCACAGAAGTGGGGACAGGGCTGTTCCTGGGTACCACCTCATTAATGGCGACCAATAAGGCTGGAAATCTGGATGTCAACCTCAATGATGGATTGACACTTGAAGCCCAAGTTTCTTCCATTGTCCATAATAGCTTCTACCATCTGAGGACTGTCACTGGGATTAAGCCATTAATCCCACCTGATGATCTGCCTGCACTGGTACATGCTTTTGTAAAATCCAGACTTGATTACTGTAATGCTCTATACTTCGGGATCAGTGTGGGTAAACTCTGCCAGGTGCAGCTAGTGCAGAACACTGTGGCCAAACTGTTAAACAGCCATATAAAATAGACAAGGAAATCCCTGTGTCCTGGTTGGATGAGACTTGGTTCTAGCCATGGCAGTAAAAGAGTACCACCAATGCCTAAAACAAGTCCCGGCCAACCAGGGCAACTCAATTCATAAGCCACTTAATTCCTAATTTCCATCATAAACATGGTTGTAGCCTTTACTCATGTATAAAAAACCTCAACTAGGCCCTAAAAATCAAAGTCCATTAAATTAAATAAAGTAAGTAAATACTTTAATGTTATATACACGCATGAGCCTACCCCCCTTACATACATGCGCACATTTAAAAAAAATCAAGTTCTATTCAGAGTTGCCATTGCTGGTGTTTCTTTGATGACCATGAAAAATCTTCCTCCTATCCCTACCACTTTGCCAGAGAACTCCCTGCTCCTTACCTGGCAACAAATAAAACTGAGCTTCTGGCTTCACTTAAGGCCTATGTGTGTGTGTCCTTTTGTGTATGTCAGTGGAACTGTTAAGAATTTTTAATTCATGTATTCCATGTTACCATTCTTTGCGTGTGTGGTGGGGGGGCATTCTACTATTGAAATAATGCAGAGCTTTGAATTCTTCTATTCCATGTTAAATAATCACACAATGTATTAAGTGTGAAGAAAGACAGATGACTGACAGGTGAAAAACATCTGTGGAGGGACTATTTTACATTATTTAGCAACATTTTAATATTTTTTTGTGGCTTTGAAAACTTTTAGAATGTTCTTTTTTTAAAAGTTGCCTATGGGCCCATTTTATATACTGTAAATAATAAGACATGGCTGAGTTTTGGTAGTACTGAGATACCCGCATGACCAGAGGCTGAAGGCACTTGACCTGCAGCCTCATACCTCATTACACCTCTAGGTGTGTGGATATCACAGTACTACCAACACCCAGCTATGTCTTATTGCTTTCTTCCTAGGTCTGTTTATATAACTCTAGTTCTGTGTGAACTGCATTGGCTGCTGGTTAAGTGGAGGATTGCCTTCAAGGTGGGCTTGCTCACCTATAAGGCCCTATATGGATTAGTTCCTGGTAATCTGTTGGACATTCTGACACCTGCCCACCCACTATGCTCACTCCACTCTTCCACAGAGGGCTTCCTCATGGTTCCTAGGGCATGGCTCAAGACATCTGGTGACTGTGCTTTTAAAGTCACTGGGCCAGTCTTATGGAACTCATTACCACAACCTTTAAGGGAAGCATCCTCTGTGGAGAGCTTTTAATGAGGACTCAAAGTGCACCTGTTTAGGCAAGCTTTCAATCTTTAATCATATTTTAAATAGGGGTTTTATAGTGTTATTATCTATTATGTATTATTATAACTGACTCAGATTTAATTTATTATATTGTTCTGTTTTAAATGTTTCACCTTATGTAAAGTGCCAAAAGCATCCAGGATTCGGAACTAGATAAACAAAGTTTTACTTACTTTTACTTACTGTATACAGTACGCGCTCATTGTCTGTCAACCAATGAGCATGTACGGTATACAGTTTATGCTCCATGACAGTTCAGTCAGTGGCCAGCCATGGTGGTGAGAGGAGGGCTGTGCCAGTCATTCGGTCAGGTTCAGTTGGAGGGAGATGGGTGGGGGGGTCACCCCCTGCCAGAGTGGGTATCCACCAGACAACCAAGGTATGCCTTTCATGCATTGCACATGGGGTCAGGGCTAGGGAGGGGTAGTCCACTAGACCATCAGGGACATGCTTTCAATTTGTCTAAACTGGGTCAGGATGGGGGGCTATAGTGACACCTGGGAAACTTTCTTTATATCTTGGGCAGGTGATTGGGTGGAGGTAGGAACCACTAGCCACCAGGGTTCATTCATGATCCTTTTTATTTCTGATTGAGATGGTGATCAGTGAGAGGGGCCACTAGACTTCCAGGGAATATAAATTTTTGATATCGGTCTAACGATCGGCAGTCAAGTGGGGAGACCACTACCACCAGGATATTCTTTATGATTTTTATTATTATAGGGATGGTGGTCAACGACCAGGACAGGGAGGGACCACTAGACCACCAGGGACATTTTTTTTCTTATTCATAGGAGGGCGATCAGTGATTGAGGACAGACAGGGACCACTACACTGTCACAAACCCACACAGCAGGTCAGCCCTCTACTCTCAAAGTGCCAACATTCTGAGCACAGTCTTGTGAACAGTTAACAGAAACAGGGTAACCCTCCTGTCTGTTTTGTGGGTTCAAATCAAACTTTGGTTTCAGTTCTGGAGGGATTCAAACTGTGAACCTCTTGTTAGTGTACCCAATGTACAGGGTCAGATAATTCTGCTCTTTGGGGGGGCAGATATCTTTTGCCTATGGGCACCTAACCAAGCGTACAAAATGAACCCTTAAAACTCTATTAAAGACCTCAGAATAAATTCTTACCTTTTCCCAGTTTGGTAAAACCAGTAAGCTTTGTGCGGTGTCAGCTTTAATCATGTATGCTTCCCTTGTCAAGAAAAAGAAATTCAAAGGCACACCAAGTAGCCTCTAAAGTAGAAGTTTACTTCAAAACAGATAAAAAAATGTAAAAGTGTAAATACAGAACCATATATCACAAAACATACAATTCACTTAAACAAAACAGGTTTAAAAGTGTAGATTCCTACCACTAATACACTCAGACTTGCCTGTTCTAAGGTATTATTATCTCACAGTGCTGTAGATGTTTCTCTTTCAGAGTTCAAACATTTGTGTGACAAAATGGAAAACAGTATAGTGTTTAAAAACTGGCTTTGCCAACCTCTTTGCATGAGGTCACCTAGCTCCTCCCTGTCAGAATATAA
Source organism: Neoceratodus forsteri (assembly GCA_016271365.2). NCBI lineage: Eukaryota > Metazoa > Chordata > Ceratodontiformes > Ceratodontidae > Neoceratodus > Neoceratodus forsteri. The sequence continues at coordinate 952,504,427 of CM057454.1, read as the reverse complement.
AAAATATACAGTATATCTATGCAAAACAGAATGTCTTATCAAACGTAAATTCTGTGATCTCAGCACAACTCATTTTTTCATATGACTTTCTTTGATCTATGTGCAGCTTCCCCTTTCCAGGACATCAAAGGGACTTGTTATGCCTCTCTGGCAGTTTTGTATCACCATGTGAACTTTACTGTGTTCCTCTGAACGTTATAAAAGTTTATGATCTATCTTGGCATCTAGCAAGCTGCAATTAGTCACATAAAAAGGAGATCCTAAATTTTAAGTCTCTTCTAGACTGTAATTATCTCTTGGCCTTCCTGGTAACACCTATTAGCTAAAACCTGGGAGGGGGTTTGTCATTCCACAGACTGTTAGTATCTCTCATGAGAGACATTCAATAACACATTTTTATATTACAAAAAGCATAGGTTAATCAGAACCAGCTGTCTGAGTGTCACAATTCCTCCCAACCTAAACTGAATTTGGGGGCTCTATCCCCTGCATGGGATGAGCTTCTCAAATCAGTTCACTCCTCGTACACACAAGACAGCCCATTGGAGTTCTTATTTTTGGCTCCAGCCCTATGTAGAATTGTCATATCATACCCTTACAAAGCAAGACTCCATCTTAGCAATCTTCCATTGTTTTTTCCCATCTGTGTCAGCCAAACCAGGGGGTTGTGGTCAGTCTGCACCACAAAATGCTAACCATACAAGTATGGCTCCAACTTCTTTAGGGCCCATGCTATGGCAAGAGATTCTTTTACCACAGTAGAGGTTGCCTGCTCCCTGGGAAGTAATTTCCTACTCAGGTATGCTATTGGGTGATCCCTCCCTTGGCTGGATGTTTGACTCAGTACTGCCCCAATACCCACATCTGAGGCATCAGTCTGAACTATAAGGGTTTTCTATAGTCAGGACTTGTCAAAACAGGAGCACAGCACAGTCCCTCCTTTAGTTTAGAAAAGGCTTCCTCACAGGCTGGCACCAGGTAATTTTCTTTGGCATCCTTTTCTTTATCAGGTCAGATAGGGGAGCAGCCAGAGCACTGCAATTGGGTACAAATTTCCTGTAGTACCCTGCTGTCCCTAGACAACTCCTGACCTGCTTCTGTGTTTCTGGTCTGGGCCATGCCTGGATTACCTCTATTTTTATTTGGTTAGGATGGAGCTGTCCCCAGCCTACCACATGCCCAAGGTATGCCACTTCTCCCATGGCCACCTGGCACTTCCCGGCTTTGACAGTGAGCCCGGCCCTCTGTATCCTGCCCAGCACTTACCTAAGGTGAGATAGGTGTTCCTTCCTGCTGGCACTAATGATGACAATGTCATCCAGGTACACCACGGCGTACTCTTCAGCACCATTTAACACCTGGTTAGCCAACCTTTGTAAAGTGGCCGGGACGTTCTTCATTCTGAAAGGCATTACTTTAATTCAAATAAGCATATTGGAGTGATGAAGGCCAACCTCTCCCTAGCTCTGTCCATCAACTCTACCTGCCAATACCCCTTTTTCAGGTCAGTAGTCATAAGGTAGGTCACCCCTCCCAACTTGTCCAGAAGTTTATCTGTCCAGGGCATCGGGTGGGCGTCTGACTTCACGACTGCATTCAGTCAACGATAGTCCACACAGAAATGAGTAGAGCCATCTGGCTTAGGCACAAGGGCTACAGGTGAGGCCCAGGGGCTGTGGGATCTCTGGATTACCTCTAAACCCATCATCTCCTCCACTTCCCTCCTAATGTCCTTTTGGACAGCCTTGTACAACCAATATGCTGTCTGCCGCATGGGCGTCTGTGTCCCTGTCTCCACATCGTGCGTTGCTAAGGGGGTTAGTCCAGGCTTGGCACTAAACAATGGGATAAAGTCTGATAAAACCTCCCTTACTTTCTGGATCTGGTCCAGAGCCAGCTGGGGAAACAATTTTACGCCTCCACAGAGGACTCCCACTTACTTTCTTCCATCAAGTCCAGAAGGGGGTCTCCTTCATCCGTCTCCTCCCCAGGACTGCACACTGCAAACACCACGTCAGCCCTATTTGCATATGGCTTCATCATGTTGACATGATACATCCTTTCTGTCTGTCTCCTGTCAGGTAACTCTATAATGTAGTTCATGTCATTTACCTTCCTAACAACTTTGTACGGTCTTGCCCACTCAGCCTTCAGCTTGTCTTTCTGGACCAGAATAAGGACCATGACTTCCTGACCCACCATATATGTGTGAGCTCTGGCTCTGCGGTCGTACCACACTTTTTGTTTCTGTTGGGCAGCTGCCAGGTTGCTCTGGGCTGTCCCCATAAGCACCTTCAGCCTTTCCCTAAACCTAAGGACATAATCCACTATGGGAGTTCCCTGGGTGGTGTGCTTGCCTTCCCAGCCCTCCCAGATCAAGTCTAGAGGCCCACATACCCAGCATCCATATAAGAGTTTGAAGGGGGAAAATCCTGTCAACTCTTGGGGCACCTCCCTGTATGCAAACAACAGGTGAGGAAGGTATTTCTCCCAGTCCCTCCCATGCTGTTCAGAAAACACCCAGAGCATTAACTTTAGGGTACCATTGAATCTTTCCACAAGCCCATTGTCTAATGGGTAATTCAGTGTCGTGCATCTCTGCACCACCCCACACTTCTCCCATAAACATTTCTTCAGGTCTGACAAGAAGAAACCCCTATATTGGTGATAACCTCCTACAGAAACTCAACATGGAAAAAAATCCCAAGTAAGGCATCTGCCACTTTGTCTGTCCTCAGTGAGGATAGGGCAACTGCCTCTGGGTACCAGGTGGCATAATCCACCACAGTCAGGATGAATCTCTTCCCTGAGGAGCTGGGGGTATTTAAAGGCCCCACCATATCCATTCCCAGCCTCTGGAATGGCTCCTCCACTATGGGCAATGGAATCAGGGAGGCTTGGGTTTTCTTGCCCACCTTCCCTATTTCTTGGCACAGGTGACAAGACCTGCAATACTCCTTCACCTGCTGGGTGAAGTTAGGCCAGTAGAAATTCTGGGCCAACTGCTGCATTGTGTGCATGATTCCCAGTTGACCAGACAAGGGAATATCATGTGCAGTCTTGAGCAACTGCTCACGATACCCCTTGGGAATGACAAGCTGTCTACCTAGCACCCCTCCCTCTGTCTGTACTGCCTGAGTATACATAAGTCCATTTTCCCAATAAACCTTATGTCTGCCGTCACCTCCCTGTGCGCCATCTAAGTCTGCCCAAGCCCTCAGCTTCTCTAGAATAGGGTCACTTCTCTGAGCAGTTGCAAACCTCTCACACATTCCCAAGGCATGGGACAGGTCCCCTTCAGGCACTAACATAGGGTCCCTAGCACTAGCATCAGGGCACTCAGCATCACTGTCAATCCCAACCCTCTGACAATGGGTCACCCCTTCCTCTTCGAAGTAACTTTCCATAACTGTGTGGTTGACTGCCACTGGGGAAATTTCTACCCCCTTTTCATTAGTCTCCCCATTTGGAGACACAGGCTGGGGAACCAGCCTCTCAGTGGTTTCCACAATGGCTTCTGTGGGGTTCAGGGAACTACAATTTTCCCTTGCCACTTGGCTATGGGTAACTGCACATACCATCCCCATTTGAGATTGTTGCCCAGGATCACACCCACTGCTAACATTTTGGCAAAGGCCCCTACTTTTCTGCAGCACAGTGGGACCAAGTTCTGCGGCAAGACTACTATTTGCTGCAGAACTTCTGTGGCGGTGGTTTGTAATTTCTGCAGAAGTTCTGCGGCACTAACAAACTACCATATCACCATGTCAGCTTGTCATCCTGACTTCACTTTCATGGCAGTGGTTATAGCAATCAGGGTGGGGGAAAGCACAGTAGCACTAGTTCAAAAAATAACAGACTTTTAGAAATAATTGTATGCCTAAAAAAGCGAAACAAATATCTCAGCCTATAGCATAAATGAAATATGTAAAGGGGACCTTATGTGATAAATAAGGTAGTTCTATATGCACGGTATCTATACCACTAATGAAGTCTCCACTGTGTATCACTTATATATTTATACGCAATCTGTAACATACATGCAAATGTGTGTGTGTGTGTGTGTGTGTGTGTGGTGAGAAAGAGAGAGAGAGATACTGTATATGTGTGTGTGTGTATATATATATATATATATATATATATTAGAGGCAAAAAACTCCGTTTAATGCATCAGTTAGGGTTGTTCCACATGTGATGTCTTGTCACATAGTAACATTGTGCCCACAAACGCAAATCGTAATGCGCATGGTGACGCAAAGCGAAACAAAAAGGGAAACAGTACTGTAGACAGAAATGTTAAAAATAACGCAAACGCAACCGCAAATGAAAACCAAAGGGTAATGCACATGATGGCGTAAACGTGAATGGTAAGTGAAACGGGCACAGAACCGCAAGCAGAAATGGTAATGGTAACAGTAATGTAAGCGCACAGGCTGGTTTTACCCAAAAGCTGCATAGAGAAAGACAGTGAGTACAAAGAATGTATGCAAAATAATGACTTTCGGAACACAAAAATGAGAACTTGGAATAGTAAATTGCTTATATCTCAGTAACCGTATGACACAGAAAAAAAATGTAAAAGTCATATGAATTGTCACTTTCCTGGCTAGTTTTGTACTTAGCCCCTTTTAGGGGGCTAAGAAATTTTTCAACAAACAGTCTTTATCTCGCACCATTTTTGAGATACAGGCCCTGAAAGGCGCGGTGAACGCCATAATGTTATCCTATGGGAAAAAAACAGAAGTTCGCACTGCCATAACTTTGCCTCCCTGTAATATTTTTTCACCAAACCATGGCAAGGCACATCTGTTGGATGTTGGCTGTGTTCCCTGCAAATTTCAGCCCAAAAGACCAAACAGTTATTTTGCAGCAGGGTGCCAAACGATTGCTGCAATGCATCATATGCCGTAATGTTATCCTAAGGGAAAAAGCGTCAACTTTGGAGTACAGTAACCTTGCCGCCATGTAATAATTTTTCAATGAAATACTGAAATGCACATCTGTGAGATGTCGGCTGTGTTACCTCCAAATTTCAGCCCAAAACTCCAAACCGTTCTTTTGCAGCTAATATCACCATGCCTGATGTGCTGTACTACTGCCTCTGGCAGTGGGAACTGTGGTAGATAAGTGACTGTTCATTTCTGCTGCAGAATGTAGCCATTTCATTAGCTAATTTATGATGTTATAGCAATGATAACATCACATTCTGAGCATAGAGGGATTTTGGATATAAAAAGAGGGGAAGGGAACCAGGTTCCATGGATAAACAGAATCATTAATAAAAAATCACCAAGAACAGTGAATTCTGCGGCATTACAGAAGTTCTACGGTAGATTGCAAGTTCTGCGCAAAATTCTGCAGCCGCAGAATTCTAGGGGCCTTGGTTTTGGCTGCCACCTGTTACACAGTACCCCTGTTTCATCCCAGTCTAGGAGAACACTAGCCAGTGGCAATGTTTTTTTTTCACCAGTAAAATCCTGTACAGTGATGTATTTATTGGGTATAAGCTGACTAGGATCTACTAGATCCCCCTTTACCAAGGTCAAGGATGCCCCTGTGTCCCTTAACCCTTGTGTCTGTATACCATTCACCATGACTGGTGTTACCTCATGTTCACTGGCATGCTTCCAGGGACACACAAACAACCCACTTCTTTTCTAGTACCATTCTAAGTATTATTGCTCATTCTTTTGGGACACTGTCTGGCAATAAGCCCGGTTTCTTTACATAACCAACATTCACTTCTCTTTTCAGAGAACTCTTTTCTCTGAAACCTGGGGCTAACTGGATTCTGTGGAGGCAGTGAGGGTTTTAGCTGCCCTGAAGGTGCACTTTTCCCTTTCTGCGCCGCCACGCTCACTCCATTCGCTCTCAGAGGAGGTCTGCTCTTTGCATAGCAGTCCGAGAGTTTGGGGATCTCGGTCCTCCAGCCAGGTTTTCAGCTTTGCTGGGAATGCCCAATAAAACTGTTCTAATAAAATCACATTTTCAATTTTATCAGTAGAGTTTGCTCCAATTCCTTCCCACCACATTTTAAAAACTGACGTTGTTTCATGGCTAGCTCCTGGTAACTCATGTCAGGGCTTCTCCTGAGCTTACGGAATTTAGCTCTGTATGATTCAGCAGTTAATTCAAATCTTTTTAACAGCACAACTGTAAGTTTGCTGTATTCATCACTGTTCTCATTGCCCATTTGACCCAATGCACCCTGAGCTTTCCCAGTAAGTAGTTGGGATAGCTGGAAGCTCCAGGACTCTCTAGGAATTTTAGTCTGAATACAAACGTTTTCAAAAGAATTTAAAAAGGCATCCATGTCCTCCCCTTCTTTAAACTCAGCTATTTATTTGGAGTTCAATTTGTAACCCAGTCCTGCAGTCCCAGTTAAACCCAAGCCACTTACCTGCTCTGGTGCCGCTGGTCAGAGTCGTAGCTTCTCCAGTTCATGTTGCCTCTGGCACTCACACTCCTCACGGTCCATGTCTCGGCATTCTCACTCCCTCTTCTCTTCTGCAGCTCACTGGTGTTCACGCTCCACACAGTCTGCCTCTCAGTGTTCTCGCTGTGCCTCACAGTACACCTTCCGCTGTTCATGGTCCTTCTCCCTCAGGAACTCCAGCTCCATTTTGTGCAAATCAATTTGCAGCCTGAGTACTTCTGGATCCAGGATACTGGTGACCTTCTCCTGCTGTTGTGGCCCTTCACTGACAGTGGCCCTCATCGGATCTGGACACTGCACTGGCTGCTAGCCCTGCCACACTCGAGGTTTGGTCCTTTTCAGTCACTACCTGTGACTCACTGCACTGGGTATCTGCTACCATCAGGGCATCTACAAGGTTCTGCTTGGTGGCTTTCACCTTGAATGGGACTCCTCTGTCGGTTGTACAACTGCTTTAAGTAGTCTACGGTGTGCCTGCTGTAGTTGGAAGCCATCATCTTCCCTAACTATGGCTACTCTGACTTGCACTTTAGAAAAAAAAAAAATAAAATGGGAAGGAACTTGACTGTATGCCAAGTGATATAGTTCTGTCTCCTTTTTATAAAAATAAATCACTGCCTTTTTCTTTCTTTGTATGTGAGTTGACGGTCTCAAGCTGATACACTGAAAAATAAAAGCTTGTAATACCAAAATGTTTCACACCACTACAACTGATCTGTCACAAACCCACTCAGCAGGTCAGCCCTCTATTCCCAAAGTGTCAACCTCTGAGCACAGTCTTGTGAACAGTTAACAGAAGCAGGGTAACCCTCCTGTCTGTTTTGGGGGTTTGAATCAAACTTTGGTCTCAGTTCTGGAGGGATTCAAACTGTGAACCTTTTGTTAGCCTACCCAATGTACAGGCTCAGATAATTTTGCTCTTCAGGGGGCAGATATCTTTTGCCTATGGGCACATAACCAGTTGTACAAAATGAACCCTTAAAACTCTATTAAAGATCTCAGAATAAATTATTACCATTTCCCAGTTTGGTAAAACCAGTAAGTTGTGTGCAGTGTCAGTTTTAACCATGTATGCTTCCCTTGTCAACAAAAAGAAATTCAAAGGCACACCAAGCAGTCTCTAAAGTACAAGTATTGCTTCAAAATAGATAAAAAAATGTAAAAGTGTAAATGCAGAACCATATATCACAAAACATACAATTCACTTAAACAAAACAGGTTTAAAAGTGCAGATTCCTACCACTAATACACTCAGACTTGCCTGTTATAATGTATTCTTATCTTACAGTGCTGTAGATGTTTCTCTTTCAGAGTCCAAACATTTGTGTGACAAAATGAAAAACAGAATAGTGTTTAAAAACTGGCTTTGCCAACCTCTTTGCATGAGGTCACCTAGCTCCTCCCTGTCAGAATATAAAATATATGTATCTATGTAAACATGATGTCTTATCAAAGGTAAATTCTGTGATCTCAGCACAACTCATTTTTTCATATGGCTTTCTTTGATCTATGAGCAGCTTCACCTTTCCAGGACATCAAAGGGCCTTGTTATGTCTCTCTGCCAGATCTCACGGAGGTGCAACATGCTTTGTATCACCATGTTAACTTTACTGTGTTTCCTCTGAATGTTATAAAAGTTTGTGATCTATCTTGGCATCTAGCAGGCTGCCATAAAAGTCACATGAAAAGGAGATCCTAAATTTTAAGTCTCTTCTAGCCTGTAATTATCTTTTGGCCTTCCAGGTAACACCTATTAGCTAAAACCTGGGAGGGGAGTTGTCATTCCACAGAGTGTCAGCATCTCTAATGAGAGACATTTAATAACACATTTTTATATTACAAAAATCATAGGTTAGTCAGAACCAGCTGTCTGAGTGTCACAATACACTACTGGGGAAAAGTGTACTGTATGTTTTTACAGTGTCAGGGTCAGTGATCAGGGGAGGGGAAGGATCACTGGACCACCAGAGAAGAGTTTACTGCATGTTTTGACTGTGGTGGGGATGGCAATCAGGGATCGGTACAGAGAGGGACCACTAGACCACCAGAAACATCTTTTATACTGTTAAAGGGATGGTGATTGGTGATGGGGGACAGGAATTGACCACTTGAACATCAGGGAGCTATTCTGTGTTTCACACAATGCTGATGATTGGTGATCATGGTAGAGGGGGAGTGTGGGAACACAAGACAGGGGTTGGGGGCTACACTAAGCCACCTACAGTCTATGTAAATTGGCCAATAATGGGCATGAAAATGGCCACATACCACCTTGAATGCCCAATAGGCTCATTTACATGGCTGATTTTGTGAATAAGAAATAGCACGCCTGTGTTATTCATTGCAGGGCCATTCTCCTGGCTGGATGTCGGGGCAGTGCTAGTGGGGTTAGCAGTAGTTTTACTGGGTTACTGCTGCCCACCTTGGTCATATTAACAGTTTGTTAGCATGGGTGTGCTATCTGACTCTAAATAGCAAGATTTCACACCTGCACAACTGCAAAACACACTGCAAACTTTTGCACTGTGCTTTGTGCTTTTTTGTGAATCCTGCCATAGCTGTGCTCATTAGGCTGGCCTCAGGAAGTAAATTAACATAGTTCTGGTACATTTTGTGTGAAACAGGAGATACAACTTACATGAACAAGATGCAGATTTTAAACTGGCAGGAAAATCATCTTATAAAAATAGAGCAATTTTATTTTCTAGGGAGACTCTCAGATGTAGGAATTTTTCTTTTCATTTGTTCTGCATTTTCGAAGAGCTATCCTGTACAATTTTATTTTTTTTTTGTATTTCATAGAAAATAAAAAAAAATGCTATTTGTGAATTTTATAACCTCTCCTGATCTGCCTATGTTTCATGGTCTGTGCCTGTACATCACCAAAAACAGTAATAATCAAGAGGAAAGGCTGAGGAAAACAAATCAGACTAGTGCTCACATGGCTACATTGGTTGCTAGCTGAAATACCTTATCCTCCCTCACATAGCACTGTTTCACTAGACAAATCAAAACCACTACTTTCAACTAAATAAATCTGCAACACTGCAAACAAACAATGGAAATCTAGCTGCAAAAGGCACTCTAGATATTTTTTGTGAGCTGCTTAGTTCAAAATACTCAACTTTTAGGGTAGTTCTAAATGTTTTTTTTTTTCACTGGCCAGCAGGGAAAGACTTATCTCCAACTATCTCTTCATATGACTGTACTAAACACAGTATTTGCATGGCATGCAGCTCATTTCAGTTCCATGTGACCTACAATCCCATGGTACATAGCAAACTTTGCCTCTGGGCCCCATTTTGCTGGCAAAGTTACCAAATATGCCATTTGCGAAGCTAGCACTGCACTGCGAGTTGAAACTTTACAGTGCAGATTAACTTTCTAATTGTGGCAAAATTGTGAGTTAATCTACAAAGTGAAATTAGCCAGTTTTCAACACCACTAGATGTGAACACCAAGAGACCACCACTCCTATTGGAGATATAGTAAGTATGTAGCCAATTCAGGCTGGAAGATTATTATATTTGAAAGATTTACCATGGAGAGTGCTCTGAATTCTCTGTTTCAACTTATGTATGCCATAAAGCAGTAGCACTCCTAATGAAAAAGTCATTTGGAGTTTAACAATAAGCAAGGGTGATCTGCTAATTTTGTGTTTGCAAAGGGAGGTCAGACAGGCTGTAAAATGGAAAACCTTTCTACCACCACATGTAGTATGATCCATTTAAGGACTGGTGTTTTTTGGATATGCCCCGATGGTGGATGTCATGCATAGTGGTGGGGTTCTTCAACAATGGCAGTTAGCTGATGATTAATGTCTCTCAGCCCCTTCAGATGGAGTAATACAGGTTCCTAATATGCCTTGGGTAGAACAAAGTCTTGTGTGACAAGGTGTCCTGCAGATAGAAATATCTTACTACACTCTGACAGCTTTCATCCCAAATAACTGACAAATGGTTTCATGTCAAAAGAGTGAAAAAAAAAAACAGCACTGAACATATGAGTGAACATAAATGAGCGTGAGCAAATACAGCAAATATCAAAAACAGTGACCTCAGTATAAAAAACCCATAAAAGTATCTAACACACTTATATGATGCTACACTATATTTTCTGTGAGGGGCTGCACCCCCGGACCCCCCCATCACCCCCTGCACCCCTCATCGGGGGCTTCACCCCAAACCCCCTTACTATTAATAACCATCTCCAAGCCCGCACTAGTTACTACTTCAGGGTAAATACTGTCCCACCAGAAGTCACCCTTGCTGACATTAAATTTGCTGTTAAGCACAACTTGCTAAAATGGTATGCTCTATTCTTCTGTCACTCAAATTAAATCACTCAAATGCATTCGCTTATTTGACACGATACCCTGATGAATAGTATACTCTTTTCCCAGATGTTATGGGTACAGAGCAACTATAGCAATGAGAGGGAATGCGAGCAGGAACCTGAGGTGATGGCTAACAGATTTGTGTCTAGGGGTTACAATAAAACAGTAATTGGTGTAGTCATTTTAAAAACTAGGTGATATAAGAAGGGAAAAGAAATGGTCAGAGTCCAGATGAACAAATCAGAAACCATGGGTAGGATCATTTTATCACTTGAATACTCTGTACTCACTGAATCTATCAGCAAAATAGCTCACACTGGGAGATGCTGTGCCCGCTAGGGTTACTTGAACTGACAAAATCACCCATTTTAGTCTCTAACAAAGTAGTTCCCCTGAGGGATTGTCTGGTGCATTCAGAACAAAAAAAAAAACAGAAACTACAGGTGGATGACTTCTTTTAGGGTCACTGTACCCAGGGATGCATCTCTATGGGAAATATACCCACTATGGGAACACTTCCAAAAACAGAATGGAAGCACTTCTGAAAGACAGAAATGGAGCATCCAAATGGGAAAAATAATTATACCTTTAAGACATTGCTATCCTGTGATTTGAACCATGTAATTTATATTTTGACATGCCACTGTGCAAAATACTATTTTGGAAAGACCAACAGGCCAGTACAGGTCAGAATCAGTGAGTATAAATGCTCTATCAGGAAAAAACAATATGCATATCATGTGATGAGGCACTTGAACAATGCTGGATACTTAGTGGTATTCATTAGGTTTAGGGCTCTAGAGCAAGCTGAGCACCGTGTTCAGGGCAGTGACTGGAATATTGAGGTAGAAAAACATAAGGTGTATTGGATCTATACATTGGATCCCCTGAATGATAGGATAGGCATGAATGATGAGAAGAACTGGTGGGGGACAGGAGACTTGCTTTCAGAGCAAGTAATAGCTGATTAAAACTACAGCATTTAGGGTGGGGGCCCTAATGAGGGACTGAAAGAATAGACATGCTTTTGCACCGCTCTGTCTCGATGGGCAATCAAAAGTAAAATTAATTAAGAAATCGACCTGTTACAGGAAAATTTACTGGTGCAGCACGTGTTGGAGGAAAGAATGGAGGAATATTTGGCGGCAGGAGGTGGGAAAAGCCAGAGGCAGGCTGGAAAGACTGGCAAGAAAGTGGCGACCCCTGCAGCCTCTGGTACAGAGGAAATCATGGGGGTAATATCACTGTCAGCAGCTGAAATTGGAGCCCTGGGCAGCGAAGTGACGGGCCAAGTGATAGCGGCCTTAGAACCCAGATTGCTCAAGCTTGAGCGCAAGATAGATCTTAAACTACAAGAAATATTATAGCAACAAGCGGCCCATACGAACAGGATTGCAGAGGCTGAGGAGAGAATATCACAACTGGAGGATGATACAGGGGAAGTGCCATGCCAAGTAGTGCACCTGCAAAAGGAGTTGAAAGATGCGATGGACTATCAGGAGAATTATTACAGAAGGTTAAATTTAAGGCTCAGAGAGTTGCCAGAAGGAGACGAAAAGGGTGATGTGCTGAGTTTTTGTGCAAAGACTTTGCCAGAGTTGCTGGGGCTACAGCCAAAAAATTGGAAATTTAAGCTGGAAATGGCGCATCATGCTGTGATGCCCAGGCCTCCGGGGGGGGGGGATGCCCCCACGACAAGATATTATTCGCTTCCATCCATATCAAGATAGTGAGGCAACCCTCAGAGCATATCGAGAAGCAGGAACGTTGGAGTACCAGGGCATGCACCTATATATTTCCCAGAACTACTCAAAGAGGCTGTTACAGAGAAGGAAGGCCTTTAATGGATTGATGGCCCAGTTACGGAATCTTATAATTGAGAACTTTATGGTGTACCCAGCAGTATTGAAAATAAAGCATGAAGGAGCGACTTATTCCTTTTGGGAACTGTGTAAGGCTGAGCAATTCGTCACAGAGCTGCAGAAGAAAATGAATAAGTGAAACTTGGACTAGTGTGTTACAGGGGATTATGAGGGCGATGCACAGCTCTGGACAGCTCAAGGAAATCATGATGGTGTTACCGAGACTCCCAGAGACATAAGGATGTATTGGGGGGGTGGGACAGGTGAAACGTGTTTTACTTTTTCTCCATTTTTTCTTATTTTTAGTAATGTGGGAGAGATGGCAATTGGAACAGTGAACAAGTGAGCCAGGAGGCTGTGTCTGGCAGAAGACGAGGGAAGGGAAATGGCGCAGAGTACTGGGCAGCGGCTAGGCCTTGAGGGGAAAGTTGCATCGAGAGGAACATGAAAAATTGCTACTCAGAACTCTGGGGACATGATGGCAAGTACTGTGAGGACTTGGGGGGGATGGGGGGAGGTCTGATGGCGCAGGAGAGAATATGTCATATCTGTGCCACTGAAATATTCGCAGCCATGCAGAATGTGCAGTCAAAGTGTGTTGAAGGGATTGAAAGTGCCACTCTGTCTGTGCGGTATTGCAAATAGCTGGGAATGGGCAGAAGGGGACAGGGGTAGACCACGATAAATATGGAATGAATATGAATGGGGGGGGCCTTTTCGAGGGCCTCGGGGAAGTTGTCTGGTGAATGCTGGTAGGAAAGGGATTTGGAAGAGACTGAAGACGCCACTCTGTCTGTGTGGTATTGCAAGTAGATGGGAATGGGCAGAAGGAGAGGGGGATAAGCCACGATGATCATGGAATGAACATGAACATGAATGGGGGGAGTCTTCCTGGTGGTCTCGGGGGAACTGTTTGGCGAATGCTGGAAGGAAAAGGATTTTGAAGGTGGGGCGATGCCTGCTTGCCAGTTTGCTCTTGATCAACCTCCTTCATATTTTTCTGCCACTCTCCATTGTCTGATAACATAACTTCACAATGCTGAGACTGTATGGAAGCAGGTAGATAAGACAGAAGTTGCTCAAGGGCAGGCGGGGGCACGTGTCTATTTTTGGGTTTGTTGTGGACACTTATGCGGATTTTGCAATTAGTGTCAGGGAGGGCAGGTATGGAACAGATTATGTCAAAGGGAAATTGAAGATGGGGGTGGGGGGCAAAGGGCAGGGAAAAGAAGGTATCAGGAAAGTCCTTACAGAGGGAATACTGTCATAGTTACTGTGTATATAGCTGAACTGTTTAACTGTTTTTTACACTGTTTGTTTACAGATGCACTTCATACAAAACAAAGGTTAATAGGTGTCTGTGGATGGGAAGGCAATGATGGGACAAGGGGAGTGGAGGATTGGAGAGAGCACATGGGGGAAGTAAATGGATGGAAGTGTGGAACATATGACATAATTAGATGACTAATAAGCAGGAAATGATGGTAGTCTCCTGGAACGTGAAGGGGATTGCAAACCCGATTAAACGAACCATGCTGCTGGCTGCGCTGTGAAAAAAGAGGGAGCAGATTGCGTTATTGCAGGAAACGCATTTGACAGATGCGGAGCATGCAAAGCTGGCGTGGGGCTTGGTGAGTAGATGCTTTCCATCCTCTTACTCATCCCGTAAGAGAGGGGTTGCCATCCTCATGAATAACTACCTGCCATTAGAGGTCCATAGAATTATAAAGGACAGTAGGGAGGGTAGATACATATTTCTGATAGGGAAGCTTTATGGTGAGTTAATTACCTTGGGGAATGTGTATGCCCCGGCCCAGTATGACCCACAGTTCTTCCAGAGGTTATTGGATCTGATTACTAGAGAGCAATTCCCAAGTCTAATTTTAGGAGGAGACCTCAATAGTGCTTTAGATACTGTGTTGGATCACTCAGAGGGTAAGGGGCGAGCACCAGAGGCAGTGGTTCAATGGCGGGTTGGGATGTTAGAATTGGATCTAGTAGATAGCTGGCGAATGGCATATCCGGGGGCTCAGGAATATACATCTTATTCCAACCCACATAGAACGTGGACAAGGTTAGATTATATCCTGATACCTAGGGCTTGGCATGGAAGGGTTATAGATGTCTCGCATAGCTCCATTCACATATTGGACCATGCTATGGTGGTGGGCAGATTTCATATGCAGGAGGAGAGAGATACAAGGCCACAGTGGAAGTTCCCTATGTATATGGTCCAACATAAGGATTTTCAGGAATACCTGAAAATGCAGTGGGAATTATACAAGGAGACTAATGGGGACACAGAGGTGGATAGGGCAGTCTATTGGGATGCAGGGAAAGCCTTTATTAGAGGTTCTATAAAAGCATATATGGCCAGAATTAAGAAGGAGAGGTGGGACAAAAGGCAAGGACTGGAAAGGCAGTTAAAGAAGCTGGAAAAGTGGGTTGCTGGAGGAGAGAGAGGGCAAGTAGAGCATCTGTTGATGGTCACAAGAGAGGCATTAAATTCCCTGGTAAGGGGGTAGACCCGAACCTCTTGGTTCTATTGTAAGAGGCAGGTGTTTGAATGGGCCAACAAACCAGGTCCACTGCTGGTAAGATTAATGAAGGGGGGTAAGTGCCCTATTAGGTTAACAGGGATTAAGGATAAGGAGGGCAGGGTACAGCGAGGGGAGAAACAGATAAGAGAGTGTTTCTGGGAATTTTATGCTCACCTGTATAGGGCAGAGGGGGTAGGGGAGAAACAGAGAATGTAGGATTTTTTGGATAAGATTAACCTACCTAGCCTCATGGAGAAGCAAAGAAAATGTTTGGGCCAACCTTTGACAAAGGGAGAAATACTAAAAGAGATTGGAAAGCTCCAGGTGGGGAAAGCGAGTGGGCCGGACGGATATCCTATAGAGTTTCATAAGACACTAGCGCGTCCGATGGCAGAGACGCTAAGTGAGGTTTTCAAGGTGGAAGAGGGGCAGGAGGTACCGTGTCTCTCAGAAACATGTTACGATGCCATCATATGTCTGGTCCCAAAGGTGGGGTAGGGATCCCTTGGATTGTGCCTCGTATAGGCCAATTGCCCTGCTGAATTGTGACCTCAAGATTCTGGCCAAAGCATTGGCTCTAAGGTTGGAAGAATACCTACCATAATTGGTTCACCCAGACCACACCGGGTTTATTAAGGGAAGGTTTTCGTATCATAATGTACGTAGATTACTCAATGTGGTTTGGAAGTCGGGACAGGATGTGGGGAAAACATACGTCATATCAATGGATGCTGAAAATGCCTTTGACAGGGTAGAGTGGGAGTACCTCTTTGAAGTTTTAGACCAGTTTGGTCTGGGTGACCCATACATATGGTGGGTCAGAGCAATGTACCATTCCCCACGGGCCAGTGTTATAGTTAATGGAACCCCTACGGCTCCCTTTAAACTGGAAAGGGGAACCAGGCAGGGCTGCCCGCTTTCACCACTACTATTTGCTTTAGTGTTGGAACCATTGGCGGCAGCGATTAGGCAGTATCGGGGGTGAGGGGGCGGACAACACTGAACAACAAGGTCACATTATATGCAGACGATATGTCGGTATTTCTGAGGGAACAGGAGGTTTCCATGACGTCACTTCTGCAACTGGTAGGGGGCTTTTCGGAGTTTTACGGCTATAAAATAAATCTGAACAAACTGGAAATGCTGTGCTTCACCAAAATGGAAATACATGATGAATGATGGGGTATACAATGTAAATCTACAAGTATAAAGTACGTTGGTATCAATGTGGGAAGAACAATAGGATCTCTGTATGACTTGAATTATGCTCCCTTGATTAAAACAATAGAATCAGATCTCAGAAGGTGGTTGCAGCTGCCAATATCTTGGTTGGGGCGGATAAACGTATTAAAAATGAATGTCCTACCTAGAATAATGTACCCTATGCAGATGCTACCTATGTGAATTACATGGAGGGATGTTGATAAATTGGAAAAGGTATTTGCTCAGTTTATATGGAGAAGGAAAAGACCAAGAATGCGGCTCCAAAGACTTAAGGCGGAAGTGGCTAAGGGAGGTCTCAATTTCCCTGATCTGCTAAATTACTATTTGTCCATCCAGCAGAGGCATATAGCAGATTGGGTATTCAGGCCAAAGGTAGCAAGTTGGGTGACGTTGGAGCAGGAGGGGTGCATGGGGCGGTTATTGGCTTACTTGCACGGTAAGGGACCACCGGCATATAGGAGCCAGGGGGGCCAGAATCCGTTGGTGGGAATGACCTTGGACACTTGGGAGATGTTAAAGAAAGACAGAAGGATAGTTAAATGGGAAACTATACTGATGCCGGTGGCAAGGAATCCATATTTTTTACTGGGGTTACAGGATAGAGGATTTAGGGAGTGGGAGAAGAGGCGGATAAAGTGTGTGAGTAGTATGATTGGAAGGGGGATGTTGCTTCCGTTAGAGGACATTAAAAAGAAACTGAGTTTGCAGGGCAGCAGGTGTTTCGATACCTCCAAGTGAAAACATTCATAGGTAAAATGGAGAGAGAGAAGCCGGAGGGACAGGGGTGGGACTCGGTAGAGCTAGTAATATTGGGAGCACAGAGGGACTCCAAGGGATTCATTGGAAAAGCCGCAAAGATTGGGAAACAGGGATGGCCAGATTATACTCAGAAGGTAAAACAGCAGTGGAGTAGAGATCTTGGGAGGGAAATCTCTGCAGAGAATTGGCAAAAGTTACTGTCGGGGCATATGGGCCTGTTGATTTGTAACAGGTTTAAAAAAGCATATTTTAAGTTTCTGCACAGGTTATATTATCCTCCAGCAGTGGTACACAGGGCCTATTCAACTGTTTATCCACTGTGTGGGAGGTGCAAAAGAGAGGTGGGGACATACATGCACTGTTTTTGGGGCTGTCCTGTTCTGAAATCCTTTTGGGGAAGGGTATTTAAGGAAGTGAAGCTGATGGTGGGGACTCCCATCTAGTTGGACCCTATCAAAGGGCTATTTGGCCTTAATGCAGATGAGGTGGAGGACTGGGAGGCAATGCCACGTTGGATTAGGATCCTTATGGTGATGGCTAGGCATTGCATTCAGAACACTTGGGTTAATAACGCCGTACCTACCATTCAGCAGTGGCGCCAGTTAATATAGCAAAATCTGGCATTGGAACGGCTATCATTGATTCTGGTGAACAGATGAGAGGTATTTTATGGGGAATGGGCGTTATTTCTTTCTACACTTGAAATGCAAGAGATGACCACCCTATGTGAGGGTCTGGTCTAGGTAGATAGGGATTGACTGGATGGGTGTCCGCTCCCCCGGGCGTACCTGAGGGTGGATGCATCCAAGAGTGATGTGTGCTGGCATCTGCAGTATATAGGTTCGACAATTAATTTAGATATTGGCTTGCCTTGCTCTTTCTTTTAATATTCTATATGAGTTCTTGGGAATCATTTGCATGGAGCAGGATTATTGGATGTAGGAATAATTGTATGAAAGTTTATCTATTTATGTGTTTGTTGTATTTATGTGTTTGTTGTAAGCATTAATAGCAACATACATGTATGACTGTCTGTCTATGTATTGTATGTCTGTTGATATAAGAGAAAATAATAAAAAGATTATACAAAAAAAAAAAGAACTGGTGGGGGGGGGGTGCCAGTAAACAGATTTATACATGAAACAGCCTACTGTTTGCCAGCTTCATGTGTACTGACCTTTCAGACATTCCCTTCTCTTTATCAGAATCATTAGTTGCTTGTAAAATTTGTTACAATACAGCCATATTGGTACACAGGAGTTTGTCATTGTATATAAGAACTTTATTTTACACTTTACAGTAAGGCAATTGTTATAAGGACAACTCATTAAATTACATTCTTTCCTAATAGAGAATCTTGAACTAGTGAAGTGATTTATTACTCTTAGACTTTTTTATGTTTCAGTCTTATTCAGTGATGTCTGTTGGACTCTTGTAGTGTAGACTTTTTATCATTTATGTGCTCTATAAGCTCTTTCAAATTTTAAAGCCTTCTTCACCCCAGTGACCCCCTACTACCATTTTTTGGGCAAACTGTTACTATGTACAAATTATCTGGCACTGTCTTAATTGACAGCCTAATGTGATACATCTGTATTATTGAAACCAGTTAAGTTGTAAGTCTACACAGCCACTCCTCGGCAATGCATTGTTAGAGACAGCATCCTTGCCATCTTTAAAGAGTTATTGACGCCTCAAAGAAAACTTTAAAAAACATGATAATTTGATACAGTTCTGCTTGCACTCCATTTATATTTTATATATTTCTCCTCCCCATAATCTATTAATAAGGAAATGTATATGAATATATAATTGTTGTCCCTTAGAGTTTAGTTTGAGTTCATCTGACTATAGCTTACTCCCTACTCCAAGTCATAATCCTCTGTTGTAACATCACAGTCTGTTGCCATGGGAGTAATAGTGAGGTCTCAAGCAGTGCTCTATGACTTCAGGTAGAGAGAAAGCAGCAGGAATAGATGAACTCTTCAGGAGCAGAAATCCTGTTTTCATACAAATGACCTCCGTAATAAATAATGTGGTGGAGAAATACAGAACTAAAGGGAAATACAAGCTGGACTGTGTGTAAATATTACGTGTCATTAAAATTTACCTGAATGTGTCACCAGCTCTTTAAAAATACATATAAAATAAATCCTCCCTCTTAAAATACGTACTAGAGTGTAAGGTGTCATCGGCATTGGAAATAGACATACTTCATATATACCAATCCACACGTGGGTGAACTTTTTGTCTAATTTGGAGACTAATGGACCTGTAACCTGATATATACAAGCAATCCCACTGCCTTTGCAATTGTGTGGTGATCAGTATCTTCTACATACGTTGAAACTATTATGTCTGGGCACACATGGGCAGAGTAGTGTGCCCTGCATGGACCCACAGACAGTTGCCCTAACAGTGGCTCCAGAGGGCAATGCCATCTCATTGCTTAGCAACAGCTGGCCACTCTGATGTGGGCAAACTCCCAGATGTGATGATGTCACTCTGTGTCTTTGGGCAGTGCTGAGAGGTGATTGGTTGTTGTGATTCACTCCCACAGCCCAGACCTTCATAAGCAGCACTTTCAACAGTACTCAACACAGTTATACTGACATGATGCTAAAGCAAAATGCTACCTTTGTATATTGTCCCATTGATGCTAGAATTTATCCTGACAGCAGACTCTTACAGTGTATATAACAAGCAGACACTGAACAGTATGCTCATATTTAACATACTATTATAAGTATATGAATTCATCTGAAAATTTAATTGAATGCTCAGAAAGAATGTAAAAACTAAGAGAATAAGACTTGAAGGCATGTCTTCAGTTGATTCCCAGGAGACAATATTCCATATTTGATATTTTTGCACTTAATATATGATAGTGTATAGTCAGGTGTTGTTCTGTATAGAAATCGGAGCCTTTCCAAATGTTGTTGTACCACAGTTCAAAAGGTCATGGAATTTGATTGTAGTACACTGTGGTACAACAATGTTTGGAAAAGCTCTAGAGGTTCTAGCAGAACTGTAAACTGGCCACAAGCCCTCCTGGCAGCAGCAACAGCACCTTTGTCGGCAAGATCCCCTGAACCGGTGACGTGAAAATGAACAGGCACATAAGCCAAAAACAAATGCTGGATCATCCAGACAACCTCAGCTTCATCAAAATTAGAACCAGATATTTAAATAACTTACAAATCATCACTTCCTCTGAGCCCATATCCTCTCACTAACCGAGACTTACACCGACATGTTTTTTTAGTTGAAAATCCCTCCTTCATCCCATTGACAGCCATTAGAAGGCTATGCAATAAATGAAAGGATGCCCACTCCCTCGCAACCACACATGTAAACAAAGCAACCAGCCCCAACTCCTAGAACATGACAGAGAAATGAATACTTTTTTTTTATTTCAAAAATTTAAAACAAAAAACTTTGACAATGGGAGACTATACACTATAAAAAAATAGTGCATGGGCACCCTTATGTGCCACCAGCTTATTGTGCCAACTCAGGGTTCTGATTACCACAGACTCCTCGAGTTCGCTCTTTAGGTCTGAGGTTATCAAAACCCCTCGGTGGTACAATAGGCTGGTTGCGCGTGGTTGCTCACGCACTATTCTCTATATACTAAACTACCAATATAATAGAGCAAAAATATAAAAAAAACATTTTTCTACACAGATGAAGATTTTGAATGAACTGTGAATAATATTCTATTCCAAGCCCATGAATGCTGAAATACATCTTGCATACAAAAACCAAAAAAGTGTTCTGTTATATGTATATATAGTTATATGGTGGATCACTACAAGGATAATATGTTGGATGTTTATATACCTTTTTATCCTTTCAAAATCACTGTATATGGTGTTCATAGTACTGTACATGGGTTAGAGATGTGGCACTACCCCTAGTGTACCAATAGCGGATAAGCATGTTCATGTCTGGTGATGGAAAATAGTGTGTACCTATATTAAGTAACTGGAGATATATTAAATATATTGGGTTATAAATTAGTGGGAATACAGGAGTGTGTAGATCTGCCTATGTCTGAAGTTTACTGAAGAGTGTATACAATTAATGAAATTGTTTGCAAACATTATTTTCATTTTTATGTTTATGATTTGACTACAGATCCTCTTTCCTGAAGAAACCTTGCATTTCAGCAAAATGTTGGGCTAGGTTAGGGGGATTCTAGAATTCAGGATGAGCTCCGCAGCCTCTGTCTTTTTGACTGTCACCATTTGCCTGCTGAGATAGACAGGTGATGTTGAGCTTTGAGTATAATAAGGAAGAGGCATAGGGGTGGGAGCTGGGGACCTGGAGTGAGAGTGGACCTGGTTGGCTGGATTGGAGTTGTAGAAACATAGAAACATAGACTTTGACTTCAGATAAGGACCGCTAGGCCCATCTAGTCTGCCCATTTCCCTACCTACAGGATAGGCCGCAGATCCTATTTAACCAACAGCCTATATCTTCCTGCCCCCCACAAGAATTGCCTTATGTCTGTCCCATGCATTCTTGAATTCTCCCACAGTTTTAGACTCCACAACTTCCTCAGGAAGGCTGTTCCATGCATCCACTACCCTCTCTGTGAAATAATACTTCCTCACATTGCCCCTGAACCGCCTCCTTCTATCTTTAAATTGTGTCCCCTTGTTCTTGCAAGTCTCTTTTCTGAAAGATGCTACCCTCTTGGACTTTGTCGATTCCCTTGAGGTACTTGAAAGTTTCTATCATGTCCCCCCTCCTTCTTTCCTCAAGGGTATACATATTAAGCTCCTTTAGTCTTTCCTCCACGGCTTCTCTTGCAGACCCTGCACCATTTTAGTTGCCCTCCTCTGAACTGCCTCTATCCTGTCTATGTCCTTGCGGAGATGGGGTCTCCAGAACTGGACACAGTATTCCAGATGGGGTCTCACCAACTGTCTGTACAGAGGATAACAACTTCCTGTTTGCTGCTGCTGATGCTTCTCCCTATCGTCCTAGTATACCCCGGCCCTCCTTCTGCCTTCTCCATTGCTTGCTAACCTTAAGGTCATCTGATATGAATACCCCCAGGTCCCTTTCCTGTTTTGTTGTTGTTACTACCTCCCCACCCATTGTGTATTCTTCCCCTGGGTTCTTGTTTCCCAGGTGCATTATTTTGCACTTTTTTGCATTGAATCTTAGCTGCCATACATCTGACCATTCCTCCAACCTTGCCAAGTCCCTTTTCATCCTTTCCACGCCTCCTTGTGTATCAACCCTGTTGCAGATCTTTGTGTCATCTGCAAAAAGGCATACTTTTCCTTCCAGTTCCTCTGCAATGCCACTGATGAAGACATTAAAAGGACTGGACCCAATACTGAACCTCCTGTGTACCCCACTAGTAACTCTTCTTTCTTCAGAGTGGACTCCATTTACAATTACCTTCTGTGTCCTGTTGTCCAGCCAATGTTTTATTAGGCTACCACCCTGGGACCCACTCCCAGGCTGGTTAATTTGACTAATAATCTTTGTGTGGGACTGTGTCAAATGCCTTGCTAAAGTCTAGGTAGGCCATGTCCACAGCCCATCCCCGTTACTACTTTGGTCACCCAGTCAAAGAAATCTATTAGATTCATCTGACATGACCTTCCCACTGTGAACCCATGCTGCCTTGGATCCTGTGCCCACTGACCTCTAGGTACTCAACTATTCTTTCCTTCAGAAGTGACTCCATCACTTTCCCTACCACAGAGGTCAGACTGACAGGTCTGTAGTTTCTTGCCTCTGTCTTGGTCCCACTTTTTGTGAAGGGAATCACATCCGCCTTCCTCCAGTCCTCGGGTACCACACCATCCTCCCATGATTTATTAAAAACAGTAGCCAGTGGTTTCACTAGTTCCTTCCTTAATTCTTTTTAGAATTCTGGGGTGAATTCCATCAGGACCCATTGCTTTGTCCACCTTCAGTTTTAGGAGTTCTTTCAGAACCCTTTCTTCTGTGAAAGGACTGGGATCGACCCCCCTATCAAGAGTGCTTCTGTTAATTGGATTAGGCACTTCCCCTCCTCTTTTGTGAATACTGAGCAGAAATATTCGTTCAGTATTCCTGCTTTTTCACTGTCCCCCTCTGCCCACCCACCGTTTATTCTATTCAGCCTCACTATCCCTCCCTTTGTCTTTCTATGCTCACTGATGTACCTATAAAAGGTTTTATCCCCCTTCTTAACTGAGTTGGCTATCTTTTCCTCAGTTTGGGCCTTTGCTACTCTGACTTCCCTCCCTGCTTCTTTCTGCCTTAACTGGTACAGCTCTCTGTCCTGCTCCTTGTGTGTTTCCTTATACTTCTGAATGCTATTTTTTCTTCCTGACTTTCACAGCCACCTCTTGAGAACCATAGTGGCTTTTTCTTTGTTTGATTTGTTTATTTGCTTCACACAAAGGCTGTTGCCTCTGTGATGGCAGTTTTGATAATTCCCCATTGTTGCTCCACACTCCTTCTAGCCTGTTTGCTAGTGCTTTTCTGAGGCACTCTCCCATCTTGCCAAAGTCAGCCCTCCTAAAGTCCAGTACCCTGACTTTTGTATGGCTTGACTCTGTAGCTGAGTTTAACGTGAACCACACTGTTTGATGGTCACTTGTCCCCAGATGGCAACCCACTTCTAGATTTGAGATCCTCTCACTGCCCCCGTTTGAGAGTACGAGGTCTAAGATTGCTCCCTCACGAGTGGGTTCCGAAACTAGCTGTCTAATGCCTGCCACCTGTAGGGCATCAAGAATGACCCTGCTCTTGGATGTGGCTGCAGCAAATGTGCTCCAGTTAACATCTGGCATATTCAGGTCTCCCATCAACAGTATCTCCCCTTTCTCTGCCATTCTAAGAATGCCTTCCATCATATCCTTGTCCATTCCTTCCCCCTGACATGGGGGGTCTGTACCTAACCCTGTGCGGATTGTGGTGCCCTTTCCAGTCTCCAGGTGACCCACAGTGCCTCCTCTCCTCCCTGTTTACTCTTTTGTTCAGTTGCTTTTATCCTTCCTTTACATAGAGAGCTACTCCTCCCTCTTCTCCCTGCCTGTCTCTCCTGTAGGTTATGTACCCTGGTATGTTAACATCCCAGTCATGGTTCTCTGTGTACCATGTTTCCTATGACTGCTACGATATCCAAGCATCCTCTTCCATTAAGGCCAAAAGCTCAGGAGCTTGTTGCCCAGACCACGGCATTGGTACTCATTACCCTCCATTTCCTGATGGCCTTACCCCTTTGCCCCATCCCTGTCCTTTTTGCCTTTGTCACTTTCTCCATTTTACCCTGCCCTTCTCCCTATCGACACCTCCATGTTGGTGTTTGCCACACTTACTACCATGATTGTTTGGGGCTAGGATTTTCCTGCTCCTTTCCAGTGCCTCCCACCTTGGCTAGTTTAAAGCTTGCCAATGAAGCATTTAAGCCTATCACCTAGATCCTGTTCCCTCCCAGACAGATGCAGCCCATCATGCCAGTATAGGCTTGCATCACTCCAGGTGGACCCCCAGTCCTCAATGAAGCCAAATCCCTGAGCTCCACAACAGTTTTTCAACCACTGATTGAATCCCATGGTATGAACACCCTAGCCTCTCCTATGCCATTGATGGGTAGCACCTCCGAGAAGGTTACCGCGTGCTACTTGACTAAGGCCCTCCCAATTCCACAAACTCTTCCTGCACTTCTCTAATCCCTTTCTTAGCCAGGTCATTTGTCCCTAAGTGGACAATGACATCCAGCCTCCCTCCTGTGCAGCTGCTCCCAGCAATCTGAGGATTCGCTCCCTGTCCTCAAGCCATGGCGCCAGGCAGGCACCTTACCTCCCTCTCCCTTTCCTGCCCAGTTCTACCTTCCTAACAATGGAGTCCCCACCAGGAGTTGTTTCCTTCCTCTGCAGGGTCCCCTGCCACCCTCCTGTGGGTCTCCTTTGTGGAGGTTCCCAGCATCCTCCTTGTCTCCACTGTAGGTGCTCCATAGAGGAACCACACTTTGCCAGAATGGCATAGGAATTGTGGAGAGGTACAACTGGAGGGATGTGCCTCTGTTCCACCACCCTCACCCTCCCTGAGCTCACTGTGGTCCAACCGCTCCTCTTTCTTGGCAACCTCTGAGGCAACGGCAGTGGCACTGGTGGTCCCTGGATGGAAGAGGAGGTCCCACAAATACTGGCCAACTCAGCCTGGAGATGAGCAACCTCCTCCCTCAGCCCAGAGAGGTGCCTGCAGATGGGACACCACCGCATCCTCCAGAACATCTCCCAGAAGACTGCTGCTCCACAGCCACTGCACTGCACCACTCCAATCATGTCTTATTTCTGGTCCCTTAACTGTTTGCAATCCTTACTCTTTCCTCTGTTTTTTTTCCCTCTCTCCTTACTTTCTGCCTGTGTGCCCTTTAAGCTCCTGATTGTCCTGTTCTGAGACAAGAATATCCTATATTTCTCAGTAGACCGCTTACTTGTTCAGAGGCAGACCTCCAGCAGCTAGAGGGGGCCGGAGAGCTACTCTTGCCCTTCTAGGATGGTGGGTCCTTGGTGGTTCTGTGATCACTCACTTCCTGCCCCTAAACAGGAAGTTCCTGTTGTCAGTCAAATCCTGTGCCTATAAAATAGAACTAGCTTTGGGTGGGGGTGGAGAGGAGGGAAGGAGGGCATATAGTCCCAGCAGAGAAGTTCAGTCACACAGCAGTCCTTTCTCCTGGAGTCTTCTGCCAAGCTATTAGCAGAATCTTTCTAAGGCAGTCTTTAAATGTAGCTTCCTTCTAGCTAAGCTACTCCCCTACTTACCAGATCTTTCTACAAGTAATTTAAACCTCACAACAGTTAAGTCCTTTCAGTCACCTGAGATTTACACCTAGATGACTTTTCAGTTACCCATTTAGTTCAGTTAACCCAAACACACACTTTTTTTTTGTTTTGTTGTTAGTTTTTTTACCCTAAATTAAAGGTCTAAATACAAAAGTTCTTCTACTTTAGTCCCAGCAGAGAAGTTCAGTCACACAGCAGTCCTTTCTCCTGGAGTCTTCTGCCAAGCTATTACTTTAGGGACCAGAAGATGCCCTGGGGTGAAATGGGTCCTGGATAGGGGACCTCCCTGTCTAGTTCCCATATCCAAGGGCACCACCTTGAATGGGCAGATGACATGGCTGGCCTTGGGGTCCCATCCTACTCAGAAAATGTTGTGCAATGCCAGGTCCATTAAAAAGAAGACTACAGTAACTGCTGATCTTGTTGGGTCATTGAACCTGACTTGCATCACTGAAACCTGGCTGGATGAAAATTATTGCCCAGTCCTTAAGTTAGCTATTCTGGCCGGGTTCTTGAGGATACACCATCCAAGGATGGATCGTAAGTGCGGAAGTGTAACCATAAGTTTTAGACCAGAAATTAACCTTATAGCTGTGTCAGCTGGGGAGACCTGATCTTTTGAATATGTCATGGGTGCATGTGTCAGGTGCAAGATTCTTCTTATCTACCATCCACCCAGGGGTGAGAAGCAGTTCCTACAGGAAGTCATAGACTTCACTGTCAAAATGTTATTGGAGTCCCCCAGATGGATGGTTCAGGGGAACTTCAATGCCTGGTTTGATGACAAACTCTTGCAATTAAGTCAAGACTTTCTCCAACTTATGAATTCATAGGGCTTCACATAGGTGATTACCTCTGCACCCATAATCACAGTCATTCATTGGACCTGGCCTTCCTACTGGATATAGAGACCTTGAACCTGGTGGTGGAGCCAGTCAGATGACCAGACCACCACACTATAAGGTTCAGTTTCTTGGCTTCTCCTACAGACCTGTCCCTACAGAGATGATCCAGCACTGCTCTTTAAGGAGTTTGACTCCAGATGGCCTGGCTGTGGTACTGAACCTATCGGATTTACCTGAGTGCAAGTGGGGATCCAGATAATCTGGTACAGGTCTATAACAGGGCTGTGACTGAGGCTCTGGATTCCATCACTCCTGTCCAGGTTTGCCCCCTCACCCTGCACCCTCCTTTCCATTGGTTTGATGGCACTTTGAGGGAGCTGAGGAAAGATGAACTAAGGACAGAGCAGTGCTGCTGGAAATAGGGCCTTGATGCCAACAGACTTAGATTGATGGCCCACTATAAGGACTATCAATCAGACATCTCCTGTAAGTAGCCAAGTTCCTGTCCAGGGAGATTTCCACTGCACAGAACCAACCAGCCCAACTCTTTTGAACTGTGGACAGACTGTGCAATCCAGCCTGTTTGCAGTCTCGGACAGCATTGTCACAAGAGAAATGTGACACATTTGCTCAATTCTTTGCTGATAAGGTTGCAGACATTAGGTTCAAGATCTGTGCAGCTCGCTCCAGTGAGGGTGGAGGTGGTTGGTGGGAGGTTGCAATTCCTCAGTTTGTCTGTTCTAACTTTGACCGGCTGGTGATTGGGGATGTCGTGGGGATTATCCAGAGTATGCGGTTGGCCTGCTGTGGTTTGGACCCATGCCCAACTTGCCTCCTTGTGGGGTGCATTGAGGTCATCAGTTGGGTCCTAGTTGAGATAGTCTGGTGCTTGTTCCCAGACACCCTGAGGGAGGCAGTGATGACACCTTTCCTTAAGAAATCCTCTTTTGACTCAGACTGCCTTGCTAACTGCAGATCTGTCTCTAACCTTCCATTTGTGGGTAAGGTTTTTGAGAAGGTTGTCGCACTGCAGCTGGAGGATCACCTTACCATTCATGAAATTTACAATCCTCTCCAGTCTGGATTTTGGAAGAGGCATAGCACCAAGACTGCCCTTGTCTGGGTCCTCAGTGATCTCCTGATAGCAAAAGATTGGAATAGCTGTTACATCTAGGTTCTTCTTGATCTCTCTGTGGCATTTGATATCATGGACCATGGTGTACTGTTGGAGTGCCTGTGGCTGATCCATGGACTGTCTGGTATGGTCCTCAGATGGTTTCAATCCTTCCTCACTGGCAAGTTTCAGAGAATTGTATCAGGGATTTACTCTTCTGACATGTTCTCCCTGTCATGTGGGGTGCCGCAGGGCTCTGTGCTATCACCCATGTTGTTCATGGTGTATATGCTGCCATTGGGAGACATTGTAAGGCAGTATGGGCTGAGTTTTCACTGGTATGCAGATGATACTTAGCTATACATAGCCTTTGTGCCTGAACAGGTGGGAGCCATCTCAAGCATTAACAACTGCCTCTCTGAGATTCAAGACTGGATGAGTGCTAACTGGTTGAGGTTGAACCCTGACAAAACAGAGTTTCTGTTGGTGGACCCAGGTCATCAGGTAGAGGGGCTGTTGGCTGGATGGCCATCTGGGCTTTGGCTTGGAGGCTACCAGCTGATGAACTCTGAATGGATGCAAAATCTGGGTGTTATTTCTGATGAGGGTCTGACCGCTTAAGTCTCAGGTGTTGTCTGTTGTCAAGACTTCCTTTTACCATCTGAGGAACAACACCCAGATCAAGCACTTAGTTCCACCCAATGACTTTCAAACCTTGGTCCATGCCTTTGTGACCTCCTGCCTTGACTACTGCAACTCCCTGTACCTAGGGCTAATGGGGGTTGATATCCATCACTTGCAACTGGTGCAGTCAGGTTGTTGACTGGGCTCCCTCAAGTGTGCCATGTCATGCCTGGGCTGTGCAGCCTGCACTGGCTGCCTATTCAGTGGTGGGTCACTTTCAGGATTGACTTGCTGACCTACAAATCCCTACAAGGACAGGGACCATGCTATCTACAAGAGCTCCTTCTGCCCTATTGCCCCCTAAACCCACTCTGCTCCACCAGTGAGGGATTGCTAGAGATTCCCAGGGCTTGTTTGAAGACCTCTGGGTTTGGGCATTTGGGTTTGCAGCCCCCACCCTGTGGAATTCTCTACTTCATCAGATAAGAGTGTGCCTGACCATGGAGAGTTTCAAATATGCATGGAAAACATATCTGTTTAATCTTGCTTTTCCTGACTTTAAATAATTTGTTGATGCTGATATTTTTTTAATTATTTAAGGATTTTTTAACTGTGGTTTTATTATCTATTGTGCTAGTGCTATGGTCTTTTGGTGAATAGCGCTATTTTATAAATAAAGTTTTACTTGCTTGCTCTCTCTCTGACATGGCACACATCTTGGACATCCTAACCTAAATTTTAAAGAAAACTGCTGAACTGAAAATGTCTACTGCCTAAACCAACTAGAATTTATATGTACTAGACACAAAGGTCAACATGACAAAACAGTGCCTTCATCATGTTAAGGTGAGGAAAGAAGATGCTGTACTCTGTAACCAAGACCATTCTATTAAGAATCTAATGTGTAAAATAGATGGCTTGGAGAATCAGGCATGGCAAAATGAGTTGCACCTGGTCATATTTCTGGGAAGGGGGAAGAAAGGTCAGGCATTGCCTGCAGCATATGATCCCTGCTCTCCTTAAAACTCCCAGCTCCCCCCCCCCAGAAATCTAGCATGTCCACTGCTCTATAGCTCCCAGGCTGAAGTGGAGGAATGTCAACAGCCACTCCTGATAAAATTGCTGAGATCATCTGTGAAGGAAAACACTTTAAAGTTGACAAGAGAGAGGGGTCCACTAACCTGGAAGGGGCAGCAGATCAAATTTTTCCAGGATTTCTCTACATAGGTATCACAAAGGCAATGGGCCTTCACTGGGCCAAAAAGGAAATTCACACATCTTGGTATCAAAACTGCTATACAATACCTTGCTCAGCTTTGGATCAGTTAAGCAACATTCTTTACACCTTCATGTCACCCAAGGCTGTCAAACAGTTTCTCCAAAGAACATAGCTTAATCAGACTTTCCCCAAAATAAGACAGTATGCCCTAAGTAACAGAGATATGCTGCAGCAGATGGATACCTCAGGCCCATATCAGGAGCCCAAGGTTGGCTGACAAAGGTACTAACAAGGGGAGGACCATGAACTCCAGCAAAATGAGGCCAGGGAAGGAAGCACCAGAAGGTTTAGATCTGACTTATCAACAGTAACTCAAGACAAAGGTCCGATAACCAGCAGCAGGGATCCCTCTCCTTGGCCTCCTCTGGAAGCCTGTCTGTCATTAAAAACCTGCTGACTAAATACAGATAAGATGCTGTATAACCTACACTGTTTTGGGAGAAGCAGCAAGGAAGCACTGAAACAGGAACTGTGACCTCTGGACTTCTACCTGAGAATTCACAGTGAGCAGGAGAACCCTCGTGGACAGACTGATGGCAGAGCCCACAGCACATAAAGCTACCCCACCACTATCAGCATAGCCATAGCCACAGCACTCTCTGATACTGTCCCCGTGTTTAACTTTGTAAGCCCCACTGTAAGTACTTTTCTTTCTTGCTAATCTCTCCGGAACTCATGGTAAACTGATTCCCCAGCAATTTAGGATCAGGGTTCTTCCACCTTCTCTCATATGTACTCCTGAGGTGTAGTGAGCTTTGTGGCTTTGGGCTGGCCCTTGTCCTTGGTAGAAATTAAAATTTCACCTGTTTTTCCTTTGCATTACTTGAGTCTCCCATAACTAAGATACAGGGGTGCACAGCAGCTGAATTAAGTAACTACTGTACAAATAAAACTTTGTCAGTTTAATAACAGCAGGATATGTCTGTTACTGCCATGCTACACACCCTGATTGAATTAAGCTACTTAGTTAAAAAAGAGGTTTGGGTGTTCTCTTCTCTGGATCTCTTTGTGATCTCTCTAGAACTGTATTAGACTGTTTAGAAAATGGTTAAATGTTCTTCTGAATTTAAAATAAGTAAGTCCTGGTAAATTATGTGTTTTGTATTGTGGTAGTGTATGTGACTAGAATACTAGAGTTTTAAGGGCTCAGGGAGGCACTGTACAAATTGCAGCATAAATGTCAGCAATGGGAGTGAGAAGGGATGCTTAGTTTTCTCTACATGTTGCACAGTTACATCTTTTACCCCCTCTCGCATAATGAGGTATATAACCACCAAATTACTCACTCCTCCTCATTCTCGGATCACTGACAGGATCACATGGGGTGAGGTCAACAGATATACTAATGATGAACACATGCCTCTTCTTTTAATTTAATGTACTTGTGACAGGGTTGGATTAAGACCCTGTCCCATTTGTTATGCAGATTGAGTTAAAAGCAAATATCTATTCTTCCCTTTCCTATTCTGTCACTTGTCTATATCTTGCCTAGCTAACTGCACAATCAAATTTTCCTTGTGGTACCTATAAAATGGCCACCCCGATGGTCCCATAATTTCCCCATTTTCTCCCTTTCTTTACTTCCTGTTTCTATTCTTTCTTTCTTCCTTTCTTTGCTTCACTGTGGTTACAAAAATCTATACAGTATATTAATCTGTATATGAAACTGGGATAGCTCAGTTTGTAAATGTATATAATTATATTATTGAAATGTTTTCAGAAATGTAAGGTTTATCTGGAACACAGGGTTAACCTTGAGGTGCATTTTAACCTCCACAAAAAACTAGCCCTAGGACAGGATGTCTTAATTGGCTGCACCTGTTAAAGATTAGATGAACTGCCCTCAGACTGGACACAGGAAGGAAGCTAACAAAGTTCTGGTACATGATGTGAAAAACAGGGCATGTAACTTACAAGATCAGGATGCAGTATTTAATTGCCAGAAAAAGACATATTGTAAAAAGAGAGTAATGTTTTGTTTAGTGATAGAGAGAGTTGGAGATTTTAGAGAGATACTGAAATGAAGGACTTATATTTGTTTGAACTGCCTGTATCAAGAGCTATCCTGCACAATTTTGTTTTTTTATCTTATTGTTACTGATAATAACAAAATGCTACTTGTGAATTTTACAAATTCTCTTGATTTGCCTATGCTTCCTAACATATGGCTTAATGAAAGTTAATGTCAGACAAAGTGGGATTTATGCCATGCATAGTCTAATCCAAGTTGTTTTGTGCATGGGTACTAGACCTGGTAGCAGGGGACCATAGAAGGAAGGTATAGTTCATGTAACAGCATGCCCAGGAGTGGTTACCAGAAGAACAGCAGCCAAACTAGAAGCAGACATTAAAGTCAAAATTGAAACAGTACAGCCTGCAACAGTGATGGAAGATGAACAGGCATGGACAGAATGTGAAAGCATGTCTGCCTTCTTCAAATGGTGGCCTATACAACAAAGAAAGGCTGAGAAACAGAGAAAAAGAGATGAAGTATCTAGAGGCAAAGAGAAGAGAAGAGAAGAGAAGAGAAGAGAAGAGAAGAGAAGAGAAGAGAAGAGAAGAGAAGAGAAGAGAAGAGAAGAGAAGAGAAGAGAAGAGATACAGTGACAGCAATGGCAGGATGCCTTGAAAGGTATCACAGCTGGAAGATCTAGTACAGGTCCAGTAAATCAACAAAACAGAACAAACCTCAGTTACTCGGATGATTTTGAAATATAACTTTTGAAAGGGTCACTGAAGCCTGCCAATGGCCAGAACAGTAACAGGAAATCAGGCTGGTACCTTATCTGACAGGTAAAGCCTGATTTGCCTTCCGCAATATGGACACAGCACAGCCAGAAAACAATGACATTGTGAAAAGAGAACTCTATAAAAGGCATAGCAATCTCATGAGAGACCTACAGGCAGAGATTCCAGTCCCTGAAATACAATCCAAGTGATAATCCTCCGGAAGCCTTCACCTGACTCAGAAAACTTCTCATCAAATGGCTCCAACCACAGGTCAAAACAGTCCCACAGATCACTGACTTATTTGCAATTAGGCAATTCATCAACATCCTTCCCACAGATATGCAGCTTTGAGTAAAAGAATGATCAGAAAGTAGAGAAAAGGCTCTTTCCTTGGCTGAGACTATCAGATGGCCAGACAGACACCACAGCAGTGAAGTAACAGCCAGGGTCTGGTAAGACCGTATTTTTCCCAGTTTAACTCCAGGTGAGATAAGAACTCTGATGGGTTAACAAATCTGCACTCTGAGACATTATTTGCCATAACTGTAATAAGCCAAGCCATATTACGAGAAACTGCCATAAAAATAAGGAGGGCAACACTGGAGCAAATTTTGTCTTAGCAAATTGGGACAAGTACTTAACAGATGTCAAGGTGGGGAAAGACTGTGAAGGGACTTAAATTCGGGAAGCTGACAAAACCTAGTGCATGCTGAAGTTTTGAAACAATACTGTGGAAAAGAATGAGGTACTGGCATCATACACATCCATGAGGATCCTCAATACCATCTTACTACTCAAATGACTATGAGTATTAATGGGGTGTCACACCAAATGAAAGTGGGGTTAGTACCTTAGTTATCTGTACTTGTGATTATTGGAAATTACTTTCCAAAATTTTCAAAGTTAATCACAGTGGGAGTAAATCCTGCTGTGTCAGCAGCTATGATAACAAGAGCACAAGCAAAAAAAAATTCAGATGCTGGAGACTCTTTTCCTTTTGGTGACTTTGATTCAGACTTGTGTGAGCCCAGCTCCAAGATCCAGAAGTCCAGGAAAGAAAGAAAAGCCCATAAAAAACAGTGGCAACAAAAAACTGATGACCATAAGGGACTGATATATGGAACTGCCGAAACTAAACTGATAACTGACTGTGATTTTGTTTCTGAGCAAACTAACTATGTTTCTGTTCAAGCTTATTTTAACCATCTGGGGGTGAAACAAAAAATAAGGTGAACCAATGTTTAAAAAATGTAATGGACTACTGCACAGAGTTTGGGTTCATCCTTACATGCAGGAACAGATGGAACAATTGGTCATACCAAAGAGGATAGAACTTAGTTGTTACAGGCAGCACATGATAATTCTATGACTAGTCACTTAGGGAGGGACTACAGCCTTGCCAGACTGTTGTACAGATTTTACTGGTTTCAGATTCATGAGGATGTTGCCACCTATTGCAGTTCTTGTGCAGAATGTCAGAAGGTAGCCCTAGTAACTAAAAAGACAAGGTGCCCCTGGTGCCCCTACACTTAATAGATGTGCCTTTTGAGAGAATTACAATAGATGTGGTTGGCCCCCAAGAAAAAGGTAAAAATGGTAATTGATTCATTTTAGTAGTTTGTAACTAGGCTACTCAATATCTAGAGGCAATTCCATTGTGTACTGTCACATCCCCAAAATTGGCAGCAGAGCTTACCAAAATTATCAGTAGAGTGGACATACTGAAAAAGATTATTACTGGTCAGGGTAGTAATTTTGGTTCTGCATTGCGAGGGAGCTATACTGACTACTAGGTATCACTGCCATAGAAACTTTCCCTTACCACCCTCAGACAGATGGTTTTGTTGAGTATTTTCATCAAATTCTAAAATGCATGTTAAAATGGTTTGTGAAAAGGGACGAAAAAGATCAGGACCAATACTTACCTTATCTGCTTTTTGCTTACAGAGAAGTGCCCAAGCATCCGCAGGCTTTTCATCATTTGAAATGTTGTATGGTAGACAACCTAGAGGGCCACTAGATGTAATTAAAGAAATATGGGAACAGAACTCCACTCAGAAATAATCTATTACATCTTATATGTGTGTGCACTGAGAAAGAAAACTGGCAAAATGTGTTGAAATTGCCCACAGTATTATTATTATTACTATTATTTAAAATTGGTGACTGGGAAAAGCACGCTGAGCCAAGGCTCATTTCCAGGTGTGACCCTGGTACAAGGTGTACAGTAATCAGGAAGAAGGACAAACCACCTGAAGGTGTACTATGACCATGTGGTAAAAGAAAATGTTTTTGAGCTAGATGAAAAGCTCTTGTTACTGTTACCTACTACAGAAAACAAACAGTTAATGAAGTGTCAAGAGCCTTATAAAGTGATTAGTTGTACAGCACTGCTACAGTTAACTATGAGACAGAGATCCCCAATAGGAAAAATCCAAGCAAGATATACCATGCTAACGTCCTGAAGAAATGGTTTGAAAAAACATCAAAGGTTGCTTTGTTAGTATTGCCAGAAACTGCTAAAGAAGACATTAATATAGCTTATGACAGACTGGAACAAGCTAACTTCTGATACTGTAAAGATGAATGTTTCCTTACCCACAGAACAAACTGCAGAAATTCATAACTTGGTAAAGACATTTAGTAGTACCTTTACAACACTGCCAGGCCAAGCAAAAGGAATTAAGCATGTAATGGTGACAGAGAATGCTTGTCCTATCAGGCAAAAGACATATAGAGTACCAAAGTGGCTAAGAGCAGACGGTTAAGGAAATGCAAAAAATGAGAGTTGGATATCACTGAAGAATTAAGTAA
Organism: Neoceratodus forsteri; assembly: GCA_016271365.2. Lineage (NCBI taxonomy): Eukaryota > Metazoa > Chordata > Ceratodontiformes > Ceratodontidae > Neoceratodus > Neoceratodus forsteri. The sequence goes on along the minus strand of CM057454.1, from coordinate 952,469,060 downwards.
GTACTTGGTCATCACCAATGGTGATTGTAAATAGAAAAGAAAGGGGTGTAAGAATCTTCCATGATTTGAAGAAACGTAATCAAGTGTCAGTATTTGACAGCTATCATATGCCAAGGATAGATGAGATTTGGTGGACAGATTGGGAAGTGCAAAGTACATCAGTACCCTGGCAAATTCCCCTAGCTAATGAATCCATAGACAAAACTATATTTTTGACTCCAGCAGGATTCTATCAGTTCACCATTATGCCATTTGGTTTACATGGTGCACCTGCTACATTCCAGTAGTACATGTATGTAATTCTAGCTACTCACATTGGCCATTGTCCTGCTTACCTGGATGATGTCATGGCATACAGTCCAGACCTAAGAAGTCACTTAGAGCACTTATGAGCAGTTATCCAATCTATCAAAAATGAAGGTCTGAACATTAATCCTACAAAGCAGTGTGCATTAGGCATGCAGGAAACCAAATATTTGGATTATATTTTGTGAAATGGAAAAGTAAAGCCAGAGATTTCCAAAATAGAAGCTGTAGCTAACAGTCCTATCCATAAAACAAAGACACGTCAGGTCATTTTTAGGTCAGGCTGGTTACTACTAGAGATTTGTTCCCAACTTTGTCCAGTTAGCTACTCCCCTCACTGAACTCACAAAAAAGGTACCTTAATAATGTAAAATGGTCCCCAGAGTGTAATGAAGCTGTTCAAGCCATCAAAATTGCATTGTTCAGCCCCTGTTTTAAGAAGTCCAGAGTTTGAGAAACAATTTCTGTCACAGACAGATGCATCAGAGGTAAGCCTAGGTGCAGTCTTTAGTCAGAATATAGATGGTAAGGAACATCCCATTCTGTATATCAGTAGGAAACTACATGACACAGAGAATAAGTACTCCACTATTGAAAAAGAATGTCTTGCTACAAAATACACAATCTAGTCCCTTAAATTTTATTTGCTAGAAACTGACTTTGTTCTTGTAATAGATTACAATCCTCTCTTTTGTCTTAACCAAATTAAGGACTTGTGTTTACAATTTGATTCTGATTATCTCACATCTACAGAACTATAAATCCCTGGAACTATTGTTTTCCAATTTACATGCCATCTTCCATACTGTTGGAAGGGGCAGTATTAGAGGTAACAAAGGGTGATTTGATCAGGCTTGTAGGTGTGAAAAAGCTAAGTTGTTAGCATTGGTAAAGGCTACTACATTACTGCCTTCTAGATCTAACTGCATACTCTTAGAGAAAGGAAATCATAAAAAATTTGCCTTCAAGGAAAAAAGGCATGTATATTATTGTAAACAAGGGGAGTCTATGCTCAATGTTATTAGTAAAAATAATACAAGATCCCTTAAACTTTTGGTTGTCAAGGGAATGTCTAATCTTGCAAATACTGTAGTTACTGTACATATATTTCTGCAGATTCCTGGGTAGAATACTTTACTTCATTGTTCTATGATCCATTATTATAATGTGACTCTTATACTCTCTTATACTGTCCAATTGATTCTTTTTCTATACATGAAGTTATTTTGCAATCACTTCCTTAAAGTGTAAAAAAGGCCCCTGGGCCAGATTTGATTCCTGCTGCATTTTAAATGCAGGCACCTTTAATTTGGGCAGTTTTTTTGTTATTTTTTTTTTTAAATTAAATGTTTAAAAGAAGCTTGTCTTCTTTATTTTTGGTGGGGTGCAGAAATTGTTCCAGTCTTTAAAACAGGTAGTAAGTCAGATCCTAAAATGTATCGGCCAATTAGTTTTCTGGATATATCTAAGAAAATATTTTCTAGAACCATTCTTACTCATTTACATGAGCAACTTACTGCCCTTGGTGGACTGTCATCTTTACAGTTTAGTTTCAGGGAAAATTGTTCCACTATAGATAATTGTTTTAAGACACCTCTGGGAAAAATACTGTGATTCAAAGCTGGGAGTTATCTGTTTCTTTTATTTTTCTTCAGCTTTTGATTCAATTATAAGAAGTAGCTTCCAGCCTGGTGGTGCTGAGGGTTGAGGCACTGGACACCACACCTCACGCCATGCTGGCGACCTGAGTTCGGAAGCGAGCTCAGGTACTAGGGGCCGGCAGGGGAGGGATAAGATTGAGCACCCTGTGGGCTGCTCTCCTGTCCTGATGGGAGGGCATTAGGATGCCCGGTGCTTTGATGGCCCCTAGTGGAGACCGGGGGGTGCCACAAAAGAGCAGGCATCATGTTACAGCATGCCCAATGCTGGCAGGGTTGTCATGAGCCAAGCTTCAGGGGGTGAAAACGTGAGGGAGAGGGTCAGAAAAAAGGTTGAGGAAGCCAGATATGTAACATATTCAAAGGATAAAAGATTTGTGGAAGGATGTTCATTTTTACAATGCTTATCTGCCCCCATAAGGACAGCGGTAGTGATTCCCATCTGTGGAGATCTTGTTGAATGGTAGACACCAGGTCCTCCATGTTCAATTTCTTGACCTTTGTGGAATCCGTGGTTAAGAGAATACCTAAATATTTTAATAGAGTGTGGAGACCATTTCATGCCAAACTTATCAAAGCTATATCTGTGGGTGAAGTGATTAAGGGGAAATATTTCAGTTTTAGATTTGTTAAGATTGTAATTGGATAATTGGCTGAATTGTGCTATTACCTGTAGAGTACCTTCTAAAGAAGATACAGAAGACTCCAAATGAAGGAGAATATCATCTGCATAAATTGATAGGGTTAAAGTGTGGTTGAGTATGGAGATGCCCTGTATCTGAGCTGATGATTTAATACTATGGAGAAGAGGTTCCAAATAGAGAGTAACTAGAAAAGGTGAGAGTGGGCAGCCTTGTCTGGTGCCCTTAAAAAGGGGGAAATGGGAGGAGAAAACTCCATTACAGTATATTTTAGCTGAAGGTGAAGAGTACAAGAGATTGGAGACATTGAATGAAAAGAGGAGGAAAGACAATTTTTTTTAAGTTAACCAAAGGAACTCTAAGTCCACTCTGTTGAATGCTTTTTCAGCATCTAAGGGAATGAGAGGATTAAGCAGCCTGAAGAATGTGACTAATTTTTCTGAGGTGGTCTGCAGAGGAACGCCCAGGTATGAAATCTACCTGTTTGGGACTTAGCAAGCCAGTCCAAACTGACTTGATGTGCCAGGAAAGAATTTTAGTATCTTGATGTCATAGTTCAATAAGAGAAATCAGACGGTAACTAGAGGGTTGGGGTTGTGGTTTATCTGGTTTAAGAAGAAGGACTATAGTAGCTTCTAATAAGGATGGGTCTAGAGATTCTGCTGATAGCATGTATCTGTATTAACTAAGTAGAAGAGGGACCAGATCAGCGGAGAATACCTTGTAAAAATTGAAAGGGAAGCCATCTGGTCCTGGAGCTTTGTCTGAAATTAGGTCCTTAATTGTTGCTTCCACTTCAGAAAGGGTCAAGGGGGATGAGATAGAGGCACCCTGATGTTTCGGGAGAGAAGTTAGACCCAGTGAATCTAGGTAAGCTGCAGTATCTGAGGAAGTCGGTGTATTGAGTCATTTACCATATAGGGAATTAAAGAAATTTTCAAAAACTCCGGTTATCTCTCAGAGGGTAATTTTGGTGGTGCCATCTGGAGCCACAAAGGAGGGGGTGAGCCTGGAAGACTCTAACTTGCGCAGCCTGAAGGCTAAGAGCCTACCTGCTTTCTCTCCGTAATCAGCACAATGGAATTTAGTTTTTAAAAGGGCATATTCCACTTTTTCCCACATTAGGTCTGCATATTTATTTCTGAAGGAGATTAAGGCAGCGAGAGAGTCTGGGGAGGAATCTGAAGAAAGGGAGAGCTCTGCTGTTCTGATTTGGGCCAGAAGAGAATTGGCCGCTTTTTCTCTACTCTTTTTTCTGTAAGAGGCAATCTTTATAAACTCCCCTCTAAGAGTACATTTTAGAGTGCCCCAAAACATATCCTCCTTCTGGACTGAGCTTCTGTTGTCTTCCAGAAAAGATTGGATCAGGGATTTAATTTTGGATACTATGGACTTATCTTTTAATAATTGGGTATTTAGTTTCCAGGTTGTGTCTCTCTGATTTAGGGAATCCAAAGTTAAAAGCACCCATGCTACTGAGTGGTCCAATAGAACTATAGGTTCCAGAACTGCTTGACCAAGGCCAGTTTGGAGAGAGAGAGAGAGAGACTAATTAGGATATAGTCTAGTCTAGACCAGATTTTGTGTATTGTCGAATAGTAGGAGAAAAGTTTGCTGGAGGGGTTGAGAATATGCCAAGGATCACAAAGCCCCAGGAGATCCATGAAATCCATGAACGCTCTTTGGGATGGGGATGGGGGTTTCAAAACTGAATAAGATCTGTCCAGGTCTTGGGTTGGGGAATGTTCCAATCTCTTCCCAGAATCAGAGGAGTTGGTAAACTTGAAGTGAGTGTATTAGCAAGGGCCATAAGAAAGGCAGTGTCCCCTCCAACTGGTCCATATATTGAACCCAGAGTAACCTCTTTACCCATCAAAGTGCCCTTTACCAATATAAATCTGCCATAGGGAACTATAATGGTAGACTCTGCTTGAAAAGAAATATTATGCCTAATTAACACAGCTACTCCCCTACTCGCAGTAGAATCTCCTGCAGAGAAAACTTGTGAGACCCCTTGCCTGCGCAACCATTTGGCTTCATCCTCCAACAATTGCGTTTCTTGTAGCAAAATAATTCCTGCATTAAGCAGAGCACAATGTTTTAGAGTTTGCATTCTTTTAACAGGTTCTTTGACTCCCCTGATATTCACGTTATAATTTTAAGCAATACATTCACTATTTATAATGTCTAATACACAGAAAGCTCTTGTGTTATTTATGAAAAACTTGAAAACCTTGATGCACACTCCAACCCTTCCCCCCCCAGTTCCAAATACCCAGTACTTCCCAGAGACTGTAGTATGTAAACATAAACTTCTTCCTGTTAGAGATCCCAACCCCTTCTACCCAGTTGGAAGTCAGAACCACTGAAATATCTTCCTGTGGAAAGGTGTCTAAGCTATTCAATGATCCTGTGCCTAACCTCCCCTCATCTTCCCCCCAACCCCAAACCCCAACAATTATTTACATATGACCTTGCCATGAGGTTAAAATCCTGAAAAGCTATATGGGTCCTACCCCTACCAGCTCCTGACTGCTCCTCATACCAGACCATTTCTATAATAAGTAGGCAAAACTGAAAGCCCTTGGAATGTAGCTTAGGTTTATACCAGGGAGTTGACCCCCCAAAACTTGCCCAGAACAAAAAAGTCTGAGGACACATTGTGGAGCTGGTCCCCCCATTAACTGGAATGTTATACAGCTTCTAGTAGCCTGTGTAGACTGGAGCTCCACTCCTCCCATCCTCGACCAAATAAATGGTAACATTCAGGTGAAAGAAATACCTACTAAAGAGACCATGGAACAGACTCCATATCTTTCAGCTAACTAGGCTGATGGTATATTAGGCTACATGGCCTATCTTTAGTCCAATTAAATATAGCCTTTCCCTCCAACCGTCCCCCCTACCCGAAGAAGCAGTTATCACATCATTCGTACCGACCGCCATTACCCCGCTTAAGATCCAGTCTGGTTAGTGCCCTGGACAACATTTAAGTAAACAAAAGGAAAATAGGATATTATTTACAGTTTGAGGGTTAACAGTCCTTGGAGATTAGGCGTTGCGTGGTAGTCCGTGGAGACGTCTGGTGGAAGCATAAAATCCAGGACAAGGAAATGGTCTGGCGGAGAAAACAATTTCAGGAAACTGCAACCTTATTAAAGGATCCCCTCTCACAGGGGCTTCTGAAATTCTCAAACACCCCTAGCAGACAAGACTGCACATTACCAGCTGAAGAGGCTGCATGGCCTACCCAAACCCTTACCCAAAAATTACCCACAGCTGCTAGTTATCTTCATACAGATTATTTCTAAGGGTAACAATTTAACTGATGTACCAAGCACTAAGCAAAGGGAGGAATACCTCCAATAATAAAGATCCAAAATGTTGATGCAGATAATGTCAGCCATTTTTAAACAGTTCCTGTAACTTACTTGTTAGATCAGTCATCGCTTGTGTAGATGAATCAAAGCAAATCCAGTTGCCAGAGATAGAAACCTGCAGTTTTGCCAGGTAAAGCATCTTAAAAGGGATGCCCACTGTGATGAGTTTGCTGACTGTGGGGTGGAAAGCTGTGCGTTTTGCCTAATTTCAAATGGCAGGTCTCGAGTTATTCTTAATTTACTGCCCTCCAAGGTGATGGACTGCAGGTCTCTGACTTTTGTGATAACATGTTGTTTCTCTATATAGCTCAAGAACATTAGGATTATTTTGTAAGGGGGCGCCCTGGGTTGTGGTCTGGGCCTGAGAGACCTATTGGCCCTCTCGATGTGGTAGCTGGCACTGAGTGGAGAGGGGCCCACAATTTTCAGTAGAAGCTTTTGGATAAAGGCCAATATATTGGAGCCTTCTTCTGTTTCTGGTATCCCCAGAATAAGGATATTGTTCCAACGGCTCCTTCCCTCTAGATCCTCAACTTTTAGCTGTAGTTTGGAAATTTGCTGTCTGAGAAGCACCAATTCAGGATCAACTCTCTCTCTCTCTCTCTCCACTTCTCCATGGAGGATGTTTGGGCTTCTGTATCCCCCATCCTTTTGTTGAGATCTGCCATGTCACTCTTGATGGATTTTATTTCGGAGGAGATCTCTAGAAGAATTTCCCAAAATGGAAGTAGTTCCTGCAGGAAATGATTCTCCATAAAGGGGATCAGATGAGAAGTCACAGTGGTGCTCTTGCCCACTTGCCCACTTTGGGCCTTCAATTTCTTGAGCAGCTTCTCCGGTGACGGATGAGGCATATGCTTCAGCTGGGCCTGCCTCATTTCAGCTTCCATTGTGGAGGGTAAAACTCCAATAACGATGCAGATTTTCTCGATATCAGGTGCTGTAGGCAGTCTCTACCTCTCCAATTAATTATTTAGAGCTAGGAGAGGGAATTTTTTGGTTTAATAGCCAAGGATGGCAGGATTAAAGTGGGAGCTCTGAGTCATTGCTGCTACTAGTTCACTTGCATCATGTGACTCCCCTTTAAAAAGGTATTTGAATAGCCAGCCTGTTGGTGCCTACTGCTCCTCACACCAGCGACACTGGTTTGGTAACAATCCTGGGTTGTCAGGGGCCATGTAGAGGAAGGAGGATTGAGCATCCCAAAGGATGCTCTCCTCCTTCAGGGGGGAAGGATAACAAGCTGCCTTCTCTCCCAAAACCAGTACTGCCACAGGTGGAAGCATGGGAGGTGGTCTTGGACTCTCTGTGTCAGGAAGGGAGGATGTTATTAGATGCTTGGCTGCAGCATGTATCAGCATGTTGCCAGCCTGGTCTTATGTCCTTCACGCTGGCACCCTCTGGGGTCAGTGACCAAAGGGAAAATTGGAAAAAATCCTCACTGTCAATCAGAGTGATGCCAGGACCCAGCAGCGAGTGTGGGTGGGGGATCCTGGTATGCTGGGATATATCTGAGAAATCGGGGGGGTATGTCCCCTAGCCACCAACTGGGGAAGGTAAAGAAAAAAATTAATTATTCAACTCAGAGGAGTGGGGGTATGGAGAAATGGGGGTTTGGTAAGGCCTTTAGGGGGTAGGTATTTTTTATTTGATTTGATTTGATTAATCATACTTTTATTGCAACCATACACAGGTATGTGCTAGTTGAAGTTTACATACAATCATGTGATAAAACAGACAAATGTCATACAAAAAGACCCCATAAAAGTCCAGTTACAGCATAATTACATAATTAAAAAGAAAAAATCTACACTGCCTCATACAAATTCACAATATCATATATTCTCATACTGCAAAAAAATTGTTTTTTTCACTCATGCCCAAATACTGCACAAATAAAGATTTACTGTACTTTTGTGTTCTCACCAATGTTTTTTCCATATCTCCTATTTAAGCAAATCATGTCCTGCTGTATCTTTTGGTACCAGCAAGCAATGTAATTTATGAGTTGGATCACAAACTCTCCTAAATGTCTCGCTTGCCATCTTCTCTCATCTAACATCCAACCTGTTAAACCCTCATTTAAGCAATGCCTCTGTATAATTCATTTCCCACCCTACCATAATCCTGAGTGCTCTTTTCTGTTCTCTCTCTAACTATACTGTTTTGCTGTTTTTTAGACCTCTATCAACTTCCTCATATTCCACTACTGGCCTAACTACCACTGAGTAATAATAAATCAAAAGTAGCAGGAAGCAGAGCCACAACAAAGTATGGGCGATAAGTGACAAGATATTTAAATCCAAGAAAAGAACAGTCATGGCAATCCCCACACAATCAAACAAACAATGGAAGGGCTGTCAGACCATCCCCCAAAGTCTTTCTTTACACCAGAAGATACAAGCTCCCAGCTGCCTATTCCTTCATGCTCCTCATTCTTCTCCTATCAGGCGATATTGAACAAAACCTGGGTACCCTGGTCAGTCCCCTCCCTCTTAGCTCCCACAAAGGACTGTCCATCGCCCATGTCAACATTAGAAACCTCCTGCCAAAATTAGACCAATTAACCTGTTGGGTGACAGAACACTCTCCTGACATCCTATGCCTGTCTGAAACTTGGCTCTCTGCTAAGATCACCGACTCCTCCCTCAATCTTCCAAACTACACTCTTTTCAGACAGGATCATGGCAAGAGATGCGGGGGTGTAGCCATCTATACTAAACACCCCCTCTCATGCTTGGTCACTTTTATGGAATCCTGCCCTAGTTCCCATGAAATTCTCATTGCCCAACTTGCCCTTCTTGCCTCAATCCCAGTATTCTTATTGGTGCTGTATGCCTCTCCATGCCTTACTAGTGACGCTCTAGTCTCCACCATAGCTACCCTTTCCAATCTAGCCTCAAAAGGGGAACTGATTCTCTTAGGTGATTTCAGCTTAGACTGCTAGCCCCCTCCTCCAAAGCCCATATCTCTAAAATAGAGTCCCTCAATCTTACCCAGCTGCTAAATGAGCCCACCTGATACAAGCCCCACTCCCAAAACCACTCTCTGATCAACTGGATTCTCACTTCACACCCTCACAGATTCACCTCTTCTGGTACTCTTGCTAATGTACTAAGTCTTAAGTGCTTTACATATTGTATTAGGAAAACTCACATGCCCAAATCTTCCCCCAAGTACCTAAATACTCATCCACTAAATGCTCTATACTTTGAATCTCTTCTCTCCAGCTTCAGTCATGCCAATTGGCATCAGGTGTATGCAGTACCTAATGTCAACATTGCCCTCTCCAGTTTCCTGGACTTTTTCACCAAAATCTGAGACTTCCATGCCCCTCAGAAAATGCCCAGGGTCAAGAAGCACCACCACCAATGGATCTCTGCTTCCATCCTAGCCAAATGCAAAACCAGTGATAAAGCCTGGGTAGCATTCAACTCCCACTCAACCCCTCAAAACAGGCTAACCTGCAACACCCTCCACAATACCTGCACCAAGGCCATCAGGCAAGCCAAAGCAGTTTACTTCAGATCACAACTCTCTCACACTCAACCCTCCAAATTCTGGAAAGTAGTTCACTCACTGCTCAACCCTCCAGCCCAGAACAGTGTCCCTGCATTCATGAACAACAGTCACCCTGTCACTGATACACTTAACATTTTCTTCACTTTCTGTGCTGTGCCACCTGGACTCCCTCCTTCTGTCTCAGTCAGCCCACCTCCACACTGCAACAATAACTTTCAGTTCCCCCATCTCCAAAAAAGAAGTCCTCAAAGCCCTCCACTCCCTGAAAGCCATCAGATCTAGTCCAGATGGGATCCATCCTAAGCTCCTTCAGATCTTGGCTCCTGCTATTTGCAAACCTCTTACCCATATCCTTAATCTTTCTTTTCCACAGGTTCAGCCCCTCAGGCTTGGAAAACAGCCTGTGTAATCCCTCTCCACAAAGGTGGTGACCCCTCTTTTCCTGGTAATTAGAGGTTTATCTCCCTCCTCCTGTCCCTAGCCAAGCTTCAGGAATCCCTGGCCCACTCAAGATTGTCAGATTATCTCACTACTAACAATCTCCTCTCTCCCTATCAATCAGGCTTCAGGAAGTAGCACTCCATTGTCTCTTCCCTACTGCAAGTCACAAATCACATACTGACTGCCTCTGACCAAGGCCTCCTAACAGCTGCAGTATTTGTCAACCTGGCTAAGGCCCTTTGACTCTGTTTCCCACCTCCTCATCCTACTTAAATTTTAGGCTGAAGGGTTAGCCCCAATCACCGTCCAGTGGTTTAATTCCTACCTTTCCAACAGACTCCAATTGGTCAAAATCACTGATGTCACTCCCCCCCAATCTCAGCGGGCTTACCAAAAGGTTCACTCCTCAGTCCCAACCTCTTCTCCCTCTTTATAAATTACCTTTCCTCCTTCTGCACCAAATGCAGCATACACATGTATGCAGATGACACCATCTTCTTCTCACCTGGTCTTACTATTCTCGAAGTTCAACCTACCCTCCAAAATGATGTTAACAACATTCAGCACTGGTTCAGATAGATCCAACTGAAAGTCAACACCTCCAAAACTGTGTCCATGGTTTTTGGTACAGCACAGAAACTATGTAGATCACCCCCCCTCCACCTATCGCATTGTTGGATGGCTCTCCACTTGACCAGATTACTAAATTGCATCTGGAATTGAGCAATCCCTGCTCAGTATGCCTTCCTGGTTAAACTCATAAATAAATAACTAAACAAATACCTGGGTATTTGACACCACCCACATTTATCTTTCTCAATGCACATCGATGTGATCACCTCTAAACTACGCCCCAAACTTGGTATTCTGTACTGACACAGAGACTCACTCCTATTACCTGCCCAGCTCAAAATCTTGTCAAAAATTATCCTTACCATTTTAATTACATAGATGTTGTCTATTGCTCTGCACCTACAACCACCCTGTCCAGGCTAGATACCCTCCTTAATTCTTTCTGCCATTTTCCATCTAATTCCCCCTTCACACTCACCACTGTGACCTTTTCTCCCTTCTTGAACTCACCCAGATGTCTCATAGACGTTATATACACTCCCTCAATCTCATCTCTAAGTTCTGGTTTAACTTACTTCCCTCCTACCTAATGGATACTCTCTCCCTGGACTCCCAGTTCCACTATGAACTAAGGCATATAAATAGTAGCTACTTCACCCTGTCCCATGCATCTTCCTCTGCTGGCAAAGCTGCTTTCTCCTACTGGCTATCCAGTTTGTGGAACAAACTATCCCTCCTCATCAGGAGCTCCCCCTCCCATCTAGCTTGCAAGAAACAACTATGCTCCTCCCTTCACCCCCCTGCATGCCAAAACAAAACCATTTTTCAGCCCCCCTACTGGCCTTTGTGACTGCTACCTCTCAAGCACTAACCAAGCAACTCTTGAAGCCCTTCTCCCTCACTGGAAATCCTCTTCAACTAAGTCTTCGAATTTGTATCTTTTACCTTGAGTCACATGATTATTGTATGATTAGTTATTGCTCTGTAATTGCTCTTATTATCTGCTGTTTTACAAAACTAAGCTGTACTGTAGTTTATTGTAAGTAGTATTTATTTTGTAATCCACTAACACCCTCCCCGGGTCGCACCTGGAATTGAGCCTTGGCTCAGTGTGCCTTTCCCGGTTACCAAATGTTTAAATAAATAAATAAAAAAGTTACAAAATATTTTTAATTGTCTTGTCCAGTCTTTTATATTCTCACCAAAACAGTGTCCGGCTATTCAAGCAAGGCTCAGAAAGCAGCAACAGAAGTGCCTGTTCATATGCTCATTTCACAGTTCAGTGACTCACTGAACAGCACAAAAAAATATTTTTGTTGCCATATTGGTCCTTATAACAAAAGATCCAGGAAAAAAAAAAGATGATTTGATACGTTTTATTGGATCAACATAGATGTTACAAAAGAAAACAGGTGCTTAAGCTTTAGGACTATGCACAGTCCCTCATCCTAAGTTAATGCCAGTAGTTTTAGAAAAATACATTCTATTAAAGACCAGATCACACATAAAAAAAAGTTGTAAAAAATCACATTGGCCAACAATATACATTTAAAAGTCAACTTAAAAACCATATAGAGAACACAGGCTGACTGCTATCAAGGAAAGGCATTTCAAGGTCAAAGGTCACAGACTAGATAACTCCATTCTTGAAAGAACTCATAAAACAGGCAGAGTCCCATCCAGAAAGAAAGCATTTCAAGGTCAAAGTTGCAGAATGAATAATTCTTAATCTGAGAGAAACCACAAAACACACCTACAATAATTCAATTAAGATTGTGTCTGTGTGTGTTAGTGCAGTCTTTTGAAAATAACTGTGATTTTAAAACCCAAGTTAGAATAGGCTAAGAAATCATACTATATAATGCTAAAAAAGGTCTTCTAAATAAGAATTTACCTTTGTGTATGCTATTAGTGGGTTTAAACTGCCCTAGTGTGAATAATAAAATATTCCCAAGCTGTTTCACACTTTCTTACAGTGTTAGCCCTATCAGAAGATGCACGTCCTAAGCCCAATGTTCAACAAGTCAATATTATTCATGCATATTATAATGTATACTACTCAATCATGATCCATCTGTAACTTTGCGCAAAATGGCAAATGTTTGTGCACAATTGAAAATCAAAGCTAACAAAGACTCCCTAGTAAGTGAGCTACTGTACTCTAATATGTCCCTATATCAAAATGTGTCGGTACATATATAATCTTCTGTACATACAAAAACAGTTCTAGAAGTCTGAAACAAAAATTGAGGGAATCTACCACCCCCCACCATGCCTTACCCCTCCAGGGGAAAACCAATGTATAGATAACTAGTTAGAAGGAATATATATAAATTATGTACGTGAACATATAGCAATACCATAATGTATGTCCATGCATTGTTTCTGAAGCCAGTGAAAGTTTAAGCAGTATAATGGGACATAAAACCCAAATCAATGTTCATCCCATCTCCCACCATATTGAGAAATAAAATTAGCTTAACCTAGAAAACCTGCCTCTGTTGTGTATTTTTGAAATGCCCATTCAAAATCGGTACCTAAAAATCTGAGATGGAGTGACCAGACTGAGAAAAGTGTTGTCCCACTGGTTTTTCAGTCATCTTCATTTTAACTGCATATCTGTGTGAGTTCATTCGGGTGCAGTAGAGGTTGTCCCATCTCTCCCACATACCTTGTTTGTGGACATCTCTTGCACTGAATAAAATAAACAACATTTCGAGATGCACATGTATAGTTCCCCTGTATCCTGAATTGTCTGTTTTGTGAAGTAGTGATACAATTGAAAGTGTAATTACAGGGTCTTGTGCCATCTAGTGTTCTGTTATTTTGTTCTGGTGGATGCTTACTCCTAAAGATCAGGTTGATTAAATTCAGTGGTTGCTTAAAAGACTGCCAATGATCAGTTCTGTGGACTTTTTCTCTGCAGTTCAATACAATAATCCACAATTCATATATTTATTACACCGTTCTAAGTCAGAATTTCTGCAAAAGTTGCTAATTTGATTTCTGAACTTTCGTGGAAGCGAAAGTCCAACTTTCATGGAAATTCCCATAGCAGAAGTTGTTTTTTTTTGCACAGCTCTAGATGCCAGTCCCTGATGGAATTCTGTGAACATTTTTCTAGTGGGAAAAATGCAGCTGTAAGTAGTATTACAGCCCTAAACTGTTGCAAAGTATAGCACATTTTGCAGTGGATATCCCTCAACACTGGTTCCAGATAATAGATACTCTAATTTGGGATTTCTTTATGAGAAGGCAAGCCACCCTGGTACAGTAGGCTTAAACTTGAGGTAAACTGGAGGAGAGGGGGCTGGAATCTACCTTGGTTATTAGCATACTATGTTGCCTTCAGGGGTGCTCAGACAGCATATTGGTTAGGCCCTCTCAGAATTATCTTTCCTCTAGCTCACTATAGAACAAGCATTGCTAGGAGGAATTTCCCCAGCAGTTTACCTATGCTCCTCACCCCCCAGGCTCAAAGCAGTGCCCCAACTTTTATGTAGCAATCAAGGCATGAGGAAAGCTTGTGAAGATGATAAAACATTTGCTGCCTCCCTCTGGAATAATTCTCATTGGCACATTGGAGGAGAAAAAATGTTTGGCACTCCTGCGAATCACAAGGAATTAGGAAAGTACAGTACCTCCTCCAACCCCAAGCCACTCATATGGACACTTCTGAGAATCTACAGGCTTGATACAATATACCTGGTTCCTCTCCTTCCAAGTTTACCAGGAGCTTTTAAACTCAGAAGGAGAGGAGCCAGGCACATTGAAAAACTAATAGAGACTACTAAATTAATAGTGAAACTGAGAAACTTCATGACAAAAATACAGCCCTAGCAATTAATTTCAAGGACAACAAAAAGTTAAAGTGTGGACTTTCTTCTTTGAGAAATACCTTCCACCCTGAGGAAGGGGTATAAGGACACACTGAAACATTGTTGGGTTTAGGGGTGTTTCTTTCTTTCTGAAGTATACAAGAATAAATCTTAAGTTTTTAAGTAGTTTCATGGGTGAGTGGTTCTATTTTCCCATCTCAAACCCAACCTATTTTCTGTCTGCAATTACTTTTTTTGCTGTGCAATCAATAAAGAGGTAACTGGTAGAATATATAGTATAAAGTAATTAATGATGCCATTCCTGATCCCACAATTAAGGCTCACCAGAAATGAAAAGCCTCGCTAAGGATCTCCTTACCAGTCAAAGACTGGGCTAAACATTAGAGATTAGCCTACATGGTCTACCTGAATAGTCATACTTTACTAATTCAAAACAAGGTGCTGCACTACTGGTACCATACACCTGCCCCACTTATGGCCCTGTGTCTCCTTACACACAGCAGGTGTTGGAGGTGCAGTGAGCCCATGGGCAGACTTTTTACACATCCTTTGGTCATGCCAGAAAATTGTTGACTTCTGGGTAAAGGTTTTCACCTGATGTATGCATATATTGGGTTCACAATACCCCCTCTCTCCCCTGCTCTATTTAATAGGTTGCCCCCATTGGAGAATGCTATTGCAGACCCACTCCTTAGATGGCTGGTAATAGTGTAGATTGAGACCATACATCTCCTACTTAAGTGGTGGAGGTCTGAGTCTTTTCCCTCGTTACAAGAGTGGTTACCTGTTGAACACTTTCTACATTAGCCAAAATGTCACACATCACCCATAAAACCACTGGCCTGTAGAAAGCTATTTGGATGCCAATTATAGTGCCTCCCCTATATACCTTAGACTCTTGGCTGAGAGCCACTAGAGGAAAGAATCTTCTGTGACCACCCTATGGCTTAAGGGAGACCTTGACTTTCTAATAATGGCACAGAGTTAATGTTGCTTTATATACAACTAGATCAACCACCTAATGTCCCTCTCCACATACAGAGTGTTGGGACAGCAGCAGCTAACATTTTTAAAAACTTGTCTTAAAGTAGTAGCCACAGACATTGCCAGCTATTTCTCGAAATTGTTGTGATATTTCCAGAGAAATCTCTTGCTTTCTGCATTACCACAGTAGGAGCAGCAGAGAGAAACTCTTTAGAAATTTTGTGAAATATCTGAAAATAGCTGGCAATGTCTGTGGCTACCACTGTAAATACCTCAAAGCGGTGTCCCTCACATCTGGTCTCTGGACTCTACTCCCCCTCCTTTCAGTCCCTTCCACCTGTATTCCCCCAGCCCCATATAGAATACACTACCATATAGGTGGTCTCTGGCTAGCATAATTTAACATAACTCCCACTCTATCTCTCATCTCCCCAACTCTTTGTCCCTGAACACCACTCTCCCAGTCCACTCCACCCATTTGGTATGGTAAGTGGGGTAGATGAGCTACTGGTTTCAGTAAGACATCAATCTTCCCGCAGTGATCTTGACCTGGAATAGATGTGCTCCTCACTATGTACTATATACTGTAAGGTACAGTATTTCTTACTTTTTCAGATTTTAATCCTTTTATAGTAAATTCATCATAGTGCTCCTTAATCCAAACTACCCTGTTTTATTGTATATCCTTCAGGTATACTGTAAATGCAATGTCTGTTTTAATTTTGTATTTGTAAGAAGATACAGTATTATGTAATCATTCTTGTAATGTTGTGTGATGCATTTCTTTTGTTTTCTCAATAAAATGAATTAAATGCAAAAAAAAAAAGCCTGAACTATTTATATATGCAGCCCATGATGCTTTGCATTGTGGGGGCATGTGTGATTTTGTATTTTCTTGAAACTTGGCTTCCCAGCCAAATGCCCTTTGGGGTAACCCTTGCCTCTCTGTTTGCACACAGAGGTTCTTTGTCTTTTAAATAGTTTTTTTATTTTAATGGGTTCACCACAATATATCCAAGGCACACTGCCTCTAGGGTAGCTGGTCCATTCCACTGGGGTGTCAAACAGACGAGGCATACTGATGAGTCCTGGTTGGACGAAACACGTGTCTATGTCTTCTGTTAGCACCCTTTGCAAACTGTGTGAGGGCCTTTGCACCATGCAATTCTGTTAAAGTTGGACCAGCATAACATTCTGTGGTGATTTGCATATGCAGCCCATGATGCTTTGCATTGTGGGGCATGTGTGATTTTGTATTTTCTTGAAACTTGGCTTCCAGCCAAATGCCCTTTGGGTAACTCCCTCCTCTGTTTGCACACAGAGGTTCTTTTGTCTTTAAATAGTTTTTTATTTTAATGGGTTCACCACAATATATCTAAGGCACACTGCCTTAAGGGTAGCTGGTCCATTCCACTGGGGTGTCAAACAGACGAGGCATACTGATGAGTCCTGTTGGATGAAACACGTGTCTATGTCTTCTGTTAGCACCCTTTGCAAACTGTGTGAGAGGCCTTTCCGCACCATGCAATTCTGCTTAAAGTTGGACCAGCATAACATTCTGTGATGATTTGCATATGCAGCCCATGATGCTTTGCATTGTGGGGGCATGTGTGATTTTGTATTTTCTTGAAACTTGGCTTCCCAGCCAAATGCCCTTTGGGGTAACCCTTGCCTCTCTGTTTGCACACAGAGGTTCTTTGTCTCATATATATATATAGTTTACATGGATGGGACTTTTGTCCTATTGAAAACCCCACAGTGAATTTCCATGTACAGTACATCATATCAATCAAAGTTATATATTATGACAATTAAATTATCACAGATTATGGCCATGATATATGACTTTAATTTCCATAATATATGGCTTTGATCTTACTGCTCCAGTCCTCCTCCAACTACTTTACTCAAACAACAGTGTCCCTCAACACTACAGCCCCAGCCCACCCTCAAAAAAATCCCTCCTGCACATATCCCAAACAGTCATGTCCCTTGAACAGTAGCTTTCACTTCTCACCCACACTCTCAATGCTGTTCCTGCTGCTGCCTCCATGCTTCTCTTGACCACCGCTCTGTGCTGCTGAACTGCCACTCTACACTGCTGAATCACTACTCAACACTGCCAAACTGCCGCACCTGACTGCCACAAATACCACCTGACCAATGCTCCACAATGCACATAGCACACTGCTCAGCCATTCTGAAGCATCCTAGGGGACTGAGCACTACAGCCATGCCTCCCATTATAGGTGGACCCTTACACTATGTAAAATCAAACAGGACAAATCATGTTTCAGTTTACTAACTGGCACAAAACTACAGAAACCTGGCAGGGCAAAATACTGCAGACAAACCCAGAACTGACTGTACATGCAGGAATACCATTAAAACATTAAACATCCCAATATACTATATTCAGAAATGGTGTTCAAGAGTGATACACTCAGAAATAATACAATTGCACGTGAAAATGCTTTCTGTTACTTTGTCCTTGATAAATCCTTGCATACACATCATGGCACCTTGTATTTTTTCCTATTCCTTCCCTCTTTTGATGCCAGGCACCTTATCCACTATGTTTTCTTTATCTCCAGTTTTTGGTTTTGTTGTCTTCCCTTGTTTCTTGACTCACTCCTCTCCTTCCCCCTCCATCCTCTTACTCTCTTCACAGTCCTTGTTCTCACTGTTTTGCTCTCCCTCAAATGAAATCTTCTGCTGGACAAGCTGCTTTCTTGTATCACTTCCCTAAACTATGAGATTCTCTTTCCCCTTCAATTTGCTCTTCTCCTTCTTTTCCTCCTCTTAAATATCTCCTCACTGAGCTCTGTGCTCACTTCTGCAGTTGCTTTTGATATTGGGTATGACTCCTTTTGCCTGTAACTCATCAGTCACTGACATTCAGCACTTCTACACTTCCCTAGCACCAATCATTCATTCTGTTCCTTTTTGATATTTTGATTACTATTCATTTATTCTTCAGCATTATTGTTGTTATGTTTGCAATCGCGCATGCACAAGAAACATTTCAGCACATCTTAGGATAGAAGCTGGGTTTTGGAGGAGCAGCACTGTGGGGCCAATGCCCCCAGTGCCTTTTGAGGCTTGGCCTGCTTTCCCCAATCCAGCGGCATGCTGCTAGTGACACTAGTTCAGCCAGTGTACCACCACCTTGAAAAAAATCTGCTGTAGCAATAAGGGAGTGACACATCATTGCAGAGCGATACCTTGCTGTCTGCATGCCGAACCAGTTCAGTTGCTGACGGGGGGCCCACTCCCCATCGGCATACTGTAACCCCCTCCCACATTCGATGTGTGCTGAGGGGGTGCCCAATCCCCCTCGGCATCATGCACCCCCCCAACAGTCTTTCTTTGCCAGCGGGAGCCCAATCCCAGTCAGCTTCAGTTCCCCCTTCCCAGTTCAATTTGACAATGGGGGAGCCCACTCCATATCAGCATAATGTCCCCCTCAATCTGTTGTGTGCTGAGGGGGGTGCCCAATCCCTCTTGGCTCTTCTCCCCCTCGGTATGTGCCAATAGGGGTCCCAATCCCCTGTCTGCTACAGCCCCCCCACTCAGGTGGCATGCTGGGAGCCCACCTTGGTGTACCAAATGTTCCTGTAAAAAAAAACTGTCCCACGATAGTTTTCTTTTCTTTTTTACCTGTAAAACAGAAAACTGTCCCTCGTTGAGTTTGGTGTGCACCCCAACCTGCACCCACCCTCTGCTCACCCTGCCTCCCCACACCCCCCTCACCCCATACTTACCTCTGGAGCCCAGTGTGACAATCTTCAGTGGACTGGGAACATGTCTGCACTCTTCAAAGCTGACCACGAACTGAAGAAATGCCAGTAAGCTTTATGATGGCCTAAATAGGGTTTTTTCAACTTTGGGCATATCTCAGGCATTTTTAGGAATTTCAGCACCAAATTTTCAGCATGGGATTATTGGGACCCCTCCTCATGAATTCAATCACTGTCATGGTGTTATTCCATCCCAAAAGGTGATTTCACAGTTACTGCGTGGAATCACCTTTCGGGACCGATTAACTAAACGACAGTCTCAGTGTTCATGAGGTGGGCTCTCAAAAAGCCTAAGTTGCAAATTTGGTAGAAAAAATCCAAAAATGACTGTTTTATGAGTGTGCATTGCCCTGTTTCCACGCATATGCGTACCTTCACAAATCTGTAATATTTTCACTCCAGATTTTCAGCATTGACATTTTTCCACACCTCCTTATGAACAGTACAGCTGTCATTTTTCACATCCTGACCGAAATGTGTTTTTGCAATTCTGGCACAGAATAGTGCAGTCACTGTGGTAAATCAGTGTTTGGGACACATTAAAAAAATCACAGTGACACTGTTCACGAGCAGAGGTCCTAAAATGCCTATGTTGAAAATTTGGTGATGAAAGTCCATAAAATGACTGTGTTACGAGCACGTGTTGCACAGTTTCGATGCATGCTCATAACTTCGTGAATTTGTAATATTTTCATGCCAGATTTTCAACATTGCCATTTTTTTCACACCTCCATATGAACAGTACAGCTGTGATTTTCCACATCCTGACCGAAATGTGTTTTTCCACTTCCAGCACAGAATAGTGCAGTTGCTGTGGGAAATCAATGTTCGGGAGGCAATAAGAAAATCATAGTGACACTGTTCAAGCGCACAGGACCTAAAATGCGCATGTTGAAAATTTGGTGACAAAAGTGCATGAAATGACTTTGTTACAAGCGTGTGTTGTGCAGTTTCCACGTATGCTTGGAAGTGTGCAAATTTGTAATATTTTCACTCCAGATATTCAACATTGGAATTTTGCCACATCTCTTGATGAACAGTACAGCTGTAATTTTTCATATCCTGCCCAAAATATACTTTGGCACAACTGGCACCCAATGGTGCGGTCGCTGTGGGAAATTAATGTTTCGGACAGATTAAGAAAATCATAGTGACAGTGTTAATGAGCAGAGGTCAAAAAATTGAAATTTGGTGAAATAATTCCACTGGATGATTGTGGTACAAGCATGTTTTGAGCAGTTTCCACGTATGCTCAGAACTTCAAGCATTTTTAATATTTTCACTGCAGATTTTCAACATTGCCATCTCTTGCCAGCCCAGTGGCGTGGAGGGCTGAGGCATCATGCCTTACCTCCTGGCACATCGGTGACCTGTGTTCATGGTGCAAGCAGCTTGCTGGGGGTCAGCTGGGGAGGGAGAGGATTGATCATCCTGAGGACAGCTCTCCTCTTCTGGGGAGGGGGTGGGATGGAGTTCGCTGCATGCGTGACCCTAGTGGAGGCTGGGGACCAGATCCAGTGGCTCACACATAGAGGGAAATTATGGGGCAGACATCCAGCATGTTGTGTACAGGAGCATGCGCGGCTCGGCCTTTGGTGTCATTGCATGTCGCCGTGCCGCACTCAGGGAAGGGGAGAAAATTGGAAAAATGGCTCCTTGGCATGATGAATGCCAGGTGCCACAGGCTCCACTCCCACAGTTGGCAGTAACCCCTGCACTGGATCCATTCCGGAAGGTTGAGGGATCCCCACTGCCCCACCATGGGGGGCAAGCCATGGAGGAAAGTGGAGAGGTAAGCTGAGAGTGGAAGATGAGGCAGTGCAACCTGGCAGGAGGGAGCACCATAAGGGAGGTAGGAGAAAGAGATTAACTGCAAAAAAAATACATTGACATCTCTTTACACCTCCCTATGGATGGTACAGCTGTCATTCTTCACATCCTGCCTGGTCTGTGTTTTCGCACATCTGGCACAGAATACCAGGTTCATTGTGGGAACTCAAAGTCCGGGGCACATTAACAAAATCACACTGCCACTGTTCATGAGAAGAGGCCCCAAATGCTTTCATGGGGTGGGGGTCACAAAAAGGCCATGTTGAAAATTTGTAGTGCGAATACCAATACACGCCCAGGGCGTTAGTGTTCCTAACCATAACATACCACCCTGTACAGACTGACAGGCATCAGTGGTGTAACTTTGGACCACCAGCTGTAATGCTTATGCCATCCCACCCCCCACACTGAAGCCAGTGACAGGCATCGAGGTGTGCCTTGCAGTCTTCAGCCCCAGACTTCACCCCATTCTCCTGTACTGCACCCATTTCAGCATATGTCCTTATGAAATGGCCTGACTGTGAAGCTGAACACCCCAAGGCATGCCTCAACACTTGTTAGTGTCTACAGGATAGGGTGAGGTGAAATGCCATGAGCATTATGGGCAATGACCCACAGGCACACCCCAATGCCTGTCCATCTCTGCAGGGTGGAAGTGGGATTGGCATGAGTTCAATACTTCACTGCCACTCCTATTCTGCATCTGTCTAACTCCTGCATGTCCAATGCTAATATCAGCTAGCAAACATTCGGCATTGACAAATGCTTGTTTTTATTTTGACATATTTATTTCTACTCTATGTATTTTATACTTTGTATTTTGCATATGTTCTCTTCTCCTTCCCCAGTGACACATCTACAAATCAGCTGCTATTAGCTCAGCATATCTTTCCTGGAAGAAACTTTGAAATCGATCAATCAATCAACCAATCATTAATATATGAGATTGTAAAGTCACTTGCCCATCAGGCTTGTGGCCTTTATAATCTCATTTTACCCTTCAGTGGTTATATTTCCTTGTATATTACTCTTGCCCATCATGTATTCTCTCTTTCTCTCCCACCCCCCCTTCTCTCTCACTATATTTATTATTTGATTGATTTATACTTTGACAACTAGGTAGGTGTACTGGTGCCAGGTGCCTTATTTAGACATGGTCTTTGTATTCCAAGTACATTGAATAAGCAGCATAAATAATGCCACAGTTAATAGTACAGTGGTTTGAGATAATGGGAAATAGGATATAATATATGGTAAATAAAATTACACAGATTTACAGTTATGCACTTTTACAAAGTGCAAGGTTGAAATATGGAAAAGATGAATGACAGATGTTGTTGGCAGTGGGTTATGCAGCAAATTATAAAACAGAGATTGAACTACCTATAAATTAATTCAGGAAGCATACCTTGTAAACAGAAGCAAGTACTTAGGTTTAGCAAATAATCCTCCATCTTATGAGTGAAAACTCAGGTGGAGAGGTACAACCTGATGGGAGAAGGCATGGTGTTCCTTTGCATAAATGGGGTCAAAAGTAACTTATTGGCTGTGGAATAAGAGTGAGGGAGATTGACCGGTATGAGCAGCTCTTTTAAGCACTGAGGCATGTTCCTGTATAGAGTCTGGAATACAACGCTGGCCAGTGAAAGTTGGGCCCAGTGCTCTGGCTGCAGCCATACAAGTTACTCAAGACTGGTGCAATGGTGGGACCTAGGGCCATGAAAGATGGAAAATCAGGCCAACTAGTGGTAAAGGGCTTTTTCTTTGCCCATACTGATTTTGGGGTGGTGTCTCTTACAATTGTCCTATAATTTAATAATGGGATAAAGTTGATTTGTGCAGTACCTAATTTGGGGTCTGCTATGAAGAGCCTTTAGATGCAATAAAGGTTCCCTGTTTTTGATGAATGGCCATAACAGTGTCTCTCAGATGTTTTTCAAATGAGATGTAAAGATTGAAGATTATGCCAAGAAACTTGAAATCAGTCACTGATTCAAGCTGGGTGCCACCCAGTGTAGAGATGTTGAGATCTTGTGAGTGGTATTTAATTTTGTGGGCAGAGCCAATGAGCATAGCTTTAGTCTTGGGAACCAGCTTTTCTTTTAGGATTCAATGTTGAAGACTGCGGAAGTTTAGTTTGACATTTTTCCTGATTTCAGATGTATTTCTTCCATGTACATAGACAACGGCATCACCTACATAAAGCAGGTATTTAGCAGTTCAGCATGACCTAAGCAGGTTGTATGAAAAGTATGGAAAGGAGAGATCCTAGTACAGAGCCTTGCAGAACAGCACAGGTGATGATGTTATCATCTGATATTTCTTGCCAGGCTCAAACACTTAGGACCTATTTTGCAGGTAACTTGAAAACCACTGTGTTGCTGTAGGTCCCACACCAAGGGTGCCAAGTCTTTGAAGACACAAACAGTAGTCTATCAAGTTGAAAGCTTTGGTGAGGTCCACGAACACAGCACATGTCATTGTCTTGTTGTCTATAGCTTGGTGCACAGAATCCATGAATGGAACCAAAGCACTGCAGGTTCCCTAGCTCTTTCTGAAATTGTACAGCTCCTTACAGAGGAGTTTGTTCTGGTCTATTTAAGAGGTTAACTGGTTATGTACTATGCTCTCTTGTATCCTGACAAAGATCAAGACTATGGATATTGGTCTGTAGTTGTCCAAGGCAAAGCATTTGCCCTTGTTTGAAAAGGAGTACTACCATGGCCAACTTCCAAATGTCAGGGACTGTTCTTGTCTCAAACCAGAGATTTAAAATGTTGGCGACTGGTTTGGCAATTGGTGGCCCAGCTAAACCAAGGAACTTTGAAGGCAAACCATCACTGCCAAGAGATTTGTCTATATTTAAGTAGGCCAGCAGTTTCTGGACTTTCTTGGCTGTGACATTTTTAGGTAGAACTGAGGAGAGAACATTTCCAAGCCTGCCTTATATGCAATATTTTGGGACCCACTGTCAGTGTTAGGATTAGAAAACTTTTCGAGGTCACACCCAAACTCAGGTTACTGGCACAGGAAGGCAACATGGTCCCCACTGGGCCAACAGCTGTCATTGCAAACAATGTTACTTCATAAATTTCTTTTTTGTGACATTTTGACCCCAAAATTTCAACATAGTCTTTATATGATCCCACTATTGAATGTCAGGTGTCATCTATAAAATACTGGCCAAAATTTTTTTTTTTTTTTAACCAGGATAGACACACTAAGCTGAAAGCTTGTTTACTTGTGTGACCTGGGAGCCCAAGGAAGTTAAGTGACTTGCTCAGGGTCACACAGTATGCAAGTTGTGGCTGTGGGATTTAAGCCCAAGTCTCGAGGTTTGCAGCTCAGAGCCATAAACCACTGTGCTATACTGCACTATTTCATGACACAAGTGCAAAAAACACATTTTGGCCAGGATTTGAAAAGCAAGACATGTCACATTCATGAGGTGATGTAAAAAAAAAAGCTATGTAGAAAATGTGCTTTGAAAATAGTAAAAATTGCCAATGTTCTGAGCAAGCTTTGAAAAATTACAACATGCCTTCGTAACATTGTTGTTTTATAATATTTAGACTCCAGATTATCAGCACAGTCTCCTTATAACCTCATCTCATGTATCTACTAGGTGAAAATGTTCAAATCCTGGCTGAAACATCATTTTGTGCCACAAGCACAAAAGCACATTTTGGCCAGGATCTGAAAAACGACATCTATAACATTCACGAGGTGGTGTGAAAAAATGGCTATGTTGAAAGTTTTGGGTCAAAATATTGAAGATTACTAAAGTTATGAGCAAGCATTAAAACTTTTCAATATAAATTTGTAACTTTGTTGTGTTTCGGTAAGTTTTACCCCAAATTTTTAATTTACTCTTCTTATGACCCTACCTCATGAACCTCTTAGGAGAAAATTTTCAAATCCCACCTGAAGGGTGATTTCATGGAGCAACTGCAAAATCACCTTTCAGGGCAGATTCAAAACATTTCATGTATTTTTTTCATGAGGTGAGGTCCCAAAAGACCTTGTTGAAAATTGTTTTTTTTTTTGGGGGGGGGGATATTAAAAAATGGCCAAGTTATGATTAAAAGCTCAAAACACAGTGAGATACATTAACCACACTTGCACAATTTCCCCAGTTCCTAATCTGGCACCGAAGAGTGAAGATGCATCTCTGGTCCAGAGAAGATTATGGCATTGGGCCACATTAGGTAGGTAAAGGGTATGAGTGGGGAGAGGTGTTGGGTGCTGAAAGGAGAGTTGTGTGGGATCGGTGGGGTGAGAGAAGGCTGATAGTGCCACAGACATTGATGGATGGTTTTCTTTGTTACAAAGTAAAAAAAAAGACAAGGAGCTGTTTTTGCTTTACAGGTACCAACACTGGGCGTTGGGCACCCCAGTGTCAGCTTGATATTCTCTAGCACCGTGGGTGGGCACCCCAGTGTCACAAAGTGTTGGGGTGGGGGAAGGGGATGGTTTGAGCCAGAACTAAGGATTGGGTACCACGGTGTTGTAAATGTTGTTGTGGTGGGTTGGTGAGGGGATCAATGCCTATGAGAGGAGGGATCTGAACCAGTACTGGGTGTGGGCACCCCAGTGTTGGAATATAGAACACTACTGCTAGCACTGGGGATTAGGCATCCTGGTGTCCAGTCTAAACTATTAGATGGCTAATGGCTGCTGAAGGTACTCAGTTTTGTTCACAGGGGCACGGATAAGCAAAGACTTATAACCCTGCCCCTGCTGAATGAACACTGTTAAAATAGATACTGATGCTGTTTGCAGTGTCAGGATAGCCCTGCCCCCTCATACACACACTTATTGTTGTAAAATGACCACATTAAGAAATGTGGTCATAAAAATTCAGTTATCCTTGGAACATAGGAGGCAGATAGCATAGTCGTTAAGAATACTGAGCTGCAAACCTAGAGAACTGGGTTTGATTGAATCCCACAGTTACCACTTGTATAATGTGTGACCATGAGCAAGACACTTAAGTACCCTGTGCTAGATTTCTTTGATTGGGTGACCAAAGTAGTAGACCAGGGAGGGGCTGTGGACATGGCCTACCTAGACTTTAGCAAGGCATTTGACACAGTCCCACATAAAAGATTAATAGTCAAATTAACCAGCCTGAGAGAGGGTCCCAGGGTGGTAGCCTGGGTAAAACATTGGCTGGACAACGGGACACAGAAGGTAATTGTAAATGGAGTCCACTCTGAAGAAAGAAGAGTTACTAGTGGGGTACCACAGGGTTCAGTACTGGGTACAGTCCTTTTTAATGTCTTTATAAGTGACATTGCAGAGGGGCTGGAAGGAAAAGTATGCCTCTTTGCAGATGACACAAAGATCTGCAACAGGGTTGATACACAAGGAGGCGTGGAAAGAATGAGAAGGGACTTGGCAAGGTCGGAGGAATGGTCAGAAGTATGGCAGCTAGGATTCAATACAAAGAAGTGCAAAATAATGCACCTGGGAAACAAGAACCCACAGAAAGATTACACAATGGGGGAGGAGGTAGTAACAACAACAAAAAAGGAAAGGGACCTGGGGGTAATCATATCAGATGACCTTAAGGTTAGCAAGCAATGTGAAAAGGCAGTAGGGAGGGCTGGGGGTATACTGGGGTGCATAGGGAGAGGCATCACCAGCAGAAAACAGGAAGTTGTTATCCCTCCGTACAGACAGTTGGTGAGACCCCATCTGGAGTACTGTGTCCAGTTCTGGAGACTCCATCTCCACAAGGCCATAGACAGGATAGAGGCAGTCCAGAGGTGGACAACTAAAATGGAGCAGGGTCTGCAAGAGAAGTCATATGAGGAGAGACTAAAGGAGCTTAATATGTATATGCTTGAGGAAAGAAGGGGGGGGCATGATAGAAACTTTTAGGTACCTCAGTGGAATCAACAAAGTCCAAGAGAGTAGCATCTTTCAGAAAAGAGACATGCAAGAACAAGGACACAATTTAAAGATGGGGGTGGTTCTGTGCAATGTAAGGAAGTATTTTTTCACAGAAAGGGTAGTGAATGCATGGAACAGCCTTCCTGAGGAGGTTGTGGGGTCTAAAACTGTGGGAGAATTCAAGAATGCATGGGACAGACATAAGGCAATTCTTGGGGGGGGGGTAGGAAGAAATAGGCTGTTGGTTAACTAGGATCTGCAGCCTATCTTGTAGGTAGGGAAATGGGCAGACTAGGTGGGCCAAGTGGTCCTTATCTGCTGTCAAAGTCTATGTTTCTATGTTTCTATGTTTCTTCCAGGATGCACCTGGAAACAAGACTCTGCTGAGTGGGTCTTTCCAAAATAATAAAATAAACATAGAAATATAGAATCTGATGGCAAATAAGGACCACCTGCCCTACTCAGCCTGTCATTTTCCCCTTCTTACAGTGTAACCATAGACCCTACTTGATCTCTGGCTCTCCCATTTACTTTTCACTCAGATTCCCTTATGCCTATCCCATGCATTCTTGGACCCAACCACTATTTTTGACTGCACCATTTCTGCTGGAATAATGTTGCAGGTATTCTTAACTCTTTCTGTGCTTCCTCACATCTCTTCTGAATTTACCCCCTTCCTGTTTCATTGCATGTCTCCTTGTCTTGGAACATCTTTTTTTCTGAAAAATACCCCCTTCTGTATCTTATTTATTCCTGTGAGGTATTTAAAGGTCTTTATCATATTCTTCCTCCCTCCTGTCTTCCAGGGTGTACATACTAAAGTCCTTTAGTCTCTTCTCATGGGGCTTCTCATGCAGAACCTGCACAATTTTAGATGCCCTCCTCTGGACAGCCTCCAATCTGTCTATATCCTTCCAGAGATGTGGCCTCCAGAACTGGACACAGTACTCTAGGTGGGGTCTCACCTGTGATCTATTCAGGGGTAACACATTTCCCTCCTTCTTCTGGTGATACCCCTTCCTATGCACCACAGCATTCCACTGGCCCTCCCTACTGCCTTGATAAAAACATGGAACACTTATTTTTCTAACTGTGCATGCTCAGAAAAGAACTGTTTTCTTAAATATTTGTAAAACTAATTTAGTTTGGTAGAGAAAAACACAAAAGCACACATCTTGGGCCAAACTATCAAAACTGCAAGTTTCAGGTTTCAAATCCTCCTAGTTTTTATGTTTGTTTGCATATGCATGCACAGTAAACATCTTGTCAGAAGAACAGCATTTCACAGATGTGTCACTTTAAGGTTCAATGCCGCTCAGGCTGCATTTAGCTCAACAGTGACAGCCCAGTGATCGATTGCTTATGACACTGTTCTTGGCATGCTGGGTGGAAACTTTTTTGCAGCTGAAAGGAAAGAATCGCTCCAGTCCGGAATGACATTATCCTTACATCTGCTTGATGCCAGCCAGCAGCCAGCTGAGCAGCATCACAATCAGCCTGGTGGTTGTCATCTTTTCCCAAATGTAAAAACAATCCCACCCTCTACTAAGTATTTCTCCCACCTTCCCATTGCTTCCTGTGCCTGCCAATCATCCCACCTCCTGCCAAATATCCCTCTCACTTACCCATTACTTCCCATACTCCATGCCCCTTTCAAACAGATTCCTCTTGGCCAAGTCTCCCTCCCACCTCGATGTTGTTTCCCATGCCCCTTTCAAACAGATTCCATGCTCTGCCATGTATCCCTCCCACATCTCAATTGTTTTCTGTGCTCCACCCCCTTTCAAACAGATCCCATCCTCTGACAAGTATCCCTCCCACTTCCCCATCTATTTCTTTGCCATGAAAATATTAAACTGACACTGGGGTGCCCAAACCACCCCTCATAGTTTTTTAGTTTTTTTTTAAATTTTTTACACCTTGTAAAAAACAAAATAGTCCATCAATGTCTGTTGCCACTGCCACCCACTCCTCTGTTACCCTCCCCACCTGCCCCTCCACTTAGCCCCCACCACCCCACACACCTCCATCCCTTACTTACATACCAGGGGTCCAACATTATAATCCTCTATGGACCAGACATATGTCTTTACTCTTCAATGTCAGGCAGGGAACTGAAGAAATCAGGTAAGAGTGGGTCAATTTATTTCAATATGTTGTGGACTTGTACTCATAATTTGGTCATTTTTTTATATTTTTCTCCCACATCATCTCATTTCCACATCCTGGGAAAGCAAGAGTCCTGCAGTTTTAGTCTCCCTCAACAAGGAAAAAGCACTTGACCACGTCTCATGGCTCTTCCTTTTTTCTGTTTTGCAAAAATGTGGCCTTCCCCCCTGAATTTATAACCTGGTTTCAGCTTCCATACAGTAACCCCATTGCCCACATCTGGTCTAACGGTGTCCTTTCAGACTCCTTCCCATAACATTGTGGTACTAGACAGGGCTGCCCCCTCTCCCCATTGCTGTTTAAACTGTACTTAGAGCCACTGATTTATAACTTTCAAAATAGCTCCAGGGTTGTGGGCATTTTAGTTGGGGAGAACAGGTACAAGTGATCTATGTATGCAGACCACTTACTATTACATGTCACAGACCCCTCTACTTCCATCCCAGCCACCCTAGGTGAACATTCTTGCTTCTCATCAGTTTCTGCCTACAAATTAAATCTGAGTAAAACAAAAGTCCTTCCCTTGAATAGTTTAGAGAGCAAGCGGGATATCCTCAGTATGGGATTGTTATGGGATCCCAAGTCAATAACTTATTTGGCTGTACGTGTTTCCCAGTCCTCTACAATGCTGGTTAAAGACAACCTCTCCTCTTTACTCCACACCATAAAAAATGGATTTGCATAGATGGCCAGCTTTACCTCATTCTTCATGGGAACAGGTCAGTGTCCTTACAATGAATGTCCTGCCACAGTTACTGTACCCTCTAGGCATGCTATGTATGTTTCTGCCCAAATCATGGTTTCTTTGAGTGCAAAGTTTGTTCACTGGCTTTTTGTGGAAAGGCCAGGCCACCCTTCACTGTTATTTCAATTTCACGGCACCCAAATTAGGGGGTGGGTTACATTTCCAAAATATATTTTAATATTATTGTGCTCTTCATGGGAGCAAAATCTGCCAATGGGGTAGCCCTGGAGGGAACCAGACATCTGTTACTTACATGCCTCTTTGGCTAGAAATTGAGCATTCCCTCTGTTGAAATTTTGGAATACAACTAAACAGCCTGCTCTATACTAAGCTGTCTCAAATGCCCCCTTCCATTTGAGCTACACCCATTGACTGGTCTATGAAGGCACACTGACAGCTCAGATCTTACTTAGGTTTGGCATGGACCAAATGTGTAGCCCAGCCCATTCTTGGAAATCCCAACATATGCATTGCCAGACATCCCATTCCACTCTCTTTTTGTCCTCAGCTCTGAAATACTTCACTTGCACCCTTATTAGAGGGGGACAGATTTGTGCCATTTTCAACCATTGGAGAACAATTACATCTCCCAAGGGCATTTAGTTTTAAATACTGCAACTGACCCATATGGTTTTCTCATACCTGGGACCCAAGCCCGGGGTGTTGTTTGAATCCTCCATCCCTAAACACTTTTTCTTAATGGCTTTTTAACTGCACTCAGTGTCTGGCCTATACTGTTTATTTCAGCTCCTTGACACCAATACTCTGACTGAAATTTATGGCTCTACGATGTCAGTTTGACAACAATTTCATTGACCTGCATCACAGTGACAAAATTTATGTTGACCACAAGTTGCGGTTGACATAAATCCTGAAGGACTCACAGTCTCTTTTTCTAGCTGGGGCTTTGCCCCCTGAACTCCCCATGTGGGGGGCTCTGCTCCTGCACCCCCATTCTAAATATAATCAACTCTGAGTTGAAATTCATTTGGGGAGGAGGTGCAGGACCAGGAGACAGTGTGCCCTGGTCTCAGGTGCACCAATACAGTAAACTGTCAATGTTGTCAACATCAACATAGTTCACTGTATTGGTGTCACTGTTGGGGAGGCATACCAGAATTTACTACTACTGGACACAAGTTATCAATCTCCAAGAGGATCCACTGTATGATGCACCGTTTGGTGGGATTTATACAACTATATCAAACAAGACAGGTTGCATCTGACCCAATTTCAAATTCTTCACAACTTATATTACACCCCCTATAAGCTCAATGAAATGGGAAGGCTTCCATCTCCCTTATGCTCTCACTGTGGTTATGCTGAAGGACACTTTAAGCATATTCTTTGGGACTGCACTAAGGTAATACCCTTTTGGTCAGCTATATGGGCATCATTTGACCCCCTCCTTGGTCTAGATGATCTGTTCAATTCAGGCATTTGTCTAGTGGGCTTATATCCCATGGATTTAATATTTACCCAAAAAGGCCACATAGCTTTAATTGCAATGATCACAAAGTTAATCATTTTGCACCACTGGACAGAAAGATGTATTTCCCTGTTACAGAGAATGGCATCAGGTGATATTAAGTGCATTGCCAGTGTTTTTATTTTCATTTGTTGTGCAACCAAGACATGATGAGACATCAGGGTTATTACAATCAGTACAAAGATTTGACATTTTAAAAACATTAACACATTAAGGGCCAGATATTCAAAACTTTGCCCCGGGGCTAAATTAGCATTGCCCGGTGGGTAAACTTAGCCCAGAGCACAAAACAAGCCATATTCAAAAGGAATAGCCCAGGGCAGACAGCTTCTGAATATAGCATGGGAATGAGGCCGGGCAAACTGGGCTGGGAGTGCAGGGCAAACTTAGCCCTGGAATAAGACAGCTCTGAATATGGCAACCAGGAAGAGCAAACCACAACAGCAACACAGTGCACAGCGATGCAAAGGTAGGTAGAGGTGAACTATATGGCCAATGTGTGTGCCAGCAAATGCGTGGACCCAGTACAGCTGCAGGCAGCAGCATATGTGAAAATGCAGTGTGAAAGACTGTAAAATATTCCCTGAACTGTTTGCACAGTGCTAGCACATTTGCGCTGGTTTAGAGCAGAATTAAATCATATTTGGTGCAAACACGCTTTGCCCAGTGCTAAACTTTGCCATATTCAAAAGTGACATGCAAATGAGCCTACTTAGGTAGTCTGTGGGCAAGCATCCAGATTAGCATCTCATTGTGCCCTGATTTGAATGCAGTTTGCCCCAAGCTAACTGTTTAGCTCTGTGCTAAACCTGAGCAAATGTGTTAGCACTGTGCAAACAGCTTGGGAAATATTATACAGTGTTGAACACTACTTCCACATGTGCCGCTGCCTGAAGCTGTACTGGGACAACATAGCATAGGCACAGATGGTGGTGGTGCTGCATGCAGCTGTCACACTGTAGATCATGCTACAGTGCACACCAGACACAACAGTAGCAAGGGGGACAGTATTGTGTGGACACAGCAATGCCTATGGTGTGTAGGGCAGTGATGATGTCTGCACTATACACAGTGAGAGGCCCAACCTGCAGGTGTTTACTGACAGTGGACATTACTGTTACACTGTTGTGTTACCCATAGATGCTACACCTCTGGCATGGAATTCTCACAGTGACATATACATGTCCGGCTGTGTGTGCTGTGGCAGTTGTACAGCTGTGCAGTATGTGGCCAGGGGGTCATATATTATCCGAAAGGCACGTTGGTGTTGGGTATTCCAAGAGGGCCTATGTGCACTGCATGATGTGTCCCAGCCTTGTGGTCACACCTCACTCTGTGGCACAGCCTGGCCACCCACACTCTCCCTCAATATCCTCCATGCCCACAGTGCTGCATGTGTGTGCTGGCATCTGTTGGTGTACACAGAAGTGTGGTCTGCAGCTGTGTGCTGTATGGCCACACCGACATGCTGTCCACTGGTGACAGGGTCACCACTTACCACCTGGCATGGCTGGGACTGGTGGCAGATGATGGCATCATTGTGATGCCATCAGTTTTCAGCATGCTTCCCCTATGCTTGGCTTTGTCTATGTGTCATATTTATTTGTTAGGATAACGCAAAACCCTCGCAGACATGGCGCAAAGCCATATTGTCGCACAAAGATGATTATCCAGGGTTGAGACAAGCTTTTCTTGGGCGGTAATTTGCACCGCGCTAAGTGTCGCACCTGTATTCATGTCAGTTTGCCCCTTGCATACATTATGATTTTGCCCGGTGCTAATGCAGTTTGCCCACGCTATTTGGCCTTTTGATTATAGCAGACCTGCTCTAATCCCACGCTAAACCTGCGCAAATGGTTTTTGCCCTGCGCAAAGTTTTGAATATCTGGCCCTAGAAGTCATGAATTGACATACATAT
The DNA here is from genome assembly GCA_016271365.2 of Neoceratodus forsteri. Classification (NCBI taxonomy): domain Eukaryota; kingdom Metazoa; phylum Chordata; order Ceratodontiformes; family Ceratodontidae; genus Neoceratodus; species Neoceratodus forsteri. The sequence continues at coordinate 952,435,867 of CM057454.1, read as the reverse complement.
AAGTTAAAATAAGTGACAGAGAAACAAACAAAAAATTTTGTCTGAGCATCATACAAAATGGACCAAGAAAAAGCATGATGAGAAAAGGACTGGTTTAGGGAAAATTTTTCTTGTATATTATTTTTTTTCCTTTTTATTAAGGATAAGAAAAATGCAATAATTAGTTCTGCAATTCTTTATTGTAAAAGGGTACAGAAGAATAAACAGTACATCATAATTTGTATTATTATAGCATTCCAAGATTTGCGCCCCAAATCTTTTTGCAAATATCCAAGTACAAAGGACATACAGTGATTAAATGGTGTAATAATTCTGGTACCTTTTGATTGCACAGACAGATTAAAGTTTTAGAAATGCTGTTATCCCCTGTTTTTTTTTATTAAAACATGAGTATTTAGAATTAATCAAACCAAACCTTACCCATGTCAATGCTCTCCTTTTGAATGGTTCCAAGGGAAACAAGAAATAATTTTGTAGGCCATGGTCTATTTTGTTTACCATATACCATGGTGCACACTTTTGGGCCCTTATACTTTCCATGTCCCTGTTCTGGGCATTAATGAATAGCTTTTCCTTGATAAGTTTCTTGTATTGTAAGGAGATTGTAATTTCTTTCTGGGTATATGACCATAGATGCAAAAGATTAATCAACTCACAGATGTTCTGTTTATTTGATAGCCATTTAGATTTTAAACCCATTTGGGACCATTTTATCTACTCCTTCAAGCATGACAAAGGCAGTTTATTATGATTATTATTTATGATTTTCAGCCTATAGGAGAGACATCTATATTGATTTACTGCATATATTGGTATTCTCCCAAGTTCTGCCCTAACCATAGCAGAAGCAAAGGAGAGGGGAACCATAAGTAAAGATTTATAAAAGTAGAGAAGTAGTAATTCAAATTTGGTTTCATAATCAGAAGGTATAATTTCTACCCCATATGTTAATAGAGGATTAATGTTCACCTCAGCTGCAGTTAAAGCAGATCTTATGCCAAGACCTCCAAACTTAAAATGAAATTTTAATAGTGCTTTGGCACTTTTCTTAGATTTATTAATTTGAGATGTATGATGAAATGTCCAAGAAGTATTAGTCACTACTATAACTCCAAGATATACATATGTCTTAATATTTTTTATTCTGAATTGATCTATATAAAAACTAACCTTGTTATTCTTAGAACCAAATATAAAGACTTTTGTTTTCAAGATGTTAATCTTGAGTTGCAGGTTATTACATTTTCCCCAGATAACTTCTATTTTCATTTGAAGGCCTTTTTTCTTAATGACAACAACAAAAGATTGTCCGCATAAGCAAGTGCATGGCATTGCAATCCATTAATTTTTGGGGAATCATATTGCACAGGCTCCTCAAATTTCAACAGTTCATTAATATAGAAATTAAATAAGGCAGGGACAAATAAACACCCCTGCTTTACCCCTCTTAATGAGGGGAAAGACTGTGTTGTATTACTTTCAATATCATACCTAACCTTTGTATAGGTGTTTGTATACAACAGTTGGATTGGTTGTAATAATGATTCCCTTATACCATAGTTTCTTACGATATCCCACAAAATGCCACAATTGATAGAATCAAATGCTGAAGTAAAATCAACGAATAATGCATACAATTTAATTTTTTTATACGTATATATTTTTTGAACAAGTGAGACAGGCAGAATAGATTATCTATGGTTAAAAAATTGCATCTAAAACCTGTCTGAAAAGGTGATACAATTAGACCCTCATCAGACCAGTCTATTAACCTATTCAGTAACAGTCTTGAAAAGACTTTTTAAATTGAGTCTAGTAAGCTGATTGGCTAATACTTAAATGGTTCTATAGGGATTCTTTTTTATGAAGTGAGACTATGTTTAGTTTCCAAGAGGCTGGAACTTGTTTTTTTTCCAGGCATAAATTAAAGTACTTAGTTAATAACGGGGCCCAGAAAACAATGTTATATTTATATATTTTGGATGGTATAGAATCTGGACCTGGTGCTTTATTATTCATTAGTTTAGAAATAATATCCACAACTTCTGTAATTTCTGTTTTAAGTGGTTGACAATCACTTATATATGTAAAAGGAGAATTATATGAAACCTGCTGTCCTAGAGGGATAATTATACAGTTTCTTGTAGTGAGATATCCAGGTTCCTTCCAAAATTACAATCAGTAAATTAGTTTGATAAGTTGCTGACCCTTTTGATACCATGTTCCAGAAGGCTCTGATATCTTTGGACTCTATAATCGGGAGCATTAGATTCCATTGGGCAGTCTACACTCAATTATTTTTTTTTTTTGCTTTAAGGAAGTTTCTATAAACTTTTCTTGCTGTTGTTAAAGATTTGAAATTTGCCTTACATGGGTGTACCTTTGTCATGATTACATTTTTTTTCATTTGTTTTTCTCAATCCTACATGATTTATTCAACTAGTTATTGTCAATTTGGAATTTATTTACAGTATCAGTGGCATAAATGTAATGCATTATTTGTGAAAAAATATGATGAAGAAAGATTTCAAAATTAGTTAAAGAACGGGAATGCATAATAATATCCATTGATGAAAGTGACAAGCAAGTTTGATAAACTTCATTGACTTTCTACAAAGTCAATGAGTTCCCTCTTAATTTATGTCTCCCTTTAATCTTTTGATCAATTAAGAGAACAACAAAGCTTGAATAGCTATCAATAGTTGTATTGCCTAATAAATGAAGTTCCAATGGGACATGATCACTTTCAGTTCTCATCTCAATACACAAATACTTGACCATATAAATTAGTTCAAAATCCATTAAGATATAGTCAATCAAACTCTGACCATTTGGGCCAAAGAAAGTTGAACATCCTTTTTCACCCCCCACTCCCCACCCTCTGGTTCTACCATTTAAGATAAGTTAAGAATTGCTATCAGCAAAATTAACAAAGTGTTTCCCATTTTTGTTAATTACCCCATCCATAGAATCTCAAGGGGGTAAATCCATAACATCATCTGACAAAGGCTTGCCTGACTGATTATCCAATAGAGCAATGCATGCATTAAAATCACCGCCAATGATTATATTAGCCTTCACATATGTGGAATTGGTTTTTATCTTAGTCCATAATCAATTATTCCATTAAATGTTTATAATTTTTTGCCCTAGGTGAAATACAAACATTAACCATGGTAAGTAACTGCGAGTTCCACCTAATTACTACTAGTATATAATTAGAGCAAATTTTATAAGTGTGTAGAATTTTTAACGCTCTAGAGATTTTAATATAGATGGTCAGGCCTCCCATGCCTCTGCCAAAATAAATGGATTTAATAGCTGTAGAATGAATTGTTTCATAACCATTTAACAGAAATGAATCTTATGACCAAGTTTCCTGCATTAGAATTATTGAAAAGAATTTATATAATCCATCCATTCTAAATCCTGTATTTTATGTTTTGTCCCTGCAACATTCCAAGAAAGTAATTTCAAATTCACCAGAAAAATAAATCTTCCCTCTTATAGATGGATCTAAACAGGATGCAGAGTTTAGTCAGTGAGACATATTTTTATCATTTTGAAAAATTTCACTTGCTAAATCCATTATTAAGACGTTAATATGTTTTTATATAATCAGTTTTATTCAAAATCATCTTTGTGAGGTCACTCAGCAGAATAAAAATATCAATTTGATTCCCTTCCCCAATTTTATGGGCTCCATTTATGCTAACAATATCATCTCTGCCAATAGGAATATCTAGCAGAGTGGATAATAATATGGCCACCATAGCAGTTAGAGTTTATGGGGTTTCATTTTTAAGTCTCTCAATTCCAAAAATTGAAAGAATGTTACTAGTAATCACTTGTGATTGATCAGAAACAGGCATATGCCTGCTTAAAAACTGGAGTACTGACACAAGGGTTTCATTTTTTGTAATGGAGTTTGCAAAACCGTCACCCAGAACTTGTTTTGCTATATTAGACCAGGTAATTGGTAAATTAATCTGCAAACCCAGATGTTTTAGCTTTCTTTGCTGCAAGGTGACATGTTTAGCATAGTCCACACTTGAGCCTACAGTATACTGGAGAAGATAAGAATGATGTATCCCTATAAGCAGTTACTGTGTTGGCTTTAGCTTTAGTAATCCTTAATTCCACCTGCAATAAATGAATTAGATTCTCTTTTAAAGTTTCTGTATTTTCATTCTCCTTTAAATAGAGTCCTTGAAATCTCAGAATTGTCTCATCACCACTCATATGAAAGGAGGTTTGTGGGTTATTATTGTCACCTATTGTCTTTAAAGATATAGTCTTATCATTTGTTGCCTGATTTAAATTTCTCCCCGAGTCTTACTGGTTACTTTGAAAGAGTCAACAACTCTTCCTTCTTATGTCTTATATACCATGGGAGTAGTGTTCCCATTTTTAAGACTTAAATACTTGGATAAGTGCTGTGGGGAAATCACAACTGTATTTGGTCTCTGACTCATTAATTGCAGGCTTGACTGAGAGGTTATCAAGTCTATTACTTTCACCTGGGTCTTTGGAAATTTGTTTGACCCCTTTTGTTTTTTTGTTATCTTTTTTTTCACCCTTTTTATTCCCTTGTAAGGATTTCTTTTCATTTCCTGTGTGCAAATGGTGGGTGAGAGGAGAGGTTTTCCAAGATGGCTGTGATGCAGTGCCACTGAGGAGTAGCAGTGCTTGCAGGAGTTTGTGAAATTCCTTTTGCTTTGTTTTAACAGGTATGACACCGTTGCCTTAACAAAGCCCCCAAAAACCTTTCCAGTATTTCTTGTGCAGCCTCCTGGTTTGGGTATAGTGTTTCTGTTGTGTGTTTTTGTTCCCTTGCAGCTGTGAAGAGTGAAGTCTGAGCAGTGAGGAGCCCCTGAAAAGCTGAGGGTAGAACGAGCTTCCCTACAGAGGGTCGTAGCACTCCAACACTTGCCCTTAAAGATTTTTTGGGGAGAATTTTCAATGCCCAGTCTCTGGTGTCTGATGACTGAGGACCATTCGACAGTCTTATAAGAAAGACTTGAAAATTTTCCTGAAAAGGCATTGGCGGTGATACGTTTTGACTGAACCAGAGAATTGAAGTTTCTGTTTTATGTTAATTTAACTTTTTAAGAGATTTGCCTGGACTGGATAATATTGAACCTTTCCAGAATATATTTCCTTGTACTGTTTTGCAGTACTGCAGCAGTGCAATTTCCAACTTTTTTTTGTGTGTGTGTGTGTGTGTTTTTAAAGCTTTTAGTATAACAGGATGGTCCAGGATACATAAAAGGGATTTTAGGATTTCAGAATATTAAAGGACTCTAAAATTGGAAATATAGAAATATAGAAATGCAGAAATTCAGAAATATAGAAGAGGGAGAGAGAGAGAGAGAGAAAGAGACAGAGGGGAGAGACACGTTTAATATAATTAATTACAATCAATGTCAAATTAACACTAAAGCCTGAAAAAGGGTGATAGAAGGAGTGAACGTATGGATATCAGCACAGTGGCATAGTGATTAATGTCCATTAATTGATTACTAACCAGGTTTAATCTCTAACTGCTGCAATAGTATGCTGTGTTTTGTTACTTCTTTATCTATAAGTATATCAATATAATTGCTCTTAGTAGCTAGCTGAACAGCTAATCATAATTAAACATCTGAAAAGCAGTTAGTACAAGTCAAGGATAGATAAAAGGGATAATCATGTTGCCCATTCAATTATCCAATTAAGAAATAATTAAGAAATCAACTAGATAGATTGATTTAGAGGTTTAATGTGCTTATGTATAAGAAGCACATGGGTTGTCAGCTCACTAGCTTGAGCAGTTGCCACTGAATTTCACTCGGAGAGGCAGGTCTTCTTACTCCTTCTCCAGTCTTCTCTCGGATGGTTTGTATTTTGTGGCTGGTGAAACTGATCACGGCTTTATTTTTCTGACTTGCAATTTTTTTTCTGGCTAATACATCTCGACCACTTTAACTGAAGCTGTGGTAACTAAAGCAGTGCATTTAAAGTCAGGTTTTTAAGTGGTAAAGAAATGTCGAATTTTGAAAGAGATAACCAAAGGGTGAAATCCACTAATAGAGTCTCTCCTCTTGATACTAAGTAAGTGTAGTAGCTTTGGATGGAATCTTTTCTATATTTTTTTAAATTTTGGAGTCATTTTCTGTTATTTGCTTCTGTTTATGTTATTATTTGAACATAACAGAAAATAAAAATGGGGTATATTTTATCCTGATTTTGTTTTTCCTTTAGCGAGTGGAAAAGGCTGTGTGGAATCTAATGCCTCTCAGAAAGGTGCAGATGAGCAAATGAGTATAACTCTATATTTTGCTGGTGACAACTGATTTATAGAAGTCAACTCCTATATTTATGGTTATGCATTTTCAGTGGAGCTAAAAGATGCAAGTAAGCTGATTTGTTTTGTTTCTTTGAGAATTAATTATTGCTCAAATTGGAATTATAGGATAAACAGAGGAAACTCTGTATTTTGAAAATGTATAAATTCCTGTCATTTCTTTCATTGCCTTTCTCCTTTTTTTCAGCAGTTCTTCACAGATGGGACTGTATGGATTGTTTATGAGAGAAAGACAGTGAAGATTTGGGTAGAGGAAAATGAACTAAAGAGTATCCTCAAACATTTTAAGTGTTACAGGACTGCCATCCTTCTGGAAAACCAGCTCAGATTCATTTTTGAATACCTACCCATAAATTTCAGAGAACTGAGTCAACATGTTGGTGGGATAAGGGCTGAATATTATGGTTCTGGGTTTAATACTGGGATTTTTTATAGGGGGTATAGTCTATCAACAGTTTTGTTGACACAGTGGCTGGACTAGATTGAGCCCTGTTCACATTATATTTACAGATGTTGCATTTTAAACAGTCTGAGAAAGCATGTTAGCACATTAACATTGCAATAGTTACTCCCCCCTTTTATCTGTGGATTGGAAGATATTATTATATGATAGTACTGTATAAATTGTAGAGAATTAGGAAGTTGTACTGAAATTGTCTCAAGAGACTTCATCATACTATTATTGTATCATTACTGCACTTTATCTGCACTATTGCACTTTTATTATTGTATTGTCAGATATTTACAAAACGTGGCAAAATGGTCACTACATAGGGGGATAACAAAGGAAATGCATTGGAGCAGAAACCAAAAAAAAAAGAAGATAGACAACAACAGATGCATTTTTTATGATACATTATGTATCACCTCCACCCCTATAGAGGAAAAAGTCTCTACATTTGACAAGGCACTGAAAATATAACTACGTTGGCCTCTGAGTTAGTTGATGATTTAGAGAAAAAAATAAATAATGAGACTGACATTGATAGAATAACAGAGAATGACAAACTGATTAGTAATTTTGGCAATGAACAGAACCAAACCACCACCCAAAATAAGGGGAAAACTAAAAGAAAAGGAAGACTCTGTAAAAATAAATCTGAGGGGGTTGTTGGTAAACAAACTATACAGAAAAAACATCACTGATTTTTTTATTTCTAAATCTAAATCTAATGCAAAAGAAAATAATTCACAAGAGGTCATAGAGTCTTTTCAGGAGGCATCAGATGTAGCTCTAATTGAGACTCTGGGTATTGTTTCTAGGAACGTACAAGAACCCAGATTGGAAGTGTTTAGTCCTTTAGAAATTTCTTTAGGACCCTCTGAAAATTTAGGTCATTTATATCAAGAATCTGTTTCCGAGGTCATGTCAGTAAGAAACAACATCTCTATACTGACAGGCTCTCCTATAACAGAATTTGAAAAATTGGACAAAGAAGTGGAACAAATAGTGATAGAAGAAGATAGTTTTGCCCAGTGTCCAGACACAATCTCAAAGTACACTTTTAAAGCATTGACACACCCAGTTATGGCAAATGTAGTGTTGCTAGAGGCCTTAAGAGATTTAAAACAAAATACGGAGCATTCTATCAACATCTTATTCTCCAAATTGCAACAATTAGAGGAAAAAATGGAAGAAGCGATTTGCCAACAAAGGACAGGAAAACTTTCTTTTTCATCAATTCACATCCCAGACTATCACCAAAAGGCAAAGGGAAATGGAAGGGCCCACAGAAATGTAAGGGGAAAAAGGGAGGGAAAAAATCCAAAGTAAAAGCAGCAAAAAGTAAGAAAGAAGTAACTGCTGAAAAGTGTATAAGCCATAGTAAGGCAAGAAATGAAGACTCAAAGAGTGTGGAAAGCATTCAAAAAAATAGTACAGGAGAAAAGAGAGGTACATTTGAAGAATAAAGAATGTATAGATTATAACAACATACCAATTGATAAGACAACTGATATAATTAATGAAAGGAAAAGATTGCTTGACGGAAATGAAGTTTCTATAAGATTAGATGGTATGTTACAGAAAGTAGCTTAATCATTGGAATCATTAAGAGATCTTATTGAATAGTTAACCTCGATAGAATTGGGTATATGCCAGGCTATGGCATGCAGGGACAAGAATCATGAGCAAAAACCAGTATATGTACTCGTAACTGACATGAGCCTGGCAAAGGCCATTTGGGCTAAAACTCATAGACTTACCTCTTTGGGATTAAGTATATGGGCTCTTATTTCTTGGAAAAACATTGTTGGCCACACAAAGCAATCTAATGGGACTGGAATTTACCTTCATTTGAATACTTTTAAAGAAAATTGAATTCAGTTACAATGGGATTTTAATAAGTTATCAGGAGATAGTGAGAATCCTAACCCCTATATATTGTCCCTTTTTGGTATAGGTAAACTTCCAGGGGAAAATGATGAAGTCTTGAATGATTATGTAAATTCCCTTATGGGCTCTTATTTAAAGAGACACAAGGGGGAAAATTGCATTTGCTATGTAAAAAGAGTCTTCACGAATGATGTGGACAGTAAAACAGATGTCTATTGTGCATCAGTTGAATTGTTCTCTTTGATAAAATGTAATGCGGAGATTTTTGACAAAGCTGGTATATTGATAGTGGATCTACTTAATTTGCATGATGAGGGTCCTTGTGCTTTCAATTTAGAGCACTGACTAGGAACATATGCTGAATTATCCACGGAAACCATTGTTGTCACGGAATAAAGCAATTGCTTTGTTGAGCTGTTATCTTGGAATATTGCAGGAATGTGTAATAGAAACATAGAAACAGAATTTGATGGCAGATAAGGACCGCTTGGCCCACCTAGTCTGCCCATTTCCCTACCTGATGGATAAGCTGCAGATTCTAGTTAATCAACAGCTTACTTCCTCCTACCCCCCACTACAATTGCCTTGTGCCTGTCCCATGCATTCTTGAATTCTCCCACTTTTCCTGACTTCACAACATCGTCAGGAAGGCTGTTCCATGCATCCACAACCCTGTCTGTGAAAAAATACTTTCTAACATTACCTCTGAGCCTTCCCCCTTTATCTTCAAATTGTGCCCCCTTGTTCTTGCACATCTTTTCTTCTGAAAGATGCTACCCTCTTGTATTTTATTAACTCCCTTGAGATACTTTAAAGTTTCAATCATGTCCCCTCTCTCCCTTCTTTCCTCAAGGGTATACATATTAAGCTGCTTTAGCCTCTCCTTGTATGTCTTCTGGTGCAGACCCTGCACCATTTTGGTTGCTCTCCTCTGAACAGTCTCTACTCTGTCTATGTCTTTGGGGAGATGGGGTCTCCAGAATTGCATGCGGTACTCCAGATGGGGTCTCACTAACTGTCTGTACAGAGGGATAAGAACTTCCTGTTTTCTACTGTTGATGCCTCTCCCTATACATCCCAGTATCCCCCCCCCAGGCCTCCTTACTGCCTTCTCACATTGCTTGCCACCCACCTTTAGGTCACCTGATATAATTACTCCTAGGTCTCTTTCAATTTTTGTTGTTGTTATTAACTCACCCCCCATTGTGTACTCTTCCCCTGGGTTTTTGTTCCCCAGATGCATTACCTTGCACCTTGCATTGAATCTGAGCTGCCACATATTTGACCATTCCTCCAACCTTGCCAAGTCCCTTTTCATTCTTTCCACCCCACCTTGTGTAGCAACCCTGTTGCAGATCTTTGTGTCATCTGAAAAGAGACATACATTTCCTTCCAGGTGCTCTCCAATTTCACTTATAAAGACACTAAAGAGGACTGGTCCCAGTACTGAACCCTACGGTACCCCACTAGTTATCCTCCTTTCTTCACTATGGACTCTGTATACTATTACCCTTTGCATCCTGTTGTCCAGAAGTTTTTTTATCCAGGCTACCACCTTGGGACCAACTCCAAGGCAGGCTAACTTGTATATTAATCTTTTGTGTGAGACTGTGTCAAATGCCTTGCTAAAATCTAGGTAGGCCATATCCACAGCCCTTCCCTGGTCTACTACTTTGTTTTTCCATTCAAAGAAATCATTTAGGTTTGTCTGACATGACCTTCCTGCTGTGAAACCTTGCTGCCTTGGGTCCTGTACCCCACTGGCCTCTAGGTACTCAACAATTCTTTCCTTCAGAAGTGATTCCATCATTTGCCCTACCACTGAAGTCAAACTAACTGGTTTGTAGTTACCTGCCTGTGCCCTGCTCCCACTTTTATGAAGTGGAATCACATTTTCCCTCCTCCAGTCTTCAGGAGCCACCCCATCCTCCCATGATTTGTTAAAAGGAATAGTCAGTGGTGTTGCTTGTTCTACCCTTAGTTCTTTTAGAATTCTTGGGTGAATCCCATCAGGCCCCATTGCTTTGTCCACCCACAGTTTCAAGAGTTCTTTCAAAACCCTTTCTTCTGTGAATGGACTGGTATCAACCCCCCATTCAGAGTTTCTCTCTTGTTTGGTTTAGGTACCTCCCCCTCCTCTTCCGTTGTGAATACTGAGCAGAAATATTCATTAAGTATCCCTGCTTTTTCACTGTCACCCTCTGCCCAGATTCCCTCCCCTTTATTAATTCTCTATATCCCTCCCTTGTTCTTTCTTCGCTCCCTAATGTGCCTATAAAAGGTTTTATCCCCCTTCTTAACAGAGTTGGCTATCTTTTTCTCAGTTTCTGCCTTTGCTATTCTGACTGCCTTCCCTGCCTCCTTCTGCTTTAACTGATAAAGTTCTCTGTCCTGCTCCTTCTGTGTTTCCTTATATTTCCTGAATGCTATCCTTTTCTCCTTAACCATCCTTGCCTCTTCCTTTGAGAACCATAGTGTTTTTTTCCTTCATTTTGTTTTGTTGATTTGCTTCACACAAAGGCTTGTTGCCTCTGTGATGGCTGTTTTGATTATTCCCCATTGTTCTTCCACCCCTCCTTCTTGCCCATTTGCTAGTGCTTTTCTGAGTCACTGTCATTTTCCCAAAGTCAGCCTTCCTAAAGACCAATACTTTTGTTTTTGTATGGCTTGACTCTATGGCTGTGTTTATTGTGAACCACACTGTTTGGTGGTCACTTGTTCCCAGATGGTTACCCACTTCTAAATCTGAGATCCTTTCTCCTTCCCTATTTGAGAGTACCATGTCTAAGATTGCTCCCTCCTGAGTGGGTTCCAACACTAGCTGTCTGAGGCATACCCCCTGTAGGGCATCAAGAATGACCCTGTTCTTGGATGTGCCTGCACCAAAGGTACACCAGTTAACATCTGGCATATTCAGGTCCCCCATCAACAATATCTCCCCTTTTTCTATCATCTTAAGGATGCCTTCTATCATTTCCTTGTCCATTTCCTTCCCCTGAGATGGGGGTCTCTACACAACCTTCATGCGGATTGTGGTGCCATTACCTGTCTCCAGCGTGACCCATAGTGACTCATCAACTTTCTGTTTACTCTTTAGTTCTCTTGCTTTAATCCCTTCCCTTATATAGAGAGCTACTCCTCCTCCTCTTTTACCCACCCTGTCCCTCCTGTAGACTGTGTACCCTGGTATGTTGACATCCCTGTCATGGTTCTCTGTGTACCAGGTTTCAGTGACTGCCACAATATCCAGGCATTCCTCTTCCATCAAGGCCACTAATTCAGGGAGCTTGTTACACAGACTGTGGGCACTGGTATTCATCACCTTCCATTTATTTTTTATGGCCTTACCCCTTTTAGCCCCATCCCTGCCCTTACTGCCTTTTTCTGCATTTATTCCTGTCCTGCTTCCTACTGACTTATCTACCTTGGTGTTTACCTCTCTAACTACTGTGTTTTTTGGGGGGAAGCTGGGATTTCCATGCTCCTTTTCAGTGCCTCCCCCTTGGCTAGTTTAAATGCTTGCCAATGAACCATTTAAACCTGTCATCTAGGATAGTGGTTCCCCCCTGGACAGATGCAGACCATCTCACCAGTATAAGCCTGCATCCCTCCAGATGGCTTCCCAGTCCCCAGTGAAGCCAAAACCCTGAGCTCCACACCAGTTTTTCAACCATTCATTGAATCCCATGGCATGGAATACCTTAGCATCATCCTTCCCATAGACAGACAGCACCTCAGAGAAGGTTACTGTACATGTTACTTGTCTAAGGCCTCTCCCCAACGTCACAAGCTTCGCTTGCACTGCTCTGATCCCATTCACAGCCAGGTCATTTGTTCCTAGGTGGACAATGACATCCAGCTCCCTCCCTCGTGCAGCTGCTCTGGTGATTCTGAGGATTCACTTCCTGTCCCTCTGAGCCACGGCACCAGGCAGGCACCTTACCTCCCTATCCACTTCATCCCCCACTTCTACCCCCCCAATGATTGAGTCCCCACCAGAAGTTGATTCCTTCCACTCTGGGATCTCATGCCACCCTCCTGTGGGTCTCCTTTGTGGAAGTTCCCAGCATCCTCCTTGGTCTCCACTGCAGGTGCCTCCATAGAGGAACCACTCTTTGCCAGAACAGCATATGAATTGTGGAGAGGTACAACTGGAGGGATGCACCTCTGTTCCATCTCCTTCTCCCTCCCTGAGCCCACCTTGGTCCAACCACTCTTCTTTCTTGGCAACCTCTGAGGTAACGGTGGTGGCCCTAGTGGTCCCTGGGTGGGGGAAGAGGTTTCATGAATCCTAGCCAGGTCAGCCTGGAGACGGGCAACCTCCTCCCTCAGACCAGAGAGGTGTCTGCAAACAGGGCAGCATTGTGGCCACCTGAATGTCTCCCAGAACACTGCTGCCCCACAGCCATTGCACTGCACCACTCCCATTTTGACTTATTTTGTGTTCCCTCTCCTGTTGCTTTGTATGATTACTGTCTCCTCCTTCTATGCATTTTTACACTTACTTCCTACTGCCTATGTGCCCTTACAACATTCACCCTTCCTGTTCTGGGACAGGAACTTCCTCTAGTCTTCAGTAGTCTCCCTCTTCCATGCTTGGATTTAGACCTCCAGCAGCCAGAGGGGGAGAAAGAGGTTTTTTTAGGTTCCTTCAAGGTTGATGAAACTAATGTGTCTCAGAGATCCTGCCCTTCCTATTGCCAAACAAGAAGTTTCTGTTATTAGTCAGATCCAGTGGCTATAAAACTTTAATAAGCTATAATAAATTGGCATACCAGGAATGTTTAGGATTTTTATTAAAGTATGACATGCTCACCATACAAAAGAATTGAGCATTGGAGAATGTAAATATTAATGGATACCAAGCAGTTTTAAACCCAGCAATAAAACATAAACTATTTGGTAGACCAACGGGGGTTGGCTATATTTGGAAAAATGTGGACCTAAGATCTCTATACTAGAAATTGTTAAAAATACACAAAATTATATTTTGGTTGTTTTTCTCATAGACCATGTCATGTTGATATTGGTTAGTGTATATTCCTCCCCCATCTAAAATATTAGATGGATTTAGAAACACTTGGAATTGCTTGGAGACAGATATAGATTCTACCTATCATAAATATCCTAAAGGTATTCTGTTAATAGTGGGGGACTTTAATGCTTGTATTTCAAGTCATGATAATCTCCAAGACTTAGAGAATCAGTTAACCTTAAGTACTGTAATTGCAGAAGTAGTAAGGACAGGAGAGTAAATGATAGAGGCCGGGGTTTCTTTAAATTTATTGAAATAATGCCCTGATGGTTCTGATTGGGAGAATAGAAGGTGATAGGGAGAGTGAATATACTTTTTTTCAGGGGTGGGACAGAGCACAATAGACTATGCTATAATTAATCTGGAGTGTCTGGAGAATTTCGTCTCATTAAAAATTTCTATGAGATCTAAAAGTAATCAAGCTGCCCTTAGTATGAAAATTAAGATTGATAATAATAATATTTCTCATGATTCATCTCTTTGTGCTCCTTTGGCACAATTAAGTTTGGAAGGAAACAGCGCCTGAATTTTAGATCTATCACTGGGAGGGAGGTAGAAATTACATTGAGGGAATTTGGAAAATAGTAGGGAGATCAGGATAGGGATAATGTCGAATGGGTTGCTGCCCAATTAAACAAACTTAATCAAGATTTTAGAGCAAAAATTTATGAAAATGCTAAATAGGCACCAAAAATAGCAATGAAAACATGGTTTGACAGAGAATGTAAAAATGAAAAAAAGAATCTTAGAAAACGACTTAGATGGACTCAAAAGCACCCATCTAGGGAACATTATTCATTTCTGAATAGGGATAGGAAACAATATAACAAATTTCTCCAGATGAAGAGGATATCCTTTCAAAGTGAGTTATGGGAAGAGATGTATCAGGTTATTATGAACACAGATGTCAAGGCTTTCTTGAACATGGTTGCGAAGGAAACTAATCAATATCAGCCTTCTTTATTAGTATACATCCCAAGAGAATCCTGGGTAAAGCATGTTAAAGAAATTTTCTGTAAAATTCCCTCTATAGAATATACTGATAATGCTTCTCAGGTTGGTTTAAGGTCTGTAGGAATTCCTATATTTTTTTCTGAGGAAGAAATCAAAGCCTCCATAATAATGTTAAAAAACAACAAGGCCCCTGGCCCTGACTGCATTCCGCCCGCCGTTTACAAAGAACATAAGGACTTCTGGATTCCCTTGCTTACAGTGTTTTTCAATCTATGTGTGAAATATAACTTTATCCCTATTTCTTGGACATGTAATATCATAGTTCTGATTTATAAGAAGGGTTCAATCTATGACCCAAACACTTTTTTCCTATTAGTCTACTGGATATAAGTTCCAAAATATTTATTAGACTTTTATTGAGCAGACTAAATAAATGGGTTGAATCCACCTCCCAAATTTCTATCTATCAGGCAGGTTTCTGGGAGGGTTTCCTCATGATTGATAATGTGTTCTGTTTGGCACATTTGATTGAGAAATACGTATATCTGAGGAAATCCAAGTTATATGCAGTCTATATAGATTTTGAATCAGCATTTGATTCAATAAATAGGATAAAATTATGGGAACTTTTATATCAGAAGGGTATGGATCATGGTCTTCTTAGATTAATTCAAAAGTTATATTTTGGCACATCTACATTTATTAGATATGATAATACTGGTAGGTTGACTCAACCATTTGAGTCAAATTGTGGAGTTAAACAGGGCTGCTTGTTGACTCCAGTTTTATTTAATTCGTATATTAATGAATTATTAGACTATCAAGACTCAGAAGTCTTCAACTCTCCTAAAATTAGTAACACTTTAATACATTCACTGGCATATGCAGATGACCTGGTAATTTTTTCACTTACCAGATCTGGGATACAAGAAAAAATCAATATTTTGTATACAAAATGTAGGTATTTAGAACTTCAAATAAATACAAAAAAGAAAAAAAAATAATGGTTTTGGGAATAGCAACCAGAAAATGAAAGGACATAAATTTAGAATTGGGGAAGATAATATTGATCTTGCAAAAGAATATTGTTACCTGGGTATAAAACTGTCTTCCACATTCTCTTGATCTGCCCATATTAATAATCAGGTAAATAAAGCAAACCTTGCCGCTAGGGCTGTGCTAAAATTTAGCTATGTTTATGGAGGAAATTTAGTCACTCCAGCTCTTATAGCTGGGGAGGTGAAAATTCAACCTCTTTTGTTATACGGATCTGAAGTTTGGGGATATGTGAATAAGTGGGAGTTGGAGAAGCCCCTGTCATACTATTATAAAGCACTTCTTAAGGTCCCCAGTTCTACCTCGAATGAAATGTTTAGGGCAGAGCTGAGGAGAGTTCCAATTTATTATTTTAAAGATCTGGCATTGATCTTATACTGGATTAGGATAATAAATCCTGGGGAAAAAAATCTACTTTCAAAAATTTGTTTTCAAGAGAAAAAGCAATGGGCAGATAATGGTCTATTTTCACCATGGTTGAATGCCCTCAGAAATAAATTAGACAGAACAAAAATGGGCCATTTATGGAATGACATATTAGGGGGATATTAATTCTTCCTCAATATAGAGGACTGATTAAGAAAGAAACTGTACTCTCAAGGGAAAACCCTAGACATGACACTTATTGGAAAACAAAAATGTGCTAGATGGTATAATGAGAATAAAATTGACCATGATTTACAGCAGTATCTTTCTTTTTCTTTAATCCCATTATATAGAAAAGATATAACTTGGATGAGGATGGGGTTAATCAATTCAAAGTATATATTTTAACAGTAGAAGTACTAATAATGGTGTAATAGGGATAGAGGGGGTGTGCCCAAGCAACACGGGGCATGAAGAAACGGTTGAGCATATGATATTGATATGCCTTCTGTATAAAAAGGCCAGGGACCACATACTAAAGAATATTATGATGATTTATGCAGATACTAGCTACGACCGGACATTTATTCTGTTACACCCTCAAACTGCAGATTATGCAAATTTGATTACCAAATTCCTGAATTCTATAATTAAGAATAAAAAAAGACATTATAGGCTGTGTAATTAAAAGTAGAGACAGGAAAGATATCACAAATATTGCTGGATTAATGCCTCAGAAATCCTGACTGTTTTTAATGTTTTTAAGAAATATTGTCAATGATATTAATGTGACGATTGTTTCTTTTATGATGTGTTTGATCATGATGTACAAAACACCTTTTTTCCCTGTTTTTTCTGCTTTTTTATATACATGTTGTGAATAATCATGATACTTTCATATATTGGTTGATCAAATAAATAAACTGAATCTTTTGGAATGATTACTAGAGAAAGGGGAGGCCTTTGATTTATAGTGATTTTGCCTATTTTTTCCCAGCTTAATAATTTGTGACTGGACACTTAATTGAAATGAATCAATTTTGCTTTTAATTTCATTAACAGAATTCAATAAAACAATACTGGACATTATTGGATGTGACAGAGCTTTTAATGTATATGTAGAGATTTTCCCTATATGTTATTTGATTATTAATGTCGCTACTTCAATGGCATTCACTTCATCATTAAGCTACTCAAAACTCTCATTTGGTGACATTGCACTATTTATTTCCTCTCTAGTCTCTCTCCCATTTTCCTGGGTGATACATTATATAAAATATCACCAGAAGTCTGGGAAAAGTCCAGGGGGCTAAATTGTTCTAGTTTAGTTATGTTTGAGGCCTGGTAGGATAGGTAAGGAATTTGTTGGTTTAAAGTATCCTCAGGTAAGTCTCATGAAATATTATTAGAACATTGTTCTTGTGGACCTGCATTATTTTTGTTCTCAATAAGGGAATTTATTTGGGCAACTATAGGCAGAACTACTGGGAAAAATCAGTAATTAGATTCCCTTTTTGTTTAGCTGTTATATTATTACCAGGTCCTCCTAAACTAATTTCAGTTGCAACTGTTGTACCAATTCTGTTTTGTGAGCATTGTTGACTGGCATGAGCCATATCCTTAGTTCTCAAAACTGAAGCCTGAGATAACACAGGGGGATTATTTCCCTGCTGGTGGATTATTATCAAAAAGTCGGCACCTTCTCCCCTTAACTAGTTAGAGGTTGGGGTATTCTTTTCTTTTTTTGACATTTCAGCATAGGTGGGTTTAGACAGAATAGGAGTGGATGTGGCTAAATTAATGTCTTCTTCATAGACACATCCATTATGTGATGCCATAATCTTGTTTGACTTTTTCTTGCACTTTGCCATACCAATTAATAAAACTTTCCCACTTCTTGTATACATTAAGGGTAGAACAAAAAAAAACCAAAAGGAATATAATATTCACTAATACTATCTAATAGATCCCCTCTATCAATATGTACACTTGTATATCTGTACGGTCTTAACACAAGTCTGTAGGTTTCACAAGGTCATTCCAGTCTTTGTTCAATAAAGGAAAGGATCCTAGAAAAGCACATATCCCAGATTGCACCAAGGACACCATTTTAATCCAAGTTCAGAACCTTTTATATACTTTATTTTCCAGTAAAACTCATCCAAGCAGCAAATGGAGTCTCAATGATCTCCTATAAAGTGCTGATATTGTGTGAGTTTTAAATTTTCTAGAATAATTGAATTGTAGGGTTATGGGAGGTTCCTCAAGTCAGTCATTCTAAGATGTTTCACTTCACTCCTTTCACCACTTAACTACTTGCTGAACCTGAGGCTTGCAAGAGCCAAAGCCAATTTCCTCAGACTGACTCTGGGCAATTTCAGGTTCTAGACAGCATCAAAAAGAATACTTTTTGTTTAATGGGAGTGGCTCATTGTTTCTACTGGGAAATACTTGAGTGCTCCGCAGCACATTCCACCTTTCTTGGGGGGTGGGCTCCCCCACCCCTGGGACTCCTTCCTTCCTGCAGAGAATGTGGAAGAGAAACAACAGATGCTAATAACTGGTGGCACAAGATGGACTAGAAAGGACTGAGTAATTAACATAAATGATGTGGCAATGGTGATTTACCTTTTCTAAAATAAAATAAAGCTTTTCTCAGTTTACTGCTGTAACTGCTAATCCTCAGCAGGTCAGCATGCAGCCACCACTCAGCTCAACTCCAACCTCGAAGCTAAACGAGAAACAGATTTCATTACTGCATACGCAGGTGCCCACTGCAGTTCTGTAAGAGATGGGAAAACCTTTACAAGTTGTTTTCTCTACCCACAGTGAAATCATAATCCTGGGCTTGACTTCTTCACCTTAGCTGCTGACCTTTGCTGACTACATTACTAGTCTACTGTGGATTCCCTCTTTTTGTTAGATAGGGTCAATGAGCTTTTGGGACGGGGTATAAGTAGGGTGGGTGTTGTTGTTATTTGTCTAATTATTGGTGTCATGTTACAGTTTGTCCTAGTTTGTTTCTTGTTGTTGGTTTGTAACCTATCTTGAATAAGAAATAAAGTATATTAAATAAAAAAAAAATATATATATATATTTTCCCCAAATTTTCAACATGGCCTTTTTTGGGACACATGAACAAGGTGGGTGAATTTTTCAAATCTGGCCAGAATAATGATTCTTACCAACCAAGTTCATGAAATGGGGTCATAAGAAGGCTATGTTGAAAATTTATGGTCAAAATATTAAAACACAATGTCATGAATGTATCTTGAAAATGTCAATTCACTCTCTCATAACTGTGGTAATTGTCAATTTTTGTACCTCAAATTTTCATCATATACTTTTTTTCCTCACACTACCTTATTTACACGTAAGGTGTCATTCTCTAAATCTTGGCCAAAATGTGTTTTCATACTTGTGGGTGCAACATGATGTTTTGGCTAGTATTTTATAAATGACACCTGTCATGTTCAGAAGGATTGGCCACAAGAAGACTATATTAAAAATCTGGGGTGAGAATTTCATAAAACAACAAAGTTATGAAGGAACATTGAAGTTTTTCAATGTTTATTCATAATATTGCCACATGGGTAGATTTTGGCCACCAATTTTCAACATAGCTTTCTTGTTACCCTACCTCATGAACACGAAAGGTGTAATTTCTCAAATCTCATCCAAAACGAGTTTTCACATTTGCTCCAAGAAGCCACATTTTGAACAGTATTTAAAAAAGTCCAATTGCCATGATTATAGGTTGGGGTCATAAAAAGGCAATGTTAAAAATCTGGAATCAAAATGTCAAAAAAAACAACAAGATTATGAGGAAATACTGATTTTTTTTTCAACGTTTACTCATATCTTTGTGATTTTTGCAGATGTTGGCCCCAAACATGCAACATAGCTCTTTTGTGATCAAGATGGGTGCCATTTTTCAAATCCCTTCTGAAACTTGTTTTCACAGTCCTTCTGTAGAACCACCTTTCAGATAGGATTTTTAAAAATCCACCTGTCTTGATCATAACATGGAGTCATAAATAAACTTTGTTGAAAATGTGGGGCCAAAATGTAAAAACAAGTTATGAAGAAATGCTGAATTGTTCAAACATGTACTCATAACTTTATCTTTCCAGATTTTAGTCCCTAATCAACATATCCCTTGTGCTACTGCACCTCATGAACGTGACAGTGTAACTTTTCAAAATCCCCTCCACAACACGTTTTCATAGTCACACTGAGAAATCACTTTTTGGATAGGATTTAAAATATTCCTGCTGTGTTGATCATAACATCTGGTCATAAAAAGACTATGATGGAAATTTTGTGTCAAAATGTAAGAGCCCACTGAAAATTGAATATTACACCTCAGCTGGCCTATCCTGGAAAAATACAGTCCGAAAATGTATAAAAGAAGGACACCACTGAAAATGAGATATTGCATCTCATCTCATCTGTCCTGGGTAAACATATAGTAAAAATGCGTAAAAGCAGGACCCCAGTACAGAAAAGCACCCACTGAAATATGCATCTATGCTGCTCTATCCTGGGAAAAACACTTTTGTAAAACCTGGACCTCACTGAAAATGTAACTTACCTCTCTGTTGGGCTGTCCTGGGTAAATAAATGATAACAATCTGTAAAATCAGGACCCCTCTAAAAACAAGGTATTGCTTCTCAACTGTGATATCCTGGGTAAATACAGTGTAAAAATTTAAAAAAGCATGATCCCACTGAAAGCAAGATAGCATATGAGCTGTGCTATCCCTGGTAAATATAGCATAAATCTGTATCAAAGAAGGACCCCACTGAAAATGAGATATTGCACCTTAGCTGGGTTATCCTGGGTAAGTAGATTGCAAAACTGTGTAAAAACAGGACCCTACAGGAAACTGCACTGAAAAGGAGATGTTACATCTAAGATGATCTGTCCAGGAAAAAATGCATTATAAAAACAAGACCACACTAAAAATGAGATTATTGTATCTTACCTCTACTATCCTGGTTACATGTACTATAAAAATATGTAAATTCAGGACCCCAGTGCAAATGAAATATTGCATCTCATCTGGTCTATGTAGTAAAAATGCGTACAAGCAGGACCCAGTACAACAGCATGCAGGCAAACATTCAGCATTGACAAATGCTTGTTTAGTAATAGCTGAGCAAAGTAATTCCTAATTGATATAATTGTTGTGTTTTTTTCACCTCTATAACTTTGTCCCAGCTAAACAGTTTATCAGTAAATTCTCTGAATCCAGAGACCCTGGCGTGCCTTCCAAATTTAAGTAAATTGTTTTAATGGGGGTAGAGTTATTAAGGTACAGTACAAATATTGGGGTTTAATATTAAAGTACATACTAAACCCTATTATACAGGCATGCCTGTAAAATATTATTTTAGTTATTAATTGACTGGGAAAGGAGGGCTAGACAATGCTGCCTATTTTCAGCCTCATCCTAGGGGGTTGGGGAATACAGATGCAAACTTTCTGTAACTGGACCAGATTAATCTGCTGGTAGTATTTAAGTGAATGAGGGAAATGTGCTCAGGTCACCAGGGAAATTTCCCTTCTCAGTCTGACAAGATGGTAGATCCTGGAGATGGGGGTAGTGGAGGAGGACATACTCCTGCTGGCCCTGCTGTTCCTACAATATGAATACTATACGTACATATAAAATTGCCAGCAGAAACAGGCCTCACTATCTATCGAGTCTGCGTGAGTGTGAAGCTAGCACCTCATCTCACAGCTGCCCTTCCCGCCCCCCTTTCCCAGTATCCCTTACTCTTACCCTGTCCCAACCCCTAATGAAACTGCCCACCATCATACAGGACACTATCTCATCTGGTAAGGTGTTCCATTTGTCTACCACTCTTTCAGTAAAATCCCTATCCTGTTATCTGTTTTGCCAAGTTATATGGAAATCCCTGATGGCTCTGGAGAGATTCCTAGTAGTCTGAGGGAGGAGATGGAAGGTATTGAGCACACAATCTCTGCTGACCCACAGCTGGTTGATTTGACAAAGAACTGTTTGCCTGAATTGGTGCCTGATGTGGTGGAAAGAGCCACTGTGGTAGAAATTGTCAGTGTTGCTTCTGTGTCAAGAAACCTAGTGGACGAGATTCAACTATAGAGAAATCAATTGCTGCAGCTGTTGGCCAAGTAAAATGAGGCCCTAGCAGCAGTTTCAGAGAGCAATACAAGCCATCAGGATCAGCTAGGAGGCAGCCCAGCTGAGTGGTCTGTGCTGTCTACGCATCCTGTAACAGTATTAGAAGCAAAAGAGACTGTTGTGAAGAGCAGCCCCATGGTGGAATTGTTTCACTGCCTCAGTCCTGGCAGACCTTCTCTGATACCACCTGTACTAGGAACAAACTCCTGGTCTCCTGAGAGAGCCCTGATTGCTACAGGCTGTACTCCATCAGCTCATGGATCCAGGCAGACAGGCAGTACTGCTTTGAGTTCTAAGGACATCATGAGAGTGGCATGCTTGGTTGAAGCTACTCACAGATGGGCCCCATAGTGACTCTTTTCTTTCACCAGTGACACACAGTGCTGATACTCCTCTGGGATGCATGGACCTTGTTGTCCCACCTCAAGCTCCACTGTCAGTTCTGGGTAATTCACCTGCTTTGCCAAACTCTGTGTTACAGGGTGTGGAGGAGCCTAGCCATTCAGTCACCCAGATACCCTTTTCTTTGGTCACAGATCAACCTTTACTTGTGGTCCCAGGGATTGAAATGCCAGAAGAAAGAATTGAGGGGAATGCAGAGCCACTTGACATTCCAGGTCCTGACACAAGGGATAATAGTGTGCCTCCTGGTGTGGTTTGGGGAATTTACACAGAGAGGGACGAAGATCATCAGGACCAGCCTGAGGGTAGACATGAGGAGGAAGGGACCCATAGAAGGCATGGGTAGGAAAGGGGAGACTGTGAGGGCTCAGATCACACATGGTCTAGATTTGCAATGGCAGACCTGTTCAAAAACTGTTCAGAGTCTGCTAAAAGTCATAATGCAGTGTGCCTTTGGTGTAAAGGAAGATGAGACACAATCCCTGATAGGGTGTATGAGGCATGAAAAATGCTCAAGGATTCTTTAAGAATTTTCCCATATGAAATTTACACTCATACACATATCAGTGGTACCCCTTTTCAACATAAATTTCAAGACGTGTAAATTATTGTACAGAGTCTGGCACAAATATTCAGAAGTGAAGTACTGTATTCTCCCCTGTGGTAATCCTTTATAGTAATACCCTAAGCAAAGCCCACTTTCAGGACCATAATAATACTGTTTAGAAATGAAGGGGATAAATATCTCAGACATTCTGTACTGTCTTCAGCAAAAATGTGATGTACATAACAGACCTGAGCCCATCTTTGACTTGGAGCAGATTTGGATGGGTGGCTGGTGTTTTAAGGTGCAACTGTACCACACAAACACAGGGATTTCTCATCTTCCCATCTGTTTTTTTTTTTTATTATTTGGAGGTACCATGGTATAATTTATTATGCTGGTCTACTGAAAGCCTGCTACAAGTATGGCTCCCCCTCCCACCTGAGCAGTGGTCAGCACCAACTATGTTGTGGTTTGTTCTCTGTCTTCAGCCATGTAAGCCTATCTGCAACAATATTCTGATATGTAACCTGTTTAATAAAAGAGGTCATGTGTTTAGGTCCTGTCCCCATGCAGCTCACAATGGCAGAGTGCAAGTTTATCAGGAGATCATTTTGACACTGACTCAGAAGAGTAAATGCATAAAACCTGCTGTGCAGGAGAGTCTGACCATTAATTCTCTGGCCCCTTCAGAGATACAGCCAGATACCTTTCAGGTTCCCTCTGTGCCAGAGGATCCAGAACCTGTAACTGCAATCAGTGAAGCTAATCCTCCCCTAGACCCTTCTGTACCCCAGCAGGAAGAAGAGACTCCTGAGCCCAGAGAAGAAGCCCAGGAGACTTTGCCAGCACAGGAAAATGAACCTGTTTCTACAGCAACCAAAGCAGTTCATCATCCTTCTTCCATAGCCATTCGAGACATACTGTACCCCCCCCAGCCTGAGGATACAGATATGGTCCTGATGCAAATAAAACAACTTAATAAAGGTAGACAGCCACATTCAAAATTGCCAAAAGAAATACCATTAGGCTCTCTAACAGATATGTCCTCTTGGCACAAACAAGGAATTTGGGGTGACTTTAGGACTCTTGAAGTGGGGTGGGAATGGGGATGAGTCTGATAAGTTCTCCATTGCCTTATCATTGAGAACCTTATCATCAGAGAATAAGGTGGGTTCCCTGACCCAGCATCCTGTAGAAAAAGAAAGGCAGACAGAACTCCAGGAACCATACCTGATCTAGTAAAAGTCATAGTGCTTCTGAATTTGGATTTTTTTTATCCTTACCTTTGCTTTGATGGCTGGATTGTCTATAGCGTGTGCCTATTTAAACACTAGGGGCTCGATTCTTAAAAGAAAGTCACCACTTGCAGGCATATGCAAGTTGCAACATTCGCTGCTACGCTGGGGACCCTGCGACCTATTCCAAGGCAGATGGAGTCCCTGGCACATACATCCAGTGACTTGTGGCAGCCACAGGGTTGTGCCATGGGAATGGCGTAACAGATGTGGGTGCCACAAGCTGCATAGCACAAGTAACATCCACCCCAGAGCCCCCCAAAGCAGGCCCATCATCCCCTGGGGCCTTGGGGGAAGGCTGGGTGGCACTGGTCAAGGGGGGCACATCACAGTATGGACCTGAGTGGCACCCTGAATTGTTGGGGGGTAGAACTGTGCTGGGGGCATCCATAGGGCATGGCATGATGCATTTTGTGGCACTGTAGGGTGGTATTTATTGTTTTGCCAGGATGGATGCCCCTTAGACCAGCTAAGTGCTGGTCTAACCACCCAGTGCTGTAGTGGGACTTGGAATGGAGTAGGCGGGTTATGGCAGCCACCCTTTTGGAATAGGGCACAGTCACTGCCGTAATCCCCCTTCCACTATGCTGTAGGGGCTGCAGCTGGTAGAAGGCCCCTTGGATGCAGGCCACAAGTGCCATGGTGCAGGCCAGTTCTTGGAATGGTACAAGACATAACGCATGTTGCAAAATGTGATTTGCGCCATATGATTTGGCGCAAGTCACCTTGCAACATGTGTAAACCCTTTTGGAATCTGACACAAGCAGTCTGAAGACTATGAAAAAATGATTAATGACCTTTCCTTTCTTGCAGGATTTTTATTTATTTATTGAAAATTTCACCAGGAAAAGGCACACTAAGCAACAAGTTGCCCATTTCCAAGCACGTCCTGGAGGAAAGGGGAACGGAAAAGCAACATACTGTACATTACATTCATCAAGGACATACATATATAGGTAAAAATAACAATAAATACATACAGTACATTCGAAGATTAACATCTGAAGTGCTTACAAATTAACTAGAATAAAGCAAAAGGGTACCATACAATATAATATATAAGGAAAGGCAGTGGGAGAGCACAAAATACTGACACTTGGAATAGGTATACAAGTCAGAATATAAAATTACATAAACAATAACTTTGAACATTACATTAGAAGGGTTTAAACATGAGTAACAGATATCTGTATATAAAGTAAAATGCAGAGATGTCCTTACTGGATATTGGAAAGACAGGGAAGGTAGTGTTTCCATCTACAATGGAAAGACACTAGAGGGGGATTAGCAGAAGGGGGAGTACTTTAAAAGCAGGTGTAATTGGGGAAGAAGAAGTTATGTAGAGCAGAAGAAATGGACATGGGGAAGAGGTATGTCTAATATGAAGGCAGTCAGAACAGCAAAGGCCCAAACCTAGGAAAAGATAGCCAACTCAGTTAAGAAGGGGGATAAAACCTTTTATAGGTACATCAGGGAGCAAAGGAAGACCAAGGGAGGGATAGTGAGGCTTAATAAAGTGGAGGAGGGTGGGCAGAGGGAGACTGTGAAAAGGCAGAGATACTAAACAAATATTTTGCTCAGTATTTACAAATGAAGAGGAGGTACATAAAACAAACAGTAGAAACACTCTGGATACAGAAGTTGTTACCAGCCCATTTACAGAAGAAAGGGTTCTGAAAGAACTCTTAAAACTGAAGGTGGACAAAGCAATGGGGCCTGATGGGATTCATCCCAGAATTCTAAAGAACTAAGGGTAGAACTAGTGACACCACTGACTACCCTTTTAACAAATCATGGGAGGATGGGGTGGTACCCAAGGACTGGATGAGGGCAGATGTGATTCCCCTTCACAAAAGTGGGAGCAAGGCAGAAGCAGGAAACTACAGACCTGTTAGTTTAACCTCAGTGATAGGGAAAATGATGGAATCACTTCTGAAGGAAAGAATTGTAGAGTATGTAGAGGCCAGAGGGGCACAGGACCCTAGGCAGCATGGATTCACAGTGGGAAGGTCATGCCAGACAAATCTGATAGATTTCTTTGACTGGGTGACCAAAGTAGTAGATCAGGGAGGGGCTGTGGACATGACCTACCTAGACTTTAGCAAGGCATTTGACACAGCCCACACAAAAAGATTAATATGCAAGTTAGCCAGCCTGGGAGTGGGTCCCAAGGTGACAGCCTGGGTAAAGAATTGGCTGGAGAATAGGACACAGAGTAATAGTAAATGGAGTCCACTCAGAAGAAAGGGGGTTACTAGTGGGGTACACTGGGGTTCAGTATTAGGACCGGTCCTCTTCAATGTCTTTATAAACGACATTGCAGAGGGACTGGAAGGAAAAGTATGTCTATTTGCAGATGACACAAAGATCTGCAACAGAGTTGATGCACAAGGTGGGATGGAAAGGATGAGAAGGGACTTGGCAAGGTTAGAGGAATGGTCAAATGTACGGCAGCTTAGATTCAATGCTAAGAAGTGCAAGGTAATGCACCTGGGAAACAAAAATGCAGGGGAAGAGTACACAATGAGGGGTGAGATGCTAACAACAACAAAAATGGAAAGGGACCTGGGGGTAGTCATATCAGATGACCCAAAGGTGGGCAAGCAATGTGAGAGGGCAGCAGGAGGGCTGGGGGATACTGGGATGCATAGGGAGAGGCATCACCAGTAGAAAACAGGAAGTTATTATCCCTCTGTACAGACAGATGGTGAGACCCCATCTGGAGTACTGCATGCAGTTCTGGATACCCAATCTCTGCAAAGACATAGACAGGATGGAAGCTGTCCAGAGGAGGGCAACTAAAATGGTGCAGGGTCTGTACCGGAAGACATATGAAGAGAGACGAAGGGAGCTTAATAAGTATAGCCTCGAGAAAAGGAGAGAGTGGGGGACATGATAGAAACGTTCAAGTACCTCAAGGGAAGCAACAAAGTCCAAGAGGGTAGAACCTTTCAAAAAAAGAGGTGTGCAAGAACAAGGAGGCACAATTTGAAGATGGGGGGGCAGCTCAGAGGTAATTTAAGGAAGTATTTTTTCACAGAGAGGGTTGTGGATGCATCGAACGGCCTTCCGGAGGAGGTTGTGGAGTCAAAAACAGTGGTGGAATTCAAGCACGCATGGGACAGTCATAAGGCCATTCTAGGGGGTGGGGGTAGGAAGAAGTAGGCTGCTGGTTAACTAGGATCTGCAGCTTATCCAGTAGGTAGGGAAATGGGTAGACTGGGTGGGCCAAGCGGTCCTTATCTGCCATCAAATTCTATGTTTCTATGTTTCTATGATGTGGAAGAGAGTTCTATAGTTTGGGGAAGTGGTGTGAGAAAGCAGCCTGACTGAGTTTGAGCATCGTGGGACTACCATGGCACAAATGTCATAGGATCTAAGAGAGTGAGAGGGAGGGGGAGGGATGGTTATATGGGAGGAGAGGTAAGAGGGGAGGGTACTGAACCAAAACCTGGATATAAATTTAGCACTATGAGAAAGACGCCTGTTTTCTAGAGAGGGAAGTGCAAGAGAATGGTAGAGATCACAGTGGTAAGTGAGAGGGGGGAGTCCAGGGTGAAGTGGCAGAAGGAGTTAAAGAGGGCATCCAACTTACTGTAGTTTGGGAAAGTCTTGGAAGCAACACTATAGACTATAGCATCATAGTCAAAAATTGGTAGTATCATTTTCTGGACGAGTTCTCACCTGGTCTATAGAGGTATGAAACTATAGTTCCAGCACAGGATGCCTATCTTGAGGCACAGTTTTATCAGGATAGCATCCACATGTTCAGAAAAGTTGAGATGTTGGTCAAGCCAAACCCCAAGGTATCTGAAAGAGGAGGTGTCCTCAAGGGAAGTCCTGTCAAGAGTGTGGAAGGAGCTACTGGAATCCTAAAGAGTCTCTGCCCAGTGTCAAAGGTCATGGAGAGAGTCGTTTTGGCATTTAGAAAGAGTTGATGTTAGCCTAGCCAGTGCTGAACCTTTTCAAAGTCATGCTGGAGTCTAGAAGCTACATCAGTGGAAGAATGGCTGGAGGTATACAGGACAGTGTCATCTCCATATATGTGTATGGAAGTTGAGGTACAGACTGAAGGCAGGTCATTGAGGAATACAGAGAATAGTAGAGGACCTAGCACCAGTGTTAATAGGGAGAGGAAGGGCTATAGAGTCAGCAATTCTAACTGACTATCCCACCTACAAGGTAGGATCTTAGCCAGTTTGTGGCTGAGACAGATAGCCTTGCCGAAAAAAGATTGTTTAGAAGGAGGGGGTGGGAGGCAGTGTCAAAAGCCTTAGCTAGGTGGACAAAAATAGAGGATGTGATTAGGCCATGGTCCATCGATGAGAGGATGGAGTTGGTAAGCCTAAGTATGGAGGCTGTGGTGGAGTGATGCTTCTGGAAACCAGACTGGAAAGGTGTGAAGAAGTAGGAGTCAGCGAGCTAAGAGGAGAGTTGAAAGAGAGGATTTGCCTTGTACTTGTGCAGTATGTGCACTGACTTTGCCATATTCAATGGTGCTGTGCCATGGCACATCTCCAGTGTGGACCAATGGGCTTGCAGGGCATACTGTACAAGACAGTCCCAACTATGTGAATGACTTCATTCACATATTTGGGACTGTCTATCTAAAATACCCTTGCAAGCCCATTGGTCCATACTGGGGACCAATGGGCTTACATCCCATACTGTGCCTGTCATTCGGCGGGCGGCCGGGCAGGATGTGGGCGGTTTGCAGCCACCCACCAATGATGGGGGTGGGAGCAGGGTGGGCAATGGATCTGGTGTTAGTGGGAGATGTGGGGGTGCCAAATTCATTGAGGGAACTGTACCGCGATCACGGCAATGGGTGGGAAGGTTCCACTAGACCACCAGGGATGGTCTTTTTCACATTTCTCAGGGGATCAGGTGGGAGGGGGACCACTAGACCACCAGGGATGGTCATTTATACATATCTCAGGGAATGGGGTGGGGGAGACCACTAGATCACCAGGGGTTTGTGGGTGCTTGCTGACGGTGCTCTGGGTGGATGGGTGGCCACCCATATCTGGCGGCTGCTGTGTTGTGCCATGCAATATAGCAGCTCACTTGTGGGTGACTAGGATGTGTTCCCTCTTTTCTGGGGCTCAATTTTGAGACCCCCTATGTGGTGCATTACAGGGTTGTGCCAGCATATGCACCACACATTCTGGGCTGAATATCGGGATGTGCCGCATATGCATGGGCACACCCCTTGCATCTGCGCTGCATACAATTACATTGTGCCCCAGCACATCGGGATTTGTGCTGCACCTGGCAGCCCTTTCAGTATCCCACTGGGGTGCAATGCAGGGTTGCGCCAATACAACTCTGCTGCACCAGGCGCAATCCCTTTGAATATCCGGGCCATAGTGTACCTTTTCAGTAAATTTTTGTCCTCTGGGTATTTTCCAAAAAGTATGAAGAAGTCTACATTGATTTTTCTTTTCAATAAGGGAGACAAGAGGTGATATTCAGAATTTATTGCAAGCAAATTGGGTGGCAGTATAGCCTTGAGGTTAGAGTAACAAGCTGTTAATGAGCTAGGTGTACCAACAGACCTGAGTTTGATTCCCACAGCCTCTACTTGTATACTGTATGACTCTGAGTAAATCACTTGACTACTCCTAAGCTCCTGGGCTGCCCCTAAAAATAGGCACTTGTGCCTAGTGGGCCATACCTGGTTGCCAAAAGAATGAATACATTAGTTTGCTGAGTGTGGATTACAAGATAATGATGTCAATTTTGGTGAAAAGATTAATTTCGATTCTGACGTCAATTATAGATCTTGCACAAACATGTGTGCTACCTGACCGAATGATCCAGCAGAATTTGGTTTTGTTGAAAGGATTTTTTTTCTCATAGTAAGAAGATGGATTTGTCTAGAATAGTGCTTTCTCTGGATTAGGAAAAAGCCTTTGATAGGTTGTCACATTAATACTTATTTTCTGTCACAAGCAAGTATGGTTCCCCTATACCTTCATCACATGGATCCAGAAATGGGTTAATGACCAGACAAGGGACAAGATTTTAGTTTTGAGGGGAGAGGGGTCAGTCAGGGGAGCCCATTGAGCCCTCTGCTGTACATCCTAGGCATTGACCCCTGATTTGTAAACTGGTTCACTATCAACAGATTTGAGGAATCTCCTGGGGAGAGGGTTTAGCATTACCCAATGTCATGGCCTTTGCAGACAATTTGTGCATTTTGATGCAGGACTCTACAGAAGTGGGGGCAAGGGGTTCTAAAGGTTGGTGACTCTTTTGTGGAGATTTCTAGATCTTGAAAAATCTGCAAAAATGTGTAGACCATGTTTTGGGGGCTAGTAGAGGGAGTACTCCTCCTGAAGTGGAGGCATTACATTGACAGTGGAACCTGTTAAGATTTTGTGGCTACAGTTTAGTGGCAATAATGATGGACAACTTAATTGGGAGGCTAAGTTTAATACTGGTAAGCACAAGGTTGAACAGTGGAAGGCTCAGCAACTTTTAAAGAAAAAAATGGGTATACTGTACATGATAAAATCTTTCATCATTTCTATTTTTTATATTTAACCCCCCACCACCACTTAGCTTTTGTACCAGGTTTGTATGATTTGTTTTCTTCATGATTTGGAGTAGTAGGTTGAGCTCAATTAAGTGCAACACTTTTTACTTGTTGTGTAAAGAAAGCAGACTAGGGACAGTGAACCCAATGTTTTTTATAGCATTTTTCTTTTTTTCTAATTTAAGTGTGTTGATTATTTCTCATTTGATGTTTAAGGCCGACTGCTCGTTTATGTGAATTATATACTATGCATTGTAACACAGATTTGCAGCTCTGTTCATTTTAGAGATGTTTTCTATCTTATGGCAGGCTATTACAGATTGTTGATTTCAGGGGAAGGGGATCATCTAGGAAGAGTCCTGATTTCCCTACATGCTGTTTTTTTCTTAAATTGTTTAAATGGGACCGGAATTGATTACTTATGTGCAGCTGTTTGAAATGTCTCTATTTTCTTAAATTATATTCATACCTCTAAAGAATCCCTATTTAACTGTGCCTGCACAAACGCTGAAGCTGTCAGTTGTGTTTTGTATAGTTTTCTTTGTACGGACAATATTCTGTGCAGTTCCTTTCATGGAATCAAGAATTTGGAGTTTTGACTATGTCACTTCATGGTTTCAGAACTGTGGGCACTGTACTGATAAGTTCATACTGACATTTCCAAAACCATGAAGTGACATAGTCAAAACTTCAGATTCTTGGTTACATGAAAGGAACGGCACAGAATGTTTTCCATACAAAGAAAACAATACAAAACACAACTGACAGTGTCAGCTTTTATTCAAGCACAGTCAAATAGGGATCCTTTAGAGGTATGAATATAATTTATGAAAATAGAGAAATTTCAAATAGCTTCACATAAGTAATCAATTCCTGTTCACCTTAAATAGCAGTTTAGTATAACTGCATTTGTTTTGCTTCACATTCTCCCTAAAGGAAACATCACAGTCATTGAAGATGCTGGCATTGATGGTTTCTTATCTCCTAAGAGAATATAATGTATTCCCTTCACCTCCATAAATACCAGATTACAGGACGACCAATATGTATATCACTATTGCAGGGCAATGTCTGCTGGGATTGTTACCCTATGTAGTACCTGTCTACTGTCCTGTGTGAGAATGTATTGTTATTTTCAATACTTGTGAATTAATAAACTGTAATTTTAAAAAAAAAGTGTGTTTCATATAGGGCAGGCTGGGTCATGGGGTATGTGGTTTGTATGGTGGATATAACCTTTTTTGACTTGAAGGAATGAAGAGAAATTCCAATGGCTGCTACAAGTCACTGATTTGCTACTTCCTGGCTATGTGGCACACATGACTCAAAAAATAAGGCTTTTAAAACTGGATTCACTACAGATGGTTCCCTCATCAAGAAAATTTCTATACAATAGGATAGTTAGCAGTTCCTTTTCAGCTTCTGTTACTTTAGGACATGATTGGGGGTGGGGGGTTCTAAACCTGTTTTGGACATGTTAATGGATAGCTACATACCACCTCATATGTGGGATGTTATGTGGTTTAGTGCCCATGGGAGGTTAGTGACACGAAACAACAGGAAACACAATGGAGTGGAGGAGTTAGGGTGTGTTACTGTCCTGAAAACACAGAAAATTTATTTCTAGACTGTCCCTTCATCAAAACAGTTCTGGACACACGTGGCTAAAGTGTGTAATGAACCCTTCTTTTATACACTGGGTGATGAAGAGCTGGTAATAGAGATGCAGCAAAGTAAAATTTTGCCCGCGAGGTGGACTTGAAGTGGTCACTTCACGTTAGTATCCCACTATGCAAAGTGCCCATTTTTAACCCTCACTTCACCACTTCACATTGTAATTATGACTTTGCGTTGTGCACTCCACCTTATTCCGCTTTACGGTGGAGTGAGAATTCACAGGCAGCCCACACACATCACATGGCTTACACAGGGTAGGTCACTTGCTTCAGGTAGGCAGGCAGGGGGTTATTATGGGCAAACCCACTCTCCAACATGGGCTGACTTACACATTTTGCACGGGGTGTGAAAAATGGCTCTGCTCTGCAAATGGCTGGGGGTGGGGTGTGGACATGTGATGAAGATGGGTTCACAGGTGAAAGTCCCCAAATGAAGTTATTTTACCCATTTTACATACAGTGATTGATGTACCGCTTGCACTAGACATACTGCATTGACCACCACCACCACCACCACTACTACTCTGACCACCACTTGACAAGATTACTAAATCATAATCCTCCCCCTCATCAAGCTTGTAGTAATCCTTTGGTGTTATTTCATCACTACTGCAGACATTCCTACTTGGTCTTACACTCATGGAAGGGGATAACATGCTCAGTAAGGTTGCTGATGAGGGTGAATGCTCCACTATGGCATTAGCTGCCATCTGGTGCTGGGTCGACAGTGCCATGTGCCTGTTTTTAAGATGTGTATGCTGACCCTCCATGCCCAGATGACTCCCCTTTTTACCTTGATTCACACATGCATGGTAAAGCTGGCAGATTGCAACTGACTCATCATTTGAATCTTGGACAAAAAAATCCCAAACAAGGGATTGTGATTCCCCTACTTTTAACATGTCCCTGATACTGCTTATTGGACTCTGTTTTTTAACACCTGAAATGGGGGAGGGCTACATGATTTTTCAGGTTGGGCACACTTGGACTCCAACTGACCACCACAACTACCTATGATTATTACTGGGTCATCATCATTATCATCAACAGGAACTGCTAAATCACAACTTTTTTGGGGAGGGGGGGTTAATGCCAACAGACCCAGACGCAGCCACCTTGACTTTCTTTTTCTCCGGTTCCCAACAGGGGTCACTGACATCATCATCATAGTCATCAACATCATCTGCATCCACATTTTCAGCCTGGATGCTGTCATGTGGAGAACATGTTCCAACCAAAGCATTATCAACATCACCCAATATTTTTGCACCACACTTAGAATCATTGGATGGCAAAGGCATAACTTCAACAGTGCTGGAAGAAATGTGACATCATGAGTTATCATCACCAGGATCAGAATCATGTTCAGCTACCATGGGGATGTTAATGGGGAGTATGACATCATCTACACTGTCAGTCACAGCTTTAGACTCAACTATAATTTTTTAAATGGTTAACTGGTCAGAAGTGGAACTTGAGGCAGCAATACTCATGCCAGCAGAAACTACACTAATACCACCAGCTGGTACAACATCATCTCCTCCAACTATGAGTGAAGCTACAGATTGCACTGTAAAAAACATTGATGGAGAAATCCCTTTACTGACATCAGCTATGCACTTCTGCTTACTACTACACCCACAATCTTGCCACTAGCAGCAGTGCCATGGCAGAAAGAGCTTTGCTTGTATGTCTCTTTGCAGCCATTTTGGGGGATCACCAAGAAAATTCTAAACAAATTTAGATTTCTGAAGTTTCAGTCTGGCCATTGGATGTGAAGCCAGAAAAAAACAACTGTGGTTTGCAGATGGAGATTGGACACTAAACAGATGCAAAAGCACAGATTAAGAGCACATAGTGCAATCAAGAACAGATGCAGATGCAAAGTCACAACAACATCTTAACCAGTGCTAGGAAGTCACAATCCAGTCTGGAAAAGAATACCTTTTGCCGGTTGGGGGAGAAGGCAGTGCACTGTAGTAAAAGTCCAAAACCATGATACCGCAAACCACTACAAAATCACGCAGGTGTTGTGGATAGCAGGTTAGCACTGCTGCAATTACTCTGTGGCACAATAAAAGGTGTCTGATTTGATGGCATGCATTGCACACACTCACACACACATTATAAGTAATGCGTAGCAAATTGAAAACTTCAGTAATATAACCAAATCTTTTAAACAAACTGAAATGATGCACTGCTGCACCACAACAATAGGCAAAAAAATGTCAAGAATTACTGAAAATATTACTGTGTGTACAGTTAGACAAGAAAAACATAACCAAAACAGAAAGACTGCCTATTTCTCCCAGTTAATCAACATACACCACAGATACGCCCCTCCCTCAAAGCACACTTCAAGTGTCTGTCAGTACACAGACTGAATGTTCTAAATTAACATTCAAAATCCACACAGCAATCAATAATACCTGACAAGATGGGCAGTATTGGGCAATACCGGACTGCCCAGGGGCAAAATGAGGCCAGATGCCGCAGGCAGAGGGCCTTATAGCTCCCGGAAGGTCCAGTATTGCCCATACCACCCACCCTGGAGGGTGTTATTGCACGCAGAAAATGGGATACCGGTGGCAGTTTTGTGTGGGTTTTTAAAAAATTAAAGAAAACAATTAAAAAACATACAGTAAGATTGAATTTTAAGTGTTTGCTTGTAAAGTAGTCCCTTCCTTTCTGTGCTATTCCATCTCCTGTTTCCACTCCCCCTACAGTGCCATTCTGGTATTTATTCCAACCCCCCCCCACCGCCCTATAACAGGACATTGTGTTAAGATTTTCTCAGGAGCAGTCTGCAAAAAAAAAAATCCCCCCCCTTAAAAATAAACAACCACCACAAAACAGTTTTCTGCCCCACATGAAGGAGTGTTGTTTTTTTTTTTTATACTTTTAACTTGCAGCTGTTAGGTGTGTGCCCTTATTTTACCTGCCATGTAAACCAGAAAGTGCAGAGCAACACATACAATGTGTCAGGGCAGCACTGAAAATGTGTTTTTAACTTGCCCATTCCCATAGACATGCCACAAAGAAGATCGCTATCGGGGATCAGTTTTTAAGGGGTTGAGCAGCAGACATAAAGGAAAATGTCCGGTGACTGGTGACAGAGTATCAAGTTAAGGTTTGGCTGTTGGAACGCATCACCATGGTCTTGTCGCAATCAAAGACATGAACATAATAAGTAGAGAGTAACTGCATTAAGTTAGGAGAAGGGGATTTACGTTTAAAAAAATACAAAACTACATATTTTACTGCAGCATTTTGGAGTGGTTTATCTGAGATCGCCAGTGTCTTGGAAGCAGTAGTGGTTGTATTATTCATATAGGGAGAGGTGCACCATGCGGTTTAAAAACAAAGGCACTGCTAGTCTGACTACAGTTATGGGAAGCTGATGATCATTCTTACCACTTAATACTTTCTTCTCAAATGTGTCATTTTTTTCATGTTGCAATGAGTGAACCCAGCAGATACTGGTGTGTGGTTTCATGTGGGACTATTGGTTGGGCAGTATCTCTCCAAGCGAGAGAAAAAAATTGAGGCTTTTCTGTTTGAATAGGGCACTTTCAGCCAATGACTAAGCAGGCTGGGCAGAGGGATACTTGAGTGGGCATAAGGCAGGTTTGGGCAGGGACTTTTTATCTGGTGGGCATCTATTGAAAGTTAATGTACTCCTGTTGGATAGGTACTAGCCAATCAGATGTCTCCAAATAAAAAGCCCATCTTCTAACAAACAATAAACACTCAAAGATATGAGCACTGGAGGGTTTCCTACAATTGATTTACTAAATTTTGAGCAAAAAAAAAAGACTCAAAAAGGTTTTTTTAACAGCTTTTAGAGGTTTTGAATTGCAGAGCTCTGAGAGCAAACTGTCTCCAGCTACCACTACACATGCACTACCCAGAACTGAGGCTGTGCAGAACAATCTAGAGCCCATGTGACCAGTAATCCCATGAATCACTGCAAAATTTGCCTTGGAGCTCAATTACAAGGCAAAGTGTTGTAAAATACATTGATTTCTATGTACTTTGCATTAAAATTGGTGCAGAAGTAGTTAGGGGAAAGCGGAGTAATGTGAAGGCATTGGTTTCAATGGACTTCACGTTCCTCATTATGATGCAAAGTACTCTGCTTTGCATTGTGGGTTACTTTTCAGATTCTGCATTACTCCATGAACCTCTTCATGGAGAAAATTTTGGCCACTTCGTCCACCTCTAGCTGGTACATGGGGCTTTGTGAAAGGACTCAAGACCTAATGACAAATATACAGTGTTTTTATTGTTTGCTACTCTCATTTCTTTCTGGCAAAATTGGTGCCAATTGGTTCTCCAACAGCAGGTAACCTCCATAGTGAACCTGGCACGTATAATCAGAGTGTTTTTCCTGGGAGTATACAGCAGAGAATGGAGCTCCTTGATGAGGTTGTTTGGGGTATCTTCTGGAAAAATATGTCTTGGGTGGTACATAAGGAATGAATCTATGACTATGTCCAGGAGCACTTTTAGTATGTCTTGGATAAACGGGAGGGAGGGGTTGCTTTTTCACTTACTATGAAGGAAATTACTTATTTTTTATGTATTACATATATCTATGTATATCATAGTGGCATGATAGTGCCACTATAGTTAGGGTTGAGTAGGCAGAGGTTGAGTAGTAGGAGGGTTGAGTAGGAGGCTGAATAAGAGGAGTGAAATGACAGCACAATTGTAGTAAATGTAGAATCCATGTAGAGCCCGGACAATTTGGAATTTTGTGCCAAAATGTTCAGGGTAGAAAGGGATATGCTTTTTGCTTGTTTGGTGAACAAATATTAATCCATTCCAAAGTTATTTAATTTTGAAATTTTGCAAAATTGGTTCTTCGCATGCACAGCAAGAACTTCAAGATAGAGGCTTGAAATTAAAAAGGATTCCTTTTTCGTAGGGGGCCAAACCTTTTTCATTAGAAAAAATTCATTTTCATTTGCTGCCATCTTGTTCCTGTTTTTCTCTATATAAAAATGTTCAAAAACCACAAAAATGATATCCTGGAGCAAGACTAACACATCTATCTGACTCATCGTGACCCTGTTAGATGGATTCTGCAATTAGGAGTTGACAGAATGATCCCCAAATGTGTTTTATTTTATGTTATATCCTTTTTCATGACTCGCTTCCCAGCTGTGTGAAATGAAAAAGGAATCCTTTTCATTTGTGGCAGTCCATTTCCTTGAGGGAAAAAAACTATATTTTGACCCTGGTGTCTTGTTAAGCCCCCTGCCCACTGATTGCCATCCCTGTATTGTATATTATTTCCCTCATGTCTACTGGCTCCCCCCACCCTTGTTTGCCATCCCCGCCATTATGTACTTTTTTCCCTGGTATTTAATGGCACCCTCCAATCACCGATTGCCATCCCAATACTGTATAATTGTTTCTGTGGTGTCTAGTGGTGCTCCCCCCATCCTCTGATTGCTGTCCCCATTTACAGTTTGTCTTTGCCTGGTGTCTTGTACCCTCTCCCCCCGATCACTGTTCTGCCTTTAATAAAGAAAATGGTTGCTCAATGTCTTTGTTTTTGCTTTGTTTTTACAACCTGCAAATAAAAAAAAAGTCCTTCAGCAATATAACCCCCCCACCCTGACCTCCTACTCAGCACCCACCACTCCACCCCACCCCACACACCCTCACTCACCAGAACTGATCCCAGGGTAAAAATCCAGTCTCTGCTTAAAGACATGTTTTGCTGCTGGAAACATCAACTGCTGTATGAAAAAGCAAGGTAAATGCACTTCAATGTACCTGTATTTCAACAGACTTTTTAACTGTGGCATAACATTGCCATTTTTGCATATTTTAGCCCACATTTTCAACATGGCCTTTTTGGAACTCCACCTCATGAACAATGTTAGTGAAATTACACAAATCCAGTCTGAAAAATTACTTCAGAGTCAGTTGACAAAATCCGCCTTTTTATAGGATTTGAACATTTTCACAGCCCTTAGTCATGACATGGGGTCACAAAAAGGCTATATTGAAAATCTGGGGTCAAATTATGTTACAATGGCAAAGTTATGGGTTTCCATGGACATTTTCCTACGTTTGCTTGTACTTCAGTAATTGGAAATATTTTGACCCAAACTTTTCAACATAGCAATTTTTTTTATAACACTTCATGAAACACAACACCTATTCCTCCACCTCCTACCCCTGCCCATCCATTACTCTTACCATTACCTCTCCATCTTCTCTAACCTTCTCCTCCCTCTTTCTACTCTACTTATTTTTGTCTTTCCTTGGTGTGGGCATACATTGTACAATGCCCCAGTATAGTGTAACCATGTGCTTTACCTGTATTGTTTTACCATGACATGTATTTGTATATTTGCCACCTAACCACTATATATCTGAATGTTTGTTTATCAATCTGTACTTGTTAACTGATGTGGAGCCTACTAACAAGCATCCACTCACTGGTGTTATCCAAGTTTTCAATAAATAAATAAATAAAAGTGACAGCTGTCATTTCTCAAATCCTGCCCAAACTATCTTTTCACAGCTGTGGTGCAGAATGACATTCTGGTGGCACAGAATAATGTTTCAGAGGGGATTTGAACATTTTCAGTACTGGTTCACGAAGCTGGGTAATAAGAAGGCTATGCTGACAATTCAGTTGCTGTTCTGCTACAAATACAAGGGACCCTGCACTTCCTCAGCAACATACAGTACTTGTCTGCATCTATGGAGGGATGGGAATGCAGGGCCCTCCAGGCCATATGCTCCAACAGGCAAATGAGGATACATACATAGAAACAGAGAGGGTGTTAGCAGATGAGGGCCTCTTGGCTCACCTAGTATGCCCTAGATACCATTACAATATGATTATGCTATCTCAAAAAGTATGGAAAGTCTTTGCAAAAAACTTCATTAATGCACTTGTTAGGGTTAAAGTGACAAACATAGGGAAATATAGGGTTAAGGTTTCCAACCCTAACACCTCCCTCCCATCCACCAGGCAGCAACAGAAAAAACATTACAGTTTCACCTCTCCTGTGTCTTCACTGATCAGGCATGGGGAGCACCTTGGGGGTTTCAGCCCTAACACTCACCCCATTTTCATATACTCTACACATCTCAACTTCTCTCATGATCAAATGAGGTGAGTGTTAGGACTGACAACCTCAAGGCACTCCCCATGCCTGATTAGCAAAGATGCAGGAGAGGCAAAACTGCAATGGTTTTTCCTATTGCTGCCTGGTGGGGGGGGGGTGTTAGGGTTGGAAACCCTAATACAACATTTCCCTACTTTAATTACTTTAACCATAACTAGTGCATTAAGGAAGTTTGTTTGCAAAGAATATGTCTAGTGGCACAGTAGCACTACTGTAGTTAGGGTTAAGTAGCTAGTTTAATGTTAAACCCCAAATATTTGAACTTTAATTACTTTGCAGCTGTTCAGCACATGTGCATGACAGTTTGCATGCATAATCTTGTGGTGTAGATCTCTTGATGTAGCAAGCTTTATTCCAATCAGTTGTGCAGTTACGGAGAGACAGAGTGCCACAAATTGTGTAATTTACATGTTTTTTGCTGTTTCTTTGTCCACCTGTATCTTCAAAACAGTTTGAAATTGTGGTTTGAAATTTTCAGGGTAGTAAAGGGCTTGCCTCATAGATGTGCCTTTTGCTGATTTGGTGAAAAAATATTAATCCGTTCCAAAGTTATTACATTTTAAATTTCCCATTATTTTCATTGGGAATTTATAGATTTCCCTCTCAAAAAAGTATCCTTTGTTGCCAATGGGTAATCCTTTTTCACAGATGAGTCATCCTGTGTCACAAATGGGAAATCTCTTTTTGTGCTGCCGTCATTTTCTTTGTCAGTTAACAAAGGAAACAAAATTCAATAACTGGAAAAAATGACTTGCTTATTTGAACATGTGTTCTGGTAATCAGAGGCTGTTTCACCCAATTTTGCTGTTAGTTTTTGCATAAATTAGTTAGAAATATATGTATCTCTGCTTTCTAGTGGCACCCCATCCTCCTATTGCCATTCCCATTACTATATATTTCCCAAGAGTCTAGTGGCATCTCCAACCCTCTGATCACTGTGCCTGTATTTACTGATGTAGCCCTGGTGTCTAGTGGTGCCCCCCCTCTTCTGATCTCCATCCCATTAATTTTATGGATTCCCCCACCCTCCGATCACCATCCCCGCTGTCCCCGAACACGTTTCCCTTTCCCTGGTGTCTACTGGAACCCCCCACCACCCTCTGATTGCTGTTCCTGTACAACTTTCACTTTCCCTGGTATTTTATTCCATTGCCCTGGTGTCTAGGGGCACCCCCCAACCCACAATTGTGTCCCCATTTTTTTCTGATTTCCTTGGTGTCTAGTGGCACCCCCCACCCTCCAATTGCCGTTTCCCTTTTATTTACATGTTCCCCTGGTGTCTAGTGACACCCACCACATGCCAATCACTGCCTGTGCCTGCCAGTAAGAAAGTGATCCTCAGTGGGATTTTTTTTGCTAGGAAAAAAGGTCCCTCACCAATCTGACCCTGCCACCCCACCTCTGACTCAGCACCCACTACCCCACACCACCCAGTACACCTCCACATACCCTCACTCACCTGAACAGGTGACAGGGCTAAGATCCACTCCTTGATTGGAGACATGTCTTGCTGGTGGAACTGGTGACTGCAATATGAGAAACTAAGGTAAATATGTTTCAATGTATTTCAATGGGGTTTTCAACTTTCACCCTTAACATGGCAATTTTTGCAGAATTTGACACCAAATTTTAAACATGGCCTTTTGTGTGCCCCACCTCATTGGCAATGTCAGTGCAATTTTGGAAATCTGCCCTTGGCAAAATCATTTTTTGGGTGTGATTTGAACATTTTTACTGTGTTTGTTCATGAGGTGGTGTTATAAGAAGGCTATGTTGAAAATTTGGGGTCACAATATGTAAGAATGGCAAAGTTATGTGCATTCATTTAAATGTAACTATGTTCGTTCATAAGTTTGGTAATTTTTAATATTTTCACCCCACATTTTCAACAAAGCCATTTTTTACATCATCTCATGAACATGACAGCTGTCATGTTTCAAATCCTGACTGAAAAGTGTTTTTAAACCTGTAGAGTGGAATGACATTGCTGTTGCACAGAATGATGTTTGTGCGGGGATTCAAAAATTCACAGGCCAGTAGCAGCAGGCGTGGGGTGTGCCTTGCTGTCGTCAACCCTAATGCTCACCCCATTCTTATATACTGTGCCAATCTCAGCTTGCTTTCTCATGGAATAAGGTGAGCCTTAGTGCTGCGAACAGGAAGATGCACTCCATGCTTGCTGCTGCCTTCAGGGTGGGGTGGGGTGTTAGGGTTGGGAACCCTAACACCACATTTCCTTACTTTTGTTGCCTTAACCTAACTAGTGCATTGACAAAGTTTTTGCAAAGTATATATATATTTATATATATCTATGCAAAAACTTTGTTACTACATCAGTTAGGGTTCTTCCACAGCTGAATAAAGTGAGGCTCTCGATTTCTTGTCTTACTCCTTGCATTCCTCATTCCCACCCCCACCAAATAGTATCGAGGGGTGTGCATTGGGGTTATTGGTTCCTTACTCTCACCCCATCCCATGTGTAAACAAGCTGAGGTGGTGCAGTGCAGGAGAATGGGGTGAGAGTTGGGGCCAATGCCAATGCACACCCCAATGCCTGTTGGTGGGGGTGGGTGGGTGTAAGGGGTGGGAACCCTAAAATCTAATAGAACAATAGAAAACACTGTCCACAAAATGTAAACTGCACCACACAATATCTCCACAAAAAATATATTGTCTGACAGGTAAACACCTCTATTAACATCTACAGGACATGCCGTCAACACCCTCCAAATTTCAAGTAAACAGTCCTAACCATGTCCAAGATATGACATGTCAAAATTTGACATTTTCATTCATCAGAGTGGAACAGTTCCACACCTGTTGACATTTAACACACACAACTGAAAACTACATCCATGACACTAAGGCTAGGTATCCTATCAAGTTCAAGCCACCACCACAAGCAAAATGCTGTCCGCAGAATGTAAATTGCGCCATGCCATATCTCCACCCAAAAAATATTTTCCAACATGGAAACACTGTAATTTATATCCACAGGACATGCCGTCAACACCTTCCGAATTTCAAGTGAAAAGACCAAACCATGTCCGAGATATAACATTTTAACATTTGAGATTTTCATTCGTCAGACTGGCACAGTTCCACATCTGTTGACATTTAACACACACAATGACTGAAAACTACACCCATGACACTAAGGCTAGGTATCCTATCAATTTCAAGCCACCACCACAAGCAAAACACTGTCAGCAACACATAAAGTGTGTCACGCAATAGCTCTGCAAAAAAATTTTTTTCTGACACATAAACACATAATTCACATCTACAGGACATGCCGTAAACCCTCCAAATTTTAAGTAGAAACACCAAACCATTTCCAAGATATTCAATGTTAAAGATTGATAAAAGTTCCCTATCTATTCCATTACAAAAAAAATCTGGCCATCTAGTCCTGCCCTTGTGATCAAAGATGGTGATCAAAGAATCTTACGATCAAAGAATTTGCAGGTTCATGAACAAAGAATGAAAAGTCTAATAAATCAAAAAATTGATAGAGTTGCAGTACACCACCACCATGGTTCACCAGAAGGAATCCCCCAGAGTAAAACCCACCCTCATTTTACTTCCTAGGACACCCCTGGGCTGAGAAAATTTATTTTTAAATTGGACCATCTTGTCCCTCACTCACGATGCATGATCACTATCAAAGAATCTCACAATCAAAGAATTTGAAGGCTCGCGATCAAATAATTTGCAGGCTTATGAACAAAGAATTAAAAAGGTGAAACGCAAATTTCTTCACTGATTTGAACGGACCCTCCTGAGCAAAACCCACCCTCATTTGTGTCCCTAGCCCACCCCTGAGCAGAGATATTTGTGTTTTTAGGTTGCGATGCAAGATCGCGTTCAAAGAATCTCACCATCAAAGAATTTACAGGCTCGCGATCAAAGATCGTTAGTGAGCCGCAAATTAAGATTTTAAAAGCTTATAACTCTATTTTTTGAACAATTTGGATGAAACCAAAGGCATGGATCAATAAATTGGAGCCCCCTGAGTAAAACTCATCCAAGTTTTACTTCAGAAGTGACCCCTGAGCCGAGACATTTGTGTTTTTCCAATCGGAAAACTAAAAACAAAATGGCGGACATTGTGATCAAAGAATTTTAAAAATCCTCGGGGACAAACATTCTTGAACCATGAGGCTGCAAATTCTTTGACCGCCAGGTGGGTCCAGTTGGCCAGAACACCATTCTTTGATCGCAAGATATACTTATAAATTTTCCCATTGACTTATATTGGGAACTTAAAGTGTCATAACTTTGAATGCCTTAATATTTTTTCACCAAACATAAAGCGGCATGTTCAGCCACCAAAGCTCTTTCAAACAAGCTATCTCACAGAGCACCACACCACATGACGGCTGTGCAGGACCACATTCTGAATCCCAAAAGGTGCCTTCAAAAATGGATAATTTTGCATTTTTCAGCTCTTTCATACACAGAAACCATCACTCCGACTGAAATGCAATTTGACAAATCAAGAGACCTACCATGCCCCACTATGTTTACCAAATTTCAGGCAAATCCATTGAACGGGTCCAAAGTTATTAATGCCCAAACGTTTGACTTTAGTATGTACAGTAACTGACCGCTGAACCCTACCACTATATATATATATATATATATATATATATATATATAGATAGATAGATAGATCTCTCTCTCTCTCTCTCTCTCTCTCTCTCTCTCTCTCTATATATATATATATATATATATATATTATATATATATATATATATGTGATAGATAACCCACTCCAAGGTGTGTAGTCGCACTCTGATATATGCATGCCTTG
The DNA here is from genome assembly GCA_016271365.2 of Neoceratodus forsteri. Lineage (NCBI taxonomy): Eukaryota > Metazoa > Chordata > Ceratodontiformes > Ceratodontidae > Neoceratodus > Neoceratodus forsteri. The sequence continues at coordinate 952,391,171 of CM057454.1, read as the reverse complement.
GTGTGCGTCGTTACATATGAGGCTGCAGGCCGAGTGCATCAACCACCCAAGGTGTGCATATATCAGAGCATGACCAAACACCCTAGAGTGGATTATCTATCTCATAAAATGGTAAAATTGTTTTGGAGGGGGGGTGACAGTGCAGTTGTGCTGTAGTGCTCTTATATATACACGGTCATGTGATATGTTTTAACCAACCAGCAGAGATAATTTTTCCTATCCATTTTATAAATATATATATCTCAATGAGTAAGTAAGCTAAGATGAGTACAGACTAAGAGAATGGGGTGAGCAATAGTGTTCACAACCCCAAGGTACATGTTCCTGCATGTAGGGTGGGGGTGTGGGGTCCTAGGGTTGGAAGCCGAGGGTGAGGGATGGGGTCTTAGGGTTGAGAACCCTAATAAGTCATTTCCCAACTTTTGATGCTGGAACCCTAATAGTGCATTAACAAAGTTTTTCCAAAGAATATACGTATGTGTGTATATACAGTACATATATATATATATATATATATATATATATATGTGTATATATATATATATATATATATATATATATTAGTGTTGTGACCTGGATATGATTAATTGTGTTCTCTTTGTTAATATTTTTTCTGCACCTCTCTATACTATGGTTCTTGTTTTTGGTTTGTTCATTTTGTTTGTGATTATAAATAAACAAACATGACAAAACCCACTGCTCTTTTCAAGAAGTGAGCCAGGATCTTTTTTTTTTCGGTAAAGTTTTTATTGACTTTTTTCAACTTTTGAACATACATGTACAGTATATTGATGTTGCATAAGACAGAAGACAGATCTAATAAACCATATTTAGTACCCTACTTGCATACAGGTCACACTTATGCATACTGTACATAGATTGAGGTACATTAACAGCACATACATCAACAACTACTAGATATTGCTTGAGGATCAGATATAAACATACTTAAAATGAACAAAGATAATGAAATTTGGCATTAATCATGTGTCTGACCACATCCTTATTGGGGAATGAAGCTCAAGTACACATATGTCTCCGACTATGTACCTAAATATTATATTATATGTCAGTGTATAAACAAATGAGTGGAGACCATACCAGATGGAGGTAAGGTATGAAATTAATCCTGCCAAGTGTTACATCTGGAGCTACTCATGGACACAACAGCTACTGTGCAACTGATACTCTGCGGTTCTGATCTATTGCAAATCCAGGTATAACCAGAAGGGAAACCTGAGCTCACTAGATAGGATACATATTAAAAGGGAGAATGTGTGGGAGGAGTGGAGGAGGGCCTGAGAAGAGAAGGGGTACCATGGATGAGTGAAATTACAGCACAACTGCAGTAAATGTAGAGTCCAGGACTCATTACACTTACGAGGCAACCTATAGCAACATATTGGATTCAGCAGAAGTTTACTAAACACAAAAAGTTTCTACTGTGCTTTGCCAGGGGAGAGAGTAGAGGTAAGCATGCAGTATTCACCTGTTAGAAGAGAGGGCCAGCATCCTCAGGGGTCTCATAGCCAGGTAAGGAGTCCACATTTTGATGTAAGTAGTCAGTTTCCCTATTGTAGCATGCTCCACCCTTTCATATTGAGCAGTAAGTTGTAGAAGCATGTCACATTCTTGTATGGATGGGGGCTCTGGGTCCCTCTAATGATACAGGATTGCCCTATTTGCAGCAGCAAGTGAACCATTCACCCAGTGTAACTGTTAAGGTGTCAGTCTTATGGATTCTGATAGGAGGCCCAAAAGTGCCAGGGTAGGATACCAGGCATCTGGAATGGGCATTAGACACCTACAAAACTTCTGCATTCCAGCCCAATATGTTTCAAGTGTGAGACATGTCCATAAAAGATGTGTAAGGTTGACTTGTGGAGAGGCACAGTGACATCCACAATATGCTATTAGCCAAGCCCTCTATAGCCAAATATCTGTAGGTGTTCTCTAGGCTCTATGCAATATCATGTATTGTGCAGTCTTGGCCTGTAGTTCTCTGTTTGCTCTATAAGCATTGGGGCTCCCAAGTTTCACTAGGTAAGAGGATGTCTGATTTGAGTGCCCATTTAGAAAGATAGAGACCTAGAAATGTAACGGCAGAAGGAGATTGAAAGTCCATCAAGTCTGCCCTTCAAATCCTGAGATCCTAGGTGGTCCTGGCTCCTAGCTGGCAGAGTCCCTGGCAGATTTGATTCTAGCACACTCCTTATCCCAACCCCTAGTGTAGTCTTTATTCCAACTCCTTTTGAATGCTGATATAGTCCATTTTTCTCAGAAGCCTTCTGATACTGGTGAGAGGAACTCCCTTTCCCTGAGTTGTAAGAATTTGCCAGTAAGGTGTTTAGAGGATTTCTGGGAGGTGATCTAGTTTTCAAGACGATATCTTATAGGAACAGTGGGTGTAAGTGAGATGTGTATTCAAGGGAGATCTTGGAACTGTAAATAGCTGTAAAAGGGTCATTCCTATATACACTGCCTTCCTATTTTAATTATTTATTATCCATCTTTGAATGTTTAAACAATTCAGTTATGACCTTTAAGATGAAATTAAAATGCTATTTATATGAGGAAAGTGACTGTAAATGCTCATCTTAATGTTTAATCTGAATATTTTGTATATGTCTGTTAAGGTTGTTTAGAAACTATGTTTGATTTTATTTTTGGTCTGTCAAATGTAATCATTGTGTATGTACACTGGTCAGACATGTACATGGGTCTTTGGCTTGTGGACTCTCCAGTTTAAACAAATATAACAAACAAACAAATACCTCAAGAATTGGGTGTTTTGTAGATCGTATGCTGTCTGAAGATCTTGAAATGTTTGAAGGACATCTGAAAAGTGGTGTTTAGGTCCCCAAATGACCACACCCAGTCTTTCCAAGGGTTTCACAATAGAGGATAACCATCAATGGTGAGATAGGGTTGTGCCATATGGGTTGGTCATGTGCTGTTTTAGAGTACCATCCAGAAAGGTTGGCATGCCTAGTCCATATGCACCTGGTAAACCTTGTACATAGGGACGATTTAGGGCCAAGTCATCAGTCAAGAATAAAGATAGCAATAGGTGTCAGCAGGTTGATCTGAGTGAGTTCAAAGTGGAACTACCTGGAGGTGTGAGAACAGATCTGTTCTATAGCAGAGGACCAACTGCCATGAGACCATGCTGTCATGAAAGAGTCTATGGTCAGGCAGGCCAAAGACCCCTTTGCTCCAATGGGCTTGCAATGTTTTCAGCTTTATTTTAGATAATTTTTTGTCTCAGGTAAAGGTGGACAACTTGGAGGACATCGCTTTGAAAAAGGTCCCTGGAAGAGACACCAAAAGACTGAACACTGTATACTGCAGTTTGAGTCATATGACAAGCTTCAGGGCATTAGTTTTGCCCGATATGGATAAGAGATGCCTCCCAGCTGCATGTGTCGAAGTCCAGTTTGCCCAGCATCCACAGTATAGTATGTTCGCTTTTACTGTGAAGGATTTTGAGGAACATATTTGGACACCTGAGCATGGATTCCAACTGAATTTTACCAGGAATATGCAGACAGTCTCATCCCCTGGTTAGCCATGGTTTTTAATGAAGCCTTGGAGGCTGGACATCTCCCCCCACCCTTTTCCCAATCTCTCATTACCTTGATACCCAAGAAAGGGAAGGATAGTATCTTGTGTTCCCAATGTTGTTGCATACCCATGCTTAATGTGGATGGGAAGATAGTTCATAAACTACTGGCTCACAAGATGAAAAGGGGTAATGGGACACCTGACACATCTAGACATGGTGGGATTCATCCATGCGCAGATAGAATCAGATAGCATTAGGTGGATCCTAGATCTTATTTGGAAGGCCTGAAACTTAACCCAGTCAACTGCCACCCTATCACTAGATATTGAAAATGCATTTGACAGGGTGGAGTGGGCATAGCTCTTTGATACCATGCAGAGGTTTGGCTTTGCTGAGGCTTTCATATCACTTGTTTGTCTACTGCATACCTCCCCAACTGCCTCAATATTAAAACATTTGTTCACATTACCCTGTTTTCCTCTGGATATAGGCATCAAACAGGGGTGCCCCTTTCTCCCTTCCTGTTCCCCCTCACAGTGGAGCCCCTAGCATATAATATTAGAGAGGTGGGGGCTTCCCTGGAATTATGGTTGGAGGTGTATTACATAAGATCACACTCCTCACCGATTATATTACTTTATTTCTAGCTGGCATTCCTAAGTCACTACAAACCCTCCATGCCATCATCCAGGAGTAGAAAACACAACAAGCCCACGCTCACAGTACAAGTGAGTGCTTTCCCAACAAAGATAGTGACTGAGAAAGCACAAAGGGAAGCACTCTGGCAAATAAATAAATAAAACACCAAATACAAGCTCAGTGAAACATAGAGTCCACAGCACATTACCCTAGTGCGTCATGTCCTCTCCTGGACATTTTGTATTTCCCCCAGACATAGATCTTTTTTTTTCTTTTTGCACTTTATCTATTGTAAGGGGGGGTAGCATATGAGGTTGGTGCCCAAAAGATGGCGCCATCTGAAATGGCGACACGATATGGGCGAAAGCCCAAAAGGTGAAGGGGCAGGGAGGGTGACTGGATGTGGGGTTGTGGGTGACCCTAGCGACAGGATGTCATTATACCTACACACATGCGAGGGGGGGTGAGCATGGCGAGCATGGCCTGGGAGGGGGTTGAGAGGATGTAGGGGGTGGCACTGCAGTCAACTGCTGAGCTGTGCCATGGCATCAGGGGTTGACCTCTGCTTCTGGTGCTGGGGTTCCAGGTTCAGGTCTGGGTCCGGGCGCTACTGTGTTTTTGTTGCACCTGGCCCAGAAGTTATCTTTATTTTGCTTTCTCCCCCCCCAACTTGCACCCCCCTGGAGTTGAGAATACTTAATTAGAGGGGTGCAGGGGCAAAGCTCCCGCTTGGCGAGGCACTGCCCCCCAACAGAAAGCAAAGTATAGAAATCCCCAATGCCATTCTTCCATGTGCTGAGGATGTCAGGGTGGTGAAATTGTTTTCAGTGCCCTGACGTTGCAATAATGCTAGTCGTCATTCGGTGCTCACTGTTATCACATAGAACCTAATAGGGGTGTTATGGGTCATTTTGGGAGCCTGTGGAAGGGCAAGGACCAGATAGAAATTGCTGTACTGTGCAGGGGGGAAAAAAGGTTTCAGAGTCATACAAAGCACTATAGTAGGTTTGGAAGACTGAATTTATAGGTTTAGTAGGGGATACCGGGAGCCCCTGGGTTATATGACTAAATGGAATGTATTTTGCAGTTTCTTGGGCTTGTAAACAGTGTGCCAGAAGTTTACTGGGTAGTTCATCCACATTCCAGTATAACTGGTTCAGGTAAAACAGTGCATACTTGGTTTTGCAATGTAAAGTATCTTCTATGGTGGCTCTAGCAGCCAAAATAAGCAGCTGTAAGGTGTCTCTTTGCTCTTGATCAGTCTGAGCAGGTATGAGACATTCATTTCCCCTAATGACAGCTTTCATTGCTTCCCACTGGATGTTGGCACTGGTTTCTGGGGTCTTATTCAGGGAAAAGTAGTCCAGAAACTCCATCCCCAACTATGTAACAAAGCTGGGTTGCTGCAGCAAAACAGTCTTGAATCTTTATTAATTTCTGGGGCCTGTGACCCTTCCCCATGTGAGGGACAGGATGACAGTTGCATAGTCTAAGATAAGAATGTTCCCCAATATTACCTCCCAGGCACAGTAGATAAGGTCAGAGGATGTGAAGATGACATAAATGTGGCTGAATGTATCATGGAGAAGGGAATAGTACATAAAGACGTGCTTGATGGGGTGAAGAGAGCACCACACCTCATGCAAGCCAGTTTGCTGATAGCTGCATAACATCTGAGTGGCTACAATATTCTTGTGCCTACTGCTCAGTCCTGTGTGATCTAGAGCAGGACCTAAAGCCAGATTGATGTCCTTTCCTATGATGATCCTTAATGACCCTCCCAGGAGTTCTGCCAGAACAAAGTTGCAGAATGTGGTATATGCATTGTTAAGGGCATATATGTTTCGTATAGTAATAGGTTCCCCCTGAAATGTACCCTCTAGTATTAGAATTTGTCAAGCATCTGCTTTTTCTGAAGGAAAGCCATGCCACATTGTAGTTCTGTTTTTATTTCGGGAGCACCTTGCACCACTCAGTGGGGCAATATAACCCTCTGGTATTCCAGGATATTAATTTTTAAAGTGTCATTTGTCACCATTATATCAAACGGTGGTAGTGACAATATACTGTAACACCTCCCCCCACCCTCACCACAACCACAAGTGCAGAAGAGAAGAAATTAACATCAAACAACAATAACTTTTCAGAACACGAACACTGAATTAGACTGCAGGTATTTCTATAGTTTGAGTACTATTCACTCACAACTTAAATGAAACATCTAACTACACACAAGCATATGAAAAGTTGGAAAAGTTAAATGTGAGAACAAAACAGAAATAAGGTACTACAGAATGATTCCTACTGCTTGAGGTAGACCAGTTACTGTCACTAATTGACAGTGTGGTACAGTGACCTCTGTTATATCCCTGGGGTGGCCAGTGTAGGTGTGTCCAAGGAGAATATACACAGTCTGAGGTAAAAACAGTGCAGTTTATTTTCAAACAGCTTTGACACCAATGGGCTGTGGTCACAGCCCCTTTAATAAGAGAAACAAAATACTACTTCTGTCTGGAGTTCTAACTAAAACACAATAAAGCCCTCACTACCTCTGGTTACCAGCAACTCTGGTTACTAGCCTCCAGGCTGTGTCATAAAAGTCCACTTACAAATACCACAGTACTTTCCAAAAGTCTCTGTAGCTTGAACTTTCCATTTGCAGCATAGCATCCAGCTTTCCCACGGGTCTCACTCTCTCTCTCTCTCCTGTGTTGCCTAGGTGGGTTTTATACACTGTCTCTACTTAACATAGACTGTAGCTGTATTTAAGTAACTTTCTACCTGGATGTTTGCAGAGTCTTCCCTATCTGGGTGCTTCCAGAGTTTTCTATGTTTGATTAGCTCTGTGTTTTATTAGCACCCTACCACTCTGCCACACATCCTCCCCCCCAGTTCTGCACCATGGGGACAAGCGGCCAATGCAGGGAAGCAGTGGACTCTGGGCAGGGCATCTGCATTGCCATGCAGCAAACCTGCTCTGAGTCTCACTTCAAGATAACAGGTTTCAGCAGCATTATTGAAATTTAATAAGCAATTTGGTGGTAATTCAGCAAAGCCACTCTTGGAAGCAACCAGATCAAAGTATACGCCTCTGGCTTTGTAGTTGTCTGACTCAGTATACAATTATACATAAGTCTGTAGAAATACCTCTTAGCAAACTTTACAGGCAATTGCTGGGTGTGAGTCCTTCTGTACCTTCCTGTTTAATAAAGGCAGAACTGGGTATAACCAGTCTGGCTGCAACAGCGACAATAAAACAATAAAGTTATTGGACCAGTCCTCTTCAATGTCTTTATAAGCAACATGGCAGAGGGACTGGAAGGAAAAGTATGTCTCTTTGCAGATGACACAAAGATCTGCAGCAGAGTTGATGCACAAGGTGGGGTAGAAAGGATGAGAAGGAACTTGGCAAGGTTAGAAGAATGGTCAAATATATGGCAGCTTAGATTCAATGCTAAGAAGTGCAAGGTAATGCACCTGGGAAACAAAAACCCAGGGGAAGAGTACACAATGGGAGGAGAGATACTAACAACAACAAAAATGGAAAGGGACCTGCGGGTAGTCATATCAGATGACCTAAAGGTGGGCAAGCAATGTGAGAGGGCAGCAAGAAGGGCTGGGGGGATATTGGGATGCATAGGAAGATGCATCCCCAGTAGAAAACAGGAAGTTATTATCCCTCTGTACAGACAGCTGGTGAGACCCCATCTGGAGTACTGTGTGCAGTTCTGGAGACCCAATCTCCGCAAAGACATAGACAGGATGGAAGCTGTCCAGAGGAGGGCAACTAAAATGGTGCAGGGTCTGCACAGGAAGACATATGAAGAGAGACTTAAGGAGCTTAATATGTATAGCCTCGAGGAAAGGAGGGAGAGGGGGGACATGATAGAAACTTTCAAGTACCTCAAGGGAATCAACAAAGTCCAAGAGGGTAGCATCTTTCAAAAAAAGAGGTGTGCAAGAACAAGGTGGCACAATTTGAAGATAGAGGGGGCAGCTCAGAGGTAATTTAAGGAAGTATTTTTTTCACAGAGAGGGTTGTGGATGCATGGAACGGCCTTCCGCAGGAGGTTGTGGAGTCAAAAACAGTGGTGGAATTCAAGCATGCATGGGACAGTCATAAGGCAATTCTAGGGGTGGGGGTAGGAAGAAGTAGGCTGCTGGTTAACTAGGATCTGCAGCTTATCTAGTAGGCAGGGAAATGGGCAGACTGGGTGGGCCAAGTGGTCCTTATCTGCCGTCAAATTCTATGTTTCTATGTTTCTATCAGGCTCACTAGATTATATAAAAGTAGACTACCAGCACAATGACTTGCTGAAAAACATAAATGGCAGCAAACAGATTGAAAACATCAGCCTGGCCTACTAGTATTGAAAAAGATCTCGAAAGCTTTGGCCTACAAGGCCTGAATGATTATGTTAGGAATGGCATCATGCTTAAACTCAAATATAAGAATTATGTTAGAACAAGGGTAGAAAATACAGGATACAGGACCTACAAGATGATCTGGAAAAGCTAGGGAGGTGATCCAGGATCTGGCAGCTTGACTTCAATACTAAGAAATGCAAAGTTATGCATATTGGAGCCAAGAATCCCAGGACAGAGTTCTACCTGGGTGGAGTCTGAATGTCTGCATCAGAGGAGGATAAAGACCTGGCAGTGATAATCATTAGTGATCTGAAGCTCTCCACGCAGTGCAAGAAAGCAGCAGCAAAGACAAACAAGATGCTGGGATGCATATCTAGGGGGATCAGTAGTAGGAGAGAGGAGGTTATACTGCCCTTGTACAGGTCCCTGGTAAGGCCTCATCTAGAGTATGGAGTTCAGTACTGGTGCTCACACCACAAAAAGGACATTAACCTGCTGGAGAAGGTCCAGAAGAGGGCTACAAAGATGATAGTTAGTCAGCAGGGTAAGGCATATGAGGAGAGGTTGAGGGCACTGAACATGTACTCCCTGGAAGACAGGAGAGAGAGGGGGACATGATTGGGACCTTCAAGTGCTTGATAGGGATAAATAAGGTGGACACAGAGAGTCTCTTTAAGCTGAGTGTCAACCATAACATGAGGGGGCACAGTCTTAAGCTGGAGGGTGGGAGGTTTAGAAGGGAGGTCAGGAAGCACATCTTCATAGAGAGGGTGGCGGACACTTGGAATGCACTGCCAGAAGAGGTGATCTCATTGAAGACTGTGAGCAGCCTCAAGAGAGGCTGGGATAGACATAGGAGGAAGGTAAGAATCACGGAAGGGAGGATGGGAGGAGTGGGGAAGGAGGGCAGGGACAGTAGCTCAAGCTGTGGACCCTGTAATACGAGCAGACTAGATAAACCAAATGGCCTTCTTCTGCTGGTTTCTTCATATGTTCATATCAGTTACAATATGGACCTAGCTACTACTAATAAATTAAAAATCTCAGGTTGGCTGGTCAAAAACAATAATAGGCACCAGTATAGATTCCATCTTGATGTCCTAATGAACCCAAAGAATAGAAGATTACTACTTATAAGATAGAGTATTTTAGGAGCAACATCATCTTGGCGAGATATCAAAGACTAAAAGATCCTACTGCAGCTACAGTATGTGTTCATGCCTAAGACCTGAAAGAGAGAATTTGAACCATGTTATGTTCAATTGTACTTCATATGTCAGACCCAGACAAATGTATCTAACTCCTATTTGGAACAAGATTTCAACACAGGATACAACTGCCCTATTAAACCTAATGTTTACTGTAGAAGATGCTTTCATAATAAAGTAGCAGAGTATCTTGCATGTATAAACAACATTTGACTAAAAAATAATATTATAAATTTCAGATCATATCTACTCAAAAAAGAACTGGGTCTCACATACAGAACAAAAAATGATAATGCCTGCTCAATTTATCCTGTTCCCAGATGAATGACAATGAATGAGATTTTATGATATGGTTATACATCGTGCCTAATGTATATTCTTTAAGGTTTAATGTCAATATAACTTAAAGAAATTGTATATGACATTGTCTAAGACTCTGATAGACAAATATGATCATGTTTTATATATTTGAGAAATGTTAAAGCTGTTAATTGTTATGGCTGTGGATGGAGCCTACAGCCATCTTGCTATCTGTACCATGAACACAGAGTATCGTGGAACACATTTTTTGGACTTTTCAATGTATCCTTCTACATCTACAAATCACTATGGCAACTAAAAAAAATAATCCCTTCTTTCTGTTTAGAATGTTGGAGACATAAGTTCAAGCTGCTTATCAGATGGCCATTAGGAAACTGAAATAGACTGTTAAATATTGGTTGCCTACTAAACTGGAGATTTATTTACTCCCTTCGAAATGCAGCAGCTTGCACATTTAAATGCCTAGCATTTAAACATTTTTTGCTATTAACATCAGTTGGGCATGCATATCTTTCATGAAACATTCATACTTCAGAAATGTTACCCTTCCCAGCAAATTTATAAAGACTGTTTTTTAACCTTTCAAGACCTATCTGATAAAATGTCAGGCCTTCAGTGAACTACACAGACTAAATATAATAAATTTCTTTTTGACAGGAATGCCTGTGCCTGCTTACCAAATGTAACAGATAAGAGCTACTGAGATATCATATAGTAAGAGTGTGTGTGTGTGTGCTTGTGTGTTTGTGGGAAGAGTGGAGAAACAGTCAAATTCCTAGCAAGGGAGACCTCATCTAATGAATTAACTGCTGACAAACCATGGTTAAGAAATTCATCTGTATAATTATCTGATTCCTTATGTTCTCATATAGAGTTATAAAAAGTCTAAACAACTGAGAAAGAAATTTGTAGAGGACAACAGTTGAGTTTTTCTTGTGTTTTGGACCTCCAACTCTAGGCTGTGGAACATAAATGTATTGTTTGTGGTTGGACTCAGCAATTTAAACAGTTAGAAGGTCTGAACAGTAAAATTTGAATTTACAGTATTAGTAATCGTGTATAATTTCTACAAATAAATTTGAGGACTGATAATAATGTAGCCAGGGTATGTGTTAACTTGCTTTGCTCTCTCACATGTAGTAGTAGTAGTAAATACTTTATTCTGAAAATTCAGAAAAGGATAGCCCAATTGAGCTGAGTCTAATTTTCAATGGGTTCCCAATGTATAAAACTAATAGTTACATAGAATATGTACATAAATACAAGCATAGCAAATACAATATGCAACCTGTATCAAAAGTCACAATACTGTACATGACAGACATGTAGATGCTTTCCAATTAATTACAACAAACTTTAGGCATTTCAGCACTTTTTACAAGCCATATCTTATTTGATGCCAAGATGGAAGAGATATTGACTTGACATATAATGTGCTATTTTTGAGAATGAAAGAGATCATTCCATTTATAAGAGGAAAATGATTGTTTAGATACATAGACACTATCAGCAGAGAAGGGTCTATTACCCACCCAGTCTTCCCATTTGAGCCTATAAGTTTCCTTTATGTTTTTCTATATTATTATTTTTATATTTTTGAGAAGTTTCATGTAGGTTTGATATTATTCCTGAAATGTCAGAGATCTTCCTGGGTAACTTGCAAGATACTGGTATATAACTATACCATTTACAAAATTCCTGATCAAACAACTGGAAACAGAAGACTGTTTTTTGTCATTTTATAATATGATGTATTGAGTGTGTATTTACTAAGTTGCTGGATCAGGGCCTTGAAGAAAATAATAAAATTTACTTAACTCATTCAAGATTCCATCAGGTGGACAGAAAAAAGTCTATAAGAATTTATCCGAAAACCAACAACTATAAGATGCAAAAATAGCATTTGCATACATATACAGTATATATATATATATGTCTCTGTTTGCAATAAATTTGTTTATAAGCATTACTAGTATCTTTTGAAAGTGTCAGACTTTTGATTACTAATTTTGAATACAGTTCATGAACTAATGAATGTAATATTTATTTCATATAGTCCCACATTGTGCCCTGTGCATACCATGTAAATTCAAATTATTCCAAGTCCATCTTGACATGTAATACAGAGCTCTTTTCCTGATAAAAGACTGCTGATTTAATAAATAAAGAACAAAGTCATAAATAAGGAACCAGTGACTTATGAAAAAATCTACAGGGATTTATACAGGGATTTGATTTTGCCACTATGGGAAAAAACACAGGAAAAATTAGGGCTTCTTACAGGGAAATGGTTATTTGGATCTGAGAGCACTGAATATTTGTTATCCTATATTTTGTATCCTGGATAGGGCAGGGGAGATGCTACATCTCATTGTCATAGGGATCTTCATTTACACATTATTTGTATTGTATTTACTCAGGCTGTCCCAGATTAGATGCAATATCTTGTTTTCAGTGGGGTCATGAAATTTTACCATTTTTATAATGTATTTATTCAGGATACCTAGTCCAGGGCCCCCGTATTCAAAGGAGATGCACAGCACATCCTGGCAGAAAAGGGAGATGTGCTGTGTAACTCCAACAATGAGCAGCAGTTTGATATTCAGATGTGCGGGATGCACCGACTGTAAGGGAATGGGCCAGGGCACACACAAATGGTATGCCGTGCAAGTAAAGGGGGCATTCCCATGCATATGCCATGCTGCAGCATATTCAGTAGGAATGAGCCCCTCACAGTCCAGAGCACTGCTGCCCACAGTTAGTCCATGAATAGCTGACCTAACCCTGCCAGCCACCCACAGGTGGGCTCCATATATTCCCCCAGGTGCATAGCAGCTTGGCAGTCCTGGTGGACTAGAGATACTCCCATTCCATCCCCAATGTATCCAACTCCATCCCTGAAGAGCTCCATAATGTAGAGTCCCCCCAGACATGATCACACCAGAGGAAACCATGGTCCACACCCATAGCGTAGAAGACTCCCACCCACCACCCCTGTATGCAGACACCCTCACTCCCCCCATACACGACCTGTTGATAAGATTGGCACTGCCCTGCACACCCTGCCATGGCCAGCCATTGACTGCTCTGAACCCGAGCTGGGGACCTGCACTCTGGAATGATCCAACTGATTGTACCATGCATTGGGGCACCATGCAAGCTGCAGACCCACCAGTGTATGCAGCCATGTGTATGTCCCTGGCAAACCGTAAGAGGGAATTTACATACCTCCAGTGCATGCCTTGCTGATTCTGTATCTCCCTGCTGTCCTACACCACTGCATGTCCACACTCACCCCCATTTTCCCTATGTAACATGCCACCCTCCAGACTGCTAAGGTATCCCGGGTGCCATGGGGTGTGGTATCCTGCAATGCCATTTGCAGTGTACACTTCAGGTTATGGATAGTTCATCTGCAATTCCCCAATTGTACAAACAAATGGGAGGTTAGCTGTAACATGCCTGTTTTGGGACCTGTTTGAGTGGTTACAACATTGGCCATCACCCGCACTGAGCAGTGCAATGGCACCAGGATAATGGATCTGCATGTGAGTGCCTGAGGTGTATGGCCACGGGGCGTTATTACCCACCACAACTCATACTTATGTATAGCACAGTCCAGCATTCTACTGCAAGTGCTCCACCACCCAACAACACAGTGGTACAATCCCATCACAGAGCTAGTCATCACAATGGGATGGGCTGGGGGGCAGGTAGTGGGGTGTCTGTACACTGTTGAGGGGCAGTGGGGACCACTACACTATGGACATGGACTGTAGGTGTATTCAGGTGCAATCAGGGATGGCATCAATGTCCCTACAATATGGAAACAATAGAACCTGGACAGCAATATGTTCGGGGCTGGTGGAACAGGTGGGGGTGCTACTTTACCACCAGAGACTTAAGGGCCTGTCCCAAATGGGAGCAATTGGGGTTGGATCTTGGGGGTGAGAGCTGCTGTGGTGCATTCATCCCCATGCCAACATGCAAATGGGCTGGTAATGAGGATGCAAAAGGCCCCTTTGCACTCTGCATGCTCAATTAGTTCATTTGCATTTCCGGGCTGAATTTCACCTTAGGGGGCTGTGGCGCATACCAGTATGTGCAATGCATTCCCCCTGAAAGGTATTCAGTTGGGGTCACCCTGGATGCACCTGACTTGGCAGCAGCCTGCACTGTGACTTCCATCCAGAGTCACATTTTTAACCTGTACAATGAAGCCCACCAGGATGAAGCACAGTGTCACAGGTTTACTGCATGACAAAAGAGATTAACTCTCATCAAAATTGCATTGTTTGCTGTAGTAACTCTACTGCAGAATTCTGCAGTGCTACACTTCATCCTGGTGGGCTTCACTGTATGCACACCCTGTACCAGTGGTGCATTCTCTTTGAATATTATATCAGTGCCGACCATGTACCCTCTTTTCACAATGCATCGTTCTGCTCGTGCATTGGTCTGGCACTTAATATGTCCCCCCAGATGTAAAATATTGTTTTGAGTACATTCTGACTTTACACGATGCAGCATAATATTGTGTAGATGTAAAGCCCCACTAAAAATAAGATGTCATTTCTTCTGTGAACTATCCAGGCTAAATAAATAGCAATCAGCAGGCATATTCTAGGAAAACACATTGTAAAAATGTGTAAAAGGAAGACCACATTGAAACTGCCTCTCCGCAGATCTGCATTGTGCAAATTCTTTAGAAATAGTGGGTAAAAGCATCCCAAAGGATCTCCACAGCCATGTTGGCTCTGATCAGAACTTGTTGTAAGGGTTTCAGCCAAACAACTAATAATCCTACACTAAACTGGACTACTTTAAAATGAAATGGTTGTTGGGACAGAAACTACCTGGTAACCCTTGCACTTTTCTCCTGATGCTTGTGTATCCATTTTAGGGGAGCATGATCTGTAATCAGCGTAAACACTCAGTTTAGTAACTAGTATTTCAATGTCTCACACCCATTTGACTGCTAGACATTCTTTTTCTACTGTTGTATATTTCTGATCTCTGGGTGGCAGTTTATGACTGAGATATAGGACTGGGTGTTCCTCCAATTGGGATTTTCAAGTTATTCCTTTGGGAAAAGGGCAATCCTCAACATGGCCCTTTGGCTCTCTTGGCTTGTACAATACCTATGATACCTATAGCATAGCTGATATCTGCCCTCTTAACTTTGTTGAACTGGGAATGGTCTGTTAGATTCCCTGAAACTCAGGTAATTGCACACCCTGAATCTTCCAGGGTCACTGTTGGTTTTCCATTCACTATAACAGGAGTCTGAAAGACATGAATATGATCAGCCACCACAACTAGACGCATTAACTCACAATAATCATTATCTGTTTCCCTCATCCTACACTGCGTGGGTTCTGGGTTATTAGGACAGTTGGCTACAATGTGCCCTAGTTCCCCTCACTAAAAGACATTGATAAGGGGTTCTGGGCTTAGTTCCTCCCTTATTGTCCCTTTTGTTAGGAACTCCAAATCCTTGCTCAACTTCTGGCCGCTCTGCAGCACCCCAACTCTTAGTCTCACTTTTACCAGTTCTACCATAGCTCCAGGTCCTTGGGCTTGGGGGTCACCCCTGGGTCTGAGACAACTCTGTTGTTGTAGTTCTCCAAAGTTCTCTGGTAGCTAAGTATTGCTTCACTAAGGTTACCATATCATCATATGTGGTGAGGTTGGCCTGTCCCATGCACTCATACAGATCAGGTGGAAGTCCATGAAGAAAACAATCCAGCACCAACATTTCTATGATCTGGACTGGGTTGTTGATTTCTGGTCTTAACCACATCCTGGCCAGGTGGATCAAGGCAAACATTTGTGATCTGGGGACCTTCCCCTCCTGGAAGCTCCAGTTGTAGAACATCTGAGCCCTCACCATTGGAGTTACTCAAGTGGTTGTAAGGATCTTCACTTTCAGACAGTCATAGTCTGGTACTGCTTCTACCTCTAAGTCGTAATAAGCTATTTGGGCTTCACCCAGCATGAATGGTGCCAGGATGCTGACCCATTGAGAGAGGGGCCAGGCTTCCTGAAGTGCAGTTCATTCCAAGAGCATCAAGTCTGCTGCCATGTCATCCTCAGTTGTAATTTTCTGCAGGCATTGGCTCACCCTGACTGGTCATAGTACTTCATTATATGGCACTATAGGGTCTGCTTGACTCATACATTGTACTGCCTCTCTGAGGACAGCGGAGACCCTGATATCCTGGGTAATTAGCAAATGGTTAGTCTCCTGCAGTGCTCAGTTCATTTCCTGCTGCACAGCTGTTGATTGCAACAAAGCTTTCACAACCTCTTCCATTTCCTTAACACATAAGAGGGCCGAAGAATCCTACTTCACATGACAAATGGGGTAGAGTGACCTCTGTTACATCCCTGGAGTGGCCAGTGTAGGTGTGTCAAAGGAGAATATACACAGTCTGAGGTAAAAACAGTGCAGTTTATTTTCAGGTAGCTTTGTCTCCGCCTGACTGGGGTCACAGCCCCTTTAACAACAGAATTAAAATACTACTCCTGTCTGGAGTGCTAACTAAACACAATAAAGCCCTCACTACCTCTGGCTACCAACTACTGTGGTTACCAGCCTCCAGGCTGTATCATAAAGTCTACTAGCTAACACCACAGTCCTTTCAAAAAGTCTCTGTAGCTTGAACTTACCACTTGCAGCACAGCTTCCAGCTTCCCCCAGGTCTCACTCTCTCACTTCCACTCAGCCTCTCTCTCTCTCTCACTCTCTCTTTCTCCTGTGTTGCCTAGGTGGGTTTTATGCACTGCCCCTAATTAGCATTGACTTCAACTGTATTTAATTAGCTTCCTATCTGGATGTTTCCAGAGTCTTCCCTATCTGGATTCTTCCAGAGCCTTCCCTATCTGGATGCTTCCAGAGTTTTCTATGTTTGATTAGCTCTGTGTTTGATTAGCTCCCCTAGCACTCTGCCACCCCCCTGAGCTCTGCACCACAGGGACAAGTGGCCAATGCCGGGGGGCAGTTGACTCAGGACAGGGCATCTGCATTGCCATGTAACAAACCTGCTTTGTGTCTCACTTCAGAATAACAGGTTTCAGGAGCATTATTGAAATTTAATAGGAAATTTGCTGGTGTCTCAACACAGCCACTTTTGGAAGCAACCAGAGCAAAGTATACACCTCTGATGTTGTACTTGTCTGAGGCTTGGTATATAACCATACATAAGTCTGTAGAAATACCTCTTAACAAACTTTACAGGTGATTACTGGGTGTGAGTCCTTCTGTATCATTCTGTTTAATAAAGGCAGAACTAGGGATAACCAGTCTGGCTGCAACAGCAATGATAAAACAATAAAATTATTGGATCAGGCTCATAATAACATTAGACTACCAACTCAATGCCTTCCTGAAAAACATAAATGGCAACAAATAGGTTGCAAACAATCAGCCTGTCTTACTAGTATTGATAAAGATCTCAAACGCTTTGGCCTGTAAGTCCTGAATGATTATGTTAGGAAGGGCATCATGCTTAGCCTCAAATATAAGAATTATGTTAGAATGTATTGAAAATCTGGGCTGAAAGTATTTAAAATTCCCAAAGTTACAAGTGGGCATAGCAAAATTGCAACAAATGGTCATAACGTTAGCATTTTTTCACTTTTTGACCCCAAATTTTCAACATAATCTTCTTATGACCTCACTTCATAAACCTCATAAGGGAAAATGTTCAAATTGTGCTGAAATGCCATTCCACATCACTGGTGCAAAAACACATTTCAGACAAGATGTGAAAAATGACAGCTGTACTGGTCATAATGTGGTGTAAAAAATGGCGCTGTTGAATATTTGGGGTCAAAATACTAACAATTACCAAAGTTATGCACGTGCATAGAAACATTTCAATGAACTCTCATATCTCAGGCATTTTTAGGAATTTTTGACAAGGCCTTTTTGGAATCCCACATTATGAACACTGGTAGTGAAATTTAATTATTCAGTTCCAAAATGGGATTTTGTGCAACAACTGAAAAATCATCTTTCCAGGCATGATTAACAGAATGAGAGTGGCAGTGTTAATGAGGTGGATTCCCAAAATGTCCATACTGAAAATCTGGTGAAAAAATACTTAAAATGGCAAAGTTATGAACATACTGTAAGTTCAAAATGTCACTGAACTACATTGTACCGCACTTACCTTGATTCCTCAGTTCACGGTTTCGCTTTGAAGAGTGCATATGTGTCTCAGTCCACAGAAGATGACACTGTATGACATCTGGTGGTAAGCATAGGGTAAGGAGGGTGGGGTGGTGGGTGCTCAGTGGGAGGGTCAAGATCAGGGAGAGGGATGGTGGGGACAATGAGGGATCATTTTCTCTTTTTCAAGCTTTAAAAAATAGACATCGGGGGACTGTTTTCTTTTTTTACAGGCTTTCACTAAATAAATATTTCAGGACACAGGGGGTGGGCTCCACAGTGTCCCACACTGCTGGGGTGGGGTGGCCAACAATAGAAGAATAAGGGGATGGCATGATGAGGGTGGGGGTGCCACTAGACACCAGGGACTATAAATAAAATTAGGGGATTGCGATCAGAAGGTGGGGGTGTCATTAGACCCCAGGGAAAAGGGTGGCTCACAGCTAGCACTGCAGCCAGCAGCACAATTTCTGCTGAAGTTGCAGAAGTCAAGAAATTCCCAGTGTTCTCATACACAGAACCAGGGGAAGTGCTCCTCTTGCTAAGCTGGGCACCCAGGATTTTGGGTGCCTAGAAATCATATTTGTGTGCACAATGTTAAAAAAAAACAGAATCTAGTTAAATGGGTCTCATTTAGCTAGGTTCAGATGCTATTTTTTAAAAATCACAGCATTTTTATGTATTTTCCATGTCTGAGAGTGGAAAAAATCAACAAGATGGTGGTCAGCATGGCACAAAACCCCTTCTGTGCATGTGCCAGAAAACATTATCTCAAAATCCGTACTGTGAATGTGCCAGAAAACATTATCTCAAAATCCGTACCGTGAATGTGCCAGAAAACATTATCTCAAAATCCGTACCGTGCATGTGTCAGAAAACATTATCTCAAAATCCGTACTGTGAATGTGCCAGAAAACATTATCTCAAAATCCGTACCATGCATGTGCCAGAAAACATTATCTCAAAATCCATACCGTGCATGCGCAAGTCAAAAAACAGTAAATTTAAAGCCTTATAACTCTGGAACCCTTTGATATTTTTTCAACTGACCTGTCAAAGGCACTGCACTGGCAAATGACACATGTCCCCTGCAAGTCTGGGGGCCAAAATTATTTCCCATATTGGCTGTAGGCAAGAGCAAAAAAAAAAAAACAAATATGTTAAGTATGGGAAAAAAACAGTTTTTTTTTCTAAAGTTGACATATGAAGATCTCAGAAACTACACAAACTACCATCACAAGAATTTCCATACACCAAGACTTTGATTCTTAGACAACATATACACATTTTCAGCTCATTCCGTCAAAGAGAGTCAAATATATTAATGTGCAAAATTTGAGGTTTAACATTAAACAGGCTACTCAACCATAACTATAGGGGTGCTATTGCACCCCTATAAGCAATATAGTTACACACACAGACACATAGAATATGCCATATCTCTATTTCTCTTAAAAATATGCTATCTATTTTGTGAGTATTAAATCAGTCATTCCACTTATTATCAGAAACTGAGCTTCCAAGAGGAAATTCAAATGACTAAATTGCACATGCTTGTAGTCCATCTACCATAGATACTGTTTCTTTTTATTTGAATAGGAAAAGAAAAACATTGGTATGTGATTAGAAATGATATTTATAAGAAAGCATTATTTTCAAAGTAGTTTTATCAAAGTGTATACTTTTTTAGCCTAAATGTAATTCCTTCTTTACCTACTAAACTGCAAGAATGATGAAACAGAAATTGCTTCTCCATGTTTTTTTAAACATTATTGACTGCTATATACTTTTTATAAGACTGTCATCTAAACAAACAGACATTATTTGAGTACCTTGACTCCAAAGGTACAGTAGGGCAAAAATAAACGTTAACCTTACTGGATGGCATTTTCTTTAATGCCTATTCTTTGAAACATAACAATGTTTCTTATTGAACTTACAAGAAGAGAAATGTTTACAGTATATTATAACGTACTTATGGAAAAGGTTCTGCCACATATTCTTATTAACTTCTGTTTGTTATAACAATACATGAATTATTCGCATCCAGACTCTAAAGACCCTTATGAAAAAGGGGCATGTACTATGGATGCCTAATATCTTACAATATCTGATATGCTACATGTTACTTATTTGACTAATAGTTTCAGTTAACTTCAGAGCTCTTAATTACATAAGTTAACCAGATGAGAAATCAATTTTTAATGCTTACTATAAAATACATACAGCCTCAGTACTTAATTAGTTAATGATGCTCATTATTGAAGATTACCAACCGTGTCTCATCCACTTCTGAGTAAATTAATGTCTTTCTGAGATTTCATTAAATGGCAACATGACAAGGGCAGTGCTCATAAGGTCAGATGACCTTACCACCAGCCTTCATTATTGTAACATGATTATTTTGATTGACAAATAACTTGCAATACATTATGAGGAACAATTCATTGTCTGCTGCCTGTTTTAGTTAGTTCTTTTTAGTTGTGCTTTATTTGTCTGAGAAACATAAATTAGTTCTGACAATATGTTTTTCTCATTAGATTTATTGTTTTGTTTCTGTTTTTACAGTTCCCTAATAAGCATTCTCTTTAACAGATTTTCTGATAAAAATATGAGCTCTGGTTAATGTACACAACTTACTGTAAGTAGTAGTATGTTTACAGGTTTTTGGTGTTTTCTTTTCTGTCTTTATACAGTAGGTTAGAGAATATTGTTTGTCCTGCAAGTTTCATAATCTTTTTGAAGGAATTTAAAGAGCACCTTTCAGTTCCTTTTCTAAAATGCCCCTAAACCCAGCATGTACCCTTACCTCCCCTGCAGCTCCTGGATAACAAAATAAACATTTTTAAATCCATGGTTTTCAGGAGTAAAGAGATCATATTTTGGTTCTGTGGAGACAAACTGCTAATTTCTTCCACTTCCTGATACTTAGCCATGCTCACACACTGTCACGTTTCATGATGTAATAATCTGGAGAGTGCAGGGCACCCTCCATAGTGTATTATAGTGATGGATTTTTAAATGCAGTTTTATGTATTTTAAATGGACAGTTTCAGCATAGCAAAGTCTCTGCTCAGCTAACAAGGGACATATCCCAATATTCAGTGTTCCCTGAAGTATTTGTGATTTTTTTTCTTAAAAATTCCAAAAGTTCCATTTGACACAGTTGATTCTGGAAGTTCATTCCACATAGCCACTACTCATTATGATAACCAAGCTCTGCCCCCCTCCAGTGGTTCAAAACATTTATCCTCTCAATTTTTACTGTGATCTATGTTATCATACTGGCACTTCTTGAGGTGAACAGTAGTCCCAGGCACCTCCAAATATTCCTGTCCTGAAAGGCTCAAAGGGGATTCAGATTCACTGGTGACTAAGTTCCAACCTCGAAAGATGTGGGCCTATACAAAATGAATGTCATATATCCTTCTGTGAAGGGAACCTCAGTACTCAATGGGTGGTATAAATGTTACATGGATTAGCATTTAAACTGACAAAGGGGGAGCCTGTATTACCAATGAAGGGATAAATTGCCCTCCCCCACAGGTTCAGACAACAGAGATGGAGTGACTGGATGCTGAAAATTCCCTCATGGCATGGGAGCAGGCTGTAGGGAGGTGGGCAGGTGAAGGACAAGGGGATAGGAACAAAAATGCAGAAAGAGAGTTAAAGTGGACAAGAAAAGTTGGGAGAGCAAGGGACAAAAGGGGAGCTAGGGAAAGTCTCAGGAAGCATCACAGGCATAAAGTGAGGAAGGGAAGTTGCATTCAGGAAGGGCGCAAGGTTTGGAGAGATATGTCTGCCAATGCAAGAAATCTAGAAAATAAAATATCGGACCTGGAGGCCATCATAATGGAAGAGGACCTCAACATAGTAGCTGTAACTGAGTCATGGTGCACTGAAAATCAGGACTGGGATTTGGCCATACCAGAATACTCTCAGTTCAGAAAACTGGGGATGGGAGGAGGGGAGAAGGAGTTATCCTGTATCTGAGGAAGGGTGTCAGGGATATGGAAGTGCAAGGGAACCTAGAGGCAGTGGAAGGGCTGGTTGTGCTGTGGGTCACCCTGGAGACAGGAGCAGGGTCACTAATCACACTGGAGTGGTATATAGACCTCCAGCACTATGAAGGATTTAGACAAGGCATTAGTGGAAAACATCTGCAGGATGCTGAATAAGGGGGAGGTACTGTTGGTTTGGGACTTTATTCTCCCTAATGTTGACAGGAGCCTTCCAGTTGCATCTTCAGTTAGAAGCAGGGCAATACTAAACTTGTTACAGGCAGTATTTCATAGGCAACTAGTCAGTGAACCCACTAGGGATGGGGCAATACTGGACCTGGTGCTCTTTACAGAGACTGAAGCAGACATCACTGTGGGCAGTCCCTTGGTGACTAGTGATCACTGGACAGAGTGATTCAATATTAAGACAGGTACAGAAGCAAACAACATAAGGAGAAGGGTCCAGAGCAGGCTTGAAATTAATGGGAAACTGCCTTCAAAACAGTCTAGCAGTGGGGGATTGCCATGATGGGGTAAAAACAATGAAGAAAAATAATGGAAGGCATAGTGAAAGCAGCCATTTCCTTTGTGAAAGAAGTGAGTAAAATCAGAAATGAAAAAGGCCACTTACAGAGGGAAAAGTCCTAAACAGACTGGCAAACCTGAAAGTGGATAAGACCATGGGACTGGACGGGATACATCCAAGGGTGCTAATGGAACTCAGAGAGGAGCTTGCTGTACCACTGGCAGTGTTATTGAACATATTACTGGAAACAGGAGAGGTTCCAGGGAACTGGAGGAGAGCTGATGTGGTTCCGCTCCACAAGAGTGGCAGCAGAGAGGAGGCTAGCAACTATAAACCAGTCAGTCTCACACTGTTGTGAGGAAATTAATGGAAACCCTGTTAAAAGAAAAGCAAGTAGAATATTTTTAAACTAGTGGACTGCAAGACTGAAAACAGCATGGATTTACAAAGGGGAGGTCATGTCAGACAAGCTTGATCGATATCTTTGACTGGGTGACCAGGGAAATATATCAGGGGATAGCATTGTTCATGGTCTAATTTCACTTCATCATGGCCTTCAACACTGTATCACATAGGAGACTGATAAAGACAATGGATAGTCTAGGGTGGAAGCCAAAGTTGTAAACTGGGTAAAAAACTGGTTAATGGATAGGCAGCAGAGGGTGGTGGTAAATGGTACTCACTCTAATGAGGGAAGAGTTACAATTGGGGTGTCACAGGGTTCAGTATTAGGACCAGCCCTGTTCAACATTTTTATACTGTAAGTGAATACTGTAAGTGTATACTGTAAGTGACATTGCAGATTAACTTGAAGGAAAGGCATGCCTATTTACAGATGACACCAAGATCTGTAACAGGGTGGATATACAGGAGAGGGTAAAGAAAACTAGTAAGGACTTTAGAACACTAGCAGAGTGGTCAAGTGTATGGCATCTGGGGTTCAGGAGGACAGATTTTGGTGAGATGAAGGATGAATTCAGGAAAGCTAGGCAGGGATATGATGACATAAGGAAAGTAGTGGAACAGTGGGATAAGATAAGGGAAGCCCTGCACCTGGTGACGAACCATTGTGCCGGGCCCTGCAGCAAGAACAAAAGAAAGAGGAAACCACTGTGGTTCTCAAGAGGAGTAGCAGAGCTAGTAAGAGGAAAAAAGATGGCATTTCTGAGGTAAAAGGCAATACAAAGCAAGGAGGACAGGCAGGAATACTTGGAAAAATGAAAGGAAGCAAACAAGGCAGTAAGGGCAGCAAAGGCTGAAACTGAGGAAAAGCTAGCTAAATCGGTGAAGGAAGGAGGGAAGGCATTCTTTAGGTATATTAGCAAGCGAAGAAAGATGGGGGAAGGATTGTGAGACTTATGGTAGAGGGAGGCAGGGTAGTGGAGGAAGACATTGTCAAGGTGACCATCCTCAACAAATACCTCTGCTCCGTATTCAAAGAAGAAGACAATGGGGATAGTCCCCCATTAATGGAAAAGGACACAAAGGCAGAAGGGCTGAACATTAGACCTTTTTCAGAGGACAGAGTAAAAACAGCACTAGAACAGCTTAGGGTGGATAAAGCTATGGGGCCTGATGGGATACACCCGAGGATCCTAAAAGAGCTCTGGGAGGAACTGGCTAAACCTCCGGCTAAGCTGTTCAGTGGATCACTAGAAACAGCTGTTGGAGTGGAGGAGGGCACAAGTGGCACCCCTGCACTAAAGTGGTAGCAAGGAGGAGGCAGAAAACTACAGCCTGGTCAGTTTGACCTTGCTAGGAGGTAAAATGGTGGAAACCCTACTTAAGGAAAGGCTAGTGGACTACCTAGAGACAAGGGGGTTGCTGGACCCAAGGCAACACAGATTCACTGCAGGGAGATCATGCCAGACCAACTTGTTTGATTTTTTTGAGTGGGTGACAAAGGAAATAAACCAGAGCAGAGCAGTAGATGTGGCCTATCTGGACTTCAAGAAGGCCTTCAACACAGTCCCACACAGGAGACTAATCCACAAGCTGGCAAATCTGGGGGTAGGGAGAGAGGTGGTCATGTGGGTTAGAAACTGGTTGAGTAACAGAACACAAAGAGTGGTGGTAAATGGAGTTAGCTCACAGGAGTGATGGGTAACAAGTGGCATACCCCAGGGATCAGTGCCCGGACCAGTGCTGTTCAATGTTTTCAGAAGTGATATTGCAGAGTGTCTTGAAGGGAGGGTTAGCCTGTTTGTGGATGATACAATGCTATGTAACAGGGTAGATACACAGGAAGGTATAGAAAAAATGAGAAAGTCTCTAAAGAGGCTAAAAAACTGGTCCAAGGAATGGCAGTTAGATTTCAATGCAAAAAAGTGCAAGATTATGCACCTAGGGAGAGGGAATCCTAGAGTTGAGTATGATAAAGATGAGGTAACACTGCAGGCCACCACAGAGGAAAGGGGTCTAGGGGTAGTCATAGAAGACAACCTCAAAGTGGCTAAACAGTATGACAAAGCAGTTGGAAAGGCTAACAGAATGATAGGGTGCATAGAGAGGGGTATAACAAGTAGAAGGAGGGAAGTGGTGGTACCGTTGTACAGCTCACTAGTAAGGTCTCATCTGGAGTACTGTGTTCAGTTCTGAAGGCCCCATCTCCAAAAAGACATAGATAGGATGGAGACGGTACAGAAGAGGGCGACAAAAACGGTGTCTGGGATGCAGCATAAGTTGTATGAGGAGAGACTCAGATCTCTTAATATGTACTCCCTGGAGGAAGGGGGGACATGATAGAGACCTTCAAATATCTAAAGGGGATCAACAGGGTACCAGAGGGGAGCATCTTTTATACGAAGGGAAATAGCTGAACAAGGGGGCACAGCATGAGACTAAACGGTGGAAAACTTAGAGGAAACTTGAGGAAATTCTACTTCACTGAAAGGGTAGTAGAGAGATGGAACAGTCTCACCCAGGAAGTGGTGGGGGTGGCCACAGTTAGGGGATTCAAGAATGCATGGGATAGGCACATTGGAACTCTCAAGCTAGGGTGAAGGGAGGGCTTGTTGTATCTAGGGTACCTTAAGCATTAGAATGAGGGATAGGGCAGACTGGATGGGCCACAAGGCCCTTATCTGCCAGCAACATATATGTATCTATGTATATATAAAGTTCAAAATCATGCACCTGGGGCATAGAAACCCAAGAGCTGAGTATAAGATGGGGGAGGTTCTGTCAGTCACTAAATTGGAAAGGGACCTTGGGTTATAATATCTGATGACTTCAAAGTTGCAAGGTAATGTGACAAGGCAGTGGACAGGGCCTGTGGGTGGCTTGGATTCATAGTGAGAGATATCACAAGCAGAAGGAGGGAGGTGCTACTGCCACTGTATAGATCATTGACAAGACCACACCTGGAATATTGTGTAAAGTTCAGGAGGCAACATCTCAGAAAAGACATGGACAGAGCAGAGGTGGTTCAGAGGAGAGCAACTAAAACGGTACAGGGGTTGCATAAGAAACCATACAAGGAGAGACTAAGGTATCTCAACATGTATACCCTGGGGGGGAACATAAAAGAGACCTACAAGTACCTCACTAGGATGGAGAGGATACAGGTAGACAGCCTGTTTCAAATGAAGAAGTGCAACAGAACAAGAGGTCATGCAACACTGTTGGAAGGGGGGGAAATTTAGGTGGGACATAAGGAAATACTGCTTCACCAGCCTGCCACCAGAAATAGTAGGGGCAAAAACAGTAGAGGGTTTCAAACATGCATGAGATAGGCACGAAAGGATTACTGGTTAAAAAGGGGGTCACTGGAGACCAGTTAGGGTCTATTGAGATACTGAGACAGAAAGGTAGGGAACAAATGGGCAGACTGGGTGGGCCAAGCAGTTCTATTCTGCTGACAAATTCAGTGTTTCTATGTTTCTAAGCATAAAATGTTTTAGCTCACATCTCCTTTCCTCATATGTTTTCCTCCTTCTGGGTTCAGATCATAGGAATATCCTTTCTCTGGACCCCTTCCAATAACTTGATTTCCTTTTTGTTTTGTGGAACCCAGAACTCTTCACAGTATTCCAAATGTGGTCTCACAAGTGCTCCTTATGTGGGGTATAATCACCTCCCTATGTCTGCTTCTTATGTTTTTTCTATTCAGTCTAGTACCCTGTAGCATTTTTTGTCTACCTCTATAGAAAGAACAATGGGGGGGGTGGTGGTAATAGGATGGGATGGGATGTGATGGATTAGGATGGGATAGGTCTGAGGGTGACTGAAAGCAAGGGGAGAAGAGGGGAGGGGAGGGGCAAGATGGGATGGGATGGGATATGGCTGGGAGTGACAGAAAGCAAGGGGGAGAAGAGGTGAGAGGCAGTCCATCAAGCAGAGAAGATGGGAGGCATTTGGTCTAAAAGGAGGGGAGAGAAGCAGGAATGATGGACTGTATTGTCCCCTAATGCTAGAAGTCTCAGGAACAAGATGGATGACCTGCAGGCCATGATGGTTGGCAGAAAGGTGAATCTGGTGGCAGTCACTGAGATCTGGCTACCCCAATTCACCTGGCTATTTGCAGGTCTGTAACTGACAACTGTCTGTATTCTGTTCTTGTTGGTTGTCAATGATTGTTACTGTACCCTCCCCGGTCGTGCTTGAAAATAGGCAGGACTAATGCCTAAGGCACTTACCCAGTTACCAAAAGCTAATAAATAAATATCAATTCTGGGATCTCTCCATTCCTGGATATGCTCTGTTTAGATGGCACAGGAAGAAAGGGAAGTGGGAAGAGTGACACTATACATCAGCGAGGGCATTATTGCCTGTAGTTAGGACACTGAAGATGGAAATTAGAGGCACTGGGGTTTCACATCCAAATGGCAGAAGGAAGGAAAGTAAGGCTGGGTGTAGTTTATAGGCCACCAAATCAGGATGGGGAAAGGGACAGTGAGCTGGGTGCCAAGATCATGATAGCAGTTGAAAGGGGTGGGGTGGTGGTGATGGAAGACTTCAGTTTGGCCAAGGTGGATTGGAGTGTCTCATTAACCACCTGTGCTAGAAGTCGGCTGTTAGTTGACACAGTCCAGGATGCCTTCTCAGTTCAGGGGGTGACCAAACTGATATGGGAAGAAGTCATCATGGACCTGGAATTTACAAATGGGGAACATGTGCTGGACATCATGGTGGAGGAGCCCTTCATGAATAATGACAGTGAGACAGTTTGTTTCTCAGCTGTCATGGAGAGAAAAACACCAAGCACAAAGACAAAAGTGCTGGACTTCAAGAAGGCTGACAGTGGTAGGATGGGAGAGATTTTGAAGAGACACCTAACTAGCCTTGAGATAGATATGAATGTGGAACAAAGGTGGATAGTGATCAGGGAAGGGATCATGGCAGCCACTAACAAATGCCTAAAACAGAAGGGAAAGAAATCAAAGGCCAGAGAACCTAGTTGATTCAGCAAGTAGGTGAGTCAGGCAGTCAAGGAAAGAGGGCTGCATGTAGAAAGCACAGGAAGTCTCAAAACGACAAGGATGAGGGGTCTACCTGGACAATGCTAGTGAGTCTAGTAGGACAGACAGGCAGTCCAAGATCAGAAAGGAGCTACAAGTTGCAGAAGGGATTAAGGAGGAGGAGAAAGCCTTCTTTAGATATATTTCAGCTTATGTTTATTCTTATTGTACAAGATTAGTCAATGTTGGCAAACTGAACCCTCCCTCATATAAGTCGTCTCAAGGTCAAAGGTTCTGGACTTTTCATGTTATAAAATTGTGGGATGACTTGCCTAATGATATTTTAACTTGTAATTCGTTGTGTATTTTAAAAAAAAATGTTGAAGCAGCTTTGTCTTTCTTGTTCAACTTGTTTTTGTTATAATTAATCTATTCATCATTTGTATTGTATTGTATTGTTGTTGTTGTTGTATCTGGATTACCAATTAAAATGAGCATTTGATGCCCTTGGGTTTTCTACCCAGTAATCAAATATTAAATAAATTAAAAATATCAGCAAAAAGAGAAACACAGAGGTAGCTAAGCTGATAATGGACAGGGAGTGAGTGGATGGCAGTAAAGAGAAAGCAGAGGTGTTGAATGAATACTTCTGCTCTGTCTTTGTTAAAGAAAAAGATGAACCAGTGGCACAGGGGATGATGGTTGGAGGAAGGGAATCATGGCTGAGGACAGAATAATAAAGGACAGGATTAGGAAAAGGCTAATGTCCCTACATGTAAACAAGTGCCTGGGCCCAGATGGCATGTACCCAAGGGTATAAAGGTAACTGACAATGAAGCTGGTGGGTCCACTGATAGACTTATTCAGCAGCACTTTGGATATGTGATGATACAGTACTTCAGAAATGGAAGAACGCACATGTAGTGCCACTTCACAAGAATGGGTCCAGGAATGACCCAGGGAATTAGAGGCTGGTGAATCAGACCTCCATTGTGTGTAAGCTCATGGAGACCATTCTGAAAGAAAGGACAATGAAGTTCCTTGAAGTTCACAGGCTACAAGATGAGAGACAGCACAGGTCCATGTCTGGGAGGTCCTGTCAGACCAACCTGATTAATCTCCTCAGCTTGGTAATGGGAGTGTTGGACAAGGGTCAGGCAGTTGATATAATACATTCGGATTTTAGCAATGTATTTGTGTACCACACAAGAGGTTGATCATGAAGTTGGAAGACATAGGGGCAGGGAGTAAATTAACCAGATTGGTGGCAAATCAGTTTAGCAGTAGGACCCAGAAGGTGGAGGTGTTGGGGAGGGACTCTTAGGTACAAGGAAGGTTACAAGTGTTGTCCAACAGGGGGTCAGTGTTCAGATCACTGTTGTGTATTGTGTTCATAAATGACATTAGGGATGGAGTTAAAGGTATGACCTACCTCTTTGCAGATGACACCGAGCTCTGTGCGAGGGTCGACTCAGATGACAATATGTATGACTTGAAGGTAGATCTGCTAAGATGGCTAGGTGGTCAGTCATCCGGCAGATGGGGTTCAATGTGAATAAGTGCAAGGTCATGCACATAGGAAGGAAGACTCTGAGGGCCAAGTGCAGTCTAGGAGGGTCAGAGTTACTGAAACAGAGAAGGTGAAGGACTTGGAGATAGCTATCACTAGCAACATTAATCAGGCCACATGGTATAGGAAGTTAGTGAACAAGGCAAACAGAATACTAGGCTGCATGCCAGAGGGTTCTCGTGCAGAAGGAGGAAGTTATAATGCTACTGTACAGATCCTTAGCGTGTCTGTATCTGGAGTACTGCATGCAGTACTGGAGCTCTTACCTGTAAAAAGATATCAGCCAGCTCGAGGCAGTCCAGAGGAGAGCAGCAAAGATGATTTAGGGACAACAGGGCAGGGTATATGAGGACAGGCTGAGAGAGCTCAACATGTATTCACTAGAGGAAAGGAGGGAGAGAGGAAGCATTATTGAAACCTACAAGTACTTAGAGGGTATAAACAAGGTGGATAACAGGGAATTTTTCAGTCTCAGTGATAACAGGATCAATAGGAGACACCATCTTAAGCTGGCAAGGAAAGATTCAGAAAAGGAGGTCAGGAGATATTCTTTACAGACAGGATAGTGTCAGGATGCAATGAACTCTTATCTGAGATCACTACTCATGAGACAGTGGAGGAGTTCAGAAGACGGTGGGATAGATTGAAGGGGAAGGTCAGAACTGCAGGAGAAGGGGCAGTCCCCCCTGTATTCTCTGGAGTAGGGGTATTGCAGTGGAGCAGATTCAATAGAACATAAAGCTTTCTTCTGCTGGTTAATTTGTTTGTCAGTATGTTCCTTGTAAACTTTCTTATAGCTTCATCATGGTCCACTGTTGCTCCTACTTTGGTATCATCTGTGAACTTACACATCCACCCTCCTTTACACTGTATGGATGTTACATAGGCATTAAATAGGGTTGGTCCCAGCACTGAACCCTTGGAAACACCACTCATTATCTATCCCCAGTCAGACAAGTGCCCCTTGATGCACACCCTTTGCCTACTCCCCCCAAGCCAGGTTAATCCAACTTATTATCCTCTTATTTGCTCCCAAGTTGTCCATTACATGTGTTAATTCTTTGTGTGGCACACTATTAATGGCATTGCTGTAGTCTAGAAAGACTACATCTACAGACAGTCTCCTATCCAGAGCTTTGCTAACAGGATAAGAAAAAAAAACTTAATGAGACAGGTCTGACAGGAACTGCCATTCCTGAATCCATGCTGGGTATCATCAATAAGCTTATTGTCAGAAATGTACTTCTTAGTTTCCTCCTTAATTATTATTTCAAGCACTTTCCCCACCATAGAGGTAAGACTAACTGAACTACAATTCCTGTAATCTGTCGTGGACCCTTTTATTATAAAAGGCAATAACATTTGCATCCCCAAAACTATTGATGATTTTTCCCATATTTAGAGATGTTTGAAAGATAATAGGTCAATGGGTCAGTTAATTCACTAGCCAATTCTTTCAGGACCCTTGGGTGTCATTAATTTAATCCCTGAGCCTTCGACTGATTTACATCCAACAATTTCTTTCTAACAATATTGCTGTGTAAGCAGAATTTTGGTCTGTTATCATTATCCACATTGTTATAATTTGTTTGGACACTGTTAAGAAATGATGAGCAAAATATCTTATTAAAGATGTCAACCATGTCTTGTTCACTTGACACATTTATATTATTAACCTCAATTGGACCCACTGCCTTCTGTGTAACTTTATTACTGTTTATATATTTATAAAAAGTCTAGTAATTATCCTCAGTGCTAATATCTCTCTTTGCCTCTTTAATTAATTTTTACATGTATTAATCTTTCACTTGTAACATGACTATAACCTGCTTTTTTTTTCCTTCCATATAGTATATGTTTTTTGATTTTTGCTTAGATTTTTTAATGCTGTTATTCAACCATGACTAACATTTTCTTTATGGTAGCATGACCATAGCTTTTTTTTACAGTACTTCCATATGGTATATGTGTTTTTGTTTTTTTCCTCAGATTTTTTTAATGCTACTATTCAACCATGAGTGACTTCCTCTTTATTGTAAAATGACCATAGCCTGTTTTGTTTTTTTGCTTCCATATGGTATATGCTTTTTGTCTTTTCTTCAGATTTTTTAATGCTGTTATTCAACCATGAGTACCTTTCCCTTTATGGTTATACTTAATCATACTTGGTACATTATCCTTTTCCAGTTTATCTGTCTTGTAGTAGTAGTAAGTTTATTGTTTGACAATTGTCTTTACATGTAAAACATTTTATATCACATAAATAACAAACTTTGCACAGATGGGAACATAGAATAAATAGTATACAATAAACAGTGACCAGAAAAAACGATTGCATAATTTATCATAAAATCAGCTGTATTTAAGTAAGCAGTGCACAGTACTGATGCATAAAAACATGAAGTGCACAGTATAACAGTACACCTTTATTGCTAAGATCTAAATAGGTCCTACCATACAGTAATTCTTAGGCCTGATCCCTAGAGAAAGATATACTGTATATGTAAAATAAGCAGTTAGGCTACACACCATCAAAAACCAGTTATTCTTTCTATAGTCATCTTTAATTAACTAGTACTTAGCTATTTGCTGTCCCTGGGGATGTGAAGCAGACTTGCTTTTTACCAGTCTAAAGACAGGACATAGAAAAACTTTAAGCATTTATATCGCTTGTTAAGTGCAGCAACCTTTCTTTTTCTTATGGCATTAACCATAAGAAAATATCTTGCAAGTGATGTAATTGTCATTTCATGCTCAGTTAGCTTAAGTATACATATGAGTTCTTCTCTATGCATTTCTTCTCCTGATGTTAAATATCGGTTCATTAGCGACATCTGTTCTCTGCTATACCAAGGACAGTTCCAGAGTATGTGGATCCAATCTTCTTTTTTCCGCAATATTACAGAAGAATTTGGGACTGATCCCATCATTTTTATTATATATAGCATTCAATACATTTCTCTTAAATCTTTCAAACTTGTAACTTATGAATATCTTCCTAAATTTGGGGTTGCTCAAGACATCTAAGTAAAATATGTGTCCAAAATTAAGATTATTCACTGCAAACCATCTAGAATATCTTGAGGCTGAGATGTACCTTAAGTCTTCATTAGCCCAACAGTTGTATATTTTCCTTTTAATGTAAGTTTTATATTTAAGGCTGAGGGTGACATTATTCTCAACGTATTTATTCAGAGTGGTTAGCCCGTATTTCTCCGAGTTAATGAGAAAAGTTCTGTACCATCTGGATTCTTCTACAGCCCAGATTGGTCCAGTGCTTCTTCTTCTCTAAGCAAACCCGAGGAAACCTCTCCTTCTCCATCCTGGGCAGTTTGAGCCAGGAATTGAATTTACGACAATCCATGACAGAGTTGATGTTATTTATGCACAGCTCAGATCTTAGGTAGGGAGCTGGGAAGTATTGATCCAGGCCAAGGCACCCTCTTAATAATGTGAAGATTGGGACCATGAGCAGATTCCTATTTTTGATGTCTAATACCTCTGTTCCACATGAGAGTTGTGTAATCATTTTTGCTTTTAAAATGCTGATAAATGGTTCAAGCATGAACCCTCCCATATGTATTATCACTTTTTTTAAGACCTTGCAGCATTCTTCTTACCTTTAATAATGTAGATTTTGCATGCAATGTCCAGAGACCATTAGCTGAAAATATAACACCAAGGTAGGTGCAAGTTGAGGTCAGTGATAACTTTTTCATATTTAATAGCCAAGTGCCTTTCCCCCTTAGTTGGCCAAGAATCATAATTTGAGTTTTACTTATATTAATTGATAAGCTAAGCTCATCCGAGATTTTGATACAAGGTTAATTTGTTTTTGCAACCCTCCCTTTGTAAAGGATGAGAGAATCAGGTCAGCCACATAAGCCAAAGCAGGACATGTGCAGGAACCTACCTTAGGGGAATTTGATTCTAGGATTTCCAACTCTCTGAGTATCTTGTCTATATATAGGCAGATTAGGGTAAGGGGCTAGACTACAGCCCTGCCAATCTATCTTGTTTTAAGTATCTCAAACATTTCCTCAAAGTTGTTGCCATCAGTCAGTTTTCCAATCCCTCTGTCCTATCGCTTTTCTAATTTTTCTAAAGTTAGCCTTACTGAAGCATTTAATGATTGTTTTACCTACTTACTGAGTTCTACAACTATTAATCCTAAAGCATACCCTGTTGTGGTTATTACTACCTAAGAGTTGTAGAGCTTTGCACCCTTTTATGTTATTCTCAGTATTGCTCAATACCAAATCAAAATATGATCTCTTCTGGTACAATCTGTCACATGTCGTTTCAGGTTATGTATAACAATAGTTGCCAAAATTTTTCTCCATACCCATGTATTTTTTTTATTCCCCCAATCTGCATCTGGCATATTGAAGTCACTCAAGATAATAAATGTGTCATCTGGCCTGAAAGGCCTCATAGCCTAAATCAATTTAACATTTAGTTTTTTGCCCTGCAATGGTGGCCTGTATACCATGCTTATATAAATGTTTCTATCCTTTAGGTGTTATTTTAACCCAGGGTTGTTCTGTACCATTAAATAGATCACTTTTAAATGTCACTGCATAAGTTGAGCTTCTTATATAAAATGCTACTCCTCCCACTTTTCTTCCTTCCCTGTCTTTCCTAAATAGGTTAAATCCTTCAGTGCTTTTACTCTGTGTATCTTCCTCACACTACCAAGTTTCCATAATCGCACAACTTCAATATTCTGTTTAATCAAAATGGTTTGCAGTTCTTCCTTTTTGTTCCCATGCTCTTCCATTCCTTGCTCTTCATTATCAGTTTATTAATTTATTTAGTTTATTTATGACTTTGGCAACCAGGTAGGTGCACTGATCCCAAGGACCATTTTCAGGCATGACCTGGGCCACATACAGTGGCACAGAGTTAAATATAAACAACAATGCATTGAACAGTGGACAGTCTGACAGATAATAAAAGGTTACAATAGTACACAAGATACAAGGAAGCAACATACATAAAGCCACATGATACGAGGTGATATAATACATAAATCCAATGTGCACATAAATAAAGAGAAATATATATATATATGTAACCCCCCTTCAAATGGGGGTTCCTGAAAAGTCTTCCTAGAGTTTGCTTAAATGTTCACTGCCAGGTTGGTGTCCGGCACCCTAGCCGTTTAAATAGTAATGCTATAGAGTGCCTGAAAAGCCTCTATGTACTGTCTCTTTAAGGGCTGCCTGATTGCAGTTATAATTGACCTGGGAGGGGGGCTGAGTGTTGTCATGCTTGAGTCCCACCCGGGCTGCCTGATAATCACTCTGTTTATACCATCACTAATTGTGCAGAGAGATCCCTGTTAAAAGATGTAACTGTTTGCTGACAGTTTGTTAGGGCAGTGAATATATTGCAATTTGTTCTCAGCTGTTTCTTTGCAGCGAGGACTGTTTTGATTATCTCCACCATCCTGGTCCCAAACTGCTGAATTGGAACAATCAGTACCTTGGGACTCTAAAATAGAGCCTGCTTTAAGGGGTGGTGTGGAGTAAAACTGTGGGAATTGTAGTCCTGGGGTGTTGGCACCTTTTTGCACCTACAGGGGAGCTTTGCTCTGACTGAGAGCTGAACCAACCAATTGAACCTTTTGGATCTTGGGAAACCCCCCAAGCTCTCTGCTGGCTAGCCAGATCTAAGTGGGAAGCTGAAGAAGCAACAGCTCGAGACAGTAGAGCAGCCATTTTGCATAGTTGGTGTGGGAGAACTGTTAAAAGGCTAGGGTTTCAGCCTAAATGTCTGCCTGCTGCCCCGAGAGGGAACGAAGGGTTATTTTCAGACTAAGTCCGAGTAAAGAGCCATTGCATTGTAAGCAGGGTCCTACCTGAGGGAGACCGAAGATCTTGCTGAAAGTGATCGGCCTGCCAGAAATTCCAGTCACCTCTGAACTGCTGATTTGTGCAGAGTTGTGCGATTGTGACCAGAACAGGATTGCCTGGTACTGTGGAAGTTCTTACATATAAATGTGCTGTGCATTGAAAGTGAGTCATGATTTGGTTCCACACTGTGCGAACTGTGTTCTGCTTGCTGAAAGCTGTATCCAGCTCATTCGGACTGATTCCGCAATTATCTCCATGTGGCTGGGCCTTGCCACGAGGGTCCTGCCAGACCACCCCACTGCATAGAGGAAAAGGCCATTGATGAGAGACCTGCCTGGGGATCAGCCCCATGTTCCATGCTTGAACAGGAACAACCCCACAGTGAATTGTGTGGGCCCTGCTTCTCCTGGCAATCCAGATCAACCACCTGCTGTCTCGATTCTCGTCCATCCTGTGTCCACTCTTGGGTATCATAAGCAACCATCAGGGTAGCTCCCTGCAACAGCAGTTAATCTAAGTGTGTCATCTGATTTCTTTGTTGTTTTCTTTCTTCATGAACTGAGCCATCAGGCTCCATATTACAAATAGTGTGTACTGTGTATTTTCTTTTTTCCATTACAGGGCCCCAACTAACTGCAATTCTGGCATACCCTGGGCAACGGTCCTGGCTAGCCCCTTTCATCCACCTGGGTACCCAGAGGGTGTGACTGATTTAGGGACTCTGAATGCATGCACAGCTTTGTGATTGATAGAGCATTTAAACGAATCAACCTGATTATGCCCCTCCCTTGTTCACATCCCCTGAATAAATCAGATCTAACTTTTCCTGCATTCAAACCTGACTGTGGTTCCAGTTTGTACTCGAAGTACAGTACTTACATAGAATTTGACAGCAGATAAGGACTGCTTGGCCCACCCAGTCTGCCCATTTCTCTGCCTACTGGATAAGCTGCAGATCCTAGTTAACAAACAGCCTACTTCTTCCTACCCCCAACCCCTAGAATTGCCTTATGACTGTCCCATGCATGCTTGAATTCCACCACTGTTTTTGACTCCATGACCTCCTCGAAGGCCGTTCCATGCATCCACCACCCTCTCTGTGAAAATACTTTTAAATTCCTGAACCTTCACTGCCACTTCCTTTGAGAACCATAGTGGTTTCTACATCGCTCAGTTTGTTTATTTGCTTCGCACAAAGGCTTGTTACCTCTGTGATGGCAGTTTTATTATTCACATTGTTCTTCCACCCTCCTTCCTGCCCATTTGCTAGTGTATTCCTTAGGCACTCACCCATTTTGGCAAAGTCAGCCCTCCTAAAGTCCAGTACCTTTGCCTTTGTATGGCTTGACTCTATTGCTGTGTTTATTGTGAACCATACTGTTCGATGGTCGCTAGTTCCCAGATGCCTACCCACTTCTACATCTGTGATCCTCTCTTCATCTCCATTTGAGAGAACCAGGTCTAAGATTGCTCCCTCTCGAGTGGGCTCCAATACTAGTTGTCTAGGCATGCCCCTGTAGGGCATCTAGAATAACCCCACTCTTGAAGTGGCTGCTGCAACTGCACTCCAGTTAACATCTGGCATATTCAGATCGCCCATCAGCAATATCTCCCTTTTTCTGCCATACTAAGTATACTTTCTATCATTTCCTTGTCCATTTCCTCCCCTGAGAAGGTCTGTGTCTAACCCTGTGCAGATTGTGGTGCCATTGCCGGTCTCAAATTTACCCACAGTGCTTCTTCTCCTCCCTGTTTTCCCTTTTGTTCTGCTGCTTTGATTCCTTCCCTTATGTAAAGAGCTACTTCTCCTCCTCTTTTACCCTCTCTGTCCCTCTTGTAGACAGTGTATCCTGGTATGTTTACGTCCCAGTCATGGTTTTGTGCGAACCATGTTTCTGTGACTGCCACAATATCCAGATGTTCCTCCTCCATCAAGGCCACTAATTCAGGAAGCTTGTTACTTAGACTACAGGCATTGGTACTCATTGCTTTCCATTTTTTGATGGCTTTACCTTCTGTTGCAGCATCCCCCACTGACCTTTCTACCTCGGTCTTTTTCTCATTTAGTACCCTGTTTTGTAGGGAGAGGCTGGGATTTTCCTGCTGCTTATCAGTGCCTCCCCCCTTGACTAGTTTAAAAGCTTGCCAATGAAGCATTTAAACTGATTGCTCAAAAGACTTGTTCCCTTCCTGGACAGATGCAGACCATCCTGCCGGTATAGGCTGGTGTCCCTCCAGGTGGAACCCCAGTCCCCAATGAAGCCAAACCCCTGTGCTCCACACCATTTTTTCAACCATTCATTAAACTGCATGGTGCGAAGTACCCATGTCTCACTCATGCCATTGACAGGCAGCACCTCTGAGAAGGATACTGTGTGTGCTACTTGTCTTAGACCCCTCCCCAGTTCTACAAAGTCCTTCTGCACTGCTCTAATCTCATGTTGAGCCAAGTCATTTGTCCCTAGGTGGACAATGATGTCCAGCTCAGACTCCTGTGCAGCTGTTCTCGTGATCCTGAGGATGCGCTTCCTGTCCCTCCCAAGCCATGGCACCAGGCAGGCACCTTACTTCAGTTTTCCCTGCTCCCTCCAGTTCTATCCCCCTAATAATTGAGTCCCCCACCAGGAGCTGCTTCCTTTCCTTGTAGTGTCCTCTGCCTCCTTCCTGTGGGCCTCCCTTGTGACAGGTGTCCTTAGCCTCCTTAATCTCCTCTGTGGGTGCATCCATAGGGGAGCTGTGCTCCCCCAGAATGGTGTATGGATTGTGGAGTGGAACAACTCACTGGGGTGTGCCTCAGTTCCACCATCTTCACCCTCCCTGAGCCCACTGTGGTCCAACTGCTGTGCTTTCTTTGCAACCTCTGAGGTAGTGGTGGTGGCTCTGGTGCTCCCTGGTTGGGGGAGGTTCCCTTCCTACCATCCAGTCTGGCCTGGGGGAAGGTTCCCTTACTGCTGTCCAGTGTGGCCTGAAGACGGGCAACTTCCTCCCTCAGGGCAGAAAGTTGTCTGCAAATAGGGCATCATCTCAGCCTCCAGAAAGACTCCCGGAAGACTGCTGCCCCACAGCCATTACATTGCACTACTCCCCACATGAATATGTACTTTTTTTTGTGTGTGTGTGTGTGTGTGTGTGTGTTTGTGTGTGTGATTGGTTTGTTATATAGAAATATATATATTATACAATGTGTATGCTTATATTTTCAGTGCTGTGTGCTAGAGAGGATATGACATTGATATTCACCTTGCACTCTTGAGGAAATGATGTCAGAATCCCAGGTATAAAGGAACTATTTCCAGGGAAGGGTGGGGTGAGGGTGGGAAGGGGTTGGGCCTAAACTGTGCCCTCACAAAACAATCAGCTAAGAGCTCTGACCCACCGCTGCGATGAGTGCCTTCCTGTCAGCAAGATACCATACACAACAATTTGACAGAGAAAATCCCCTGCTAATCAAACAGAGAAAAATCCAGACATCCAAGTCACACACAGGTAAACCTCCCCAGCCCCAAAACAGCCTGGTGGTTTGTGCTCTGAAAGCAGTCAGCCCCCAAATAAGTCAGCTGGGCTTTAAACTCTTCCTGCACTGAAAATCTTAAGAATTGTAACAAGACTGTCTTTTCCTGATAATTCTAAGTTCCTTATTTCACATTTCAGTTACAAGTAGCCTCCATCTGCAGAATATCTGCTACAAACCAAAGACAATTGTAAGGTTCACCTCCCTCTGTTGTGAGCACAACTTGCTTTCTTGCAAATCCTATGTTCAGTATTGCAGCTCCCAGCAAGAGGTAGTTCGATTTGAAAAATATTAGCTGTTCTGATGAGTTTGCTATAAAACACTTGCTTATAATACTATTGTTCTCAGGTCTGTTACCAAAGCTATTGGCTGATAAGTATCTATGATGTAACCACTTCCTGAGAAAGTCTGGAATTTCCTTTTAAGGCACACAAAGATAAACACAAAAAACAGTTTACTGTCTGGGTCAAATACACAACCTGTACCTGCACTTATTTCAGGATTTGTGACAAATGTTTAGCCCAGGGTTTAAACTCTTCCTGCATTGAAAATCTTAAGAATTGTAACAAGACTGTCTTTTCCTGATAATTCTAAGTTCCTTATCTCACCTTTCAGTTAGAAGTAGCCTCCACCTGCAGAATATCTGCTACAAACCAAAGACAATTGTAAGCTTCACCTCCCTCTGTTGTGAGCACAACTCGCTTTCTTGCAAATCCTATGTTCAGTATTGCAGCTCCCAGCAAGAGGTAGTTTGATTTGAAAAATATTAGCTGTACTGTTACTATTGTTCTGTCTAACCATGTTTTACAGGGGGTCCCAGGGTTGAACTGGAGGGACCAGCCCTGGGGGTTATTGCAAACAGTGTGGGTACTTGCAAGGTATATCAGGGGTATTGTGAAACTAATTATTGTGTACTGTTTGGGCCACCAGCAGGGAATGAGGGGCGTTACAGTGTCCTGAAGGGCTGTGCCCAGGCTAGTTTGACCACTACCAACCCTGACCTCCGGGTGGAGGCACCTGTTTCAGAACTCTGGCCCCTTAACCTGCTACTAGCCAAGCAGGCAGGGGTAGTAGCCCTTGGGATAGCACCACCTAAGGGTTACATATATTTATATCTATCTATATATATATATATATATATATATATATATATATATACATACACACAGTATATATATACATGAAATTGATACACAGCAAGTTGCATAGGAGATAATCAATGTTTCTCAGGAGTAGCATGAAAAGGATTAAGTGGGGCTAGTAGAGGGAAGGAGATGGGAAGGGGTGGGAAAGGAAAGAGAATTGGAGGATTTGCAAAGGGAGATATACATGGAAAGAAACTCATGTGGTAAGGGCAGGCAGGAAATGAAGGACTACCCAGGAAAGCAGTAGCAGCGGGAAGTCTCCAGAAGCCAATCTCTGTGGCAAGATTTGAACTGGCAGTGGGTGTCAATGGAGCAGAGCTTAGCAGGCAGTTTATTCCACAGCATAGGGGCTGCCACTGACAAGGTTCTACCACCCATATTGGTGGATACCCTGGGAATATTCAGAGGGGGAATGCTGTTTGAGCAGAGGCCACGGTGTAAAGTTCAGACCTTGAGGAGAGCTGGAAGAGGTGATTACTGACCAGTACAAATGGCAGAATCCACCATGCAGCAAAGGACAAGGTCGAAGTGGCCTTGCAGTGGAAGCGATCCTAGTAAATTGTAAAGGACACAGTGGTGCGTAGTGAAAGAGGCCAGTAAGACAAAATGACAGGCACTGTTGTAGGCAGAAGAGAGCTTGGCCATAAAGGTTGTGGACATCCTAGCATAGATGGGGGAGCAGTAGTCAAGGATTGGGAGTAGGTTTCCCTGGAAAATGGCAAGTTGGGCCTCTGGGGTGAGGTATTGTCAGAATCTGTAGGCAGCACCTAATTTTTGGTGAAACCTTCGAACTAATGAGTTGATGTGCTTAGAGAAAGAGAGGTGGGGGTCGAGTAGAACACCTATGTATCTAAACGTATTGACATCTTCAAGGGCTTGGCCATCAGAGGAGATGATGTTGAGAGGGGGGTGAGTTTTGGATTTGGACAGGAAGGTCTTGGATCCGAACAGCATGGATTTTGTTTTTTTAGCATTAACCAGGAGGAGGTTATCAGCAAGACAGCTGTGGGCCACAGCATAATTTTGAGTTAGAACAGAGGAAATGTGGACAGGGGATTTATTGTTGTAGAAAAGTACGAGGTCATAAGCATAGAGGAGAGAGTGGCATCTGAGACTGTCCAAGGGAAGGGAGTTAATGAATAAAGAGAATAAAAGGGGGCCCAGAATGGAGCCCTGGGGGACACCTGTTGAGATGGTCAAGGTGGTGGAGCAGGCAGGACCAATACTCAGAATTGGGAATGATCGGTGAGGTAGTTCCTGAACCAGAAAGTAACCTCCTGGGAACAGCCTAGACAACATAGTTTGAAGAGGAGGAGGACAGTATGGTTGACCATGTCCAAAGCTTTGGAGAGGTCTATGAAGACCGTGCCAGTGGTGTTACCATAGTCCATGTTTATGAGGATGTGGTTGGTCAATAGTGCTAGGACAGTGGTGGTGGAATGGTTCTTGCAGAAGCCATGCTGCTGACCACACAGGAGGTTGTATTTTCCTATGTGCTCAGCAAGCTGATGGTGGATAGTCTTCTCGAG
Organism: Neoceratodus forsteri; assembly: GCA_016271365.2. NCBI lineage: Eukaryota > Metazoa > Chordata > Ceratodontiformes > Ceratodontidae > Neoceratodus > Neoceratodus forsteri. The sequence goes on along the minus strand of CM057454.1, from coordinate 952,349,355 downwards.
TAGTTTGCTAAGGTGGGGGAGGATGGAGATTGGATGGTAATTATCCACAGATAGAGGATTTCCTTTTGGTATTCTCCTTAAGCCCATTTTCAGCTTCTACTGTCTTGGCGTTATTGCTCAAATCTACACCCACCTCATCTAGTCTTAGTTTAAAGAAAACTGAATGCTAAAATTATTTTTTCTCCAAAGGCTCTCTCATATGCCCTGTTTAAATGTAAGCAATCTCTTCCATATAGAGCAGTATTCCTCTTGGACCAGTTCCAATTTCTTTGGAGCCTAAATCCTTTCCTGGTGCACCAACTTCTGAACCAACCATTTAATTGCTTTAGTGCAACCATCTTAGCCTTACTGCTTTATGTATAGATACAATTTACAAGACTACTACAGTACAATCCTTGCCCTTTAGCATTTGTCCAGTAGCTTCAAAATCCCTTTGTATGCCAGTGTCCACACTTCTTCCATCATATAAAACCATGGGAGGAGGACGTTGTGTCCCTTTCAGAAAACCATTTATATTAGCTTTAGTATAATTTACCCTTCTCCCTCGTAGGCAACTAACAGTAGTACATTTCCTTCTTAGCTCTGCAGATCTGCTTGTCCCTTCATTTTAAAATGGAGTACCCTACCACCACAGTATCTCTTTGTTCCTTCTAGCATAATTTTTTTCATCTGTTCTCTCCTGACTATGCAAATTCTGAGTAGTCCCTGCAGTATTCTCGATGTCCAGGTTCTACCTGGAGTGGTGCTCCAGTTGAACTAGTTGCACCCTCATGTCTACTGCTCTAATTTCTAATTGGAAATGCATCCTTCTGACTTTCATCATTCCCCTCTCCGTCAATAGTCTCAGTATGCACAGCCCCATATTTCTTGCTTATCACAAATCATTTTTTCTCCTCTTATCTTCACCTCCTCCTTTTGGCTCTCCCTTCACCACACACCAGTCCTCAACTCCTTTCTCAATGTCCTCATGGCAATCCTTCCCTGAGATCATTTTCCTCTTGTTTCATGTTGTCATGTTAGTGTCTGCAATACCTGATGTAATTTCTAACCCATCCATTATCTGTTGAATTTCTTGCAGCAATAACCTAGTGAACTGAACAAATTTCTCCATCGCTGTGATCTGAGTCTGATATTCAATTCTCTTTTTATGAATAGCTACTTCTTCCTCCAGTTTTTCAACATATATTCACTAGCTGCACACCATTTCCTCTCCCTCATGGTTAGGCTGTAACATTCCACTGTTCCTGCATAGTGCCATTACACTTTCACACCTCCATATCTCTTTTTCCCTACCTTACTGTATGCAGCAACATTTGGCTCCTGCCTCATCACCCCCATCTATCTGGGCAAACACTCGATTCTGCCAAGCCTGCCTCCACTTGTGCTCTTGGCCTCTCACTGAGGCCCATGACTTCTGGGGAAGGAACCCAGAAGTGATTGCTCACAAGCATGTTGAAGTCTCACACAAAGGGCTTTTAAAATAATAAAGGGTTAGCTGTCACCCTGACACACCACTGTGCATTAAAACCACTCCAGATACTAAAATAATTACATAGAAACATAAACTTAGAAATACAGAAATTGTATGCAGATAAGGGCATTCAGCCCATCTAGTCTGCCCTGTTACCACTAACAATTATGCTCTATCATGCACTGTTCACATTAGGATGTACTCCCCCCCCCCGGAAACCAGCAATCCTCTGTGTCTATCCCAAGCATGTTTAAAACATATAATCATTTCTGCCCCCACCACCTCTGCTGGCAGGCTGTTCCTCTTGTCCACCAGCCTCTCTGTGAAGAATTACTTCCTCACATTCCTTCTGAACCTCCTCTCTACCTCCCTCCCTCCCTCCCTCCAGTTTCATCTTGTGCCCCTTCATCCTTTATAAATGCTTTTGCAGACTGCTGATGAGCTTGTAGTTCCCTCTGACACTCAGGGAACTACAGTACCCAGAATTCTCTTGCCTTGTGTCTCAGCCAGCCCCAATAGAGTTATAGTGATAGAAAGAAATAGAAGAGTGTTTCTTTTCTTGGTTTTCTTGTTGTTTGTCATACTACCACACACAGTTAAAACATTTAGAGGAAAGGTCCACACTCAGTCATGTAAAACAGCTCCCACAGTCTACATGGCCTCTGCCATGCCTGTCTCCATTTGTGCTCCAGTAACCATCCATCCCCCAACCTTGAGGCAATCAATCACACCTTCCTCCATGCCACCGTTGAAAATAAATCTTGAATTAAGATAGTCCAGCAGTGGAGAAGGAAAACTGGTACAGACTTTCCTCACCTTATCTCAGCCATCCCCCCTCTGATGAATGGAGTGCTTTCATGAATAATAGGAATCAGCTGATTGCTACTACACTACTTGTGTGTGAAGCATACATCAAATGGCTGAAGTGATGAGAAGAGGGTCTGTTGTTGCTAGTCACCATCCTTTGCCTTCAGATAGTCTTCATTTCAGGTATCCTTTTCAATGCAGAAGGAAGAAGGCAGTGTTGGGTACCTCAAAGGTGTTGGGATGAGGGTTTCACTGGAGTACAACTGGCCAGGTTAGATTGGAAGAGAGTGTTAAGGCTTCAGTTCCTACAAATGGAGGGAATGGGTAGGAATGGAATTTTACAATTCACTTCACTGGGGCTAGGGGGAAAAGAGTGGGACTGTGTACTATGAGTGTGGAAAGAGAGGTGGTCATTTTCAAAGACCAGGACAGGGCAAGATGGTTGGGAAGGGTGATTAAAGGGTGGTAGTATGGTTTTCTTTCATTCTGTTGAAAAACAAAAAACTTTTGCTGGGTGAATTTTGCGATGAACTAAGAAATTATATAAAATATCATATACGCTAACTTCACCTGCTAGGATTTAATTCACTGCATCTCTATCTCCTGATTAGACAGAAATACTGTAACCTAGTACTTTTGAACAATTAACTAACAAATCAGGGCTTAAAATAAATAATTAAATAAATCTAGTGGTGCAGTTCATATGATGTATGCAAGTGTTGATGAGGCTCAGTGGGAGCACTTTCATCTCTGGGACATAATGATGTGGGTTAAAGTCCTACCCTGAGGACTAGGACTAATACCAAGTGCTGACACTGCAGTACTAGGATAATACTTCACAGGCACCCATTCTTAGTAGGGTCATCAATTACTTTATTACTTGAAATTCATCTATTCCATGCGAAGAATGTACTGCCCACTGAGTTGCTACACAGAAAGTTAAATAAATGTGCATCTCTATTAACAAATTTTATTACAGCAGCAGTATTTGTTAGCATAAAATTTCACCATGTAGGTTTTTTTAGCAACAATGTGTTTCTGACATCCTTAGGTTCATAATCAGTATATTTTTAATTTTCTCCGATATTTTTAAAGCAGCTTTTCTAGCTAGTTTTGTAATTAATGACTCAAGTCATTAAAGATGGCCACCACTAACAATTAAAAAAAAATCTCTTTTGCTGAGGCTGCTTGTTGAATGTACAGTACATATTAGATTTCTATTGTGAATGTAGTAGGATTTGGCCCTCCACATGTTTCTGGTGGTAAATAGCACAACACTATATCAAGATGTTCAGTTCTGACATGGTGAGCATAGCACTGAAGCACAGGAGCAGGAACTTTTAAACACTTTAAAATCCCGTACTGTACCTTCATTTAGCAATGACAAAAACATGAGAAGAAAAATGGGTGTTTTTATATTTATATCAGAAAAAATTTACTGCTAAAAAACTACATGGTGACTAATTAGTAGGGCTTGCCTGGGGTTCAGTGGGGGAGTGTGTGACCATGCCATGCCCCCCACCAAGTACTATAAAGTACATACAGTATGTTTCAAGCATCCTTTGAATGCTTGTTTTATTGCCTGCTGCTGCTGCTCACTTCATTTTTCTTTGCCCTTCTGACCTCCTCCTCCCTGGTTTGACTGCTTCTCCTCCTCCATAGCTGCAGCTTTTGTTGGTCCTGTTTCTGGCTACTTACCTCTGCCTAGCCCTCCTGGTTCTGTGGTTACCACTACCAACTGTTTCCAGGTTTACTCCACTGCCTTTTCTGCCTCATAGTGTTGCAGTGCTTTCCTTTTCTCTTTGTGGCTTCTCCTTCTCCTTGGGTTCCGGGCAATCTGCTGTCCTGCCACAGTGCTGCCACTTTGGCTGCTTTGATGAGGCTTTCCATTTTTGCTGTCATTCCCTCCTCCTTCTTCCCTTGCCTGTCTGGCACCACTGACTTTTCCCTCAGGTGCGTTTTCTCTGCCTCTCCTTGGGTGTCTCTGTTGTCTGCTGTTCTCTCTGCTTATGGTCTTGTCCCCCCTTCTTGCATCCATCTCTTGCAGTCTTTGACCCTACTGGTGCATTCTTTGCCTTGCTGCCTCCCACTTCTCTTCTTCTGGGATTGCCCAAGCTTGGATGTCCTTCTTACCTCTGCCCTGCAGTCTCTTTTGGGGGTCCTCTGGACCCTTTGTGTCCATTGCTGTGGCCAGGCTACACATTCATTTTCTTTTTGTGCCTTGCTTCTTACCTATTTGCTTGCCTGCTTTGGGCCTCTATCCTTTTTTTGGTTGCCCCAACAACTTCCAGGCTCATCTCTCTTGGTCCTTGGTCTCAAGACTCATCAGAAACCATCACAACTGCCTATTTTGACCCTGCTTAGATCAGTAGGTAGGTTCTACTTTGGGACCTTTCATCCCAGTTACCAGTGAGCCTCTACCTCTCAGATCTTGCTCCTATAAAGCCTGCTTGCTTAGCATTAGGACCTTGCTCCACTACTTGCCTCCTGGACCATGCAGCCATTCCTTCTTTAGGATCTAGCTTCCTGGCTCCCAACAAGAATCTACTTCTTTAGACCTCACTCCAGGGCAGCCAACCTTCACAATATTGAAACCTTGCTTTCTGGCTACCAGCAAGCCCCTACACCTCTGGATCTTGGTCCCCCAAAGTCTGCCTGCCTAGCATTGTAACCTTGCTGCATTATGTGCCTCTGTAGCCATTATTGCTTTGGGACCTTGTTTTCTGGCTCCCAGTGAGCCCCTTCAGCTCTGGACTTCACTCCTCCAAAGTCTGCCTGCCTGGCATTGGTACCTTGCTGCACTACTTGATTTCTGGACTGTGCAGCTGTTCCTGCTTTGAGAACTTGCTCCCTGTTTCCCAGTGAGCCTCTGTCTCTGGACCATTCTTTACAGCAACTAGCTTGCACAACATCAGGACCTTTCTCCATGGCTTCCAGTGAGTCTCTAACCTTGCTCCTTCAAAGCCTGTCTACCTAGAATTGGGACTTTACTCCTCTACCTATCTTGTGGACTCTGCAACTGTTCCTGCTTTAGGACCTTGCTCTCTGGCTCCTAACAAGCATCTACCTCTCAAAACCTCACTTCTCAGCAGCCAGCCTGCACAGTATCAGGACCTTACTTCCTGACTCCCAGTGAGCCTCTACACTTCCATATCTTATTATTCCAAAGACTGCCTGCATAGCACTGGGACCTTACTCAACTACCTGCCTCTGGACCTTCTTGCAGCCATTCCTGCTTTGGGATCTTGCTTTCTGGCTCCCACTAAACCCCTACAACTCCAGACCTCACACCTCCACAACCTGCCTGCCTAGCATTGGGACTTTGATCAGCCTGCCTACCTCCAAGACCAAGTAACTATTCCTGTTTTGAGATCATGCCCTGATTTAGTCTGAGCCCCATTTTGTGCAACTGGTACTGAACCATGCCTCTGAGACCTTTCACAGTGGCTACCCTGAACCATTTGAATCTCTTTACCTCACTCTTCCATAACTTATCCATCTAGCACTGGGACCCGGCTCCTACTACTTGCATCTGGACCCTACTAATAGTTCTGCTTTGTGACCTTGCTCCCTGGCTCCAAGCTAGACACTATGACTCTGGATGTCGCTCCTCCACAGCCTGCCTGTGTAGCATTGGGACCTTGCTCCCCCTACCTACATCCTAGACCCTTTTGCCATTCCTGCTTTGGGACCTTTCTCACTGGCTCAGTCTGAGCCTTGTTCCAGTCCTCTGATATTGGACACTGTCTTTGGCACCTTCCCCTCTGACTCAATCAAGCTGTTCTGTGCTTCTCTTCAAGACTTGCTGCCTTATCAAACAGCAGGTGGTTGCTGTCTCTGGGACTTTGCTCTTTGGCTCAAAAGCTGTTCCATGCTTCTCTTCAGAACATGCTACCTTATCAAACTGCAGAAACCCTGCCTCCAGTACTCTACTCTCTGGCCCAGGTGAGTCCCATACCATACCACTGATACTGGATCCTGCCTCAGGGACCTCACTCTCTGGCTCTCTCTGAGCAGGTTTACACTCCAGACCCTGCTCCTCTCTGTGGTAGCTAGCCTGCCCTACAGGCAGGACCTTGCTCCCACTTTCTGTCTGACCCACAGAGGTTGTGCCTTCTCAAGATATCCCTGCAATTCAGAACTATCATGTTCCTATCACCATGTAGCTTTCTCTAGTACTGCAACAGTGGTAAGCTCTTGGTCCATTTCAGCATGTCAGGATGAGCTAATGAACAAGGATTGTGTTCATTCTCAACTGACACCTAAGAAGGCCACTGCCAAATTCTTAATCAAATATTAACTTTGGACTGCTGTAAAACAAGTCTTCAACCTGAACCACAGCATCAGGGTTGTACTTGAAAACTAGGGTTGGGAAAAGCGGGGTGGATTTTGATTTAGTTTTGGATTTGCAAAATCTAGGCTGAGTTGGATTTGGATTTGCAAAGCATTTGGATTTGTCAGATTTGGACTATATGGGAGTCATGTGATGAGCTCTGCTTGAACGGCAGCCTCCCTCAGAGCTCCATGGTTTTAACTTTTAAATGGAGCTTTAAACTGCATGAACTGACCCAAAGACCAACAAACCATGCAGAATTCATTACTAGAAGACTAGCCTGAATGAATTCAGCCATTTTTTTGGAGATTGGAACTGCAGGTGCATATACAAAAAGACTTTTCAAAAGCGCCTATTACACAACTGGTTGCACAGCCATCAAAGAGAAAAAAACAAGACTCAGAATCTGAGTCCCAGGCACCACCAGCCACGATGGAACACCTCATAGAAAAACTGAACTAATTCTTTGGTGAGTTGTCCACTATGAAGGTGGCTATGTGTGATCTAGCATCAGACTTCCTTGATTATAAGTGGGCACTTGAAACTCTAAACTGGAGGGTCTCCGATGTGAAAACCAGGATCAGCTCATTAGAGGACTCACACTCAAAAGAAACTCAGGATACCCAAGAACACTGGAAATAAATGGGCAAGCTGAAGACTGACTAGAAGACCAGGAAAGCCAGCTATGGAGGAACAATATTATAATTGTGGGTGTACCAGAGCTGGTGGAAAAATCAGACATAGCAGCTTTCCCCCAGAAACTTTTAACAGAATTGGTAGGACCTCCAAAAACTAATGCCACCTACCAACTTGACTATGCTCACAGATCCTACAAACAGCAGCAATGACCGGCCGACAAACCTCAGGTCATAATAGCCCACTGTACTAACCTCCAAAAGAAAGGGCATATTCAAACCCAAGCCAGGATCAGAGGACTGCTGCATTGGAGTGGATAATGCATCCATATCTTTAGCAATGTTACCCCAGCAGTAAGGGATAAACAAAAGGAATACCAGGATATTAAAAAGAAACTTCACCAAGCCCATGTTCCATTCCATATGCTGTACCTGGCACGATTAGTGGCCACACTCCCCAGTGGCAACCAGGAACACCCCAATGCTGCAATAGCTCAAGCGGCACTACAGAAGAGCCTACTGAAAATTTTTCCAGCACAGACCCCAGTAACCAGCGGAAAGCACAGCAAACACAAGCAAGATGGCTCAGGGTAAGTCCCCCACAGAGCCAGAGACCTTATTCCCTTTTAACCCACCCCATCCTCACCCTGACACTTCACCTTTACTTAATTTGATGTTGTAATCACCAGGCATTGTTGAAATATTTATAGGAGTCATGCAATTTGTCTTTGTACTAATTGTATAGCATTTGTTGTATGTTCTGTCTATTCCTGTAACTTGATTGTATGTTGCTGTACAGATGTGGAACCTTTGTAAAACAGCATTTGCTCAAAGGTGTTTTCCAAACTATTGAAATAAATAAAAAACTGAAAGAAATGTTCTCCTTCCCGCAGCTTGTTTCCCCTGTCTACCACTCTACCCTCTAGATACTTCAGCTCAGTATTTACTGAAGAGAAGGTAGGGCAGGGTCCACAGCTCAGCACCATGGACATGGGGGGGGGAGGAAGGTGTTCACTGGTCCCTTCACAAAAGAAAGGGTCCTACAAGAGCTCAATAAGTTCATGGTGGACAAGGCAATGAGACCTGATGGCATACATCCCAGGGTACTAAAGAAGCTAAGGTTGGAACTAGCAGAGCCAATATCAGAACTGTTAGTGAGCCTCTGAGCACAGTAGAGGTTCCAGAAGACTGGAGAAGGGCTCATGTGATCCTGCTCCACAAGAGTGGTAGCAGGGAGCAGGCAGGGAACTACAGACCAGTCAGTCTTACCTCAGTAATGGGCAAGATTATGGAGGCACTCCTTAAGAAAAGGATCTTGCAACACCTGGATTCCATAGGAGCACAGGATCCAAGACAGCATGGGTTTACACAAGGATGGTCCTGTCAAACTAATCTCATAGATTTTTTTGACTGGGTAACCAGAGTGCTTGACCAAGGGGGAGAAGTTGATGTCACCTACCTTGACTTCAGCAAAGCTTTTGATACTGAATCACATAGAAGATTGATTAATAAGCTGTGTAGGCTTGGGTGGGTCAGAAGTTGGTCAACTGGGTCGCAAACTGGTTGACAGGCAGAAAACAGAGAGTGATGGTAAATGGTATACAGTCAGAAGAGAAGCAAGTCACAAGTGGGGTACCTCAGGGATCAGTCCTGGGGCCAGTACTCTTCAATATATTCATCAGTGACATTGCAGATGGACTGGAGTGTAAGGTTTGACTGTTTGCAGATGATACCAAGATCTGCAACAGAGTAGGTGATCCAGATGGGGTGGGCAGAATGAGAATAGATCTGATAAACTAGCAAAATGGTTGGACCAGTTGCAACTGGGGTTTAATGCAAAGAAGTGCAAGATCATGCACAGAGATAAGAGAAATCCTGAAGTCACCTATAGGCTGGGAGGGGAGTTTCTGGCAGTCACAAGGGAAGAAAGAGACTTGGGCATCATCATCACCACCAATGACCTGAAATCATCCAAACATACCACTAAAGCAGTAGGTAATGCTAGGGGGATGCTGGGGTGTATTAGTAGAGGTATCACAAATTGTAAGAAGGAGGTAATAATCCCTCTTTACATGACACTGGTTAGGCCCCATCTGGAGTACTACATGCAGTACTGGAGGCCACACCTTCACAATGACATTAACCAAATTGAGGCAGTCCAGAGAAGGGCAACTAAAATGGTGCAGGGACTGCATCAGAAAACATATGAGGACAGATTAATGGAGCTCAATATGTATACCCTAGAGCAAAGGATGGAGAGAGGTGATATGATCGAAACATTCAAACACCTTAAGGGCATTAACAAGGTGAAAGAGTCTAACATGTTTCAATATAAGAAAAATAGCAGGACAAGAGGACACAGCAAGAGATTAAAGGGAGGCTGATTAAGGGGTAATGTGAGGAAGTTCTTTTTCACAGAAAGGGTGGTGGATGCATGGAATGGCCTACCTCAGGAAGTGGTGGATATGAATACAGTGCAGGGCTTCAAACAGGCATGGGATAGGCATACAGAAGCAATAGAGATGAGTATGAATAGATATGCTATTAACAGAACAAAGGCTGATGGCACATTTATAAGGTAGAAAAAGAAATGGGCAGACTGGATGGGCCTTTCAGCGCTTATCTGCCATCAGCTTCCATGTTTCTATGTTTCTATAATTGATGTCCCCCACTGGACCTCATTTATTCAATAATTGCTAAATAATCTGTCTCTTAACCGTGATCCATTCCTGCAAGGAGCTGGCTCCAAGGCTACATTAAATTTCTGCACTATGATCCTCAAACAAGCCACTTGTAACTAAATGCATATTCCACAGGTATGATATATTTAATTGCATGTTATGGTACAAATACAGCTGTATGATTACTTACAATATTTTTTAACTGTATGTCTTGTTACAAATGTAATTGAATGTTTAATTTCTCGGCTATGATAAATGTTAAATTGTATGTCTAATTCTTCATCCAATTGTACTCCCCTTGGTCACACCAGGAGATGAGCAACTTGTTGTTCAGTGTGCCTGCCTGGTGAAACATTTAAATCAATAAATAAATACATGAATAAAAATAAAATTATACTCCTGCATTCAATATGACCAGGTATGTTGATGTGTACTGTAGTCATAAGAGAAGTCTTTACTATATCTGGAGAAATATATCAGATCATAAAATTTGGAACTTACAAGTTGAGCTGTTGGATAATTTCCAGGAGGAATTAGAAGGGGGGAAGGGCTTGGGATGATGGCCCTGTCTCACTATCAGTGTTTGGTCTAAAGAAAATGTTTAGAGAAACCAGTATAAAACTTAGATTTGCAAAATGTAATATTTTTTCTAATATTTTGGGTATCAAACTTGGAAGGAATGGAATTTTGGATGCCTTTAGACACCCAAGTCTCTGCAATGATAGTCAGGTTGACCTGTTCTATGGTACTAGAGGGGTCAGAGATAGAATATTAGCAAGGGGGGATGCCCTTGATCAAATGGGAATATATATTGTAGAATCAACATTAATCATTGCAGTTCCCAGCAGTAGTAATGAAAATATCATAAGGTCTATGAGTGTCTGGACTACTTATGGGCAGGATGTCTTGGGACTGCAAGTTGGTTCTCAGAATATGGTAACAAAGTCTTTAAATATACATAAAACCAAGGCAGAAACTAATGATTGACCGCTAACAACTCTGCAAACTAGTTCTAGAAAAGATGGTGTGTTAGTGACAGAGTCCACCTGTTTTGATTCTTGTCGGGGAGTATCCTTTATTTCCTTGAATACTGCAGGCTTTAAAGTAAAAATCTCAGATGGAGAGCTTATTAAGTACTTAACTGATTTCTCTGTGATCTGCCTGCAAGAATCATTGCATATCCAAGATGAGATTCTTCAGTTAAATGATTATCATATGTTCCATATTCCTGGTAGAAGAATCTCAAAACTCATTAGATGTGCATGAGGTTTAATTACATTTGTTAAACTTAATGTTTTCTCGCAAATAACAGTGATCGATAAAAATTATTTTCTTCACATATTAAGGCTCAAGGAAAACTCATTTACAATTTTACTATGTAATATTTATGTTCCACTGGTTAAATCTAAGTTTTATAATCCTCAGACTTGGATGATTATTGAGGATCTTATTTTTAAACTTAGTTGTGAATATCTATATGATTATTTTTTTATTTTGGGAGACCTAAACACAAGAATAGGAACTTATGATGGGCTTGCAGATGGCACTAATTTAAACTATATGTATCCATCTGCTAACCTCCATTCAAGAAGTTCTAAAGATAATATAACTAACTCCAATGGACTAACATTAATTAAGAGTCTAAAAATAAAAGAAATGTTCCCATTAAATGGGCATTTTCTGGGTGATCTTGAGGGTGATGGCACCTTTCATATATCTAAGACTAAATCTGTTTTAGATTTAGCACTATGGAGAGGTCCTCCTGACTTTTGGAGATTATTGAAAGTTAAATGTCATCCTAAAAGTTATTATTTCCCCATGTATCTTTTGACACAAAATTATATAGCATTTTCTACCACTGAGGAACAGTTCAATCCTATAATAGACAATGATCTAGAGATTAGAAATAGGAAAATAATCATAAGGTCAAGTGACTATGAGAGTTTGGTCTCAAATGAGTTGATTCTACTATTTAATTCTTATCTGGACAATTTGGATGTTGATTTAACTGACAAAAATAATATTTTACAATCTACTGTTAAACAAATTCAGGAAATTATATATAAGGAAACTAAAGGAGGGAATAAAAGTGCAATTTCTAAAGGATGGCTTTATAATGAGTGTGTCACAAGGAAACACAAATTAACAGTCTTAATTAGAAAATATAGGATATCTCGTGATACACTTAATTACAGTTGTGTAAAGAGAGGAAGAAAAAAATACAAACATTTTCTCTGGAGCAAAAACAAGGTATATTTTGAATTGTTATGGAAGCAAATGCATGAAGTGGTTAACAATAGGGATGACAAAGCCTTTTGGCAACTAGTAGCAAAGAGTTGTAAACAAAATATACAAAATATAGAAAACGCCATAGAAGATCAGACGTGGCTTGATTATTTTTCAGACATACTCTTTCACGATTATGAAACAACAATTACAACAATACCATGAGCAAGGAGCTGTGGTAAGAAATTGCAGACTGGAAGCCACTGAGTTTTTACTGGGCACAGGTATTAAATTAGTGGAGGTGCTGTTAGGTGCAAAACCGATTGTGTAGAGGCATTCCTGACCTCCTGCTACACGAGGGGTCTTGAACTTGGGCAGGCATCTTTGAGTGCTTAGAGTCAGCTGTTTAAGCTGTTTCTGGTGTTGGCTAACTCGCCTTTTTAAAGGCGGCTATATACACTGTCCAGCCCCGCAATCCACCAAAGGAGTGAGCGAGTGTCACCATAGAAACAGGTGATGTCAGCACAGCATGACTACAAATTTCTTGGCTCCAGTGAGTGGAGTCGAGGGTGGAGTGGAGGTGATGTGGGCAGAGGCCAGCAGCATCTGCTGGCATCAGCAGGGGAAGTAGGGGAAAGTAGGTTAGAAATAAGTGTCAGTGGCTCAGTAGGTAGCACACTTGCCTCTGAGGCCGGGAGATCAGAGGGCTGTGGGTTCAGTTCCCACATCTGGCACTTGGGTTAATATCCCAGTACTGACACTGTAGTGCAGCATGAGAGGGGTGCTGCACTTCTGAGGTGCCATCTTTCGGATGAGATGTTAAACCGAGGTCCCATCTGCCTGGATTGGTGGTAGTTCAGGTGGATGTTAAAGATCCCATGGCACTTATCGAAAAGAGTAGGGGAATTTCCCCGGTGTCCTGGCCAAATTTCCCTCATTCACTAAAAATACCACCAACAGCTTAATCTGGTTCAAGGTCAGTTGGCATTCATCTGTATCCCCCTCCCCCGGGTCGTGCCTGAAATAGGCAGGATTTGTCTAGTGCACTTACCCGGTCAACAAAAGCTAAATAAATAAATAAATAAAATCCAACCTGTAAGGTAGCTGTCGAAAGTAGAACAGGGATCCTGGTAAAAAAGGTGACTGAAATAAGTTTTGGTTACTGTGGTAATAGCTTGGTTACAGAATAGTAACACTTGTAGTATTGCTGCTGTGAACTGCATACCCAAAAGGAGTAAGAAACTGGAAGCTGATAATATCATTTCATGGTTGAGTTGCTTTTGCTATAAGGTGAGAACTAATAACACTACTGCATTAAACAGAGGTGGTAGAGCGGGAGGTCTTTTTCAGTGAGTTAATGGACAAGTAAGGAGGGCCAACTTAACATAGACTAAAATAAGCAGAAAGATACATTGATTATTGGAATTGAGTTCAACTAACAAGGCAGACAAGGCTGAGGTTACTCTAAGCTTACATAATATGGCTAATTCATTATTGACAAAAGATGGGAATTTGCTCATTAGGTGTGGAGGGTGCAATATGTATAGTATGGAAGATGAGAGGTCTAACTATGATGAGTATATATGTGACAAATGTGCCTTAAATAAGGATATTCAAAATAATTTAAATAAAGTAATGGAAAGATTGGAATGGTTAGAGCAAAGTCAATTAAATGCAACATTAAGGCTAAAAACACTGTCTAGTCTAAATAAAGATGACACTTTCAGAGAGGAGAGTAGGAAATTAATTGGTGAGGGGAAAAGGAAAGATGATAGAAGTGATGATAATATAATAGGAAATAACAAATGGAGTGAAGTCTAATATGCGAAAAAGAAACGTCGAGGGAGAAGCCCTTTAAAAAAAGTACCTGATGATATCTTAAGGCTGGCTGATGCCTCCAGTATTAGAGATACTGAGGAACTCAGACATAATTATGGGAAACAAAATGGAGGGGAGGGTCTTTATGACTTGCCAACGACAAATAGCTATGAGGTATTGCAAGATGTTCAGAGTGAGCAAAGTAAGAACATGGAAGGGGGAAATGATATGGCTTCTCAGGTAACCAATTTAAGTAAAAATCCTCTACAGGTAGTGGTAATTGGGGATTCCATTATCAAATATACTGAACAATACATATGCAGGAAAAATAAAGTAAATAATATGGTTTGTAGCTTTTCTGGGGCAGGAGTATCAGATTTATATGATATGGCCAATAATATTTTTGCTGGAGCAGGTAAAAATCCATTAGCAATATTACACGTTGGTACAAATGACCTGATGAGGAAAACACTACCAGAGATGAAAAAAGATTTACCTAACTTGGAGGATAAACTAAGGATAAGGGGCTGTGATGTTATGATTTTGGAAATCTTACCAGAGCCCAGAGCAACAGCATATAAAGCAAAAAGGATAGCACTAGCAAATGAATGGTTAAAAAAATGGACAAAGGAAAATGATTTAATGTTTGTACAACACTGAGGGACTTTTCACAATAAAAGAGAGTCTTATAGTAGGGATGGGTTGTACTTGAATTATAGAGGTAGTAGAGTTTTGGGGACAAGGTTGCGGCAAGAAATTGAAAGAAGTTTAAACTAATTGAACAGGGGATGAAGCTTAAATCGAATAATAAGCTGTTATTTAATTGAAAAAAAGGAAATGAGGAAAGACAATTAGATAAAGTTTTCTTCTTTAATGCATGTAGCCTATCAAAAGATGTGATGGTTGAATTGGAAAAGAAAATTAGGAGTGAAGATTTAGAAATCTTTGGTGTAGTTGAGACTTGGTGGAACGAAAATGACGAGTGGAACCAGAAGATATCTGGATTTAGTTTAATAAATAAAAATAGAGTAAATAAAAGGGGGGGAAGGGTAGCTTTGTATATAAAGGAAGGGATAGAATATATAGTAAACAATGATGTAGATGATATGGGTAGTATAGAAGCCATCAGTGTTGACATAATAGGTAAAAAATTAAAAATGTTGACCTTCTATAGACCTCCAGATACAAATATGGAGGATGCATTGAGCTTTATGGATAGTGTGATAAGCCTGGCTGAGAAATGTGATATGATGGTTATGGGAGATGTAAATATGCCTCAGATAGTTTGGAATAATAAAGGAATTAATAATACTTCAGCAACCAGGCTGTTGAGGGATTTGTAAGCAGCAGGGTTAAATCAGCATGTTCATGAGGCTACAAGGGGTGGTAATATATTAGACATCGTATTATCAAAT
This sequence comes from Neoceratodus forsteri, assembly GCA_016271365.2. Classification (NCBI taxonomy): domain Eukaryota; kingdom Metazoa; phylum Chordata; order Ceratodontiformes; family Ceratodontidae; genus Neoceratodus; species Neoceratodus forsteri. The sequence goes on along the minus strand of CM057454.1, from coordinate 952,333,969 downwards.
ATTCCAGATAAAATAAAACAACTAATAATTGGACCACCAATAGACAGAAGTGATCATAATTCTATCACCTTTGATATTAATAAGACTAAGAAGGTGATAAAGAGAGTTACAACCCAGTTTATATATAATAAAGGAGATTATGCAGCTATTAAAGAGTCACTACTTCAATATAATTGGGAGAGTATGATAAATGACCTGACTACTCAAGATGCCTGGGACTTGTTTGTAAATGTAATAAATAATCTGACTGACAGATTTATACCTAAGAAAAAAGTATATGATAATAGAGGGAAAAAGACCATTTGGTTAAATAATAATATCATAAGGGTCGGGAAAAGAAAGAAAGCTCTATTTAAAAAAAATGAAACAATCTAGTACAGTGGATAATATTATAAGGTATAAACAAACAGTAAAACTGATGAAAAAAGAAATACAGAAAGTAAAGAAGCAGGCAGAATTTAGATTGGCCATGACTAAAAATGATGTAAAAGGCTTCTTTGCCTCTGTGAACAAATAAAATGGACAGAGTCGATCTGTGAAACCTTTAGTGGTGAGGGGATAGTTAAGTAGTGACCCTGTACTACTCTCTGAGGAATTTAATATATGTTTTAGTAAGGTCTTCACTAAGGGAACTGATAATAAGAGGGTGGTAAAAGAAGGGAGGGATGATTCTAATGCTCAGGGAGTAATAACTGTGGATAAAGTGGTTGAGAAGATAAGATCGCTAAAGGTGGATAGGTCTACTGGTCTAGATGGGTTTCACCTGAGGTTCATTAAGGAACTTGAAGTGGAATTGGCACCAGCTATCACAATGATTGGACAGAAATCACTAGCTGAGGGATATGTACCAACTGATTGGAGACTGGCCCATGTGATGCCAATATATAAAAAAGGGTATAGAAGCATTCCATCAAATTATCGTCCAGTAAGTCTAACTTTGGTGATCAGTTAAATAATTGAAGGGATTTTGAGTGATGAAATAAAGAACTTTATGGAAAGGAAGGGATTAGTGAATAACAACCAACATGGTTTTGTAAAAAATAGATCATGTGAAACCAATATGGTCTGTTTCTATGATTGGATCGCTAGGAAGTTAGATCAGGGGAAGAATATTGATGTGGTAATGCTGGATCTATAGTGAAAATAAGTTAGTTAAATTCGCGGACGATGTTAAAGTGGGGGGGGGTAGTAGACACTTTTGAAGTTAGGTTAAGGTTTGGACAGGATTTATTAGACATTGAGGAGTGGGCCAAAAAGAACTATATGATTTTTAATGCCAACAAAAGTGCAATGATAAACATGGGAAAGGGTAATGTAAAACAGGATTATTATATTCGGGGTAGTAAACTAAGATCTTCCAACTGCGAGAAAGATCTGGGTATACATATCCAACAGGATATGAAATATGAAACACACTGCAGAATTACAGCAAATAGATCTAGGTATTTGGCAAATTGTATTAGAAGAAGTTTTCATACTATGAATGCTGAAGTGCTCACTAAATTGTTTAATGTTTGTTTAAATCATATGTCAGACCTATTTTGGACTACTGCTCTTCACTTTTGAGTCCTTGTTTGAAAAAGGATAGGGTTCTGCTGGAATGTCCTTAAAGAATTCTAACTAAAATGGTATTAGGTCACAAGAACCAACCGTATGAAACCAGACTAAAATCGATGAGATTATGATCTGTATTTAAAAGAAGGATAAGGGGTGATTTATTGTTCCTTTATAAAGTTTTGCACCGGGATAGTTTAAGAACTGAATTAGGTTTGCATTTTTGGGAAACGATCTTTAAATGGAGAAAACATGGTCAACAGTTAGTGAGTGAAAAGTGTAGAACAAACTTGAGAAAATATGGATTTGTATGTAGGGCATTAGAAAGTTGGAATGAGTTACCGGCATTCGTTGTGCAAGCAGATTCATTCATCATTTTTAAGAATGGGTTGGATGAACATATGTCAGTTGATGACTCTTGTTACCTCCACTGAATTGTGGGGACAGCCTTTAAATGGGATTTGTAGCCTTCTAGACTGTCTTATGCAACCTTATTATGAACCTTAGTATCTATCTCTGATAAATTTGAGGAAATACACCCTTGGAAGTTTTAGAGGTTATTCAGTTACTAAAAAACAATAAAGCTCTAGGTTCGGATTTAATCCATAGCAACATTTTTAAATGCCAGGATTTGAAATGGGCAGAACTTCTTGCTGATTACTTCAATGAGTGTATTGCAAAATATTACATCCCAGACTCATGGAGACAGTATATAATTGTTCCCATCATTAAGAAAGGGGACAGAGCCAAACCAGTTAATTATAGACCTATAAGTTTTATAGGTATCATGGAAAAAAAGTTTGTCTAGTATTCTTCTTAAAAGACTGATGATTTCTGTTCAGGCATTGGGTAATTTCTCACAAGCTAAGGCTGGCTTTCGCAAATCATTTTCTACTCTTGATAATGTTTTCATACTACAACATCTGTATGAAAAATATGTTAAATTAAGGCATCAAAAATTATACTTGGCATTTATTGATTTTTCTTCTGCTTTTGATACCATCAATAAAGAGACTCTTTGGTCAACAATGAAAGATTGAGGTATTAAGTTGGCACTAATTAAAGCCATAAAAGCCTTCCATTCACATACTTGGGCACAGATTAGGAATAGTAAGGGCAGTATAACAGAACATTTTTAGACTAATAGCTGAGTGAGGCAGGACTGTATCCTGGCCCCTTCCATTTTCTCAATTTATATTAATAACTTGTTAGAGAAAATTACTATTCTTCCATTGGACTCTCCCAAAATTGATAAGGAATATTGTGGCATTCTGGCTTATGCCGATGATCTTTTATTACTGGCACTCACTCCTAAGAGCCTGCAATCAAAGCTTAATTTATTGTCTGATTTTGCAGATCATAGAGATCTAAAAATGAATATGAATAAATCTAAAGTAATGATCTTGGGTGGTGTAAAATGTAAAGGCTCTTGGAAAATTAAAACAAAAATGATGGAAACAGTAAAAACTTATCAATATTTGGATGTGGTCATTTCCTGTGCATTTAAATGGAAGAAACATTATGAATAAACACATGAAGACATTTCTCATACAAGGTTAACTTTCAAAGCTTTTAATTATAAATATGATGGGAATACTTTGCTACCTCTTGTTAGAACAATTGAGACTAAATATAATGCATGAGCATTATATGGTATTGAAATTTAGGAGCATAATTACTTACATAATCTGGAAAAAACAGAAATTCAAGTTCTCAGAGGGGCTATTGGATTTCTGAAGTCCACACCTGCATCATTTGTTAGAGCAGAATTAGGTCTTATAAATACTGTATATTATCCCTGGTAGAATCTAGAACTATTAATTTCTGAATCAAACTGAACCATCTTTTGAATCAGCATTGGGCAAAAAAATGTTTGGAAGGAAAAATAGTATAGTATTCATTAGGATGTAAAAAACCTGAATGGTTATCTCACATAAAGAAATTATTGACTTCCATAGGGCTTTTGAATTTATTTAAGTTAAATTTACAGAATATAGCAATCTCAGATCAGTATAAACCTTATACTGTATAAAAAAAATTTTGGTAAAAAAATATAAAACTCATGATCTACAATATGTAATGTCTTCCAGGTTTGTTGTATGGTATTCTGAAAATGGCTGTTTCTATTATGATCGGTATTATCTAGAATTTTTGACCTGTAAAAACGTGTGAAGAACTTATGCAAAATATAGGATATGTTTCTTTGCCTCTAATGTTTTGTTCTGTAAATTCACAAAAAATACTGACCCTGTATTTGCCATTGTTATTGTGGTGGAAATGAGAAGGATATTGAACATGTTATTTTGAGATGTCATTGGTACAAGGCAGCTAGAAGTAAGTGACTGGGGTCTATCATAAATTCTCTACCAGGTTGCCCTAATTATGAATTATTGAGGATGTTTCTGTCTACTGAAGATGAAAAAGTCATGAAAAGACAGCTATGTTTCTTCTTAATGTACAAAAACTAGTAAGAAGGATGGTCACTTCTATTCAAAATTAAGCACTTTTCATATTGTAACAGCCTTCTTAGCATACAGTGCTCATTATGTAGAAAAAAGACATGGCTAAATATTTCCAGATATTTCGTGAAATTTCTGAAGAGTTTCTCTCTTCTGCCCCTACTATGTAAATGGAGAAAGCAGGAGATTTCTCTAGAAATATCACAGTAATTTCAGGAAATATCTGGCCATGTCTTTGGCTGTGACTGTATATGCAATGTCTTGTTTGTTGTACATGATTTTATTTTGTATTTTGTACTCTGTGTTTGTAATAATCTCTTTTTATGATTGATCAAATAAAAGCTTTTACTACTACAGTGGGAATGCTGGAATGCATACTGAAAGGTATCTCCAGTAATAGGAGGGAGCTGGTGTTTCCACTATATCACTCGCTGGTGAGACCCCACCTGGAGTATTGTGTCCAGTTCTGGAGGTTGCACAACAGAAAGAACATAGATAGGGTGGAGGCAGTCCACAGTAGGGCAGCTAAAATGGTGTGGGGGTTGTACCAAAAGTCCTATGAGGAGAGACTGGGGGATCTCAACATGTACACCCTGGAAGACAGGAGTGCAAGAAGGAACATACTAAAGACCTACAAGTACCTCATGGGGCTAAATAGGGTGGAGGAAGGGAGTCTCTTTTAAATGAGGAAAAGCACCAGAACTAGAGAATATGCAATGAAACTGGAAGAGCATTTAGAAGGGATGTGACAAAGTACTCATTCACTCCTTCACTGAAAGAGTGATGGAGGCAAAAACAGTAGTGGCTTAAGTATGCATTGGATAGACATAAGGAAATATTATAAAATGGGCAGGGATGAGGCAAGATCATTGAAGACCAGTTAGAGTCTGCAGAGAGAGACTATGCAGGTACCCTCTGGCAGATTGAGTGGACCAAATGGTCTTTTTTGGCTAACATGTTCTGTGCTTCTATGTTTCTTATGGATGAGATGTTAAACAAAGGTCCCATGTGCATGTTCTGGTGGTTGTTCAGGTGAAAGCTCCCTTGGCACTTCTCAAAAAGAATAGGGGAATTTCCTCAGTGTCCTGACCAAATGTTCTGCATTCACTAAAAACACCATCACCAGTTTCACCTGATTCAAAGTGTCAGTGTGGCTCAGTTGGTAGCACATCTGCCTTTGGGCTGGAAATTTGTGGGTCCCAGTCCCACACTAGGATTATGCTCATATCTAGAAACACTGGCATCCGAGTACTGTGTTCACGGTTGTTGAATTGTTGGGGTGTGCTATCCTGCAGATAAGTTGTTAAGCTGGTGGGTGTCCAGGTGGAAGTAAAAGAACTCAGAGCACTTTTCACAAAATTTAGGGGAATTTTATTAAAATAACAAAACATCATTTCAAGGTTTCAAACATAACAATCAATAATGCAATCACATGAAAAGGAAAACAAAAAAATCAATAATATGCACATACTCATGCTAATCTATAAAATCCTACTAAAAAAAAGGTTTTGTTTTTTATTCACACCCTATCCAATAATATGTGATAAATTCTATCCATTCAATTCTTCTCTATAAACAGTCCTCTTTTCCTTTAGCATAGTGATGATAATACATTTCTTTTACATGTTTTAAAGTGATTTCAATCAACAATACAATAAACAGGACTGAAGATTTTAATAGTTGCATAAGATATTGGCATCTAGCCTGCCTTAGGAAGTACTTAATACAAGCAAATATCACGTTTAGTGTACTGCAGGGGGTAGAGCTTGCCATCGAGCATGGTGGCTGTGTAAATTCTTGATGGAAGACCACTAAGGAGCCATTTCATATCCATTCGATAATTGCAGCATATGTTGACACCTAAAATTATACAAAAGTGTGAAGGAGCTTGAGTGCTCTGCATCGACACCTTACTCGACTTGATTGTCAAACGAGAAGTCATTCTACAGGACACTCCTGTGTTGCCTATCTGTGCCAGCAAGAAAGCTGAGCCAAGTGGGTAAGCTCTAGTTACTTATACCTGGCAGAAAGCTCCAATGAGACTAACTACTGGGGGAATCACAATGGCAGCTGCCACTCACTGTCATCTGGCGGCAACACCCCACACTGCCCATCATCTATCGGATATTGGGGTGATGATCACAAAGCTAGACAAAATTTTAATTGACACTTCTGATCTAAAATTGGCAGCCAAAAAGTGGAATGATGACCTAACACATCTGGCTGTGCAAGTGTCACATGCTGAACAAGCCATCTAGGAAATTGCTTCAAATGTCTACTTTCAACTGGGAACATGCCAAGATCACCACCAAAAAACTCAGTATCTCTTAAATAAGGTGGATGATCTGGAGAATCGTGCCTGATGCAGCAACATCAGGATTGTGGACATTCCTGAAGGGGCAGAGGGGTGAGTCATGGGGACATTTCTGAAGGAGCTGCTTCCATTCCTTGTGAAGGTCAACAACCGAATCCCTCCAGACATCGAGAGGGCACATAGATCTCTTGCCTCAAGCCCCCAGCCTGGTGAACGACTGAGACCTATCCTGTGCAAATTTCCCAAGTACCCAGAGAAAGAGTTTTATTTAAAGGTAGCTTAGGAGCAGGGGCCTTCCAATGGCAAGGAAACATAGTGCAGTTGTTTCAAGACTTTTCACTCAACCTTTGAAATCCCTGTGCTTCTGAGAATATAGGTTGATGGGAAATACATTACTTTTGAATCCCCAGTAGATCCTGAGACATTTGTTAAGGAGCTACACGATAAACATCTGCAGCAAGACAGATCACATGGCACATCTCAGGGTGCAGCAGAATCGAAGATGGAGGTCTCTCATGCAGAGGACCGCAAGGACACTCATGCAGGAAATGGAGTTTACACTACAACTCCTGCTTGGCAAACTGCTATGAGGGTCACTCCAAAAAGAAGCTCAAGATGGTGACAGGTACCCCACCTACTCCCAGACAGCGCAGATCCCAGAGCAGGCAATCTCACTTTATCCCTTTGGATGCCAGCAGCTGCTCCCCAGGAACTACTCCCATCAAAACTACTAACAGGTATGAGCCATTGTGAGAGCTCATGCCCACCACCCTGGATCTTTCACTGTCCCATGATAAGGAGTCTCTGCAACAAGATGGGAAGACTAGAGGGATTGGTGATTGGTCTCCCCTATCTGGTGATTGGGCATCCTGTAATCCAGAGAGTACAGCAGATTAAGTGGATTCCTTAGAGCATCTTTCCAAGCTCCTCTCAACATCTGACAATATTTACAGGTCTGTTTAAGCACCACCAATATCCTTTGACATTCTTTCTTGTTGAAACCTGGTGTGCACTTTTATGAGGGCTTAAGGAATGTGACGGGTGGTGGATAGAGGTTTGTTAATACTTTAACCATAATGGTGCCCCTCCCTGAGTGACTCATTTACACCAAGTGACCTCTTGTGGGACATGGCTGATGCAGCTTTTACTCAATGGAATTTGGAATGATACTTATTCTCCACAGCCGACATCAGCGGTGACTGAGGAGTCCCTGTGGAGGGGTTGTGGGATAACAGATAGACCAGACACCGAACTTCAAGTTCACCACACAATCTCTGTGTGATGTTTATTCAAAATGCAGAGGATAACCATCAGCAATGGCATATCCCTTCTTCAGTACATCAGTTAGTAGCAACAGAATATGCAAGTCTTTCCTCTACACTTAGCCAGCACCTACTGACTTATTGATCTCTGATCTAACTTATCAGTCGAGATTAAACATCCCCTACGTGGACCTCAAGAGTGGCAGGTGCTCTTTGTCACATATCCCCCACCTTAAGAGGAAAGCAGTTATTGCAGGCTGCTTACTACCTTCCTGTCCCAGGAAGGGGTGGAGCTTCCACCCATTCATCTTCAGAAGCTCTGTCTCAGGGTCCCTATTAACAATAAACATTCCATCATAAACATAGTGGATATCATCATTCTTTACCCTGAGGCATTAACACATTTCTCAACAGAGACTAACAGTACCTTCCCATCTCTTTTTAAGGAAAGTCCGTCATAGTTCTTAACCAAACATCTGGATGGCTATAAAGTCCAGTACCAAAGAAACTATTTCTCTCGGGTAATTACCTGCTCCAACCCCACCAGATATGTTGGTCTTAAGCAGGGGCCCAGTCCTAGGTTCAACCCCTCTACATAAACCCACTATGTCTCTTGATTCATTCATTTCAATTACTGATGATACAGATACCTGAGGGTAGACACTGTAGGTGTTACCCCAACACATATTCCTATCCATTTTCCATAAAAACAATTAATAAATAAATAAAACAAATGTACCATCTCCTTGATCTTAACATATTGTAACAGTTTGGCAACATTAGCATCTTTAGCCTGTAGTATACCCTAGTCAGTACTATTAGTAGAGTCAGCTGTAGCAATACAAGGAAAAGCCCCTTCAGCCTCATAGGCTTCTTCTTGCTTGCTTGGAGTCTTCAACCCCAGCACAATATCAATAGACACAGTCTTGTCTGAGGTCTCACATTCAAGTTCCATACTTGCATCTTCAACCTCCAACAGGTAATATCCTGGGAACACAGGCAACAAAGGAATATCCTGCTTAGTCAGGGGGTCCTCCTCCAGCTGAGCCCACAAAATATTCTCCTCCAATTCTTCATCCAAACTCTCTGACAGGAACCTCTCAAGCACCTGACACCAAAGTTCCACCTCTCTGCATAATCAGTCTTTCTCCAGCCATTGCCCACTCATCCAGTGGATCATCCTCATCAGGGTCTCCACCTCCTGGGTGTCATCTTTACACCTCCAGTCTGCCTCAGTCCCATGGTATTTTCTCATCCCTTTGCATCTCTTCATCATCTTCAGGCTTGGCCTTCCTCTGAGTTCCCAGGTCCAGTCCAGGCAGCAGCTTCTCTCCATCTGTCAGCCATGGTTCTGGCCAAAACTCCATGGACTTTCTTCTCCGGGTTCTCCTCTGGCAACTCCTGGTGCATCAGTCAACCTGGAATATCTGGGCAATATCCACCAGAAAACATCCCTCTTCGACCAGTCCAGATGCTTCCAGCAAGTTATCCCACTTCTGACACCAAGTCTATGGAGGGGTTATGGGACAACAGATGGACCAGACACCAAACTTCAAGTTCAACACACAATCTCTGTGTGATGTTTTTTCCAAATGTAGAGGATGACCTTCAGCAATGGCATATCCCTGCTTCAGTACATCAGTTGGTAGCAACAGACTATGCAAGTCTTTCCTCTACACTTAGCCAGCACCTACTGACTCAATGATTTCTGATCTAACTTATCAGTTGAGATTTAACCTCCCCTATGTGGGCCTCAAGAGTGGCAGGAGCTCCCTGTCACAGTCCCCCCACCTCTTTATCACCATCCCCCCTTGCTCTCCTCCAGGGTGTGCCTAGAAGCTAGTGCACCCATCGCAGGTATTCTTCCTGGAAAAATCTACCCATCCCAGCTCTAAGGCTGCTGCCTTAGATAAATAAGCCACTCCTACACTCAGGGATAGCTCTCTATATTTAAAGGAGAAATAGCCATACAGGATGAGGGGTGACTTGATCACTAGATAGTGATGCATGTTTACTATACCCCTCCCCTCATCAAGCTCTCCTGCTGGACCACACCATTCAGCCCCAGCCCTAGATTAGATGAAACATCCTGACAGGTGGGTGGTTCCACTCAACTCCTGTCTGCACAGGGGATGGCAGGAACCTTTCCAGGACATAATACAGTGTAGGCCTGAGTGACCCGTCATTTACCTATGAAGGCTACACCTCTCTAGAGGTGCACAGACATGACAGGGACTGCTGACATGGCTGCTGTTTAGCAGATAGCGGTATATGATGTTTCCATGTGGCTCAATGTGCAGGGCCCAGCCTGGAATATGGTTTGTTTTGTTCATCATTCTTGACTGGATAAGGCATGCACATCGCTAGCCGCCTTATTCTGATATATCAGAAGTACATTTACTCTGTCTGTCAAGCCCAACTACAGGGGGTTGTGATATTATAATCCATACCAGATCTGGATGAGAAAACCTAACTTAGGAATATTGGCTTCCCCCCATCTCCCTTCACTTTCTTCTTTTCTATGTTAATAGGTGGAGTAGCTGCCAGTTAGCGAGGCCTTAGGCTGTAGTTGAGCCCAGCTCCAAGGTGGTCTGCCCTGGCCACTGACACAGGTTACTGTATTTAGTTGCAATAATGTTCTTACATGTGGTTGTTGAATTAGTAGATGGTGCCCCTGAGGGGTCCCCTTTAGCCACTGAGGGAGTTTACAGCCAGCTCCCCCAGGCCATGTTAAGGGACCAACCTCCTGTTTTTGGTATAGACATATGGGTCTATCCCTTTACACCTGGGAGAATAAACCCAGAAGGCCCCCAGCTTATTTTATTCCATGACTACTTTGATTGCCAGTGCTTTACCTCAGATATGAAAACTGATGAATGTGCATCGCTTCAGGGTAGAGGGCAAGAGCACTGGCACATTTCTGAAAAATGGAAATTATTTGTACTGAATCACAGGGTTGTAGTGAAATCTGTACAAACCATGGACAACCTTAAGCTAGATCTACCATGGGGTATGATTCCTGGAGGACAGAGACAAAGTGAGTGGGATCTCCTTCATAGCCTAATTAGCTCAAAATGTCTGTGTGTAAGGGATAGAGGGACAATGGGTACTTATAATTCTTTACTATGGATCACACCACACCAGTGACCTTCACATCCCGGAATGTGAGAGGTATGAATGACCCGATCAAAAGAAAAAAGTCATGGCCAGACTCAAAAAACGTAAAACTCAGGTCGCTTTTCTCTAGGAGACAAAGGTCAAACCTCTAGAGGCATGGAAACTTGCAAGAGAGTGGGTAGGTTGGGATGCACACAGCTCAGCTGGCTCAACCAAAAGAAGGGTGTCCATACTGTGGCACAAACATCTCAAATGGTCCATTACTGACCAGCAAGGGGACAAAGAAAGCAGTTGGATTTTGGTCAAAGTAACATCCAACAGAGGTCAGCTTCTCCTAGGTAACATTTATGCCCTAATGAAGATTGGCCTGAATTTTTTAATGCTATCTCCTATGCCCTACTGGACATGTCAGGGGACCAACCAGACATTATTCTGGGAGGGGATTTCAATTTTGCCATAGACCCACTCCTAGACAGATCTAACACCAAACCTGAACCTCACTCCAAAGAACTACGAATCCTATCTGACTTACTGTCCCTCCATCACCTGACAGATACCTGGCATACCTTTCACCCCTTTGCAAAAGACTACACCTATTATTCAGAAGCCCAGGCCATGACCAGCAGACTGGACTATTGGTTCACCTCAATCACCCTAAACTCAGTCATCTCAGAGGTGTCCATTGCTCCCCTATATATTTCAGACCATGCTCTGGTGCAGCTGCAGGCCTACTTACAACCCAGGAAAGAGCGATCAGTGACCTGGCAGCTTGACCCCCTCGTCCTAGCTGATCAACGGTTTCAAGCCTTGTTGAAACTGGAAGTCTCCAACTACTTTTAGGACAATCCTAAATTCTGTGCCCCCCAAATTTTTTGGGAGGCCTTCAAGGCCACTCTACGGGGCAGCATAATCTCTTATGTGGCCTATAGGAGGAAACCAAGAGAGGCAGAAGCTCAACAGCTCAAAACTCAGCTTAAGTTGAAAGAGGCTGACTATAAATCTGACCCCAATCAGCTTAAAAACCAAGCTCTCAGACTCGAGCTAATCTCTCTTAGAATCAGCCTCAACAGACTGGCCACGAGGAAGGCAGAGTTGCAAATGATGAGAATACACCACAAATACTGGGACCAGTGGGACAAAGCAGGGAAGCTCCTCTCCTATCACCTCTGGAAACAACAGACTGAGAGGCACATTGAGAAGCTCAGAGATCATACAGGATTGGCGTCCTCCTCCCCCAAAGAAATAAATAGGGCCATGACAACATTTTACAATACCCTATATGAATTTCACACCTCCCTGCATAGGCCCAGCTTTGACCAGTTCATGAGCCATGCATCCCTTCCCTCCCTATCAGAGGCTCAAAAGGCTATGCTGGATGCCTCCATTGAAGAAGCAGAAGTGCTCAAGGCAACAGAAGAGATGGCCCCTCCTAAGTCTCCAGGGAGTGATGGGTTCCCAGAGGATTTCTACCACCTGAACAAGGACATGATATGTAAACCAATGCTCAATATGTTGAGGTTGGCTTATGCAGCTCAAGCCCTTTCAGGCTCCCTGAAGGAGGCAGTGATCACAGTCCTACCTAAGGGGGGGGAAGATCTCATGTCCCCAGCTAGCTATAGACCTATCTCCTTGATAAGTGCTGACACCAAAATTTTAGCCAAAGTCCTGGCTTCCAGACTAGAGAAAGTACTCCCCTTTCTAATTCATGAATCTTAAGTCAGCTTTGTCAAGGGGTGGTCTAGTTCAAACCACCTTAGAGCTCTACTCACCCTGTTCCAGAAGGTCTCTACCTTACCTTCTCCTGCAGCGGTGATCACCATAGACTTCAAAAAGGCCTTTGGCTCAGTCTAATGGGACTGTCTCAAGGCCATGCTAGCACACTTTAATAGAGGCCCCACCTTTGGAGGGTGGGTCAGTACAATATATAATGGCCCTATATCCAAAGTCCTCACTAACGGCCTTCTTTCTGACCCTTTCATCTTAAAAAGAGGCACCGGACAGGGTTGCCCACTTCCCCCCTGCTCTTCATATTGGTCATCAAACTTCTGGCCTCTGTTATTTGGCAGCACAAGGGAATTCCAGGCATAGGAGTGGGGTTGGAGGAGTTCAAAGCCAAACTTTATGCAGATGATTGCCTCATTCTAACCAGTGATATAACCAAAGGCCTCCCCCATATCCTGGATAGCTTCAGTCAGTTTGAACAGTTATCTGGTTTGAAAATCAATAAAACTTCAATCAGAAATCCTCCCTCTTAACAAGCTGACCACAAAGAGCATGGGCCTAGCCTTAGGCCTTGTTTGGGCGGAGTCCTATATCAAATAACTAGGGATCATCCTCTCCCTTGACCCATATAAATTAGGCCCCCTGAATTGGCTTCCCCTGCTGAATACCTTTCGGACTGAACTTAACAGATGGCAGCATCTAAACCTTTCCTTACCAGGGAAAATTGATTCAATTAAGATGATGCTCGCTCCCAGACTGTACTACATTCTTGCTCATCTACCCATTATTGTTCAAGATAAGTAGTTTCAGAAGACTAACTCCCTCATAGGTCACTACCTCTGGGGTACCTCCCCTCCTATATTTAGCCGGGCAAAGCTTTGAGCCCACTGGAGGCAGGGGGGTTGGAACCTTCCAAATTTCAGACACTATATGTATGCCTTCATAAATGCTAGAACTCTGCTTCCTTTCTTGCCTCATGGCTATCTGCTTCCATCTTGGTGCTGCATGGAACAGAAGCTCCTGGGAGCCAGCCACCCCTCCCTCTGCCTTACGGTTTCCAGTAAGTCACAGGTAGTGAAATGGGTCACAATATCTTCTGCACGTAAAGTCTGGGTCTGTATGGCTAACATCTCTAAACATACAAAAAAAGGCTGTCTAACTTACTTGTGGGGGAACCCAGAATTATGCATAGAGGGCAAACCTTTCCACTGGGCTACCTGGGAACAAAGGTCTATATGTAGGGTTGTTGACTTACTCACTTCAGAAAGGCACTACTTCGAATCCTTCCAGACTCATCAAAAGAAATTTAGTTTGCCCAAGGAGGAGTTTTGTCACTATCTACAGATTAGGTTGGCCTATGGCCAATGGTCTAAAGCCCCTTGCAAGTGCAAAGCATGTAGAGCATCTGCGTCTAGGCCCACAATGCAGATGCCTTGGTCAGACTGGCTCAAGCCTCATAAAGATAAGGCAGACTTTCTGTACTGGATGATGGGGGAGGCTCAACCAGACCCCACTAAAGGGGCCAAAATTAAATGGCAGGCTGTTCTGCAAGGGCATATTACAGAAGAAGAATGGCGTAAATGTTGGAGGATTGCCCACCAGGCCTGCACTGACCAGAAAAGCCGTCTGATTCAAAAAAGAATTCTCAACTACTGGTAAAGGACCCCAGCCCATCTTAAACTGCTGGGGCTCACCCCCAAGATCTCTGTTAGAGGTGTGACACCCAGGGAGTTGACCTGATACACATCCTGTGGACCTGCCCACCTATTGTCCCTTTCTGGGCGTTGATTGCCAACCACTGTTCAGTCATATTGGGCGCAGAACATCCACTCTCCTCTCAATCCTGTCTGCAGGGCTGCAATCCACAAGGCCTCAAATTTCCAGCAGTGAGCCTAAAATGGCTAAAAGCTGCCTCAGTTGAAGCTAAGAGACTCATCTTTATCAGATGGAGGTCCTCGGAAGTCCCAACCATCCAAGAATGGTTGTCAACCCTGGAAATCCTAGCAATGAATTCCAGACTGTCCTCTTAGATCATTCAAACATTGGGGAGCTTCCAGTCTGAGCTCCCTACTTAAATGTTGTCTTGAACCATTCTAGGTCCTCTGGTACCCTCCTCCCCCCCCAGAGCATCCCACCCACCAAGAGGGTGATCTGAATTACACATTGTCAGCTGCTCTGGGCTTTTCCACTATCGCATAAAACCCCTTTCAACCTTATACTCTACTCTACTCTGACTTCACTTACTGGTGCTTTACAGATCTCAAGTATCGTAGGCATTATGCCTACATTGTTGTTTACAGCCTATGTTTTGAACTGAATGTTAATGTCTAACTGCAATGCTTAAACAATTCTGTTCTGTAAAGGTTCACAAGTTCCAACTCTGTATAATGCATTTGGTTTTTATTGATGCTTGTAAACTGCAAAGATTCCAATAAAAAGATTAACTGCAAACATTTAGTGTACTGCACTTGGATGAAATTGTTTCAGAATTCCTGTATAGTCCTTTAAGAGAGTTGGGCTGTTCTGCCGCTGATCACAATCCTCCTGCTTCCACACTGACTCAAGGTATGCTGCATCAGAAGCTGCCAATTTGATTGCCCATCTTCTCCCTGTTGCAGCCTGCAATTGTTTGACTCTCCACTCTCAGCTACTACAATTGGCTCTTTTGTCTGCAATTGCTTTCTCTGCTTCTCTGCCTCTTCTCTTATCCTAGAATATTTGATTTGAATTTTACTGAATGTTTAGATGTTGTAAAGTACTGTTGATCTAAGCTAAGCTGGTCAATTGATCTGTTGTTTTATTTTACTGCTGTAGATAGGACACCAATGCTAAGGACTCATCTCTGCCTCACGCTGTAACTATCCCCTGCTCTATTTACAATCCATGAAACCTCCTTTCTCTCTCTCTCTCTCTCCAAGCTCCCCTCACCCCCAGCTATCCTGATTTTTGATAAACCTTTTCAGGTGCTGAAGTGCTGATACCCCCTACCAGGCTAACTCTTTTGTCTACTACCCCCACTGCCACTGCTATAACTACCTTGCTATTGTCTTACACCTGACCCTCCACCAATTTAGCACTAGGCCAATCCTCCAGCCTGTATAACCTCCCTAATCTCTCTCCCATTCTTTCCTTCCAGACTCTGCCTTTGACTGGGCTCCACCTGTCTGACAGCAGTGTGGCTAGGCTCTTCTGCTGCCAACTGTGATCTCCCTGCCTACACACTGACTCAAGGTACACCACATCAGAAGCCACCAATTTGATTGGTCATCTTCTCCCTGCTGCAGCCTGCAATTGGTTGGCTCTCCACTCTCAGCTACTACAGTTGGCTCTTTGGTCTGCAGTTGCTTTCTCTGCTTCTCTTCCTCTCCGCTTATCCTAGGATATTTGATTTTAATTTTCTCCCACCCCCACTGCAACACTCTTTAAATACACTTTCTGCACTCTGTGCCCCACCCAATCTGTTGTGAAGCAGAATCTTCTCTCTCTATTAAAGTGACTGACACACCCTCTACCAACATGTACCGAGATAGAAGACTAATAACTGAGGATACTTTTAAGTTCCTCTGGATGCTGGTAATAATGCTCCTGCCAACACTGAAATGGGTAGATGATGGGTTATCAATTGCAATACCGCTTCCTGGCCTGCTGACAACATGCAGCCCACTAATACAGCCTACTGCTACTGTCTGGGAATGTACACCCTAACCCTGGCCCACCTGGTCCAGTGATTAATAAGGTTCAAGGTCATCTCAAAATTGCCTCAATCAATATCTGTAGCCAGCTACCAAAACTCCCTCAGCTCCAGGCCTGGACTGCACAATACAACCCTGACATAATTGCACTCACAGAAACGTGGCTGTCCCTTCGGATACCAGATGTCTCAGTATCTCTTGAAGGCTATTACACTTTTCATTTGGACAGATTGCCCAAATGAGGGGGTGGCTGCCTGGTATATCTGAGAAATAAAATCAAAGGCCAGGTACTGTCTAACAGTATCAACACAAAACAGGCACAAGTTCTATCCATCAAGCTTACAACAGAACGTCAAAATAAAACACTGGTGCTCACCACAGTCTTTATACCCCTTGGAAAGCAAGGACCAGGCTTGGAACAGTTTTATGATCACTTTAACCAGATTAAACAGAGCTGGGAACAGATGATCTTAGGTGACTTTAACACCAACTGGCTTGTACAGGACACTGTGACTATCAGAGATAAAATCAACAGCGTGTACCTCATGCAATTGGTCTCCCAAGCAACCAGTACGAACTACCTCACTGGTACCAGTGTCCTTATTGATTAGCTTCTCACCAACTGCCCTGAACACATAACAGACATGTCTGTCCTTCTGGACTCTCTAAGTGACCAGTTATCTGTTCATGGACAAACAAGGATCCGGAGGAAGCCTCCGAGCTTTCTAAATACTGATCTTTAAGAAAGGGGCCGTTAGAACACTTCAAACAGCATCTAAAGATTTGTGATTGAAGCCCCCAGAAGTCATAGGTGATGCTAATCAGGCCCTTGAATATTGCATTACTCTAGCCCCATGCAATAGTTGAAAAAAGAAAAAAAATGAAAAAAAAAACATTGAGTGAATCATGTTAAGTCCCACTTCTTTATAGGGCAAATATGTATAATCCCTTTTCACCGGGTTAAGGCGACTGCCTCATAGTATTTGAAAGAAATTGCTATATAATCATGTTTTCAGATTTATTTGGGGAGAGGGGTAGATAAGGTAGATAAAGCTTAAGTATTTATATACTGGTAACAAAAACATTTTTATTGTTAAGACCATTTTCTTCTTTGAAAACTTCCACACTTTTCAGATTTTCACCTTTTTTTCACAAATTTCTAGCTGGTGTTTCCAGTTTACAGCCAATAATTTGCCCTGTCCAAAGAAAATTCCCTAGTATTTTCACTAGAGAAGTGGAGATATATACTTTTGCTACATGCTGAGGTATCATTTCGGATGAACCTAAGCATAAACCTACACTCTTATGCATGTTTAATTGAGCTGCTAAAATCTCTGAGTACTTCTGCACCACTGAAATTGCCAATTATCCTGATTTGCTGTCTTTTACAAAAAGGCAGACATCATCTGCACATGCAGAAATCTTTTGGGGTCTAATCCCAATATCTGGAGATATCCCTACAATGTTTTTGTTCCAAATTATTTGCCTTACTGAAGGGTCCAAAGCAAAAGTATATAACAATGGACTTAATAGACACCCTTGTCTAACTCCAGTTTTTAAATGTAAAATACAGTATCTCCAAATTGTCCATTAATAGAAGGCAAAAAAAATTGTGTCCCTGTAAAGGCATTTTATCCAAGATATTGTATTTTCTGGGACACTATAGGCTTCCATGAATTGAAAGAGAAAAGAATGAGAAACTCTGTCAAAAGCCTTGGCTTGATCTAATGATAACAGAAATCCAGAGACTTTCCCCTGTCTGATAAACTCAAAATGTTCATGCAGCAAGCTTAAAAAGTATGATGTATATTCCTATGGAACAGATTTGTGCTGGGTCTATTAATAGAGATGGTCAAAATCTGTGAATTCCACCACACAAAATATTTCACAAAACTTGTTCTTTTTGGAAAATATTTAGCAGTTGCCATATGTGAAATTTTACCAGCAAAATGTGGAATTTTGCAGGTGAAATGCAGAATTTCTCCCGTGAATGGAAGAATGTTGCAACTCGCAAGCAAAATTCTGCCATTCACTGTCAAAATTCTGCATATCGCAACCGCAAAATATTTTGAAGAGTGCACAAATTTCATGAAATATTTCATGCAGCAAAATTCATGATTTAGCCAGAATTTCACCGGTGAAATTAAATTTTGATGCATCTCTATCTATTAAAAATTCTGTCGCTTTCTGTGATTTTAAACAAATTAATTTTGATAAAATCTGATAATCAGTATTTAGGAGGCTGTTAGGCCTCCAGTTTTGAATATTGCATTTATCCCCTTTATTATGTAGAAAGATAGAGTGAGAACGGCTCAGGAGCAATGTGAGGAAGTATTTTTTCACAGAGAGGGTGGTGGATGCATGGAACAGTCTTCCTGCAGAGGTTGTGGGGTCTAAAACTGTGGGATAATTCAAGAATGCATGGGACAGACATAAGGCAATGTTTGTGGGGGGTAGGAAGAAATAGGCTGTTGGTTAAATAGGATCTGTAGCTTGTCCTCTAGGTAGGGAAATGGGCAGACTAGGTGGGCCAAGCAGTCCTTATGTGCCATCAAAGTCTATGTTTCTATGTTTCTAAAAATCACAATCACATTCCCAAATTCTGAAAATGAACCTGGGGATTTTAATATGTGATTATACAGAGCAGTCAATATTTCACTGATTTCTTGGGGGAAGGTATTATAAAATTAATTTGTAAGATTATCTCTGCCAGGCGAAGAGCCAAGTTTTAAGGTACATATAATTTTAGCAATCTTTTCTGAGGTAATAGGAGCTTCTAGAGTTCTTTTTTATAAATCAGTTAATTCTGGAAGTGGAGATTTCAAAAAACTAGAAAGCAAATTCTGCACCTAATTATCTCAACTGAAAGTTATGTAAAAAATTCTGCACAACCATTAACATATACATATAATTAGTTTTCAACTCTCTAGCATTATTGAATAAACTAGTCATAAGGGTTGCCTTTAGTCTTTGTTTACAAGCCATAAATGGATCAGAGGAAGGTTGCTTTTCTGTGCCAAACTTTATTTCAGCCTCCAAGGAAAGTGCTCTATTTTACTGGAAGTTATACATTTTTGATTTTAGATGATCCATCTGTGACTTGGAATGTATCTGTCGTTTTGGGGGTAGAGACATGAATTTGTAAAACTAGTTTCTGTAGTTCTAATATTGCATATAGTCCGAGTTTGCTTTCCTTTGTCCATATTTAAAAAAAAATATATTTTATATCAGATTTTGTATCTGCCCACCATAACCATGAATCATCATACATACAATATACCATAAACCTAGCTGCTAAGAGTTGTGTAATACTTTGTTATATGCTATCCAGATTTAGGACTGAAGCATTTAACTTCCAACATCTACTTGCAGAAATAATGTAGGGAGCTACCAAACTAGGGGAAATATTTAAAATTACATGATCTGAAAATTCTGATGAAGACAAATATTACGCAAATATTACATTTCACTTGGGCAGGGCACCCTTGAGTAAATACAAAGAAAAAATGGGCAAACACCGGCTAACTACTGCTTGCTATCCAGACAGCCTGGATTCATGCCCTGAGTCTGGGATGTCTGATGCTGACTGATGAGGAGAGGATCTGGCATCCATCTCGGGTGCCTCCTGCCTCAGAGAGGGAAGGCACATCCTTCAGCTGCATGACTGCCACCTAGTGGCTCAGGGGAAGGTGTGTGTCATACAGGAAGGAATTTGTGGTCCATCTGAAGTAGCCTTATGTTGGGTCACATGTGCTTTTCTTGGGAATGACATGGAGGTGTCACATGTCCAGAGCAAGTCCCACGGGAGGGGGCTTCTAAGGTAGAGTGTGGCTAACCCACACTTCTGGTGGCCCTGATAGGTACTCAGCTGGGTTGATCTTTAGATTCATGCCTTGGGGAGTGATATGAAAACAGAAACATAGAATTTGATGACAGATAAGGACTGCTTGGCCCACCTAGTCTGCCCTTTTTTCCCTGAGCCCCCTGAGGAAGTGTTGTTCAACCCGAGCCACCGAGGAGAGAGTGTGGTCAGTGACTGGGCTGTACTCTCACTTGCCTCATTGTACATTTTTTTTAATTTTTCACAGTAAATATCATCTTATACACAGTGTCCTGGGATGATGTTATATCTTACTGCAGGAACATCTGAGACGTAACAACTATATAGCAGAGCCAACCAGCCCAGTGACAGGAGTAAGGTAATCTGTATTTCCACTGGAGTGAGCAGGTGGTTGGAGTTGTCTGTTCCCCTTTTTTTCTATCTACATTGTTACTGCAGATAGTACTTGATCTACAGCTATTTCTCCCTTCCCCTTCCTTTCCACTAGGATTCTCTTGTGCCTATCCCATGTCTTCTTGAACCTCACCACTGTCATCACCACCACCATCTCAGCTGGAAGACTGTTCCAGGAATCCATCACTCTTTCTGTAAAGAAGTATTTCCTTACATTTCTCCTGAATCTACCCCCTCCATCTTCATAGCATGTCCCCTTGTTCTTGAGCACCTTTTCTTCTGACAAATAATTCCCTCCTTAACCTTACTTACCCCTGTGAGGTATTTAAAGGTCTCTGTCATACCCACTTTCTCCCTGCTGTCTTCCAGGGTGTTCATATTGAGGTCCTTTAGTTTTTCCTTGTAGGGCTTTTGATGCAGACCCTGCACCATTTTAGTTGCCCTCTTCTGGATAGCATACAGTCTGTCTATGCCCTTCCAGAGATGTGGTCTCCAGAACTGCACACAGTATCCTAAGTGAAGTCTTACCAGATATCTATACAGAGGCAACACTACTTCTCTCTTCTGCTGGTGATACCCCTCCTTGTGCACCCCAGCATCCCACTAGCTCTCCCAACTGCCTTGTCACATTGACTGGCCACCTTTAGGTCATCTGATATGAGCACCCCTAGGTCTCTTTCCTGCTTGGTGTTTGTCAGTACCATTCCACTAATTTTATACTCTGCCACTGGGTTTATGTGCCCTACTGTATGTGCATAATTTTTCACTTTTAATACATTGAGACCCAGCTGCCATACCCTTGACCACTCCTCTAGTTTTCCTAGGTCTCTGCTCATCCTTTGTAATCCTTCTGGAGTATTCACCCTATTGCAGACTCTAGTGTCATCTGCAAAGAGGCAGACATTCCCTTCCCTTCCCTTCCAGCTCCTCTACAATGTTACTTATAAAGATATTAAAGAGAACCTGTTCCACCACTGATCCCTGAGGCACCACACTGGTCACTCTTTCTTCCTCGGAATGAACTCCATTTACCACTACCCTCTGTTGTCTGTCCCATAACCAATTTCTTACCCAATTAACCACCTTTGGACCCAATCCTAAGCTCCTCCTAAGGGAGGACTTAAGTGAGATAAAATACCCCAGCATCCCAAAGCAGATAAAGCTGGCCTAGTCCCCCATGCCATAGTAGGACCCTACTAACTTTTCCAAAGCCTTCAAAGCTACTCTTTTCAGATCTTGACCATAAAAAGTGGATTCTTCTTCAGGCTTGACGAACTTTGGTGGGTTCTACCTCAGGGACAAGCTGTGGAGTACAGCTGGAAGTTTAAAGAGGTTTTTGAGCAGAGGCTGGTGGTGGGTTGTACTCTTGGCTAACTCCTACAATAAGCAGAAGAGCTTGAGCAGATGGAAGAAAGATCTGGAAACTGATGAGGAGAAATGGGGATCTAAAAAGAAAGTAGAAAACAAATGGGTGAAAGCAGGACCCTACTGAACTAAGATGCAACATCTTACCTGGAATATATAGGGGAAATGCATTGTAAATGTTGGCAATAGCTGCGCCCTACAAAGACAAATTAAGAAATTGTGCATCACAGCTGAGCTATCCTGGCTAAATGCATTGTAAAAATGTTTAATAACAGTACCCCACTGGAAAAAAATAGTTGCAGTATTTCTCAACTATGCTGGCATATACTTGGTATATTTAGTGTAAAAATCAGTAAAAGTAGGACCCCCTTTGAAAGTGAGATATTGCAGCTCAGCAGGGTTATCATGTGTAGCTGCAAAATAAAAATGGTTCATGGCAGGACCCCACTGACAAATGAAATATGACATCTCAGCTTGATTACTCTTGGAAAATGCTGTGTAAAATGGATAAAAGCGGGACATCAGTGAAACAAGACACAACATCTCAACTGTGTTATCCTGGGTAAATATGTTACAAAAATGCATGAACACAAGACCACTCAAAAAAAGATATTGCATCTTATCTGGGCTATCCTGCTGAAATACATCATGCTAATGGATAAAAATAAATCCCATCTAAAAACTAGGTTTTGCTTCTCTGTGGGAATCCTCAGGTTAAATATTACAAATGGATGAAAGCAAGATTACACTTAAAATTAGATATTGCATCTTAGCTGGGATATCCTGAGTAAATACAACATAGCAGTGAGTAAAAGCAGGACAACACTGAAAATGGCATATTTTTTGTCATTTTTGACCAGGAAAGGCATACTACGTTGTAACAGCTTGTTTTGAAGTGCATCCTAGGGGTGGGTTGCATGGACCTGTGTTTTTATTGATGGGAGAATGTTGATCATAATACCAGGGAAACCCCTCTACTCGTGGCAGGGGGTACTGCTGGGTCACTGAATAAGATGGTGGATCCTGGTATGGTAGAGGAGAAAGGTGTTTCTCAGCAGGCTGGGGCTAGGTCTTTGTCCCAGCTGGTACTTTGCAAGAAGACAATACATCTGTACAAACTGCTAGTCTGGATATGGAGGTACAGTTTTATGACAATAACGATACTATTGTAATGGCTAAAAGAAAGTTGGAGAAAGAATTAAAAGAATGAAAAAGATATTTACTTAGAATGATGGCAGAGGATGAGGAGAGATAACATAAAAGAAAAGCCAGTATAAAGCAAAGATTGTTAAATACCAATAATGAAAGCTTGGAAGAGCAAACAGAGACTGCAGAAATTGGCCAAAACAGGTTGCTGGGCACGCTGACACTAAGCTGAGTTCTAAGGAGCCACAAACTGATAATCCTCTGAAAGAACAAAGTGAGCAGTTGACAGCCAGATACCAACTTGTTAAAGCATTTCAGCTCCCTCCTGCTTCTCCTAATACTGAGCCTTGGTCACCAGAGAAAGCACTCCAAGGAGCAGGCTGGATACAGAACTCATCCAGGAAATGGATTACCAACCCTAAAAGGGATATTAATATACATATGGATTCACAGGGAGCACTGAACAGTATCGACATCAATTTCTTTAAGGAACGGAGACAAACATCAGGATGACATGACAGTCCCAATGCACACAGCTACAGACCTTGTTCCTCATCAGTACTTCTCAGACCCAACAAAGCAGAAGCAACTGGTAGTGCTCTCAGGACCAGGAACGGGAGTGGAAGCCAGACAGAATGAGATCTGGATGGGTAGAGACTCTATAAGTACTGTTTTGAATAATAACAAAATAACCACTGTCATAAGCCCTGTGGTATAGACAGTAATAGAGAATAATTCAGCAAATACCTGTGTTGGTAATAATAGAGTTGCTACTCCTGGTGATACTGTTGATACAAACAGAAGAACTTCCCTGACAACTGATGCAGGCTTCACCAGTTTACAGTCATAATCAAAAGAAGATCATAATGATGGACTAAACATTGATTCAGTGATGGTCACTGAAGAGGAGGAAGTGAATTTAGGCACAGAGAGAGAGAAAGAATCGATAACACAAGAAGAGTAACTTAGACTCCAAATATTCCAAATCCATTTAAAGTCTTTGAAACACTACTGCTATTAGCTAAAACTCACTTCTTGAACTTGGGACATAGAGAAGTATATCAGTGGAGCAGCACAAGAGGGGAACACTTCAGATAATGCAGGAAATCACAATAATACAAGAAAAGAAGAAGAACCGTGTCCTTAAAACATAGATTCCAGAAGACCTAGCACAGACCCTAGATATTCAAGATTTATTTATAAACAGAGCAGAGCTTGACTCATGTAAGAATGCAGTTGGGCTTAAATATAGAGGAGGTCTACCAGAGCACGCAGACAGAATATATGTTTGCCAGACATTTAATTAAAGACTCCATGCAAGTTCAAGCCTCAGACATCCAAGCTGTCACACATATCTCAGGGGGAGATACATTTGACATTAGTTTTAAAACAGCTCCATGTCTAGATAGATTCTGGACCAAATATCATAACATGAAAACATTTCCTTCATGAATGACTAAGTGCATTATATTGGATGAACTCACTACTTATTCCCACTACAAGAATCTCCTGGCACAAAGCTTTCTCTTACCAGTTATTGATTATGGCATACTAATCCACCACACAACTGGAGAGTGATTGCTGTCTTGGGTGAGAACACTTTATAATCAGGTGGCCAGATTTGCTGCACAACTGCCCTACTGTACTCACCATTGTGATTTGTATAGCCATGTGGGGTGGCTGCCACTAGAACAAAGGTATCTACTGCATTTTGCTATCTCCGCGAAAAAAGTCAGACACACTTAAAAAACTGAATTCCTTAATGGCTATGCCTTAATCCTCAGAAGGCCAGGTTCCACTTTTCAGAAGATTAATGAGGTCAACTTCTAAGCAAGTTATCCAACCCTGACTTTTTTTTATTTATTTAAAATCTTGGTATCTGGGAAAGGCACACTGAGCCTAAGGCTCGTTTTCTGGTGTGATGCGGGGACGGGGAAATACACCTTACAGACATAAGGATGAAACAGACATAGAAACATAGAAGTTAATGACAGATAAGGACCGCAAGGCCCATCCAGTCTGCCTATTTCTTTTTCTACCTTATAAATGTGCCATCGGCCTTTGCAATGTCAATGGCCTGTCTATTCATACTCATCTGTATTGCTCCCTTATGCCTATCCCATGCATGTTTGAAGCTCTGCACTGTATTCATATCCACTACTTCCTGAAGTAGGCCATTCCATGCATCCACCACCCTTTCTGTGAAAAAGAACTTCCTCACATTACCCCATGATCAGCCTCCCTCTAATCTTATGCTATGTCCTCTTGTCCTGCTCTTTTTCTTATATTGAAACATGTTAGACTCTTTCACCTTGTTAATGCCCTTAAGGTGTTTGAATGTTTCGGTCATATCACCTCTGTCCCTCCTTTGCTCTAGGGTATACATATTGAGCAATGTTAATCTGTCCTCATATGTTTTCTGATGCATTTCCTGCACCATTTTGGTTGCCCTTCTCTGGACTGCCTCAATTTGGTTAATGTCCTTGCAAAGGTGTGGCCTCCAGTACTGCATGCTGTACTCCAGGTGGGGCCTAACCAGTGTCTAGTAAAGAGGGATTATTACCTCCCTCTTCTGACTTCTGATATCCCTACTAATACACCCTAACATCCCCTAGCCTTACCTACTGCTTTAGTTGTCTGCTTGGATGATTTCAGGTCATCGGTGATGATGATGCCCAAGTCTCTTTCTTCTCATGTGATTGCCATCAACTCCCTTCCCAACCTATAGGTGGCTTCGGGGTTTCTCTTCTGTATGTGCATGATCTTGCACTTCTTTGCATTAAACCCCAGTTGCCACTCTTCTGACCATTTTGCTAGTTTAGCCAGATCTCTTCTCATTCTACCCACCTCATCTGGATCATCTACTCTGTTGCAGATCTTGGTGTCATCTGCAAACAGACAAACCTTACCTTCCAGTCCATCTGCAATGTCACTGATGAAGATATTGAAGAGGACTGTCTCCAGGACTGATCCCTGAGGTACCCCACTTGTGACTTGCATCTCTTCTGACTGTATGCCATTTACCACCACTCTCTGTTTTCTGCCTGTCAACCAGTTTGCCACCCAGTTGACCAACTTCTGACCCAACCCGAGCCTACCCAGCTTTTTAATCAATCTTCTATGTGGAACAGTATCGAAAGCTTTGCTGAAGTCTAGGTAGATGACATCAACTTCTCCCCCTTGGTCCACCACTCTAGTTACCCAGTCAAAGAAATCTATGAGATTAGTTTGACAGGACCTTGCCTTTGTAAACCCATGCTGTCTTGGATCCTGTGCACCTATGGATTCCAGGTGTTGCACTATCCTTTCCTTAAGGCTTTCCCACTACTGAGGTAAGACTGACTCATCTGTAGTTCCCCGCCTCCTCCCTGCTACCACTCTTGTGGAGTGGGATCACATGAGCCCTTCTCCAGTCTTCTGGGACCTCTCCTGTGCTCAGAGACTCACTAAACAGTTCTGATAATGGCTCTGCTAGTTACACCCTTAGCTCTTTTAGTACCCTGGGATGTATGCCATCAGGTCCCATTGCCTTGTCCACCCTGAGCTTATCGAGCTCTTGTAGGACTCTTTCTTTTGTGAAGGGACTAGTGCCCACATTCCTCCCCCCGTGTCCATGGTGCTGAGCTGTGGGCCCTGCCCTACCTTCTCTTCAGTAAATACTGAGCAGAAGTATCTATTTAGGATAGATGCTTTACATGCTCCTCCTCCTCCTCACACACCCCCTTATCTCCTTTGATCTTAGCAATACCCCCTCTGGACTTTCTCCTTTCACTAATGTATCTATAGAAAGTCTTGTCACCTTCTTTTACTGTTTGTGCTAGTGTTTCCTTGGTGTGGGCCCTTGCCTGCCTTACTGCCTCCCCTGCTTCCCTTAGGGAAGTTTGGTATACCTCCCTATCTTCATTGCGCTGTGTTCCCTTATATTTCCTGAAGGCCAGCCTTTTGGCTCTGACCTTTTCTGCTACTGTTTTTGAGAACCAAAGTGGTTTCCTTCTTCTTTTGTACTTCCTTTTCTCTCTAACACAATGGGATGTTGCTTCAAGCATTGCATCCTTAATGCTTGCCGACTTTGCCTGTACCCCCTCACCTGTATTTCTTTTTGCTAGGGCTAGCTTAACTCTGTTGGCCATCTTATCAAACTCAGTTTCTCTGATGTCCCATATTTTACCCTTTGAATGGGATGATTTAGTTGTAGTGGCCAAAGTAAACCATACCATGTGATGGTCACTGAACTCCAGGTGACCTTATGCCTGGAGATCTGTGATCCTTTCCCTGTTAGTCAGTAGTAGATCTAGGATAGCCCTGTCTGTTGTGGGTTGTTGTACCAGTTGTTTGAGGCCTTCCCCCTGCAGGGAATCCACCATGTGTCTTGTTCTGGCAGATGTTCCTGCTGGTATTGACCAATCTGTATCTGGCATGTTGAAATCTCCCATTATCAGAATCTCTCCTTTAGCTGTCATGTTTTGTATATCTTATAACAGTAATGTGTCTATGCCCTCCCCATAGTCTGATTGCCTGTAGGCAACCCCAGTTCTTATGGCTGTCCCATTTCCTGTTTCTAGGGTGACCCACAGTTCTTCTGGCTCCTTATGTATATTCTGAATTTCTGTAGCTTTGATATTTTCATTGACGTACAGTGCCACTCCACCCCCCCCCCTTTTTGCACCTCTGTCTCTTCTGAACGGTACATAGCCAGGTACTGAAGTCTCCCAAGTGTGGTTACTGGTAAATCATGTCTTACTAATTGCTACTATGTCCAGTTTAGCCTCTGTCATTATCGCCTGCATGTCTGGGATCTTGTTTCCCAGACTGCGAGCATTTGTGAACATGATTTTCCATTGGCCAGATTTCAGTGTGTTAGTTGTTGGGTGAGGTCTGGCATTTCCTCTGTGCATTGTATGGTGAGCTGGACCTTTTTCCTTACCTGGTGATGCAAATGAACTGCAAACATGCTGAACTCCTGTTTGATTATTAGCTGAGGGGGGAGGGCTGTTCTTCCCATTCAATGTATGGGGTACTGCACCCCTCTCCCCATTTGCTAGTTAAAATATTTTTCCAAAACATCAGACTTCTGCCCCAATGCACTGACTCCTTCCTTAGTCAGATGAAGTCCATCAAATTTAAAGAACTTTTGCTCCCAAAACTGTTGCCAGTTCCCTACAAATTTGTATCCTTTTTCCTGGCACCAGCCCTTGAGCCACATGTTTAGCTCCCCTATCTCCCCTTCTCTGACCTTCTGTCCATCTGCCCCCTTTCCCAGACTGGCAGGATCTCAGAAAAGGAGATGCCGGATAAAATGGATGATAGTTTGTCACCCAGCCTGGTCAGGTGTTCCTTGGTCTCCACAACTGACCAGCTGGTGAGATCATTATTCCCTATGTGTACCAGGATGTCAATATTTTCCCCTGCTTCATGAACAATTTTAGCAATGTGGTCAGTGTCTCTCCATGTTGATGTACCTGGGAGACATCTGGCCACTACCCCTGGCTAGAGATAGGTATTGACTCCCTGAATCATGGAGTCTCCTAAGATCAGAAGTTTTTGGGATTTCCTTATTGCTTTTTTTGTTTTGGTTCCTATTTTGGGTGAGTTTTGTTGTGCCAGCTCCTGTGCTGCAGTGTCCTGCTCTGCACTGCAAGACTCTGCCACTTTGTTTGATTTTGGAGATAGAGGCAGATACCTGTTTGTAGTTTTTATATGCTTTGTGGAGGTAATATGTTGGACAGTACCGAGTGATGGGGCACCCGATTTGCCCCTCCTAACCAGCTGCCAACCTCCTGGACCAACTACCCTCTGAGATCGATTGGATGTTGGGGAAAGGTGGGTGGTTCTTATAATATATTTCCTCTTGAATATGAAATTTGAGGTACGCAATCTCTGCCCATGCTGCCTGGAGCTGGAGACAATGTTATTATGCAAAAATCATAAGAAACAGTTGAGTAAAGAGTTTTAACAAAGCAAACAATATATACATTTTAGTTTGTACATTTGACTAGTGTGCTGGTGTCAATTTTGACTCCTGCTACTTGGGGATACAGTTGTCAGCTGACTTAACAAATGTTATGCATCTGAACTGTAAATCCCTAATTTCATCCATGAAATCAGATTTCTGTCAGTTGAAGAAACTTAAACTGACTTTTTGGGGCAGGATCACAGCATACAAATGATGTCCTTCTCCAAAATCTTGTTCTTCCTCAGTAACCTGCTGGTACAAATCAGGAAGGCGATGCTCCAGAAGTTGAAAAAGCTATTCTTATCCTTTTTGGGGAAGGTGACAACCCCAGATTTGGTGTGCAGAAGTTGAGAGCCCCATGCAGACAAGGTGGGTGAGTCCTCACATGGCTCTGGGCATATCACAAGTGGGGAGAATCTTACAGAATCTTCATTGGTTTACTGCCCCAACAGCATTAAGACTTGCAAGAAGAGGGTGGCTGATCTACTCTTGTTTTAGAACACTGAATTCCATGTGCAGTAGTTCTATTACAGGACACAAGACTGGCTTCCATATGTGGTGTGTCACAAATCAAAAGCAACTGTGTATGGGATCCTTCATTATGGACTTTTGGGTCTGACAAAGCAGGTGGTTTGGGTATTTTATTCTGTAACACACAGTTTTCTATCACAAGAGTAGAAGATATCAACCCAGGGAGAGCATCATTTCTAGATTTTGTATATGAAGGGGTAACATTTTGTTTAAGTAATACCTATGCTATTCAGACAAAGAACAGTAGAATAGCTCTTTCTGAAAGTATTTCACCTTATCCGTACACTGCAAAGCAGATGACATTAGGGGAGGTATGAATTGTGGAATAGACATTTGAAGACAGGGAGATGTACAGAAAAAGAGGAATTGTGATTCTCATGCTTTAATAAACACTACAACAAGTGCAGGTTTAACCAACGCATATCAACCATTGCAAAAAGATAGCAGTTTTACTTAATATAGAAACAAATGTGCAACCGGGATTGACTACTTTTTTGTTTCAAACAAACTAATTCCAGTATTTTTCAAATTATTACCCTCAGAGTTCTCTAACATTGTTATTTCAAATTGTATTTTTTTCTCTGGATAATATTACTTCTCATTCTTCCCCATATTTTAGTAAATGGAGGATGAATACCTCTCTTTTAGAGCCTATGACAATACATACAGAGGTACAGCAATCATTATATTCTAGAAAAATCAGTATACTACATATATGACAACCCATGGACATGATGTGTGGATACAAAGGAGGGCATTAAAAAACTATTAAGTATGCAAAGCAGAATGAACATTTTAAATATTTAGGATACTGAGACCAATTATACAAACGTGTATCTAAATCTGGATAAGAGACAGACTTATACAAAATACAAACTGAAAATTTAAAAGGTACAATGTTTCAATTACAGTATAACAGGGCTTCCTCTTTAGAGGCAGAATTAAAATATGGAACACAGAAGCAGCCATTTAGTGAGCTTTATGCAGCCAATAAAAACAGGAAGAGAAAATATAAATCTTAGGGCAGTAAAAAAAATGAATATGAAAAAGTTATGACTAATAACAGAGACATTATGCAGTTTGTACAGAATTCTGTGGATAAGACTTTTGGACAATAATTTGTCCCTGATAGACAAACAAATACATTTAACAGCCCCATCATGAAGCTGACTGATGCTCAAATGAAGGACATGACAAATGAATGCAGTAAAGAAGAATTACTGTATATAATCTCTACTTTAAAGAATGACTCTACGGCAGGTATAAATGGAATACCAAATGAATTTTATAAAATCTTTACAGATATTTTGCGTGATCAATTATTACTGACGTACAAGTACATACAGTACTATCCTCTTCATAACTGATAAGCACCTTTTGGTAAAGGTGTTCTCATTTTTTTATATAAAAAGGGAGAAAAACTGATTAGTTTCCTAAGGTCTGATTTTAAACTTTTACCTACAATATGTTAATTGGTACATGACTACAAAGAGCTGCAAAGATATTGCTTGAACCTGCACAGACTTGCTCAATCCCAGATAAAAATATCCAACATAACTTGTATATTGAGATGTTTGAATTAGGAAACAAGGGTAAAGTGTTGGGGTATGTGCTATCCTTACTGTAGATCAAGAAAAGGCTTCTGGCAAAGTGTCACACACTTTTCTTTTTAAAGTATTAGTTAAGTATGGGTAAGTATGGTATTGCCTTACTGTTTCAGAAATGGATCCAAAAATTATACAATTGAGCATATGTAGTTCCTTCCTTAAATGAGCAATTTAGTTCAGCCTCTCCAGTTAAGATAGGGATATGTCAAGGCTACCCTGTTAGTCCATAGTTGTACACCTTTGTTTTAGACCCTTTGATCAGACAGGTTTTATGGTTGAAAGAAGTAATAAGAGTGACCCCTCCTGGCCTATCAACTCAATGAAATATTTCTGCTTATGCTGATAATATCTGCTTATTTGTGAATAATGTTAGGTCAGGAGAAGCAGCTATGAGATTGGTAAAAGTTCATTCAAAATTAGCAGGAGCAAAGGTCAACACAGGAAAAAGTATGGGACTGTATTTCAGAGATCCCTCAAATGCTGTAGATAGGGTGATGAATATAACTATTTCCTCCACACCAACAAAAAATGTAGGTGTTTATTTCAGTTCAGGGGATGTATCTGCTCTTAATTGGAAGAATAAAATAGATATGTGTGGAAAAAAGTGAACATCTAGAAAACCTGGACGCTATCTAAGTTAAAAAGAATACAAATTATTAAAAATAAATGTTACCCCTTTTTACTTATCTCAGTTTTGTTTACCCCACACCTTCCAATTTGGAGACTCACATTTATAGTATCTTTTTTCAAATGTTTTTGGGAAGTCATTTAAATTCAGTAAATTGATATTTTACATATCTCCCCATTAAGCTAGGAGGACTTAATATTGTTTTTTTCCCATTCCATTTTTTTTTTCATTTTACTATTAAAACAGGATGGCTAATTCTTATTAGCACACGGCAGATTTGACTACAATCTTCACTGGGCTGATGCTGCTATCTAGCAAGATTGGAAAGAGGACCTCCTAAGCTAGTCACTTCTTTGAAAACCCCAGGACATGTTAACCCTAGCTTGCGTAAATTTACATTTGGGAAGATTTCATAGAATTCTATCATTACCTTTTATAGAAAATGGTTATAGCAAGATGTGATGGGGACTATACTTATTAGTGTGATGGGATTTTCAATATGTAGCCTGGCTAAAACGAGATTAGTAATGTCTCTATTTACAGATAAAATGAGTCCATCAAAAGATATGGGATGTTTTATGGTTTAGCTGTCATGGACAGCTAGGGGTAAAAAGGAGCATGAAACATACATCTTTAACAGACTTGATGTGTCCCCAACCTGAATGTGATCAAATGGTAGAAACACAAGAACATGTTTTCTTATTATGTGGGTTTGTGGTTAATGCAGTGTCATTTTTAGCTGACTCTGTAGGCAGAAATGGCCTATATTAAATAGACTCACTTATGAGAATTTGCTTGAAGGTGATTACCCATTGCAATGGAGAAAATATTACTTCAGTACATTAACAGTGAGTTTTGCTTGAATGAAATTTTACCTTTGGCAAGCAATTTGCCAGTATGTATTACAACAACCACAAACCACAAATATTTCTATTGCTGCAATGGCAGAGTCTCTTCTATGGAATGTTAGCTCTAAAAATGACCAATTATGCCCAAAAGCACTGTATATTGTATATTGGGACTAGATAGGATGAACTTAAGGTATTTGTACAGTTTTTCTTTTTATTTTGGTATTTTGAATATTGATTAATAGGCCACAGTTATGATTGAACTAGGGGAGGCAGTATAATCAGCTTAGTCTAGGACTGTAGCAAATCATTATGAATGGCATATTTCAAAATAAAAATACTGTTAATTTAATTTAGGATCTTCTCATGTTTTGTGTATGGCTGGGATATCTTGTTTCTTAGGTTTTTTTTCCCTCTCTTTTTCATGTTTTTTTTTTCTGTAATAATGGTGGAAGATACTATCTGTGTTGTTTTCTGATGTTTTGTATACGTTATAGTGAATGATTTGTTTTCTTCCTTCAATAAGAAATTCCTATACTCTTCATTGATAAGTGCCATGGGAACTTATACTTCCACCTGGACAGTGACCAAAGATGGGCAGAAGGGACCTTGGTTTCACATCGCATCCAAAAGGCAGCACTCAACAGTGCAGCACCCCCACTCCCCCACACTACACTACTGTGTCAGTTAAGGGTGTTACCCCAAGTGCCTGGTGTGGGGCTAAACCAATGACTGTCTGATCTTCCAGCCACATAGACAAGCATTTAACCTACTGAGCCACTGACACTTACTAATATTGCATATCAGGTGGATCCTGAGTAAATACAGTACCTTGTATAAATGGGTGAAAACCAGACCACACTGGAAAATGATAAATTGCATCTGAGCTTGGTTATGATTAATGCCTTTTGTAAAATGGGTAAAAGCAGGGCCTCACTGAAATCCAAGAAAATTCTAAAGCAGCTATTGCTGGCTGATGCCAACTCTTGTTCTTAAAACTATGCACATTAACATAAAAATGGGAACACTCCTCACATGATTTCTCCTGCTCTGGCTGCTTAAATACATCTGAATCATGATCTTAAACTTGTGATTAGGTCCATGCAAAGTTTTTAAACTTCACAATGTGTACCACTGGGTGAAGTGGCATGACTTTGAATAGCGCATAGCGCAAAGTACTACTACATGTACTTCATTACCTAGCAAAGTAGGTACTTCACTAGGCAAAGACTACGTGCAGTAGTACTTTGCTTGCAAAGGTGTCACTTTGTGTAGTGCTGACATTCAAAATTACATATAGTGGTATCTTCACTGGTGAAAATGTAATTACTTGCAGTTCTTTAATATGACAAATTAATATTTAAAAAGCACATCCCACCCTTGTGCAGCATACTACCACCCCCTGCCTCAATGCCATGAGAAAAATGCATGTTACCCCCACCCTATCCTTGTAGCACCCACTACCATCTCACCCTCCCCAAAGTGTCTCAACAAAGTTTTTTTTTAAAAAGGCTAGATAATCCCAGTTTTCCATCAACTCAACCTGTTCTCATTCAAATCACTACCCCTAAAACCACCACTCACTGTCACCTAGCACTCTTCTCCCCCTTATTGCCTAAGGATACAAGTTAGAGAATGAAGAAGACTCCTACAAAAAGGAAACCATCCACCTGCAGTGGTGACTAGTCATCATCATTGATTCCTTCACAATGAATGAATTGGCGATGATATGATAGTAGTAACAGCTGATTGGTCAGCGTGGTCAGCTAATCAGCTGCTACCACTATCATGGCTTACCAGTTTATTCATTGTGAATGAATCAGTGGTGATGGCTGGTCACTGCTGTGGAGGACAGTTTTTGTTTTGTTACAGACTTCATCTTTATTCTCTAACATGTATCCTATGAGTCTTGAGGGACGAGAAGGATGCTGGGTGCTAGTGGATGGTGGGGGATGTACTGATTTGAATAGGACCAGGGTAGGTGGTGGGGGGATCATCTGGCATGGAGTGAGTAAGGGATTTTTTTCCTATAAAAAAAATACCACATTAAAAGCACCTTTGCTAAGAAATGGGGGGGGGGGTGCTATGAGGGTGAGGTAACACATATCGTTTTCTGGATGTGGTGTGGGAGTGGGTAACATTAGGCTACATCTTTGCTGATGAATTAAATTTGCAACACTCCTACCTGTGACATCACAATATGTTGATTTAAAAATGATTACAATATCATAAACAGAGGATCATTGTCACATATAGACAAGCAGCTTAAATAAATAAAGTTAATGGGACAGTGAACCAGTTGTCATATCCATTAGTAAAGTTATTTTGCAAAAAGAGCAGCTAAATTCATAGAATATGTGCTATAAATTTAATCAAAAAGGTGTCTGACATTTTTCCAAGAGTCATCAGGGGTTTGTTAACCCTTTCAGCAAGGGAGAAGATGACCAAGTGTGGGGTGGGGTATATGAAGAGCAAGGACTGGGAAATAGTGTTTTATATTTGTAGATACAGAAATAATTCCTGTTCTGAATTTGAACTTTTAACTCTTTGAGTAATCTACAGATAAAACATATTAGGTACAGTAAGGGTGAAGTCTCATCTGAAAATATTACTATTCTGTTACAAAAATAGTGGGAATAAAAGCATCTCAGTACATAGAAACCTTCAATGGAAATTAAAAAGGCATGCAGACAGAGCTACAGTAGTCAGAACACTTATAGAGGTGGTGAGTTGCCAGCAGAAAATTGATCTGCTAACATTCCTAATGTGGAAAGTAATTGTTTAATCATAGCTGAAGTTTCAATCAAAGCAGATCATTGACATTGCATCACTGGACCCTAAGATGTACAGTATGCTACTACGAATAATGTGCTGCTGTTGAACTGACTAAAATTATTTAAGACAATACCAGTAGGACTGAATTTGAAGAAACTGCATCCTTGTTACAGCACAGCATCCAGTCTTATACTGCTATTAAAAAAAAAATACTTATTGAAGCAATTTAAAAAAGTGGACGGCATGGGGGACAGAGGGAGGTGGAACAATGTATGCCTAGTTGTTCTCCTTGACAGTTTGGAAGGGTCTAATAAAGTAACCTTTCTTAGTGGTTGGTTGCTACAAATGTTAAAATTGCATACTGAAAGGATTCTTATTAAACTGGATTAGGCACACAGCGTACAAATTACAGTAACTGTCACTTGAAGGGAAGCTGTCACAGAGTGCACCGTGATCACAGAAATGACAACAAAACTGGACTCAAATACCGGAAAATGCAGAATTTAATGCTTGTGAAAAAGGTTTTTTTTTTGTTTTGTTTTTTACATTTCTCCAGCATGACAGTACATTTCTGGGAAATGCTGTATTTGATATTTATTAAAGGGGTAGCAGAAATCATGCATGAAGTAACTGCAGAACAAAGAGATAGTTGTATTGTTCTAGTGCATATTTTAGGAAGTAGAGCAACATCAGGCAGCAATAAACCACAATTTAAGCTATCTCAACTCAAGCAGAAGGTTCAAAGGATCTTTGCCCAAGCAGAAACCCATATCCAATTAAATAACACATCACACTCCATTTATGGAATAACAAGGCGTCAGCATTACTTAACATTGTTCGTCATACAGGCAATGCAGAATACCACAAAGTGATACAGAAATAGGAACCCTGAGGGAGCAAATGCAAGTCCTGACTTAGCTAACCCTTAGCCATGTCCCCCCACAGGGAACTCTGACCCTGAGGTCTGGCAAACCCACCCAGGCTGTTATAATTGGACTTATACTTGGGTTTAAGGGCAATAGTAGGCATATTGCACATAGGTGATTGCCCCTTACACATACAGTCCATACACATGCACACACTTTTCAGTGGTCTTGGCTGAAAAAGCAGCCATTCTTTATAAAAATATCCAATTTATTTTTAAAGATAGAGAAACTATTAGGATGCACATAATGTCATGAGGAAAAGTATTCCATAATCTAATTGCCCTTGGGAAAAAGACATATTTCCTAGCATCTTTATTAGGGTTTTTTCATCAGCTGCAATTTGTGCCTTTCAAGTTATGTCTAATCTGCTTGAACTCCAAGTCCTAATCTTTAAACATATAATCCAGGATCCCTGAGCCTTTCCTTATAAGGTTTATCCTTAATTTGAAATAAGCTTTGTAAATCTTCATTGTGTCTTTTCAATAAGGTCAACATCTTTTTTTAAGAAGGCACTCCAAACCTGAGAGCAGTAGTCCAGGTGGGGCATATATACACCCCATAGAGTAGCAAAAATTCAGCCTCTGATCTGTTAGCAAAGGCACATTTCACACAGTTAACTAAACAGTTTGATTTACTGGCTAGTTGCTTACAATGATCGCTAGATTTGAGTGTATCACTAATAAGAATTCCAAAATCTACTACCATGTTAAAAGATCTAATTGTAATGCCAGCAATATAATATTCCTGTGAAATGTTAGATCTACCAAAGTGCATAACCACACATTTATCAATGTTGAATTGTAATTAATTCTTATTAGCCCAGTCAACTATAGATAGAAGATCAGATAACATCCTTGATCTATCCTGACAATTTGTTACTATGCCCCTTAACTTACAGTACTTACTTATTTACTTTTGTCTCTTTCTTGAAGGCAGTCAGGCTAAGACAGAGGCCAGTTGTGAATGGCTTCCATCCCCCCCCCCGCCAGTTCCCAGGATGAGAAACCTGACAGCACTCCAGAGAGGCTGCCAGTGAAGAGCAGGCAGTCAGGCTGAGATGGGGGACAGTTGTGACAACTCCACCCCACCCCACCCCAGATCACAGGCAGAGAAACCCAAAAGCATTCCAGTGAGCCTGCCAGTGAAAAGCAGGCAGTCCAGCTGAGACAGAGCCAGTTGTGAATGGTTCCCACCCCAGTTCCTCAGTGGAGAAACCCAATGGCACTCTAGTGAACCTGCCAGTGAAAAGCAAGCAGTTAGGCTCAGATGGGGCCAGTTGTGAACGGTTCCCACCATCAAGCTCCAGGGTGGAGAAACCCAACAGCACTCCAGTGAGCCTGCCAGTGAAGAACAGGTACAGAACAGATCAAGAAAACTATTATTTTTGTCGGGGGGAGGCAGATGATTGTTCCTGAGCTGGACTATTCCTACTGTTTTACTGACTTTGGGGAGAATTCATACAGAGTTTTAAGGAATCACAGGGGGAAAGTTGCTTAAGCAGTCATATCTAGAGTATACTGCATTAATTATTTATTCTTCTACTGCCTAAGCAGGACCCACAAGGGCCTAGGACCCCTGGTTGAAAATCCCTAGTCTAGAGTGTCTAGCATATGTATTTCATTTTGGGGTATGTGCTGTGATGTTCATGTGTAGCCCCTCCACCCTCTCCCATCCTGTTTCCTGCCCTGGGACAGAGGTCCCTTTGTTTCTAGCTGGAGGCTCAATACTTACTTTTGCCTCTGTCTTGCAGGCAGTCAGGCTGAGATGGGGCTAGTTGTGAATGGCTCCCACCAGCCCAGCTCCCAGGTGGAGAAACCTGAAAACACTCTAGTGAGCCTGCCAGTGAAGAGCTACAGAACCAGCTGGTTCTGCCACCACTACCATGGCAGCTGCCCCACCCACCACTCTCCTGCCCTGGGTGGGCAATTCTTTTTTTGAGTCATAGAAAGTCACTTGACTCTAGCTCCATATCATCCAATTAGCAGCTTTTACTGTTTGACCAGTTGAGGTTGCTCCTGCACAACATTACACCCTACAAAGAACTAAATAGAAATGTATTGTTTTATCCTCCAGCTCCCCTTATGCCACATGTTTTACCACACCCCACATTACTCTACCATCCAGCTTCCCATTTTCCTGTCCCATCTATCTAGATATCACTACCACAGAACCTCTAGCAGTGGGACTCAATCGTCAGCAGTAGCAGTAGCACAGCTGATTCATAGCCTGATGCTCTACCCACTAGGCCATACTGCCTTTTATTCATCTCAGCTGCACAGCTTCATTTGTACTTCAAAGCCCCCCCCCCGAAGGCAAACCCCTCTGTAAAGTATATATTAACACCTTAGTTGGATTTTGAATTGTTCTAGTTC
The DNA here is from genome assembly GCA_016271365.2 of Neoceratodus forsteri. Lineage (NCBI taxonomy): Eukaryota > Metazoa > Chordata > Ceratodontiformes > Ceratodontidae > Neoceratodus > Neoceratodus forsteri. The sequence continues at coordinate 952,295,464 of CM057454.1, read as the reverse complement.
AGTGTCCTTAGATAGAAAAAGACTAGGGTAGGTTCTGTATGTTCAAGGACCATAGATATAAAAAGGTTTTGGTATGTCCTGTTTGATCAGGAAGGCTCTTGAGCTATGTCATTGTTCGTATTGTAAGATCGTCTAAGGCATTGGGGATCTGTTACAGTGAGTGCACTGGGTGTCCTGTAGAGTGGCAGAGTTTCTGTTTCAGGCACCACAGAGCTTGATGGGACTTAAGTGAAACTGTTTATATGTAGGGAATCCAGCACATCAATGTTAGAGGGATGAGGGCTTGTTGCAACAGCTGGGAGCAAAACTTGTGAAGTACAGACAAACTGCACAGCTGTGGCACTCGACTGAGAGCAGAACAACTAAATTGTGGAAAGCATTAAGGTTTCATTTTTGAAAGTTAACATTTAGTGATGGAATATCATGGCATTAAGAGAAGGAGGGGAGGGACTGAGCAAGGGCAGAGTGTTAACAGAGGGGGCATAAGACCAAGCAGAATTGTGGGATGTGATGAGTGTGGAGCAGCATTGTACATAGACACACTGTGGAGAATGGGGTGTTGCCCTATTTGTAGGAGATTGGGGTTCCTGGAAACAGAAATTTTCATCTGAGAAGAAAGGTGGAGTGGTTGGTATTTGGGGGAACATAAGAAGAGGAAACTGCACAGGAAATACCAATGGACAGATCAGGTTGGATTGTTCAAATGAGTGGTACTCAGGGGTAGCTACAAGGGAGACAAACCTACAGTATATGGTAACTAGAGAAACAGCATCTGGCAGGTGGTGAGGAAGACTGGGGGAGGAGGGAACATTGCAGAGCAGGATAAAAGTAATGGAACTGGTAAGGTGAGAGTGGTCAAAAAATGTGCAAATGGAGGAGGGATTAAATTGGCAAACAGGTTTTCTCTTCTAAGGAATTGTAACCATCTGAGCAAGAGAGAGGAGGCAGAGAGAATTGAGGAGATCAATAGAAGTGAAGGAAGGGGAGGGATTTGGAGGGAGGATATCAGGTAGTACTAGAGGGCAAGGTCAAGGTACAGTGGTTGTTATAGAAAAGTTTATCATTGACAAGATATTTCTCGGTAGGGGCAGTGTACTGAGCGCTACCAAACAGTACCTCATCAGTGCCTCAGTAACACAGTAATTATGTCTTAATGGTATGCTGAGTTCTGAATGAATAGACCCCTATTATTAGCAGCTTTAATGCACCAGGTGGCGCTGTTACTGGTAACATTTACCTTGGTAAACCACAATTTTCCAGCACATGGCCCCGTAGTCCACATCTGCTTTCCACTCTCACTCTCACTTTTTCATCACAAGAAACAAAGCTGACATCTATTATAAGTGTATACGATCGATTTGAGTAGCTGAGTAGTATACAGAAGATGTACAGACATAACGCTCATGCTGCTGAGGTTTTTTTTTTTATGACTAATTACACTGTTTGCAAGCCAGTTGAAAAGGTAAAAAATGAGAAAACAAAAATCTAGGACACGCTGGCACAGGCTTCTGTACTCAAGGAGTGGACACCTACAATCTGAAGCACTGTTTTTTTTTTTCTTATTCAAACCACAAGCTAATAGTTCTCCCTCCCTCCCCTCCCTCTCCCCCCAGCCATTCGCCCACTCGCCTGCTTCAATACCATGAATCCTGTGAATGCCCACCTGGTCCCTACTAATATTCCAGGCAACAAATAATTTGAACTTACCAACCTACAGTAGTTCATTAAAATGTCAGTACAGTAATGGTTCCTTTTTGACCCAGTCCCACTTACTTTAGCCTAGTAATAAATGTAATTAAATAACCCAACATTTTCAGCACTAGTGAGGGCAGAGCAGTACTTCAGCGGGAATGCACATCTGAAGGGCAGCTGCAAAATAAATAAAAAAGAAGACAAAAACATTATGTCAGCAGCTCTTTAAAGGACCAAAGCTAGCTATATATTCAAAATGAATATAAACCAGTTTGACTCATTTTTATTTACTAAAATATGAAACTGTGAACAACTGTAATATTATTTTATTGTGTTTCTGTCTACTTTGCAGTCAATGAAAACTCAATCTTGTTAACGTTTGTTTACAGTTGTAGACTTTCCTGTGTGCTGAAATGTAATCTTTAGTAATTTAAAGGAGATGCTAATCAGTATATTCTTATGTAATGTGAAGGTTTAGCACTTGTCACCTAATTTGTCAGACACAGACAGTTAGAAATAAGTCTGCTGCCATACCTACTTTTCCTCTGATCTAGTCTAACACCAACAAATAAATGATACAATAGATATCATCTATCAAAATCCTATGAAAAAAACTGCAGACAAAGCAATATGCCACTGTAATATATGGATAAGCCTAAATAATACTATACTAAGTTATACAAAAATTTCCAGGTAATACATCACTACTCTCAATAATACTATCCAGAAAAGTGATAATACTATCGTTTTTGCTGATAATACTACAGACAAAGGTCATCTTCAACATTATCAATGGATCCATATATTACAAAAAACAACAGAAAGATAAGTGTTTAGAAGGCAGTAATACCATGTTAAGGTTTTGGGGACTATAGGACCTCTCATGCTTTGCTTTTGAGGTTCCATGTCCCCAAAACCTCTCAATGGCATTACTGCCTTGTAATACACACTTATCTATCTGTTATTGTTTGTAATATATTTTGTTATAAACCCAATTCAAATACTAGCATAATAATTACTGAGATGCATCACAATACCTAAGTAACAGTGATCATATATTTTGAGATGGAAGTGCAACCCTGTAATTGCTGGAAGTACCTCATAGTGAGTTTACAACCGACCTATCCAAAAATTGCACATCTATCAGTGGTTATGGGATTTGAACCTGAAAAGACACACTCACAAGATATACAGTATGCACCTTTCCAGTCCTAGGGGCTAATTTTCTAGCAGTTTGGCATAAATTATTTGATATAGTTGGGACGTTTTCAATTAGTGACTGCATGAACAAATCCCCCAAATGATAATTTCTTAGTGAGTACAGCTTAGACAAAAACTAAATCCATTCATAACTTGAAAATTATACATTTCATAGATTGTATCTCAAAATACCATCCTTTGTGATGTGAAGATGAACTGACCTACAGTATAACAAAAAAATGAACTATGCTGTTATTTCATAACATCAGGGAATGTAGATGGAGTTTGTTTGGTTGAGTTGGTGGGGGGTCACTATAGAAAATGTTTAACTTGAAACTATGATTTTCCAAATGATTTTATGCCCCCCCCACCAGAACTTTGAATAAATGTAGTTTTACAGGACCGCATAGTTGTAATATTCATTTAGGAGATGTCCTAATGAAAACCATACTATTTTTGTTTGGAATGCAGGAATTGGCAGTATACAGCTTCCACCTGACTCTTATGCTACGCCATAAATTGATAGTAACTGTCCCTTGCTTTACATTTTTCTCACCTCTAATTCTGTTTGAATCAATAGGACATGTTTGCTGAATATGCAGTATGTTTTTTGTAAATATGCTATCTTATTGGACTACTGAATATCTCTTTTGCTCGATTGCTCTCTCGATTCCTTTTTTGCTCTCTGTTTCTCTCTTTCTCTCTCTTTCTCTCTCTCTCTCTCGCTCTCTCTCTCTATTCACCACATGCATCACAAAGTAGTCCTTTCCAATAAGTGAAGAATTAAAATTTAAAATGGTATTGCATCTCTATTTCATTACATTTTAACAAAATCTAATTTTAGCTCTCCATGTAAAGGTTGTACTTGCAATTTCCCCTGCCACAACTGGTAATCAGCTACAGCTCAGTGTGCCTTTCTGAGACAACAGTTTTAAATCACAAAGATAGCAAATACAGGGCAGGATTCTCAAAACTTTTGGGACCAAAGTCCCACTCTGCAACTGCAGTTGCAGGCTGCAATCTCCCGCAGCGGCGGTAGTTCCGATTCTCAGCCGCAGCAGTTGCGGAGGATGTCACGGTGCTGCTCTCACCTGCCATAGCATCTTGCCATAGCTGCTGAGATCTCTTTGGCAACACCTCCCTCAAGCAACTGTATATCATGGAGCTGGTTGTAATCCAGCTCCAGCTTTGAGAATACCCACCACTGTAAGACTCCTGCGGCTCCGCCAGTGGTCACCCTTCTGTACCGACGTTTTGCCGCAGCTGTGGGAATGTCGGGATCTTTGTGAATCCTGCCCCCAGTATCTACTTTCTATTTCATTGTGTGTGTGTGTGTGTGTGTGTGTGTGTGTTTGTGTATCTGTATGTGACTGTACTTGCAATCATGTTTGCTGTAACAACTCTTAATTTTTTTGTGTATATTATTTTATCATATTTTTATGGAAGGTTTTGTAGGCTATATGAAAAAAGGAGTGTATGACCTAAGTGTTGCAGACAGCATCAGTCAGGAGCTACTACCAGATTTGGTTTCACTTAAGACAACTGATATTTTTTTATAAATTATGTATCCTTACTGCCACCTAGCAAAGTAGAAGCCTGACAATCACCATTTTCCACTATACAAATACAGTACTATAAGTATTTGAACATTCTAGGAATACTTATAGTGTTTGTATTTGTTGTTTTTGCACTAATTAGCACTGCCATTTTAAATACACCTGTTCAGTATATGAACTGCTCCTAGCCAGCTCAGTCTTGTTGCCTTCCTGTAGAAGTGTCAACATGATGCAAAACATTGGGCCATTTTTCTTATATCACGGCTAAGCAGTCATGATTTACTAAACACAGTCCTGTTTTCCTAGTCACAAGAAATGACAGACCTTAATGGAAACAATAGGTCTTGACAGCAATACAGATATGCATAATAAATTGCATTATCTTGTCAATATATTTCTGACACCTTTCTCAAATGTTTTACAATAAGCACAACATGATTATTATGCAAAGGCAATAATAACTTCTCTAATTTTAAAATGAATTTAGAAAAATAATCCAATTATCTTTACAAAAGAACATGAAGCTAAATGCCTAGTAAAAGTCACACTGTCAGCAGTACCGTGGCTATTTTTTTCTTTGTATTGTACTAAAGTAATATGTAAATTAAAACGTGTCTGTCTGGTGTTACTTTGATGCGGTGCTTTCAAATTGTTACTATTTTTGGCATAGTGAACAACACAGGCAGATAGTGAGGTGCTAATCAGTCAAGACTTACTAACTACATGCAGATGGGGCACTGATGGACCATTAGTGGTCCAAGATCAACTACCAGGCTGGTGATTAAAGTTTATAGCTGTACACGGTTGTTACTTTTTAATCCCGGTTGTGTTTTACATCATGCCATGGACTAACACTGCACCAGGTTTTGCTGGTTAACATCAGTGCCCTGTTTGCATAACCCATTCAGTTCAATTAGAGATTTGCACAGAAACTATAGTTTGATAAGTGACTTTCTGAAAATGTAGTATAGTAGTTTTTGTTGTAGTAATGTACCCCTCATGCACTGTGCTAACACTGCTCCTGGTCATGGAAGTTTAACTGAATACCCAGTTTGCATGTTCCATTAATGTGTTTAAATCCTAAATGCTACCATAACACTTTCAGCAAGCTGGCATCCCCGACACACACACACACACACACACACACACACACACACACACAAAACATTATTTTAAAACTCAATGTGGCTGACACTGTCAATTTTCAGGTATGACCTGAATCAAACATGCACAGGACTATGGGACAATGCCTTAGAGGCAGTCACATAATAATATACAGGATTTAGTGACAGTATCCTAACAGTGATAAAGCTGGTAAAATGAAGATAGCCGCATATCATATACTGTACAAATAAACATTTCGTGATACAGATTTGGTAAATACTGTATGCATACATTGGTTTCAGATCTGGATTTAATAGTGTTATCATTGATATAAATCAACATCTATTCATGTAATTGTTGATTATTGTAAAAAGTAGGGAGCCAAGCATGGTTTTCTAGGTTTGCACATCAGTTACAGTATGTGATCCAGTTAGATTTGCTTGTATTTTATTATGCTTAATATATGGTTATCAGTCTTCAGAAAATGATCAGATCCACACTAGAGGGCAAGAACTGTTTGTATCTCCATCACTTTTTAAAGTTATACAGTAAATTTTGGTTAATGTGGTTAAATCACTTGTATTGTATGTTGTGTTTTCATGTTGGTGAAAGCCCAGCAGGATCTAAGGCATATCTTCTCCCGAGGCATAGACAGACATACGAACATACAGATATATGAAGAAGCCAGCAGAAGAAGGCCATTTGGCCTATCAAGTCTGCTCATATTGCAGGGTCCACAACTTGAGCTAATGTCCCTGCCCTCCCTCCCCACTCCTCCCATCCTCCCTTCTCCTGATCCTTACCTTCCCCCTGTATCTATTCCATCCTCTCTTAAAGCTGCCCACTGTCTCAATGAGATTACCTCTTCCAGAAGCACATTCCAAGTTTCCACCACCCTCTCTGTGAAAAAGTGCTTCCTGACCTCCCTCCTAAACCTCCCACCCTCCAGCTTAAGACTGTGACCCCTCGTGTTATGGTTGCCACTCAGATTAAAGAGACCCTCCTTATTAACCTTATTTATCCATTTCAAGTACTTAAACATCCCAATCATGTCCCCCCCCTTCTTTCTTTCTCTTTCTCCTGTCTTCCAGGGAGTACATGTTCAGTGCCCTCAATCTCTCCTTATATGCCTTACTCTGCTGATTGGCTATCATCTTTATAGCCCTCCTCTGGACCTTTTCCAGCAGGTTAATGTCCTTTTTGAGGTGCGGGCACCAGTACTGAACTCCATACTCTAGATGCGGCCTTGCCATTGACCTGTACAAAGGCAGTATAACCTCCTCTCTTCTACTAATGATCCCCCTAGATATGCATCCTAGCATCATGTTTGCCTTTGCTGCTGCTTTCTTGCATTGTGAGGAGTGCTTTAGGTCACTAGTTATCATCACCCCCAGGTTCTTCTCCTCCTCTGATGCAGATACTCAGACTCCACCCATGTAGTACTCTGTCCTGGGATCCCTGGCTCCAATATGCATAACTTTACATTTCTTGGCACTGAAGCCAAGCTGTACAGATACTGGACCACCTCCTTAGCTTTTCCAGATCTTCCTGTAGGTCCTCTATCCCTTCAGCTGTGTCCACTCTCCCTCAGAGCTTGGTGTCATCCATGAATAGGCACATTTTGCCCTTAATTCCATCTCCAACATCATTAATGAAGACATTGAACAACACCAACCCCATCACCAAGCCCTGCAGGATCCCACTGGTTACCCCTCTGGTGCCAGATAACTCTCCCCCCACAACCACCCTCTGATTCTGTCCCTCAGTCAGTTTTCCACACATCTGGCTATCTTTTCCCTGACCCCAAGATCCACAAATTTCCTGATCAACCTTTTGTGGGGTACAGAGTCAAAGGTCTTGCTGAAATCAAGATGAAGGATGTCTACCATTTGGCCCCTGTCTACTGTCTTAGTGACACAGTCAAAGAAGTCAATCAGATTTGTTTGACACAGTCTCCCCACCCCCCATGAAACCATGCTGCCTATCATCCTGGAGACTATGCTCCTCTAGATATTCCACCAACCTTTTCTTTAGTATGGTCTCCATGAGCTTGCCCACAGCGGAAGTCAGGCTTACTGGTCTGTAATTCCCTGGATCATCCTTGGGACCGCTTTGTGGAGGGGCACTACATGTGCTGTTCTCCAGTCCTGTGGTACCATGCCTGACTCTATTGAACTATTAAATAGGTCTGCCAGTGGCCCTTCCAGCTCCTCAGCTAGTTCCTTTGGTATCCTTGGATGTACTCTGTCCGGGCCTGGTGATTTGTCCATCTTCAATATCAGCAGTCCCTCCCTCACTCTATCCTCCTCTATCACTACATCTCTGTTCCACTCCCCCCACTCCTCTTTTCCCTCCTGAAGGCACTGGTCCGTCATTCTCCATGGTGAAGACAGAACAGAAGTATTCATTTAGTATCTCTGCTTTTTCCCCATTATCCTCCAACCATTCCACCCCTTTCTTAAGCCTTACAAAATCCCTTCCTTCTTGCCCCTTTTCTCAGTTATATAGCGAAAGAAAGTGTTCTCCCCCTTCTTAATTCCTTCAGCTGTCTGCAGCTCCTTCTGTGTCTTTGCTCATCCTTATTTGACTCATTAGCCAACCTTAGGTAATTTTCCCTATCTCCTCTCTCTTGGTCTTCCTGAATTTTCTATAGGCCAACCTCTTTTCCCTTACTGCCTGGGCAACTCCAGAACTGAACCAGCTGGGCGATTTGGCCCTTGTGTTCTTCCCCCTTAGCCCATCTGTGACAACCAATATTCCTTCTTTAATGATGGACCACCTTTGCTCCACCCCCATATCTGCTCTGATGCCCGCCAGATGGCTCCTTAGTACTTCACCCATTTTTCTGAAGTCTGCCCTCCTGAATTCCAAGATTTTGGTCTTAGTTGGAATGCTTTCCCTGCCCATATCCAACTGGAACCACACTGTGTGATAGTCACTTCCACCCAGTGGCTCCCTGATCACTATTTCCTGTACATGCTCCCAATTTGTGAGCACCAGATCACGAATTGCCTCAGCTCTTGTTGGTTCAGTGATGCCCTGAGACAGGAACCCACTCTGCAGTCCTTCCAGGATCACCTGACTCCCAGCACATGTTGTCGATGGTATGCTCCAGTCCACTTTGGGCAGGTTGAAGTTCCCCACAATTACCACCTCTCCTTTTCCTGCAGCTTCCAATATTTGTGAGCTCAGTTCCCTGTCCCTCTCCTCATCTTGACTAGGTGGTCTGTAAACCACCCCAACCTCACCTTTCTCCCTGTATTGGACCATAACTGAACCCATAACGCCTCCACCTCCCCTTTCTCCGACTCCTCCCTCATGCAAGTTGTTCCCTTCCTGATGTAAACTGCCACCTCCCCCCCTTCCGACGTACCTTGTCACTCCTGTATAGTTTATATCCAGGGATTGCAAGGTCCCAGTCATGGTGTGATGTTGCCCAAATCTTGGTTACTGCAGATATTTCCACCCTCCTGACTGCTAATAGTGCCTGCAGGTTGTCCATCTTGTTTCCAAGACTCTGCTCATTCAGAGACACCACCCTCTACCTAGAATCTGACCTTCCTTCTCTTCCTTCTATTGTTCTATTCACATTTATCCCCTCTGTGTGCACCCCTCCATGTACCCTTGTTATGTATTCATTGTGCCCTCCACCATTTGCTAACTGTGATCTTGCCCCTCCCACTTCCTCCCTCCAGACCTCTTCCATCGCTTGGGGGGAGGTTAATTGACCTCCTCCTCTTGGAGTCTATGGGCCTGCACACCTGCTGCCCACTCCCCCACTCTTAGTAGTTTAAATTAAGTGTAGTGGTTATTTATGCCCCCAGTTTGTCCCTGAGTACCCTCAACCCCTCCCTACTGAGGTGTAGAATGTCTTGTGAAAAGAGTGCTTTGTTTGACCAGATCTCCTCCTAGTCCCCTATACAGAAGAACATCTCCTCCCTGCACCATTTCCTCAGCCAGTCATTAAAATCCTCTATTCTTCTTTTCCTGGCTGTGCTGGCCCATGGTACTGGTATCACCTCTGAGAAGGCCAGTGAACTTCCTTCCTCCCTGCAGATCTTTTCTAACTCTCTGAACCTACTTTGTACTACCTCAACCTCCTCCCTAGCAAAGTCATTGCTTCCCAAATGTATAACTAAATTAGGTTTCCCTTCAATCTTCCTTACTATTTCCTTTATTCTTGGGCCCACCCTCCCTGCTGTCTTCCCCGACATACAAACCACCCTTCTGCTTGCATTTGGGTCCCCTTTCCTTCCCCAGTGAATACCCCAAATTACGGAGTCCCCTATGATTGCCACCCTTCCATCCCCTGCATCCATGCTCCCCATCCTTCCATTTTTAACTTCGGTACTAGCTGCTTCCCCACCTAACTGCTCTCTCTGCACCCTGGTGAACTTATCTTCACATTCACAGTTTATCTCCTTAACTGTTTTTCCATCTCCCAAACTGCCCCTCCCCTTCTGACTATCTGAATCTGCTCTCAGTTTTCCCTCCCTTCTTTCTTCCTTTTCTCTCCTTCCCCATCCTCCACTCTGTTTTGCCTGCCTCCTCTTCCCTGCCCACCCTGATTAGTTCCTTCCTTCCTCTCCTGTACTCCTACTGTCAACCCTGGCTTAACATGACCTCCTACCTCACCTCCTGCTGCGCCGTCCCTCTTTCCAGACAGTGGTGCAAATCTATTCACTAAAGGCACCCCTTTAGAATTTACCACCCCTGATGCTACTCTCACATTCCCACCCCTTTCCCTTACCATTTACCATTCCTCCACCCTGGGTTCCCTAACACTCTGAGGAAGAGATACTCCTGTATACTGGGTGCTCTTCCCTACTCCCATCCCCTGCTGGATGCCATTACTCCCCTGGGCATCACCCCTCTGCCTTTCCCTACACTGCTCTGCTCCTCTGACTTCCCACACCATCCTCCCCAGCTCCCATCTGAACAGCCTTATTTCAGCCCCTAGCTGCTCCAGGTTGTTACACACAGGACATCCCCTTTTACTCCACATCACCCCCAGAAAGACTGCTGCCCCACAGATATTGCAGTTTACCACTCTCCTGTTTCCCATATATGTACCTATTCCCCCACATCCTCCCTGTCCAGTTTCTCCTAGCCTCCAGTTATACATAACACAACATGTGCTGTACAGTGTAATTGTCCTGAATCTGGCTGCTCCCCAACCAATACCAATCCCTCAGTCACTCTGGCAAGTCAGTAGGCAGCACCCCAGCCCAGTTCCTTGTAGGACAATGTTTCATAAACCCACAGGGGTCACATAATGTAAAATTTGCAGAGCACTTGCCGCCCCAATTCATGTCTGCCATGTTTCAAGAAAGATAACCTGGCAACATTGAAAGAAGCCCATTCCCTTTGCCACTACAACATCTGTGGAGGGTAAACAACAGGAGAAACAGTGCTCTAAAAGGAATGCAAACTAAAACTTTTGGCACCACCCAAAAAAAAACAAAGTAACAATTAATCCATGCCACCTGCCGGTGATTCTGTAAAAAAGGTGGAAAAAGAAGAACTCTGGCACATCAGGGCTTCAGTCTGGCTAAGATGAGCTGCAGCCACCACCATGTGGATATCAGAGGAAATGCAATGTGAAGCTTACTATACCGCATCAAATTATCACACTACAGTGCTGCACTGAGTGGCACACCGAGAAGTACAGTGCTGCACCAACTGGTATACCTCATTACTGGTAAGCTTTTCTGTAACGATCACTGTATGCGATGAAAACGAAGGAGCTACAGAAGTTAAAATCATGACCATGGGAGGGGACAATGGTGCAGGGTGTCAGGGTGAAGAGGCAATGAGGGGAATGGGTAGGATCACCTCCTCTCTTCTTGAAGTGATCCCCCTAGCAGTGCACCCCATCGTTCTGTTTGCCTTATTCACCATCTTCCTGCATTGTTTTGAGTGATTCATTTCCCCCCCTAGTTTGTTTGTTTATTTGAATTGGTGGTGTTTGTGGATTGTGGACATAATGGAGAAGAGTAAAGACAGTGGGGCACCTGTACATGTGTTTCAGCTAACTTTCACAAATGAAATGCCACAGCAGGAGGCTTTTTTTCCCAGGCACCAGCATCTAGCAGAAAACTGTGCCCCATTACCAGCAGCAATTGGAGACAGTGCCCCCTCTCCAGCACCAGGAGGATACTATTTCTCCACCCAGGTAGCAGGAGACCATGCTCCCTTCCAAGCAGCTGGAGGAGTCAGTGTCTGGGGCATTATCTGTGGCACCCCCCATCATCCCCGAAGTTCTCCTGTCTGGGAATTTTTCCACTTAATATCAGTTGGTGACCCAATGGTCATCTACAATCTATGCAGGCAGGAAGTGCATCAAGGAAAGTATGGATCCCACTTTGGGATGACTGGCCAGCATAGTCACATGGTCCACCACCACCTGCCACAATGGTACCTCAAATTGCAGGAGGTGGCGGCATCATCAAGTGCAGCTGTGGGGAGCAGTGTGGGTGAAAGCACTGAAGGGGGTAAGCAGAAGGGAGGCATGGCTGGACCAGTTAAATGTCCTCGCCATGCTCACCGTACCAGAAAACATCAGCAGTCAGTTACATCAAGACTCCTCCAGGGCCGTCCCTTCCTGTCCATAGCCAGCAGCACAGGCAGCCCCCACCTTGCCAGCAATCCCAGTGATACATGCAGACATATCCGCTGTTCTGTCTGAAGTCCAGCATGTCCGGCAAGAGTTAAACGATTTCAGATAGGAATTTAGTGATGCCCGGGAGAGAGATTTCTAAACTGCAGCGGGATGTTGACAAAATCATGTGCATCCTGTCAGAACTCCATGGTGGCCCCACTGACACTTAATGTGGCAGCACAAATTAATCTGTCTTTTTTGTTTTCATTTTTCTGTCTTCCATCCTGTTGTTTGTATGATCCCCCATAAAAAAATAAAAAAATAAAAAAAGCTATTCAATCTTCTTTAATCTACATCCATTCCTTAAGTCCTCTTCTTTCTTTATTTTGTATGTAAAATAATTTTGTTGACCATTGCTGCTGTTTGTTTCTGTCTTATGCTCCTTGTAGAATTAAGTCCCTTTTCTTGTTCACTCTATTAGATCTCTCCACTCATTGTTGTATTACCCATGTCCTCCTGCTCTTGCCTGTCATTTGTTATGCTTATCCTGTACTGTGTCCGTGTACCCCTCCCCTAATAAACAACTTATTCCCTTATTATTTGTGGTGTGTGTTACTTCTTAGAGCTGGTTACACCTACAAGGTTCCTTTTTTTTTTTTTTTTGTAATTAAAATTTTTATTGTTATTATATGCCACTCCAGAAGAGAAGATGATAAACAGCAACATCACACTTTAACAGGTATTATACAACCATCTATGAAGCCATGACGTGTTACCTCTAGGGCATATTACAATAAGAAAGCAAGGTAATAACAATTCAGGAAGAAAAATAGGTATGTAAGATAAAAAACAACATAAGAAAAGAAAAAAAAAAAAACCCACCACCCAAACCCTCCCACTCAAGGTTACTGTACAGGGGAAAGGTTGGTAAGGGTAAGAGAGAGAAAGAAGAGAAAGACAGTGTAGACCAGGTAGCCTATATTAGGTCTTGGTTCCAGCATCAGGAGGCGGTCTAAGCGACCCCATCTAGTGAAAAGACTTTCTTCTGGCCTCGGTTATAAGCTACATATCTTTCCAACTGAAGAGGTAATGTACATTCACAATGCCACTCCAAAGAGTCGGGAGCAGTCAGACGACCAATGTCTTAAATTATTAACTTCATAGTGGCAGTAATGATTGCCACTTGAGGCTCTCAATATTTGGGAGTGGGATCAGGAAAGACATTTAATAAACAGATTTCTGGAGTGTTCATAGGATAGGAGCCAAGGATAGGGCGCACCAGCTTACTAAGAGATTCCCAAAGAGGTTGGATCTTTGGACATGCCCAAAAAACGTGGTATAGGGAACCTTCATTTAAATTGCATCTCCAACAAAGTGGAGAGCTGCGCGCCTTCCATCTGAAAAGGTGTGTAGGGGTTAAATACAAATGGTGTAACAACTTGAATTGGATCAACCTGAGTCTGTCTTGCATAAGATATGTGTAAATGGTATTCCACAGCTTAGTCCAAAAGGCCGGAGTATCAACGAGATTTAACTCATTGACTCAATAATAGCAGACTCCGGATGGAAGTTTAGCATCCCATTCTAATAGCAATTTGTATACTTTAGATATTGCATGCGGCTGGGTCGCAGCTGCTAAAAGATATCAATATTTAGCGGTTCAGAAGCGAGATTACAAACCAAGGGAGGGATGGCGACAGTGCCTTTCTCAGCTGTATCCATCTAAAAAATAATTATCGTCAAGAGCCATAACAGTTTTAAGGTCCTCAAAGGATCTCAACCTACCCGATCAAAAGGTCAGCAGCTGAGAGGTGGCTGATCTGTGACCAAAAAGATGGGGAGATAGTGCATCCCCCAATTTTAAAGTGGACATTTTGAAAAATAGGTTGGGCGGCGGAGATCCACCACTTGACTTTAAAACGTTGCTGAAGCTGGAGAAGGGCCTTCAAAGACCATCCCATAGGATTATTCTTAAATGACCCAGGAATATCGGATGGGGAGGAAAATAGAAGGGCTCGCAACGATGAGTTCACACCCTTCGCTAGCCCATACTCGATATCTAACCAGAGGGGCCTATAGCATAATGACACTCTCTCCTTATTCCACCAACCTAGCTTAGAGACATGTTGTGCCATATAATATAGATAAACTGAAGGGGCATTAAGCCACCCTTGCCTTTAGGCGCTATTAAATTGTAATACGACCTACGAGCTCGTTTGCCTTGCCATAAAAATGAATCAAAGATTTTTCGTAATTTGAGAAATCATTTTTTGGGAGATAAGCCCCAATCATGCCTAAGGGGTATAGAAGTCTGGGTACAAGGTTCCTTTTAACAACATAATGATGTATAATGCAGTTGTATTCCCTATTTATTGAGTTTGCAAATGAAATGCCGGCTCCTGCCAAATGCTATTGGCCATCTGGGCATTGTGCACAGATTAGTGAATATTTTTTTGGAATTCAAATACTGTGTGTGAGTTGTTTCAACTCAAAGTTAGATGTGCTCACCACAGCACATGTCCATAAGGTGCTCGTTCTTTTTTCGATTCTCTAGTGTGGCAAGTAAACAATGTAAAAAGTGCTTCCATATAACCAAGTTAAATATGCCAGCTCCCTCAAGGCACCATAATTCCTTATAAGTATCATAAAGTATGGTGCCTTGAGGGAGCGTGCATTTTTTATCTTAGTTACGTGGGAGCATTTTTTACATTGTTTGCATGCCACACGGTAATAAAGAAAGAGCCCTTTACGGATATGTGCTTGTGGTGATTACTTCTTACATTGAGTGAAAGCAACTCACACGAGGTATTTGAATTAAAAAAATACAGACTCTGTACACAGGGCCCTAATGGCCCACAGCCTTTGACTGGTGCCGGCCTTTCCTTTGCAAACTCCATATATGGGGAATGCAGGTGAATTGTGGGTCAGTGTTATATTTTGTTAGTTATGTTGAAGGCATCACCTGCTCTTTAACATGTTTCCTCCTCCTATTCACAAATGTAAAGTATTATGCCTATTAAAAAACTGTTTCACAATGCTGTGTGATGTTGCATTACATACTGTTGTGTGCAACATTAAGAAGATGTAACACATCTGGTGCCAGCACTGACAACATGCCCCAGAAGTCCAAAATTCCCAAAATGTTTCCCAGAAAATGTTACAGTGCATTCAGACAGAAATCAGGTGTCACACATGCAGTTACATGGTTCACATCTGCCATCAGGAGAACCCAAATCTGCTGTTTTCTGTACCATTTCTAATGATTCTCAGGCCTCACCGTGGTGCTTCCACTGCCTAACATGCTCCACAAGTCCAGAAATGTTTTCCAAAATATTTTAAAGTAAATTCAGACCTAAATTAGGTGTCAGAAATGCTGTTATATGTTGCAGTCTTTCCACCTGGACCAAAACATGTTGTTTAGCCCACTGTTTGCCAATGGTTTAATGCCTAATCATGGTGTTGCCACTGCCTAACATGGCCCAGATGTCCAGAAATGTTTCCTAAAACATGTTACAGTATAGTCAGACAGAAATCAGGTGTCAGACATGCAGATACATGGTTCACATCCACCATCAGAACATAAATCTGCTGTTTTCTGCAGCATTTCAAATGTTTTTCAGGCCTAACCATGGTGGTACCACTGCCTAACATGCTCCCATATATAACAGGGTGAGGTAGTAAACACCAGTGGTGTAATAGGGAGGAAAGGGTTAATATGGTAAGCAAATTAAACATACTAACATACTAAAGTGCCAGCAGAATGGGCCTAACGATCTTTCGCGTCTGCTCGTTTGGTCAGCCCCCACCCTGGGAGCTGACCTTGCTGCCACCCTCGCCTTCTCTGGCTTCTTCCTTCCCAGTTCTGGATATTCTCGCTGCATTGGATTTTGCTTCCAGAACCCTTCCTCTCTACCTGTCCCACCCCCTCTTGAACCCCTCCACCATCTCTGCCTCCACTAGCCCCCTAGGCAGCGCATTCCATGGCTCCACCACTCTCTCAGTGAAGTAGCACCTCCTCCTTTCTCCCCTGAATCTTTCCCCCTCCAGCTTCCACCCATGCCTTCTAGTGGCCTCCTCCTCCTTCCTTCAAAGCACCTTGACTGTTCCTCCCCTATTTACCCCTTCATGTAACTGAAGACCTCTATCATGTCCCCCCGGTCACTTCTCTCTTCCAATGTGTACATATTTAGCTCTACTAGCCTCTCCTCATAGGTCCTGTCCCCCAAGCCCCGAATCATTTTGGTTGCCCTCCTCTGGACCCTCTCCAGGAGTTTAATGTCCCTCTTTAAGTGTGGCCTCCAAAACTGCATGCAGTACTCGAGGTGCGGCCTCACCAAGCAGTTATACAGAGGGAGTATCACTTCCCTCCTTCTGGAGGTGATCCCCCTAGTGATGCATCCCAGCATCCTGTTGGCCTTGGCTGCTGCCCTCCTAAAAGTCTCCGAGTTGTTCATCTTGACATCCACCACCACCCCCAGGTCCCTCTCAGCCATCGAGACTTGTAGCAAACAGAAAAACAGGAATGCTGTAATGCACAGGCTAGATCACAATTTTAATTTCTGTTAGCAATTCAACAATGCAGTGTACCTGGATATGGGCAAGTCAAGTGGTCAATGTACACGAATACTTCCATTAAAAAAATAAAGCACAAAAGTGATTAAGCAAAGGGAAACAGGAACGGAACTACTCTGAATGAGTAACTGTTCAGATAAAGTTACCCCAAAAAGGGTCAACATGTAAGGAAAATATAACAAATAAGTAGCACACCAATAAAAACATTAAGACTTAAAATAAATTGCAGAAACTCATTCACAATTTATGAGAAATCAGTCAAATATTAGGAATTAGCCTGCTTTGCTTTCACACACACACACACACACACACACACACAAACACACACACACACCACACAGTTGACCCTCCCCCACTCAACTCCATCACAGACACAGGCACAGAGAAAACTGAAAACAACAAAATCAGTGTAATTAAGTATTATCCAAAGATCCCAAAACAAAAAAGGTTTACTAACAGCACTAGGAACTAAATTGAAATTTTGGGAGCAATTAACTCTCAAAAATCACAAATAATGAGGTTTTTGAAGGGTTTATTGGCTGTGATGCATCACACTGAACTGCTCTCTGACTCAACAGACAATATACTGTGCAGGAAACAGCCTGCATGTGATATTTTAGCTATCTACCCACAATGCATTACAATTTCGCTGGCAAAATTGAAAAACATTGGTGAAATTAAGGATAATGGCGAAATTTCGGCTTATGCAAAAGTGAAATTGGGTGAAATTGGGTGAAATTTTGCATTATGTGAAAGCGAAATCAGAGGTGAAATTATGTTTCGCTTAGGCGAAAAAGTTTGCGTGATGCGGGAATTACACAAAATATTTTGATAGGTGAAATTTTCCAATTTTGCACATCTCTGTTCTTGAACAGCAGTGATGTCACAGTCAATGAGGTCACAATGCTGATGATGTAGTGGAGGAGGGTAGATATGTCAGCTGCCAGTCAGAGTGCTGTCCCACATATCACACATACTAACATCAGGTAAACAATCTTCTAATTGAAAAAAAGAAGAAGAAAAGATACCTCAGATATTAGGGTAATGGTCAACTGCTTTTGAAAACTAATATTACTTTTAAGCAGTACACTAGCTCTGTAAGGATTTTTTGAATATAATAGTCAAAACTGGTGCCAGTTCAAGACTAAGCTCCCTCAGGAATCTTGGATGCAGTCAATCAGGACCAGCTGATTTGTTGGGATCCAGGGTAGAAAGTTTATTAGAAACAGTATTAACATCTATTAAGTGTTGCCTAATAGTATTCTGTGAGATGTCACAGTTTGGTGGCTCATGACCACGTCCACGTATACTAAATACAGAGCAGAAGAAACTATAAAACTGATTAGCCATAACTTGAGGGTCACTGATCATATTGTTGGCAATCACCAAGGGGTCTATCACTCTAGAGTTGCTTTTAGACCCATTAATATAGGAGAAGAAGGTCTTCAGGTTATCCTTGGAATGAAATAACCTAAATTCCAAGTTCTCCTTGCCAACTTATTTGCTCTTTTGGTATCCCTAAGTTCACACCTGTAACATTTTTTATTTGTTTCTGATGGTTTGGACTTCATTTGTGCTGAAAGCTTCCATTTTTTATTAATTAACTTCCTAATCTTATTGCTAAACCATGGTGGATTTTTCCCAAAACTGTTACAACCCTTTCTGATGGGAACAAACTTGTCCACTACGGCCTAGATATTCAAAGGGATTGCACCTGGTGCAACTGAGTAGTGCTAGCACAACCCCAGAAATGCACCCTGGGGCAATATTCAAAAGGGGGAATTGCACAGTGCACGTCCTAATGCTCAAGAGCGCAATGATAATGTAAGTGGCACATCTACAGGGGGCATCTCCATGCATATGCAGCACATCCCAATATTCAGCCTGGGATGTGTAGCGCATCTGCAGGCACTTCCCAGAGATGTGCCGCATACCTGTGCACAAAGTTGAGCCCATAAAAAATAGCTCAGTTGGTAGCCACCCACAGGCAAGCTGCCATAATACAAGGCACATCACAGCAGCTGCCAGCCATGGGTAAAATCCCCCCCCCCAGAACACTGTACTCAAGCACCTATGAAACACCCTGGTGGTCCAGTGGTACCTCTCTCCCCATCCCGTACCTCTGTTCACCCGAAATTAAAGCCTGGTAGTCTAGTGGAACCCCTCCTCCCTGCTGGTCACCCCTACCACCATATTAAATTAAATTTATTCTCCCTGGTAGTCTAGTGGTACCACCAATAACCACAATTGCTGTATGACATTGAATTTATTCTCCCTGGTAGTCTAGTGGTACCACCCTCCCAGCCGGTAACCCTGATCACCATATAAACAGCAATGACCAGTTCCTGGTGGTCCAGTGGCACACTCACTGCCCCACCCACACAGGACCCCACCCCACCCAGCTCCCCTCCATCATCGGTGGGCAGCAAACCCACCCACATACCTCTGCAGCTGCCCGCTGAATGACAGCTTACAGTATCGGCTGCAAACCCATTGGTCCACTCTGTGGACCAACGGGCTTGCAGTGCATAGTGCAATAGTCATTCACAACTTTGTGAATGAATGACTTCATTCATTCACAAGGTTGTGAATGACTATTACTGTATGCACTGCAAGCCCATTGTTAAACAGTGTGGACCAATGGGCTTACAGCTGATACTGTAAGCTGTCTGGTGGGCAGCCATGGAGGTATGTAGGTGGGTTTGCTGCCTGCTGATGACGGGGAGGGGGAGGTGGGTGGGTTGAGGGTCCTGTGTGGGTGGGGGTAGGGGGGCCACTGGACCACCATGGACAGGTCATTGCTGTTTATATGACGATCAGGGTTAACGGTGAGGAGAGTGGTGCCACTAGACTACCAGGGAGTTACAAATATGTTATGTCAGGTGATCAGGGTTACGGGCAGGGAGAAGGATTCCACTAGACTACCAGGGAGAATAAATTCTATTTAATATGGCGATTGGGATTATGGGCAGGGAGGGGGGTACTACTAGACTACCAGGGATTTGACAGGCTTTAATTTTGGGTGAATGAAGATACGGGATGGGGAAGGGGTACTACTGCAGTCCCTGATACAGGGACCGCATGCTGTGCAGGGCGCCAGGTGCATTTCACTGGCCAGCCCTTCACACCACATGCAAATGGCCCCATTTGCACCTTGCATGCATAATGGCCCAATTTGCATATCCAAGTCTGAATATCTGGAATTTGTGCCTGGCGCAGCTCCAGTTGTGCTGAAGCATTCCCATTCCTGGTATTCAGACCTATCTGGGGATGCACCGGTGCATTGCATTTGCACTGTGCACATTAGTTGCTATATTCAGAAGAGATGTGCCATGTCTCATCTCTTTTGAATATATCCCTTGGTTGCTCCAGTACAACTGACTTACGCTGTGCCACCATTTGCGCCATTGCATGGCGCAATTCTGAATATCAGGCCCTACATCTTTAATTATAGAGCTGAAGAAAATCCAGGATTGTTCTGCATCCACAGACTCAATGATATTGTCCCAGTCCATGCTTCCTAGTACCTTTTTTATCATGGTGTAGTTTGCTTTATTTAAGTTTTTTATTATTGTTTTACCTTTTATAATCTGCTTATCACTTTCTAAGGTGAAGTTAATAGAGAAGTGATCACTTGTGCACAAGGGGTCGGCGATAACTAAATTATGAATATCACCACTGATGTTGATAAGGATCACATCAAGAATATTTCTACCCTTAGTTGGTTCAGTTACTACTTGACTCAAGTTATGGGTGAGAATGACATCCAAGGGTATACAGTGATGTGCATGATCATGATTGAGTGACCCCCGAAAGGGTAACTCAATCATGGTGCATGGCACAGTGGCTACTGAGCAGCTACAGTGACTGGATGGGGTGGGTTTGCAACCGTAGCGACAGGCAGTCACTACAGGTAGCACCCGGGGGGGGAGAAAGTGAGTACACTAGAGGTATGCATGCGGGGGAAGCGAGCATGCTCAGCAAGGGGTTGGACGGGATTTGAGGGGCGGCACTGTGGTAGGCTGCTGAGCTGGTCACCGTGGTGTAGCAGGTCAGCTCACAGCTTTGGTGGCTAGGCTGCTGGGTTCGGATCCAGGCGCAGGTTAGTTTTTGTTGCACCCAACCCTAATTGAATTTTTTTATGTTTTGCGCCCCCCTGACATGCATCCCCCCTGGAGTTGAGAATCCTTAAGTACAGGGGGTGTGAACGAATCCTGAGGGGTGTGGGGCACAGCCCCCACATAAACATAAAAATGCAAGTCCATGGAGCCATTTTGTTGTGCATTGGGGAGTCAGAGCGCTGAAACAGATTTTCAGCACTCTGACTTTGCCTTAACAGTGATCGTTATTTTAGGTTGCCGTTATCACATAGAACCCATCCACGAGCCTAAATCCTGCATTTCATGGTGTGGACATCTTATCCCAGTTAATATTGGATATATTGAGGTCTCCCATAATTATAATATCCCTGCCATTAGAAAAGTAATCAATTTTCTGAATTAACTTGTCAGTCATTTTGGTACTACCGTCCAGTGGCCTACAATATAAAAGACCTCAATTGTTATTCTCTTATCTGTTCTACAAGAAATAGATGCCCACACAGATTCACACAGAATCGTGGACTCATTAGGTAAATCCAAATACTGACACTCAGTGCCATCCCTAAAGTACAGAGCAACTCCTTCTCCTCTCTTCCCCATTCTTTCTCTACTAAATAGCTGGAAACCCTAAATGTGCTTGCACCAACTACTAGCCTCATCTCACTAGGTCTCTGTTATTGCTATAATATCCAATTTATAACTACTCATGAGTACCTCTAGATCTAGTATTTTATTTGCATTTAGGCATCTAGCATTAAGGAATTTAACAATGAGGATGATCTTTTTCATTGCAGTCTTTCCACTAGGAATCCTAGTTGGCGCTCATGCTTTTACCCATGGCTCTCCAAACTTAATTAGTTTAAAATCAAGTTAATGACATTGTTTCTTCTGGTTCCCAGGATGTTGCTTCCCTTAAAATTTAGGTGCAAACCATCACTATGGTACAATTGCGCTTTATCCCCAAAAAGAATCCCAATGCCTTAAAAAAACAAAGCCCATCTCCTTTGACCAATATCTCAGCCATGAGTTTAAATGCTTTATTATTTGATGCATCTGATAAGTTGCATGTGGCACAGGTAAAATCTCAGAAAGATGGCATCACATCCTCTGGATTTCAATTTGACACCCAATGCAATGATTTTTTTTTATTTTAACTACTGATCTCCACCTGACATTAATCCCAGTATGTATGACAGTGAGCGGTTTGTCCCCAGCTCCCCTAAATATATTGTTTGTCATGCCTACTAAATCTTTAACATTTGCACCAGGAAACCAGCTGTCCATTCTATTATGTTTGTCAGAATTACCGATAAACTTATCAGTATATTTAATAATAGAATCTCCCAGCACAATTATCTGTTTTGGTGGTTGA
This sequence comes from Neoceratodus forsteri, assembly GCA_016271365.2. NCBI lineage: Eukaryota > Metazoa > Chordata > Ceratodontiformes > Ceratodontidae > Neoceratodus > Neoceratodus forsteri. The sequence goes on along the minus strand of CM057454.1, from coordinate 952,273,267 downwards.
GGTGTTGCAACTGCTGAAGACCCACTTGAAGATGATAATAAGGGGGGCAGGGTATTTGCATCAGAACCTGATTCTTCACTTACAACTTGGAAATCTGTTTGTCAGACATAAATTCTTGCTCAATGCTCTATGGCCCCTTTTAATTTTCCTATTATATTTCACGAGACACTAATCTTTATCACCTGTAGGGAAATCTTCCCTAGGCCCTCTCTTCCTAGATATATCTTAGGAATTATCCTTTACCATACCGGGTAGAGGGGACATGGACGGAGAAGGAGTGGCAGAAGAAGGGATGGTAGACCTAAGCACCGTTAACAATTCATTACTTTTAAGAAGATTAATTTCCTGTTCTAGTATAATTATCCTGTGTCTGTGTGTCCTAATTTCTTCACACTGTCTGCAAACAAATGCTATAAAATCCTTCATCTGGCCTGAATTATACGATTTGCAGATTGTGCATTGGACTGCAATAATCCCATCAGGCCCTGTTAAATAACCTTCCTCCACCATCCTTTATATAAGATGCACAAATAAGATTGCAGAATAGGGAGGCTAATTGAGGGTCAAACAGTGAAACAGTCCAAAAATACCATAGGTAAATGTGGCCTTGAGGCTAGTTATAACAATTTGTTCCAAAAGGAAGTCCCAAGTGGCTTTTACCCAGACAAGTTACTTATACCCACTGATCCCTCACAGGACCTCCCACAACAGACAAATTGGAACTAACTCTGGTTTGTACTAACCTTAATAATATACATATAAGTCTCTTCCAATCTGAGTATAATGACAGTCTCCTTTGCCGACTGAGACAGTGAATGCAGGCACACACCACTTGCCTCTGCCCGTGTGGCACCTCTGTATGCACGCTCGCTCCACTCATGCTCAGGGATGAGCTTATCAGTCACATTGCCAGGAAGAGTTAATTCTGGGATGCAATCTGTTAGGGCTGCAACTAGAGGACTAAAGGGCTATAAACAAATAAAATTGCCCTTCTAGACTAAAACAGGCTCTGCAGGGTTGTTATAAAATTAAAAAATATTGCCTCAAATGCATCGCAATCTGTTAGGGCTGCGACTAGAGGACTAAAGGGCTGGAAATAAATAAAATCACCCTCTTAGACTAAAATGAGCTTTGCAAAGTTGTTATAAAATAAAAATATTGTCCCATTGGTCAGATCTTTAAAAGTTCACCACATTGGTTTGGGGATTCTGGGACCTTCTCTGAAGAGCATGCCCACCCAGAGCTGCGCTCCTTCTCTTCGTATGCAGAGCTGCATGATAAGCCTATATCCTCCAGCTGGCTTGCCAGCTTCTGCAAACCAATCAGTTTCCTGTTATCCTGTTGCCTGTCCCTTGATATGGCCCACCCTTCCAGCATCTTTCTCGTAGCAAAGGTGTGTGTTGGCCCGTGAGCCCTTGTGGCTTGCAGAGAATGGGGATACCTGCCATCTGAGTCCTTGTGAAATGTAACCTTCCAGGTCATACCTGAAAATAGGCACACTGTTGTCTAGCATACCTACTTGGTCACCAAAAACCAAATAAATAAAAATAAATAACTGCTGCTGTGGACCTGCCCTGCTGTTTCAGACCATATATATATATAACCCTGCACCTGATGCTGATATTCATGTGATGCCCCACTTTCCTCCTTTCCACAAGACAACAAAGACTGAGAAGCTCGCTATATACTTCCTCCAGGTTGAAGGGGCAGCAAAACACTGAACCAGTTCCAGTGTTCTTGGGTCATCAATTGCCAAACAGCCTCTGGGATTTGAGTGAGAGATTGGTCTGTGTCTGGTACCATAAGGTGAATGTGCTCTAAATTAAACTGAGACAAGGTATCAGTAGTAACATTCACCTTACTTGGGAGAAGTCATGACCTAAATGTTATGTTCCATTGGAAGTACGCAGTGCACAAAGTTCCTCAGCAGGTGGATGATCTCTTCAGACTTTGAAGTCTATCAGTTGATGATGCCTGCTGCTGCTCAGCTGTCCATGCTGAACAGGATATGCTAATTCATGAGCTGTCTCCCCAGACCTCAATGGCAACCAGACCAGGAAAGAATTACAGAATGGTGATGTTCTTTGTGAGGCTGTTCATGACCCATTATGGCCTCCAACTGTCTGTGAACCATGCTTCCTAAAAGAATGCCCCAAACCCAAAGCCCCCTGATGCATCAGTGAACAGCCTAGCTCTCTGCCTTCCTCTTGTCAACCTATCAGATTTCTACTCTGTTAAAGTTTCACAGGAAGATTTAATAGACTAAAAAACAAATCTGCTTTCATTCCTTATGTCACCAGCATATAATGGTATGACTGGCTACCTCCTACTGTCATTACATCCCTCCAACTCAGGAATACTCATCCAGGGGGAATCACCCTACATATGAAATTCAGGTGCCCTAACAGTGACTGCAGCTTAAGGGAAGTCACCTTTCTCACTTTGATCATTTCTTTCAGCAGCTGCATCAGGATAGTTACCTTTTCTGCAGTTGGCCATGATACCATTTGGACAAAGTTCAATTCAGTCTCCAAGTATGGGAGCCTTGTAGTTGAGCCTTTCATTTTCTCTAGTGCTAACAGAAACCTGAAATGTCCTATTAGTTGGCAGAAACCTTTCAGAGTCTCAATAAACTGCTCTGATTGTGCTGCACCTACAAATAAGAAATCATCTAAACAATAAATAAGGAGTGGGTTCCCCAAAAATCGCTGGTGCACCACTCCAGAAAAGTGGCAAAGGCATCAAAGACAGCACAGCTGATTGAACAACCCATTGACATGACTTTGTTGAAGTACCATTTCCCACCAAACATGAAGTTCAAAAGGTCAAAATTCTCCAGTCAAACAGGTAAAGGATGGAAAGATTATATTTATTTGTTTTTCCATTAGCATCCCTGTCCCTATGCAGTTCTATGTCAAAATGCAAATTTGGCATGCTGAATGCCCTTATGGCAACCCCACATCACCGAATGAATTTGGGTGATGTAAAGTGAGACAATAGCGCGATGCAAAAACTTTTTTTGTTTTTATACGGGGCTGTGCCTCAAGATCCTCCATGGGGCTTTCACCCCCGCACACCCTTAAATTAGATTCTCAACTCCAGGTGTATGTCAGGTACATGCCCCCCCAAAAAAACACTGTCTCAGGCTGGGCGCAACAAAAACTACCGGTGCCCAGTCCCACACCTTGTATCTCTGCCACCCCAAGCTGGCACCTAACCCACCATGCCATGACACCAGCTTGCTGGAATCCTGCGGCACCACCCTCGCATATCCTGCCACCCCACGTTCGTCGGGCTCGCTCTCACCCACCCCGCACATGTATAAATGTACGACATCCTGTCACCTTTTTGCGGCCCGCCCCATCTGTTTGCTGACCCCACACCCCGCAGTCAGGACTAGCCAAAGTGGGTCACCATTTTGGCAGGTGCCCACTTGCTAGTGCCCCATATCACAGCATACCTCCCTATGCCCCACACTAGATTCCCCCACATAATTGAAGGGCAAGTACCGGACCATACCATCCCTTGTATAAATGAAGTCATTGACCCAATTACCCTAGTGGTATGAGAAGCTGTAGATTAGGTGATATTCTCCTGATTTTTCATGGGTATGACCTCCATTGGTGAGATCCTCAAAGACTGGAATGGTGGAGTCTTGAAAGTGTTAATGACTCTACCAGCCTTGACCTCTTTCTGAATTTTGGGCTCCTACAACTTCTGAGAGTACCATAGCAAATTTTAGATTTGTTGGGGGTATTGAAAGAGTAAAGGGAATAGGCTATCCACCTTTACATGTGTGCTAGCTAGACATCTGAGTTCTGTGCTTTTTTTTTTTGCCTGTGCTGTTCTCTCCCGCTCCACCAGTTTGTCTGAACACAAAGTCCTAGTAAGTGGAAGCACTGTGCTCGCCCCCACACTTTCTATATTTGTTGCTAAATCTGCAGTGGGTCTGAAAACACTGCACACTGCCATAGCAGGTGCCCCTGTGTTCCCCTTTACTGTCCCTCAAAGCATACTCTGAGCTCTTCCTTACTATCACATGACAGCTATCTATGTAGCTTACCCTTTTAGGCTTCCCCTCATCATATATCTGACCCACAGTCCCCAGTGTATTCAGGGTATTTTCCCACCATCGATGGGTCTGCCTCATGATTTGCAAAATGATCTGCTGGTCGTATTTTAGCCATGCATTACCCTCGAAGGACAAGTAGGCAAACTTTGTAGTAGCTCGGTACTTTAGTAAGGAGACTAATTTCTCTGGGTACTTCATGCCATAGACTGATATAACAACTGTAAAAGCAGCTGTCCACTTCTTGAAAGTGAATGGGACCCTCGTCCTGTGTGGTCTATCATATTTGCCCTTTTTGTTATTTTATGCCTCAGGTAGTTCCCTGTGAAGGACTGAGAACATGTCAATGAACTGCCTCATCCTTGATATGTTTTCCAGGAGCACATCTGATAGGTGCTCACCCAACTTGTCCTCCACCCCTGCCTAAGCTCATTTATTCTTTCTTTTCTCCTCACTCACTGCTGTGGCAGGTTCTGCCCCTCCAGGGTCCCAGTTAAATGATACCAGTGGTGTAGTCATCAAATTGTTGTGGGAGTTTGTGTCTCAGTGACCGTTCTGTCCTTCCACCTTGCTGGTGTACAATCCTGGCCAGGCACTGCCACTTGTATCAGTGTCGGGCTGTACCATTTTACACTTGTACAACTGCCTTCTGGGCAGGTAAGGTCAATTTTGCCCCAGAGCTGTGCACTTGAGCAGGTACAGTCCTGCCCCCCTGGGCCACCTGAGTTGAGCTACTTGCCTATGTGGGTGCTGTACTGGTCCCCTGGGTCACCTGGGTTGATCCTGCACAATGGTGCATACACATCAGGGGATTTCCTTTGTGCACCATGACACAGTAACACAAATAAGACAATACATGAGGCCACATGTGACACATGCGCTCAGGGCATGAACTGTAGGGACACTGTGGCATAAGTATTTCCCCCCTCTGAATGAGGTATGCCAAGTAGGCCCAACCCTCCCTCCTTGCACAATACAGTGGGTAAATCCACCCCTTTCAGGAGAGCTGTAGTGAGCTGGCTGCCCTCCCCTTCCCCAGGTGCCTGCTAGCTGTGTCCTGGCATCTTCTATCCTTGCCGAGGGAATGGGTATAGGCAGTGATGTTGTCTGACCAGGTATCTCCCTTGCTGCCCCAAATACCTTTTTATTTTTTTTTATTTTTTAATATATATGTTATTGCCTTGTCTCCTATGGCTGCCTCCATTTAACCGACCCCCCAGCCCCATCACCCTGGCTCCACCAGGACTTACCTACACTTACACCCTCTGCCACAGGGCTACAGAGGTTCCTGGCCACTGGGTGCAGAGCCTGCGGGAGATGGGTCATCATCCACAGCCTGGGGTATTTTTCACTTTTTCTCCCTTTCCCTTCCCAGCTGCTGGGGCACACACGTCAATATGCATGCATATAGGTGCATGCATGCTGCAGAAGTCCTGCAGCACCCTCCCCTTTTTGGCACCCAACAGTCCCACACTACCCTCAGGCCTCCACCCGGGGCAGTCATTTGGCAGAAATACCAGTCCTCCCTCCCCAGGAGAGGAGAGCAGTCCACTGGACAATCGATCCTCTCCCTCCCCAGTTGACCCCCGGTGGCCCGCTTCCACCGCAAACACAGCTTGCTGGTGTGGCACAAGGTAAGACACGAATGCATCAACGAATGCTGGGCTGTTTTCCTTTTTTTTTAGGTCCTACAGCCTGTCCCCTCCACCCAATTGGTGGACTATTGGCCATCACTTTTGTCTTGCCACCATAAAGAAGGCTTATGCAGTGCCACTTCTCTTGCTGTCTGGCCCACCCCTTTGCACTCATTACTTCTATACTTACACCTGATAGCTGCTTCAGCTCATTGAGGGTGCTCACGTCCACCAGGCACTAGCATTTCTACTTTCTGTTCATTGTGGTTTGTCATCAGTCACACTACTTCTGCCTTCCATCAGGTCATCTGGTGTCGGCTCCTGCCACTCATGTCTGCTGTTTGCACCTTTTGCTTCATGGTTTTGCTTTGTCCTCACTATGTGTTTTTGGCCTTCAGTATTACAGACTCCAGCAGCTTCTCAGAGGGCTGCCTTGGTCTAGTTGCATGTCTGCCCTAACCTGGTATCCCTACTGCATCAGCTCTTTGACTTCTTCACCGCTGCCAGCATCCATGACTATTTGCATGCCGGGTTCCATGTACCTTAATGTCTGCCTCTAGTTTGGACAACCCAGCTCCTTCAAGCGCTAAGTGGCCTCCAGGAATGCCTGGCTCTTACCCCTCATTCTGGTTACAGCAGGAGCCTGGTAAGCCTGACCTCTCTGCAAGTATTGATTTGAGGTAGCCTCCATTCTTTAATATCTATCTATCTATCAATCTATCAATCTATCTATCTATCTATGTATATGTATATAGATTTGAGAAGACAATCTATTCAGTCAATGGCATCCACCTGCTTTAGGAAGACATAAGAAACATTGTCCCACATATATACATCTACATAGATATCTAGAAGCATGCCATGCTCTCACCTCCTGCCTGGCAGGAGATGCTATTGCCGTTAGTGTTCATAACTTCAAGTTAAATAATTTTCACATCTAGCAATAGATACCATCCCATTACCTCTATGCTTCCATTAATCCTGATGTGCCCCACATAGGATGTATTGACCAATGCCTTTTTTAAATGGCCACCCTATATCCTGTTTGTATCTTGTTAGTACCACAAGATGGTGATCCTGTTAGTGCTGCATCACAAAATGGCCACACTCAGCAACAGGGAATTCTTCTTAATGTAAGAAGGCAGGATCCTTTGAGCAGTGTGTGCTGCTGTATAGCTAGATGGCTGCAGCCAAACCTGGCAACTGGAGGTAGAATGGTTGTTAAGGAAACATCAAGGCAAGGGACTGGATCTGTACAGTCAGCACTAAAGCACTGAAATCCACTCAAAGGAATCTTTCACTCAAAGGAATGGTTGAACAGCGACCCACTGTGGAGCACCTGTGGCTAACAGTTTCCCTGATAAATGGCCGAAGACCACCTCTTTGCATGATTATGTAGTGATTGAATACTTTTTTTTTTTTTTAAGGAGGGTCCGCTGGTGTTGGTCATGACTGTCTGCCATGCATAAAATGTCCACCTGGAGAAACGAAAGTACAATGTGCTGTGGTGCCTGGTCTTGTCCTTCCATTGTAGCATTTGTGTATAAAATACTACTTGTAGGTGTTTAAGCAACTGAGGTAAGCAGAAGAATTAAATTTAGTTGAGAAGTTGGATGAGCAGCACCCATCTATTAAGCATGTGTAGAATGCCGCATATGATTATGTAGCTGGGAATTTTAACACAGACATCTGCATTGCAGAAAATGTTGGATGCCATTCTGTACTGCTATGAGGTTCCAGAGGGGTGTGAATCCTGCTTGTAAGCCCAGCTGCTGGGGCCCAAGATAATGTGTGCTAAGTAAGAGTGGAGTATCTCATTGTGGCAGGACTGTCCCATGTCAAGTACCACATCTGAAATCTGGGCCTGACAAACTGCCAAAGTGGGAGAAGTGGGGCAGAGGATATAATGCTGATGGGTAACAGGATGGTTGGACCATGGGGGTGGGTGGGTGGTGCAACCATTTCTTCAACTGGAGAGTGTATCCATCGACCTCCTGCCAGTCATCTCCAGGCACCAACAGGGGAATCCACCAAGAGACAAGCTTGACCCGAGAAGCCAGGTAATGTATGTAAATAACAATGGATATACAAGCTGATAATAGCCAGAATTAAGCAACACGCAGGAGACAAATATAAGTGCTACAAAAAGGGGCACCTCAGGCTAGTAATGGAGGGAGGGGACCCCAGGAGTTCCAGTGGTCCAATGGGTTTGGCAGGGAACAAAGAAGCCTCAAATGCAGGAAACAGACCAATCCAAATGTAATAGGGGTAACCTAACTTGTATTTATTGCCCTTGTAATGGTGCTTATGTAGCTGTTTCCTCTGAAATTATGCCTGAGTGTAAACACAGTAACTTAAAACCCTTTCTATGCACATGAGAGCAGTCAGAGAGAAAATATCCAAATTGACAAGCAAATAAACTCTGTGAGTGAATGAGAATGAGAGACTGAGGGTAAGAGAGAGAGAGAGAGAGAGAGATAGAGAGAAACAGAATGACAGAGTGAGACAGAGAGAGATGCAGGGACCAGAATACACTTTTCCTCATTGACCAATTGCCTACTGCCCTGTCTACTGGTGTGAGTCCCCTGTAGAAGACTCCAAAGACCTTGTAGAAATACACTAGAATCCCAAAGGACTAGATTATTGGAGCACTCCTGAAGGTTAGACGGTTGCTTGACACCACCTAAAGGGCTATAAATGCAGAACTGCAAGTGCTTAAAGAGGAGATAGGAAGAGAAGAAAAGGGGGATCCATGCTGGCCATGTGCAGGCTAGTGTGTGAAACAAAAAAATGTTGCCAGGTGAAATCTTTGTGTAATTTCACAATTACATGACATTTTTCGCCAAATCGAAATGTAATTTCATCTGGGATTTTGATTTCCTGTAATTTGTGAAATTTCTCATAAAATGCTTTGACCAACCAATTTCGACCATCCCTGCTTAAATTTTGCCTTGTGGCAAAAATTTCGCTGGTTTAACTTTTGATTTTGCCAACAAAATAATGCTCCAAATTTGAAATTAGCAATGCATTGTGGGTAAATAGGTAAAATATCACATGCAGGTTGTTTACAACACAGCCTATTGCCTGTTGAGTCAGAGAACAGTCTGTTGTGGTGCATCACAGCTAATAAACCCTTTTAAAACCTCTTTAAAATTTGTTTTTAAAAAGGAATTGTTCCCAAATATACAGTTTGTTCCTAGTGCTGCTAGGGAACATTTTCTAATTTTATGGATCTTTGCATAATACTTAGTTTAGTTAGGTTTTAGTTCTGTCCGTGTCTGTGAAGGAGTTGAGTTGGATAGGGTAGGTGTGTAAAACCAGTGTAGATTATTTCTAGCCTTTTTCAAACAGATTTCTCACATGTTGTGAGTGATTTAGTTATTTCTTTGAAGCCTTTATAATTTTGTTGGTGTTCTACTTATTTGTATTAATTTTCCTATGTCTTGACAAGTATTTTTTTTCTTTCTCTGAAAAGTTACTCCTGTCTGAGAGTTCCTGCTCCTGCTAGCCTGTGTTATATACCATTCTTCTGCTTTTAGTTGTCAATTCTAAAGTTTTGAAAACACAGTGCTGATCCCTTATTTTACTTTTTTTTGTTTGTGGTCAGTTCTGTTTGCTGTTAAGTTGTGTGTGACACTTAAACTGTGAAAAGCAACAGTTCTATATTTTTTGTATGGAAACTTAAGTACTTTTAGTTGATCACCTGAACTTGTCCGTATACAGTTTCACTGCATTGGTGAATTGCCCCCCTGAATTTTATTGCTGGAGCTTGACGCAGCCTCTGCATTGTGGTGTTCCTCTTTTACTTGACCTTGGTTATCCTTTCCCTGTTACAGCACTGTTTACTACCTGAGTCTGACCCACACAATATTAAAAACTACATATTAATATAGTAGTTGTCAAGAGGTTGCTGATCCCATCTATACTGTTGTAGATGCCTTTGTTTGTCGATGTTATATGTTTGTCTCTCCCCTTATATAAAAAAATTGTAGTAGTAAGTACTAACACATTACAGTACTTAAGTTGTCCAGACACAGGTGATCTGTATTTAAAGTAGGTTATCTGTGCCCTTTTTCCCTATGTTGCTTTAATTCCTGTTTGGGAAAAGGAAAAAAGTTGCCTTTTTGGTTTTACTAGGATAGGCTACCATATACTGTATTAGTTGTACAGAGTGCGGCTACCTGTCCTGATTGTGTTTGGACTTGGAAGGAAGCCAGTACTGCCTGCAGGTGTGAGGTGCCATTCACACAGTTAGTAATACATCATTTCTTGATATACTCCCAAAGAAAGGCAAAGCTTTGAAGCAGCAGTATATAAAAATGCCTGCTAAAAGATGGTCCAGTACAGATGGGAGATGTGGCAGAGGGTCGAGGCAGCTAAGAAGTCTGTTGAGTAGAGTACAACTTTAGTTCCAGCTCCCCAAAGCAATGAAAGCACACATATGTCTGAATCAGTGCCTTCTGTGGGCCCTGGTGGTGTGGCAGGTACCAGCAAAGGAGTTCTTTGAAGTACTAGCATACCTGTGTCTCAGTTTTTTAAGGTCACAGCTGTTGAATCCATGCTGATGGGGGTTGATGATAGTGAGAAGAAGGGAGACACTGACACCAGTAAAGGAATGGTGGACCAGAAGGAGGGTGACAAGTTTGTCAGTGTGACTGTCCCAGGGCCTGTTCCTGCTGGAGTTGGTGGTGATAACAGTGTTCAGCCGGAGTCTGATAATCCAGGAGATATGAGTAGTCAGCCCCCTGGCCCTGAGGAGATGGGTGTAGAGAAAGAAAAAGGTGCCATGCAAGAAGACAGTGATAGGGAGGAGGACGATAAGGACATCATCAGCATCAGTGCTGATGATGACGACTGGGATGATCCCTCATGGGAGCTTTAGTTTAAAAATGTCAAGTGTGATGTAGACCATGTAGATGCACAGTCCATGGGTCAGTCTGTCACCAAGCCTGTCAGCAGCAGTCCTCCAAGCAGTCAAGTCACCACCCCTCCCAAAACAAGTAGTGTCATGGAAGTGATGAAAGCAGCCCAAAAAGCACAAACTTCAAGGCCTGTTTCTCAGCTCTCCCAATCCCAGCAGAATGTTAAGTCCAGAGGTCAAAAGTCCCTAGTTTGGGACTTTTACGTGCTTGATCCAGTTGATGAGACCATAGTGATATGTCAACTGAGTCAAGCATGTGTTAGTCATGGAAAAAAGGGGAGCCACATAGGCATGAGTGGCCAACACGCCCACCTGAAAAACAAGCACCCGCTGCACTGGCAGCAACACCAGGAGGATGTCAAAGCTATTGCTGGGATGTCACTCAGCAAGTTAAATGTAACTGAGAGCATTTCAATACAGCAGGGGGAGGGAGGGCAGAGTGGGTCAGTGGAGGAGGAGGAGGAGCAATCCTTTGCTCTCTCGAGTAGTGGGCATAGCAGTGAAGGCGCCACTCCCAATCTCTTGACTCAGAAAAGTACACCACCACCACACCCAAAAACAACCCAAATAACAGGTTTCATGCAGTCTGCACATCCCCTAGCGTTCCAAAATACAAAATGGTTTTGGCACTCACAAACTCCTCAGAGAAACGCGTTAAAATCAAGCATTTTTTAATAAAATACCGTCCAACGTAGCACCTGACATGTTTCGGGCTGACCAAACAGTCCTTTCTCAAAACATCCCCTAGAGTCTACTGTTACCTCTAAAAGAACATTGGTGCTTCAAATACTGTGTTCTAGTCAAACAGCCCCAAAGATGCAGCCCACACTGAAGACCATCCTTGAGTACCACCCCAATCATGCTGCTGCACATGAGTTAAATCTTGCCACTGCTGAAATGTTGGTCATCAATCTGTTGCCATTCTCATTCATGGAGAATGTTGGGTTCTGCAGGTTGATGGCCCATGCCTGTCCCAAATGGTAGGTTCCATTGCAAATCTATTTCTCTAAGCGTGCCATGTCAGAGCTGTACAGTAGGGTTGCTGATTCCATAAGACATGCTATTCAGCATTCTGCACCAGAATATATTTATCCTAGCATGGATATGTGGACCAGTGGAAAAATGGCAGCAATCTCGTATCTATGCATAACGGCACACAAGGCACAGGTATCTTGCATGGTAGTTGATATTGGGCCTGGCAAAACCTGCCTGAAACAGAATTGTGGTGGTAGCAACACCCCTTGAATTCACCAGCATGCAACCCTGACTATGCGAAGTGTTACTGGTTCTCACACGGGTGAAAAAATGCTCAAGGTTCTGCTGGACGAGATTGATGAGTGACTACACACACAGTCATACCAGGATTCATTACAAATGATAATGGCTCCAATGTAGTGAAGTGCTTTAGCGATGGTATTTTTTTTCAGAGTGCCCTGCCTGGCACACTGCCTTAATCTTGTTGTGCAGTAGTTTCTAAACCATGCAGACATTAAGGAAACAGTAACTGTTGCCTTTCGCATCTGTGTACACTTTGCCCATTCTGCAAAGGCCCGTGACCGTCTGCATGAGCTACAGCGCAATAACCATCTGCCTCAGTATCATAAGAAGCTTGATGTTATGACCAGATGGAACTCCATGTTGTACATATTTGACCAGCTGTATGCACAGTATAAGGCTGTGTCAGAACACCTGCTGGTGCACACCACCCGTGACAGTGCTGGAGTGTCCATTGCTTTAACGACAGAGCGTGGCATTAAATGGATGGGCTAACATGCACTTTCCATCCATTCAAGCATGCTACACAGGCAGTGAGTGGGGACACTGCTTGTATAAGTCAATCCATACCCCTCATACATGTACTGAGGCAGACATTAGTTAATGTGCGACACCAGATGGAGGCAAGTGGGGATCATAGCTGTTGTGATCCAATGGATCACATGCTTCAAGTGCTGGACACGAATGCATATATAGGCAGCATTGTGCAGTCTGATGAATCTGCGATTGTTACCATGCTTGATCCATGCTACAAACGTGGCCAGCCTTCTATACTTGAAGAAGGTCGTCAATGAGTGCAAAAGTTGACATAGAACCTCATTAGATTGGTGCCTGTGGCACAGATGAAAAAGACACACACTGCAGAGAAAATGGGTGTTGCTGTCACCATCAACAGCTCATGGACAGCCCAATCTGAGAAAATGGGCAAGGTGCAGCAGAAAACAGCAAGCAATCCCATTTGGGATGTTCTCTATCATGTGGGAGTGGAAGATAAAGAAGAAAAGGAGGAGGAGACAGATGAGGCAGCTGGACTCAGGGCAGCAGAATGAATGGTGGAGGCCTACATGGGGGACTAAAAGCACCTTGCCATTACTGATGAGCCATTTTAGTACTGGAGCAGTAAACTGACTGACTGGCCAGCACTAGCATCGGTTGCTGTGAAATACCTGATCTGCCCACCATCCAGTGTCAGTGTGGAACGAGTGTCCAGTTTGGCTGGGGCCATTGTGCATGACAGTAGGACCAATTTGTCGCCCAAGATTGTGTCCATGCTAACATTCATCAAAATGAATGAAAGGCATATTCCACATGACACAGTGATGTCAGTGGTGTTGCCACAAGAACCGTGTCTCGGACACTAGATCTCATGCTGTGTGTGTGGATCGAGGGTGAAGCTGCAGCACATTTGAGTTGCTTTAAAATTATTTTAATATATTGCCCACTGCGTTTCTTCTGGTAAGAGGACTAGCTGTATGGTTGCCTGGTAACAATGGGTGATGACTCTCTTTGTCACCACCACAGCTTGTATCCTGAGCAGGATTGTCAGAAGGTGGAGATTGCCACCAGGTATTCCCATTCCTGCTGATTCTCAAACCTCTGCTTTTTTCCACTTGAGCAGCAAGGATAGTGCTCCCATAGACCTGTAGAAGTCCACTGTATGAGGTGGCAGGCATAGGTATTTCAGGGTCTTTATTTCAAATTGCAATTCTTGCAACAAAGACACAGTGGAAATTTGTGCCACACTTCTGGTCCTTTCCTTGTATAAAGTAAGTGCCCCAGGAGAACGGGCTGAGCACGTGCAGGGCTAGCACGCGCATCACCACACCTGATGATACATGCTGAGACGTGCTTATTCAGCATTTGTCCAGGATGTCAGGCAGGGAAGGAGGGCTGGAGGTACGACACTCTGAAATCCTCAACATTCCTAAGAGGCAGGATCACTGAGTCATTCAGTAGAGGCTTAGTTTACTCCTTGAGTGCAGTTACAGATACGTAACAGTAGGAAACCTACCTAGGTATTGCATAGGGAGTTTGTTTGATCAAATCGTCACTGGGATATTTACCCCACAAATTAAAGTAACAATCCCTGCTACTTATGTTGTAGACTGTCACACTTTAAGGCACTCAACCACTCGTACTCCTTAAATTCCCAGCTTATTGTTTTTGGGTGTGTTTTAACACTCTTACTTTACATCACAAATTTTTTTTTAATTTTACTTTTTGCTTTTGTTGTGTCAGACATTGTATATTGGTAAAATATCACCCCCCAACATGTCTGACACTATGATGAATTTGGATGATGTGGTAGGTGTTAGATGCTCTATTTGTTTAATGTACTCTGTGTAATCCCTAACTATAGATTCTAACCCCTATCAATGAGCAAAGTGTTTACAAAATGTTGACTTGTTACTATAGATAAATCTTTTTAATTCCAGACTAGCTATGTTGGAGTCCAGCCAGAAAGACATCACTTTACATTTTCAGCAAAGAAACAATTTGCACATTGAAAAATTTCCAAATTCAGCAGCTAATATATTGGATATGAATCATTGTTTTGAAATATCTACATATAGTTCAGAGCAAATCCCCCCCCCCCCAGTATCAAGCACCTAGAACTCGCCTATCTCAGGCATATTGGGCCCTATTCTAGAAGGGTAGGGCAAGTCTCCACCAAGCACAACTTGAGCCACCTGCAACTACAACATTAACCCTACACCCTATTCTAGAAGGGGCAGGGTCTCTGCAGCTAAGTTCTGTGACTTGCGACATGCGGCCAGATACACTGAACTGCAGGCACACCTGATGAGCATGTTGCAAGCCACAACATAGATTGCAAGTGCCCCACCATGTCCAGCTAGCCTCAATAGGTGGAAACAGAAATGAAGGTGTGTCTCAGGTGATTTCCCAGGTTCTGAAACAATAAGGAAGGCAAATTCCAAAAAATAGACATATACAAAAGCTTGTAGCACTCGCGGTCTCACTCAAACTTCAGGGTGAAATAAAGCAGACTAAATGGCAGCAATCCAAGTTCAAACAGTAGTTTAATGACTGAAGAAAAACTGCAACCCTAGTGCCTCGACCCTACAATCAGGCCTTCAAGTAGGGGTAAATCCATTACTTACAGGTGCTACCTTTATTCTGGTAGCTTAAAGGGGGGTACACACACACACATATAGTATAAATAACCTAACTTCTATAAAATAATATTCATCACAAAATCTATCCATCTATAATTAATGGGGGAGCAAACTCATTATTTCTTACACAATGAATACAATGTTCAATATTAAATGGTCTCTCATTAAAAGCTACATTGTTACATCATGTTTAATGATAGAAAAAAACACAAATCAGTTATTTTACATTAAACTTTTTAAACATTATATTTTATTATACTACTATAAATACTAGTATTATTTAACCAAATAGCACTATTTGTGCCATTGTGTCTTAACTCACTTTAAAGGCTTAAAAGGGAAAAGGACAAAGGTAAAGGAATGAAAGGGAAAGGGGGAAGGGGGAGGGGAAGGGAAAAGAAAGAAAGGCAGAGAGGAAAAAAGAGGGTGAAGAAAGGAGGGAAAGAAGGAATGAAAAAAGAGAGACAACTCCATATGGGGTACTGTCCTCAAGGCCTTAACATGATAGTTGTTGTAGAGAATTACACAAAAGAGGTCGTAAGGCCAAGCATTTCTCAATTTCAATGCAAAATAGATTTGCTGCATTAAGTACTAATGTTGATTTAAATCCCTCTATTTCTATTTCCAACTCAGAACAAAATGCATTGCCAATTGCTGCCTCTTTGATTGATACAAGTGCTAACAATACTATCATAAATAACCTTCAAGCCCCCTTCCCCACCACAGGCAGTGAAATTGCCAATATGGTTGTTGATAGACCTACTTTTGTAAATTCTAATGAGGTTTTAGTACTGGGGGTCTTAATTATTAAGCATTTGGACAGGGCCATTTGCAATGACAACAAATTTAGCAGGACTTGTTCCTCTTTTAGTGGAGCCAGAATTGCCAACATCACTCATATGGTTGGTAATATTGTACATAACAGTGGAGATACCCCACTCGTTATGATTCATGCAGGACCAAACAATATTATTTGTGATTGAACCCATAGCATAAAGCAAGACTTTGCAACACTAAATAATAAATTAATAGACCCTGGCTGTAATGTTGCCTTTTCTGAATAGTCCCAGTTTCTAGATCCTCTGAATTCCACACTAAAAAATCAAATCCATTAACAAATGGTTGAAAAAATGGTGTCTCAAACAAGGTAACACCTGTATAACACACTGGGTACAGTTTGTAAATCATAGGGAACTTTTTGATTGGCATGGCCTACATCTGAGCCACAGAGACAGCATTCTACTTGGCAAACAAATTACTGATCATATCAACAGTTGTTTAAACTAATTAAACAGGGGGAGAAGGGGACATCTCCTATTTCTCTAGATTCTGTAAAAAAATCAAAAAGATCTTGTACACAGACAATTACATTTTGTATATCTGAATGTCAGAAGTCTGAGACAGAAGACCGACTAGCTAAAATTAAGAATTTCTGAGAAACAGATTGACATTATCTCAATTACTGAAACATGGGGGATACTAAAAACACTTGGGCTCTGTCCTTGCCTGGTTATAATGCCTTCCTGTTAAACCATACAGTAAAGAAAGGTGGTGGTGTTGCCTTCTTCATAAATAATAATCTTAAGAGTATTGACATCTCTAATAAGGTAAAGTTGCATGGACTAGAAACAGAATCTATTTCAGTCAAATTATTTCTAGACCCAGATGGTTCCGATTGTGTCATCTTAAGGACGTATTATTGCTCACCTAGTTCAACTGCAGCTTTATTCGAAGCATTTCTGTCAGAAATGGAATAGGTCAGCTCACTAGGGGAAATCCTAATCATGGGTGATTTCAATTTATGAGACGTAGATTGGAATACCAATATCTCAGTTTCTCCCAATGGCTCTAAACTACTGTCCATGTGTACCCAGTTACAATTAATACAACATATTAGATTTCCTACTAAGGAGGATAGCATTTTGGATTTGGCTTTCTGCAATGACCACCTCAAACTTAAAAATATTAAGATTAACTCCCCTTTAGGAAATAGTGACCACAATCCCATTCTCTTCTCCATAATTAAAGATTATTCCTACAATTCAGGTACACCAATAAGTTATCTTTATCATAAAGCTAACATTGATGAAATTAAAACAGAACTCACTAATATAAACTGGGTCTCTGCCTTTGAGACCATGAACATCTGGACCTACCAGAATTTATTATGCACAACTTTATCTGGTTTAAGAGACAATCATATCCCAACCAGACCTAAATACGCAAATAAAAAACACTCTCCCAAATGGTTTAATAACACCATTAGAAGGTTAATTAAACAAAAAACTTCAAAAAATAGTATTTATTTAAAGTCATAAAAAAGCTCCAATTGGGCAAATTATATAAGAATATAGAGAAATGTAAATATCTTATAAAAAAAGGCCAAAGTAAACTGGGAATATCAGTTAGCAAACACTGTTACTAAATCTAATAGTAAAAAATTTTATTCATACATAAACTTATTAAAAAAAACACAAGTCAGGTAGGTCTCCTTCTAGATAATGATATCTTAATTCATAACACCAGGGAAATGGCAATCTTGTTTATCAGCAAATTCTGTGAAGTTTTTACAAGGGATTATACAACCAACCATATTGTGCACAAAGGTGAATGCAGTAAGATATATATATCAACTGATCATATATACAAAATATATTGACACTAAAAGACAACACAAGTCTAGGTCCTGATAATATACCTGATCATCCGGTATATTTATTTATTTGCTTTTGTTTACCAGGTAAGTCACACTAGACATCCATATGCCTATTTTCAGGTGCGACCCGGGAGAGTTACAGACTTGAATTTTACAGGTACAGTGACTAATACAACTTTTGCATACAGTGAAGTGACTAATACAGCTTTTACATACAGTGAAGTGACTGATATAGTTTTTACATACAGAGGAGTATCAGAATACATAGAGGAATGACAGTCAGTAAAAAAGCAACACATGAGCCCGGGGGTGGTTACAGGTGGCCCGGGGGAGTTAAGAGCTAGGCCGTACATAGACAATGAGTGAGTCAGGTTTACATGCAATTGGGGTGCAGACGATACCATTTTTGGTAACCCAAGTTGTCTTTGCTTGACCAGGTTGTCAGGAGAATAAGTGCAATGATCCCAGAGGGCTCTTATCAGCCGATAGTCTTGTATACCCACTTAAACTTCTCTTTGAGGTACGTTTACTACACAATTATGTGCCAGAACAATGGAAAAATGCTGTTATTCCAATACAGAAAAAAAGGAACTAAAGCTGCCTTGGAAAACTATAGATCCATCAGTTTGACTTTGTCAATATATAAGGTTCTAGAAGGCATTATTAAAGACATTATATCG
The DNA here is from genome assembly GCA_016271365.2 of Neoceratodus forsteri. NCBI lineage: Eukaryota > Metazoa > Chordata > Ceratodontiformes > Ceratodontidae > Neoceratodus > Neoceratodus forsteri. The sequence goes on along the minus strand of CM057454.1, from coordinate 952,254,895 downwards.
CCAGTTCTGGACACTGGGGATCAAGAACAACACAGTTTCAAAAAGGGCAGGGGTTGCTTGACTAATTTATTTTGTTTTTATGAATCGGTCAGCTCCAAATTAGATCAATGCACCCCCCTGCAACATTATATGAATAGATTTCAGTAAGACGTTTGACGACATGCATCATTGGGTTTTAAAAAGCAAACTATACCAATTTCAAATGAATACATATATTATTGATTGGATTTGTAATTGTCTTGCAGGAAGAGCACAGAGAGTTTTAATAAATGGACAGTTATCTGACTTGGGACAGGTGACTAGCAGTATGCACAGAAATTAGTCCTTGGACCCTGTTTATTCCAACTATTTATAGCAGGTATGACCAAAGATTGCTTATCTCAAACAATCAAATATGCTGATGATGTTAAGATCAGTGGACCTTGTAAAAACACCCAGGATACAGATATTATCCAATATGATCTTGATAAGATATCTTCATGGGTTACTGCTTGGGGTATGAGACTGAATTCTAGCAAGTGCAAAGTTATGCACCTTTGCCCAGGCAACCCAGAAGCCTCATACATCCTGGGCAGAATCACTCTGAATGCCACTACTGTCGAAAAGAACTTAGGTGTTGTTATTTCAGATTATTTAAATCCATCTAAACAAATAAATGAAGTCATATGCAAAACTAACAGAGTAATATGGTCAAATAGGTGGAATATAAAATTTAGAAACCCACAAGTGTTGATGACCCTGTTCTGATTGTATGTCAGACCACATTTGGAGTTTGCATCCTAGATATGGAACCAAGTCAAAAAATCAGATTGTTCCCTTTACTAAAAGGTCCAAAGGAAATATACTAAGCATTTAAATAACTTATGCAATGATGCTTATGCAACTAGATTAAATCATCTAAACTTACTAACACTCGAGACATGTCCTATGAGGGGAGACTTAATGTTCTTATACGACATCATACAAGATCCATATCTCATGACTGAATTAGGCCTGGAGTTTAAAGATAATACTCATAATATTCATAATACTAGAGGCCATCGTCTCCAACTCTTGGGCAAGAAATTTAACTACATTAGTAGAACATTCTTCTACATTTTAAGAGTAATAAATCCCTGGAACAAACAGCCCCTTGAGATAGTTATTAGCACTACAACATCTCAATTTAAAAAACACCTAGATACATTTTTACTATCTGGACATTGCTGGAAATACTACTGTTACTGATGATATAGTATAGGAGCACCTACAGGTCTGAACAGCCTTCTTGATCCTTGCACAACCTTAGTATGAACCTTAGTATGATGACAACCCATCTACTACGACATCCACCAGCAGCGAGACTGATAAAGCAGCAATGTTTAGAGATTTTCTAGCTGGTGACAACTCCAGTCTTGAAGACTGTGAGGGCTGCTTCTTGGAGGATGTAACACTAGAAGTGGAACAAGGCTTAAGTTACTCAAAGGACCTCCCTCCCCAAACTCTTTCAGTTCAGTATAGTGTTATAAATTATTTTTATCTATCCTAGCATTGCATTTGTGATGATTGGGTTATCTACTGCAGTGTTAATCGGTTTCATTTGATTACCCTTTTCCCTAAACTGTTGTTTGGTCCCCACCCTATATAAAGCAGCAGTCAAATTAGCATAACCATAAACATTTTGCATGATTACAGCTATAATGTTTGGCTACCAAAAACATCAAGATACACATTTTACTTTTAATTTGGACTAACCTCATCTTAAAGCATAATATGTTGTCTTGAGACATGTTTAAAAGTGCCCTTGCTGGCACATGCCACACCCGGCCTTCCCATCCTCATTAGCACCACCTGACACGTCCATACACTCCATGCAAAAAATAAATATTTTCTGCTGTTTACTATCCATGACATGTTGATGAACCCTCCTAGTACAAGCAGAGTCTGAATGTAACACGCTCATTCAACTGTTAACACCAGTTGATATGATTTTACAAAATGGTGAATGGTAGCCATCTTTAATGATGTGAGTCATACAAAGTAATCATAAAATATGGATTAACAACATCCAATTCACCCAGAAAGGTTAATTATAAGTACTACCATAGTACTTGTATAGAAACTGTGATGGTCCCCATGGGGAAGGTATTTGCTTCCCACAGTTTGGCTTATACATTTTCCTAATTGCTCCAGCTCTAACACCTCAAATGATTAGACAGGGCATTATCCCCCTCCACCAAATTACTAAACACCGTCTTCACCATCCATTTCCACATATACTTCCTCCCTGGATGGGTTGTTCACTCATTAATGAAACCAGTGTACTCCATCACACTTCAAGCAACACACTCTGTTTTCCACACACCAGCTCCTGCAGGGCCTGGATATAGTCATCACACAGACATGGGAAGAAACATCACCAGAGGAAAATTACCTAAGCAGGAACAATGACAGGAAACATGATGAATACTGGTCCATCTGCATAATAACTGGTGTTAGCAAGCAAATTAGAAGCAGAAAAAATATATAAATATATATATATATATATATATATATATATACACTACCATACCCGCCATTTAATTAAACTGTGGAAATGACCCCAGAAGGAACATGTGGGAGCGGTGCACATCAAGCACAGCAGCAGGCATCCAGATTCTGCATTCCCTTCCCAACACTACTGTGTACCTGGAAATAAGATAAAAAAACATTTTGAGGATTGTAAAAGTTCCACCCCTCTATCCCCAGCTCCCATCCACATGACCACCCACCCCCCACACCCTCCTCCACCCCACTGAAGACCTTAAAAAATGAAAGAAATACTTACCTCAGAGTCTCTGTCTGTGAAACTGGAACCATTGCACAACTAAGCTGAGCAGCAGCAGGAGTGGGATGTAATATCACCAAAATTCCTGAATGTTGTCTCGCCAGTACTGACCTCCAAGTGTACAGATGAGTGAGAAACACTTGCAAAAGAGCCATTCGCTCTGTCAAGAGTAAATATTGTCAATCTGCCCTACTCCCCTCAGCCAGAAACTTGAGGAGCTTCTAGCAGAACATCAAAAACTTGGTTGGTGGGTCCGCTAGAGCTCAGGTCTCTGACATGCACATTGGCGGGGTAAACTGCAATAACCCTCTTACTATTGTCAATGCCTTCAACTCCCTGTTCACCGATCTGCCTGCTCTCTCCTTCCTCTCCACATCTCCAAAACTTGGGACTCTACCCCAGATGGTGCAATCCCTCAACCTCCCTTCTACCTCAGGGTCATCTCCGTCCTGGAGACCCAGAAGCTTCTTGATGGTCTCCCCCCCCTCACACTGGTGCTGGGCATGACAGCCTTGAGCCTAATCTACTCAGACTTGGGGCTTCCATACTTGCCCGCCCTATCACCCACATTTTCAATAGATCCCTTCTGTCAGGCACCATCCCTGACACTTGGAAGGTGGCCAAAGTCATCCCTGTTCACAAACAGGGCTACCCCAAGGATCTCAGAAACTATCGACCGTTAGCAATACTGTCTGCGATCAGCAAGCTTCTCGAAAGGGTAGTTGCCTCGCGCAGGTCTCCCATTACCTGCAGGCCTATGATTTACTCTCCCCTGCACAACATGGCTTCTGGAAAGGGCATAGTACATCCACTGCCCTAGTGGTTGTCTCCTCTGAGATCAGATCTGCTGCTGATCAAAGCAAACTGACTGGAGCCATCTTCATGGACCTCTCAAAAGCCTTCGACTGTGTTGACCACTCACTCTTGCATTCCTCTCTCCAGTCTCTGGGCTTCTCCTACCCCGCCCTTGCCTGGATCAGCAGCTACCTCTCAGGCAGACAGCAGTACACCTTGTTCAACAAGGCCCTGTCAAACCCTGCCCCGGTCAACTGTGGGGTCCCTCAGGACTCTGTCCTTGGGCCCCTCCTATTTTCCCTCTTTATTAATCAGCTGCCCTCGGCCCTGGCTCACGGATGTTCTACTCTGTACACTGATGACTTAGTCATTCTGTTCAGCTCCTAGGACAGCTCTGACAGCAACACCAAGCTCAACTCTGATTTCAACCAAATCCAGTCCTGGCTGGAGACCCACAAGCTTGCTATCAACTTGCGGAAAACTCAAACCATGCTCTTCGGCTCCACAGCCAAATTAAAAGTGGTCCCATCCCCTCTAAGGATCTCATGTGCTGATGGATCCTTCCTACATGATGCTGAATCTGTCAAGTACCTGGGGGTGACACTTGATCCACAACTGGACTACACTCTGTACATTGGAAGGCCTCTAACAGTAAGTTGGGCCTTGCGTACAGAGCAAAAATTGCCTCACCCCAGCGGCACGTCTCACCCTAGCCAGAGGAGTTCTCTTACCCACGCTGTCCTATGGCCTTGTCTCCGTTGCCCTCTCTACAAAAAACAATGTCTCCAAATGGGATACGGCGTACAATAATGTATGTCGCTTTGCACTTTCTACCCCCTGCCTCACCCACCGCTGCCAGCTCTATTCCCAGCTGGAGTGGCTTCCACTGGAAAAGCAGTGGTCCTTCGTCCTAGCCAACTTCATTGACAAGGTTATCAGAACGGCCATCCCGCCTGCCCTTGCCGCTACCCTCATACCCCCTTCCTCCTCCTACCACATAAGGTCCAGCGACTCCCATGTCCTCCTGGTTCCTAAAACACGCACCCAAATGGGTGACCTGGCCTTCACTACTCTTGCCCCTAGACTATGGAACTCCCTTCCAGCAAGCACTCGCTCCTCCATCTCCCATTCCTGCTTTAAAGCTTCTCTCTGGGGCTTCCTCAAATCTGCCGCTACCTGCCTCTGCACTTAATGTACCCCTACCGCATGTTCCACTGATTTCTGACTGCTTTAGGGTTAGGGTCTCCTGACCTTCCCTACCAGTGAAACATACTGTGACCAAAGAACAGATTGTGACGGATCCTTCCTGGCTCTACTGCATCAAATTGTGCATATGCCATTTGTTCTATTCCTTCGGGTTATTCACTGGCCTCTCCTACCCCCTTTGAAATCTGCTTGACGTACTCCATAACCCCTAGCCTGCAAAGCTGTGTTGCCTGTTAAACTCAGCTGACTGCCTGCCTCCTTTGTACTGTGATTTTTCTTCCTCCCACTGGCTAGGTAAATGTACCCCGAAGTTGCTGCATTGACCATGTTTATGACTGTTGCCCTTACTTGTACCTGCTCTTATTGTTTGCCTGTTGTACCTGAATGTATCTCTGTAATCTTGAATGTATCTTTGTAATCTCCTGGGTCGCACCTGAAAATAGGCACTTGGTTGTCCAGTGTGCTTACCTGATAAACAAAAGCAAATAAATAAATAAATAAATAAAAAGAACACAAATACTATCAAACTCAGACATCTGGACAGCAGTAACCTGCCCCAGTAATGAAAAAATAATTACTTACCATCTGCATTGGGAAATGTGGTGCATTCCAACAACATCCCAGATCCAAATCTCGGTCTGGCATAATGATGTAATCCCCAGCAAACTGAAAAATAATAGAAAAGCAGTACAAACATATTAGAACTCAGACGCCACAATACCAACCCATGAACACCCTTCTGTTGCACTGAAAAATACAGACTGATACTTATGTGTGCAGCAGCAGCAGCAGTATGGATTTTGTGATGATGATCCATTAAGCAGCCAAAACAGCACTTCTCATGGCAAGTTGGCAACTAGTCAGAGTGGCAGGCAGCAAGCTAAGCACCCCAAAATCTTATTCCCTCCACGCTGTACAAGTTGCAACCACAGAGTCACTTTGACCAAACAGGACAGCAGCATTGGGAAATGATAATTCTACATTTCTCAATCAATTGACAAACCAGTGGCAGGAAGCAGCAAGTGCAAGTAGCAGCAACATTTTGCAGGAGGAATTCATTTTCTCAGGTTGGCACCCCTTTTGGCTATTTCATAATTCTCACAATAATTGTTATATCTCCCTTCTCTCACCATTTTGACATTTGTTTTTTTCTGGATTTACTTTATAAGGCCTGTTCTGCACACCACAGCAGCTAGTGTAAACAAGATTCAGCCTGAAATCCTTTGTAAACAGTGGACCAAACATCATTATTTGGTCTATGTGTTGGCTTGGGCACTATATCACATCAGGACTGAAACTAGATTTCTGTCTGAATTTTATCAAACATTTTTCATGTAGCATTTCTGGATTGTACAGCCTATTCTACACTTGCAGCAACAAGATTCAGCCTAAAATTCCCTGACAAAGCAGTATTTTAAGTCCGGGTGTTGGTTGGGCACTATATAACATCATGACTGAGAGCAAATTCATGTCTCAATGTCATCCTACTTTTTTCCACTTATATTTATTGTCTTATCATGCCTCCTCTGCACAGCATGGCAGCAAGAAACTGTCTTAAAATGTAGCCCAAGTGCACATTTTGGACCAGGTGGTGTGGTGGTGGTGGGGGGGGGGTGCGGCACTATAAAACATCATCATGACTGGAGGGGAGCAACACCAAGTTAACATTTCTGGCAAGCCCAAGGAACATGTATTGCTAAGCACAAAAAACATATTTAAATTATGTTTAACTTTGCAATAAAAGTGCTTATGTTTCTATGATTGTTGTGTACATATTCAGACTGATCCTGCACGCAGCCAAAACAACTGCCACATCACATAGCTTTGGGAAAAAAATGTTGTTCATAGGAACAAATTATAATACTTGACATTTGTGGTTAGGAGGAGGAAATATATACAGTAGGACTTACAGAAAACAAGAGGAAAGGTACAGTGTTTATGGGTACAGACAAAAAGTGACTGACAGTAACACACGATGGGGGACATGCAGGGTCAGGGCAAGGGTATTCATATGAGAGGGGAAAGGGAGGGAGAATAAACATTACATAACACATAAAACGCTGGACAAGAAAAAGAAACAAGAGGATATAGAAGAGGAAGAGGACAGAAAAGATTATTTTTTTTTTAACCTTTTTTTTTTTGGCTTTTGTTATTTTTAGGGGTGCGGATGAGGGAAGAGTGACAGTAAGAAAGGAAGGACAGGAAAAAGAAAAGGAAAAAAAATAGGCTGCCAGTGCTGCACTGCCAATTATAATCTCTGGACTGTAATTACACAGCGCCAGTGCCAGGCCCCAATTCTGCCCTGCCACCACCACCACCACCAACCCCATGGTGCAGCTCCACCAGGAGTTCCAACATTTGCTGTTGGTCCTCAAGGAGTTTTCTGAGGTCCCCCCGGTCTCCTGGTGGAACTCGTTTGACTCACGGTGCAGAGCTCCCACCTCTCTGTGCGCATCCACCAGTTCTTCTTGTCTCACTGCTGGAACATGAGTGGCTGCAGGCTGTGCGGGTTCCCCAGCATGAACCCAGTGCCGACAGTGTCTATGGGATGAGGGTGATGGGGTGCTGCTGCTGCCGCCTACACTGACCCCCAGCCCCATTCCTCCTTTTGGCTCCCTTCCCCTTCTGACTGCTCACCCCGGGCCCCTCTTCCTGCTGCTGCCACCTCTTTTGGGTTTTGGCAACACTCTGCAGGGTGATGGTGTTGCAGATGACTCCTTTGGCCACCAGTACCAAAATGCCCCCCTTTCTTGCCCCTTCTTGCAGATCTGCCACACAGGTTGCAGATCACAACATTATCATTGTTGGTGTTTTTGGTGAAAAAACACAACACAGCTGATACCTTCTTGGGGGGCACCACCAGCTGATGTCCCAGGGCTGGGGCCACATCATGCTCCTGCTGGGGGAGGTGGGGGGCACATGCTCTGGCTTGGAGGGCATTGATATCTGCTGCTGCTGCAGGCTGGGGTCTGGGCCACATGCTCCTGCTTCTACTGTTGGGGACAGCAGGATCCTGCTGATGCTGGGTATCATGCAGCTGCTGGGGGGGGCAACAGGCTCATACTGCACCTGGGGAGTGGGGGCCACATTCTCCTGCTGAGGGGTGGTGGGCACATGCTCATGCTGGTGGGGGCCTCAGACCTAAATGCCCGCTTGTCAAGCCAAATACTGGGTTGGGGTCCTGCTGCTTTCTTCCCAGTCCCCTTGTCCCTACCTTTCACATCCATCCTCCTTATTTAAAAAAAACCAAAACAGAAAAGAGAAAAAGAAAGAAAAGGAGAGAGTGAGGGAGTTACACTTACACTTACACACACACACACACACACACAATCACACACACACATTCAATCTACAGACACAACAGAACCTAAATTATCAGCACACACTAGAAACACAAATACACAATCTAATTATAAACTAAATAAAGTGGGTAAATACACAAACAATAGCACACACAGTACAGTATTTGCAAACACTAGTCTGCTGCTGGCTGCCTGCTTCTCTCCTCCATGTCTACGCTCCTAAAAAGGAAATGAATCATTCATTTCCTGCCTATATACAGTCACCTATGTGATCTGCAGAGAGTAAATCATGTGACAAGCCTAATTTCACCTAATATTAACACCAGGCAAAATTTATGGCAAAATTAATTGGCAAAAGTTTGCCATAAGCACATAAATACGCAGAATATTTCACTGGGCGAAATTGGTGATTTCACTGAGATTTCATAGGCGAAATAAAATTTCATAACATTTATAGTGCAGGCCTAACCCCTTCAGGAAGGAGACAATGGAAACTGCTGAGGCTGCTGCCTGGGTGGAGCTGACTTGGAGGACTGCCGCCAAGGAAAGTGGAGGAACCAAATTTTGAATCTTGGGCCTGAACTACTAAGTGGACTTTGTTTTGTGTCTGAAGACATGTTACAAGACTTGCTGATACTAAAACAGGACTGAGAAACCTCTTCCCAAAAAGGGTACAGTGTTCAATTTGTTACAAAATGCCCATGTCTCTCTCTCTCTCTCACTCTTTCTCTCTCTCTCTCCATCTTTCTCAAGAGTTAATTTGCATTTCAATTACCCCCTTTCCCCATTGGCTGTTCACAGAAGCATAGACAGAGTTTCAAGTTACTGTGCTCACATAGAAACATAGAAACGTAGAAGTTGATGGCAGAAGGAGACTGCTAGATCCATCTAGTCTGCCAATTTGTTTTAGACCTATTTTGACACTCTAGTTGCCCTTTGTAGTCAAGGCTCCCTTGTGTCTATCCCATGCATTCTTGAATCCCCCTGACAGTGCTGACCCCCACAACCTCTTGGTGCAGGCTGTTCCAGGTATCCACCACTCTTTCTGTGAAGAAAAACTTCCTGGTGTTGATAAAGAACCTTCCTCCTTGCAGCTTGAGGTCATGTCCCTTGGTCCTGGAGCCCTTCATGAAGTGAAAACGTTCCTGTGCCTGTACCTTGTTAATGCCTTTTATGTACTTGAATGTTTCAATCATGTCCCCTCTCTCTCTTATCTGCTTTAGGAAGAACGTATTCAGTTCCCTAAGTCTTTCCTCGTAGGATATGTAGTGCAGACCCCGAATCATTTCTGTCACCTTTCTCTGTACTGTTTCTAGAAAACAGTTGCAGATGCACTACTACAAGGGCAGTAAGTATAAGTTAGTTTAACCTTATTACACCAACACAAGAAACGAAAAGAACAGGTCCTGCAGGCCAAAGGCCAGAGGGGATGTTCCAAACAAAAGCTGTCCTGGAGCACTTGAACAAAGAAGTCTACCACCTCTATGTCCCAGCCTGACTGAAGGTGCAGAGTACCCTCCCTCACTCTCCCTATGGAAGTGTCCCTGATTTACCATCTCATTTACCACCAGTGCCTGACTGGGCCAGCCAGAGGTCACTGCTGCCTAACACCAGCAGCCTGATTGGTCATGGGACAATGGCCAAAACTAATCCACTGATGAGGGGGTTATTCACATGGGAAACCAATGAAAAGAAAAAAAAATATGTTGCAGGTGATACCTTTTATTGGACTACCACAATTATTTTTAAGACTAGCTTTTGAGAGATAAAGCTGTCTTCCTCAGGTGAAAGTGAAAACAGCTGAGCAGTATGACAGATATAAAGGTAGGATGTGGATTCAAAACCTAGACTAGCAGTTTACAGACGAAAGCATTGCAATCAATTTGCACCTCTTACAAACAGGAAGACTAATTTTCACTGGAGTGTGTCTGTTGGAGAGATCAACTTGCAAGATCAAAGAACTGCCTAATGTTGCTCTGACTCAGGACCATTAATTAACATTTCTAAAAAGTCAAGACAGAAAGAAAATACATACCATTGTCTTAAGAAGGTACCTGTTAAAAAGCTAGAGGATACTGATGTGAGGGTTTAAAAAGAAACTCTGAAGCACTGCTTTAAGCATAATCACTAGTAGTGTATTAAAAAAACAACATCTTTATTAAGTCCTTTTTCTTTAGTGTCAAAATATTGTATCATTTTTATTTCAAATGTTTGCCGATCCTGGCTGTTTTTGAAGTTCCCTTTTAACACTCTGACAGTAAAATCACTGGTGGAGTGATCTGATCTAGAAAAGTGTTTCCCTACTGGTGTATTTTCATTTTTATGAGTAACTGTGAATCTGTGGTAATTCATTCTTGTTTTGAGTTCCTGTCCGGTTTCACCAATATGGCAGCCTTCCTCACATTTTCTGCATTGTAACATGTATACTAAGTTGCTAGAGGAACAGGTATACGAGTTTTGGATTGTAAATGTTTTGCCATTATGACTGACACATGTCTCAGGAGAGATATGTGTACATAGTTTGCAGCAAGATGCTTTGCATGTTTTTGTACCTTTGTCACCTAGTTGAAGCTCAGAGGGAAGTTTGCTTCACACCAGTTTCTGCTTCAGGCTTTGTGGCTGGCAGAAGGCAAGCACTGGTGGAGTGGGAAGCATATTTTTTAGAGTTTCATCTTTGGACAGTAGTGGCTGTAGATCTTTAATTTTTTTCCATAGTTTTTCCAGTTCTGGGTTGTAGGTTACTACCAGAGGTTTGTGAGCAGATGTTCTCTGTGGCTCATGCCGTAGTAGTTCTTCCCTAGGCCTACTAAGTACAGAATGGATATTCCTGTCAATAGTGCTGGTTTTATATCCCTTCTGTCTGAAAGCTTCTTTTAGTGTTGGAAGTTATTGAAGCCGTCAAAAAATTGGCATATAACCCCAACCTTGCACAGACGTCCTGGGCCTATTTTGCCCTATGTACTGTGTATAACTGTATAACTGTGATATACGTCCTCTGTTGTTTACAGCTGTTACTACTGTGCTAATTTACCTTGTCTGCTGCTTCTTGTCACAAAAATTGTTATTTGATACTATAATATCTTAAGCATTCAATGTGCGCTGCTTGTATATTCATGCAATCGTGTATCCTTATGCTGCTTTTTATTTGCTTCTGTTAACTGTTCACTTGATAACCTGCGTGTTATCATATCCATGTGTATCCCCCCCCCCAGGTAGGACTGGGAGGCGAGCATCTTGTTGCTCAGTGTGCCTTTCCTGGTGAAACAATTGCAATAAATAAATAAAAAATAAATAAGTGAAATAAGGTATATGTCCCTGTCGTCTTGATTAGAGCAAATGCGGTGGTACTGGATGGCCTGGCTGTGTATAATGGATGTTTTGGTGTGAGAGGGATCATAGCTCGAGCAGTGCAGGTAACTGCATCTGTCTGTAGGTTTTCTGTACACAGATGTTTGCAGTGTTCCATTTTTTATTGTGACTCTGGTATCCAGGAAATGCACACACTTAGAGTAATTTATTTGGAATTTAATGGAAGGATGGAAGTTATTGAAGCTGTCAAAAAATTGTTTTAAGTTTTCCTCTCCTGCTGTCTGTATGATAAAAATATCATCAATATATCAATAGTATTTTAATGGTTTATGATGCTGCGTGCTGAGGAATTTTTCTTCTAGATCTGCCATGAACAGATTGGCGTACTGTGGAACAATGAAACAACTGGTTCCCAGGAAAGTGCAGATGCATAGAAAAGGAAAATAAACACTATTATGAGGGTGAAGCTCTGCCTTTAAATGTCATGTAAATAAAAAAAAGAGAAATGAGGATGACACACAGCCAACCTGCCAATGGTAGCTGCTGGTCACATCTAGATATATAACCCAATGTTTCATGTTATGTTATATAACATTGCTTCCTCAGGGCTGTACATGGCATATACTGTAATTGGAAGGCTCTGCCTGGTGTTATATGGGGGAAGAGCTCCTACCCGTATCCCATTTAAGCAGCAGAGCCCTGCTGCTCTGCTTAGAGCAAGTCGCTCACTGCCATGCCATTGCTGGTCCGTGGCTGCTCTCTTCATTCTTTGTTTTCTTTGCCCACTCCGCCCCTCCCCCTTTCATTCTCCTGCCTGGCTTTGTTTGCTTTCTGTTGTTCCTTCCCCCCATCTCTTCTAGTTCCTGGTGTTCGTTTTCATCCTTGTGTTTTTTTTTTGGAGGGGGGCTCTTTAGCTCGTTCCTTGAGTGCTATGCTTTCCCTGCCCTATCACATGCTTTTTGCTGTGCACTTGCCTTCTTGTTATCTCCTCCCTTTTCTCCTTCGAGCAGCCCAGCTCCATGCCCCAGTCCTTCACTGCTTCGGTCTTTTCTGCAGTTTGCTGCCTTGGAGCTTCATTCTGGCCTCGCCGCCACTGCCCATGGAGTTCCATGCCTTCTGCTGCTGCCATGTGTAACTTAACAGCCTCCTTCTCGGCACCGTCATGCCTGCTGTTGAACCCTGTTTGTCTGCAGCACATTACCATTTAATTTGGCAGCTGTATTTGGACTTTTTCGCATACCAGAGCGACCATGCAACAATACACTTTCTTGCTCAGCCCTGAATCTTGCAGCTGCCTGCCATTTACTTTCTGCTGCACTAGACACTCCGCTTTCGACGTATTCAATCTGGATAGCCTGCAAGTTCACTTCGGGCAGCACATCCCTAAATGCATGGTAACTTAAACTGCTTGCTTTCTCCATGGAGGAAGTACAACTCCATATTTCAGTTAACAAAGTCCAGCCCTGTTTCCCTCATGCTGGGACTTGCTAGGTACTTATTTACTATGGGCTGCTGGCATCTTGGCTGGCCTGGGGCACTTATAAAGACTACCATTGTGTACTTGGCTGCTTCCTACTCATCCACTCAACTTTCATATGTTATGGCATCCCACTTTCTGAGTGGCCAACATTTTCCACGACCTGGCTTCAGTACTGCACTAGCATCTACGCTGGTATTAAGGAACTTGGAATTCTATCCTAATTACTGCCTTCCTCCTGCCTGTGCTGCTTGCCTATGGGGAGACCTGGTTCGCCACTTTCCCAACACTGTTGCCGACCTGTCTTCCTGGTTTCCCATGGTAGCAATGCACCATCCTGTTCTAAGACAGACTGTTTACTTAATATATCTGACTACTTGCTCCACTATGTACTGATTTAGTCAATTGTTTCTCTGTTACAGCAACGCTGAACTAGCGATGGCCCCAGGCGTAATCGCTGTATGAGTCCATGACTGTCATTCTCCTATTGCATCCATCCTGGTCCCTCTTGCTTGTGCTTTTTGCCCCTGAGATGCCTGCTTCTGGGTGGCCCTCCATGGTGGCACCTCCGGTTCTGCTTGCCTATGTGAGGTCAAGCATGACTCACTCATTCCCCTTCCGACTGGGCCTCATGGGGTCCAGTTGTTTCTGTCAGTTACATGGGGGCCTAGCCTGGCAAACATTACTGCTCCTCCTCTACCCTGCATGTGGGTTTGTGGTTCTGCTAGCCTTTGTTGGGCCTAGCTGCCACCTCTACTCCTTCCTTCGGCTGAACTACATGGGGCCCAGCCGCCCATCCTACCCCACGTATGGGCCTAGCTGCTTCCTTGCCTTCGGCTTCTGAACTCCTGCTATGTACTACAGCCATGCACCATCACTGCCTCAATGCCTTGCTCCAGATCTTTCCTGTGGACCATTATCTGAGCTGGATGCTTCCCATGTTGCTTCATTTCATTGGATTATTGCTACTACCTCGTTTTCCGGCTGACCTCCGTTGTTAGTCATATATCTATACTTACATACTTCTACTGTCTGGTCACCAAACAAACAAATTTTAGGAGGGTCAGACTACTCCCCTGCTATTTACATTCCTCATCGGTCTCCACTATGTACCTTATGCATTTATTCAGTACTACTCCTTGCTACCTCATCTGCATTTCATGCAAATCCAATGACTACTACAACTACTATTACTACTGACCTAGGTGCAGGTCCTCGCTTACAACTCGTTACCTGTTGCTCGCACTATTCATCGTATTCCTGCCTCCTGCTCTTCCCTGTCTGCCTGGAATTCTGCCAACTATATATATATTTGAACTGCAAGGTCCTCACTCTCAAATGCTCTTTCACATCAGCTCAGTGCTCATTTAGCCTTCAATGCTCCTTTCTTACTCCACCTGACTTGCCGTGTCACAGCCTGGAGGTTCGAATATTCGTACACTATGCCTGCCTCACCCAGCATCGGACCTGGAGGTCCATAAATTCCTTCAGCCTGCCACACCCAGTCTGGGCTTGGAGGTTCATATACTTCTACTTCATACCTGCTTCACCCTCAGGGCCTGGAGGTTCATCGAGCGCATCGCCTACTTACAAGACCTGCTTTGCCCATCTGGGCCTAGAGGTCTTTCGAGCTCTCCACCTACTTGTACATCCAGTTCCATGCAATCTACTCCTATCTGCTAGCTCCTATCAGCACTGGAGGTTCCTTCTGCGCTGCCCCAGCCTCATAGCCTGCTTCTAGCTCCTTGCTTTACCAACTACCTATTATTTACTCATCAACTGACCTACATGGGGACCAACTGCACATACTAGCCTACGAGGGCCAGTGGCCACTCTACTCACTTACCAGCAGACCTACAAGGTTCTGGCTGTGCTTACAAGCTTACCTGGAGCTAGTCGCCACTCTGCTTACTTTACCGGCTGACCTACGAGGGTCCAGCTGTGCTTCTTAGCCATGGGACTAGCTACCATGTTCTATTTCTTATCATATTACTTGCTACTTGCTACCTCATCTCCTAACCTACGGGGTCCAGCTGCACATTCTTACCTATTTGGGATCACCCCATTATACTCCCTTGGATGCTTCCTAACCTCACACCTCACACCGTATTGCTTTGGATTTACTACCCTCAAATTCTGCCAGGATTTCAGCTCAGCTCTACTGCCACATGCCTTCTGTATCATGACTCAAGATTGAAAATTCTACTCTCAACTCAACTGGGTTCATCAGTCGCCACCTTCATATCAAGCCTTCTACCATTCCATGAAATTTATAAGCCTTCTATCAGCAGAAGTCTTGAGGTTGGACTACTCCTATTTCATCATGCCCGCATGCATCTGAGCCTGGATACATATTTACTCTATATTCGCCTATCATTTGCTAGCCTTAGGAACTCCTCACTTTTTTGCCCTATCTTGAATTTGTTAGATGTTCCAACAATGCTCACTTCAGTGCAAATTTACCTGGATGCTTCATGTGTTCATACAGCTGCCTGCAGTGCTCACACAAGAATTGGAAGCCTGTTCCTGACCTTTCATCTCTTACTATGAACTGTTCCGCTGGATCACTTGTAATCTGCAACTTGGACTAGCCAATAATTTAATTAATTTAGGATTATGCTCCTTTAGCATGCTCAGAAGGATGGGTAGGTTGGTAGCCATGGGTCCTCAGAGGTTTCCCCCTAAGGGGGGATTTCCTCTCTTGTGTGCTGCCAGTCATACTCTCCGGAGTTGGAGGAGATAATTGTGGGATATTATTTTTTTGGGGGGTTTCACATCCTAATCAACCAACCATCCTTCCTGTGGTGGGATACAGAGCAAAGCCAAACCATCAACTTATAATGAATAATCCATCTGTTCCAGTGTCTAGCACTATCTTACTATCAGCTCATCATGTACTATAATCACTGACTTACTCATGTCCATGCCTAAGTACCTAAGCACTATTCAATCCATACAACTGTACCTTGGAAGCATAATTCTACTTACTGGTCTGGCCTCTGTATCCAAACTCAAACCTACATTATGTAGATGCAGTATGTAACACAAGCACTGAGCTCTGAACCACATATAAGTGGTAGTTAAATCTTAAAACCAAATACTATCTTCTAGTATATACAAAAAAGGAAACCAAAACAAAGACCTGATGTACCCATCATGAAAAAAAAAGAACAGTTTTGGGTAAAAAAATAATAATAATTGCTGTTCAGCAAAGGCTGTCTTGAATATTTTCTTACTATTGATGCTAGAACAAAGAAAGGGGGTGTTTGTGGAGGGGATGATAGTTCATGCAATATGCTCAGAAGTAAGTAAACCTTTATAATGGAAATATAGTGTTTTGACCTTACATATGAAATAATAATCATAGGACCTGTGTGGTTTACACAGTGTTCTAAGAGTTGTGGGAATTCTCATACTGTATATCCTGTTCATAACAGAAAAAAATGTATACCATATATTCTAGTTACAGGCTTCTTCAAAAGAATAAAATAATCACCTTCTTATAGACAAGCCCTTCTTTAGTATTACATCCACCACTTGTCATGTCACAATGTTTAATGTGAACATACAGTGCCCCTCAAATAATGTACACATATTCATATAAATATCTCACATTGCCAGGTCAAGATGTCTTAGTTAAAAATTGTTGCTACAATGGCAAGCTCCTGTTGTTATGCTATCCTTTAAAACATGTTGTATTTGATGCCTCCCTTTTTCCTTCTTCCCTATATTTATTGGTACACTGTAGAGACATTCAACACATATGCATCAGCAGGCATATTCAGTGTACTTTACTGAGTAGAGTAAAATCTGAAAATCCATGGGCAACACTAGCCTCAGGACAGGGCAGCAAACAAAAACAGTGCATTTGTAAAATAATAAAGCTGTCTTTTCCATTCATGTGCCTGGGGGATTACACAGCAGCTAGCAAGCACTTAAGTGAACTTGTGAGTGATCACAGTGAGAAAAGGTATGCTGGAGGCTATATGCAATGAGTAAGAACCCATGCTGTTTGTTCCTCTGGACCTCTGTAAGGCTGGACACCTTGATGTGGTTCAGAGGCTTAGAACAATGTATTCTAAACACTGTAACTAAAATCGCACCAACTTCTGCCTTAGTAGTGTATGTGTTAGACAGAATACATTAAAATGTTGTGATTGTTAGGATAATTGGCTTACTACATATTGTTGCCTGAAATGGGGGGGGGGGCAATATTTCTATGTTGGGGTAGCACATCTTTTGGTTTGTGTTTATGTGTTGGGGGGGCAGTTTCATTAACTCTTGAGTACAAGCTTAAAATTCCTGGCACACCCCTGATTCAACAATTAATCCCCCAAGTATCATAGATAGTTTGTAGAAACTTAGATAATGTCAGCAAAAGAAGACCATTGGTCCATCCAGTCTGCCCTGATTTGTCCTATTTTTTCCAAGACCTATTGTCTAGATGGAGATTGTGCCCTCATCTCCCCCTTGCTGCCTCTATTACTACTACCCATGACTATTAAGACTGTAACTCGGTACCAGCCATGCTTGACTCCATTAATGGTTTTTGTGCCCACCAACTCAGCTGGTAGGCTGTTACACAACTCAGCCATTTTCTCCGTAAAGTAAAACTTTCACACATCCCTCCTGAACCTCCCCTCCTCCCACCAGCTTTCACTCATGTTCCCTTATTTTTAACTCACCATTTCTGCTGAACAGTTCCTTGCAGTTTACCTTGTTCATTCCTTTCAGGAACTTGAAGGTCTCTAGCATATCACCCCTCTCATTTCTGGTCTCCATTATGTGTATCACCTTACTACTGATGCTGCAACAGAGAAAGGGATGTTAGTGGAGGGGATATGTTAGTTCATGCAATATGTTCAGAAGTAAGTAAACCTTTGAAATGGAAATAGCGTCTTTTTGTCTTGTGTGTGAAACAATACCCAAAGGACCTGTGTTGTTAACACAGTTCTCTTTGAGCTGTGGATATTCTTAAATATCCTGTTCATGACAGAAAAAAAATGAATATCATTTATTCTAGTCACAGACTTCTTCAAAAGTACACAATAATCCATAGCTTATAGGTAGGCCCTTCTTTACACAGAAACACAGACAATGGCAACAGAAAAAGACTGATGGTCCATCCAGTCTGCCCAATGTTCCCAATCTAACCCTGGTACTTATTGTCCATACAGGGTTCCAGACCTCCCTATCAACCCCTCTATTCATCTCCAAGTTACCTACTACACTGTTGCACAGTTCCACCACCCTTTCTGTAAAATAATACTTTCTCTTTCTGATGTCTCTCTTGAACCTCCCTCCTGTTAGTTTCCATTCATGCCCATGTGATTGCAAATTAGTTACTCATGCTAAATAATTCCCCGGGGCTCACCTTGTTTATTCCTTTCAGGAACTTAAAGGTCTCTGTCATATCTCCCTCTGTTCCATCTGGTCTCCAGTGAGTACATGTTTAGTGTCTAAAGATGATCCTTCTAAGACCTCCACTGTTGGCCCTGAATCATCTCTGTCACCCTTCGCTGCACAGTCTCCAGCCTGTCCTTATGTCTCCTGAGGTGAGGACACCAGAACTGGACAAAGTATTCTGGGTGTGGCCTCACCAAAAATGTACACAGAGGTAGTATTACCTCATTTCTTCTGTTGTCAATACCCCTTCTGATACATTCCAGCATCCTATTTGCCTTACTATGGGCCTTGTTGCACTGGCTTTATTGTTGGGGGGAGTCATGCATGCTAACTCCTAGATTCCATTCCTAGTCATATTGCTAAGTCTTACTCTACCCATCTAGTACTCTGTCCAGGGGTTCTTTTTGCCCAGGTGCATCACGTTGCACTTTTTGGTGCTCAATGTGATTAAATTTGGTGAATGAGCAGGATTAGAGCTTGATAACCTTCTGATGCAATTATTAATTGCGGAATGTGTGGCCCTCTCGATTAGTAAGCTCCCCACACACCAGCCATAAACTGCAAGGTTATCTGCTGCTCTCTTTACAAAAGTGAACATGGGGACGTTCGAGAGAAGTCTACATGCAGTAAACAGATGCAGTGAGTACTCCAGCTCAGGTGAGCAAGATATATTCAAAATGTTTACAGCACTTCCATACTCAAAATGTTTAGAGCAGTTTTCCATCCATGGGTTTCACTTTGCCTTTGGAGGATGGGCTTATTTAAAATATCAGCCGACATCTAAAAACTAAGAAACTAATTTTGAAAATTATGGAGAGACAAGATGGGAGTAAGAAAGTATAACCTTTAGAAAAACTGCAGGCTCTTTTGAGCAGCTTGGGGAGAGTGTATTAGACTTACTGATTGTCACAAACTCACTCAGCCGGTCAGCATCTACTCCCAAAGTGCCAACCTCTGAGCATATGATTTGTGTACAGTGAACCGAACAAGGCAACCCTCTTGTCTGTTTTGTGGGTTCAAGTCACCTTAGTTTCAAGCTCTGGAGGGATTCAAACAAATAACCTTTTGTTAGCGTACCCAATTATTAGGCTCAGATAAATTCTGTCTTCAGGGGAGCCAGATTTCTTTGCCTAGGGGCACCCAACCAGGTCTTTCAGATGAACCTTTAGAACTCTATGTAAGACTTTAGAGAACTCTATCCATTTCCCAGTTTGGAATACAATAAGCTCATACACAGTGTTACTTCTAACCTTTAAAAGCTCCACTTAAAATAAAAAGAAATGTCAAGGCACTCCAGGCAGTATCCGTTGTAAAATATATCTTTACTTTAAAATATCAAAACAGAACAATAATTATAGAACAAATATATCCCAACACATACAGCCTTAAAACAAACAGGTAAAAGTGCAGTTCCTACAATACATACATTCAGACTGGTCTAATCTAATATATGCTTACTTTCTTTCAGTGCTTTGATGGTCTGTCTTCTCTCAGTCAGCAATATTGCTTTGTGTGTCTCTGTCAAGGTTCTCTCTGCAATTAAACGCAGTTCTGAGCTGGCCTTCTCTGAGGTCACATAACTCCACCTTGGTGTAACAACATCTGTATTTTATCTCACAGGATATCCAAATAAAATATTTAAAAAAACATAATAGGTAACCTCACTGCCTTTCCTCCCTCAGGTTAACCAGACCAAACTGGTTTGTGCTCTGCTACACATACATCTCAAAAGTTTCTTTGATCTAAGTCACTGTATTCAAAGCAAAAGTGTATTTGCCTCTTTAGTTTCATCTGAACCTTGAAATCTACACCTCAGAGGTCTCTCTGATGTAATTCAAGGGTTCCCCGGGAATGTATAGTGGACCTTCCAAATTCATCTGGGTCCTCCCTGGCCCAGACATCAACCTCTCTTTAATGTCCATCCT
The DNA here is from genome assembly GCA_016271365.2 of Neoceratodus forsteri. NCBI lineage: Eukaryota > Metazoa > Chordata > Ceratodontiformes > Ceratodontidae > Neoceratodus > Neoceratodus forsteri. The sequence goes on along the minus strand of CM057454.1, from coordinate 952,234,669 downwards.
GGCTTCTCTCTGACACCCCTCTCTCTCAAGTTCTTCCTGTCAACTATTGCAGGTCAAAGGATTTTCCCTGAGGGAATTATAAATGGCTAATCTTATTTCCTGGGATGAAAGCAAATTGACAAGGTAATTGCACCCCATATATCTGCAGTTTAGCTATGTCCTGTCCTTTGAACTTATCCCTGGGGTTCTTGATGTGTCAGTTCCAGTAAGACAGCATTTTCCTCTGACACAGTCATCATACATTAATTTCTTATATTTACAACAAAAATATTATACAAAGATCAGAATCAGTTGTCCAACTGTGACATTTCCTCCCCACCTAGACTGAATTTGGGGGATCTATCCCCTACATGGGATAAGCTTCCAAAATCAGTTCATTCCTCATATAAACAGGACAACTCTTCTGAGTTCTGATTCTTGGCTCCGGGCCTATGTATGATTTTCAAATCATAACCTTGTCAAGCAAGACTCCATCTGAGCAGTCTGCCCTTGTTTTTCCCCATCTGCATCAACCAAACCAGGGGGTTGTGGTCAGTCTGCACCACAAAAGGCTGCCCATACAAGTATGGCTCCAATTTCTTTACAGCCCACACTAGGGCAAGACACTCCTTTTCCACCGTGGAGTATGCTTGTTCCCTGGGGGGCGGCTTTTGGCTCAGGTAGGCTATGGGGTGATCCCTCCCTTCACTGGATGTCTGGCTCAGTACTGCCCCAATACCCATTTCTGAGGTGTCAGTCTGAACTATAAAGGTTTTACTATAGTTTGGACTTGTCAAAACAGGAGCACTGCACAGTGCCTCCTTCAGTTTGGTAAAGGCTTCCTCACAGGCTGGGCCCCAGGTGATTTTCTTGGGCATCCGTTTCTTTGTCATGTCAGATAGGGGAGCAGCCAGGGCACTGTAATTTGGTACAAATTTTCGATAGTACTCTGCTGTCCCGAGAAAACTCCTGACCTGCTTCTGAGTTTCTGGTTTAGGCCATGCCTGTATTACTTCTATCTTGATTTGGTTAGGATGGAGCTATCCCCGACCTATGACATATCCAAGGTATGCCACTTCTTCCATGGCCACCTGGCACTTCCCAGCTTTGACAGTGAGCCTGGCCCTCTGTATTTTGCCCAGCACTTCCCTAAGGTGTGACAGGTGTTCCTGCCAGTTGGTACTGAAGATGGCAATGTCATCCAGGTATGCCACGACGTACTTCTCAGCACTATCTAACACCTGGTTCACCAACCTTTGGAAAGTGGCCGGGGTGTTCTTCAGTCTGAAAGGCATTACTTTGAACTCAAATAAGCCTATTGGAGTGATGAAGGCCGACCTCTCCCTAGCTCTGTCCGTCAACTCTACTTGCCAATATCCCTTTGTCAGGTCAATGGTCGTAAGGTAGGTCCCCCCCAACCTGTCCAGGAGTTCATCCATCTGGGGCATCAGGTGGGCATCTGACTTTGTGACTGCATTCAGTCCACAATAATCTACACAAAAATGAGTCTAGCCATCTGGCTTGGGTACAAGGACTATGGGTAAGGCCCAGAGACTGTGGGATCTCTGAATTACCCCTAAATCCAGCATCTCCTCCACTTTCCTCCTAATGTCCTTTTGGACAGCCTCTGACACTCTATATGCTGTCTGCTGTATGGGCATCTGTCTCCCTGTCCCCACATCGTGTATTGCAAAGGGGGTTAGTCCAGACTTGGCACTAAACAAGGGGACAAAGTCTGCTAAAATCTCCCTCACTTTCTGGATCGGGTCCGGGATCAGCTGGGGAGACAAATTTACTGCCTCCACAGAGGACTCCCACTTATTTTCCTCCAGCAAGTCCAGAAGGGGGTCTCCTTCATCTGTCTGCTCCCCATGACTACACACTGCAAACACCATGTCAGCCCTATTTGCATATGGCTTCATCATGTTGACATGGTACATCCTTTCTGTCTGTCTGTGGTCAGGTAACTCCACAATGTAGTTTATGTCATTTACCTTTCTAACCACTCTGTAGGGTCCTGCTCACTCAGCTTGCAGCTTGTCTTTCCAGACCAGAATAAGGACCATGACTTCCTGACCCACCATTTACAAGTGAGCTCTGGCTCTGCAGTCATAGTATACCTTTTGTTTCTGTTGGACAGCTGCCAGGTTGTTCTAGGCTGTCCCCATAAGCTCCTTCAGCCTTTCCCTAATCCTTAGGATGTAATCCACTATGGGAGTTCTCTGGATAGTGTGCTTGCCTTCCCAGTCCTCCCAGATCAAGTCTAGGGGCCCATGTACCCAGCGTCCATACAAAAGTTCGAAGGGGGAAAATCCTGTTGACTCTTGGGGCACCTCCCTGTGTGTGAACAACAGGTGGGGAAGGTACTTCTCCCAGTCCCTCCTATGTTGTTCAGCAAACGCCCAGAGCATTGACTTTAGGGTACCATTGAAGCATTCCACAAGCCCATTGGCTTGTGCGTGATACAGTATCGTGCATCTCTGCACCACCCCACACTTCTTCCATAGACATTTCATTAGGTCCGACATGAAGGAACCCCCTTGATCGGTGATTACCTCCTGTGGAAACCCAACATGTGAGAAAATCCCAAGTAAGGCATCTGCCACTTTGTCTGTCCTCGGAGAGGATAGGGAGACTGCCTCTGGGTACCGGGAGGCATAATCCATTACAGTCAGAATTAATCTCTTCTCTGAGGAGCTGGGGTATTTAAAGGCCCCACAATATCCATTCCCACCCTCTGGAATGGCTCTTCCACTATGGGCAAGGGATCAGGGCGGCTTGGGTTTTCTTGCCTACCTTCCCTATTTCTTGGCACCGGTGACAAGACCTGCAATACTCCTTCACCTGCTGGGTGAAGTTAGGCCAGTAGAAATTCTGGGCCAATCGCTGCATAGTGCGTTTGATTCCCAGATGACCAGACAATGGAATATCATGGGCAACCTTGAGCAACTGCTCATGATATCCCTGGGGAATGACAAGCTGCCTGCCTAGCATCCCTCCCTCTCTCTGTACTGCCTGTGTATACATAAGTCCATTTTTCAAATAAACCTTATGTCTGCCATCACCTCCCCTGTGCACCATCTGAGTCTTCCCAAGCCCTCAGCTTCTTTAAACTAGGGTCACTTCTCTGAGCAGTTGCGAACCCCTCACACCTTCCCAAGGCATGGGACAGGTCCCCCTCAGTTGCTTAACTAGGGTCTCTAGCACTAGTGTCAGGGCCCTCAGGATCACTGTCAATCCCAACCTTCTGACAAGAGGTCACCCCTCCCTCTTCGGAGTAACCCTCTGTAGCTATGTGGTTACTTGCTACTGGGGAAATTTCTACCCTCTTTTTATCAGTCTCCCCCTCTGGAGACACAGGCTGGGGAACCAGCCTCTCAGTACCTTCCCCAATGGCTTCTGGGGGGGCTCAGGGAACTACAGTTTTCCCTGGCCACTTGGCTACAGGTAACTGCACATACCATCCCCTGTTGGAGATTGTTACCCAGGATCACATCCACTGCTAATGTGTTGGCTACAGCCACCTGTTGTACAGTTCCCCCATTTCACCCCAGTCCAGGAAAACACTGCCCAGTGGCAATGTTTTCTCTTCACCAGTAAACCCTTGTACAATTATGTAATTATTGGGTATAAGCTGACCAGGCTGTACCAGATCCCTCTTTACCAATGTCAGGGTTGCCCAGTGTCCGTTAACCCCTGCATCTGTACGCCATTTACCATGACTGGGTGCATGTGTTCCCTCATGTTCACTGGCATGCTTCCAGGGACACACAAACAACTCACTTCCTTTCTGGTACTACTTTGCGTATTATTGCTTGCCCTTCTTGGACACTGTCTGGCAATGTGCCCAGTTTCTTTAGATAACCAACAAACATTTCTTACTTCAGAGAAATCTTTTCTTTGAAACTTGGGGCTAACTGGTTTCAGTAGAAGCAGTGAGGGATTTAGCTGCCCTGAAGGTGCACTTTTCCCTTTCTGCACTGCCACACTCACCCCATTGGCTCTCAGAGTAGGTCTACTCTTGGCATAGTGGTCCGAGAGTTCAGCAGCCTCCTGCACTGTTTTAGGATCTCGGTCCTCTAGCCAGGTTTTTAACTCTGCTGGGCATGCCCAATAAAACTATTCTAATAAAATCACATTTTCAATTTTATCAAGAGTGTTTGCTTCAATTCCTTCCCACCAATGTTTTAAAAACTGATGTTGTTTCATGGCTAGCTCCTCATAGCTCATATCAGGGCTTCTCCTGAGCTTAAGGAATTTAGCTCAGTATGATTCAGCAGTTAATTCAAACTTTTTTAACAGTGCAGTTTTTAACTTGCTGTAATCATCACTGTCTTCATTGTTCATTTGACCCAATGCATCCCTAGCTTTTCCGGTAAGTAACAGAGATAGCTGGAAGCTCCAAGACTCTCTAGGAATTTTAGCCTAATACAAACTTTTTCAAAAGAATTTAAAAAGGTGTCCATGTCCTCCCCATCCTTAAACTTGGCTATTAATTTGGAGTTCAATTTGTAACCCAGTCCTGTAGTCCCAGTTAAACCCAAGACACTTACCTGCCCTGGTGCCACTGGTTGGAGTCATAGCTTCTCCAGTTCGTGCTGCCACTGGCGCTTCTCTCTCCTCTCCTCTGCCTCTCTGCATTCTCACTCTCTCTTCTCCTCTGCAGCTCACTGGCACTCATGCTCCTCACGGTCTGCCACTCTCTGTTCCCTTTCTCTCCTCCCCTGGGACTCCTGCTCCATCCTGCGCAACTCAAGTTGCAACCTGAGAACTTCTGGATTCAGGATACTGGTAACTCATCCCTGCTGCTGTGGCTCTTCACTGACAGTGGCTCTGCTGTCCGCCTCATCGGCTCAGGACCCCTCACTGGTCGCTAGCCCTTCCAGACTTGAGGTTTGGTCCCTTTCAGTCACGGTCTATGACTCGCTGCTCTGGGTATCTGCTACCATCAGGGCCTCTATGAGGTTCTGCTTACTGGCTTTCACCCCAAATGGGACTCCCCTGTCCCCGCACAACTGTTTTAAGAAATCTACAGTGTGCCTCCTGTAGTCAGAAGCCATTTTATTCTTCCCTCACTACTAATACTACTCTGACTGGCACTTCTGAGAAAAAAAATAAAATGGGTGTGAACTTTAACTGTAAGTCAAGGGATATAGTTCTGTTCCCTTTTGAAATAAAACACTGCCTTTCTTTTTTTTTCAAGTGAGCTAAATGGTCTCAAGCTGACACACTGAACAATGAAGCTTATACCACCAAACTTTTTATCCTACTGCTACCACCAATCAGTCACAAACTCGCTCAGCCAATCAGTCCTCTACTCCCAAAGTGCCAACCTCTGAGCATATGATTTGTGTACAGTGAACAGAACAAGGTAACCTTCTTGTCTGTTTTGGGGGTTCAAGTCACCTTAGTCTCAAGCTCTGGAGGGATTCAAACTGATAACCTCTTGTTAGCATTCCCAATTATTAGGCTTAGATAGTTCTGTCTTTGGGGGGCCAGATATCTCTGCCTATGGGCACCCAACCAGGTCTTTCAAATGAATCCTTAGAACTCTATGCAAGACTTTAGAGAACTCTATCCATTTTCCAGTTTGGTATACAATAAGCTCATACACAGTGTTGCTTATTACCTTTAAAAGCTCCACTTAAAATAAAAAAAAAAATGTCAAGGCACTCCAGGCAGTTTCCATTGTAAAATATATCTTTACTTTAAAAATTTAAAACAGAACAATAATTATAGAACAAATATATCCCAACACATACAGTCTTAAAACAAACAGGTAAAAGTGCAGTTCCTACAATACATACATTCAGACTGGTCTAATCTAATATATGCTTACTTTCTTTCAGTGCATTGATGGTCTGTCTTCTCTCAGTCAGAAATATTTTCTTGTGTGTCTCTGTCAAGGTTCTCTCTGCAATTAAACACAGTTCTGAGCCGGCCTTCTCTGAGGTCACATAACTCCGCCTTGGTGTAACAACATCTATATTTTATCTCACAGGATGTCCAAATAAAATATTTAAAAAAAACATAATAGGTGACCTCACTGCCTTTCCTCCCTCAGGTTAACCAGACCAAACTGGTTTGTGCTCTGCTACACATACATCTCAAAAGTTTTTTGATCTAAGTCACTGTATTCAAAACAAACGTGTATTTGCCTCTTTAATTTCATCTGGACCTTGGAATCTGCACCTCAGAGGTCTCTGTGATGTAATTCAAGGGTTCCCCGGGAATGTATCTTAGACCATCCAAATTCACCTGGGTCCTCCCTGGCCCAGACATCAACCTCTCTTCAATGTCCATTCTGGCTTCTCTCTGACACCCCTCCCTCTCAAGTTCTTCCTGACAACTATTGCAGGTCAAAGAATTTTTCCTGAGGGAATTATGAATGGCTAATCTTATTTCCTGGGATGAAAGCAAATTGACAAGGTAATTGCACCCCAGATATCTGCAGTTTAGCTATGTCCTGTCCTTTGAACTTATCCCTGGGGTTCTTGATGTGTCAGTTCCAGTAAGACAGCATTTTCCTCTGTCATAGTCATCATACATTAATTTCTTATATTTACAACAACAAAATTATATAGAGATCAGAATCAGTGGTCCAAGTGTGACACTGATTGTTTTGATATAGGCTACAAACCAGTAGCACACCCCTAAAAATGCCGGAATCTATAAGTAATGAGATTAAACTGCTTCACACGAAGAGGTAATGATTGCCAGTTCACTAAGACAGTTCAGTGTCTAAGTGGGATGCAACATTTTTAGGTACATAAGTGAAAAGAGAAAGACAAAGGGAGGGATAGTAAGGCTGAAAGAGGAAGGAGGGGGTTACTTGAAAGAGGGCCCCCAAACAGCATATATTAGGAAGAAATACATCTGTTCGGTATTCAAGGAGGAGGAAGATGGAAGTGGCCAAAGACTTGAGGAGAAGGTAATGGTGGGGCAGGAGGGGTTTGCAAGTCCTTTTACAGAGGAAAGAGTGCTTAAAAAACTATCAGCATTAAAGGTAAACAAGGCAATGGGGCCAGACAGAGTGCACCCGAGGATACTGAGGGAACAAAAAGAGGAGCTAGCTTCACCTTTGATGACCCTTTTCAATCTGTCATTGGAAACAGAGGATGTGCCACAGGACTGGAGGAGGGCAGATGCAGTCCCACTACACAAAAGTGGGAATAGAGAGGAGGTAGGGAATTACATGCCTGTCAACCTGTCGTTGGTGATGGGCAAAGGTAATGGAATCACTACTGAAGGAAAGAATTGGAAATTACTTTACTGCCAAAGGACTGCAGAATCCAAGACCACATGGTTTCACAGGGGAAGATCTTGCCAGACAAATCTGATTGAATTCTTTGATTAGGTGACCAACGAGTTGGATCAGAGAAGGGCGGTGGGCATGGCCTACCTGGATTTCAGCAAGGCCTTTGACATCGTTCCATATAGAAGGTTGATAAGCAAGTTAAGGGTAGGGCCTAAACTGGTAAAATGGGTGGAAAGTTGTCTGAGCAATAGGAGTCAAAGGGTGGTGGTAAATGGCATCCACTCTGGAGTACAGAAAGTGACTAGTGGGATGCCACAGGGGTCAGTGTTGGAGACAGTCCTCTTCAATGTCTTTATAAGTGACATTGCAGAGGAACTGGAAGGAAAGGTCTGCCTGTTCGTGGATGACACGAAGCTCTGCAACAGAGTGCACACACCGGGGGGGAGGGGGAGATAGAATGAGGGAGCTTTAAAAATGGTTGATGGCTGGCTGCTGGGGTTTAATGCCAGAAAGTGCAAAGTCATGCTTATGGGGCAGAGGAACCCGGGGGCAACATACCAAATAGGATGAGAGGTACTGACAGTCACATAGCAGGAATGGGAACCCAGGCATGGGCATCCAAAGGAATTGGGCCTCCAAGCCCAAAGCAATTAAATATAATATATAGTAAAAAGTTGCCTGCCATTTAAGTGACTGCATGCGACTCATGGGTCATGACTCGCATGCCAGCACCAATACCTGTTCTTTCACCAATCCATTCTGTTTTTCTTCCTGTTTCATAACTGTGTCCTGTGGCTCAGGCTGACTGTCTCAGCTGTCCTGCGCTTTTGCTTTCCAGCTTCCTATTAGATGGATCATGGTGGTCACGCATGGCTGACAGCTCATGGGGGGCTGACCCTGCGAGTTGCTTTGTGCTTGCATGCATCATCTGACCAGAAGAGATTCTGTCAGGTGGCAGAGGCAGGGATTGAGAAGGGAACTGAGTCTCACAGGATATGAGCTGACACGGGAGCAGATACAATTGTACGTGGGTGTGCATGCTGCTAGACTAAACAGACAGTCATGTTGTGTTGGTGGAGATGCTTGCTTTTCCTTACTGATCTGCTCTCCAGAGTCCATTCTTGGCAGCAGCAACAACTTAAAAAAATTGCAGAACAATTAAAAAGTACAACAGCACACAAAAAACAAAATACAGTTTTGTTTTTTGAACATTTACTGAAGAGGCACAGAGAGAAAGGGTGAAACTTGGCAGGAACAGATCATGAATGGGCATGGGCAAACCAAGCAGGGCAGAGGAGGGGGGGAAGAGAGATCACCCTGTGGGATTCAGGGAGGGGGAAAGGCATCAGGAACTTCATTGATTTGAAAAGCATTTGGTGGTGAGTATAAAGGACTGAGTTTAAGGAACAATTTCAATTTAATATTTTTGAAGCAGGGTTAGGCAGGCTAAAAAGGAATTGCCAATTACACAGTGAGCATTCAAAATCACTTCACTCTCTTGCATGAAGCCGCATCAGCAAACAGCTGAGCGGCTTTCAACTTCGGAAGCCCGTGTTTGGATCCGTGACTCTGGCATGCACATTAGCATCTATTCTAATGCACTTGCCCAATGTCACGGACATTCCTAACATTCCAACAAAGAAAATCATCCATTGATGTCTGTTGCTGGCACTCTATAACTGTTCTTCCCCCACCTGACCCTCTCTCTCAGCACCCATCACCCCATGCACCCCCAACAAACATAATACTGACACTGGGGGGTGCCCAGTCCCCCAGTTATCATTTTTATTAAATCTATGGCCTTTAATAGAGAAAAGCATTTATTGATGTCAGTTGCTGGCACCCAGTAACATTTCTCCCCCCACCCAATCCTCCTTCTCAGCAGCACCCACCACCCCACATCCCCCCAATGAACATAACACTGACATTGGGGGTGTCCAATCCCCCAGTGTAAGTTTTATTAAATATATTACACTGACACGGGGTGCCCAATCCCCCAGTGATAAAACCTGAAATAGAGAAAACCTTCCCTCTGCAATTTTTTAAATACCCTGCAAAAAAGAAAATGGTCCATTGACGTCTGTTGCAACCATCACTGTAACTTCTACTCCCCCTCCTATTTTATTTTTCTTAAATACCTGTAAAAAAAATGATCCATTGATGTCTACTGCAGTAGTCACTTTTCCCCCACAGTTTTTAACACTAACACTGTGGTTGTCCAATCACCCAGTGTCCACTGCTGGTGCACCTGTAACTATTACCCCCACCCAACCCTCCCTCAGCACCCACCACCCACACATCCTCAAACATAACACTAACTTTAGGGTGCGCAATCCCCCAGTGTCCAAACCTGAAATAAAGAAAACCTTCCCTTTGTGTTTTTTTTAAGCCTGTAAAAAATAAAATGGTCCATCAACATCTGCTGCACAGTTAGTTCCCCCCAGTTGACCCTTCTAATTAGCAGCCACCACCCCAACCCAACAAGCCCATACTTACCCACTGGGGGTCCCACACTTTGATCTTCTCTGGACCACAGACACATCTTCATTCTTCAAAGCTGGACCATGAACTGAGGAAATCAGGTTTGCAATTCAATGTATTGCAATTGGGTTTTGAGCTTAGTAGCATAACTTGGTCATTTTTCAACATTTTTGCCCCAAATTTTCAGCATGCATTTTTTGGGACATCATCTCCTGAACAATACAAGTGATGTTTGGTAAATAGTATGGAAAGGTAATTTTGCTGTTGCTGTGCAAAATCTCCTTTCAGGCAGGAGCTGAAAATGTTATCTGCCTTTGTTCATGAGGTGGTATCATAAGAAGGCTATGTTGAAAATTTGGAGTAAAAATATTAAAAAACAACAAAGTTATGAGCCTACATTGAAATTTGCAAATGTAGGCTCATAACTTTGGAAATTTTCAATATTTTGACCCAAAATTTTCAAAATAGTCATTTCTTTACAGCACCTCATGAATGTAATAGCTGTTATTTTTCAAATCCTGGCCAAAATGTGTTTTCGTGCCCCAAAAGGTGACTTCACAGTCACTGTGCAAAGTCACCTTTAGGGCAGGAGTTGAATATTTTCTCTGCAATTGTTCATGAGGTGGGATCATAAGAAGGCTATGTTGAAAATTGGGGCAAAATATTAAAAAATAACAAAGTTATGAGCCTACACTGAAATTTACGAATGCAGACTTGTAACTTTGGTAATTTTCAATATTTTGTCCCCAAATTTTAAACATAGCCATTTCTTCACAGCACCTCATGAATGTGAAAGCTGTCATTTTTCAGATCCGGGCCATAATGTGTTTTTGTACCTGTGGCGTGGAATGATGATTCTGTGGTGCAGAATGTTTTGGAGAGAATTTGAAAATGTTAACCAACTGAGTTCATTAGGTGGGGTAATTTTTTTTTATTTATTTAATTCACAGATCGGATTTATAAACCTTTGAGTCAAATACTCATATACAAAGGCACCTCATCACAGGGAGGGGAGACAACATATTTGTGAAGCAAGACAGTGGGGAACAATACAGGTGCGATACAAAGAGCATACACAGCAGGCATTTCAGAGAGCAAAATTAACAAGTTGCAAAGAGCACACAAAAATTAAGTCATTTAGTGTCCCAGTGGAACACACAAGTTACAATGTGTGATGCACAGAATATAACACGCTAATCGAGTAAACTAGTGCATACGTAATACTATAGGGACAGGTTGATTTAGAACGGCGCTCTCGGAAAGCCCTATGATGGGCATATACAGCTCCGAGTGCTCGTGAGGTGTTTGCGTAGGGCGGTTTTGAAGCGCCTGATTTTGGAGATGTTTATGATGTGCGTGGGGAGGGAGTTATACCAGGAAGGTGCTCTGTGGTGAAAAGACCTTTGGACGAGTAAGGTGGTAGCTCTAGGCACCTGGAAGGTGACTTTGGTAGTATTATGGATGGCGACTGAGTGGGAGGCCCATAGAAGTGGTGTGATGACTCCTGGGGGGCATAGTACAAGAAGAGCTTTTTTTGCCAGTATACAGGTGTGGTATTGCAAGTGTTCTTCAAAATTGAGTATGTTTGAGGTGGAGTAGAGCTGGCATGTGTGAGTTCTGCTGGGGGCACCAGTCAGGAGCCTGCAGGCTTTGTTGATAGAGGTCTGGACTTTGGTGAGGGCAGTGGGGTCAGTGGCTGCATAGGTGGGAAGTCCATAGTCAACCAAAGACAGGATGGAGGAAGTGATAGCTAGCCATAGGGCAAAGTCAGGGAGGCAGTCTTTGTGGCAGTAGAGGAGTCCAATCTGGGCATTCATGGTGGAGGACAAACAGCTGACATGGGCATGGAAGGAGAAAGCCGAGTCGAAGGTGATGCCCAGGTATTTGTATGTTGATACCTGCTCAAGGGGGTGGAGGGTGCTGGGAATGATGTGAAGGGGAGCATTTTTGGAGTTACTTTGTCAGTGTGCAAAGGTCATAGATTTTGTCTTCTTGAGGTTCAGAACCAGGCGATGGTCGAGGAACCATTTTTCAGCTTGGCTGGTGAGTTGCAGGGAGCTCTGGAGAGTGAGTGGGTGGGGGTGTGAGACGATTAGGACTGCATCATCGGCATATAGAAGCATTTTGCCTCTGCAGGAGCTGGGAAGGGTGTTTAAAAAGAGACTGAACAATGTGGGGCCCAGGATGGAGCATTGTGGGACTCCGGGGCATACAGGTAGTGCAGTAGATAGGATTCCATTTAATTTGACCCATTGGGATCTATCCCGGAGGTAGCTGGAGAACTAGGCCAGAGGGCCAGATGAGAAGCCCAGCTGACGGAGGGAGTCAAGCATTAATGGGTGACACACAGTGTCAAAGGCCTTGGATAGGTCAATGAACACTGCCCCAGCGATCTCCCCCTGCATCAAGTGCAGAGTGTATTTGGTGGGAGAACTCCAATAGGGCTGTGGTGGTGTTGTGACCAGGGTGGAAGCCATGCTGCTCTGGGCAGAGTATGTAGTATCTGGATAGATAATCCACGCATTGGGTGGATGCTATTTTCTCTAGGGCTTTTGGGGGGGGAGGATGGAGATAGGTCTGTAATTGTTTGGTACTGTGTGGTCTCCGTTTTTATGGATGGGGTGATTTCAGCCAGTTTCCATGCACTCGGGAATTGGCTGAGTCACAGGGATCGATTAAGAAGGTCAGTGAGGGGGTTAGCATGACATCAAGTGTTAGGCGGAGTATCCTGGAGTCATGGGGGTCACAGCTAGGGTTGTGAGAGGAGAGGGCTTTTAGGAGGAGTGGCCTGGTGTCATGGGGAGAGATGGTCCTGAAGAGAAATGGAGGTCGGGAGATGGCTGGGTGGTTAGATATATGGATAGGGTCAAAGAAGTGGGCAGGAAGGACTGCACTTAGGCCAGAAAATGTTGTGTTGAGGCAGTCAGCAACACGTGGTAGGTCAGTATTAATCGTGCCATTAATAACCATCTGTGAGGGAGGAGGAGAGCGGGTCTTCCTGTTTAACTCCTTTATGTTATCCCAGGAAGCTTGGGCAGAGCCCCAGGAAGAGGTCACGGCGGTTTGATAGTAGTTGGCTTTGGCTTGTCTTATGGCCCAGGTGCACTGGTTGCAAGCTGCATTATAGGCTTGCCTGTCTGCTGTCCTGCCGGTCTCGACAGCAATGTGCCATAGGTTATCACGCTGCTTCAGTTGTTGGATCAGGGAGGGGGAAATCCAGGCAGCATTGTGTCTCTTGGAGTGGGTGTTGGTGACAGGGGCAAAGATGTCACAGGCCTTGCAGAAGGCACTGGTGAGGAAGGCTAGAGCAGTATCTGTATCCATTGCAAGGGAGATCGGGGACCAGTCAAACTGGGCAAGGTACTGCTTTAGCTTATTAAGGCCCCCGGGGTGGAAGTGGCAATGGGGGGTGGCTTTGTACACAGGATTGGGCATGGGGGAGGACCAGAAGCAGAGAAAAGGTGAGAGGTTGCTAAGGGAGTTGGCTAGGACATTAACAGACTTGATTTTGTGTGGGCGGTTTGAGAGCATGATGTCTAGGAGGGAGCTGGTCCCACTTGATTGGTTAAATCTGGTGGGCCGAGTGACTAATTGCAATAGGTCAAGGGCTGTGTTGTTGTCCTTAATGTGTGTTGAAGTGGAGCCAAGCCAGTTGATGTTGAGGTCTCCTAGGATGAGCTGTTCAGCCTTATGTGGCAGGGTAGAGAGATAGTCGGTGAGGGAGCGGATAGCTTGACTTTGTACTTGTGGGGGTATGTAGGTGGTTGTGAGGTAAAGAGGGCCACGGCCAGGGTCAGGGGTGATTTTAAGGGTGATGACTTGGGCCCCCTGGTCGAGCTTGGGGGTAGGTAGTACGTGACCCAGGAGGGAGTTACTTAGGTAGATTGCACATCCGCTGCCATGCTTACCCGCATGATCTTCTCTAAAGAGGGTGAAGACAGGGAGGGAGACAGCAGAGTCTGGAGTTGATTGGGAGAGCCAGGTCTCCACTATGGCAAGAATGTCAGGCGTGTGTTGGAAGACCCAACACTGGAGTGCAGCAGTCTTCCTTGGGAGACTGCAGATATTCATGGAGGCTATGCTGAGTCCATGTCCTTTAGGGGTGATGTAGCAGGTCCCGGTCCAGGGTTAGGGTGGACATTCCCAGAGACCAGGAGGAGTAAGGTGATGAGTCAGAGAAAAGGACTATGGTGGTAGTGGTAGGGGTACTCGGGCAGATGCAAGGATCTGGGGGGGCAGTGCAGGGGATGGGTAAGGAGTTAAGGATAGGTATGGCTAGGACAGAGGGGGACCACCATCCACTGTGTACTGGGGGTGGGCGTCGGTGGTGGGTGTGGGGAGGTGGTGTGGTGGTCCAGCTTGTGTGGTGTGCTTGTGGTGAGAGGAGAGCAGATGGGAGGCCTAGGAGCAGTAGGGGGATGAGCTTGGGGTGGCTGAGATGCTGGCAGATGTGCATATACAGGGCTGTTAGAGAGGTTTTTAGCAGGAATAGTGGGGGGATAGGATAGTGAGGAGCAATGTGAGTATACAGAAACCTAAGAGAGACATATTGCTGTATGAGATGAATGAAGGGGGACAAGTGTTGACAGGCAGGATCCCCCCTAGTGTTCAGCAAGTATAACCTGCAGATGGGAAAGTGGGCTGATTGGTTCTGCAGCGTCACGTGACACCACCTACAAAACACAGAGCTGACCAAGGGTGGTGGTGGGGGTAGTGGGGAGCTGGCATGCAGCACTGGTGGGGTCAAACAAAGCATCCTGTAGCCGCGTGTTCTCCGTACCTTTTCGGTAGTCCGTGGGGGGCGATCCCTGAGGCGATGCGTTGTGTGGGGAGTGCGGGCAGCACTTCATCCAGCCCTCATGACCCTCAGTTGGAGCCTCTGAGCTAAAGGAGAGATGGGAGAGAGTTATAGCCATGCTGCAAGAGGCGGGGCAAGGTAAGAACACTGAAACAGAGCTACATAGGCTGAACTGGAGCCATCTGTGGTTCCTGAACAGTCTTACTAAGTTTTAAGGTTAGACTGAAATTTAACAGTACCTGGCTTTATACTATATCACTGGACTTTGTGCCTTAAGACTGTACCTGTCTCTACACTATAGCGACTGTAGATATCAAAGGCAGTTCAGGAGAAACAGATTCTGGCACCAGACTATAGAAAACTCTCTTAAAGTACTTTTTCCAAACAAAGCACCCTGTACTGCAGGCTGGTGCTACACGTGCAGCCGCGTGTTCTCCGTACCTTTTCAATAGTCAGGGGGGGTGATCCCTGAGGCGATTCGTTGTGTGGGGAGGGCAGGCAGCACTTCATCCAGCCCTCACAACCCTCAGTTGGAGCCTCTGAGCTTTTCAGTAGTCCGGGGGGGCGATCCCTGAGGCGATTCATTGTGTTGGTGGGTGGGCAGCACTTCATCCAGCCCTAGCGACCCTCAGTTGGATCCTCTGAGCTTTTCAGTAGTCCAGGGGGGGGACAATCCCTGAGGTGATACGTTGTGTGGGGAGGGCGGGCAGCACTTCATCCAGCCTTCGTGACCCTCAATTGGAGCCTCTGGGCTTTTCGGTAGTCCAAGGAGGTGATCCCTGAAGCGATGCATTGTGTGGGGAGGGTGGGCAGCACTTCATCCAGCCCTCACAACCCTCAGTTAGAACCTCAGAATAAAAAGGCTGTGCAGTAATAAGAAGGGTGTGCTGAACATTTGGTGTACAATTATGATAAAATGCCCTGGTTATGACTGAACATTACACTATTTCAGCATTCACTCATAACTTCATTAAATTTCAATATTTTGACACCAACCTTTCAACATAGCCATTTTTCACATCACTTCATACACGTGACGTGTCATTTTTTAAATTCTGGATGAGATGTGTTTTTACTGCTTTGGTGTGAAATGACATTTCGGCCAATATACTATAAATGGTACATGCCATGTCTATAGGGTGAATCCTAAAACAGGTATCTTAAAAATGTGGGCTCAGAATTGCAAAACACAAATTGTTTGCCAAGCATCAAATGTTTGGTATTGACAAATGCTTAGTGTATCTGGATTAGTGTTTTTCTGAACTTCTGATCACCTTCTAAGAGTCTCTGGTCTTTCACTAATATCACAATCTCTCATCTTCTCACTCAGCAACAACACTGTAATCTGCTTGCTTGCCATTTACTGTGTCTGACAGTCTGGCTACAGAGCAGAAGTGGTTGGGTAGTTGGGTAGCAATTATTACAAAAGTAAAAAAAAAACAACAGAAAATAATAAAACTTAACAAAGCTGCTTAAATTGCAATTTACAAAACAAATGTAGTAAAAAAACAAAAACAAACCAGAACCAAACAGGGCAAAGCCAAGGAAACAAAAGGAGCTCAGATTAGCAACATGGGTCTGGCTGGAGGGGGTCTGACTGGGTAATGACTGAATTACTGCAGGGGCCAGTCAGGGCTGCAGGGGGGGAGGGCAACTGGAGTAGTTAGTCTGCTGTCTATGCTGCAGGTAACTTGTAGTCTATAGCACAGCCTAAGATAGGTTTAGATGCACTGTTACTGTGTTGGCTATTTCTTGCAGCAGCTTCACTTTGAATGAAACAAAACTGAAAAAAAGGAAAAGGAAATAAAGGAAGAAGATCACCTTGGCAAACCTTGGCTGGGAGGTGAGGATATCTGGTCTCACTGATTGTCTGACTCTAGGCAAAGTGTGTGGCTTACTAAGTTGAATAAACAAATTAACAGAAAAATACAAAAAAGGAACAAAAGGAAAAGGGCAGCAGTGATGGAACAAAGGGGATATTAGCCATGGAGATCCTCAATTATTTCAAGAAACAGAAAACAAGTCATGTTCCTGTTCCTAAAGAAAGTTGCAGTTCCTTACAGCTGGTTAATACACAGCAAGCATCCATATGTGAAAACACAAGACAACCAAACCTGGAAGAGAACAGTACAACATATGCTGGTAACAGCACAGCACAATCAGAATCATGCAAGCAATTAGACCAGTGGAAACACAAACACTGGACATTGGACAATATGTCAGCCACACAAAACCCATATCTGAGGAATTGAAATTTCAACTGCTTACCAGCTGTTGGACACCTACTGACACATATGACTTTAAATGTGATAGTACAGGCCAAAAAAATGTTTAGCTATGCTTGGCTTGCCCAGTACTGTCCTTGGCTAGCCTACTCGCCTTCTCTCAAAGGAGCTCTTTGTCGGTACTGTGTTCTCTTTCCTCAGAAGGTAACGTGCAGAATACAAAGTGCTTTCATTACCAAAGGTTTTAGTAAATACAAAGACTTCCACAAAGCTGCAAAAGTTGCTGGCATTGAGGATCATATGAGGATGCAACTAACTTTCTTGAGATCATAAGAAGGAAAGCCATTTCAGTTGACCAACAACTTAATGAATCCCACAGAAAGCCCATAGAGGAAAATCACAAAAAGCTCAAAAAGCTGTACCTGGTAGTCTCTTGAATAGTATTTTGTGGAACCCATCACATAGCTCTCTATGGTAAGTTGAGTTCTTCAGGAAATGTGCATGTTCTGATGGAGTTTCGCATTGAGGCAGGAGATGAAGTTTTGAAAAATCATTTGGAAACTGGGCCTGGTATACTTCTCTGATAATGCAGAACAAGCTGATTGAAATCTGTGGTAAAATTTCGAGAGAGGACATTGTCAGTGCAGCTAATACTTCAGTGGGGTTCTTGATCATAGCAGATGAAACCACAGACATTTTAGGCATGGAACAGTTGTCTCTTAGTATGAGATTTACTAAGGAACATAACAGAAATATGTTTGTAGGCTATGTGAAGTGTGCCTTGGTTTTATCCTGGTTTTTGACCAAACTGCAGAATGCCTAGCAAATGAGATTCTGAGAGCTTGTTCAGAATTTGGAGTTAATCTGAACGAACTAATAGGTCAAGGGTACGATGGTTGCTCAGCAATAGCTGGCAGAGAACCAGGTGTTCAAGCCATAATTAAAGACAATTACCCTAGAACCACACTTGTGCACTACTTCTCCCATCGACTCAACCTCATTGTACATAACCTTAATAATATGAATGATGTCTGTAATGCAGTGACTAGGGTTGTGCAGAATCGTACAATTCTGAATCTGTGGAATTTCAATTAAATTTTGCAAAATTCTGCAAAGTTTCATCAGAATTTCATGGAATTTTTTAAATTTAGTGATTTAGTTACTCAGTAAACCATTCAAGCTAGAGTACTGACATTTGGAATATGTACTCTTTAGGTCAATGGCCACAAACGTGCCAAATATCATGTAATTTGTCTTTGTATTTTCATATTCATATGATTGTTTGTACTTGTTACTTTTGTCTTTTGTTTTGTTGTATAACTTGTTGCTTGTGAAAATGGGCAGTTTTGCTCATCTTGTTTACAAGTATAAAACTTAAAAAATTAAAAATGAAAAATGAAATAAAAAAGGATGGTTTCAACATTATAGGTGCTCAAATATTGTCATTTTATTGTCTGTGCAAATTTCATGAAAATATTTTATCTGCATATACCTTAACCATCTGTTGGGTCAGGGATCTTAAATTTGGCATGATTTCTTGATAATAGGTGTTCTAACAATGTGCCAGATTTCATGCTAATATAAAGCATTGTCTCAAAAGTATATGTGCTTAAAATCTTTCATTTAATTTTTTTTAGGAAATTTCCTGACAAAATGTCATCTGCATATAATTAAGGCACCTTTGGAGCTAGACATTTGTAAATTAGTACTAAAAACCTTTTTGTAATGCTATCTAATATCTAAACATGGAAAAAATTAGATGAGATTTTTAAGTTACAGGGGTTCAAATTTTATTATGTAAATATTTGCAAAACTTTGTGAAAACTATCCAAAATGTGGATGCTTGTAACTTCTCTGCTCTTGCATGCATAGAGTTAAAATTTGACATGCATAACCATAGTCCGTGTAGCCTCATGTCTAACAAAACTGGATAAATCGGTTAAGCAGTTTTAATTTTGCAGAAGAAAAAAAATGATTAGTAACATTTTCACATATTTATGATAGCATAGTCTGTAAATGAAGCATCCAGATTTTTTTTTGTGGAATTTAACATTAACAATGCACATATCACTACTTCACTTGATAAGCTGGGCTAAGCTTTGTGCAGTCCTGCTGTTCCTCACTGGGTGACTATTCTCCCCCCCTTTCTCTTTTGGCATAGCCAGATTGACTCAGTAGAACTATTGATCCCACTGATATCCTCTTTGTTCTTTACAGTGACAAACTCCCTTAAAATGTGAGTCCCCAACTCCTTTTCCTATCAACCTACCCTGTGGAAATAGCCAGAATTCTTTCTTCCTGCTGCCCAATACATTGTCTTCCCCCACTACATCATTTTGAGTACCTCTAAGTCCCAGACTTGCATGTACACCAGGCTCCCTAGATCATACATTTACTGGATGTAATCCTTAAATATCCTGCATTCGGGTTGGAATTGTTGACACTCTTTGCTTTCTTGCTCCAACCTGGAAGTCTACCACTGTTCTGCTACCCAGCTCAGCTGTCCATTTCATGGTGAAACTATGCATCTAACTCCAGAACCTGGTGACCCACTGTGCTAACTACCAAAGAGTATTAAGTTTACATTCCCTATCTGAACTCACTACTTTCATCACTGAGAACTCGATTTGCTCATGAAAACAAGCCTGCTTACAGTCTGTTGAAGTTTCATCTTTCTCAGATGGTTACAATAGAACAAACTGACTTCAGGAACCTGGCCAAATTGATCCATGAATTCTACCAGTTTGACCAGTCTGTGGAAGAATCCAATATGAGGTATGACGTGGGCAAACAGACAACATGGAATGAACACAGATGATATGAATCTCATTGAGGTTTTGGACCATATAATCCTCTTCCCCCCATCAAAACAGCCATTCATACTGCATTTGCCCTCCCTGTAACAAAATCCACAACTGAGCACTCTTTCAGCACCTTGCAAAGGGTAAAAACAGTCAATAATGAGCAACAAGTGGTTAACTGGCTTATGTATGATGAGTGTGCACAGAGAAAATAATCAGCCCTTGGAAAGAAAGGTTTGTTGGAAGAGTAGTAGATCAGTTTGGCCTAGAGGCTATGATACTCCAGTTCCTGTTCAAGGAATAATGTCCTAAAATATGTTGGGCCTTTTTTGTCAGTCTGCTGTATTGTATTGTAATTGTAATGGATCTTTCTGACAGTAATGTAATCTTCACAGCAGTCCACACCTCTAAGTACATGGGGGGGGATATTTTTTCCCTAGAGTCAGGGGGTCGGGAAGATGTAACAAAACTGTGTTTTTCATCAGTAAATGCCCCAAAACCCATTACAAAGCATCTAGACCCCCAGACCCACAGTCTTATGGTTTCAGATATGGAGAGGGGGGCAACTGAATAGTGCTCACCATCAGCATCTCTCCTGTATGGTGTCTGCTGCCTGTAAGAACACCAGCACTGATCCACATCCTTCTTGAGTCTGAAATGGTTTATAACATCAGACATGAAACAAGTATCACATTGGCGTGCATGAGCTTGCCCACACCTAGTTGCTAGGCTACGGTCAACACAGCATCTACATGTTTTATGTACTTTGTGAGTGTGTCAGTGCAGGACTGTCTGATGCCAGGTAACTCTTCTATTGTATGTCTGCAATACTAGTCTTTTCCTAGTAACAAAGATCGAGAGGATATCCTTATTTTTACTCAAGCCTTCTATTAAAGTTTTGTTTGATGCCGATGGTAAGAACAATTCAATTCAGTTTGAAAATGGATAACAGCAGACAGTAACAGAAATTCAGGAACTTTAAAACTCTGGACATCCTCTCACCTCCGCGCACCTCCGGCGACATAATGCAACAAGGCGGTTGCTGTTATAGCTGCTTTGCTGCCGACACCAACTGCCAAAAGGAGAAACAGCACTTAGGTAAAGTAACCTCTTTTACAAGAATGGTCTGAGATGGCAGCTGTGTACTGGCAATATGCTCAGAATCATACTGGTACTGTTAATAACTACAACCTTCCTGAAGAGAGTTCGGTATCAATACAAAATACTAAATACGCCTTTCTTCAGGTTCATGCCCATGGCCCACTTTCTGCAACCTTTGTAATTACAGGAACACACAGACCCTGGACACAGATGATTCAGTATGGAGTCGCAAGAAAAATGTGAAACTGATCTCCGATGCACTGCCTCAGTACCTCTGGGAGCAATCATTTGGCAACCAACCCCTGCCACCCCCCACCCTAAATCCTAAATAATTGTCAAAGAATCTAGGAAACATGAGACTTACTCCAAAGAAGACTGCCTTGAATTTGCTTTTCTTCAAGCAATCTAAATGCTGTCATTAAAGAAAATTGATAAAGAATGGAGTAGCCATGCTCTAAATCTATCTTATTCAGTATCTTCTTAAAATCTGCAACACCCTCTCAGAGTTCAACTGATAAGTCCGATTTTTTTTTACATATTTATATTGTTACTTTTGTCCTGCCAAATACACTGATTGTGTTAGTTCCTGAAACTGGACTATTGTTGAGGCAGTTAATTTAGTATACTGCTGAAGCGAAAGACAGCTTAGGCTATTTGATGTGCACGTCGGTGGGAGGTAATTATCACATCTGCCTCACCCATTAATTAATTTTCTTGTTTTTTTTCTGGGGATCTTTGGAAAGAGGAAAAAAGCTGGTGGACATGTTTTTATATCATCCCTTAGGCTACTTGTTGTGTATGATGGTGGGAGGTAATTATCACATTTGCCTCACCCACCAACTTATTTTCTTATTTTTCTGGAGATCATTGGAAAGAGGACTAAAGCTGGTGGGCACATTTTCCAACATTTCTTTTATGCAAAAGAGTAGCACCCAACACCACCTCCATGGATGAGATCCTCACGTTTAACGCCAACTTCTTCAATGGCTCATGTTAGCCCATCCAGACCTTTGAAGCCAACCACTTTGTGTAGCCAGGCTGGAAGATCACCCTTTGAGCTGTCATATACTCCATCACTATTATAATAGTGGTCTAATAGTGTTATCTGGATCATTGTGTCCCACACACTGATGAGGATGGTGACCAACTATTTTTTAGTGAACCTGGCTTTTGCTGAAGTCTCCATGACAGCATTCAACACTGCAATAAATTTCACATATGGCATCCACAATGACTGGTACTATAGATTTCACTGTTGCAGGTTCCATAGCTTTTCCTCATCACTGTTTTTGCCAGCATCTGTGCCATGACTGCAATAGCCCTGAACAGATGAGGAATAATTAATCTGTAAACCCCTCTCAGAGCTCAACCAATAAGTTGGTTTTTTTACATATTTTTATAGTTACTTTTGTCCTGTTGAATACACCGATTGTGTTAGTTCCTGAAACTGGGCTATTGTTGAGGCAGTTAATTTAGTATGGTGCTGAATTGAAAGAAAGCTTTGTACTGTGTCACCCCTTAGGCTATTTGATGTTCACAATCTAACATGTGCTGTAAGACAATACATGAACTACCGTGCTTTCAAACAGCAGTGCATGATAGTGGGACACTTTTGACCTACACTTCTTTATTATTCTATTTTAGATTGTCCCTTATCTCCTGACTTGTATGATACCCTTCTTTTGGAGTCTGCTTTAGCAAGTTGTTTTCTTTTAGGTTTAAAATAATAATATGAGTGATTTTTTTAATTTGGCACAGACTCAGGTTTTCATCAGTATTGTTGGCTGTTTTTGTACACTTGTTGTCCTATAAGGTTACAGAGCAGTGGTTGCTGCATGCTAGTTCATTAGTTACATGAAAAGTGCTATTAAACAATGAGTGTTGTAAAATAATGGATTCTACAGAAAAAAACTTGGCTGAGTCATACTAAAGTAGTGCCCCTTTTATTATTTTCATCTACAAAAAAAAGTGGTGAAGCAGATTCTAAATGGAGAGAATTCAGATATAAACCCGATTGAGTCATGTTAAAGGAGTGTATGCTCCTTTTATTATTTTCATCTACAAAAAAAGTAATGAAGCAGATTCAAAATGGAGAAATAATGGTATCATACAAGCCTGGAGCCAAGCGTCAGTCTAAAATGGAAGAAGTATAGGTCACAACTGTTGCTGTTATAATACACTGCTGCTTTAAACCACAGTTGTCTACATCTTACATTGGTGAGTTCCAGCAGAACTAGAGGACATATGCTGAAACTGAGGTGGGGGAAAGAATAAAGAGAATCTCTAAAAAGCATTACTTCACACACAGAGTGAATCACATTTGGAGTAGCTCACTTACTGAGGCTGTGGATGACACCACTCTTTTGACTTTCAAAGCAGGACTATATTTTTGAGGGAGCGTGGCATTGATGGCTACGTACACAGCATGGATAGGGGTACAGTACCATTCCGACCTTTAATCTTAAATGCAAGCCCATACTAAATTGTGCAGTCAGTACTGGGAGACAGGAGGGCGAACAAGACAACCCTATGACCTTTCCATAATCATATACTGTTACTATTTTAGTTAAGATCAATAGGTGGAAAATTGGTGGAAACAATTATCTGTAGTTGTTGACCATCTAAAAAGAAAGACAACTTAGATTCATTATCCCAATGTGGATTCAGTAAAGAGAAATCTTGCCAAACAAATGTACTGTAATGTCATTCAAAGCTTGAAGAAGGGGAACTTGTTTGTACTGTACTTTGAGCTCAGGATTCAGCGCTGCATGTTAGGCTAAACAAAGGGATAGGGCAGAATGTTAACAGGAAATGTTCTACAACAGATAAGTATTGGTAGAAGGAGAGTGCAATAATAATGGATATCCTTTATGAATGGTATCAAATGACTAGGAGTGCACCACAAGTACAAGTGTTGGAACCACCTCTTTTTTAAAGCAGCAGCATATGTTAAGGTAAAAAGCTTTAACCTATATCACTTTATTCTGTTTAGAGTGCTATTGATCTCCTGTCTTGTAAGATGCTCTTTCCCCCATTTTGAATCTGATTTAGCATTCTTTTGACATTTTAAATAATTAGTTTGAGTGCTCCATTTAATATGGTTCTCACCTAGGCAGTGTTGGAATTACACTTTATGAGCAATAGTAGCTGGGGGACCCATAAGGGTGTTATCTTTAAACTGAACCCTGCTTCCCATTATAAGTCAATGGCAGTGATTCACGAGCTACCAGGGCTCACATCAGAGCTAGGGGGACTGAGCCCTAGCAAGCCCCCTCTGTAGTTTCAACACTGCCCCTAGGTTTTCGTCACTATTCTCAGCTGTATTTGAACAGCTGTCGCATTACTTTCCTTGTGAGTAAGGTAAAACTCAGATCAAATATAGAGTGCTTGCTAGTCTTACGGGATGATAAGCGCTCAAAAACAACAGGGACGCATGATGAAAACCTGAGGACAGCTAAATTTAAAGCTGTGTGCCTTTTATTTTTGCACATGCAAAATAAAATTATGGAAGCAGACTCACAACAGAGGAACAAGGGCAATTAAACTCAAGATTTCTTGGGGAAAAAACAACATTTACCTCTTATTTTGTTTAAAACTATATATTATTCACAGTAACATGTGGACAACCATGCACAACTTGGCTATGTTTCCATTTTGTGGCTGTATTGACATCAAGAACCTCTCAAACTTTGATTTTGAAAATAGGTGACAGAGCCATGGGGTCAGGAGACCCCTCACTTTTGTAGCTGAAGGGTCAGACAATAAATGTTGATCCCCCATCCCCCCAATTTTCAATCAGTTGAGTTGCAGTAAAATGAGGCTGATGGGATTTATCCAGTGACAGCAGGAAGGCTGCTTTTAAACCTATTGGTACTCAACATGCATTGAAAATCCAGGCAATCAAAATTATACTTTTTTTTTTGGAAAAACTCTATGGAATGTTTTGTTTTACTGTTGCATGAGTTCATGTATGTATGTATGTGTTTATGTATGTATGTATTATACACAAGATCATTTAGGCTGTGACTACAGTATTTTCCAAAGGCCAAGAGTCATACAACGTAGTGAAACAAAGTTCTGCTCTAAAAATAATGCCTTTTTGTGAGGATATCTCTCTCTAGATGTATCTAGGGCTGAGTCAGCATGATTCAAAATGGATCCTGGCACATTACTGTAGTTTAACATTGTGCTCAGGATATAACCAGTTTCTGTAATTCAGGTTTTGTACATTTTGATAAATTTTGTATAAGCAGTATAGTCTTTGTGAAAGGGTTGATCTTCTCAGATATATATTATTGTATAGGGGGAAATAGTTTAACCAGGAAAGGCGCACTAATCCAAAGCCTGTTTCCAGGTGTGACCTGGGAGCACAAGGAAGTTAAGTGACTTGCTCAGGGTCACACAGTATGCAAGTGGGGCTGTGAGATTCAAACCCAGGTCCCCAGGTTTGTAGCTCAGTGCCCTATGCCACTGCGCTATACTGTTTCCAATTAGCTAGTATAGCTAAGAGTACACTTGTTTTAAATGCATGTTAGATGGGGCACTGACTTATTCTTTACATGTTCACATAATGATTAAATCAGTAGCTTGTAAGTGGCTTGGAATGTTACACCATTGCCGAGATTGCATCTCAAATCAGCCTAATTATAGCTCAAGCCATATTTGATTTCTCTGGTTGAGTATGGTTTATTAATTAATTCCTCAGCTAATGCCTCTATTCTGTCTAGAGTTCAAATATTAATGAGCTGTATTTGTTGCTACAGTCCAAAGTCTGGTAAATAGACACATAATCGTGATGTATATACTGTAACTCGCTTAAGTGGCCTTCTTTTCAAAAATGTATGTAGTATCATTAAGCAATACTTAATAATAATAATAATAATAATCTTTATTTTTATTGCTTCTTTCAAAAAATCAAGGCACAGAACAGGCTTTAAAATACATCCAAATAACATATCGTAAAAATCAATAAAATAAATAATATCATCCACGTAATAAATAATAAAATCAAATCGGTTCAATATCCTCCCCAAATGCTTTTCTCCACAGAAAGGATTTCAAAGCTTTTTTACAATTGTTTGGAAAATGTTGAACTCCCCATGTCCTTAAAGTGTAAAACCTTCCATTCATTTTCAGTCTCACGTTGAAATTACTAGAGTAATGTTGGAAATGACATTGCGGTTCCGAGAAAAAAAATAAACTAGTTCAAAACATATTAAAGGAGAACTGTGCTGAATCTACAATTCATTTTTCCAAGCAGAAGCTGTTTTTTTAAAATACTGATTCAAACTCTGTTATTGTTCTAACCATCCAGGCTGTTTAGTTATCAATGTGGTTGTTCCTGATTTACATGCTGCTAGTAAGAACCATGTTAGAAGTGCATGATGCAGTTTATGTCCCTGTTCTACTCTTCTATTGTTGGCACAATGCATCCATGTTCTATAATGGAACTCTGGGGTTGAGAGGGACATTATACAATCACAGTTCTAAAATGGTACTTACGACCACACTGAAGAAGCAGAAACACCCACTGAGGTTACTAAAAGGCCTGCATAAATGTAACAATAATAGAATTTTAACCACTACTTAAAAAAGCTTCTATTGTGAAAAACGACTTACAGGTTCAGTGCAGTTCTCCTTTTACTATTGCCCCTAAGAAAAGGAATCTACTGCCATTAATAATAAGAATGACTCAGACACTGGTGTGCTTTAAAAATGCTCTGAACTTATATTTGATGAAGTCCTGCAACTTTTTACTATGTGACTGATTGACATTCATTATGCTCTTAACCTCATTTTATATTAACAATATACTGTTATTTTACTGTAAAGTAGTGTAATGTTCTCTTTTGTGTTGGTTATATTTGTTTGTGCTCTCTCTGGCCCTCTGGACCCCCTCTACAACCTCAGCTGCAGCCCTATTGGCTCTGGCCAGAGACGGTTTACAACTGTATTCATTTGATAGAGTTATTCTGGTTGCAAGCTTGGTGAGGAAGGGTATAACCCAGTAGGAATATTTTGGAGGCTTTTGTCATCATGTAACAAAGTACTGTGCATAAGATGAATTAAGATGCCACCTCTCATAGTAATTAGAACACATGTAGTACTGGTTATACATTATATACTTGTAATATAATGATTGTAAATAGTTATTAATGTTATTTATATTTTTACTTATCTATGGCACTGTTTTGCACATAAGCACCTTTTTTAAATGTGACCTTTTTGATATTGTCTTGAGGTTATGTTTTTACAATGCTTTTCTACCTGAGACAATTTTAGGGGTCTGCCAAGATAGTATACCATCTCTATGGTGACAACTTTACCACACCCGATACTTCAGCGACAACAGAGCCAGGTCTCTGTAGTGTTGGCTCGGGACCCTGGCACTGCTATCTGGGGGTACTGCACTCTCTTCCCGAAGCAACTCTGACTTGGAGTTCATTAAATAGTGGGAGGTGTGGGGGCAGAGCCCCCACATGGGAGGTTCAGGGGTGAAGCCCCACCAAAGAAAACACAGTCGGAAGTGACTCCCTTTATGCTGACCACAAATGCGGTCGACATTAGGGAGTCACTGTAACATTGGTCGACAATTGTTGACCGACTGTCATATATCCTGCCCAGACAACTAATTAGCCTTTGAAAAAGGATGTAACATGTCAGCAATCCAGGATCAGGAGTAATTTTGGGGTATCGGGGGTCGGGTGGGGAGATGAGGATCAAGTGTCTGGAGGAGAGCTCTACTTCTCTGGGGAAGGGGGCCACTGGCCCTGGCATTCACCTAACTACTAGAAATGGCTCGGGGTACAGGCAGCCAGGACTGCACCTTGGGGAACAGAGGAGCGGTGGCCATCAATGTCCTACAAATGGGAGCATGTGTAGGAACATCTTGATTGCATTACACTTTCACTCCAGTGGTGGAGCAGGATGAAATCAACCCCTCACAGGCTCCACACCAAGACTGCAAGGCCCTCTTCTGGGAACTAGATCTGGTCTGTTGGCATGTGGGAGATGCCGACTTCTACCACCGGGGCATGCTGTGGGGGAAGACCGGGATGGAGCTAAGTCCTTGGGATGCTGGGTGATGGGGCTGGGGGTGGTACAGTGGAAGGAGAAAGCCTGCCCCGGCAATGAAGAAACAGAATTACAAAAAAAAAAGAGGCTGTGACAGTCTGAAATGCATCAGACATATTGATGTTTTCACAATGCATGGCACTGATAATAAAGGAGCACTATTGCACATAAAAATCATGTAAAGCAGAGTCTATTTTTATACAGGTGGTGAGTGCCCAACTTTTTTGTTATTACTATTGGCTAGCATAGTCAGAGGCAACCATATCCAAGTGTGGCCTCTTTTTTATCATAAGAGATTTTATTAATTTTCAGTATTAAAACAGTTTTTAACCACAACTTACATACCATCCAAGCAGATAAGAAGAAAAAGAGGAGATACAATACAGTAGCAGTAACCAGTACGTATGACTAATACAGGATCAATCTATTCTGCAGTACTGTGCCTAGGGTAAGCAATAAAAACTGCTAGACTGTGTAAGATGTCCAGTAAAGAACACTTTATACAATCTAGTCACATTACATCTTTGTAACCTACTGTAACTTGTTTCAACAGACCTTCCAACCCTTGAAAGTGCTCTGATGGGCTCTCGCCCACTATGTCATTATCTGAGTGGGTAAAACAGTGTGGAACACAGGTATAGTTGCCTACAGAGGAGGGTTGCCTGGTGCAGCTAAAGGTACTGTGCATAAGTGAGAGTTTAAGTAAGGGGCCCAGTGTCTATGGAAAGTTCACAGTTGTTTTTTAACGGAAAAAGATAGCCTTTCGTGTACTGCTAACCTGGCAATAGCAATGTGCCATGTCGGTAGTGAGGGTGAAGATGTCTGATGCCATTTCATTAAGATCGTTCTCTTGGCTCCTAATAATACTGCCATCAACCATCTCCTTGTGGCTTGGACATGTCCCCCAACATTATAAGGGATGACATGTCCAGGATAGGTGCCCCAGAACCTTAGAGCATTCTTCCAATACCCCATTCCAGAAGGCTTTTAATGTGTGGTGCTCCCAAAATATGTGCAACAAGTTAGCACTGGCTGCCCCACATTGCCAGCATTTCGAGTGGGGGAGAACACCCATGCGATGCAGGGACACTGGGTTGCAGTACCACCTTAACAGCAGTTTTAGCTGGATTACCTGGCTTCTTGCATCTGAGTACAGTACATGAGCATCCCCAAGGCATTTGTCACAGATATCCTGTGTGATACTCACTTGTAGGTCCTATTCCCAGTGGGACATACAGTGGTGATCATACAATTGTTTATCAGTACTGAGATATACTTCGAGGTACACCTCGGTGGTACTGAGGCAGGATCACATTACAGTCAATGCAAATTGAACCTGAGTGCCTCAGTGGTACCTTGAGGTACCTCGAGGTATACCTCAGTACTGATAAACTTTTGTACAATCTCCACTGTACAGTACATGTGTCTGTGGTGTTGGGCTGTTCATCCCTGAGTCTTTGTATATCCTTCCTGCCATTCCTTACTGTGCTGCTGATTTATGTAGGCTTGCCAGCCATCCCCATCCCTTCCCTGGGGTTTTAGTACATTTGCAGCCTCTAATAGCCTCCCTGACTTGCAAATACTTCCAAACGTCAGGCCTAGGAAGGTCATACTTTGGTTGCAACTGTTAGAAGGCCATTAGAGTGTTGGAGTTCTCTTCTCAGAGCTCAGCAATGGTGTATATCCCCTTTGCCATCCAGTCCCTCTAAGTGAAAGCTTCGGCCCTCTATCTGTATCTTGGAGTTGTCCCAGAGATATGTGTAGCACACTGGTGGCCCCTGGCTAACTACAGGAGTCTTGGCCATTGCCGTTCCCTTTTTCCATGCTCTACAGGTTTCCTGTTTTACAGGTGATGTGTTCGGCCCTGGATCCCCCCCAGAGCTGTACTCAGCCATTGATTCCCCACTAGGTCCCTCTTCAGTTGCACCCACATGGGTGCTTGTCCTGGTCCTGGCAGAAACAGACTTGTGGAGTGTGCCATCCTATATGCTATCCAATAACCACAGAACCAAAGGAGTCCTAACCCACCCTTTGTCCAGTGAGCCCTTAGCTTTGTTCTACTGAACCTGAGGAATCTTCCTTCCCATAGCAGATTTGAAACTAATTTGTCAAGGGTTTTAAAGATATTGGGCAGGGTTTCAACTGGCAGATTACAGAAGAGATATGCTGCCTTTGGCAGGGTGAGCATTCCATAGCTTCTATTTTGTCTTTAAGGGAGAGTTGCAGCTTTAGCCACCTCCTCATATCTGCTTTTATGGTGTTCAGTACTGGTCCATAATTAACATCAATGTGATGCCTCCAGCTAGCAGTGCTTTTTACCCTGAGATATGTGAGAGGTGTCCATGCTACCTGCAGGTCCTTGGGATCCCATCTCTCATGTGGGGAGGTGTGATAAGGTAGTGTTTTTCTCATTTACACTCAGCCCTGAGATCTCTGCGTACCCCTGCTGCCATTCTGCTTTTGTCTGCATGATGGTATTTATTTTATATTTCAGTCAAGTGATCCATGCCAAGAGTTTATTTGAAGGTGAGGGGGTTGCTCTGAATCTGCCCTTCATTTCTGCCAGCTTTTTCTGTAAGTGTTCTAACTCCTTCCTACGCTTTTTATTCTGGGAAACCATGTATGAGATAATGCATCCTCTTAGGTAGGCCTTGAAGGCCTCCCACACCATGCCCGCTTCCAATTCTCCATAGGCATTTAGCTCAAAGTAGGTCTTGGCCTGGGTTTTGATCCATTTGCCAAATTACGGGTCTCTGAGCAAGAGAGAGTTACATCGCCGCCTTGTGGAGGATGGCTAGGCCCCTGGGGATATGACCATCATACTGACTGTCACATGATCTAATAAGACCATCAGCTCTATTGTCATCTCGAGTGTACCCTGTGCTGCCTCTCTACTTGTCAACCAATAGTCGATCCTGCTATGAGTCCCATGGACTGTGGAGTAAAAGGTGTAGTCTCTTGCTGTGGGATTGATCCCCCACCATATGTCCTTCATGCCCCATTCCTCCTATAAGAGGATTAGGGCTTCTTTGGATTTTGTGTGAGAGTCCGGAGAGGGCTGCAATTTGTCTAGGAGTACATTCTGGACTAGGTTGTTATTGCCCCCATAATGACAGACATTTCTTGATCTTCTCCTTTGGCCTTGGCTATGGATTGACTAACTTGAAAGAAAAAGTCTGTGTCATCTTGATTAAGGGCATATACATTAACCATGATCACTTTCCCTCCCAGGAAGGCAAAACAGACTGCCATCCAGCATCCCTGTCCATTTTGACCCACTTATGTACAAGTATTATCGCCCCCCTCTAGATTTGGAGGTGGCAGAACTTGTACAACAGTTTCCTTACCCATGCCTTCTGAAGCCATAGGACCTTCCTGGCTGTGAGATGCATCTCCTGGAGCAGTGCAACATCAGTTTTTAAGAATTTTAGGTGCTGCAAGACCTTGGTGTGATTCACCAGATGATTCAGCCTCTTGACATTCCAGGACACGCATCTCAACCCCTTCTAATTTAATTGTAAATGGAGTCCACTCTGAAGAAAGATGGGTTACTAGTGGGGTACCGCAGGGTTCAGTATTGGGTCCAGTACTTTTTAATGTCTTCATAAGTGACATTGCAGATGGACTGGAAGGAAAAGTATGCCTCTTTGCAAATGACACAAAGATCTGCAACAGGGTTGATACACAAGGAGGCGTGAAAAGAATGAGAAGGGACTTGGCAAGGTTGGAGGAATGGTCAGAAGTATGGCAGCTAGGATTCAATGCAAAGAAGTGAAAAATAATGCACCTGGGAAACAAGAACCCAGGGAAGAATACACAATGGGGGAGGTAGTAACAACAACGAAAAGGAAAGGGATCTGGGGTAATCATATCAGATGACCTTAAGGTTAGCAAGCAATGTCAGAAGGCAGTAGGGAGGGCTGGGGTAAACTGGGATGCATAGGAAGGCATCAGCAGCAGAAAACAGGAAGTTGTTATCCCTCTGTACAGACAGTTGGTGAGACCCCATCTGGAGTACTGTGTCCAGTTTGGAGACCCCATCTCCGCAAGGACATAGACAGGATAGAGGCTGTCCAGAGGAGGGCAACTAAAATGGTGCAGGGTCTGCAAAAGAAGCCATATGAGGAGAGCCTAAAGGAGCTTAATATGTATACCCTTGAGGAAAGAAGGGAGAGGGGGGACATGATAGAAACTTTTAAGTACCTCAGTGGAATCAACAAAGTCCAAGAGGTAGCATCTTTCAGAAAAAGAGATGTGCAAGAACAAGGGGACACAATTTAAAGATGGGGGGCGGTTCAGGGGCAATGTGAGGAAGTATTATTTCACAGAGGGTAGTGGATGCATGGAACAGCCTTCCTGAGGAGGTTGTGGGGTCTAAAACTGTGGGAGAATTCAAGAATGTGTGGGACAGGCATAAGGCAATTCTTGTGGGGGGTAGGAAGAAATAGGCTGTTGGTTAACTAGGATCTGCGGCCTATCCTGTAGGTAGGGAAATGGGCAGACTAGATGGGCCAAGTGGTCCTTATCTGCCATCAAAGTCTATGTTTCTATGTTTCTCCCTGTCCATGGATGCCATGATGCTTCACTATATCCCAAGTACTACTTACCTGTATACTTGCTTTTCTCTTCCTTCAGATCCTGGGGTAGTCCTGCTTCCCTCTTACTGGAAGCGAAGCACTCTCAAATACACTGGGTCTGACGCTATGGCCCATAGAGTTCAGTTTCTGAAAACCCTGCACAAGACAAAAAAACAGAGCCCAGCAGCAGCAGCAGCCCACACAGGCTGGAATACCTAGATCTGATCACTCTATCCCCAGAGCTATCCTGTTTCCTTTAATCCACTGTGTTATCTGTCCCCCTCTTTCTGAGGTACCCCCCTTTTGCGATTTTATCTATCTGTGTACCCCTTGGATCTGCAAGGGGTGGTGAGGACTAAGTATTGCCACTAGGTCTTGGAATGGAAGGAATTTAACTTGTGAGTCCACTAATGTACCTTAGATGTATACAAAAAAGGAGGAAAGGTACATATCCCTATACCCCATCTATGTCACTAAGGTACTAACGAGCAGTCTGGGTGAAAAGGAGTGTGTACCGCTTCTACTCAGTACCCTGTATTTGGCGTCCTGCCTACTGTAGTATGAGATGCCCTGTTGTCCAGCCATCCAGCAGGTCCTGGGTGTACACAAGGTTACTCCCCATGTTCTTTAGTAGCCTCCTAACTCACACATCATCTAAGCCAGGGGTTCTCAAATGGTGAGGCCAGCCTCCCTGGGGAGGCCCCAGCCTCTTCCAGGGGAGGCTCAAGCAAGTCTGAAAAAGTACTGTATTTAAATTTTGAGTTTTATATATTTTGTGTGAAGAGATGAAGCAAATTGAAAGAGGATAATAGTAGGTGAATTTTATGTATTTATTTACTAATAGGTGACAAGGGAAGGTGAATGAGCCAAGGCTCATTTCAGGTGTACCCAGGGACGGGAGGGAATGAATACCATTTCAAAAAGTAACTGCAAAACAATCAAGAAATACACAATGAACAATAGTGCAAATAAATATGAACAGTAAACTAATAATGAGTGGTGGTAATTGATCAATTTGTAGACTGGTGGCAGAACAGCCCAAATACAAGGGTTGAGCATAGAAGTACTAAGAGCAATAGCAGGAAGGAGCAAAGTAATCCCAGAAAAGTTGCTTAAGAGCAGGGAAGGAAGGGGAGAGGCAAAGTATGTAGGAAGGTTATTTCATGTACAGAGGAAACTGAGAAAGTAGTGTGACCCATGAAGGTACTGCAACATGGGGTAACAATGGTTCAAGAATGAAAATAGCAAGCAAGTAAACTAGCCTGTGGGGAGGGGGAGTTACAATAAGCTAAATAATAATTGTTTATTTTATTTATTTATTATTCAGATAACACCTTTGAGCACAGGACCTCTTTTTCAAAGGTTCCACATCAGTATAAGACTGAGAACTGAATGTGAGCCAAGTGCTCAAAGGGGTTGAGTACAGTATGTTATATTTCTTTGGGGAGGTCCAAGATTATTTTGGTTTTGGGGGAGGCTCAAAATCTTTTCCATGGATTTGGGGAGGCTCACTGTGACAAAGTCTAAGAACTATTGATCTAAGCCTTGCCTTCAGAATAGTGAAGGGCTGGAGCGAGTCACTCTGCTGCAAGGAGGATTGGCCTATTTGAGGCTATCCTGTTTTGGGTTCTGGTCTCGGCATTGTTTAGTAACTCGATCCCACTTGGGTCTTGCTTGGGTCTTACTTGGGGGGAGGAGGGTGGGAAAAGAGGGGGGTTCCAGGTCCAGACTCCTCAGCTGCCCCTGCCCAGATAGCCAGTTTCTTATTTACCCCTTGAGGCAGATTATTATTATCACCACCCTGCCCCTCTCCCCAAAACCCATCCCATATCCCAACATTTGTTAGTTGCTTCTAGTGCCTCCCCCTTGTCTCCCTCTTGACTGCTTCACTGGGGGGAGATCTTGTTTGCATATCTCCCCTGTTGGTACAGCTTTAGCCATGTTTCCCCTCCTGTTCTCCCCCGACTGGCTTTCCCAACTTGCAGCCTGACAGCCTTGTTTCCACATGCTCAAACACAGCATCCTTTTCTTATTTATGCAATGTTTAACAACAGTAACCTTTTTAAACTTGTAACATTTTCTTTTTAAACTAAAAATATTCATTTGTTTCCAACCCTCCCCCAGCAGTAGATCTTTTTAATTTAATATTTGATCCTACCAGACAGCGAGGTTTCAGTTAGGCAGAGTATGTCAGGGACATGGATAGTCGTCCAAGCCTGGAGCTGGTCGAATTTGGCAGTTAGGCTGCAGATGTTTAGCGATGCTATCTTTAGGCTGTTCACTGTATGGATCCCCCTGCTCCTCAGGGTTGTTGGTCCAGGGTTTAGTTGAACATTGCCGGAGAGTAGCAGTAGCAGAAAGATAACCTTTCTGGCAGATAGGGTGATGCTTATCTTCCCTCATGCCTTCCATTGCCTGCGCTTCAGGTGGGGGAGGTGTCTATATGCTTTTGTTAAATTAGGGGGAAAGCTAACCATTAAGGTTATGGTTTGGGAGACTGGCTTGGCGATAACTGTGTATGGAATGTGCAGGAAGATAAAGAGCCTATCGTTACCGGAAGTGGTTGTGGCCAAGTGTATGCTTTTCTTCCACCTTGCACCCAGTGAGGATTCAGAGTGGGACTTAGGGATCTGAATTCATATATGGTACCAGCAATGCCAAAAAAAGTAGTGAGGAGGAGTATTAGTAAGTGGCTGCACCCCATGGTAGTTTGTTTGGTGTTGCTGGCCTGCTTTAACTGCTAGATGGTTTATAGTTGAAAGGGAATATAGTCAAACTAGGGTGAGGTCCCTAACAATAGGGCAGGTTAGAGCAGTAATTAAGAGGAGTTAACTGGAGTGGCTGGAGAAAAAGTTGAGAGCAAATGTGCGACTCTGTGGGTGAGACTACTTTAAAAAGGGGCATTAAGAAAGTGGGTCAAGTCAGGTATTGAAGACAGGGAGGCCAATAGCATAAGAATGTGCAGCAGTGGAGTGACCAATCAGCTGCTAGGCTGAGGAAAGGGGTGGAGTAAGGGTCTATTTCATATTATGAGGAGGTGAGGGAGGGGGAGTGGGTGAAAAAAATCAGTCCAGAACACAGCACAGAAAGCGATTTCCCTGAGATCAGGAAGTGCCAGGCATTGGAAAATCAGCCAAGGAGCAGAACTGCCAGTCAGTGCCTGGCTCCTCCACTGGGTATCCAGTCAAAACAGCGGCATTCAAAACCACAAGTTTTGGAGGTCTGGTGCGTACCTGAATCTGCTCGGAGAGAGCCAGGGCCATAGGAGCAACTTGGGAAGCCTGCAGATGTTGCACAGGAAAGTGCCCGATCTGATCATGGCCTCTCTCATGACAAGGCCTCCAAACTTAGCTCCAGGATGCTGATCCCCAATTGTATGGGAGAGTTATTTTTTTCCCTTTCATCACCTAGGGTTCAGTTAGCGGAGCAACCCAGTAGCTCCCGATCCCATGATTTCTGGGTTTTTCTACAGTTTTTGCTGAGCTATTCCAGAATAAGGAGCAGAAATCACTGTCTAAGCAGCCATTATCCAAGGCGTCCAACCCATGCCACCCCCAAGTGTGGTCTCTGTTTGTTGTTTTCCTTTTTTTTTTGCATGTGCTCTTTTTATCCTTGGACACACCTGGTCATCCACTCCTTTGGCAGACCAAGCCTACCCTGCCTACCAAATTCACCCATCATTGTTCACTGCCCCTCATCGTACCATGCCCATGGCTGAGCCAACTAATCCTGTCATTGGGGGGGGCCCTCTCCTGTGGTCACAACTGGGAGAAGAGACTTTCTTTGCCTACAGGCATTCCTCTGTCTTCACCGGGGCATGGCATGGGCACAGCACAGACACCCCTGGCTTTGTTTATTTATTTAGTTGTTTAATCAGGTGAGACACACTAAGCTGAAAGCTTTTTTACAGGTGCAACCCTGGGAGCACAGGGAAGTTAAGTGACTTGTTCAGGGTCACACAGTATACAAGTGGAAGCTGTGGGATTCAAACCCAGGTCTGGTCTGCTGAATGTCACCAAATTTACAGCTCAGAGCCTTAAACCACTGCGCTATACTGCCTTCCAGATGGCAGACGAAGGAGCAGGTTACCGTCATCTGGTTGTGCT
The DNA here is from genome assembly GCA_016271365.2 of Neoceratodus forsteri. NCBI lineage: Eukaryota > Metazoa > Chordata > Ceratodontiformes > Ceratodontidae > Neoceratodus > Neoceratodus forsteri. The sequence goes on along the minus strand of CM057454.1, from coordinate 952,198,269 downwards.
GCCATCCTGAAGTACGGCTGCACACTTGCGGTGTCTGGATCAATGCTTCCGTAGTACATGGTCACTCGCACCGTATATGTGCGCTACCTCAAAGGGCCACCAGAAGCTGCCTCAAGAGCGGTGGAACTTGTTCCCTCCTGCCCAGGGAGGAGAGTGTCTGTGGGACACTTCGAGCCCTCCCTGCTGGTCACCACTCCTGCTGTCCTAAGCTCGGGGTTCAAACCCAGGTCACCAGCATACCAGGTGAACCCCCATCACCTGGCACCACAGAGCCAGCTTGTTTTCCTTTTAATGACATTAAATTTCATGAATGAGCAGGGTAGAGTTTGCAAAATCTCTGATGTGATTATTAATTGGAAAAGTGGTGGCCCTCTCTTTTAGTACGCGAACCACACACAAGCTATAAGATACAATGTGTCTGCTCTCTTTATAGAGGTGAACATGGAGAAGCTCGAGAGGAGTCTCACACAGAGAGAAAAAGTGAGTACTCCAGCTCAGAAGAGTGAGTTATAATCAAAATGTTTACAGCAGTTTCCCATTCATGAGTTTCATCTTGTTATTGGTGCATGAATTTATTTTAAATATCAGCTGGCATCTGAAATTTAAGAAACTTGTTTTGAAAACTATGGAGTGACAAGATGTAAGTAAGAAAGTATAAGGGTGGCAAGATGTAAGTAAGAAGGGAGAAGAAGGATGAACAAAAGGAAAAAGGTGAAGGGCGACAAGCAAAAGGCTAACAAAACCGAGAAGGCCATGTGTACTAATGCCAGAAGTCTTGAAAACAAGATCCCAGACCTAAAGGCCATCATTGTAGAGGCCAACCTGGATATTGTGGCCATTACTGAGTCATGGTGCACTGAAGACCATGACTGGGACATCACAATACCAGGCTCCCTGATATTCAGCAAGGAAAGGCTGGTAGTATAACCTAGAGGTTAGAGTAATAAGCTGTGAATAAGCATGGTACATCCAGCAAACTTGGGTTTGATTTCCACACCCTCCATTTCCATACTGTGTGACCCTGAATAAGTCACTTAACCTCCCCAGTGCCCCCAGGTTACCCCTAAAAACAGGTAGTTGATTCCTAGTGGGCCTTACCCAGTTACAAAGGAAAGGAAAGGAAAGGAAAGGAAAGGAAAGGAAAGGAGGGGATGTGGTGCTTTATGTGAAGGAAAACATAAAAGAAACAGAAATACAGGGAAGTCAGGGGTGGCGGAGGTGTTGTGAGTTGCGCTCAAGTCAGGAGACACTATTTGGATAGGAGTGATCTACAGGCCTCTGGCACAGGGGGAGGAGTTAGATAATGAAATGTTGGAAGTAACTGGCAAAATTGCTGAAAAAGAGGAGGTGTTGCTGGTGGGGGACTTCAGTCTGCCTAATGTAGATTGAAGTCTCCCCCTGTGGCTTCAGCTAAAAGCAGGAACATCCTGGACTCCCTGCAGGGGGCATTCCTTAGACAACCAATTAGTGAACTCGCTTGTCATGGGCAATACTGGACCTGGTGCTTACTAACAAGGACAGTGTTGTAGACAACAAGGTGGAAAGGGTAGCCCATGATGATAGCACTTATAAATCTGCAACTGTAGAAACAACAACTCATTTATAGTGCTATCATGATCAGCTACCCTGCAAGGGTAGTGAAGGAATAGCATACAGAGCGACCGGAAGAGGAGGGATGGGGAGCTGTACAGGAGAGATAGCAGGGAGGGTTCAGGAGGATAGCTGAGCCTGCTACAACAGAGCCAGACCCGTGGTGTGGTGGTGAGGAGGGTTGGCTATGGTGCAGTAGGCACTGGGTTTGGGACTCGCTGGGGTAATAGTTTTGCCGCTGCTTATGACTGTGCATTTATTTATTTTTTTTAATGAATTTTTCCCCCTCCTCATGTTGCACCCCTCTGGAGTAGAGAATCCTTAGTAAGGAGGGTGTGGTGGGAAAAGCTCCCCATGGGGGGGGTGTGGTGGGGCAAATCACCCCCACGAAAACACTTTATTGCACCGGATATTCGTTCGCTGAGAAAAGTATACCAATGAAATGCTTTTTGGTGATATACATTCACGATGATAGCGAGCACTGTTTTTCAATCACTATCATCACATGGAACCAGTGGAAAGTGATCTTGGGACTAGTGATCATTGCACAGTGTGGTCCCACATAAGAACAGCTGTGGATTCCAACCACACAAGGGCGAGAGTCATGGACTGTAGAAAGGCTGAGTTTATAAAGATGAGTGAATGCCTCAGAAATTACCGGTAGGAGAGAAATGACCTTGGGGGAGAGGAGAAACAGTGAGCCAAACTAAAAGAGGGCATACTGAATGCAACAAACCTCTTCACTAAGTAAGTAGCAAAAACAAGGGGAAGAGGAGACCACTATGGTTCTCAAAGGAGGTGGAAGGAAAGGTAAGAGTTAAAAGAGTAGCATTCAGAAGGTATAAGGAGACCCAGAGAGAGAGGAAGATAAGGAAGTGTATCAGGAAAAACAGAGGGAGGCAGGGAAAGCAATAAGGAGCACAAAGGTGCAAACTGAAGAACGAACAGCTCAGGCAGTATCAAAAGCAGACAAGATATTTTTTAGGTATGTTAGTGAAAAAAGGAAGACAAGGGAGGGATTGTAAGGTTAAAGGAGAGGACTGTACAAAGGGGGACCAAGAAAAGTCAGACATATTGAACAAATACTTCTGCTCAGTGTTTGCAGTGGAAAGGGAAGGAGAGGGAACATGAAAAAGCATCAGGAGCATTAATGGGAGGAAAGTGGACACTAGCCCTTTCTCTGAGCAGAGAATCTGGAAAGTGCTCACTAACCTGAAGGTGGACAAATATATGGGGCCAGACAGGGTGCATGCAAGAGTGCTGAGGGAGCTCAGGAAGGTACTAGCTGTGCCTCTAACAGACCTGTGTAACAGATCACTGGAGACTGGAGAAGAAAAGAGGTAGTTCCACTTTACAAAACTGGGAGCAGAGAAGTGGTGCGCAATTATAGGCCTGTCAGCCTGACATTGGTGATGGATAAATTAATACAAACACTAGTAAAGGAAAGTACTGGGAGATATCTGGAATCCAATTGGTTACAAGATCCGAGGCAGCATGGATTTACAGGGGGAAGGTCATGCCAAACAAAAATTTCATAGATTTCTTTGACTGGGTGACAAGGGAGTCAGATCAGGGTGGCCTGGTGGACGTGGCATACCTGGATTTCAGCAAGGCTTTTGATCATATTTTACACAGGAGACTGGTAAACAAGCTGAGTAGCTTCAGCGCAGGCAACAAGGTGGTAACCTGGGTAAGAAACTGGTTAGAGGATAGGAGACAGAGGGTAGTGGTAAATAGAATTCAATTTGAGGTAGTAAGCGTGACCAGTGGGTTCAGTGCTGGTAACGATCCCCTTTAATGCCTTTATTAGTGGCATAGTAGAGGAGTATGAATGGAAGGGCTGCCTCTTTGCAGATGACAGCTAGATCTGTAACATAGTGGACACTTGGGGGTGGAAAGGATGGGCACAGATCTGAAAAAACTGGAGGAGTGGTAAAAGTTATGGCAGCTGGGTTTCAATGCAGAAAAGGTGCAAAATAATGCACTTGGGCCATAGAATTCTGGGAGTGGAGTATAAAATGGGTGAAGTGATACTGACAATGATCAAGCAGGAAAGAGAGCTGGGGATTATCATATTGGATAACCTAAAGGTAGCCAGACAGGGTGATAAGGCAGTCATAAGGGCTAGTGGGAAGCTGGGGTGCATAGAAAGGGGTATCACCAGCAGAAAGAGGGAGGCGGTTTTGCCACTATATAGATCATTAGTAAAGCCACACCTTGATTACTGTGTCCGGTTCTGGAAACTGCATCTCAGGATGGATACTAAGATGGGTAGGTAACTGGCTAACGGCAAGGCAACAGAGGGTTTTGGTTAATGAGGTCAATTCAAAAGAGAGGGAGGTCATGAGTGGGGTTCCACAGGATCTGTCCTTGGCCCAGTCCTCTTCAATGTGTACATCAGCAACATTGGAGAAGGAATTTGGGTCAGGCTGTGTATCTTCACAGAAGACACTAAGTTCTGTAGGAGTGTACATAGTGACGCTAGAATTAGAGAAATGCAAAGTGGCCTGCAAAGATTTGAGAGGTGGTCAAATGTTTGGCAGTTGAAATTTAACCACATCAGAAAGTTAGCAAACTCTAGCCCTACTCATTTACCAAATTTAGTATGTGTCATCAATTCCTGCATTTTTTAGGGGTCTAATACTAGTTTTTGACTTATATCTAAACAATCATTAGTATCCAATATACCCCCCCCAAGCTGCTCAAAAGAGCCAGCAATTTTTTAAACATAGAATCATAGACTGTAACGGCAGATATAGAAACACAGAAACATAGATTTTGACAGCAGATAAGGACCGCTTGGCCCACCCAGTCTGCCCATTTCCCTACCTATTGGATAAGCTGCAGATCCTAGTTAACCAGCAGCCTACTTCTTCCTACCCCCACCCCCTAGAATTGCCTTATGACTGTCCCATGCATGCTTGAATTCCACCACTGTTTTTGACTCCACAACCTACTCTGGAAGGCCATTCCATGCATCCACAACCCTCTCTGTGAAAAAATACTTCCTTAAATTACCTCTGAGCCGCCCCCCTTCTATCTTCACATTGTGCCCCCTTGTTCTTGCACACCTCTTTTTTTGAAAGATGCTACCCTCTTGGACTTTGTTGATTCCCTTGAGATACTTGAAAGTTTCTATCATGTCCCCCCTCTCTCTTCTTTCCTCGAGACTATACATATTCAGCTCCTTAAGTCTCTAGTCTTAAGATAATGGCTGCTTGACCCACCCAGTCTGCCTAATTTTATTTTTTTCTACTTTCATTTTTGCTCTAGACCCACTTGATCTATGATGCTGTCTCTTCCTTCCCCCCTTACCGCTACGATTCCCTTGTGCCTATCCCAGGCATTTGTGAATTCCACCACTACTTTTACACTCACTACCTCAGCTGGTAGGCTGTTCCAGGAATCCACCAGTCTTTCCATGAAGAAATATTTCCTCTCATTTCATCCAGTCCTACCCCCCTCCAGCTTCATAGTATGTCCCCTTGTTCTACTGCACCTTTGTTCTGAAAAATACTCCCTTCCTGTACCTTATTAACCCCAATGAGCTATTTATAGGCCTATTTCATATCGCTCCTCTCCCTCCTCTCCTGCAGGGTATAAATATTGAGCTCCTTTAGCCTTTGCTCATAGGGCTTTGATGCAGACCCTCCACCATTTTGGTAGAACTCCTCTGGACTGCCTCCACTCTATGCACCCAGGTCCTCAGTCTTCTTCAGCAATCATCTGTAAGACACGGAGTCGAAAGCCTTGATGAAGTCTAAGTTGCATAAATCCACAGAGTGGCCCCTGTCTAATGCTCTCGTCAGTCAGTCAGTCAAAGAAAACTATCAGGTTAGTATGACAAGACCTCCCTGCCATGAACCTATGCTGTTTACTATCCTGGAGACCACTGCACTCCAGGTAGTCCATGAAACCCTCTTTGACGAGGGATTCCATTATGTTCCCTACTACAGAGGTAAGACTGACAGGTCTATGGTTCCTTGCTTGTTCCTTGTTCCTCTACCTTATGGCGGGGAACTAAATCTGCCACTCTTGAGTCCTTCAGAACTACCCCAATGTGTAATGAGCTATTGAATAGTTCTGCAAGGGGATCAGCAAATTTCACTGCCAAGTCCCTATGTACCCTCAGATGCGCCCCATCTGGTCCTGGGGCCTTATCTATCTTTAGGGCTGCAAGCCCTTTCTAAGCCTTTTGCATGTAAATACTGGCTACCTCCTCTCCTGGCCCCCCTTTCTGGCTGCTTTGATGCCACTCTCTGGCAAGGGCCTGCTGTCTTCCATTGTGAAGACAGAACAAAAGTAATTATTAAGTAAGTTTGTCTTTTACACGAAATCTTCTATCACCCTACCCCCTCAGATAGCCTAACAACTCCCCTACCTTAATTTTTTCTCTAATATGCCAACAGAATTGTTATTCTCCACTCTTGACCCCCTTCCGCTGCAATACGTAGCTCTATATCTGCTTTTGCCTCTCCAACCACCCTCTTTGCCTCTCTATTTCTCAATATGTATTCTCCCCATTCTTCCTCCCCTACTTTTCTTTGTACCTGGTGAAGTCCTTTTTTTGGCCCTCACTGCTTCCTTGACCATTACCAAGCACCATAATGGTCTTTTGTACTTATTACATTTCGTTATGGTTCTCATGCATAACTTAGATACCTTGAAAATGCCCACCCCCATTGCTCTCATTTCTCTTCCACACCACTTTTGATGTCTATCCCAATTAACTTGTCCCAGATCAACTCCTCCAACCTGTTGAAATCCATCCTTCTGAAATTAAGGACCTCAGCTCTAGACTGGAGCTTTCTGGTCTATATGAACAATTCAAACCAAATGGAGTTGTGGTAGTTGTTCACTAGTGGCTCCACTACTTTCACAGCTCCTACCACCTCTGAGTTGGTGACTACCACATTGACAATGGCAACATGCCTGTAGGTTCCTTAACTAGCTGCACTAGTAGACAGTCCTAGAATGTATCCAGCAAGGCTTGACTTCTGGTGCTTCTGTCTCCTGGAACATCCTTATCTATATCTGGTAGGTTCAGATCACCCACTACCACTACTCTGTTTGCAAACCCCCTTTCTAGTTCTTCCCTGAGCTCCCTGTCCCTCTCTTCCCCTTGCCGTGGTGGTCTATTAATCACCCCCACTGCAATTTCTTATCTGAGGAGTGAACTGCACCCACAGTGACTCTGTATCTGCATTACTACCCCATATGTACCCATCTTCTTACTGCCATCCCTGACATAAAGGGCTACACCTCCCCCTCCACCTTTTTCTCAATCCCTCCTGAACACTATGTACGGAAAAGAACAAACAGGCTGCACTGCCTGTACTACATGAAAAAATAACAGCACTTGAGAACAATTGCCAAATAAAGCAGAAGCAAACTTTTATTTTGAGTAGACCATGGTGAGTCTCAAACCCTCTGCGTTTCATGTCTGTATGTGATGCTTCATCAGGACAAGGAGCAAGTGAGCAACACATAATGCATTTAAAGTGCACAATTAAAGAACCAGTGCCACAAAGATGCATTCCTATAGCATTTCGTGACTAAATACAAATATACTGTATGATAAATTCATAATAACTGATTTATAGAGAGCTGCGTATAGTTAATATCATTCAAATTAGTCACCATTAAATTCAAAACATGAATGTACAGGAACACATTGGGAAAAAGGTGACATGCTCAAAAGCTAGCAATAGGACACCGATAGTAGAAAAGAGATGAAATTTAAGCTAAAAAAATAGTACAAATTCTGTAGTTCAATAAAGTTACAGTGCCTAGTAAGTACTTAATATTAAACCCCATATTCATAGAAATGTATATATAGTCTTAATGTAGACAACACGGGGAAAAAGAATCACTGTATTCATTATTGGTAAATCCAGTAATAAGGCAGGCAAATATCTAAAGTGCAACATGCAATCCACTGATGTTATTTAGAAGTAAACATAGCTAAATCATTATTGACATACATTACATGCTCTTAATGCCTGTATGAATCAAAAACAAATGTTAAATTTACATTCAAAAACAGACATTTGAGAGCTATTTAAGAGACAAGGAGTGAAAGGGAAGGCCTCTATGATTCAAGGTTATTGGTCAGTACTGTACTGCATTGGAATAAATTATATTGGGATAAATTACAAATAAGGAACACTATCTATGTAGCTGCTATTAAGGTCCATGTCTATATGACCTTTAAGATTAAAGATCTATCTAGTTTCATGTTGCGGTAAAATTCTAAATCTGTTTCCCCCACTTGGGTGGTCCTGCACATGTTCTAGACCTGTGAAAGAAAAGTCATCCACTCTGCTATCATGATATGAGGCAAAGTGTAGCCCAAGTGGGCTGTCCGAGTCAGTAATTATTATCTCACGAATGTGCTCCTGCACACACTCTTTGAGGGGTAGTGTTGTACATTTATTTATTTATTTTATTTATTTAGGGATTTGGATCATACCTTTGAGCTCAGAGCTCTTTTACAAAGGTTCCACGTCAAACAGTGACAATGACAGCAATAACAAACAGTTTATATACAATACTTGAATAGTAGGTAGCTAGTATACAATAAGGTTACAATGTCATTCATAGTACCAATGGTGATAGTACAGCATCAAGAGCATTCAACTAGGGTAAAGAGCAGTATTTATATGTAGCGAAGGAGATAAAAAGGTGTGACACCTAGTGTAAGAGTCCAAGGAGGAGTCAAGGTGAGGGGGAGGGGAGACGGGGGGAGAGTGGGCGGCCAAAAGAAGTGGCATTGTCTAGAAGGTTGGGAGGTAGTGGTAGTAGGTTGGTTTTAAGGTTGATCCAGTGGGAGAAAAGGCATGGGGGGAGAAGAAGACAGAGTGATAGGGCAAGAGGGAAGAGTGGGGGTTAAAGGAAGGGGAAGGAGAGTGGGGATGAGTGGACATTATGGGTGTTAGAGTCCTAGTGGCAGTCACAAACCGTTCTAGTAAGAAGGTGTTGCCTTAGGCCATTTTTGAATTGTGAGATGCATTGGGAGTTTAGAATGTGCACTGGGATTTCATTGAGCCTTTGGGGGGGGCCCTATAGCTGAAAGCACGCTGTCCCTGCACAGTTCGATAGAAAGGTGTTGATAGGGCCCCTCTCATCCTGCCTCTGGTGGTATAGCTGGTAGCACTTGGTGTTAAGATGCTAGAAATGCATGGGGCGGTTTTACCCATTAGTGCCTTTTTTCCAAGGAGACATGTTTGGAATATAATCCTGTTCTTTAGTGGCAGCCAGTTGGTCTCCTCGTATAAGAAGCAGGTGTGGGTATTTTGATCTGCAGCCATTGTGAGCCTACATGTCTTGTTGAGGGCAATGTGAATCCTTTTTAGTGCAGTGTCTGTTCCTGCACCATAGACCACCAATCCATATTCGATGGTAGAAAGGATGGAGCTGGAGACTGACAGATGGAGGGCCTCTGGAGTGAGATACTTTTTATGCCTATATAGTACACCCAGCTTGGTGTTCACTGCCTTTACCACTATGTCGGTGTGTTGGGTGAAGGTGAGGCAGTCATCAACGGTGACCCCCAGGTACTTGAAGGTCTGAACTTGTTCCAGCAGCTCACTGACTTTATTGGAGATGGTGAGGGGAAGGAGCTTCTTTTTGCACTGTGGGCTGGCTGTGAGCATCACCTTGTTTTTTTTTTAGTTTAATAGAGGTTTATGACTACAGACAGTCTTCCAGCTTGTAGAAGGATGCCTGCAGCTCGGAGTGGAGGACGACTATTGATGAACTGCTGGTGAGAAGTACAGCATCATCTCCGTAAAGTATCAGTTTAGTGTCACAGGCTTCAGGAAGATTATTTAGGAAGAGGCTGAATAGTAAGGGCCCCAGTACTGACCCCTGTGGGACCCCTAAAGATACGTCATTGGAGCTAGATACTGTGTGCCCAATTTTTACACGTTGGCTTCTGTGTGTTAGGTAGTCCTTGAACCAGCAGACAGCATTGGTTGCAATCCCCAGGTTCTGTAGTTGAGTCAGGAGGAGAGAGTGATTGACAGTGTCAAAGGCTTTGGTGAGGTCTATGAAGACTGACCCCACCAGCTTTCCTTTGTCTAGTGCCTTGTGCGAGTAGTCAGTGTAGTTCAGCAAGGCTGTGGAGGTACTATTACTCTGCCTGAAGCCATGTTGGTTGGGACATAACAGGTTGTATTTGTTGAGGTAATCTGTGAGTTGGGCGGCCACAATCTTTTCCAGGGCTTTAGATAAGGGAGAGAGGATGGATATTGGACTGTAATTGGCGATGCATGTCATATCACCGTTCTTGTGCTCTGACATCACGAGAGCCTGTTTCCAGATCCCAAGGAACTGGGCAAGAGCCAGTGATACCCCACATATATTTTTGGACAGGTACAAAAAAGTATGTAGATCACGTAAGGAGTAGCGCAATTAATGAACTTCCTAATGTCAAATTTTTGATGTGTAATAGGATGTTCAAAAACTTTGGTCTGTACACAATACTTACAAATAATACACATGCCACATATATAGCAGCCTACAGGACAAGGAGGCATCCATGTAGGTCATAAATCTATTTTCTCCTTTACAAGCTTCATGCTCCTTTTGCTTTGCATTAAAGCATACAAAGTACTTGTATTTGTTGAACTTGTTGAACTTGTGACTGTATGGCGACTGTATTGCTGAATTGTCAGAATCAACGTCCACGAACACAACAATCACATTTTAATAACTTTGAAGTGTTTTGTTCCTGTGCTGTTGTGCTTTTCCATTCCCTTCCCCCATTCTTCTCTGACTGTTATTGACTGTCCCTAATTTTAAACTTGATTTTGGGGGATTTTCATTTCCAACTCATTGCTACATACTCTGGATGGAGTAGCCTGAATAGTAGCATCAAACCCTCTGTTATTTGCAGCCGATACTGATGCTTTGTTCCAGTGGGCGTTCTATAACAATAACTATATGGGCACACGAAAGTGTACAAAAACAACTTTTTTTGCCAGAAGTGGCATTTACCTTACAAGCAGCTGTATTGTAGACAATCTAAGTAGAGAGTTGCTGCATGCTTATATTGAATTGTCTGACTTAGAACTGACTACTTGCTCTTCTAAGGAGCATGAAGCTTGAAGTGTGAAGTATTGAATTTAGCTTTGGAACACAATTGCAGAACTTTCACAAAAAATGTTACTATCGTAGCTCTTTATGTCCCATTATTGCAGTCATGTATCTTTCAGTGCTTGATTTAAGAACAACCTTTTACTAAAGTTAAAAACTATTGGGGAGTGCTGTTTCTGTTTAAGCAAGAACTTACTACATAAACAAGATGTCAGATTCTAAGGAAGAAATTCCTGAAACAGCTTCTGACACTGAATGCCAAGCTACACGTTCGTGTTTTGAGAACCCAGGTGAGTCAGCAAGACACCATTCTGAATTACCTAACAGTATCTTCACAAATACAGCTGAGGTAAGTGCAAATTACAAACTGAAGGAACTTTATAACAGATTTGAGAAACTCAAGTTTAAAGAAATTAATGTGTTTTATAACAAGCAATTCCTAAGTTAATATCAAGTAAAACATTGGGTGCCATGTGGGCTATGTATTGACAAGGAGCTGACTGAGGCTTTCTCAATGAGACCTATCACAGTAGATGGGAAAGGGCCTTGACTACATGCTCAGATGAATTGGTGAACATTGTGGTGAGCAAAACAAGGAAATATATGCTGGTATGACTCAGGATCTCAATAAATAATAATAATAAACTTTATTTATAATGTGCCTTTCAAAGTCAAGGTGCAGTACATGGTTAAAATAATATTATAATAAAACATCATAATAAAATAACCACAACAATTACAGTCAATCTACTTCAACACCATCCCCATATGCCTTATTCCATAGATAAGTCTTCAGTGCTTGTTTAAAACCCCCCACAGTCATGCACTCCCTGATCCAACATGGTAGAGAATTCCAGAGGGTCGGTGCCACAAACATAAAAGCCTGGGCCCCAGAAGATTTTGAAACCACTCTGGAATCTTTCAGCAACCCTCGCTGGCCGAAAGTGGAGTGGTTGCTCCGGGAGGTAAGGACCAGAAACTCTTTCAGGTAGTCAGGGCCCAGTCCGTGTAGGGCTTTATAAGTCAATAAACCGACTTTAAAGGTGATCCACCACTGAACCGGCAGCCAGTGCAGTTCCCGCAGCACCAGTGTAATGCGGGAAGAACGAGGAATCCCCATCAGCAACCGGGCTGCAGAGTTCTGCACCAGCTGTAAGCAGTGCATATCAACCCCTGGAAGCCCAAAGTAAAGGGAGTTGCAGTAATCCAAACACAAGGTCACAAAGGCATATCAATGTAGGCAGGTCCCCGGACGGAACAAGGTGCTTGATCCTAGTGATGTTCCACAGATGGTAAAAGGATAACTTGGTGACAGCCAACAACTGTGAATGTAATGTCAGCCGGTCGTCAAGAATCACGCCTAGGTCGTGCACCTGTTCAGAGATAGGGAGCTCAACATCCCCAAGGAATAAACCTATGGGATGATTTGCTCCCCACCCCCCTATCCGGTGACCAGGATCCATAACCATCACCTCCATCTTCCCAGAATTCAACTTCAGCCAGCTGGACCTCATCCAACCTTGGATCTCGCCAAGGCAGTTATTAAACACTGAGAGTGCTTCATCCTGGTCTGCTGCAAAAGACAGGAAGAGCTGGGTATCATCGGCATAACTATGAAACTCCAGCCCATACCATCTTACAATGTCTCTGAGGGGAAGCATGTACACTGCAAACAACATGGGAGACAGCACTGAGCCCTGAGGTACCCCACAGGACAGAGAGATAGGGTCAGAGGAAAACACCCCCGACACCACCCTCTGAGTTCAACCAGTGATGAAAGAAGTAAACCATCTGTGAACCAAACCTGAAAGCCCACAGATGCATCTCAGGTGCTCAAGCAGCACCCCATAGTCCACGGTGTCAAATGCTTATGACAGATCAAGCAGAACCAAAATGGACCATTTTTTCTGGTCTCTCGCCATCAGGAGATCATTGAGCACCCGAACCAGTGCAGTCTCAGTGCTGTGCCTCTTTCAAAAACCAGATTGAAGATGGTCGTAGATGCTATGGATGGTCAAATGGTTGTCCAACTGAGCAGCCACTACTTTCTCAATTACCTTCCCCACAAAGGGAAGGTTAGAGATTGGCCTATAGTTAGCAAGAGAGTCTGGGTCAAGAGAAGCCTTCTTCAACACTGGTGTCACCACTGCCTCCTTCAGGGAGCAGGGGTACTCACCAGAATCAAGTGAGCACCAGACTATCTGCACCAGAACCAGGATGATAACATCCCCACAGCCCATTATCAGGGCTGAAGGACCCGGGTCTAAACTACAGCATGTAGTGCACATACCCTGGACAATCCTTATAACATCCATGATTTCCAGCCTTTCGAAGGAACTCCAGGAAAAAAGAGGGGTAGTGACCAGGGGCTGGTCCATGGCAACTCCCATAGAGAGCGCTGCATAGGTCTCCACCCTGATGTTGTCCACCTTATCCACAAAGAACGGAACAAGCTCATCACACTGCATGTGAAAAGGCTCTACGAACCTGTAGACAGGCTAGGTTGCACAGCCTGTCCACGATTCGAAAGAGCTGGACCGGTCGGTTCTGAGTGGCAGAAATTTCCCCGGACAGGAATACTGCCTTCTTACAGGAAATTGAATGACTGATAGAGTCGATAATGTTCTAGCAGTCTAAAATGGTCAGCTTCTAAGCCAGATTTCTGCCAGCACCTCTCTAACCTGCGTTCTAGTTGCAGCATCTCCCTCAAGTCCCCATCAAACCATGGCAACCAAGGGCGAAGGGAGAGAGGACGCACACAGACTGGAGGAATAGAATCCAGAGTGGAGGTAATGGCCTTATTATAAGCCAGGAGCATAACCTCTGGATCCAAGCCCACAACTGGAAATTCTGATAGATCAAGCACTGCAGCAAGACCATTGGGAGTCACATCCTGTAAAGGGCGATACTTGACCATCTCCACAGGGGCTGGCCTATGAAAAGGGGTGCAAAAATTGAATCTCATGGAGTAATGGTCAGACCATCCAATGGGTTCCACCCCCATGTCGGAGGCCTCCATCCCCAGGAGGAAGACCAGGTCAAGGGAATGGCCATGTTTATGAGTGGCAGAGGTAAACACCTGTGTGAGGCCCAATGAATTCATCAATTGGAGGAAGTGCTGTCCAAATTGGGAGAGTTCATCATCGATCCAGGCATTAAAGTCACCCAGTACCATCAGCCTGGACGACTCAAACACCAGGTCAACCACGAAGTCCACCACTTCCTTACGGAATAGCTTCTCGTCTCTGGGTGGACGATAGATGACAGCCAGCCTATAGCCCCAACCTGCTACAACGGCACATTCGAATGATCTGGTCTCCTCAACTGGGACACTAGTGAGATCCAATTCAGTCTTGAAATAGACTGCAACCCCCCCTTCCCTGTGATCCAATCTCGGTCGGTAGACATCAAGGCCTGGTTGAACTGCCGCCTCGAGTATGGGGCCAGCATTACCATCCAGCCAGGTTTTGGTGATGCAAGCCACCAAGTCTGCAACAACAGCAGTCTTGTTCACAATGGATCTGGCATTGCATAACACCACTGGAGTTGGACAGAACTCCAGGGATGCCCCGGCCACCTGCCCGCCATTTATGGTGGTGCCCTTGGGTATGGAGACCAAACAAGGAGGCCCACATTCTAGACTTCATTTTGCCCCAGGGCATCTTCTGGGCTTAACCACCCTGATGTGAACACCCTTCTCATCCACCCTCTGCTGTTCACACCCCCCACCCCACCCCATCCTCCTGAGGGCAATTCCCAAAGCCCGACAGCATTGATAGATAGAAAAAAGCAATGGTGGGGGAAAAAAGGGGCAGAAGGCATGAATAGCGCATGACCTGGGGGGTGGGACAGTGATACGTATCCCAATCCTCCAACATGGCACAAGAAGAGTCAATGCACTTCTACTCTAGCTTGTAGTGACTAATATAAAACCAAATCCAAATCCAAATAATTAAAATAACTAAAACTAAAAAAGTAAACAGAAACAAAAAAAAATAAATGAACTCAAATCAAATTAACTCAAATTAGGTCACCATTTTAACTTGCTTTCAGGAAAGAAAAAGAAACAAAACTATATCCACATAATAAAAATAGGTATCCCTCCTCACACAAGGTATTCCCATTTCTAAAACAAAAAAATAAAATAAAAATCACAAATTAAAATAAAAGATATCAAACAAATAAGTAACAATACAAAAAACATCCAACATAAAATCATCAAAGCAATATAAATTAGCTAGGCACACAGGTCCTCACACTACCTGAATGCCCAGCCCAACGTGCACTCTCACCGTATGGGAAATATAAATAAAATAAGATTTCCAACATAAACTAAGTAAACAGTACAACTTTGTGGGCAGTCAGGAACTCTCACTCTCCAGATGCCCTCAAAATCAGGCACTCTCACTGCTCAGAGTACGATACAACAAATTTTGTCCCAGAAAATAGGTTCCAATGGAGAAAGCAACCCCAAGTTCTTCTTAAAAGATGTAAGGCCACGGTAGCAGTCTGAATCTAAATGCTGGTTACTTTAAGGACCCTTTGGAGCAGCCCAACCACCAGAAGAATTAGCTCCACCACCTCAACCCCTTATCTATGCCCGCCCTCCGGCTAGCTAGCAAGGGGCCTGGGAGAAACCTGGGTCCCAGCCGCTGACTCCCCAGCTCGCCTGAGCCCAGCCTCCCGGGTAGACATTTTCTCCTGTGGCTGGCCACCCACTCTTCAGTCCCAATCCAAAACAGCCCACACAGTCACAACAGATTTCCCAGCAAGCAAAAGAAGATTAATAAACAATGTAAGTCATATAAATTCATACAAATTCTGGGATCACTAGGAACTCGATCTTCACGATCTTCCTAGCGCTACAATCCCCAGGATACATATGCTACCAGCTCCCAAAAACTACTGGCAAAACTCGACCAGCATTTGAGCAATAAACTCCTCGGGACCAAATGTAGCAAGACCGCCCCAGGAACTGTCGTAAAAACGGCAGCTCAAACAGTCTCCAGACCGATACCAACATTTGTCCAACAGTTCTCACCCACGAACTAGCTGTCCATGGATCCCAGGAACCAAAAACCTCAGCTGCAAGCTGGCAGTCTATAGTTCCACACACATCAAAGTTGGGAGTAGTAGGAAATATTCCCAGGGGCAGCCACCAGAAAAAGCCCGATGAGTATTCCCCCAATACACCAACCAAGGTTCCACAACTCCTCAGGCCACAGTCTGGGGGAAAGCTGGAGCCAGCAGGGTAGTACTGAATTCACTGCTCCACACCCGACAACCGGACAAAAACAAACAACCATACCTTAATGTGCTAAAATTAAAAACACAGCGGGTCAACAGAT
Source organism: Neoceratodus forsteri (assembly GCA_016271365.2). NCBI lineage: Eukaryota > Metazoa > Chordata > Ceratodontiformes > Ceratodontidae > Neoceratodus > Neoceratodus forsteri. The sequence goes on along the minus strand of CM057454.1, from coordinate 952,182,232 downwards.
CCGAATATGTATACATATGGATAAATAAAAAACAGAATAAAAACATAGCGCATAAAACAAGCTAAATAAAATGAAATTTAAACAAAAACTAGGCTACTGCCAGAGACCAGCCAAGCATGGCCACTATCTTGGACTTGGTATAGCACTTCCAAGAGTACAAGAGGAGCTCCTAAAACACAAAACAAATCTATTTTTTAAGAATTACAAAATTAACTTGCAGAAAAAATTGCAAAAACATGAGAATAGATAGTGGCCTGAAAAAAGAAAAAAATGCTGAGGACTCCAATGGTTATGAATTAAATCAAGTTTTTGTGCCACAGTGACCTCAATTGCCTAAACAAAGAGGCAGGCCTAGATCGTGTTCACATCCTGGGAAGCAAAGAAATAAGTCTGGCAATAGGTCTTTCTCCAGAAGTAAAACCAGGAGCACTACTAAGTCAAATAAAAGTGGTGGCCAACAAAACAGACAAGTGTCTTTTTCAGACAGCACTCCAACTGCATCTCAACCACCTCCAACCCAACAACACAGAAAAAATCAAAACAAGGAGGGGGCTACGTGTGGGGACAAAACACAGGAAGAAGCACAAACAGGAAACTAGTAGACAACTTGAGGAGCTGAAGTGCAAAGTCCTAAATCTATCAGACTTTCAACTTACTGATTTGCAATAAAAATTGCTTAATAAAGGTGCGTGTTTTGTACCTGATCCGCCTATCGTTTATTTTGGAATCTGTATTGATATAAAAAAAATTCTTCAGGAAACTTTACTTGAGAAACTTTTATTGTAAACAACAAAAAATGTGTTTTGATAATTCATCCATCACTTCTCCATCAGATGAAGATGTTCAAGTACTTATAAACTTGTCGACAGAAATTATTGACACCTTAGATTCCTCTGATATTTCAATATATGATATCAATGTTACACCAGAAGCCTCTGCACGGCCAGTTAAAAGAACAATCTCATTTAGAGGGCCATCTACATTCAATCCTCCACCTTTTAATAGTCCAGCATTGCAAACTTTTGAAAATTTGGTTCAGCAAGACCTAGATGATTTGTTCAATACAAGATGGACCTATCACAACTATAATGTAACTGTGGCAGAACGTTCTGCTTTACAAGATCTGAAGAACATCAAATCCATTATTATTCAGGAAGTGGATAAAGGTGGAAAAGTGGTTGTTATGAATGCATCCCAGTATGAGGTGGAAATATGAAGACAGTTGGATGATACTGAAAGTTATATGAGACTCCAATCAGACCCTACAAAGAGTTTCAAATAAAAAAAGTATTCATTTTTACAATTGTCCCTGTCTGTAGTTAGCATTACTAAAAAAGAAATGGAGTTTATGCAGGTTGATTTTCCTATTGTACCTACCATTTATATACTACCTAAGATTCACAAGGATCAGTTGAACCCCCCCCCGGCAGACCGATAGTATCAGGTTGTGGCAGTCTCACTGAAAATGTGTCCAAATTTATTGATCGTTTCTTAAAGCTGATTGTTTATCAGCAACAGTCATACATTCATAACAGTACAGATGTACTTGAACTTGAAGGGTTTGTCTGGCCCAGTGATCTTAGGTGGGTTACGAAAGACATAGAAAGCCTTTATGCTAGCATTAGGCATGACTTGGGGTTATATGCCTTGGAGTTTCATTTGCACCACTCATTGGCAGTGTCTGTGGCTCAGCAGGTAGCACATTCACCTCTGAGACTGGGAAATTAGAAGGCTGTGAGTTCAGTTCCCACATCTGGCACATGGATTAATATCCCAATACTGACACTGAAGTGCAGCATGAGGTGGGTGCTGCACTCCTGAGGTGCCATCTTTAGGATGAGATGTTAAACTGAGGTCCCATCTGCCTGTTCAGGTGGATGTTAAAAATCCCATGGCATTTCTCGAAAAAAGTAGGGGAATTTTTTATTGACAAAACATAACAGCAAGAAATCAACAAACAGTACTACAGCAAACAAAACAAAAATTAACAAAACAGATAATAACAGAGACATGTATTACATCATACATGTGGACAAAAAAAGAAACAAAACTGAAAAAGAACAATGTGAATGTGCAATATAATAGATAAAAGCACTTCAGCGAGGAAAAAAAAAGAAAAATCAAGTCTCACAGTATACTAAAAGAATAAAACAACAGTAGCAAATAAAAGAACCTTTGTTACAAAAAAAACTTGGAACAGAATAATAAAATACAGTGCGTGCAAAAACCACAAAACCATCCTAGCAAGACTAAATCTAAAGAAGTACAGATCATACAATCAGAACAAGACAGCTGAATATTACAAGGTGTTAAGTAATTGGGGCATCAGTATTAGTCACCCAGGGCAAACCCTTCCAAGATTCTAACAATAGCCTTTTACTAAATTTCTGTGTCTCTGTGGAATAACAATTCCTCAAATCTAGTATCACTTTAGTATAGATTTCCATAAAATTACTCTTCTTTTTGCTGTAGTGTATAACCACATCTAGACAACCAAATATTCCATTTGAGTATAACCATAATCAGTTGCAGTGTATAGAAATTCCATGAATGCCATTCATCAGAAAATACTCCATACATCAAATTATCAAGCATTATGGATCCCTAGATACACAAACCCCATTTGTTTGCTAAAAAAATCCCCAAAACCCTCAATTAAAGAACAGGTGAAGAATAAATGTACCGTTGTTTCCTCCTGTTGAATACAATCAGGTCTACTGCAGAAACGCTCAAGTTGTTTATGTTTCTGATTTGCTTTGACATTTATCTTGTCATGACATGCAAGCCAATGAAAATCCCATGTATTGATAGGTATCCTATTATTGTTGAGAAACTTCAGCAGACAAGCTGAGTAGGCCAATGGGCAGTTCCGAAAAACTATGTCCTCGTGACAAATAACATCTAAAAGATAAAAATATAACTCTTTCCTAGGCAACAACCGAATCTGATTCTCCATCAATTTCCATTGTTTGAGTCTCAGAAAAGTACATCTGAGATTTTCTGGACTATCTGGAGACCTCTCTAAAACAGTAAGCTTGTTGGAGTGCCACAAGTCTAACCAATACCCACACTTACATCTAACAAACATTTCCTAGCCCACCCCATAAGTAGCAAATAAAGGTCTAATATTAGTATAAAGAAAGAAACTATTAAAAAATAAAACAGGATTAACCATACTCAAATCTCCCCTCTTCAGAGGGAGATATAAAACATTCCTTTTGATAGGGTTAGTAAACAAAAAAACAGGAACCAAAAAGGTTTTAATAAGATAAATTATTTTCTTTTTACTAAGCTTCCATTTATTCCAGGACATCACCTTTTGCTTACCCAAATCCAATTTTCTGCTCCAGTTTAAATCATCCATATCCAGAGGCCCAAATAAAATTCCCCAAATAGAGATAGGAACTGTAGAAATAGAAATGTTTGCTACAGTGCTCACATATCCCAATGTAAAATTCAAACATAGCCCCACACATTTGTACAAATTCAAAGAGGCTCCTGAAAGCTTACCAAATTTGCACAAAGATCTATAGTCTGAGTTAATGAGTTTGCATTCTGAACTATAAGATTCATATCATCCTCATAAGATATTGCTTTATACGGAAAGGTAGAATCCGGGAGCTGAACTGGAAGAAGTAAATTTGAAGCATTCAGAATCCACAACAACGGGTCCAGAAAAAATACATAGAGAATGGGGCTAAGCGGGCATCCCTGTCTCACACCCCTCTGTAACTGTACCATACAGTCTTTCCAGCCTTGCATGATCATGGCAGTTCTATAAATACATCTTAGCCAATCAACCACCAAAGGCAGAATTCGATAGTGTAACAATACTTCCCAAAGAAACTCATGACTCACCTTATCAAAAGTCTTCTCTTGGTCAAATGAAACCAGAAAGCCATCCCTCCCCGTTTCCACAACTCATCTGTTTCCTTAGAAGTAAAAGATGATCTTGAATACATCTACCTGGGATAGCATAAGATTGGGCATGGGAAATTACAACTGATGCTGTAAGAGTCAGTCTGTTAGCCAAGAGTTTAAAGTCAGAATTCAACAAACAAAGAGGTCTCCAATTATCGAGCACTGTAGCGTCCCATTTTTGAAAAAGAAAAGTCAAGATCCCCATATTCATAGAAAGTGGAACAGTCTGAGTGGTCAAAATATGATTAAATACTAAAGTTACTTCTGTGAGAACCTCTGGCTACAGAAGTTGTAAAACTTCATTCGGTAAACCATCCGGCCTTAGTGATTTACCCAATTTGAAAGTTTTCAATGTTTCTGTGACTTCAGACATCTGAATTGATCTAGAGATATTTTCAATTAAGGTAGGATCCAAGTCCAGAATAACCAAATCAGTCAGATAGTCAGAAATATTCTCTGTCTGCATAGCTAAAGGTGCATACATAGTTCTAGTATAGTCTCCCACAATTCTCAAAAGGGCCATCTTATCAGTATATAAATTACCATCCAGTCCCTTAAGGGATGTTGTTTCCTTAGCCTTTTTAGCTCTGGCATAGATCTCATAGGGACATACCACATCTGACTTTCCCTGTGTACCAAATTTGTGCTGAAATTCTAAAGTTTGAGCTTTATGAGCATGTTATTGTCTCATAACATGTGTCACTTGAGCTATCTGATCAGAGAAAGAATGTCCCATATCAGCAGACAAATAGAGCAGCCGTTGGAGCTGCATCCTTTTTTGCAGATATGTAAAATATGATCTGTGTGAATGAATCCTGCTAAATTGCTTACACAGCTTCTGGAGATCCAATTTAGTATCATCCTACCATAAATTGGGATCATCAGAAAAATCAAAGATTGACTTCCTAGAAATAATAAAATCCTGGAAAATGCACAAAAAATACATACCAGACAAAAAAGAAATATTCATTTTCCAAACCCCAGGTCCCCTCTTGACAATTAAAGGGTTCCCTATTTTAATTCCCAAAATTCTATGGTCTGTAAATTCAGTAGGAAAATTCTCCACCCCTAAAACAGGCAGATGATGTGACAAAAAAACATAGTCAATTACAGATGTTAGGGAACCTTTTTGAAAAGTAGGAAAATGCCGCTTAATGCAAGCGTAAAAAGAATCCTTCAGGTTTGCCTGTAAAATTAAATGATTCAAAAAATGAGAATCACAATAAGTTTTAGGGGACTTTGCTACCAGAGGACAATTGAAATCTCCAGCAAAAATCAGATGGTGTGATGTGAATAAAAATGGCTGAATCATTTTCAGTAAATCACATTTACCTGCTTTGGTTTGAGGCTCATATAAAGTAAGCAATCTAAAGGTCTCACCCTGTATCACAATGTCCAAAGCAAGTGTCCTACCAGGCATTAAATCATAGACTTTCAACAGCTTGAATTCAGGCAGCTAAAACAAAATCCCTACTCCCAAACAGGCTTCCTGCCCAAAGGACCAATAGGAAGGCCCTACATAACACTCTCTAGAGGCCAATTGTAGCTCCTTCAAAGTGTGAAATATAACATCCTGTAAAAAATAAATACCAAAGAACAGAGTTTTCAGAAAGGAAAAAAATATCTTATGCTTGCTAACCCTCTTAATGCTATTAACATTAAGGGTAAACCAGGTAAAGGGAACAAGCATCAGTCAAACCAATCATTTATATTTCCTCGTCTAGTATTTCTGTCTTTTCAATTTCACTTTCCTCTTCTGAGGACCCTTCATAGACAGCTGTTGCTCAGAATCAGAAACAGCCTCTGGCAAGGAAGAGGCTGCTGAAGAATCATCAGACTCTTCACCAATGTGATCAGATTGTAGGACATCAAATTTATTTCCAGTGGGTACAGGCATAGAAGTCCTGTGTTGTCTCAGAGCAGAAGCCCTTGTATGGTGTTTAGAATTATGAATCTAGCCCTCTGGCTTATCCAAAGGCTGAGGAGGTGGGGGCATAAGATTCTCAGGAACCTCCATTGCTGAAGTAGAGGCAGCGTCTAAATCCCTGTCCCCCACCACAGCCCCATCATGTACGACATCCATCTGCTGAGGCAGAATCCCTTCATCCAGCTGAGCAACCGTCCCTACTCCAACCTTCATATCAGTTACATCTGAAGCAAGCAGAGCAAGAGGTGGAGCTACCACATCCAGCTCCAGATCCACTAGACTCTGTTTGTTACCCAAGGTTTTCTTCTGTGTCAGGGTAATAAGCAAATACTGCTCAGCCCCATCAACCATATCAAGAAGATTGTGCACTGCCCATTTGCAATTTTGAAACATGTGACCTAAAGCATCATAAAGACTATATTTATATTCATTAGTATAGGCCAATCCCAAATGTCCCAGTTCCCCACAAACATTGCACCTTGCCTGATCACAGATACTGCTAATGTGCACCACAGACCCACATCTATAACACATCTTTGGTTGCCCCACATAAAATAATATTCCATGATCTCTCCCTAGAAAAAAAGAGTTAGCCAAATGTATCACCCCTCTATCAGTAGTTTTAGGCAAGACCTTATACCCTCAACCCCCCAGTCCAAATGTTCTCAGAGTCCAAAATGGCCTCAGGATCCTCAATAACAGTACATCTTTGCTTCAACCAATAAATTAAGTCATTCACACTAACGCCTTCATTCTTAAACAGTACCATAATAACCTTCTTTGCAGGTTTATATAGGGGTATTGCTATATATGGTGTCCATAAAGGAGATTTCTTCAACTGAGAATATTTTATCCAGAACCGTTCCAAACCAGGCACTGTCTTGAAGCTCACGTCAAATGTGGTCTCCCCTGAAACATGTATCAGGGCATACAACTCAGTAGAAAAGAACTTCATCAAGTCTTTCAAGAGAGTTTTCACCACAAACAGTCTATCTGGTGGGTTCTGCAGTCCACCGACATAGGACAGACAGACCGCATTGTGCTGCTTTGCTGGATAAATTGGCAGCTTAAAAAGAAGAGAAGAATAAGAGTGAGAAGTAGCCCTCTGAATCAAATTCAGGGGCCTCTGCAGTTTAGGTAACTCAATGCAGGGGAGTGCCCCAGTCAAAGCCGTGCAGGCAGGGTTACAATCAGGCACCGTAGTGCAGGCAACCGACAGTACCGGATTCTGTGTCAGCTGGAGTTCCTCCAGTATCTCCAAGGCAGAATCTGGACCATTGCAATGTACATTAGGCATTTGAATAGGGGAATTCCCCACAACCCACTGACCTGTGAAGTTTCCGCTCGCTCCCATCCTGCATTAAGGAGAGCCTCATCTACCGACCATGGTTTCTTCCGATTCTCTCGAGTCACCAACAGTACTCCAGCACATCTTAGACCAGGCTGTACAATGCCCCTGTTTGCCATTCCTGACATAATAGCTGCTTGCTCAGAGTTCAGCAGTAAATTCAAACTCTCCGTCTGTTCCACGGTCTCCGCCCAAGATTGCAGTAAAGCTTTTGTGACCTCCTTGTCAGTTTCACACACCTGAGCAGGAGTAACAGACTGCAGCCCCTTTCCAGCATGTAAGTCTGGAAGTTGTTTCTTTAGCTGCATTTTCCAAAACAAAAACGCTCTCTCCTCTGCATCCAACATCTTTAACAACTCAGTTTCCTCCTTGTCAGGATTCCCCTGTTGCAGTAGTGGTGAACAAATGGCCACTGCAGTAACATTGTGGTCCAATTAACTATCCGCTGGTAACTCTGGATAAGAGACAATAGTAGAGCATTCAGGAATCAGTAAATCTGTGGTGTGTACCCCATCACTAACCCAGTAAGTATCCAGGCCTTCCAATAACAGACATTCAGCATCAGGTGTCCTAACAATATCCTCCACATACTCCAGCTCCATCTCATCCTGTCGTTGTCCACCAACCTGCAGAGCAGCCATGTTGGATGGCAGTCAGGGAGACAAACTTAGGGGAATTTTTGGGGTAAAATAGGGAATCAAAATTCAATAACTGACCTTAACAAACAGTAATAAATTATTTTATAAAAACAGGAAAAAAAAACTTTATAATGTGACTTTCTCCAAGTCTTATTGATATACTATCTCCTGTTACTTATTTCATTGTGTCTTTTTGATAAGCAAGTCTTCATATCATGTTGTTCTCCCTCTGTTTTTCTTCTTTTTTTTACAACAAATTAGTGCAGGCAAATCATAAACAATCCATCTTCTTTTTAGACTGTCTTTTACTATCTTCTTCATAAACCTGTCTTAAAGAAGTCTATACATTTTCAAAAGTACTTCTGCAGACATATAATATTGCTGTAAAACCCATTTGCATCTAGATTGTCATATATAGTACTTAATAATAGCAAAAATAATTTGAAGAGTACTGAGTGAGCAGGTATTCCAATCTTTAGAATATACTGAAAAATCAGTTCAATACATGTTAGTGTAGAAAGCCATGGTATTTTCCAAATTTGGATTACTTCATCCCATATTAATCATACATAGGGACATTCCATGAAAATATGTTCTTGTGTCTCTAATATACCTTGGCATGAGTCTCTTGGACAAAATCTCTGTTCTCTAGATTTATGCTTGTTATTGTTTTTAACATTCAATTTATCATGAATAGTTAACCAGAGTAAATCCCAGGTAAAATCAGGTATTCTTTTGTTTGTTAATTGCGAAATAGTAGTATGTTTTCCATCTATTGGAAAATTTGGTAGGATCACCACCTCTTGACACATAGCTTTCATAATTATCTCATATGTTTTTTGTTTAGGAGCCACCATGACTTGAGCACATGGAACTTTCCATTTAATTAATTTCTGAAATATTGGTTTCACATAGGTAAGTAGGTATGATCTGTACCTTGGAAAGCAATCTACTTTTTCCTGTGTCCATGCATTGATACAAATTTTAACCCATTCTGATATGCTCTCTTGCCAAACCTTATTCTTATTTCCTTGCCAACTTATTATATTAGCATATAACAATAAACTATAATAGAAGGCTAATGGATTAACCATCCCTATACCTCCTTCGTTAATCGGTGTATAAATAATGTCTCTCTTGATTAGGTTCAGTCGACTTCCCCAAAAGGCTCTAAAAAATACTATATAATCTAGTTTCCAACTGTGTTGGGATTGGATATATAACACTGATACACAAAAATTTTCACGAAAAATACCACCAACAGCTTAATCTGGTTCAAGGTCAGTTGGCATTCATCTGTATCCCCTTCCCCGGGTCATGCCTGAAAATAGGCAGGATTTGTCTAGTGCACTTACCCGGTGAACAAAAACTAGATAAATAAAAAATAAAAAATATGGGTGCCAATAAAGTTTTTATCAATAGTATTCTTTTCCTTTTTGAAATGTGTTGATTGGCCAAAGATTTAGATACATTTTCTGCTTTGACTATTTTCTCTTCCCAGTTCAAAAGAGCAAGATCTCCAGGACCAAATAATACCCCCAGAATGGGGATAGGATCTTGTGTTAAACGTATGCCAGCAAATGAGGTTTGAAGCAATTCTTTACCTCCTAACTGTAAACCTATACTTTTCTCTGTATTAATATGTGATCCTGAGATGACAGAATATTCTTCTAACAGTTTTGTTATTTCCCTGTCTACAGTTGATTTCTGATCTACTAAAATTATATCATCTGCATACACCATTACAGAGACTGGGACTGTATCCACTGTTAACTTGATACCCTCAATTTTATTATTCATTTGTATTGTACTTAATAAGAGGGTCAATACAATAAACATAAAGTAGAGGACTAAGGGGACACCCTTGTCATACTCCTCGAAAAATTTGTATTGTTTGTCCCTACCATCCATTTACTCTGGGAATGACGTGAACAGATCTATATACATTTTCTATCCATTGAATGAATAGTACAGGTAACCAAAAAAAAATACAAGGTTTTAAATAAATAACTATGAGCTACAGAATTGAAAGCTTTTTGTTGATCAAGGCTCAACAAAAACCCATCTACTTCACCTATTGGGGTTCTTTGAAAAAGTTCCCTCAAACTAATCAAATTATCTGTTATCCCCGTTTCTCTATGGAACATGTTTGGACTTTACTAATTAATGTACTAGAGACCTGACTCAGTCTTTTAGCCAACATTTTTCCTAGGATTTTGAAATCTACATTCATAATACAAATTGGTCTTCAGTTTTTTAATAGATTTTTGTCTCCTTTTTTATATAAAAAATCAACTCTGAAATAGACAAATTCTCTGATATCTTCCCAGACTGTAGTAGTTCATTAAATAAATGAGTTAATTCTGGTACTAAGTGGACCATAAAATGTTTATAGAATTGTGGGGTCAAACCATCTACCCCTGGGGTAGTACCATTCACTAAAGAAGAAATCATTGACCATACTTCTAAAGTTGACACTGGTGCTATTAATTCCTGTCTTTGTTGTTCTGTTAAAAAAGGGAACTGAAGTTTTGAAAAATAACTTTCCCGATTTTTACCTCAAGGGTTGTACCTAAGGTATCAATAACATATCAGTGTACTATATTCAAAATACCTGTCTTGGTACTGTGTATATTCCCCCTTTGATCTTCCAATTGTAATATATTCTTATTTCCCACTCTCTTTTTATTATCCTTATGGGGGTCAAAGGTTTGTTTGTTACCAGTAGTACCAAATCGTAACTTTTGTTGTAGAGTCTTTGCTCTATTACATCGAATTTTGTACATTTCTTTTTTTATCAATGAATTTTGACTAGTGTAATCTATTTTCAGAGTTTCTGTCTTAGAAATTAAAGAATGAAGTTGTTTTCTAAGATTTAAGTAATTTAAATAGAGGTGTGTGTTAGTCTTTCCTGCCAGGGTCTGAAAAATTATCTTAAAATGCTTTTTGGAATCTTCCCACCATTCAGTATATGAGTCATAAAGACATAATACTGATTTTCTTGCAGACCACGATTGTTCCAATTTTTTATTAACAATTGTTACTTGCAATAATTCAGCATTTAATCTCCATTGACTTTTCCCACAGGGTGTTCCATTACCCATTCTATTACTATTTCCTAGGTACCAACTGGCCCTCTACTTATTAAGCTGAAATGTGTTGCATAATTTAGGGCAAGGTTAAAGCTGGAATGTACTCATATATAGCATAAGGACTTCTATTGTGTATACCTCTTGTATTATATATTTTTTTCTCTGTTGTTCTACATTTTGTATCTCCTGTCTATGTAATTGTGAACTGTATGTGTATGTGCCTCAGGACCTCCTTGTGAATGATCTTGCTCAACGGAGTCTTTCCTGCAATAAACTTGAACTTGAACTATTTCTATGGCTCTGTGGTTGGAAAAAGCCATGTCCCAGACTTTCTCATGAGAAATTTCTAAAAAATCTGAAGTAAAAATAAAGTCAATTCTGGTGGAATGAGATCCTCTAATATAAGTAAATCCTCCCTTCTTCTGAATCATCCTGTAAGAATCTTGTAAATGGAATGTAGAAATGATTTCTTTTAAAACATTACTGTCACAATAGATGTTATTAGTTTGGAATCCCCTATCTTCTTTTGCTATACTGCAATTGAAATCCCCCCCCCAAAAAAAAAATAAGGCTAGCAGTATGTAAATAGGGCTGAATTTTTTTTAAATAAGGTTATACAATTTTTTTACCTTGTGGTGCATACATATTTATCAGTCTTTATCTAGTTTGACCATACTGAATATCAAGAAGTAATGCTTGACCCAATTCTACCTCTATCAATCTAGTAACTTTTAATTCAGATTTAAGAAATAGAATCCCCAACCCATCACGTATGTCCAGGCCTTGTGACCAAAAGGAAACTCCCAGAGTCCATAGCCTAGTAGCTTGGGTAATCTCATTTAAAGTTTTAAGCCTAGTACCTTGAATACATATAATGTCCATCTTCTGATGTAAAAGGGTTGATTGGATGGTCAGACATCTTTTACTACTTTTTATACTATTAACATTTAAAGACAAAATACTGGGAGATGCCATAATGTAAGGTTTTTTTACTCCTCTTGTCTCTCAGGTACTGCTAATGTTTCTATGACTGAGATCTTGAAGACCATTTGTTTCTTATAGTATCTGCAGAGCTGAATTCATCCACCCCAGAGGACTGATCCTTAGTAAAAGAGGAGACTGAAGAAGCATCTGAATCCATTTCATCAGAATCTTCTTTAGACAAAGCCGTATACTGATTCATTGAAGTCCATTTAGGTGTTCCTTAAGCAATTTTCCTACCTTTTCCTTTAGATCTGATTGTACTATCTGTCTTAGCTCGTGGCCTTTTTTTATGAGTTACTGTTGTCAATGGAGGGTCAGAACATACTGGGGGGGAGGCATAGATTCCAAGAGAATCGGAGGTTCTGTTTCTTGTTGTAAAACCACTAAATTAGTGTCATCAACTTGCTCTGTTTCCCAATCTGTAGTGCCAGAAATGTTATCACCCTGAGGCAGATTAGTAGGTTCAGGATTGTGTGATTGAGAATCTTGAAGGGATAACTGTGCCTTCTCTGTGACTTGTGTCTCTGCATTTTTTTCTGATTCCTTAGCTTTTTGGTTATATATTTCTTTCATCAGTAATTCAAAGGCTTTCACGCAGCCTTGTTTTTGTGTCTGAGTAATGATTGCTTCATGGGTAGAGACATCTTCCCTGTTATGTGAGGCCCAGGGACATTTAACATAGAAGTGGCCTTTTTCCTCACATAAATTACGTCTGAACGTATTCATTCAAGATGTTGCCAAATGTCCTAGTTCCAAACAATGGGTACATTTTTTGAGTGTCACACGCATTACTTAGGTGTAACTTTGTAACAGAGTCCTGTTATGCAGAAAATAAAGTTTCAAAAAGAAGAGAAATTCAAGATGCCCACCCCTTTTTGTATTCATTTTCACTGTCTCCTGTCTACTCCTCTAACTTCCTATCTATACTAATTTTCTTGTCAGGGTGGCTAACCTGGCAATTCTTAAAGCTTTACTATCCCTGTTATCCAATTCTAGTTTGTACATCTTGATAGTAGTTATGATAATGGGCTTTAATATAAAGAGTAATTGCCCTTAAAAGCATTTGTTAGAAAATTCAGACAAAGCAAAAGTATGTTGCTAAAGGAGCCCCCCTCCCCATGCTTTCTATGCAGAGGGATTACAACAGTAAAGAAAAGGTTGCTAAGGAGCAGAGCTGCACTCCCTAGCAAGTAACTCTGAAGTCCTGTTCTGGTGCTCGCTCCAAGGAAATAAGAAGGAGCTGAATTTATGCAAGGACACTGAGGGCATAAAGAAGTAAGCCCTGTGGTATCTATATTCATTGAAGAGGGGCTGTAATTGTTTAAAGAAGGTGCTACCTTTCTGTTAAAAGGCTGAAAAATGAACAGCTGTTAGCTAGAATTACAGTATGTAAATAGGAGATCAATGTGTTTTATAAATAAAAACTGTTTTTTTTTTCTTTGGGTTTTGCACTAGAACATCAAACTGGCCATTTATTAAAGAATCTAGAACCTTACAAGGAAACAAGATAGGGAGCGCACCCCTCATCTGTTGCCCTTGGTTAAAGATTCTAGATTCTTTATATTTAATATTTAGATTACTTCTCTTTTCTCTATTATGGTTTACTTACTTGGGTAAAATCATCTGGGAAGCCATTCTCATAGGGTTGGAAGCCCACAAAGTGGCTGCTTTTATAGCAACCAAATGGAGGTGATGTCAGAGAGTAGGTGGAGCCAATATCAAACTCTGCCCCTTTTGAGTACTATATAAGGCCTCCACCAGAAGACCTTGTCAGATAGGGAGAGGAAGGAGACTGGTCAGTACCTTCTGATCAGGTGAAGGAATGGAAGTGTGAATGCCTACACACTAGCTTGGAAGTATTGGATACTGAGAAGAGCAGGGAGTCTGACTGTAAGACTTGCCTGGGTTTTTGTTTACTTTTGTTTTGGTGAAAGTTAACCTATTTTTTTTCTGTAAATAATTTTTTTTTTTTTCTGGAACTAAAATGATAAACTCTATGCCAGCGTTTTTTATGCACTTCATTTTTGTGACTACTGTCTGTTATTGAACCCACACACTTACAAACCTGGAACCACAACGATGACAAGATTTTGGTTGTCCAGGACAGAAAAGGGAACCTCTGTCTTTTCCCCAAAAATGCAGCCTGGAAGATGTCCAATGCCTGTATTCAACATGAACAATTTACATTTAACTCTCCATCCTCCTGTCCAAATTTGTTCTGAATTACTGGAATTGGTTGTTTCAATACTTCACATCTCTTTTTTAACTAATACAAAATGTCCGATATATTTACGCCATCATTTTTTAAAATGATTATGACAGTGCACACTGCTGGTTTAGTGATAGGTATAGCCAAGAAAGGAGTCCAAATGGGAGAATTCTCCATTTCATTATATTTTACCCAACATATGTCTAGAGCTTCTACAGTTTTGAAACTTATATCATTATTATATTCATTTGTGTGAATAAGAGCAAATATCTCAGAAGCATAAAACTTCATTGAATTCTTCAGTAAATTTTTACCTACATATACTCTGTCTGGAGGGGACTCCAAGCCTCCTTTGTATAATAACCTAATGGCATTCTTCTGAGGTGCAGGTTCCCATTTATTCTTAAACAAATCTGCCATCCGAAGCATAGGTTTAAAAAATGTATTTTTATTGGGATCTTGTAGATTTTGCTCACCAAGCCCTACTGATAAGGCCTCTTTGCTTCTTATCTGCTCAAAACTGGAAGTACTGGGAAGTGGCAACTTTTCAGACATACCAGAACCCACTTTCACTGTCTGGGGACCAACTTTGTCAGTTTCAACTTTATCATTAGTCATTCGTACTAAAGCAGCAGGGGTAGAACGAGAATCTAACATCACTGACTCTTGATTTTCTATATTCTGCTGTGCATTACATGATTCAGCTCTTTTAGGAGAATGGATCATTTTTTCTGTCTTCATAATTTCAATCTCCTCATACTGGGTGACTGTAGGATCTGAAGGGTCGGGTTTCCAGGAGCCATCTAATTCCGGTATCCATTCTGCAGCCTGCAGTGCATCATTCGGACTCCAATTTGAACTCCTTCAAGAATTTCTGTGTTGAATCCCCAGAGTTTTCCTTTTCAGTAACTCCTTCATAGAAAGCTCCTCCGTGTTTACTCTTTTTGAAGTCTCCGTTGCCATGGCAGGCTGAGCAGCTGCAGTAGCAGTTACTGAAGGATCGACTGTGTCTGAAGCTTGCTGCAGCTGAAACACAGTCCGAGAACTCTCTTCTTTGCTTGCAGTTGTAACCACAATACCTTAGTCTTCTAGATCAGTAATTACAGGATCAAAAGGCTGTTGCTCTGAGAATTCAGAAAATGCAACTTGTTCGATGATTTCCTCCGCCTGAACCAGTAGAGAAATTTTACAAAACTGTACAAGTTTGTCCATGAAATCCTCTACTTGATGTAGATCGCAGTCAGTTGAATTCATAGAGTTCTCTGTATCCATCAATGAATACAATATATTTCCTGAGTCTTCGGTCTCTAAGCAAGTCGAGGTAGGGGAGAAGACCTGCTCCCTAGCCTACCGCACATCTGTGTACTTCAAGGACCGATGTGAAGTGGCCATCTCAACAGACAGCCAGCACTTCCCCCTACAGACGAGTAGGGGAATTTCCCTGGTGCACTGGCCAAATTTCCCCGATTCACTAAAATACCACTAACAGCTTAATCTGATTCAAAGTCAGTTGGCATTCATCTGTATCCCCTTCCCCCGGGTTGTGCCTGAAAATAGGCAGAATTTGTCTAGTGCATTTACCCGATCAACAAAAACTAAATAAATAAATATTGCTAAAGATTTACCAGCAGCTTTTATTTTGGAAGTGGTGCAGTTTATACTCACAACTAATTATTTCCTTTTTGACAAGAAGTACTATCTTCAAAGTCAAGGTACTGTAATGGGCACCACGGTGGCACCCTCCTACATTAACCTTTTTATGGCTTGGTGGGAGGGTGCCACCATGTTTGACTCTGATCACAACCCCTTTCTGTCCCACATACTGTAGTTATGTAGGGCAGATATATAGATGACATTTTACTAGTTTGGCAAGGTGATGAAATTAC
The DNA here is from genome assembly GCA_016271365.2 of Neoceratodus forsteri. Lineage (NCBI taxonomy): Eukaryota > Metazoa > Chordata > Ceratodontiformes > Ceratodontidae > Neoceratodus > Neoceratodus forsteri. The sequence goes on along the minus strand of CM057454.1, from coordinate 952,166,227 downwards.
ACTGGATAGTTTTCTTCAGTCTGAATTCTAATGATGTAGGTCTGAAACTTGCATATCAAACTGATTCTAACATTATCTCATTTCTAGATTTGAATTTACAAAGCGTAGGTGGACAACCTATTTCAAGTTCCAACTACAGAAAGCCTACCTCTGCAAACATGCTTTTGCATGCCTCCAGTGCCCACCCATTACACCTTAAAAGATCTATACCGTTTGGTCAGTTCACCAGATTGAGAACAAATTGCTAAAATGTCACAACATTTGAGGAACAGACACCTGATCTCAAAATACATTTTTTGAAAGAAGCTATTATTTGAATTTGGTAGAAGAAGCACTTAATATGGCTAGAAATTTAGATAGCAAATATCTTTTAAAAGTTAAGGAGAAACCCAACCAAAATGAACAGCCTGTTACACTTGTGACTACTTACAATCGTCTATCAAATGATGTTTCATCCACTGTTAAAAAACATTGAAGTGTTTTGCGGGGAGATTCCTTACTTTATAATGAAGTGGGGACTTCTCCACATATTTCCTTGTGTCATGGGCCCATTTTGAGAGACAGATTGACAAGCAGTCTGTTTGTAAAGGAGAAAATAGATTTATGACCTACATGGATGCCTCCTCATCCTGTAGGCTGCTATAGATGTGGCAAGTGTAATATTTGTAAGTATGGTGTACAGACCAAAGTTTTTGAACATCATATTACACATCAAAAATTTGACATTAGGGAGTTCATTAATTGCTCTACTCCCTATGTAATCTACATACTTTTTTGTACCTGTCCAAAAATATATGTGGGGTGTACAACACGACCCCTCAAAGAACATGTGCAGGAGCACATTCGTGGAATAATAATTATTGACTCAGACAGCCCACTTGGGCTACACTTTGTCTTATATCATGATAGCAAAGTGGATGACTTTTCTTTCACCGGTCTAGAACGTGTGCAGGCCCATCCAAGAAGGGGAAACAGATGTAGAATTTTACTGCAACATGAAACTAGACGGATCTTTAATCTTCAGGGTCATACAGACATGGACCTTAATAGCAGCCACATAGATAGTGTTCCTTATTTGTAATTTATCCCATATTCCAGTGTGGTACTGACCAATAACCTTGAATCATGAATGTCCTCCCTTTCACTCCTTGTCTCTTATATAGCCCCTCAGCATCCATTTTTGAATGCAAATTTGACATTTGTTTTTGATTCATACAGGTATTAAGAGCATATATGTCAATAATGATTCTATCTAGGTTCACTTCTGAATAACATCCAGTAGATTGCCTGTTGCACTTTATATATTTGCCTGCCTTATTATTGCACTTACTAACAATGAATATAATGATTTCTTTTCCTATTGTTGCATATTAAGTCTATATATAAATTTCTAAGAATATGGGGTATTATTAATAAGTATTTATTAGGTACTGTAACTTTATTGAACTACAGAATTTGTACTATTTTTTAGCTTAAATTGTATCTCTTTTCTACTATTGGTGTCCTATTGCTAGCCTTTGAGCCCTTCACCTTTTTCCCAATGTGTTCCTGTACATTAATTTTTTGAATTCTTTTAATGGTGAATGATTTGAGCGCTATTAATTATAAGCAGCTCTCTATAAATCAGTTATTATGAATTTATCATACACTATATTTGTATTTAGGCAAAAAATTACACAGGAATGCATCTTTGTGGCACTGGTTCTTTAATTGTACACTTTAAATGCATTATGTGTTGCTCACTTGCTTCTCTTCCTGTCAAAGCATCACGTTCAGACACGAAGCGCCGGGGGTTTGAGAATCACCAGTGTCTTCTCACAATAAAATTTTACTTCTGCTTTATTTGGCAAGTGTTCTCAAGTGCTGTTATTTTTTCATGTAGTACAGGCAAAGTGTTATCTATTTTTCAGCCTGCACCGATCTGTTGTGTGTGTGCAGTGGCATTGTGGTTTGAACACTGTGTACCCAGGGACTGTCAGGTCCCAGTTGTTATTTTCTGAGACCAAATTTTCTGTGATGCACATATGTTCCCACTCAGTGTCTGCCATCATTGCCTGAAACGCAATGATTTTATTACAATAGCTCCTGGTGTTAAGGCAGGCCCCCTTCCATCCAACTTCTAAACCCTTTTTTCTAGTTATCTGTCTTTATCCTTATTCCTCCCTAATCTTCTTAGTTTCTCATTTTTTGTGGTGATTGTGGACTTTGTGTTCCCCCTCTGTATTTTGCCTTCCCTTAGCCCAGTTTGTACCTTAACTCTATTCCTACCCGCTGTGCTTCTGCAAGCCCCCAGATATGGTGGAATTCCAGCTAGATTCCCCTTCCTTTCTCCTACCACCATAGTTCCCCTAGTCTTAGTCTCCCCCACCGTCAGTTTAACTGTCCGATATATATTGTACATCAAATTTCTGCCCCAGCACACTGGCCTTTTCTCTTCTCAGGTGGAATTCATCACCCTTTAAGAGCCTCCTAACACAGACATCCTCCCAACTCCCCACAAAATGGTACCCCTTCCCCTGACACCATTATTTAAGCTACCCACTGAACTCCTCTGTCTCATCCCTCCTTATTCTAAGCTTCTCCCCCTCCCTGCCCCACACAGGGAGGGCTTCAGAAAAGGCCAAGGAGGCTGAGTGTGTTGTCAATCTGCCCCAGCCTGTAAAAGTTCCTCTTCACCTCCTTCACCAAATGGATCACCGATCATTGTTACCCAGGTGTACCAGAACCCCTAGCTTCCCCAGCCATCCTCCCTAACCTGTCTAATTCCCAGATGGCCAATGCACCAAGAAGGCACCTGACCAACCCTCTATTGTCCAACCCTCATTCCACCACCCTCTCAACTCCTCTAATTATTGAGTCCCTGACTGCTAAGACTTTCCTGGTAGACTTGTTCTTGTTTACCCCCTGACCATCATGTTGTCCTTCCCTTTCCTGTGACTGACTCAGATCCCCCCAACAGTGGAGTTAGGTATCTGACCCTCCTCCGGGGGTGCAAAGTGGTTGTCCATCTGGATGATGCTGGGCTGGACAACCTCCCTGTGGCTAACCCTACCTTTCTCCCCTGCCCCCTCCACACTACTCTCCTCCCAGCCTTTAGCATTTATATCCACCCCTTGTCATGTCACAATGATGTTTAATGTGAACCTATAGTACCAGTCAAATACTGTAAACTTGGAAGAACAGGAAGGCAGGCTCCAACGGCGATGTGCCATGAATACACAGTAAAGTCCAGGCACATGGGGAGCTGATGCTAGCCATCCGAAGGATGGCAGACAAGGGTGAGGTAGTACTGGTTGGAGACTTCAATATTCCAGACGTGGACTGGAGCATCCCAGCAGCAGCATCAACTAGGAGCAGATTTATCCTGGACTCCCTTCAGGGTCCCTTCCTCAAGCAACTGGTCATGGAACCAACCCGGCAGAAGGCACTACTGGACCTTGTGCTCACAAACAGGGACAGTGTGATGGGGGTAACAGTGGGGGAGCACCTGGGGAACAGTAACCACCAGTCATTGTGGTTTGAAATCACAGAAAGAGCAGAACCAAACCACATAAAAACATGTATCCTGGATTTTAGGGGGGCAGACTTTGGGAAAATGGGAAAATACTTGAAAGAGGCATTAAGGGGAATAGGGCAGGAATCAGGGATTGAGGAACAGTGGGTAGTATTTAAAATGGGGATTACAAGAGCAACAGAATTATACATTAAGCAGGTTAGCCAGAGGAAAAGGAAGAGGAGACCATTATGGTTTTCCAAAGAGGTAGCAAAGAAAGTGAAAGCCAAAAAGATTGCATTCAGGCAATACAAAAAGACACAGGCAGAAGGGGATAGGGAGAAGTACCAGGAGAAGCTAAGGGAGGCAGGAGGTCAGTAAGGGAAGCCAACTAGGACAGAAGAACACTTTGCAAAATCAGTGGGTAGAGGGGAAAAAACCTTTTACAGGTACATAAGTGAAAAAAGAAAGGCAAAGGGAGGGATAGTGAGACTGAAGGGGGAGGATGGGGGCCACTTGGAGGATGACAACAGTAAAGCTGACATATTGAACAGGTATTTCTGCTCAGTCTTTACTGAGGAAGAGGAGGGTAATAGGTTTGAAGGGAGTACAAGGGGTGAGAATGGTGCAGAAATGGACACAAGTCCCTTTACACGAGAAAGGGTCCTGAAGGAAATGGAAGTAATAAGAGTTGATAAAGCAATGGGGCCAGATGGGGTCACCCCAGGGTCCTTAAAGAACTAAGAGAGGTGGTGGCTGAACCTCTGGCTATCCTGTTTAGCTGATCACTGGAAACAAGGAGGTACCCAAAGACTGGAGGACAGCAGATGTAGTCCCCTTATACAAAGTGGGAACAAAGAGGAGCGGAGAACTACAGACCAGTCAGACTCACCTCAGTAGTGGGGAAGATCATGGAAGCACTACTGAAGGAGAGATAATGTAAGAACATCTGGTTGTCAATGGACTACAGGACCCAAGGCAGCATGGTTTCACCAGGGGAGGTCATGTCATACCAACCTCATTGAATTTTTGACTGGGTGACTAGGGAGGTGGATCGGGAGGGCAGTGGACATGGCCTATCTGAACTTCAGCAAGGCCTTTGACACTGTGCCACATAGAAGACTATTACACAAACTGGGGAATATGGGTGTGGGCAGGACAGTAGTGTGGTGGGTAGGCAACTGGCTGGGTGGCAGGACACAGAGGGTGGTGGTAAATGGCTGTCACTCTACAGAGGGAAGAGTGACCAGTGGGGTACCACAGGGATCAGTGCTGGGACTGGTCCTATTCAACATCTTCATCAGTGACATTGCACAGGACCTAGAAGGCAGAATTTCACTGTTCGCTGATGACACAAAGCTCTGTAACAGAGTAGACACACCAGAGGGTGTAGACAGAATAAGAAGGGACCTGCAGGAACTTGAAGAATGGTCTGGGGTTTGGCAGTTGAAATTCAATGCAAAGAAGTGCAAGATAATGCATATGGGGCACAAAAACCCTGGCACAATATATATGCATGGGATAGACATAAAGGAATTCTGGAGGTCAAGGGTAAGGAGCAACAGACTTCTAGGAAAACATAAACTGAACTTAGAAGCTCAAATGGGCAGACTGGATGGGCCATAGGCCCTTATCTGCCAACACTGTCTATATATCTATGTATGGTCTTGTGAGGAGAGGGTTTGCATTACATAGCACTCACTTTATTTTTGTTTTATTTTGCTACTGTATTCTGACAATAAACAAAGAAGCATTTTAAAATTTACTGGTGGATGGTGCTCTTATTTCATGTGCTTGGCCTCAAATATTGTACACATATTCATTAAAATATTTCACATTGCCAGGTCAAGATGCTTTAGTTAGGGAGGGTGTTGCCAACTGGGCAGCGTGATGGATGCGCTTTAGAGGAACTACAACTGGGCATGACACTGATCAGGTGATACACCACGTCAATCTCGCACCTGCCTAAAAATCTAAATGGGATCTTTACCTGACCTCTTATGGCAGTGGGAAAACCTTTAAAACAGCAACTGAAACTAAAGTTTGAGCCTCTGGATCTGACCCTTGAGCAATGCCCTGCACACAAGGTGTGCGCCAGATCTCGGGCCTCCACAGCTACTGCAGCCATGGGTGAAAAAACAGCATGTATGAACTTGAGTGCTCTCTCGCAAGGCTGCCTGCCACCCTGGACTAAATGCAAGCAGAGATGAATGACAGGTTCACAAATCATATGGCCCAAATGAAGAGATGTGCAAGAACAAGGGGTAACAATCTGAAGATGGGGGGGACGGCTCAGGGGCAATGTGAGGAAGTATTTTTTCATGGAGAGGGTGGTGGGTGCATGGAATGACCTTCCTGAGGAGGTCATGGGGTCACAAACAGTGGGGGAAATCAATAATATGTGGGACAGACATAAGGCAATTCTAGTGAGTGTGGGAGAAAGTAGGCTGTTGGTTAACTAGGATCTGCAGCTTATCCAATAGGTAGAGAAATGGGCAGACTGGGTGGGCCAAGCAGTCCTTATCTGCTGTCAAAGTCAAAGTCTATTACACATCTACAGGGCATAGTGCCGGACTTATCTGAAACATTGGCAGTCCATGCATCCCACATTGAGGAGTCAGAAAAAAAGAGTTAGTGAACTTGAGAACACTGCTGCCAATGTCCCTCCATTGCTAGGTGCTGGTTTATTTATTTATTTGCTTTTGTTAACCGGGTAAGCACACTAGACAGCCAAGTGCCTATTTTCAGGTGCGACCCGGGAGATTACAAGGTACATTACAAGGTACATACATGAACATCAGGAAAATACAAGTGGAGAATTACATTACATAGAATTAGCACAACATGGACTTCACAAGCATCAGATTTCATCAGGCAAATAGTAGTGAAGAGTTAATATAACGTGACCAGAACACAGGGACATTGTAAGACAACAATACCAAAGACAGGTATTACAATACGGTATTAAACATTGCAGTCAGTAGGAAGAAGTGCAGTGTGAATTCATCGCTCCAGGCAGCAAGTTGTAAGGCTAGCAGTTAGAATAAGGAGGAGCAATGGTTGGGATACAGTGGGCCCAGTGTGAGAGAAAGGAGTGCACAGTTATAGTTATGGTTATAACCATAACCACAGTTATGGTTGTTTAGATAGATAGATAGAGAGAGATAGATAGATAGATAGAGAGAAAGATAGAGAGATAGATGCTTTATTTATAAAGCGCCCCTTTCTGGGGAATCGAAGCGCTGTACATTAAAGACAAATCACTTATATACAATACAATAATAGTATTGCTTAATCATAAAATCATACAAGTCAGCAAGAACAAGAAATTCTTTAAAACACATTTATCTATATAATGAGATAGGATATTATATATAATTTACAATTATAAATCAAATGCCTGCTGAAATAAGAACATCTTTAGACCTATTTTAAAGGTTTCTACCGAGAGTGCCTCCCTTAAATATCTAGGTAATGAGTTCCACTGGGTAGGCATGACAACTAAGAATGCACGGTTCCCAGAATGCCACAGCCTAACCCTGGGAACTCCAAGGAGGCAACACTTGGCAGAATGGAGAGCCCAGACTGGTTGGTGGGACTCAAGGAGATCTTGTAGATACACTGGTCCCCGATTATGCAGAGCCTTGAAGGTAAGGAGCCCTACCTTGAAGATAATCCTCCACCTAACTGGCAGCCAGTGCAACTCATGGAGGACAGGAGTAATATGCTCATTCTATTTTATTCCTGACAGTAAACTTGCCACAGCATTCTGCACCAGCTGCAGCCGGCGAAGGTTGCCTCCTGATAACCCAAGATATAGGGCATTGCATTAGTGCAACCTGGACATAACAAATGCATGTACCAGCATGGGTAGGTCCTCAGATGGAATCAGGGCCCTGATCCGGGCAATGTTCCTCAGATGGTAATATCCACTTCTGGCAATGGCTGACACCTGAGCATCTAGTGTTAAGCCATCATCTAGGATCACGCCCAGATCCTTTACCTGTATAAATGGGGTAAGAGGAATCCCCCCAGCACTAAGCCAGGGAGTTCTCCCGATCACCACCACCACCACCACCACCACCATGGTATGCTGACCGCACAGTGAAATCCCGATGGCGAAATCCCTCACAGCAACAATCTCAACAGGTTTTGAGATTGTTGCTGTAAGGGACACGAGGGTGAAAATTCACCCTTTCACTGTGTTTTGCCCCCCCTCCAAATCAACTCCAACTCGAAGTTGATAATCCTTAGTAGGGGTGTGTGGGGGGCACAGCCCCCTCAAGTGAAAGACATCAATGTCTGACAGGATAAAATTCATCTGTCAGCATTGGGGATGTCGCTATGCCAAACCTCGACCAGAGTGTTGTTGATTCAGCATAGGTAAACCCACCACCATGACCTGGATCCATCACTAGCACCTCAGTCTTGTCTGGGTTAAGTGTAAGCCAGTTTTGAGTCATCCAGCTCTAAATTTCCTCTAGGCAGCTGTTAAATACAGAGTATGTCATCTGGTTACCAGGAGCACAGGACAGGTACAGCTGGGTATCATCTGCATAGCAGTGAAAACCCAGCCTGTACTGCCTGATAATGTCTCCTAATTGCAGCATGTACACCATGAACAGCAAGGGCAATAGGACTGAACCCTGTGGGACACCACAGGACAGAGGCTTTGGGCTAGATGTGGCAAGCCCCATCATCACCTTCTACACTCTGCCTGTCAGGTATGACCTAAACTAATTGATGACATTTCCTGACAGGCCACACCAGTACTGCAGATGGTCGAGTAGCACCTTGTGATTCACAGTGTCAAACGCTGCAGACAGGTCCAGGAGGACTAAGATGGTACGCTCGCTCTGTCCCTTGCCATCAGGAGATTATTAAGCACCTTCACCAGAGCAGTAGCCATGCTATGCCCAGACCAAAACTCAGACTGGAATAGCTAATAAGTGGTAAGGTGCTCTTTGAGTTGAGTAGCCACCACTTTTTCAATAACCTTCAGTAAAAATGGGAGCTTAGAGACCGGCCTGTAGTTACCGAGACACTCTGGGTCCAACGAGGTTTCTTCCAGTAAGGGCCTAACCAATGCCTCTTTCAAGGTCAATGGGAAACCCCCACTCCTCAAGGAAGTCTGGACTATCTCAGCCATAACAAGCCCAATCAGGTCCAAACACTCCACCAAAAGGCGGGTGAGACCTGGGTCAAGATCACATTATGTTGGTTGCAGCTTTGAGATCATAGTCACCACCTTCTCCACTCCAACCAAGTCAAACTCAGCCCAGATAGGAGTGCTTCGACACAGCTCAGAAAGGTCCCTGCAATCCCTTTGAGAGACACTGGAGGAGATCTCGGCCCTGATAGAGGACACTTTGTCAGCAAAGAACAGGGAAAACTCTTCGCACCTAGGGCATGAACCTGCCCCTCCCACAAGGAGGCAGGCCAAATGTAATAACCTGTCTACCATACAGAAGAGCTCAGCCAGTCTGTTCCTTGTGGCAGCAATCTCCCTGGACAAAAAATCTGCCTTCTTTTTGGAGATTGCCCCCTGATAGTCATGATAATGTGACCTCAGGGCCAACTTGTCTCCCAACAGTCCAGACCTCCTCCAGTGTCTCTTTAACTTCCAACCCCTAGTCTTTAACTCCCTGAGTTCCTTGTCAAACCAAGGAGGTCTCTGGCAAGTAGACAAGGGTCAGATGCAAATGGGTGCAACTGAGTCGAAGGCAGCAGTGACCATCCTATTATAAGCGGTCATCCCCTCCTCTGTTCCAGTTGTGCATGCAGCCTCCGCACCTGATAGGTCCAGCACTGCCAGCAGCCCTAGCAAGGACACTCCTCTTAAATGGTGGTACCGGACTGTCTCCACAGAGTCAGGACCATCAAGGGGAGGGTCTCAAACATGAACCCCATGATGCTATGATGTGATCCTGATACTGGGTCTATTTTTTGATCATTAACCACCAGGCTGATTGAAAACATAACGTTGAGTGTGTGGCCGAGCAAGTGAGTCGCTGACATAACATGCTGTGTCAGCCCCATTGCATTTATGTTCCTCAAGAGGTCAGTCCCAAATCCTGGGAGCCCATCATCAACCCAGGCATTCAAGTCCCCCAGAATTTATCTGGGGGACTCCAAAACCAGGCTGGCAACAAGCTCTCCAATTTTCCACAGGAAATCTCCATCTTCCCTAGGATAGCAATAGAGCAGGAGGACCATGAAGCCTGCACCAGGGTCCCCTCGCATAGCAACATACTCAAACAACCTCATGGGGCCTACAGGTAGCAATGTGAGGTTCAGGCTGGATTTAAAACAAATGACCACCTCCCGCCTCTGTGATCCTCCATCAGGGTGTGTATCATAGAGTACCCAGCTGGCACCGCTGCCTCCAAAATGGGAGCAGCATTTTCATCCAGCCAGGTCTCTGTGATGCAAGCTAGGTCTACCGAGAACACCAAGTCCACCATTATGGCAGTCTTGCTCCTCATTGACCTGGCATTGCATAACACAGCTCAAGTAGGATGAGGGGAGGCTGCTGGATCAGCTATCTGCCCATCATCAATAATGAAGTCCTTGGGTATGGGCACTAGATAGATAGGACCCTTCTCCAGTGCTCATTTCACCCCAGGGTGTCTCCTAGGCCTCACCACATGAATCCCTGACTCTCTGGCAGCCACTCTAACAGGCCCCCCTCCCGAGCTATCCCTAATGCCCTATACTTCCTGTTTGTTTCAGCAGGAAGTGATGGGAGCTTGAAGGTTCAAAGGTTGCAGAGGGAGGCCACCAAGTAGCTGAACCTTACTGGTCCACATCCCAGGCACATTTTAATCTAATATCTAACCTAATATCCTATCCCCCTCAAAAATTAGAAATTAAAACACATCCACAATTAAACATTTACTTCAAATACTCCTTCCACAATTCAATAAAACAAAAAGAAAAACATATACATCCCCACAAACATACAGCCACAACCACTCCATATACACTAAAATAAACAATATTACAGTAATTAATATAAACGGATAAAGTAACTAAAATATATTTAAAATAATATTAGTCCCAGTTCAAAGAAAGTTCATGTAGAGTTTGTCCATGTAGCTCCCACCTCCTATGACCAAACAATGTCCGTTTTTAGGCCTCTGGGACTCTCACTCCCACAGGTCCAAGTTCAGAGTTCAAGTTGAATTAAACTATCAGGTAGTAGACAGCCTCTTAACATCCCCTGAACCAACAATATTTGATCTATGGGCTCTCACTTCCAGAGAATTAAACACTGTCCCACATATTATATTTCGATGTATAATCTCTTGGTACACTAGTCCTAGTGATAGACACAAAGTTATACAGTTTACTAGATTTTAAAACTCACATTGCTGCCTCTCATATTTCCAAAGAGCAGGTCTTTACAGTAGGTCTGTTTGGATCATCAGAATGAACAGTCAGGGTCTCTAGCTTAGACAGCCCCAACAGTCCAGGAACACCGAGTACAGATCTCCAAAAATTCTTACTTGGCTACTCCAGTCCACCTTAGCCTCTTCAGGCCTCAAAGCCATCCAGAAGTGGGGAGAATGTTCCCCCAGGCCCTGTACCACTTTCCAGACATCAAGGCCACTACAGTCACCCACTGGTCACCACTTTTGCTACGGGCTTACTATTTACTATGTTAGGGAGACCACTTGAGCTGGGGAAAAAAGGTTGATTTTTGGTGGGCATGCAAGGATTTCAGATGTGAGCCTTAATTCCGGTGAAAACCATGGTAATTTTGGTAACCATTGGAGTTCTCTTGCCCTAGTGATTATGTATACTGTAAATTATCATAACACACAAACAATGTTGCCATAAGCTAACACTGATTAATAAAACCTAGGCTGTCCACTTCTGTGGCACTTCACATGCAGGAGCTACAGTATGAGGAAACACCTTTTACATTTAAATCTGTTTGCCAACTGGTGGTCATGGTGGAGCATCAAATAAAAAAAAACTCAGCAGAGATGTTCATTGCCCATTTGGTTCACAGTTGGAGAGCAGCAGAATCAGTCGCACAGAATCAGGGATGATGACGGGTGAGTGTAGCCAGGATAAAATGAAGTAACAATGAGATACTGACAACTTGACATGGAGAACACAGATGTGGAGACACGCTGGGCAATAGTGGCATATGAAGCAACAGTAGCAGAACACAGCATAATCATTGGCAGTGCCCCCTGTCTCCCTCCTTTCCCAGCCATCAGCGATCATCATCCTCACCCCCCCCATTCCATTCCCAGTGTTGTTCTCTTTTCCCAACTCAGTCATTATCCAGAATCCTGACTTAGCTCCATTACAGTGACTTGGCCACTGTGAAACAAATATCTTGGTGTGGTATGTAACTATTTATCATTAGAAACATGTAAAAGCATTAGCATCATCATAATACACCCACTGTGTAAATCCAGTATTTTTAGAGAAAACTTATTACAGTCAACTGAAGAGTTGGTTTATTGTTGCAAGTGGCAGCCATGTTTAATAATTTGAGTTATTAATTACAAAAATAGTTATAAAAGAGGCAACACTGTTACTCTGCGGACACTGTAAGATACTGGGTATGATTCTGAATCTATAATGCAACATGGAGAAGGCTTCCCCACCCACTTACGTACCATATTTATCTTTTATTTAACTTTATTTTTAATAACTCTATTAGTTACATAACCATTGAGTGTATTACTGTACATATAGACCATAAATAGTAAACCCAGCATGATACAGCAATCACTTAATCAAAAGCTGTAGAGATGCATTTATCATTTTGGTACATCATAGAGAGGATACCCTAACTAATATTAATCCACTTAAATTCAAAAAGTTTTTAATTAAGATAGAGCCCATGAAGACTATGACTGTGCCCTAAAAGTTGTAGTCGATTATAACAGTATTCAGTGAAAGTACGTGTCCCCAATGAGACAATGTATTGTCATACATCCAACATTGAGTTGTACATTCCTGAAAAAACTTAATATGGAAAGCAATATTAAAGGCAATATACCATATTTACTCAAGCATAAGCCACACCCCAGTATAAGTCATCCTCTAATACAATTTGAAGCAACAAAATACAATTCCTAATGTAAACCACCCTTTATTGTGGGCTGTGGCCGGTGGATGTGGCATCTTTGTTTTCTTTTCCTCTCCAAAGGTATAGCCCTGGTATTAGACTTTGTACCTGTTCAGCCGGTGTCCAGTGGTATCCATTTGTTTTCCTTGCCAACACACACACACACACAGACACACAGACACACACACATACACACACACACACACACACACACATATGCAAGACTGATGCTTACAGACTTTATTCCAACATAAACTGTAAATAATAAATCAGAAACATCAAGAAATCAGTATCATTAATTATACAGAAAAAGATATCGGTATGCTGCCAAATGCCAAACACTGAGCACACCATGAGCATGTGTAGTTAACACAGTAGCCATAGCACTGCTAGGTTAGTGGTTGCTCACAGACCTCATTCAATAAATAAAGTGTTAATACGCTGAGTACGCAGTGAGCATCCATGGTTGCCATGGTAGCCATAGTGCTGCTAGGTTACAGGTTGCTACACTAACTCTGGACTAGTCGAGCTCCTTTGTCAGTACAGCTATCTGGCTCCTCAGCATAAGTCTGCACTCTTTGCTCAGTGAATTGTGTGGGTGTTGCTTGTCTCTCCAAAGCTTCCACCAGAAATGTCCTTGCTCCACTGGCCAACAATGTTAGCTAGGTGACGGTATCATAATCTCATGGAATGATTTAATAATCATCTCTTTGGTCACTACTTGCCATGCAATTTTACCCACTGCAGCATCTTTTCTTCTGATGGGACATGGGAGTTGCCACCTTTAGTGAACTCCCTTTTCCCCATAGACAGCTAGTTGTCATAACATTCTCTGTAGCTTTAAAAGGGGCATTTCATGAGATGTCTGCTAGTTGCAGCAATTTAGTGCATCCACCAGAGATAGCAGCAGTAAGAGTATTTTTATCTTTGGCTGCTTTTTTAATTGCAGGTGAGATATGACACCAAAAGGCATCCTAAATCATCAGTCTTTGCTTGAAACTGATACTGCCCCACACTCTGTCCTACTACTCAAGTGTAACATAGAAACATAGACTTTGATGGCAGATAAGGACCACTTGGCCCACCCAGTATGCCCATTTCCCTACCTACTGAATAAACTGCAGATTCTAGTTAACCAACAGCTTACTTCCTGCCACCCCCACTACACTTGCCTTATGTCTGTCCCATGCATGTTTGAATTCCCCCACTGTTTTAGACCCTACAACCTCCACAGGAAGGTGGTTCCATGCATCCACCACTCTCTCCGTGAAAAAAAAATTTCTCACATTACCCCTGAGCTGTCCCCCCCTCTATCTTTAAATTGTGCCCCATTGTTCTTACACATCTCTTTTTCTGAAAGATGCTACCCTCCTGGACTTTGTTGATTCCCTTCAGGTACTTGAACATTTCTATCATATCCCCCCATCCCTCCTTTCATCAAGGATATACATATTAAGCTCTCTCAGTCTCTCTTCATATGGTTTTGGATGCAGACCCTGCACCATTTTAGTTGCCCTCCTCTGGACTGCTTCCATCCTGTCTATGTCCTTGTGTAGATGAGGTCTCCAAAACTGCACACAGTACTCCAGATGGGGTCTCACCAATTGTCTGTACAGAGGGATAACCACTTCCCTTGTTCTACTTGTGATGCCCCTCCCTATGCATCCCAGTATCCCCCTGGCTCTCCTTACTGACTTCTCACATTGCTTACCAACCTTTAGATCATCTGATATGTCTACCCCAGGCCCCTTTCCATTTTTGGTGTTGTTAGTACCTCCCCTGCTATTGTGTACTCTTCTCCTGGGTTTTTGTTTCCCAGGTGCATTACTTTGCACTTCTTTGCATTGAACCTAAGTTGCCATATGTCTGACCATTCCTCCAACCTTGCCAAGTCCCATCTCATCCTTTCTACCCCCCCCTTGTGTATCAACTCTGTTACAGATCTTTGTGTCATCTGCAAAGAGGCATACCTTTCCCTCCAGGCCCTCTGCAATGTCACCTATAAAGATGTTAAAGAGGACTGGACCCAGTACTGAGCCCTGAGCTCAGTACTGTAAGCTGTTCATTCACCAGCCCATTTTCATACATGCCAACAACCACACCAGGGATAGTAGTCAGCTCCTTGGGGATCCTTTTTCCTTTCAAAACAACAAAGGGTGGTAACTTTTGCCTGTCTGCAAGGGCAACTAAACATACTGTCACCCTTTGTTTCTTGTGGCCAGTTGTCATCAATGGAACAGACTTTATACCTTTTTAGGTCAATAGTACTGTTCCCAGGCTTGTTGGCCCAAGTAGCTGTCTCATCCATGTTTTCTATGCCTATGTCAGATTTATTTTTCTAGCCTGTATTTGCCTGGCACAAAAACTGATGAAATCATCCACCTTCAGCTAAGATTCTTTCAGGTAACTTCTGTCCTATTGTGGTAGGCTGCCTCATAGTAAACCACATCTCCACAAAAACATATCAATCCATCCATGACTGGCTTTAAAGGCAGGGTCTTGTATGAGAGAAACTGCTCTTTTTTCCATGGTTTTGCATTTAACTCACATATGTTGATCTGGCTGCTAAAGGATCTATGTTGACAGTTCAAACTCAGTCTCTGTGAAGTGGCCTTTATGGCCACCACCTTCCAAATGTTGTCTTTCACTAGTGCCAACAGACACAAAGATTGAAACAAACTCCTTCTTCTAGGCTTTTTGCCTGCCAATTTCTGATTTATTTATTTATTTTATTATTTATTTAGATTTTGGTAACCGGGTAAGCCCACTGAGACCAGAGGTCCCTTTTTCAGGGGCGACCTGAAATTAGTTACAGTACATTACATACATTGGTATCAATATACAGTAGTTACAGTTGATACATACAATGGAATAGGTATCAAGCACATTAACACAGAAACAGCAGGCTCACAAAGTGTTAGACAGGTGCACAGTACATTTAACAATTTTGCATAAGAGTTTCATGGGAGAAATAGAAATGGCAATATTAGTGACAGCATGACAACAGGCCCAGGCAGGGGGCTAGCAATTACAACCACAGAGACTAAGTTCCTGAAGGTACACTTTGAGGCCTGACTTAAACCCTTGGAGAGTAGGCTTGTCAACCAGACTTGCTGGGAGGGCATTCCATAAGTGCGGAGCAGCATACTGAAAACAGCTCTTACCTTGGTTGATGCTAACATGAAGGATGTCAAGGGGACGGCTTGCTGAGGATCGCACAGTACGGCACTGTACTTTAGGAGTGAGCAGCCCCCTCAGATGGGGAAGAGGGCCAAAGGTGGTGAATTTAAAGGCCAAACAAACAGAAGAATAGGCCAACTTGTGCCGTAAGGTGGGCCAGTTGAGGTCCACAAGGACCTCACAGTGATGCCTCCTGGGAGAGAAGTTAGTAGCAAAGCATGCCACCCGGAGAGTTTGCTAAGCTCCTTCTCCTGGAGGAACTGTAGCAGGGGAGCCCCATATAGGATGGAGGAGAAAAGGGTACAATTGGCTATGGCATATCGCGCCTCACCAGAAAGAGAGTTACCCAGCCGGTAGAAGAGTCTAAGTCTCTGGTGGATGGATCTAGTTAAGGAGTCGATGTGGGATTTGTAGGACAGCTCCTGGTCAAGAAGGATCCCAAGGTACTTGATCCTGTCTATGACCTCAACTCTCTTCCCTTGGGTTGTGTTGAGCTGGAGTAGTTCACATCTGTCAGCGCCTAGGCGTCTGGTCCCAAACAGAACAGCCTTGGTTTTATCTTTGTTCAGCACAAGAGAATTGGAGGAGAACCAGGCCTCAAGAACAGAGAGACTGGCCTGTAGTTTGGCAGAGATGACACTAGATAGCGGGTCACTGCAGTAGACAACAGTGTCATCCGCATATAGGATGAGGTTGCTCGGCCCGCAGACCCCCTCAATGTCATTGACAAAAAGAGTGAATAGCAGGGGACCCAGGATTGAGCCCTTGGGTACCCCAGAGACCATAGGCCTGGTGCTAGATTGTGTTCCTGTCCAACAGACTTTTTGGGTTTGATTGATCAGGTAGCTCTCAAACCAAGGAGAGTGAGTGCACATCCAGTCCTAGTCAGTGGAGTTTGGAAAGGAGAAATTTGTGGCTGACCAGGTCAAATGCCTTGGACAGGTCAATGAATAAAGCCCCCATTGGGGAGCCCTGGTCCATGGCTTTGAGGATGTCAGATGTGAGCCGGATAAGGGCAATGTCGGTGCCATGACCTTTCCTAAAGCCATGTTGTACGTCAGCTAGGAGTAGGTGTTGCTTGAAATAATCCTGTAGTTGATTGTATACCAATCTCTCCTGCACTTTCCTGAGAGGGCAGAGTAAGGAGATAGGCCTGTAGTTTCCCACTTTGTCCCTGGGTCCTTTTTTATGGACAGGGACAATAGTCACTACCTTCCATTTACTTGGGATTGTTCCTTAAAGGAGGGACCTGTTAATGAGCAAGGTGACAGGGTAGGCGATTGCAGGGGCAGCGTCCCTCAGCAACCTAGATTCAAGCAGGTCATGTCCTGGGGAGGAGATAGGGTTTATTTTGAGTAAAAGGGGAAGTACTGTACATCTGTAGGTTTGACCAGTTTCAGGTGGAACTGAGGCTGAGGAAGCACCCAATCTGCACTGCTGTTGTAGGGAATCCCAGGGAGGACAGGGAGAGAGCATCCACCTGGGTTATAGAAGGAAGCACAGAAGGCCTCTGCTACTGCAGAGGGGTAGTTGGTCAAGGTATTCCCAACTAGGAATGCACCTTCTTGTGCATTAGTGGCACCCTTAAAAAGTGTGTTAATGTGACCCCAGAATTTCTTAGGGTCACGTAGGTGACTAGTTTGGAGATCCCGCAGGTACTTGGACTTTCCATGTTTGGAAGCTTTCTTGCATTGGTTCCTCAGCTCCCCTTCTCCCAGTCAGATCTGCTGCCTGAGGATTTGTAGAGTCCCCAGGCTCTGTCACAGAGTAGCATACTTCACTTGAGACCCGGGCTGAGCCATTTGTGGCACTTGCCCTGTACCTTTAGCTTCTTACGTGGGACATGCAGATTGGCCACGGACAGAAATGAATTGGTGAAGTAGTCAAGGGCCTCATCCATTGTGGGGAGGGAAACTATAGGATCCCAATCCACGGCTCACAAGTCTGAACAGAGGTTTGCTGGTACAAGCCTGCTAAAGTTCCTGGCTTCTATTACCCTAGCAGCAGGTTTAGGGGGCTTATAGGACCAGGTACATAAAATTGGTGAGTGATCACTCAGAGAGTCCACCATGATCCCTGCTGTCAATATCCGGTCCGGGCAGGAGACTAGTGCCCAGTTGAGTAGGGAATGATTGCCAGACTTAGCAATATGCCTAGTAGGCAGATTGATGACTTGGGTTAGGGAGGAGTCCAGTATAGGATTCTTGCTGATGGAAGTCCCCAGGGCAAGCCAGTTCAGATTGAAATCCCCAAGGAGAATCATCTCCCCCAGAGGGTGCTCTACCAGGGCATGGGTTAGAGATTCAAGGGAGGAGGCAGCCGATTGGGGTGGGAGGTAGGTGCACCCTATGTACAAAGGTTAGGTGTCTCCGAGGAGCACTTTAACAAGTAAGATCTCACTTACCGAGTCACAAAGGGGAGAGTGATCAAGCTGCATAGCATGTAAGATTGTGCTGATGTAGATGAGAACCCCACCACCTTTTTCCCCAACTCTATATTTTCTAAAAACATGATAGCCAACTAAGTCAACTTTGTGAGGGAGGATCTGAGGCTTGAGCCATGTTTCAAACACAGCTAGCACATTGGGTTTGTACAGTGCTGTCCATGCCTCATGGTCTTGGACTTTGTGCCTTAGGCTGCCGATGTTCATGTGCACCAGCTTGAGACCCCTGGTATTGGCCCAGAGAGGGCTGGTAGGGTCACTGAGAGTAAGATTAGGGAAGTGGGGACCAGGGTTTAATTCAGTGTCCCCCCCCCAGTGCCAGCTTAAGCCTGGCAAGGTAGCCAATAATTTTGGAGGGGGTGTAGAGGAGCCTCCGTCGGTCATGCATGCTAAGGTAGTAAAATAGGTTATAACAGCTACTCTTTTGAGTTAATCCATACACGAATAGATGTAGCATGTTAAACCCCTCCTCATGAGGTTCAAGGGGTCAAGGGGGGTGACCAATGTTCCAGCCCAGTTCTGAAGACAGACGGGCCCAGAAATAGAGCTGGTCAATCCTCAGTACCAGAGCTATATATGTGAGAGCTGTCATGAGTACCAGGCTCTGCATATTTGCTGATCAGGGAGAGGACACCTGGCTCAGGGTAGGACCAGGTCAGTTTGGTAGCCCTCAGTAGGAGTTCAATTCTAAGGAGAGTGGGATAGGCTAAGTCCCCTCCTACTTACAGGCTTAGATGAAGGGGGGCCTGTCTTAAATTGAAGGAGAGTGTCCCACTCCACTCAAGTGGCCAGAGGCAAGCTGGGACAGGAAACTTCAACAGGTACGGTAGAGCAGATAACTTGTGATAGCTCAATTACAGCAATAGGAGTAGTAGGGTTATAGGTTAATTTAGCACAGTATCAGAGTAATGCTAGTTGGCAGTTACTAAAACCCATAAGTTGGAAGAGTCTGCTGTAAGGCAGGAGAATAGAAGCAGCTGAAACTGTCAATGTAGGGCTAAAGGCTATAGTGATTAGAGTTGAGCTATAAAGTAAAATCTTTCAAGGCAGTGAACACCAGCATAACAATACAGATTAAGACCAGTCAACAATATGACAAGAGGATATCAGCAGTACCTCTACCACCAGAGGGATAAATAGATCTAGTGGATAGCAATTTACATTACACTGTAGCAAGTATTCCAGGCTATGATCAACGTGCTAGTAAGTCAGCAGGTTATAAAGACAATTGAAATTAGCCTGGTCAATTATCCGACAGGTGGAATATTAGCCCGTCAGACTTTAAGAGTTGAGGAATATAATGGGTTAAAAGTTGTTCAAGGCTGATCACGTTAGGCTCAGGTGCTGTTGTAAGCAGGATTGGACCTTTCGAGTTAGTGGGAGAGGTTTAGGTCCATTTAACAGGAGGAGGGAACGGGGCGGGTGGGCAGGAAATTTTCTTTCCATGTTTGCAGACTTCGGTGGAGGTCTGCCAGTGCTAGCATCTCTACCCCGAGGAGAAGAACTTGAATTGTTCCATAGCAAGGTCCATGGGAGGGGGAGGAGAAGGCCCTCAGCAGTGGGCAACCCTCCCAAAAAACCTGTAGCTTCTAGTACAAGCGAGGTTCAGTGCGGGCTTTAAATCCAGCAGCCTGGAGCATCACAAGTTGCAAGGACAATGGGTTCTGAGTGCCTTTTTTGAATTTGGTGCTCAGAGGAAAGAGATGAGTGCTCCGGTTGTAGAGAAAAATGGCCCAGTGGTCTCCGGTAGTTAGGGCCAAAAACAGTCCATATGCAGAGGCCTGGGAATAAGACCCTCCAGCCGGTAAGAAGCTCCGGTAATTGAGATCGGTTTCAGTAGGCACCAAAGCTGTTTCTTTCCGTGTTTGCAGGCTTTGGGGGAGGTCCGCCAGTGCTAGTGTCTCTACCCTGAGGAGAATAACTTGAATTGTCCTGTAGCGATGTCCGTGGGAGGGGGAGGAAACCCTCAGTAGTGGGCCACCCTCGCAAAAACCCCATAGCTTCTCAGAGAAACAGCCACAGGATGGTTCCCTTCAACCTCAGCCCATTTGGCAGCCATTAGTTTAACCCCTTAACATGGGTGTTGAGTATACTAATTGCACAGGTTCAATCGCGATACTATGGGTGCCGAGTATACATGGTTTTAAAAGGAATCCTTGTATAGCATGCACATGGAGTATGTTTCTATATGGACAGCTATGCTGGTGCACAGGGGGACATGTTTGGAGTCGGATTGAAAACATGTGGTGAGTTGTCATATGACCTAGCCTTTGCAGGGACATCTGCAAAAGGCATAGGTCTGACGCAGCTTCTTTACTGGGTGGCTGGGCAGCAAGCAGGAAGGAGCTTTTTGCTGGAGTTCTTACTCTGAGCTCAAAAACACTAATTTCTGATAAAAAAAATATTGTAAGGTGTGTAATGACACACACATACAGAGGGAGCTTCATTAAAAGCATCATTTAAACAAATGAAAAGAAAAGTTTCAGGGCTTGTTCAACAGGTGTATACAATCAGTGCTACTATTACTAATTTGGCAGTAATTTGCAGTAAACGGAGATACTTAATTGCATATTAGTTATAAAACGGGCACATAAAATTCTTCAACCTGATTGGCTGAAACAGCTTCAAAGCCATGTCCTTACCACCCCATAACCGTCCAACTGGCACTAACATCCCAAGTATGACCCTACAACAGTAGTCTATCATTGAGTTGCTGTGAGTGAAACTCCTGTCACATACGGACACATACTGTGCAGAGGCAGTTTGAAAGCCACTGCCAGTCTGACAGCCTGACTTGAACTTGCAAGCATGCATTAAATTGAAAGAGCCCCAATGTAAAGCTGCATATAGTTAAAATAACAAGCTGACCATTTATTAGGTTTGTGTTGAGAAAAGTTTGTGGCCCCTGCTGATCCACAGTTCTCCTGTGGACTTTCGCTCCTGCAACTCCATTTCCCACTACGTTCCTTTGTTCCCCTTCTCTGCCTTTCATCTCTATTCCCAGCTGCATTCCTCAGCCCCACCCCCACCCCTCGCTGACTGTGACCTAAACTTTGGCAGGAACTATTGAACATGGGTTAAAGCTAGCACCTCCCTCCTAAATACCAGCTTCTGACTACATGCACTACAACATCCACACTCTGACAGACGTGCCAAAAGAGAAAGTGACTCAGAGCTACTGTGGCATACAGGGACATGTTCAGCAGTAACTCACTCCCTATAAAAGCAAGACAACTAAAGGAAAAGAGAAAAAACAGTATTGTTAAAAAAAAAAGAAAAGAAACCAGACCAGTGTACTGTATGTCTGTATGTCTGTGTGTTTGCTGAAAGGGTGGGGGGTTACCGGAGCACTCTCTGTATAGGGAAGAACCGAAAGCCGCTCTGAACTATAATGGTTGCAAAGGGGCACGCTCGCTAGAAGCTCACTCTCTGCAACAGTAAGACAACCACAGGAAAAGTAAAACGATTGAAAAACAAAATACACTGTATGAGTATTTGTTGGGGGGGTGTAACCTGAGCACTCTGTGTATGGGTGACAGCCTTCTACTGGCCACCTAGCCAATGTCAAACACAGCACTCTACAGTAATATGGGAACTATATTTCTGCCAATAAAAACCTTTTCACCCTATTTTTAACTTTTTTTTTCTTAAATATTTAGTTAGGAGTGGGTGTGGTTTCACCATGAGTAAGATGGCAGCTTGATTTAGCATGGCTGTAATGTAGTATGGGCAAATCCAAAATAAATCCATTACTAAGGTGAACAATTGCAAATAGAGAGAGTGCAACGAACAGAGCTGAAGCTCAGGATCTTCCCAATACCTTTTTTAACTTTATCAGGCAGACTTCTTTTTTTTCATTAAGTATGCTTTATTAAAGATTACAATTCTTTGTGCACAGACATCGTACAGGTGATATAGCCATACGTCTCCAGTATTACAGATTCATATCAAAGACATTAAATTGTTAAAGGAGAGCGATGTCCAAAAAGTGTGGAGTTGAATAACCAGGCAGACTTTTGATATTCGAGCCGTGTCAGTAACTTCAGAGGCATATAGCATGGTGACATCGGCTGAGGTCCTGATGGACCCTCAAGAGACTGGGAGGATGTTCGCCCATCTGATTAAAAAAATGGATATGGTTACCTTCGCCTCCCAGCAGACAACCACAGCAATTCAGCATTTGGAAGGTCGACTACAGGGTACTTTAAGGCAACTGGTGACACACAAGATGGCCATAGCGGAGGGCTAGGCAGCTTCCAGCAGCACAATGCAGTTCGGTTCCTATTACAAAAGGTGGATGACCTGGAGAACTGCAACAGATGGAACATAGAAACATAGAAGCTGACGGTGGATAAGGACTGCAAGGCCCATTCAGTCTGATCATTTCTTTTTCTACCTTATAAATGTGCCATTGGCCTTTGCTCTGTCAATGACCTATCTATTCATACTCATCTGTATTGCTTCCTCATGCCTATCCCATGCCTGTTTGAAGCCCTGCACTGTATTCATATCCACCACTTTCTGAGGTAGGCCATTCCATGCATCATCCACCCTTTCTGTGAAAGAGAACTTCCTCACATTACCCCTTAATTGGCCTCCCTCTGATCTCATGCTGTGTCCTCTTGTCCTGCTATTTTTCTTATATTGAAACATGTTAGACTCTTTTACCGTGTTAATGCCCTTAAGGTGTTTGAATGTTTCGATCATATCACCTCTCTCCCTCCTTTGCTCTAGGGTATATATATTGAGCTCTGTTAATCTGTCCTCATATGTTTTCTGATGCAGTCCCTGCACCATTTTGGTTGCCCTTCTCTGGACTGCCTCAATTTGATTAATGTCCTTGTGAAAGTGCGGCCTCCAGTACTGCACGCAGTACTCCTGATGGGGCCTAACCAGTGTCTTGTAAAGAGGGATTATTACCTCCCTCTTTTGACTTGTAATACCTCTACTAATACACCCCAACATCCCCCTAGCCTTACCTACTGCTTTATTGGTCTTCTTGGATGGTTTCAGGTCATTGGTGATGATGATGCCCAAGTCTCTTTCTTCCCTTGTGACTGCCAGCGACTCCTCTCCCAGCCTATAGGTGGCTTCAGGGTTTCTCTTCCCTATGTGCATGATCTTGCACTTCTTTGCATTAAACCCCAGTTGCCACTCCTAGAAACATAGAATTTGACAGCAGATAAGGACCGCTTGGCCCACCTAGTCTGCCCATTTTCCTACCTAAGAGATAAGCTGCAGATCCTAGTTAACCAACAGCTTACTTCCTCCTACCCCCCACTAGGACTGCCTTATGTCTGTCCCATGCATTCTTGAATTCTCCCCTGTTCTTGACTCCAGACCTCCTCAGGGAGACTGTTCAATGCATCCACAACCCTCTCTGTGAAAAAATACTTCCTCACATTACCTCTGAGCTGTTCCCCCTCTACCTTCAAATTGCGTCCCCCTTGTTCTTGCACATCTCTTTTTCTGAAAGATGCTACCATCTTGGACTTTGTTGATTCCCTTGAGGTACTTGAAGGTTTCTATCATGTCTCTCCCTTCTTTCCTCAAGAGTATACATATTAAGCTCCTTTAGTCTTACTTAGTATGTCTTCTGGTGCAGACCCTGCACCATTTGATTTCCTCCTCTGGTCAGCCTCCACTCTGTCTATGTCTTTGTAGAGATGGGGTCTCCAGAACTGCACACAGTACTCCAGATGGGGTCTTACCAACTGTCTGTACAGAGGGATAACAACTTCCTGTTTTCTACTATTGATGCCCCTCCCTATGCATTCCAGTATCCCCCCAGCCTTCCTTACTGCCTTCTCACATTGCTTGCCCACCTTTAGGTCATATGATATAATTACCCCCAGATCACTTTTCAACCATTTTGCTAGTTTATCTGGATCTCTTCTCATTCTGCCCACCCCGTCTGGACCATCTACTCTGTTGTAGATCTTGGTGTCATCTGCAAACAGACAAACCTTACCCTCCAGTCCATCTGCAATGTCACTGATGAAGAAACTGAAGAGGACTGGCCCCAGGACTGATCCCTGAGGTACCCCACTTGTGACTTGCATCTCTTCTGACTGTATACCATTTACCACCACTCTCTGTTTTCTGTCCATCAACCAGTTTTCCACCCAGTTGACCAACTTCTGACCCACACCGAGCCTACTCAGCTTATTAATCAATCTTCTATGTGGAACAGTAGCAAAAGCTTTGCTGAAGTCAAGGTAGGTGACATCAACTGCTCCCCCTTAGTCCACCACTCTGGTTACCCAGTCAAAGAAATCTATGAGATTAGTTTGACAAGACCTTCCTTTTGTAAACCCATGCTGTCTTGGATCTTGTGCTCCTATGGATTCCAGGTGTTGCACTATCCTTTCCTTAAGGAGTGCCTCCATAATCTTGCCCACTACTCAGGATCACATGATGCAGAGTGCTGAGTAGATGCTTCTCCGCTAAGCTCCTGCCTCCCAAATAAAAACTTGTCATTTAATATCGTTAAATTTTAACTTGTTCCTCTGCCTGCGAGTTTTTCTTGCCTTTAAACAATGTGTGCTCCTGTTTTGGGTTCATCTGTGGTAAATGGAGCTTACATGAAAGCCCATGAAACATACCCCCGCAACTCCTAGAAGACCTCAAAAAAAATCAGAGCCTCGAGTGGCCCAGACAAACTGGACCCTTCGTGTCAAGCTGGGGACCAAGAACCCTTAACACTTAATAGATTCTTGCAGGAATTTAAGCCATTCCGGGAAGAGATGAAAGATATGGCAATCGATTTGAAATCCCTCTCCAGAAAGTTAGAGGAAATCTCCACGATAGTATCAGACAATACTGCCCGAATAATTTCGGTTGAGAGAAAATTGGAAAGTCTGGATCCTGAGCTCCTACTCACGAGACAAAAGCTGTCTCGTCTTGAAACAAAGCTCGAAGACCTGGAAGGCCGTAGTTGGAGAAATTATATGGTAATCCTCAGGCTCCCCGAAGGGGAAGAAGGCCAGAATACCATAGTCTTCACCCAGAAACTGGTTGAAAGGATTGCCGGTCCCTCACTCTTTGGCCCAACATATATAATAGAACAGGCCCACCAATCTCTGCAACCAAAACCCCCACCTGAGGCACCTCCTTGTCCCATCATTTGCCGCTTCCTAAACTACTTAGAAAGGCAGCATTTTCTACAGAAAGTTAAGGCACTGCAAGAAGTCAGATGGGAGAAGGTGAAGCTGAGAATTGCTCAAGATATCCCTGGTTCGGTCCGGCTGAAACGGAAAGCCTTCCACCCAATTGTATCCAAGATTATAGCAGCGGGCTTAAAGTTCAGGATGGGGTACCCAGCGAAGTTACAAGTCTCAGTAAATGGCTCATGGCTTAATTTCGAGGATTCTGAAGCTGCGCTAACAGGCCTTAAGTCTGCATTCCCAGATTTGTTCCGGATGACCTGAGAGGACTTTCAGATCATCGGGATTTGCCAGGAACTCCAGAATGAACTATTGTTTGGCTTTTTGTGTGGACACTGCTATTTCTAAAGAAGGATTTTATTCAAGTGTATGCCCCCTAATAGAACTGGGATACCAGCAGAGGTCTGACTTTACTTGTAACAGAACCTGGCCTGTTGGTGGGAATAGTGCATTACAGAAAGTCCGGGGGGGATCCCGGAGGCTTTGTTTTGGACTGCATCTGTGATAACTTTGCTCGTTTGATTTCCTAGGGTTCACACAGGGCAAGGATTTGGGTTACGCCTTCTGTTTGGACTTTATGTGGAGAAGTTTCAGATTTCTGAGCAGTTCCAGGCTTTCGGGGTGCCTCTGACTAGCGGGCTGGATCAGGTTATGACCACAAGAGGGCGCTGTTCACCCATTTAAAGCAGGTCCAGTCATTTTCTCCGAGAGGGACTGCTTTGCTTATTAAGTTGTTCTGGTTTTACAGGGGGGGCTTCTTGGATTTAGGGGTCTGCATCCCCTGGGTAGTTACTCCCATGGTTTTCCCAGCTCTGGATCTCATTTCATTTTCACCCGGTCTCGTTTTCTCAGGTACTCAGTTTGAAGATGGGCTTACCCCTCCATGGTAATTTTTTCTCTGACACTGGTTCACGAGGTAGTCCTCTATGGGGAACAAACATTTTTCATTTTCCCTCTCAAGACTCTCGTGACGATTTTTCTTATTCACATTTTGAACATCCAGTTCTATTTCCCTTTCTCGATTATTAGTGGATTCATTAACAGAGGCTTGCAGGCCCTGGAAGCTCGAGACCGCTGTTTAGATATTAAACCCTCATTAATGCAGTTTATTGATGGCTTTGTAGTACATAATATGAGGGAGATCATTAGCAGGGGATATGTTCGGGGGAGGGAGGGGGAGGATAGGTCCCAGTGCTGTGCTAAGCATTGCTTGTGACAGTGTGGAGGGTTGGGGGGGTTATGTGTTCTTGTCAGGAGGGTGGGGGTGTATGGGAGGGTTTATTAGTGGGCTTTTCATGGGGGGCTGGGGTGGTCGGAGGGCCTTACAGCAGCAACGGGGGGGGTCAGATTTGTAGTGTTATAGACCCGGAGTGCAGGGCCGAATACAGCATTCTTAGAAGTCATTGGGAGATGGCCAAGGAGGTGACTTTTGCAACGTGGAATGTCAAGGGGATCAGGAAAAAATCTAAACAATACCAGGTTCTCAAACACCTAAGTCTTTTATGCACTCACAATACTTTTCTGCAGGAATCGCACCTATTAGAAACAGAAGCCTTACAAGTGAGGAGGCAACAAGTGGGATGGTCTATGCGGCGCAAAGATCCTCAAACAGCTGCGGGGTTATGATCATTATTAACAGGGGCATTCCCTTTGTCTCAACTCATACTATCAGGGATCCCCAGGGCAGGTTCGTTTTGGCTATAGGTACTCTCTGGTCAATACCTCTGCTATTAGGCAGTATATATGGTCCAAAAGCTGATGACCTCACCTATTTCATGAGACTCATAAACCTAATCCTGCCTTTCCTTCCCATAAGGATTATCCTGGGGGGTGACTTTAATCAAGTCGTAGATTCTAACCTTGACATGTCTGGTGGTGCATCGGGGGGATCTCCCCGGGTCAGAGGGCTTGTAGAGAACTACTGGATCAATGCAGGCTCTGTGATGTCTGGCGTGTTCTAAACCCTGATTTCAAGGAGTTTACATTCAAGGCTTTGGTACACGGCTCTCAGTCCAGTATTGACGACATATTCATTTCTCAGACTCTCTTGCCCGGGGTTAGGTCCTCCTCGATACAGCCTGGCCCTATCTCTGACCACTCTTTGGTGCTGTGTGACTTGACAATTCAGGATGTGTCAAAGAGAGAAACAAGATGGAAGCTTAATAACCAATTGCTTAAAGATTCTAATTATTGCAATACTATAAGGGAGCATATTGAGGCCTTTTTTCAGTCTAACCCTTTAAACAGTCCAAAACCAGATATTATATGGGGGGCTTTCAAGGCTTACATGAGAGGCGTCCTTATTAGCCTCTCAGTAGCCAGGAAAAGAATTAGGGAGAGAGAATTACTGTCCTTGTTATCCTAAATTCGGACCCTTGAATCTAATGTCTCGGTTAATTCTTCAGAGGAGGACAAGGCGAGGCTCCTAGGGTTGAGAGACAAATATTTGGAACTACTCCGGGAACAGGCGAAGTTAGCTATCATACATACTAAAGCTAGTTATACTGACCAAGGGGAGAAGGCTGGGCTCCTTTTGGCACTTCGTATTAAACAACAAGAGTCAGCGAGATTCATCCCCTCTATCAAGGCTTCTGTAGATGGATCTCTGAAAACATCTCCGTCTGAGATAGTTCAGGAGTTCGCAGCATATTACAAATCGCTTTACAGGGATATGGAACATCCTCCCAGCCCAGTAAGTGTGGAGAGTTACCTGAGATATTCACAGCTACCCTCCCTCCCAGTACATTACATAGATTATCTGGTCTCTCATATAACTCTGGAGGAAATCACCGAGATTATCAGAGGTTTACCCTCGGATAAATCTCCTGGGCCTGATGGATTTTCTTCCCTTCTTTATAAAACATTTCGAGAACTTTTACTGCCAATACTTAATAGTTTATTTCAGCATATCCTATCCGGGATAGAGGTTGATTCCCATCTATTTGAAGCCTTGATAGTGCTTCTTCCCAAACCAGACAAGGACCCTGAGCTCGTTCAGAGCTATAGACCTATGTCCCTTCTAAATCAGAATATCAAGATTCTCTCAAAGATTTTAGCTAACAGGTTATCTGTGGTGCTCCCTGAATTAATAGGTATGAATCACACAGGTTTCATGAAGGGACGCTCTTCAGTAGATCATTTGTGTATGTTATCCCATGTCTTCTCGGCTTCCAGAGATGCTGACTTTCCTGCAAGTTTGGTATCTTTGGACACAGAGAAGGCATTTGACCGGGTGAATTGGAGTTTCCTCTTCAAGGTATTGAGTGCCTTTAAATTTCCTCCTGTATTCATTTGCTGGGTAGCCGCATTATATAAATCCCCCATGGCAAGAATTTCAGCTAATGGGGCCTTCTCAAACTATTTCTCACTTCACTCAGGCACCAGGCAGGGTTACCCCCTATTGCCTCTCTCGTTCAATTTATATCTGGAACCTCTCATCCAAAACATTCTCCAAAATACCTCTATATAAGGTATCAGAGCTGGGCGTCACGAGATTAAACTAACTGCATATGCAGATGATCTGCTGATACATCTCTGCCATCCAGCTTCTTCAATACCACCCTTACTGAATGAAATACCCAAGTTCAGTGAGCTATCTAACTAAGTTGAATGCTAGTAAATCCCTATTCTTCCCATTAAACCATAAAGTATTTAAAGATGATATTTGCCCCCTAGGTTTAGGTTAGTCTCCTAGAACAATTAAATATCTGGGCATAAAGCTATCCCGTAACCCCTTAGTGTGGGTCAAAGATAATCTGGACTCTATCTCCCAGGTTATTATTCATGATCTCAACAGATGGTCTAAGCTTCCAATATCATTATGGGGCAGGATAAATATTATTAAGATGAATGTATTTCCTAGAATTTACTACCTTTTATCCCTTCTCAATTCTTTTATTCCCATACGCTGGTTTAAGAAACTGCACAGTGCATTTACCAGATTTATTTGGGCAGATATGTATCCCTGGTCGTCCTACCATAAATTAGCTGCCCGAAAACTTGAGGGGGGCCAAGGATTCCCCATATGGCATTATATTACTGGGCTAGTCATCTAGCAAAATGTCTGAGATGGATATCCCCAGGTCCTGAAATGACACAACCAGTATGGCTTAAGATTGAATTAGACGTAATCAAAGCCAAACACCTGGATCCCTCAAATTTATTCTACATCAAGTTATCCCAGGTTAAGATGCCTGATTGCACTACAATAAGAGTCTCTTTAAGAGTTTATACACAATTATGTTTATTTCTTCATTATTCCCCTCAGACTGATTTAGCTCAGTCTATTTGGAATTCCCCATCTTTTACATTTAATGGTAAGTGGATTCCTCGCAACTGGCTGCCTCAATTAGGCAATGGAAAACTGCTTTCCTTGGTAGATGGGGAAGGGCTCTGGTTGTCCCCACGCGGTATTATGGATAAATTCCTCATCCCGGTCCCATCTCACTTTAAAGTCATGCAGTTAAGACACCTTCTCACTGTAGCTCTGGGGAATTCTCCCCCTTCTCAGACGGTATCAGCTCTGATTCCTGAAATATCTCATTTGTCTGGATCACCAGGCACTGTTTCTAAGCTATACAGGGTGTTATACCATAAAAAATATGGGGACACTTTTGGACCTACCAATCTCTGGAACTCACTCCTCCCTCAATACCATTTGGACTGGCAATCCCTATGGAGATCCTGTCATAAGTATGTTTCCCAAGATAGATTGCGTCTCATGCAATATCATATTTTACACAACATGTATTACACCCCCGTTAAATTAAAAAAATAGGGCTTCTCGAACTCTAGTGTATGTACCAAGTGCTTTCAAGAAGAGGGTACCCTCCTGCATATGTTCTGGTCCTGCCCCAAAGTTTCCTCCTTATGGAATTTAATTAAGATGTCTCTTGATCCCCTACTGGGCCTACAGGAGTATTTTATTCTGGAGGTGTGCCTTCTAGGGGATATGTCCCTGGTAAATGTCAGAATTAGGAAATACCATATTACTATGGTTGTGCTCTCAGATTCTGAAACTTGTATTACGTCACTGGAAGGAACAATCAGCTCCTTCCTTCCAGGAATGGTTACATGAAATCATTGCCAATCTTTGAACAGAGAAGGCAATTGCAAGTCTTCATAATAGACTAGCAGTATATAGTAAGATATGGTATCCCCTTCATTCCTTACTCTTGTTACCTCACTGAGGATATATCACACTCTGGTATTATCCATACGATTGTTATAACTGCGCACTGTATGTTACAGCGAATATGTTTTGTTGCTGCTGTAAGGAGGGGTGGGATGAAAGGGGTGTGATGGGCAGTTTTCATTGCTTCAGTACTTTCTGACTTGCTGTAACTGCCCATTATAATGGAAACGTATTAATAAAGTTTAAATTATAATCTTGCCCACTACTGAGGTAAGACTGACTTGTCTGTAGTTCTCTGCCTCCTCCCTGCTACCACCCTTGTGGAGCGGGATTACATGAGCCCTTCTCCAGTCTTCTGGAACCTCTCCTGTGCTCAGAGACTCACTAAACAGTTCTGATAATGGCTCTGCTAGTTCCAACCTTAGCTCCTTTAGTATTCTGGGATATATGCCATCAGGTCCCATTGCCTTGTCCACCCTGAGCTTATCAAGCTCTTGTAGGACCCTTTCTTTTGTGAAGGGACTAGTGCACACCTCCCTCCCCCCTGGGTCCATGGTGCTGAAATGTGGGCCCTGCCCTTCCTTCTCTTCAATAAATACTGAGCAGAAGTATCTATTTAGGATAGATGCTTTACATGCTCCTCCTCCTCACATGCCCCCTCATCTCTTTTGATTTTAGCAATACTCTCTCTGGACTTTCTCATTTCACTAATGTATCTATAGAAAGTCTTGTCACCATCTTTTACTGTTTGTGCTAGTGTTTCCTCAGTTTGGGCCTTTGCCTGCCTTTCTGCCTTCCCTGCTTCCCTTAGGGAAGTTTGGTATGCCTCCCTATCTTCATCCCGCTGCATTCCCTTATATTTCCTGAAGGACAGTCTTTTGGCTCTGACCTTTTCTGCTACTGTTTTTCAGAACCAAAGTGGTTTCCTTCTTCTTTTGTACTTCCTTTTCTCTCTAACACAATGGGATGTTGATTCAAGTATTGTTTCCTTAATGCTTACCCACTTTGCCTGTGCCCCCTCACCTGTATTTCTTTTTGCCAGGGCTAGCTTAACTCTGTTGGCCATCTTATCAAATTCAGTTCCTCAATCTGCATCTGCTGGGGTTCCAAGATGGGGCAGACAATAAAGATGTAGCATTATTCCTTCAACAAGTCTTCACTGGAATGCTAGGCCTGGCACAAGGGTTCCACCTAGATATAGAGCGAGCCCACAGAACACTAGCCCTGACACCAAAAAACGGGAAAAAAAACAGCCCCTGATCATAAAACTGTTGAACTATAATGTAAGGCAGTTCATCCTAACTAAAGCTAGAGAGACAGCCAGTCTCAGCTGACAATGACACCCAGTCTCAATCTATCAAGATTTTTCAAAAGAGTTATCCTCCAAATGGAGAGAATTTACCAAGACCCACCATAGAATGCAGGCATTGGGCCTTTAATACTCGCTAAGATACCCAGCAACAATGAGGGTGCCGCACAATGGAACCCCTGTACACTTCGACATGCCAACTGCTCTAGAGAGGTTCCTAGACAAGAACTGGCCAACAGACAACAGAACCCTAAGGCAGACTGCAGCGAAGCAATGCAGCCCTCGAACATATGCCCAAGTAGTGACACCCCCGGACCAGGGCCCAGAACACATGGAGGCTGAGGATGGGTGACAGCCAGATAATGACTGGGCCAAGCTGCAAAGGAATAGAAAGCGAGCAGCCAAGCTGCAGTTTCAGAGAAGGGAACATCCAGCCATGTGGACAGAGGAGCACCGTGACACCCGACACACCCAGGAGTTGCAAAGGACAGAATCCATGGCTCCGGTCAGATATATGACCAAGAACAGGTATGCTGTGATACAGCCCAGCTCTCCAGAGACTCAGAACTTGCCACAAACAGATGTGGTGGGCTGACAGCAGAAACTGGCAGATGAGGCACCAGCTGAAAGAGAGGGGGGAGAGGAGCGAC
Source organism: Neoceratodus forsteri (assembly GCA_016271365.2). NCBI lineage: Eukaryota > Metazoa > Chordata > Ceratodontiformes > Ceratodontidae > Neoceratodus > Neoceratodus forsteri. The sequence continues at coordinate 952,133,758 of CM057454.1, read as the reverse complement.
CGATACCAGAGACTGTCCAAGCCAGCGGACCAGCGGCACAGGATCCGGTAACAAAGGAAGATGTATTAAGTCCCAAATCGGAGCTGAGGAATCTATACAGTGACACTGACAATTTCTTGGTCCTACATGGTTAGATAAGTACCCTGCTGTCTTTTTAGTCTTGAGGAGGGTTGAGGGAAGAGGTCGGGGTGTGTGACACAATGCGTGGGGAATGAGCTGCTGAGTGCCTCATATCAGGCCCATCTCTTACTGTCATGCTGGCGATAGATGGGTCATAGGCTTAAGTGCACCACACACACCTAACCTCCTGAGTGGTAAGTCTGGAAGAATATATGTAACATGAGGGGGAAGTAAACTTATTCAACCTATTCAATTAACCAATGTTATATGGCAAGGGAGGGGGAAGAAATGTGACACTGGGGGTATAATAAAGATAATAACTGCACAGTTTGCTAAGAAAGGGGGAAGGCAATGGCAGAGATGTGGGGCTGTGGAGAGGGGAGTATATAGTGGAAAGGGAACAAAGTGCATGCTAACAACTGAGGTATACTCTAATGGGATTAACAGCTTAGAAGAATCTCCTTGAAACACCCCCCTCTGGCCCACAGGGGGCACACTGGTGGCATGCAGCTGTCCCCCCCCCATTTTGCTGCCTACTCTCCCGCTGTATTAGGGCTTGGATATCTCAATAGCCTAGCGATGGGAGATTTGAGGGAAGGGGGTTGACATGCTGTGAGAGGTGCTCGCTATTGCCACCCCATCTCCAAGATATCATTTCTCTGCAAGATGCAGGTCAGCAGTCCCCCCCCCAAGTCTGTATAACATGATCAGCACCTGTCCAGGTTTTATTATATCACCATGATGGTCACCCCATACAGAGCCGGATACTGTCAGCAAGCTGAGGGACTGAATGAGAAAGGATACATAGATACATAGACAGTGTCGGCAGATAAGGGCCTATGGCCCACCCAGTCTGCCCATTTAAGTTTGTAAGTTCAGTTCATGTTTTCCAGGAAGTCTGTTGCCCCTTACCCCTGACCTCCAGAATTCCTTTATGTCTATTCCATGCATTCTTAAATCCCGTGATTGTTTCAGCCCCCACCACTTCCTCTGGCAGGGTGTTCCACTTGTCCACCACCCGTTCTGTGAAGAAATTCTTCCTCACGTTTCCTCTGAATCATCCTCCCTCCAACTTCATCCCATGCCCTCTAGTCCTGGAACATCTTTTTCCCTTAAAAATAGTGCATTCCTGCACCCTGTTCCTCCCTGTAAGATACTTGTATGTATGTCTGTAAGATACTTGTATGGCAGGCCACCCATCACAACCCACCCCCGAAACCTCCCAAGAGGCACCAGGTGGGTCTTGCATTGTCCTTGTAGGCAGTCTGCCATGCGCACCAGTTGCCCTCAACTTGGCACAGAAGTGCATGATGTAAATAGTTTTTCAGGGCACATGCACAGGAATGCTGCAGCAACGCATAAGCATCTCAGATGGGTCAACTCTCCACTGACATGCCAGCACAAGTTGTATGCTCCCAAACCCGAGAGACCAGGGAAAAACATCAGGGTCCCCATGCAAGGAGCTGAAACAAATGCTGCAGTTCAGGGCGAACTTCCAAGTGGGAGCCTGGTGAGCCTGCACCCCATCCAAAGGGCCTTCCAGGAATAGGTGTGGACAGAACTTTCCCTGGACCACTGGGAGAGAAGTATGGGCCCCCTATAAACAGCACAGTGATGTGTAAACTGAGGCCTGGGCATCGTGTTGAGTCATATCCTTTTTCCTCTTGGTATATGTGTAACTGTATCCATCATGCAGGCAGTGTGTTTTTTGGAGATTATGGCTGATCTTAACTGTTTCATGTGGAACGTGAGAGGCTTAAGCACAACAGTAAAGAAGAAAAAGGTGTTGTCATATTTAAAAAGAAAAAAGCTCAGGTGGCATTGTTGCAAGAGACAAAACTTAAAGGGACCATGATCTCCTGAAGAGAGACTGGGTAGGCCAGATAATTCATGCATCAGCCTCCACTAAAAAAAGAGGGGTGGCAATACTCATCCACAGGCAACTACAGTGGTCTCTCATCATGGTGAATGCAGACCCGCAGGGCCGGTGGATTTATGCCACATTTCAACCCCCCACTGACCACATCCTTAATGTGAATTTGTATGAACCAAATGAAAGAGACCCTGAGTTTTTTCACCATGTGTCCCACAACATACTTAATATGAGTACTGGAGGAATCTCCATCCTGATAGGGGGTGATTTTAATTTGTTCCTGAATCCATTGGTTGACAGGAACTCAGGGGAGGAGAAACTCATGGGAAGAGTTGTACCACACTGCACAACCTGCTGAGAGACCAAGGCCTCATGGATCTTTGGAGGGTATTGCACCCTAGGGGAAGGGACTACACCTTCTACTCTCAGGTACATGGGATGCATAGTCATCTGGATTTTTTGATCACCTCCCCCTAGATTATGTAAGCATCAGTAGCAGCAGAGATTCTTCCCATAGTCATCTCGGATCATGCCCTGGTACAGTTCTGCATTATGTGGGGTCCCTCCCCTCAAGATCCACTTCCTGGATACTGGACCCCCTGTTAATGAAAGACCCCACTTTTGTGGCATGGGCCTAGAAAGAAGCAAAGGTTTTCTTCTAGGATAACCCAACTGGGGATACTACAGCGGGGAACAGGTGGGCAGGTTAGCGTATGTGTTCTGGATTTACACTGGACTGGCAGTGAGAGTGTCTTTGAGTCATTATTGCTGGCTAAAAATAGTATTTCTGTGACCACAGAATTCTGGACAGTGAGAGCATCCAGTCTTTAGTGGAACTTGGACATGGCTTAGGGAAGTGAGAGTTCCTGCAGCCACTATTTTTTAATCAGGAGTTCAGCATGACTCTTTATTTAATCTGGAATGCTAAACCTACTGCTGTATTCCTTTTACATCTAATAAGGACTTTATTTATTATTATTATTATTATTACTTTTGATATTGTTTAATGTGGGAGGTGGTGAGGTTGTTGTTTTAATTGCTTGGTTTGTTTTGTTGAGGGGTTGTGTTATATTATTATTAGTGTAAGTGAACAGCTACTTGTGTGAAAATGTGTTTGGGACAGGAACCCGTAAGGCGCAGCTACTTGGGGGACTACCTCCATGGCCTACATCCCTTTGAGCTCCCAATACTTCCAGCTGAGGCCTACTGGAGGTGTAGAGCCCTGGGAATAGCTCAGAGGGGGGGTCTGGTGGTGGTAGTACCCAGGTGGCTGCCAGGGTGTCTGGGATTCGGATGGTGAAGACAAGGAGACACTCTAGGGCAAAATGGGAACTAGAGAGGGGGTTGCCATGTTTAGTTCCCATAGCAAAAAGTTCCACGATGGGTTGTGGGCAGCTAGCCAGTCTGGCTGCCTCACCTCATCCTACTCAGGTTGTGTTATGCAGTGCCAGGTCAATGAGGAATAAGACTGCCATAATGGTGGGCTTAATATCCTAGGTTGACTTGGCTTGTATCACTGAGACCTGGCTGGATAAAAATACTGCCCCCATTTTGAAGGCGGGGGTGCCGGATGGGTACTCTGTGATAAACAACCTGAGGGAGGATTGCGGGGGGTAGCCATTTGTTTTAAAACCAGCCTGAACCTCACAGTGCTATCTGTAGGTCATACACAATCTTTTGAGTGTGTGGCCACCCAAGGCGGTGTGGGGGCAGGCTTCAAGGTCCTTGTGCTCTATTGCCATCCTGGTGTGGATGGGGATATTTTGCAGGAGAGCAAAGAGCTCATCGCTAGCCTGGCATTGAAGCCTCTCAGGTGGTTAATTCTGAGGTACTTCAATGCCTGGGTTGACAGCAGTCTCTCGGGTTTTGGGAATGATCTCCTGGGGAGCATGGGGGCCCTGGGCCTGTTGCAAAATGTAAAAACAGCTACGCACTTGGGTGGCCACACACTGGATTTGGTCTTTTCTTTAGGGTTAGATGTGACTGACCTCAGTGTTGATCCTGTATTTTGGTCCAATCATAGCACTGTCAGGTTCACTCTTGGGGGCACCCCTCTAGATCGTCCTGCTCCTGTGGAGATGGTCTGGTACTGTCCGTTAAGAGGAGTTTCCTCGTGGGACTATTGGCGGTGCTGGAGCTATTGAGTGTTGGGGTGGCTTGTGCAATTGGAGCAGAGGAAGCAGTGGCAGCCTGTAATGGTGCTGGAGGAGATCTGGCCTGCTGAAAGACAAATTGGCCCTGAAGCCACACTATGTTGATTATCAGAGGGCAATTTCCTGTAAGAAGGTGGAATAGTTGTCTAGGGAAATTGCTTCATTGAGGAACAGACCGGTTCAGCTCTTCCGCACAGTGGATGGGCTATGACGTCCTGCCTGCCTCTGTGTTGGGGGAGCAGGTTCTAGCACTAGGTGCGAGGAGCTGTCTGTATTCTTTGCTGACAAGGTGTCCTCTATCAGGGATGGGGTCTCCTCAAGTACCTCTTGAAGGGAATGCAGGGTTCAACCTGAAATGTGATGAAACATTACTCTTGTCTGGGATGAGTTTGAGCTAGTTGGGGTGGAGGAGGTGGTGAAAATAATCTCAAAGCTGCAGCCAATGCAATGTGAACTGGACCCAGGTCCAACCCAATTTTTGGTTGGATGCTTGGACCTGATTGGACCCTTGATAGCTGGGATCGTCTGGAGTTCCTGAGGAGTGGGGTCTTCCCATTGGTCTTGAAACAAACCTTGGTTAGACCTCTTTTGAAGAAACCCTCTTTGGCCCCAAACTGCCTCAGCAATTACAGGCCGGTCTCAAACCTCCCAATTTTAGGGAGGGTTATTGAAAAGGTGGTGGCCATACAGCTCAAGAGACATCTTGCCTTTTCCTCCTCCACCTATGAGCACTTCCATTCTGGCTTTCATGTGGGGCATAGTACAGAGACCACCATGGTGAGGGTGCTTAATGATCTCCTGATGGTGAGGGACAGAAGAGACAGGACCATCTTGGTCCTCCTGGACCTCTATGTGACGTTTGACACGGTGGACCATGAGGTGTTACTTGACTGTATGCGATTCTGGTGTGGCCTGTCTGGAAATGTAATCAACTGGTTCAGATCATACCCGACAGACAGAGTGCAAAGGGTGGCGATGGGGTTGGCCTCATCTGACCCAAAGCATCTGTACTGTGGGGTCCCACAGGGTTCAGTCTGTTGCCCTTACTGTTCATGGTGTACATGCTGCCATTGAGGGACATTATCAAGTGGTACAGGCTAGGTTTTCATTGCTATGAAAATTATATCCAGCTGTACTTGTCCTGTGCACCCGATACTCAGGTGTCGGCCTCTGTATTTAACAGCTACTTTGATGAGATCCAGGCATGGAAGACAGATGTACTGGTTGCGGATCTAGTTCATTGGGGCGGAGGGGTGGTGAGGGGTTACCCCCTGGCCTAATGTTAGGGGTCTTTCCCCTTGCCCCATCTAGACAGGTGAAGGATTCGGGCTTGATCCTGGATGACAGTTTGATGCTTGATGCGCAAGTGTCAGCTGTCATCAGGAGTGGATTTTACCATCTCCGGAACATCTCCCGAATCTGAGCCCTGATCCTACCTGAGGACCTGACCACTCTGGTGCATGTGTTCATCACTTCCAGGCTGGACTACTGTAATGCCATGTACCTTGGGTTATCTGGAGGCAACCTCCACAGGCTGCAGCTAGTGCAGAACACGGTGGCAAGGTTGTTGACTGGGGTGAGACGGTGTGTGCATATCACTCCAGTCCTCTGCGTACTGTACTGGCTTCCAGTCAGGTGGAGGATTGTCTTCAGGCAGGGCTCCTGACCTACAAGACCCTACATGAAAGGGAACCTGTCTATCTGCAAGATCTTCTTGTCCCCTACTGTCCACCCCGGGCACTCTGTTCTGCCGAGGGAGGCATCCTTGGAGTTCCCAGAGTTAGGCTGTGGCACTCTGGGGACAGGGTGTTCTCAGTGGCGGCATCTACCCTGTGGAACTCTCTTCTTGGATGTCTAAGGGAGGCTTCCTTGGTAGAAGCCTTTAAAAAGGGGTTAAAGACATACATGTTCCAACAGGCTTTCACTGATTGATAAATTGGTTTTAAGGGATGGATAGAGTAATTTTAAATCTGTTTTAATGATGAATTGCTGTTTATATGTATCATTGTGTGGTTTTTGTATGGTATAGTGCCCAGAGTCTCTGGAGATGGGGTCTTTATATCTATCTATCTATCTATGTATGTATGTATGTATGTATGTATGTATGTATGTATGTATGTATGTATCTATCTATCTATCTATCTATCTATCTATCTATCTATCTATCTATCTCTCTATCTCTCTATCTCTCTTTCCCTTTAAGGCTACCATGAGAGGTAGCATTATAGGGCATGCGGTAGCCAGAAGATGAAAATGGGAAGCACGGCTGAAGGAATTGGAAGGAGAACTAAAAATAGTGGAGAGTGAACACAAGAAACAGGCAAGGCCCAACCACCATACTCCACTGGGGCGGAAAATATTGGGTCTAAGGTTGGAGATCAATTAATTATTGTCCAGAATGGCTGAAGTCTCCATCCTCAGACTAAAACAGAAATATTGGGAAGGTGGGGAAAAAGGGAGAAAGGTACTGGTGTACAGGCTAAGGAGGCACACATAGAGAGACACATAGCTGGGCTCAAGGTCAAGGAGGGGAAAGTCCACATAGCCAAAAAACTGTAGGGTTGAACAAGGTTATGGAAACCTTCTACACATTCCTGTATGCCTCCTCGAGAGTGGTGCACCTGCAAGAAATCCAAGACTTCCTACAATCAGTCCACCTCCCATCTATCTCACGAAAGCAAGTGGAGACTCTAGACTTGCATCTGACCACCAAGGAGATGCAGACAGCACTACCGGGGGGATGGATATACCGTAGAATTTTGGCAGGCTCTTGCTGACACCATATCCCCAGTTCTGCAACAGGTATATCTAGAGGCTGAGGCAATGGGGATACTCCCCTTCCCCCATGATGCATGAGGTGGTTATAACCATCCTCCCCAAAAAAGGGAAAGACACTACCTCCCTGGGCAGCTATTACCCCATATCACTCATTAATGTCGACAGCAAAATTTACATAAAAACAATTGCACTCAGGCTCAATTCCCTTTTACCCCAACTGATCCACTCCTCCCAGGTGGGGTTCATCCCAGGCCACTGCAGAGCAGACCATATCCGAAAACTGGTCATCCTAACTCATATAGCCGGACACCTCCCAACCCCAACACTCGTAGTACCAATTGGCTTTGAAAAGGCCTTCAATTCGCTGGAGTAGAACTACCTCCATGCACTTCTGAGACATCTAGGGTTTGGGCCTCAGTTCAGAATCTGGATTGAATCTCTATGCAACTCCCCAACTGCACGGGTACTCATGAATTCCACTCTGTCACAACCATTTCAGCTTGGGAGAAGCACAAGGCAGGGTTGCCCCCTTCCTCCCCACCTATTTGTGTTGGTGGTCAAACACCTAGCAGCCATAATAAGACAGCACAAGGAGATCTCTGATTTGGTAGTGGAGGTAAAGAATAGTCTACTCTCATGTATGCCGATAACCTGTTAGTGACAGTCTCCAATCTATTTAAGTCCCTCCCCTCTCTGTTGGAGACCCTGCAAACATTCCATAGGTGGTCTGGGCTCTGCTTAAACCAGACAAAAACTATCTATGCCCCCCCCCAAGGATCTGTGCACCACAGGCCTCAGATGGGTGGAGGAAGTAATCATTTATTTGGGGATCAGATTTTCAGCCACACTTTCCAAACTATTGGGAGCACAATCTCCACCCCTTGATAGCTGAAATAAGGGAGGATATGAATAGATGGAACAAACTTCATCTTCCCTTAGCAAGAAAGGTAGCTGCTATTAAAATAGTAATAGCACCCAAGATTTTTTACAAATTGGCACACATACCCCTGGGGCTTCCCCCTAAGTAGACCTTAAAATAGACAAATTAGTGGGCAGCTTGCTGTGGGGCAGTAAACCCCTAGATACAGTTGGAATAAAATGAGGTCCAGGTGGAAAGTAGGGGGGTAGAACCTTCCCTGGTTTGAGGGATATACATGGGCATTCCAAATGACACAGATACTCCAATGGTTCTGTTCCAGGATGGGCCCTTCCACACTCCCTCCTCAATGGGTGGCCATAGAGATAGAGGTCAGTCAAAAGTGTCACTCCCACTGCTACTTTACAACACTCCATCCCCCGCCAGGCTAAACTACATCTCACCATAGGCCCTACCCTGCCGACATGGAACAAGGTGCAGAGGAGGTTGGCAACAAATCTCAGCCCATTCAAGATGGCCCCTCTATGGGAGAATGAGCATTTACAAATATACAGCCATCCAATGCACTGGAAGGATTGGGAAGGCAAAGGCCTAGGGTGGGTGGTGGACTTGCTAGCCCCAAAAACCACAGCAATAGACTAATTTGCCAAGTTGCAGATATGATGGGATCTACCCACCTCAGATTTCTGGAAGTATCTGCAGATCAAGAGTGCAGTTCAAGCCTATGATTGAGCCAGACCCCCAGGGTAGTCCATTACGGTGCTTCCAGCTTGGTTGGTCACCCCCGAAGGTAGTGCCAGTAAAATATACTCAGAGCTTATGGATACTCTCCCCAGTCAATCTGACCACTCCAGAAAGGAATGGGAAGATGCCCTAAGGATGGGTATCAGTGACCGGCAGTGGAAAGAATGCTGGATTGGGGCACACAAGAACTTTTTGGATGCAAAAAGTAGGTTAATTCAAAAAAAAGTCCTGCACTCCTGGTACCAAAACCCCAGTGGTGCTTCACAATACCAGGGTATTGAGCGCTAATCTCTGCTAGAAGTGTCAGGAGAGGGAGGGGGATCTCATTCACATACTTTGGAAATGTCCCAAGATACAAGGGGTATGGGATCATGTCTGCGAACCGGGGTCTGAGGTGCTTGACAAAACAATCCCCAGGTCTGCTCAACTGCTCCTCCTAGGAATGAAATCCATAGTCCTACACTAGAATGGGCCAGAGCACAGATGGGTGGCTCTTTTATCTATGCAAGTAAAGAGGCACCTCCTGTGCAGATGGAGAACTACGGAGGTACCCTCGGCCCAGGAAGTCACTGCGTCCTTGGTACAAATAGCATCCATGGACAGACTTACCCATGTGATGGGGAATATGCTGGCAGCATACATTGACTGCTGAACTCCCTTCATCCAATATGCCATTCCCAAAAAGGGAATAGGCTGATGAACCAACATTAGAAGTAGGGAGCTAAGTCTATCTGTTACATAACTTTAGGAGAATGTTCAATGTGACAAGGCCCCATACGGTTGCATGTATAACCTTGAATATAAATAGCTGTGGTTGTTAGTAGTTTATAGCAAGAACAGTGATTCTTTGTGTTTGCTTATTTTAGGGTGAAGGCTGCCTTGTAACTACACCAGTCCCTTAAGGATGCACCACCTCATGGCTAGGAGCATTGAAGCTTTGCACCTCCAGCCCTCCTTTGATGAAGTGTCACAGCATATATGTAGGTGAGCGACAACATGCAGATCTAAGATATACTGCAAAAAACTGCAAGGTTGTAAGTGTAACCAGCAACCTCCATCTGACAGACTCCATCTGTGATTGTATGTAAAACTGAAGCTTTCAATAAAAATGTTAACCGCAAAAAAAAATTAGTTAGGAGACCCATTTTATAAGAGGAATACGACACTCCAAGGTGTGGTTTATTAGCTGATAAGAGCACTTCCCCAGGTGCTAAAGGCACTCGGCACAAATGCCTCATACCTCATTATGAACCTGGGGCGTGCTCTTATCTGCCCATAAACCACACCTCATCGTGTCTTATTCTTTACTTATTTAGAGAGTGTGGTTTCCCCAGGTGTGTTTTATTACATAAATTAGCACCGCTGATTTTGATACTGGCATTGTGAAACTGATTTTGCCGTGCCTAAAAAAAAAAAAAAGGTTTATTGTGAATCATGCTCTTCATGAAATATTTGTGGACAATGAGTCAGCTGGGGGACACAAGTTGTGATTCAAACTACTACTTAGAATCAGATCAGACATGGAAGGTGTGTTACCTGAGCACAGCCTATTCGCAGAATATAATACAAGCAGCACAATGCAGATGAATACAAGATCAGATGAAAAGGGAACTGGACGAGACCAGTCAAATAAATAAAAAGAAGGTACCCTATGTGTAACAGGACAAGGCAGGGCAAATAAAAATAATAAAGTCACCACAAGTGTAAGAGGGTGAGGCAGGGCAAATAAAAATGGCAAAGGCAGCGGAAGTGGCACAGGATAAGCCAGGGCAAATAATAATGACAACAGCACTGAAAATGGCATGATGCTAGGCAGGGCAAATAAAAATGACAACGGCACTGGAAGTGGCATGGGCTGAGGCAGGGCAAACAATAAAAGAGGGTGAGGCATGTGGAAAGGATTAGGGAATAGCAAGTGAAAGTGGTCCATCTACAGCTACTGATGTAGAGCGAATCAGCCCAAGTGAAACAAAGCAAGAAATAGAAACAGATCTTGACAGACAAATTGAAAGGGAAGAGAGCACAGACAGCGAAAAGGAACAAAGCTCTGCAGCTGAAAAGGTACAGGACTCCTCAAGTGACAGAAAATCCGTCTCAGTGGAGAGGAGGGGTCAAGGCAAAGGATACAAAAAGTCTAGGGGTATAACAAGTCTATGAGGGAGAGGCAGAGCCCTTGGAAGAGGCAGAGTAAGAGGACAAGTCCCTCAAAATCCCTCTACAGACAGTACTGATAAAAATCAAAAAAGTGTGTCTGAAATTCTTTGGCATGAAAATGAGCAACAGGTAGAACCATTTGAGTTCACAGGAACTCCTAGTATTAATGTATCTTTGCCTGGCAATCCAACACCACTTCAATGTTTACAAATATTCTTTTTGGAGACAGCTGGATGGAAGTGATAGCATTATAAAAAATATTTGTACAGAAACTAACCAAAACTAACTGATATGCAGAACAATTTTGTCTAGTGGTACTCAACCTGAGTTTTCATGTACTTCTTCATGGAAACCAGTGTGTTCCTCTGAAATATATGTGTTCCTTAGTATTTTCCTGTAGACTGGGTTGGTAAAAAAAACACCACTTTTAGATTACTGGTCCACAAACCCATTCTTCTTAACACTTGTCGTGTACTCACTTATGAGCAGGGACAGGTTCCTGAATATTCTAAAATTCCTTCATTTTGTGAATAATGACAGTTTTGCAGCATCATCTGACAAACTTTGGGAAATCAGAACTGTCTCAGATTTTCTGAGGTTTTGGGCAGACTAGATGGACCTTGTGGTCCCCTTGTGCCATCACTTTCTATGTTTGTATGTTTCTATGTATGTTTCTGCAGAACATGTTTGTGACAGCATATAGCCCTGCCAGATATATTGAATCTCTTCTACTATTCAAAGGCTGTCTGGGATTTAAACAGTATATGCCCTTGAAACCTTCCAGATTTGACATCAAAACCTATGAGCTGTGTGAAAGCTATTCAGATAATGGTGCAGTGGAAGGCTATGTGTGGAATTAGGTGGTATATGCAGGTAAAAATAATGTAGCAACTATAACACTGAACCAGACCATCACAGGCCCTAGGAAGGACAGCATGGATCAGAATGCTCATCCAGGAAGAGAAGATAATCTTGAAGCAACAGTAGAGGTTGTGAGCAATGCCTCAGCACCGAAGACAGGGAAAACAACTCATGTCATTGTAATTCAATTATTATGTCCACTTGAAGGATGGGGTACATTCTTTTTACAGACCGCTTTTTCTCTAGGCCCAAACTTACAGGAGATGAAAACAGAATTCTGTGGCACTGTCACTAAATCACAAATAGGACTACCACTACAGTTTTGTGATGCCCAGCTGGATGTTGGAGACAGTATTTCTCTTGTTGTGGAAGATTGCCCAAAAATGAGAGCAATCATGTGGTGAGCAAGGCCCAAGAAAACACAGACTGTATACATGCTGACCACTGTGCATAAGGGTGACATGGTATCATGCAGTAATAAACATGATAGAACTCCCAAGCTCAAACCACATGCAGTACTACAGTATAATAGCAAGAAGGGAGGAGTAAATGGCAGTGATTAAATGCTGAAGTACTACCAATGCATTCAAAAAACCAAGAAGTGGTACAAGAAATTGTTCTTTCACCTACAGTAATTGATATTGATGTGTTCAATTCCTTTGTTGTTTACTAGAGAAAGGGTGGTAAAGGCACTCACTACCATTATGTTGCTCAACTCATGGAAGAGCTTGTGGAAGCTTACCTATGCAATGCCACAGTAAACTACAGATAATGTGTCAAGTGGAGACGCAGAAGTATGCCTTGTTGCCAAGCACATTCCTGCAAAAATCCCTCCTATACCAATAAACTGGTCAGAGCCGATACGACTGTGAAAAGCTTTTGGGATGCTTTTACCCATTATTGCTAATGAATTTGCACAATGCAGATCGGTGGAGAGGCAGTTTCAATGCAGTCTTCCTTGTGCACATTATTACAATGTGTTTTCCTAGAATATGCCTGCTGATTGCTATATATTTAACCTGGATAGTTTGCAGAAGAAATGACATCTTATTTTCAGTGGGGTTCCACATCTTCACAATATTATGCTGCATTGTGTAAAATCAGAATGCACTAAAAACAATATTTTACATTGGGGGATATACTAAGTGCTGGATTAATGCACGAGCAGAAAGATGCATTGCACTAAGAGTGTGCACTGGTCGGTACTGATACAATATTCAATGAGAATGTGCCACCGGTACAGGGTGTGCATATAGTGAAGCCCACCAAGATGAAGCATAGCACTGCAATATTCTGCAGCAGAGTTACTGCAGCAAACAATGCAGTTTCAGATGAAGTTAATCCCTTTTGCCATGCAGTAAACCTGTGACACTGCACCTCATTCTAGTGGGCTTCATCGTTCCTGTTGAAAATATGACCCTGGATGGGAGTCACAGTGCAGGCGGCTGCAAAGTCAGGTGCATCCAGGGTGACCCCAACTGAATACCTTCTAGGGGGAATGAGTGGCACATGCACATACTGGCACATGCACCACAGCCCCCATGGGTGATATTCAGCCCAGGAATGCAAATGGACAAATTGAGCATGCAGGGTGCAAAGGGGCTTTATGCATGCTCCTTACCAGCCTATTTACATGTTGGCATGGGGATGAATGCACCAGAGCTGTTCTCACCCACAGGCCCCGACCCCAATCGCTCCCATGTGGGACAGGTGCTGAAGTCTCTGATGGTATAGTGGCACCCCCCCACCCATTCCACCAGCTCTGATCATACTGGAGTCCAGGCTCTATTGATTCCATTTTGTAGGGACCCTAATGCCATCCCTAATTGCACCTGAATACATCTACAGTCCACGTCCATAGTGTAGTGGCCCCCACTTCCCCTCAACGGTACACAGACAATCCCTCCCTACCTCCCAGCCCATCCCATCGAGATGACTGGCTTTGTAATGAGATTGTACCACTCTATTGTTGGGTGGTGGAGCACTCGCAGTAGGATGCTGAAATGTGTTATACATAGGTACAAGCTGTGTGTGGGTAATAACACCCAGTGGACATACTTCTCAAGCACTGGCATGCGGATCCATCATCCCGGTGCCATTGCACTTCTCAGTATGGGTGACGGCTGATGCTATACTCAAACACACAGGTCCCAAAACAGGCATGCTATAGCCCACCTTGTATTCATTTGTGCAATTGGGGAACTGCAGATGAACTATCTATAGCCTGAATCATACGCTGCAAATGGCATTACAGGATACCGCACCCTTTGGCACCCGAGATACTCCAGCAGTCTGGAGGGTGGCATGTTACACAGGGGAACAGGGAAGAGCGTGAACTTGCAGCAATGTATGACAGCAGGAAAATACAGTATTGGCAAGGCATGCATTGGAGGTATGTAAATACTAAGCAGCAAATCAGAGATCTTTTCCAAATAAAAGGCTGCTGATATAATAAACAAAGAACAAATGCATAAATAAGGAACCAGTGGCTTATGGAAAAATCAACAGGGATTTATACAGGGATTTAATTCTGCCTTTGTGGGGAAAACACAGGGAAAATGAAGGTTTCTTACAGAGTAATGGTTATTTGGATCTGGGAGCACTGAATATTTCTTGTCCTATATTTTGCATATTGGATAGGGCAGGGGAGATGCTTCATCTCATTGTCACAGTGATGTTCATTTACACATTTCTGCACTGTCTATACCTAGGCTGTCCTAGATTAGATGCAATATCTTGTTTTCAGTGGGGTCATTTACCATTTTAAAATGCATTTATTCAGGCTACCTAGTCCAGGCCCCCCGTATTCAAAGGAGATACGCAGCACATCCCAGTGGAAAAGGGAGATGTGCAGCACTACTCCAACAATGTGCAGCAGCGTGATATTCAAACGTGCGGGATGCACTGTCTGGAAGGAAATGAGCCAGGGCACACACAACTGGTATGCCATTCAAGTCAAGGGGGCAATCTCATGCATATTCTGTGCTGCAGCATATTCAATAGGAATATGCCCCTCACAGTCCAGAGCACCGCAGTCACCAAGAAATAATCTAATAGCTGGCTTAACCCAGCCAGACACCCACAGGCAGGCTGCAGATGTCCACCCAGTTGCACAGCAGCCTGGCAGCCCTGGTGGACTACACATACCCCCCTTGTCATTCCCAATCTAGCCAACTCCATCCCTGAAGAGCTCCATAGTGTAGGGCCACCCAGACCCAATTGTACCAGAAAAAACCATGGTCCATATCCATAGTCTAGAGGACTCCCATCCACTGTCCTTGTACACAGACAGCCTCACTCCCCCCATACCCAACCTGTTGCAAAGACTGGCACTGCCCTCCACACCCTGCCATGGCCAGCCATTGACTGCACTGAACCCGGGCTGGGGTCCTGCACTCTAGAATGACCCAAGTGGCTGTACTGTGCATTGGGGCACCATGCCAGCTGTGGATCCACCAGTGTATGCAGCTGTGTGTACATCCCTGGCAAACTGAAGAGGGAATTAATATTATATGCCACGATAGCCTTGGAAAGATTTGGATTTATATGCTATGCATAAGGTAAAATGGGGGACTATATAAACTAACAAATATCAAGCTCATTATTTCATGGACTATACACAAAATTAGCAATCACAAGTCAGGCAATCTTTCAAAAGATACAAGTAATGCCTGCAAACAAATTTGTTGCAAAGAGAGACATACATATATATGTTCAAGCAGAACACCTCTGCAAACCCAAGGAGTTCTGGAGGCAGATCAATGCACTGGTGAAAGGGAAAGCTGCCGAACTCCCAAGCTCCATCTCTGCCACGGGTGTTACACTCGATGACCTCCAGTCTGTTGCTGCTGGCTTTAATTACTTTTTTACATATCTACACAAATACACTTCACAATTCCATAACTCTCCTGTGGCACCCTCAGTTCCTTCATCTGTGGAGGAAGTCTGGATTAGACCTTTATTTCTTGAAACTAGCCACACATAATGAAGTCCAGAGACTTCTTGCCACTTTGAAGGCCGAGAGTTCCACAGGTCATGACTCCCTGGAGCTAACATTCCTTAAATTGGGAGCTCTGGCCCTTGTTCGCCCTGTTCATGACCTATTTAACCATTCCTTCTTGTCTAGTAATGTTCCTGACAAATGGAAGGTAGCTGTTGTTGTACTAGTGCATAAAGGCAGATCCAGCTCCATTGTTGAGAATTTCAGACCAATCTCCATCATTTGCCCCCTGGCCAAAATACAAAAATGCATCATTTATAATCACCTTCAGGACTACCTGGATCACCATAATCTGCTTTCACCTTTCCAGGATGGTTTCAGAAAGAACCACAACACCCTCACGTCCCTGATTAAGGTAACCTCGGACATCTACCAAGCCATGGACTATGGTTCTGCCACTGGTGCCATCTTTGTCGACCTTATAAAAGCGTTCAACCTGGTGAACCACAGTCTTTTGCTTAAGCAGCTTTGTGTTACTAGTCTATACTCCAGTGCCCTCCACTGGGTCCATAGCTATATCTCCACCCTGTGTCAAAGGGTCAAGTAGGCCTGCTCTTTCTCGGAATTTAGACCAATAACTCATGGGGTCCCTCAGGACTCCATATTGGGTAATTTATTGTTCTCACTTTTCAACAGCAAATTACCCAACAACTGTGGTGGGGCTGCTGTGCATCTCTATGCAGATGATGCTATCATATAGCGCTCTTCTCCTGATGTTGCTTGGATTAATAGGGAGCTCACATGTGACTGCCATCCTTGAGGATTGGTTCATATGTAATCAGCATGTCCTAAATACAAAAAAGACAAAAGTATGCTCTTCTGTCATCTACCTCTGTCCCCCACCCTCCCTACCCTCTCTTTATTAACTCCTCAATGGCGATGTTCTTGATGCTGTCAATACCTTCAAATATCTGGGTGTTACAGTGGATTCCTCTCTCTCCCTCACCACCAACATCTCCACCCTAATTAAGACTCTTACTCAGAAACTGGTTCTTCCCTATCGCATCTGCCCTTTCATCTCCTCAACCTCTTGCCTTAAGATCACCTCCTCTTCGCTTCTCCCCCTACTTAACTATGGGGCTCCCCTACTGCTCTCCACCAATACTTCTAATATGTCTCTCCTCACTCAAGTATACCATAGGGTGGGAAGGTTTGCCCTAGGTGTCAACTCCCACTTCCACCATTGTACTGTCCTCTCTTCATTGGGCTGATTGCCATATGAATCAAAATTGAGGCTCTCCTCCCTGAGCTTCTTGTACAAACTTGTCCACAAATACACCTCCCACTTGCTTAAGTGGGATTATTCATCAGAGACTGGCACCTCAGACTCTCAGATCAGCCTCCCTTCCTCTTCTTCTTAGACCTAACCTGTGGCTAGCTGTCACATGAAAAGCCTTTTGCTTCGCCACAGTTGCTGACTGGAACTCATTGCCCCCTTCATTCCTGTCCAGAACCTCTCTTCCTATGTTCCAGTCCAGCTTACTTGCCTTTCTTACCTCCTCTGCTAAATGCAACTGCTTGTGACTGCAGGCTATTTGACTGTACACTACATAGATTGCAGTTCTAATCACCCTCTTGTGCCCTGGAATGATGTTACCCCATTTGTTTTTCTTACCCAAAACTCCAGTCCCTCTCTCCTTCCCTCTACTCTGCCTTTGCTCCCTTGCTCCCTTTACCTGTTATCTGACTCCTCCACCCCCTAACTTTTTATTTGCTTTGCTGGTAGTGGTTGCTGATAGGGCCTGAAATTGTACATTGTTTAGAGTTGTATATAGAAACATAGAAACATAGAATTTGACGGCAGATAAGGACCGCTTGGCCCACCCAGTCTGCCCATTTCCCTACCTACTGGATAAGCTGCAGATCCTAGTTAACCAGCAGCCTACTTCTTTCTACCCCCACCCCCCCAGAATTGCCTTATGACTATCCCATGCATGCTTGAATTCCACCACTGATTTTGACTCCACAACCTCCTCCAGAAGGCCATTCCATGCATCCACAACCCTCTCTGTGAAAAAATACTTCCTTAAATTACCTCTGAGCCGCCCCCTCTATCTTCAAATTGTGCCCTCTTGTTCTTGCACACCTCTTTTTTGAAAGATGCTACCCTCTTGGACTTTGTTGATTCCCTTGAGGTACTTGAAAGTTTCTATCATGTCCCCCCTCTCCCTCCTTTCCTCGAGGCTATACATATTAAGCTCCTTAAGTCTCTCTTCATATGTCTTCCGTGCAGACCCTGCACCATTTTAGTTGCCCTCCTCTGGACAGCTTCCATCCTGTCTATGTCTTTGCGGAGATTGGGTCTCCAGAACTGCACACAGTACTCCAGATGGGGTCTCACCAGCTGTCTGTACAGAGGGATAATAACTTCCTGTTTTCTACTGGTGATGCCTCTCCCTATGCATCACAGTATCCCCCCAGCCCTCCTTGCTGCCCTCTCACATTGCTTGCCCACCTTTAGGTCATCTGATATGACTACCCCCAGGTCCCTTTCCATTTTTGTTGTTGTTAGTATCTCACCCCCCATTGTGTACTCTTCCCCTGGGTTTTTGTTTCCCAGGTGCATTACCTTGCACTTCTTAGCACTGAATCTAAGCTGCCATACATTTGACCATTCCTCTAACCTTGCCAAGTCCCTTCTCATCCTTTCCACCCCACCCTGTGCATCAACTCTGTTGCAGATCTTAGTGTCATCTGCAAAGACATACATTTCTTCCAGTCCTTCTGCAATAGTAGCTATAAAGACATTGAAGAGGACTGGTCCTAATACTGAACCCTCGCGGTACCCCGCTAGTAACCCTCCTTTCTTCTGAGTGGACTCCATTTACTATTATCTCTGTGTCCTATTCTCCAGCCAATTCTTTACCCAGGCTGTCATCTTGGGACCCACTCCCAGGCTGGCTAACTTATATATTAATCTTTGTGTGGGACTGTGTCAAATGCCTTGCTAAAAGTCTAGGTAGGCCATGTCCAAAGCCCCTCCCTGATCTACTACTTTGGTCACCCAGTCAAAGAAATCTATCAGATTCGTCTGGCATGACCTTCCCACTGTGAATCCATGCTGCCTAGGGTCCTGTGCCCCTCTGGCCTCTAGATACTCGACAATTCTTTCCTTTAGAAGTGATTCCATCATTTTCCCTATCACTGAGGTTAAACTAACAGGTCTATAGTTTCCTGCTTCTGCCTTGCTCCCACTTTTGAAGGGGAATCACATCTGCCCTCCTCCAGTCCTCGGGTACCACCCCATCCTCCCATGATTTGTTAAAGAGGGCAGTCAGTGGTGTCATTAGTTCTACCCTTAGTTCTTTTAGAATTCTGGGATGAATCCCATCAGGCCCCATTGCTTTGTCCACCTTCAGTTTTAAGAGTTCTTTCAGAACCCTATCTTCTGTAAATGGGCTGGTATCAACTTCTGTATCCAGAGTGTTGCTACTGTTTGTTTTATGTACCTCCCCCTCTTCCTTTGTAAATACTGAGCAAAAATATTTGTTTAGTATCTCTGCCTTTCACATTCTCCCTCTGCCCACCCCTCCCTCCCTTTATTAAGCCTCACTATCCCTCCCTTGGTCTTCCTTTGCTCCCTGTTGTGCCTATAAAGGTTTTATCCCCCTTCTTAACTGGGTTGGCTATCTTTTCCTCAGTTTGGGCCTTTGCTGTTCTGACTGCCTTCCCAGCCTCCTTTTGCTTTAACTGATACAGCTCTCTGTCCTGCTTTCTGCAAGATTCCTTGTACTTCCTGAATGCTTTCTTTTTCTCTTGAACCTTCACTGCCACTTCCTTTGAGAACCATAGTGGTTTCTTAGATCGTCTTGTTTTGTTTATTTGCTTCACACAAAGGCTCATTACCTCTGTGATGGCAGTTTTATTATTCCCATTGTTCTTCCACCCTCCTTCCGCCCATTTGCTAGTGCAACCTTAGCACTCACCATTTGGCAAAGTCAGCCTCCTAAAGTCCAGTACTTTTGTCTTTGTATGGCTTGACTCTATTGCTGTGTTTATTGTGAACCATACTGTTCGATGGTCGCTAGTTCCAAGATGGCTACCCACTTCTACATCTGTGATCATCTCTCCATCTCCATTTGAGAGTATCAAGTCTAATATTGCTCCCTCTCGAGTGGGCTCCAGTACTAGTTGTCTAAGGCATGCCCCCTGTAGGGCATCTAAAATAACTGCACTCTTTGAAGTGGCAGCTGCAACTGCACTCCAGTTAACATCTGGCATATTCAGATCACCCATTAGCAATATCTCCCCTTTTTCTGCCATTCTAAGTATACTTTCTATCATTTCCTTGTCCATTTCCTCCCCCTGAGAAGGGGGTCTGTATACAACCCCTGTGTGGATTGTGGTGCCATTGTCTGTCTCCAAATTTACCCACAGTGCTTCTTCTCCTCCCTGTTTACCCTTTTGTTCTGTTGCTTTTATTCCTTCCCTTATGTAAAGAACTACTCCTCCCCTCTTTACCCTCCCTGTCCTCCTGTAGATAGTGTATCCTGGTATGTTTACGTCCCAGTCATGGTTTTGTGTGTACCATGTTTCTGTGACTACCACGATATCCAGATGTTCTCCTCCATCAAGGCCACTAATTCAGAAGCTTGTTACCTAGACTACGGGCATTGGTACTCATTGCTCTCCATTTTTGATGGCCTTACACCTGTTGCAGCATCCCCACTGACCGTTCTACCTTGGTCTTTTTCTCATTTAGTACCCTGTTTTGTAGGAGATGCTGGGATTTTTCTGCTGCTTGTCAGTGCCTCCCCATTGACTAGTTTAAAAGCTTGCCAATGAAGCATTTAAACCGATTGCTCAAAAGACTTGTTCCTTCCTGGACAGATGCAGACCATCCTGCCAGTATAGGCTGGTGTCCTCCAGGTGGAACCCCAGTCCCCAATGAAGCCAAACCCCTGTGCTCTGCACCATTTTTTCAACCATTCATTAAACTGCATGGTGCCAATTACCCTCGCCTTCCTCATGCCTTTGACAGGCAGCACCTCTGAGAAGGATGCTGTGTGTGCTACTTGTCTTAGGCCCCTCCCCAACTCTGCAATGTCCTCCTGCACTGCTCTAACCTCATGATGAGCCAGGTCATTTGTCCCTAGGTGGACAATTACGTCCAGCTCAGAATCCCTTGCAGCTGTTGTTGTGATCCTGAGGATGCGCTTCCTGTCCCTCCAAGCCATGGCACCAGGCAGGCACCTTACTTCAGATTTCCCAGTTCCTCCCAGTTCTATCCCCTAATAATTGAGTCCCCCACCAGGAGCTGCTTCCTTTCTTTGTGGTGTCCTCTGCCTCCTTCCTGTGGGCCTCCCTTGTGACAGTTGTCCTCAGCCTCCTTAGTCTCCTCTGCGGGTGTATCTATAGGGGAGCTATGCTCCCCCAGAATGGTGTATGGATTGTGTGTGTAACATCTGACTGGGTGTGCCTCTGTTTCACCATCCTCATCCTCCTGAGCCCACTGTGGTCCAACTGCTGTGCTTTCTTTGCAACCTCTGAGGTAGTGGTGGTGGTTCTGGTGCTCCCTGGATGGGGAGGTTCCCTTCCTACTGTCCATTGTGGCCTGGGGAAGGGGAAGGTCCCATGACTACTGTCCAGTGTGGCCTGAAGATGGGCAACTTCCTCCCTCAGGGCAGACAGTTGTCTGCAAATAGGGCAGCATCTCAGCCTCCAGAAAGACTCCCGGAAGCAAATAGGGCAGCATCTCAGCCTCCAGAAAGACTCCCGGAAGACTGCTGCCCCACAGCCATTACATTGCACTACTCCCCACATTTTTTTTTTTTGTGTGTGATTGGTTTGTAATGTAGAAATATATATTTATATTAATATTTATATATCTGAATGTGTGATATTCTGTCTACTACATATTGTGTTGTGCATTTAAACTTGCTACTTAGGACTGTTGTTTGTCCCTCACTTAAGCAATAATGACTGAAGAGCCAATCATTTCCTAGAGATTAATGACTGGCTGGGGGAAGGGTGGCCCAAGGTTCAGCTGAGGGCCACCCCCACCCAGCTGGTCATTAATCATTAGGAAATGACTGTCTCTAAGGTCATTATTGTGATTATAAGTCTAATCGCAAAAATGACATCTTTTTAAAGATGTTTTCTGTGGTGGCAGTGGGAGCACAACAGCTGGAAGCTCAGAGAGGGTGCCACACCGGGGACTTCTTAGAGATTTCAAACTGGCGTGGCAACCAATCACAAACAGCGCTGCCATCATGAATAATTAATTAGACTTGTAATTGTGCTTAGCAATGCAATGTATAGATTGTAATTATATTTCAGCTTTAATCCTCATTGTTACTTGACTTAATGTACTTAAAATACTTCTGCTATATCCTGTCTCTTCCTAAATTTGCTATAAATACCTTGCATTTTTGTGTTGTTGTCTTCCGGGTTGACCCTGAAAAAGGGACTGTAATTGTCTCAGTGGTCTTACCTGGTTACCAAAATTCAAATAAAATAAATATGTATATCTATTTATCTATCTATCTATCTATCTATCTATCTATCTATCTATCTATCTTTCTATCTATTTATACAATGGGGGCGGGAGCTTCACAGTGACAATAAAACATGTTATTTCCACCGGAGGGAGATTTCAGAAGCTGATGTCAGTGGAGTTAAAATATCTCCCATTTATACATATCCCTCTGATGTCAGCTTCACTACCATAGTCACTCCAATGAACATCCTCTCAAAACCCAGCTCCCTAAATGAGCACTATCCTAAATCAATCAACACATTTAAATACCAAGGTATACTCACCTGCAAACCATCAAGATAAAAAACCCAGTCCCCCACTTGTAGCGTTGTCACTGCTTTCCGACCTAAGAAACAAAAAATAACATTAAAATACAGCAACGCTGAAATACTTGAAACAAAACTAACCATGGCTGAATCAAAAACTCCACAGCACCTGAACAAACTGACCCTAAATTGGCATGCAAAACCTGCAAACATGGAACAAGAAATAATGGATCTCTATAGTCAATTTGACAAACGAACAGCCGCTACTAGATCCAAACATGACTGATAAAATATTTTCGATCCCTGAAACACAACAATACAACATACCTCTGAAAAACAAATATGTCTTAGACCCTGAATACATCCACAAATACACTGTCAGCTCAAAAAATGACAACACAAAACGGAAGACTACCGCCGATGTGAACCACTTCCAAAAGTTCTTAATAGAAGACTTGAAACTAAAAACACCCATAAAAGAAATTTAACCCAAAGAACTGGACAGTTTACTCTGCCACCACCTCATGACAGCAGTAAAAGAAGATGGCTCTGAATTCGAACCTTTAACCCTGAGATCCAGATTTCAGAGCATCGAACGACATCTCCATGAACATGGTTATGAAGAACCATTATCAACATCTTCAACATTTGAATGCAGCAGGCAGATTCTCATTTCCAAACAAAAACACCTAAAAAATTGGGTTTAGGAAACAGACCTAAAGTAGCAGACGACGTAACTGACAGCATGATTGACAAACTATACAAATTAGATTGCCTAGGACCCAGCAACCCACAGTCCCTAATTAACTCCATGTGGGTAATTGTGAACATGTATTTTGGTGTCAGGGGCAATCCCGAGGCTAAAAACCTAACATGGGGAGATATCTGTCTTAAAACAGACACAGACAATACAAAATACCTCGAACTGTCCAGAGAGAGACAAATGAAAACATGTTGCGGGTCTAATCCTAAAGATATCAGAGCCATTAAGCCCAGACCCTACCCATCAACAGACCCCAAATGATGTCCAGTAAACAATTGCCTGATTTACAAATTAAAATGACTACAAAAATGTCAGCACCCAGAAGCATCATTTTTTCTGGCAATTACCTACCCAATTAAAGAACAATCCACAACCTGGCACAAAAATCAAGCACTGGGCATAAATACTATAGCCAAAATAGTAAAAATTATGATAGAGCAAGCTGGACTTCACAGTGATAGATGTCTGACTAATCACTCAATTCGAAAACATCTCATACAAAATTTAACAGATTCCAATGTGACGCCAACTGACATAATGCAAATATCTTGCCACAAAAAAACTGAATCCATCAACTTGTACTCCAAAATGAATGGAACAAAACAAAAAAAAATCTCAAATTCTAACAAATGAAACAGACTGCAAATCAAGTACCTTGAAGGCATCAGCTCCTGAATCCTCCACAAGTTCACGACCAACTGCATATCTCCATAATTTATGCCTCGCACATCACCTTCAGCAACATTCAAGGTAATAAAATCACAGTCACACACCAAAGCACATTACTAAGATAAACACTAACCATCTCTTTTTTACTGTTTGCAAGTCACCAATATCAGCAACTCCTGAGGAAAAGACAGCGTCCCATTTCTACAAGCTCCAACTCCGACTTGCAGCCCAAACAAAAAGCTGCACCATAACACAGAACTCCCTTCAACATCCACAGCATTCAGAACCAATCCACAACGACTTTTCACGAATAACTGTAACTCCTCCATATTAAAGTTAAATACTCCATAGAAAACCTATAACAGCATAAAAAAGCTTACTGTTACCTAACAAATAAATGTTTTCTGTTAAATGGCCTTGCTGACTGTAACCAAACTGGATATAACTTCTGTTATAAACGAAGCTTGGTGAAAACAACCGAATGTAACATTAATATTATGGCCACCAAGCACCAACGCTACCACTGACAAGAAATAAATGTACACATGCCTCACAAACTACTAAATTACCAACAAACCAGTACATACCTCTTCGACACCCACCACTGTATTCCCACCCTATAACACCTACAATAGGAGCTCCCACCCTCATTGTATAAACCGCACACATGACGTGCAGATCATGTGATATGCATAAATATATGCACTCCTGCATCTTGAGCTATGGATACTCTCACTCGTGCCTTTGGCACTCGTGAGTATCCATAGCTCACTCTGCAGGAGTGAGTATATTTATGCATATCACCCTTCTACCCATCATGTATCCCCTATTTATATATATATATATATATATATATATATATATATATATACACACACACACACACACATACACAAACACAAATGCTAATTTTGCATCTTATGGTTTTTAGTTTTCAGACAAATTCTCATAGACTTTTTTTCTGTCCACTTGATGGAATCTTGAATGAGTTAAGTAAATGTTATTATTTTATCAAGGCCCTGATCCAGGAACTCAGTAAATACACACTTAGTATATCCCGGCCGGGTACTTGGTGATACACCGCCCGAGATTGGATCGCAGGGGTGGGGGGGGTTGCAGTCTGTTTTAAGACTGAATTAGGTCTCACGAATGTAGTAGTGGGTGAGGCTGGGTCTTTCGAGTGTACAGTCATGGCAGGTGTAGGCGTTCCAATCGTGCTCATCTACCATCCACACGGAGATGGGAGACATTTCTTACAGGAAGTAGCAGACTTCCTCGTCGACATGTTGTTGGAGTCACCCAAATTGAAGGTTCTGGGTGATTTCAACGCCTGGGTTGATGATGAACTCTCTAATTTTGGGAATCACTTCCTCCAATTGATGTCTTCTTTGGGCCTTACACAGGTGGTTTCCACTGCTACGCATAAATCTGGACACTCTTTAGACTTAGTCTTCCTTCTAGGGATCGACGCATCCGACATGGGGGTGGAACCAGTCGCCTGGTCTGATCACTACATCGTGAGGTTCAATTTTTGCACCCCCCTGAGGAGATCAGCCCCTGTGGAGATGGTCAGGTACCACCCATTACGGAATGTTACTCCACAAGGTCTAGCGGCAGTCCTTAATCTATCATCCTTCGTTTCGGTGAGCAATAGTCCAGATGCTCTGGTGCTGGCCTATAATAAGGCCATCACGACTGCCCTGGATTCTATTGCTCCTGTTCGTGAGCACCCCTATCCCTTTGCCCCAGATCCCCGTGGTTTGATGGGACCTTGAGGGAGATGCTGAGACAGGGGCGAAGGTTAGAGCGTTGCTGGCGCGGTCTGCCCTTGATGTCGACCACTCTAGATTGATGGAACATTATGTTAGCTATCAATCTGCAATCACCCATAAGAAGGCAGAATTCCTGTCCAGGGAGATTGCAGTTGCTCAGAATCGACCGGCTCAGCTGTTCCAAATGGTAGACAGACTGTGCAACTCAGCCTGCCTGCAAGTTCGGAAAGCCTTTTTGCAAGTAGAGTGTGATGAGCTTGCTCTATTCTTTGCAACTAAAGTGGCCGACATCAGGGCAAACCTGGGTCCGGCATCCTCTAAGGGTGATGCTTTTGGACAACGTGGGATCACAGTGCCCCATTTCTCCTGGAGTTCTTTTTGTTGACCTGAGTTCGTGGACATTATGAGGATCGTCCATACTATGCATCCCACAAGTTGTGGTTTGGATCCTGGACCGACTCCCCTCATTTTGGGTTGTTCTGACATCATTGGTCCGGTCCTGGCACAAATAGTCTGGTGCTCCTTGGAGTTAGGTGAGTTTCTCTGCTCTCTGAAAGAGGCAGTGGTGACTCCTCTTTTGAAGAAAGCTTCCTTGGACCCAGACTGTTTTTCTAACTGTTGGCCTATCTCTAACCTCCCCCTTTATTAGGAAGGTTATCGAGAAGGTCGTAGCTGTTCAATTGGATGACCATTTAACCATACATAATGTCTACGAATCCTTCCAGTCTGGCTTCTGGAAAAGACATAGCACCGAGACTGCGCTGGTTCAGGTGTTAAATGATCTTCTGATGGCGAGGGATCAGAAGAGACGCTCTATCTTGGTTCTTCTTGATCTCTCTTCAGCCTTTGACACTGTGGACCACATGGTGTTATTAGCTCGCCTGGGGCAAATTTGTGGTATGTACGGAACCGTTTTGCAATGGTTCACGTCATTCCTCTCCGGAAGATCACACAGAGTTGTGTAGGGGATTTTTTCCTCTGACCCAATTTCTTTGTTGTGTGGAGTGCCTCAGGGATCTGTGCTATCACCCATGTTGTTTGCAGTGTATATGCTGCCCCTCGGAGGTATCATAAGATGATATGGGCTGAGCTTTCACTGTTATGCAGATAATACCCAGCTCTATCTGTCTTTTGCACCCGACCAGGATGGAGCTCTCTTGGTGTTTAATAACTGTCTGGGGGAGATCCAAGACTGGATGGATTCTAGTTGGCTAAAGTTAAACTCGGAGAAAACAGAGGTTATGGTAGTTGACCCAGGTGGTCGGATTGAGAGGCTGTGTATTGGTGCAGCATCTGGAATTTTTCTCAGTGGTGTATCTCTTCCGTCCTCTGAATGGGTGCGTAACCTTGGGTTTATTCTTGATGACAGGCTGACTCTCAAATCTCAGGTGTCAGCCATTGTCAAGATTTCCTTTTATCATCTTAGGAACATTGCCAGGGTTAGGCACCTTGTTCCGTCAGACTCCCTGCCTACCTTGGTCCATGCTTTTGTTTATTCACGTTTGGACTATTGCAACGCCCTTTACTTTGGGCTTTCTGGGGTTGAAATCCGTCACCTACAGCTAGTGCAGAATGCTGCAGCCCGGGTATTGACTGGGACAAGTAGGTCCTGTCATATTAGTCCCATGCTGCGGGAACTGCACTGGCTTCCTATGCGGTGGCGGATCACCTTTAAAGTCATTTTACTGACTTTTAAAGCCCTTCACGACCAGGGTCCAGCCTATCTGAAAGACCTTCTGGTTCCTTACTGCCCTGACCGATCACTCCGCTCGGCTGACATGGGGTTGTTAGAGATCCCAAGAGTGAGTTTAAAATCTTCTGACAGCAGAGCATTTTCGCATGCTGCACCCACTCTTTGGAACTCTCTACCATGCCAGTTATGGCAGTGCACCTTCGTGGAGTTATTTAAGAAAGACTTAAAAACATATTTATGGAGTATGGCCTTTTTAGATAATTAAATTATTGTACTAATTTTTTGATTTTATTATTTATATGATATTGGACGATATGCTGATTTTAATGGATGTTTTATGATTTTTATTCAGAGTTTGGATATTGAAATTGTTCAGCACCTTGACATTCTGAAAGGTGCTTTATAAATAAAATTATTATTATTATTATTACTATTATAGTATAAAGTGACAAAAAACAGTCTTCTGTTTGCAGTTGTTTGATCAGGAATTTTACAAAATGGTATAAATTATTTTTGCTACAACTATGTTGGTCCAATAGAAGATATCAAATAATTTGCTTCTGTATCACTCATGGTTTGTCAGCAGTTAATTCATTAGATGAGGTCTCCCTTGCAAGAGTTTGTCTGTTTCTCCACCCCTTCCCCAAACACACACACACACACACACACACACACACACTTACTATAAGAGATCTCAGTAACTCTTATCTGTTATGTTTGGGAAGCAGACTGCAACCCTTGCCAAAAAGAAATGTATGTATTTAGTCTGGGTAGCTCACTGAAGATCTGGCATTTTATCAGCTAGGTCTTGAGAGGTTAAAAACAGTGTCAATCTTTACAAAAGTTGCTGGGAAAGGATAATATTTATAAGTTATGAATCTTTCTTGAAAGGTATTCATCCCCAACTGAAGTGAATGTTTAAATGCTAATCACTTAAATGTGCAAGCTGTTGCATTTCAAAGTGGACACACCAATCTTCAGTTTAATAGGCAACCAATATTTAACAAGATGTTTCAGTTTACTAGTGGCCATTAGATAAGCAGCGTGGAGTTTTATTTATTTAAGAAATCAGAATTACAACCCTTTGAGTCATAGACTCATATCCAAAGGTTCCACATCAGAATAAAACATAGACATTCATACAGTACATTCATAGAATAAATGTGGGTGAGCAATCATACAGAGTATAAGTACAATGAGCACTGGTTAATGCCTATACATTTGGTAGCTAAAACAGGGCAGAGCTATCTACATATTTACCTAATGAGTGGTTAAGACCTATACAATTGGTAGCTAAAGCAATGCATGCTATGAGTTGGTAGTAAGCCACCTCAGGGAGGCCTTGTCTTATACATAATATAATGCATTGATATTCCAGTGCAACTATATGGTAACTGAGGGAGGTGAGGAGCCTGCAGACTAGAAATAGAGAGGGCTCTCCACTGCCTGGCCAACGGTGGGTGTGTGGCCTAGCAGCGTGGTGCAGGATCCACAGGTTACAGGTTACACTGGCATTGATGTGAGGAGAGGATATGGGCCCTTAAGGCAGCTTTATAAGGACCTAGATTGGTGATTGATGTGATGGCCGGGTGGAGGACATTGTACCAGGATGGAGCTCTAAGGGGGAAGGATCACTGGGCCAGGGTGGTCCTGACCCTAGGCACCTTCCAAATAGTGTTTGGGTGGTCTGTGTGGATGCTGAGATGGTGGCTACCTAAAGACCAACCATGACACCTATTGGGGTTAAACCCAGGTGGATTTTTTGGTGAAGAGACAGGTCTGGTATAATAGTCTTTCTTTAAGGGAAAGGGTATTGGTGAGCACATATAGGGTGCAGGTATGTGTATTTCTGTTGGCACCAGAGAGGAGCCGGCAGGCCTTATTGATGACTACTTGTATTTGATGAAGCACCATCGGGTCAGCGGTAGCATAGATTGTGAGGTCATAGTCCACCAAGATTGAGGAGGTAAAGGCTAGGTGAAGTGCTTCAGGTGGCAGGCAGTCTTTCTGTCTGTAAAGGAGATCAATGCGGGTGTTGTTGGTGGAGGTAAGGATTTTTATATGTTCGTGAAATGAGAGGGAAGAGTCAAATGTAATACCTAGATACTTAAACTTTTGGACCTGTTCCAGTGGGATGAGAGAGGTGGAGAGTATTTCCAGGGGAAATCCTTTGATCTGTTTTGGCGGTGAGCATACAGCATCATCTTAATTTCTTTAATGTTGACCACTAATCTGTGTTCAGCAAATCAATGTTCAATCTGAGAGGAGTTTTGTAAGGTACGCTGGAGAGAGAGAGGATCAGGATGTGTGGCATAAAGAACAGCATCATCCACGTAGAGGAGAAGGTTACTGGGGCAGGATTTAGGCAGGTCATTGAGGTAGATGCTGAATAGCAGGGGACCCAGGATAGATCCCTAGGGAACTCCTGAGTGCAGAGGAAGCATAGTAGATATGGTATTATTAATTTTAGCATATTGGGTTCTAGATGAAAGATAGCTGGAGTACCATGAGAGTGGACAATGAGAGACCCAATTTGTTGTAATGTGTTAAGAAGGAGGGGGTGAGAAACCACGTTGAAGGCATTTGAGAGGTCTATAAACATGGCCCCTGCGAGGTGCCCCTTGTCAAGCGTAGCATGCAGGGAGTTAGCGAATTCTATGAGGGTGGTCTTAGTGTTAGAACTAGCTCTAAAACCATGCTGCTCCCTACATAAGAAGTTGTGTGCGAGGAGGTAGTCAGTGAGCTGATTGGCCATGATCTTTTCAAGGGCTTTAGAGAGTTGGGGAGAATCAAGATGGGCTGGTAGTTGTTTAGGAGGGATCTGTCACCACATTTCAATATTGGTCTTATGTCTCCAACATTCTAAACAGAAAGAAGGGAATATTTTATTTTAGTTGTCATAGTGAATTGTAGATATGGAAGGCTACATTAAAATGTCAAAATAATATCTTCCACGAAACTCCATTTTCAAGCTACAGATAGGAAAATGGCTGTAGCCTCCGGCCACAACCATGAAAAAAGAAGAACCCCACCAGACTTTGCAGGGTTTGCTTTGCCAAGTCCTCACAGTTCCTGACAGACAGCGGCTCAAAACGTAAGAAAGGAACACATGGAGGAGCTTCTGAAACACAGTACTACAGTCCTGACTGCAATGTTCCACTTTGTGTGGGAAGATGCTTGAAAATATATCACACAGTAAAGGATAATGGACAACCATACAAACCATAGGGACAGATTTTCAAAAGGTGGCACAGGGATTGCATCAAGCCCTGCACCACGGGACTTAGGTTTTACTGGTGCACCGAACCACTTTGCCGCAACTGCACCCAATTTTCATTTCCAGGTGTAGTTGCAACAGTTTCCCAGTTTTACATCAGCTAGCCCCAAATATCTGGCACAACCTCCATAACTTTGTCCCCCAAGAGTGGCATACTCTAAACCAAAAAACTGTTGTCTAAGGACCGGTGCCTGGTGCAAGGGATGGAAAGTCTGGATTGTAATCCCGGGCCTGCTGCAAGCCCCCTGCACCATATGTTCAGCACATCAGGGGCTTGCAGCATATATAATGTTCTGAAAATCTGGCCCATCATCTTCAACTTCAGCCTAAAGAAACTTATTTCATAAACTGCAAATACTATTTTCCTGGTACTTAGGTTAACCACTGTGGTCCAGTGTTACACTTGGTACAGTGTTTTGACCAAATATTCACGGGCTCGGATATTCAAAAGGGATGCACCATGTGCAACAGGGATGCGCCAGCGCAAGTACGGAAATGCACCATTGTGTGATATTCAGTGGGAGGCAGCTGCACAGCACAAGTTGCAATGCACAAGAACACAATAGTAATGAATGCATGCACAACCCTAGGGGGCGGAACCATGAATAACATGCGTTGTGCGATATTCAACAGCATGCGCCATGCGTAATAGGGAAGCTAGCGGAAGTTGAGTGACAGCGGAAATGATCCAAAATAAAAAGGATCAAGAGAGGGGCCCAAGAATGCTACAGGCAAGCCACAGGTGGGAGCAAGCTGACAGGCACAAGGCAGAGGGTAGCAGTGAGCAGGACTGGGCAGGATCAGGACAGGGCACACCTGAAGTGATCCAGGAACAGGATAGGAGTGGGGAGCCTGTGCCACTGTGCAGGATCGTAAGTGGAGTGCCACAGTGGACTGAGGGCAGTGGCAGTAGTCGGGACAGCCACAGCCAAAGGCCGGAGGTGTACCTGGTGCAGGGGGAGCATCATAAAAGGACAGCGGGGGGAACAGGATAACAGCCACTGGGGGGGAACACCAGCCAGGGACATGGCCAGTGTCACCTTCCAGGTGGAGACGGTAATGAGGGTTGTGACAAGGCAGGCAGCAGGGGGTGCGGCCATGGAAGGGCCCATCAGCAGTATGCCCAGAACAGGCAGTACCGAGCCCACACCACCTTTGAACACTACTCTGACACAGATATTGTGGTCCGGTACTGCCTGAACCAGGCAATCCTGAGGCGGCTCCGTGAGCTGTGCAGTGATGAGATGCAGGCACCCACATGACGGAGCCATGCTCTGTCAGTGGAGATGAAGGTGACAGCCATCATGTGCCTGCTCACCACGGGCACCTTCCAGAGACCAACAGGGGACACAACAGGCATAACCCAGTAGGCCGCATCACACCTACTCACACAATTCTTCAGTGCACTGCTGCCACATGCTGCAGAGTACATCCATTTCCCCAGCATACAAGCGGAGCACACAGCACACATACAAGAGTTCCACAGGGTAGCATGGCTCCCTGGCATGCTCGGGGCCATTGACTGCAACCATGTGGCCATCCGCATGCCACCTGGCCCAGACGGTGTGTCCTACATCAACTGGAAGGGGTAAGCCAGCATCAACTGCCAGGTGGTGTGTGATGCCAGGGGGCGCATAACCAATGTCTGTGCCACACACCCTGGGGGAGCACATGATGCCTGCATCTGGCACCAGTCAGCACTGTGCCACAGGTTTGAGAGTGGGGACATCCCCAATGGCCACCTAGTGGGTGAGTATGCATATCACACAGGATGACATGAGCAGACGTGGGGGGGTGCATAGTCAGAGATGCCATGGGTACTGGCCCTGTCGGCCCATGGCAAAGAGACGCAGACCACCGTACTAATGTCCACCCTCTACACACAGGTGACAGTGGCTACCCACTCCGTCCCTGGCTGCTCACACCATACCGGCTCCCCACGACCCCATCGCAGCTATGGTACAATGAGGCACACGCCACAACATGGAATGTCATTGAGCGGGTGTTCAGTATGCTGAAGGCATGTTTCCGGTGCCTGGACACATCTGGCAGTGCCCTACAGTACAGCCCCTCAAAGGCCTGCGGACTATTCCTGGCCTGCTGCATCCTGCACAACATGGCCAATGACTGTGGGATAGCCGTAGTGGTCAAAGAGGGGAACAGCGGTTGGGACGATGAGGACACCGGTCAAGACGGTGATGGGCAGCCACCCCTTGGGTGAAGGGACCCCCGCCTGATCTGGATGTCACAACTGCAATGGTACACCATCACAGAAGAGCACTTTGGTCAACACAGGTAGGTCACGGGGGCCATGTGCAACCACCAATGGCAAGGGCACAGCCCACAGACAAGCATGGATGAACCCCAGGGGTGGATGGCAGTAAGGGAATGGGTCTGAGCGTGGCACCGCACATGCCGTCAGGGATGGGCAGGGCTGAACACGACACGTGCACACACACACACACACACACACACACACACACACACCACAAGACATACACAAGGGGTAGATGGCACGCCAACCCCAAATGCCACCCCTATCCCCACACAGGTCCACACATGACCATGTCCAGTGGCCATCACTGTGCATGCCTCAGATGCTGGGCACCATTGCACACTGGCAGACAGCACAATGCAGGCATCATCATGCACATGTCACAGTGGCCAGCAGCCGGGAGGGTGTGCACACACAGGGACCGCATGTGTGCAGGGCTGGCTACCCCACCCGTGCATCACACGATGCACACCACACTGCACACAGGGCAGCGGCAGACAGTAGCCATGGTTGGAGACAGGTCAGTCATGCGGCACAGTGCCACAGCCACTACAGATGCGTGGGCTGCCCCGCCGAGACCTGCCAGCCATGCCAGGCTGACCATTGGCCTCATGGGGTGCCACTGCGTGAATGCGACCATCTTCATGCAGGGGTCTGCAGCTCACTGAACACGCCCGCGCCAAGCGTGCTCGGTATGCCCACAGCCAAACCCAGTGTTGACATAGCAGGTATTGCAAGGTGCCGGGAACGGGAGAGGGACAAGACATTGCGCAGTGTCTGTGGCACATGGGCACTGAACTGGGTGCCCAATGTGGCCATGACAGCTGTGGATGCATGTGTCTGCCTGTCAATGGCAGCAGTCACATCCTTCCGCTGCTGGGCCATCTCTGCCAGGAGCAGATCCGTGGTCTCTGCTGTGCTGCTCCTCTACCTGGTGCAGAACTGCACTGAGTGCATCCACCACAGTCACAAGCCGCAACTGCTGATCCACTGAAACCTGGAGTAGGCGGCTGTGCTCATCAAAGAGGTCATCTGCCGGTCCAGCATGCTGTCCCTCATGGTGTTCTTGGCCCTGCTGGGCAGCACCCCTTGACGATGGGTGCTGAAAACCAGAGCCATGCCAGGGCATGTCCACATGCGGTGCACTGCCACTGCCCCCTGACACTGTCCCCCCGTCGTCATTGGCCGACTGCTGGCACTGCCCCTCCGACTGCTGATCGCCAGGGCTCACCGGCGCCACTGCAGTGGCCACAACAGCCCCACCAGCATGGATGCACACTAGTTCTGCCCCCACTGGGGCATACAGGCACAGGCTGGGACTGTGTTGTCACGCAGGCCTGCACGGCAGCACCACCCATGGCTATGCCCGTGCTGTTTCACTGCCCGGGATGTATGATCCATCATCATCGGTGCCGGATCCGACACCAGTCTGTGTCCCAGCATGCTGGAGTCCATGGGCACTGTCACGCTGGGACACAGGCAGGGCCTCGTCTGCACCTGCACCACCATCTTCAGTCCAGACAGACAGGCAGGTATGCACTGGTCTGGTCCCTCGGACACCTGTGGAGGTGGATGGGTGTTCCTCCGTGTCCAGGGCATCACCCTCGGTGGACACACCCACCACCGCTGACCCATGTAGATGGTCAGAAGCTGTAAGGGAACACAGTAGTATTATTGTCTCCACCCTGCCCTGTGGCATTCCCCCCACCACCCACACAGTGACAGCACAGGACCTACCATGCAGTGATGGGCTGCCACCCGTCTGGAAGCCACCACCAGGAATGCCTTCTATGGCACAGCGCCACATGGTGCATGCCAGCCACTACTCCTGTGGCATCAGGCATGGCACATCCAACTGTCCACCACCGGTGGCAGCACATGCTCCCTGATGGCAGCCACCTTATCCTTTATCCTCCTCCTGTCCATGATGACCTTCTTTTTACACTCCTGCACAAACCACTGGTGTCTGCCATGCTGGTTCATGGCATGTGCAACCTCACCCCACTCCACAGCATGGGCCTGTGGCGTTCCACGTAGTCCACTGAGCAGCGGTTCCCTTTTGAGATAGGCCTCGAACAGGGCATTTGATTCAGCCCAGGTGAAGCTGGGCCTCCTCCTCCTTCTCCCCATCCCTGTTCCTCCTCATCCTCTCATTCAGTCATGATCGAGCCTGTGGGAATGACAGGTGTTACCTTTGAATGTGCAGTCCCATTCAGCCCTCACAAACCACAGTCCACACATCCAAACAGCATGCTATGCACCACAATAGACTGCAATATCAAACTATGTCCTCTGCAGCCCCATGTCATTTTTATAGCGCAACGCATGCAAATGAGGTGAGACGCAACTGTAAGTGGATGCTAATGCAGTGGCTGTGCCATGGAATTGCTGATGAGCTGATTTGCATATGCTGGCTGAATATTGTGCTGTTGCACCTTGTGCAATGTTGTTGAGCGTGCTTAGGCTATGGCGCAGCTCTGTGACGTGTGCAGTAGGCACCTCATGGCACATGCCTAGGGTGCTGATGCTGACGCGTGCCATGCTGATGACGTGCTGTGCATGGCAGGCAGTGCAGGGCACGGCCACCTCTGTGCCAGTGGTGCTAGTGCACTGTTCTCCCATGTGGCGCTTGTGCCCTGGTGTGCCATAGGTGCCATGGAGCCACAGCGCGGTAGGCCACTGCAGGGCATCACACACAGGCACCCTACCACGCTACATGCAGGGAGTCCCAATAACGCTGTGGCGATCTGTGTGCAGACAGACCCTTGACCCTGTGGTCGACCTTTGCCCCCTAGGCACCATGCGTCCGCATGTGTGCACCCCATTGTGCAGTTCGGTGACAGCGTGATGGGGAATGGCAGCACTGTACCGTGCAGCCTCCGTACATGGGGGACGTGTGCTACAGAGTGTCATTTTGTTATCTGTACTCACAGAAGAATGTCACACAGGCGAGCTCAGCAGTGGAGCACAGTAGAGCTGGCAAACCTTGTGGCCATTGTTGAGCCCCATGCTGGGGCCCTGTTCAGCCAGGACACACTCAACAGGCCATGCAGTGCTGTGTGGGAGGAGGTTGCTGAGGGCATGGAGGAGGCCACTGGTATTGCCTGTTCCAGTGAGCAGTGCCGCCTCCAGTATTGAGACCTCCAGTGGAGGGACCCGGACAGACTGGGGCATCTGCAGGCACATGTCCGGCGAGGTGCCATGCCACAGCCAGGTAGGTGCTCCATCCACACACTGGTAGCGTCCATCCATCTGGGTATCATGGTGTGCTTGCGTCCACCCTGCAGGGAGGTGGGGACCATCTAGTGGGAGTGGTGGTAGGGTTGCGGCATGGTTGGGCTGTGTGGGAATGCACACACCGGGGGGCGGCTTTGCTAATGGTTTGTGCTGATGTTCCCTTCTCCGTGTTTGCACCCTAGGCCCAGAGGAGCACCATAGGGTGAGGGAAGCCCGAGCAGAGCGGGACAGGGCTGGTGCACCACAGCAGGGTCATGGAGGAGGGGCCATGGGCCAGCAGTGCCCAGCTGGTTTGGATGCAGGTGAGTGTCTTTTTTCCCCTCACATCTGTGCGTGCTGTATTGCAGGGTTGACGGCGGGGCATGGCCACCAGCACTTGGCCCTACTGCTGTGCACACCACACGGTGCACTCAGCACTGTCCTGTGGCACTGCATGTGTGGGTGGGCATTGCTGGTGGTCCGTGCATGCACTGGGTACATGGCTGTGCCCCTGCCTTTGCACCACATAGCCATGTCACTGTACGGCCACGGTGGTGCTGTGCGGGACATGGGCGGTGGGTGGGTGCAGCGGTCCACATGGCTGTGGGTGCCTGGGTAGGTGGGTCTTGTGGATGAGGTCACTGTGGGTGGTCGCATGCCATCACAGGGGCGTGGCCCATGGCTGTATGCCTTGCACAATGGGTGGGCTGCAGGGATCTGGACAGTCACGTGTATTGACTTTGCTCCCTTGTCCTAGGTGGACAATGCTGGATGGTGCTGGAGATAGGGCTGCAGGAGCTGCTGCAGCTTGCCAGTGCCACACTAGAAATCCTGCACTGGATGGAGCGGGATGGGGTATGGTGCCACGGAGGAAGGAGATGGCACAGAAGTGGGGAGAGGGGCAGGTGATAGGCCCTCTATGCCCCCTTATTGAATTCCCCCGGACTCACCCTCACACCCCTTCTTCCCTCTCCCATTTGTTCACCCCTGCACCATGCCCACCCCTACCTGGTTTGTGGCCCTTTGCGCCTACCCTTGTATATAGTTGTACATATGTTTTGTCGTTGAAATTTGTTTAATATATACATTTTGTTATGACGACTGTGGTGGTCTCTGATTTGCAGTGGGCTAATGGTCCTTGGCTGCAGTGGTGTGCATGGCATCAGGGGGTGGTGCAGGCCTGGGTGTGTGTGTGTCCAGCAGGGACCCACCTATGGTGTGGGCGGAGGACTCGGTCACTGTCTGTGGTATGTGTGTTGTTCCCTGTGCACTGGACACCTGTGTGCAGTGGTCCCCGGTGCATGCACTGTGTCCATGGCACCCCTGTCAGACTGTCCATGGCCCATGCAGCTGACACTCTTGCATGTCTGTGCTATGCACGGTCTGCTGGCATGTCAGTGGTGGCTGTCCATGCTGGCTACCCCCTGGACCCGGCGCAATGGCAGATTGCATCCTGTGTCTGGCATGGTGCACATCTGCCTTGGGTGGCACTGTGGCCTCTGCTGCTGTTGTCCCCCCTCCATGCTATCACTGGTGTCTTTTGCAGGATCTGTGCTCTGATGTCTGTCACTTGTGCTCTGGTCGCATGCTGGTGGCAGACGGATTCATGGTGCATGCACAGAATGGCTGGTACACCTGTGCCATGGAGGGGTGCTGGCCATGGGTTCACGGCTGTTGTGGTTGCACGCCAGTGGGTTTGTTGCCCTGCTATTGTGTCCCTGTGTTGGGGTGCTGTTGGGTCTGGGTGGGTGTTTGTCCATGCCCTGTGTTGCATCCTGTGTGGTGCATGCTTCCATGCACCACTGTGGGCATCTGTGCTGGCTGTTGGGGCCACTGCTGGGACAGGGTATGTGCTTGGGTGGGTGTGCGGGGTGCTGTCCTGCTGGTGGTGGGGTCCAAGGCAGGCCCTGTCACATGCAGGGTACCTCAGGTGCTGATGCAGGGTTGATCTCTCGGCTGTGCCTCGGGGGGGCCATGCAGGACGTCACTGTGTCTGCAGTTGTTGCATAGGTGGCTGCTGCCACCCACTGCGGGGTGCTCACAGTGGGGCTGCCATGCATGGCTCCATGGTGCACAGGGTTGTATTGTCACAGTAGGGGTGGTGGCATGCATAAGGAGCCATGCACTGTTGGGCATTGCTCCTGGGCAGGGTGTCTGGGGATCGCTGTGCAGGGTGTGCTCTGCATTGGTGGGATGGAGTAGGACAGGGTGTCCAGACCTCCTTGTGTTACAGTCACAGCTTGCCAGGGGGTGTGCTGGGGCACCATGCCCCAGCTGTGGATTTGTTGCTGGTGTTCATGGGCTGGTGGTTCATCCAGCTCACCTCAGGTTGTGCGGTTCATGGGGTGTGGGGGGCACTGTCTGGTCTGCTGCGTGCTCCTCTGCCCATGTCTTCCATGGGTGGTGCACCCCTGCATCCTGTCCCTGCACATCCCTGGTTGTGCTACTGCACTGCTACCCTGCTCCACTGCACATCCCTGGTTGTGCTACTGCGCATCAGCCCTGCACCACTGTGCATCCCTAGTTGCGCCATGGCTCGGTTGGCGCGATATTTAGTTGTGTTGCAC
Organism: Neoceratodus forsteri; assembly: GCA_016271365.2. NCBI lineage: Eukaryota > Metazoa > Chordata > Ceratodontiformes > Ceratodontidae > Neoceratodus > Neoceratodus forsteri. The sequence continues at coordinate 952,095,222 of CM057454.1, read as the reverse complement.
AAGCTCACCTGGGCCTGCGCTGTGTTTGAATATCACGCTGTTGTGCATGGGTGCACTGCACTTGTGCCTGCTCCTGCTATTGAGCTTCTTTGTGGCGCAGTTTGAATATCTGGGCCACTGTGTCTAAATCTGCAGTAACACATGCTAGAGAGCTGTGAAACTTTTTTTTCCATAGGTTCTGTCTCTGACCCAAGCACATTACTGTGAATGCATGATGTGACTTTATTTTCAGGTATCTTGCTTTGTTAATATTGACCACAGTAATCCAAGTGCTCATGTCAGTCACCAAGATATTTTTCTTATTGCATTGGCCATATTCACAGTGGCTAAACTGAGATGTCACTAAAAAAACAGAACTATTTTTGCAAAGTTGTTTTCATTCATCTAAACCACTTCTGATTTGCCTAAGTAAACCTTCATCTAATACAGGCATTCTCTGTCACAAATAAGTCAAGGGGAAACAACATTACAAAAGTTGTAGAAAAATATGGTTCAGTTTGGGTGCTGGGCCAGTTCTGAAGTTCCAAGCTGTGTTTACGGTTATAAATGCATTTTGTATCAGAAGTTATGAGATGTATAGTCATACAAATTCAAGTTAGGAATGAAAAAAATATGGAATTCATTGCTTTTATTATACTTACAGTAGTCTCCATCTAATAAAATTATTTGCATTGCAGTTTATGACAATTGACCAAAACTGATCTGATTTTTTGTATAGATACACACAGTACATTGATATACTGAGATGTAAATAAAAAGAATTAACATGAAAAACTAGCTTTCATTTCTTATAGTAGCTGCCTGACTATTAAAAAAAGTTTAATCTGAGTTACAGTTATCTTGTTTTCTCAACATACAATACATAACATATGGATTGGACAGAAAACAAATATTATTGGAAATAGCTTTTATGGGGGGGTACATATACAAGATTAGGTTGTTCACCTTCCTTTAACAGGAAGGCAACAATTTTACAGCTGGTTGTATCTAGTGAACCTAATATCATTTTCTGAAAAATGTGTTACAATATCTCAAACAAAAAAAAGATATAAGGATTTACATGTGGCCCAGATATTCAAAAGGGTTGCGCCAGCACAATCCCAGAAATGCGCCCCAGTGCAATATTCAAAAGAGGAACTTGCGCAGTGAAAGTCCCGATGCGTCGGGGCGGAATGATAATTGTATGCAGCGCATCTCCAGTGGACGTACCCATGCATATGTGGTGCATCCCGATATTCAGTCCGGGATGTGCAATGCAAATGCTGGAACAACTCTGAGGTGCGTCACATGCCTGGGTTCAAAGTTGAGCCCAAAATAAAAGGCTAAAGTACCAGCCACCAACAGGTGTGCTGCTGTACTGCAATGCACAACACAGCAACCACCAGCCGTGGGTGGCAATCTCCCCCAACACCATGCACAAGCACCCACACATTTCTCTAGTCGGCTAGAGGTACCCCCCGGCCCACTCGTAGATGTGATTGCCGAACTTATATGTAAATTATAGCCCAGCTGCCCAGCAAATGACAGCTTACAGTACTAGCTGTAAGTCTATTGGTCCACACTGTGGACCAATGGGCTTGCAGTGCATACTGTAATAGTTATTCACAAAACCGTGAATGAATGACTTCATTCTCGGTTTTGTGAATGACTATTACAGTATGCACTGCAAGTCCATTGTTCCACAGTGTGGACCAATAGGCTTACAGCTGCTGCTGTAAGCTGCCATTCGGGCAGTCGGGTGGTGTGCAGGTGGGTTTGTTCTACCTGACAATGATGGGAGGGGAGCTGGGTTGGCAGGGGTCCTGTGTGGGTGGGGGGTGAGGGTGCCATTGGACCACCAGAGATGTTTTTACATAGGGTTTACTGGTGATCAGGGTTATGAGCTTGGTAGGAGGTACCACTAGACTACCAGGAATATATTTACATACATTTTTGATGATATGCTATGGGTGGGGTGGGGGTCCCACTAAACTACCAAGATATAATATACTTTTATTTTTGGTGACTGCGGCTACGGCGTAGGAGGGGGATACCTCTGGACTCCCTCTGGCAGCACCACATGCTGTATAGGGCACCATGCACATTTTGCTGGCCAGCCCTGCACAACTCATGCAAATGGGGCCATAGTGACACGTAAATGGTCCCATTTGTGCCTTGCATACAGTATGGCTTTATTTGCATACTGCTGACTAAATATCAGGAATTTGCACACAGTGTAACTCTGTTGTGCTGGCGCAGTTCTTATTTCTGGTATTCAGCCCTGTCGGGGGAGATGAACCAGAGCATCCTATTTGCACCATGCGCATGACCTGCTATATTCAGAGGAGATGCACTATGGCTCATCTCCTTTGAATATATCCCATAGTTGCACCGGTGCATCTCTATTGCACTGCACCACCATTTGCACCATTGCCATGCGCAGTTCTGAATATCAGGGCCATGGGGTCCAAATTCCAGCAAAATCACCAGCAGCAGAAAGTCTAAATTAATGCTGGTGACCAGCAGTTAAAGGGTTAAAATCTAAATCATAGGCCTTGCATTTTATAATTGTCAGTTTGTCAGTTGCAGTGTCAGTATTTCAACATTATGAAACGTATGAAGAAGCCAGCAGAAGAAGGCCATTTGGTCTATCTAGTCTGCTCATATTGCGGAATGCACAGTTTGAGCTACTGTCCCTGCCCTCCTCCCCACTCCTTCCATCCTCCCTACTCATGAGTCTTACCTTCCTCTTATGCCTACCCCAGCCTTTTTTGAAGCTGCCCACCGTCTTCAACAAGACCACCTCTTCTGGCAGTACATTCCAAGTGTCCACCACCCTCTCTGTGAACATTGATGATGTGGCTGAATCAGCTGTCAGTCCATAGTGTAAATAGAGGCCGTCCTCCAGTAGAAGATGCCCTTCAATAAAAGCCATGGCATTGAAGAGCTAATCGTAAGTATAAGCCACGGCTTATGTTCGAGGAAATATGGTAAATATACTTTACCATTACAACATACACCCCCATCTCTGGAAGGGGAAAACAGTATCATGCTGATAAACGAGTATAATGAATATAAGCTAACTAAGATTTCGATTTCAAGGGGCAAAGTCCAACATTTGTGTTTGTATTTTCAAGAGCTGCAGCACTTAAAAAGTACCCCTTTGTTCAGGTGAAACAAGTTAACTTTCATAAAAGAACTTTTATCAAGTCACCATGTGCACCCTTATGGAGTCCAACAACTTAGTCCCCTTGTCTTTTATAAGAAATGTCCAACACTGATAAGAGAGTTTCCAGCATGGCTCTACATATTTAAGCACTCAAAAACTGTGCTATAGCTCTGGCATCCAACTACTGTCTCAATTGAAACAATTAAAGAAAAATACGATCACTGATGTCAGCTTTATTCTGATCGTTGATCTCTTCTTCTCTCTCTCTCTCTCTCTCTCTCTCTCTCTCTCTGTTGTCTCTCTCCAGCTGCTCTGTTCATCCATTTTCCAGCATCAGTAGGGTTTGTGAAAACCCAGACATTCCCTTGGTGCACTATGTGCAATCTGGCAGGGGACAATGATTGGGTGGACTAAGGAGCTCTCTCTCAACACTCAGCACACCCCACTAAATTTCTTGCACTTTTGTCTCATGGAGTTGCTTATATCTGGGAACAGATGTGCCGACCTGCCATACTGAATTAGAAGACCCATTCTGTGAGCTAGTTTAAGGATGCAATTTCTATCTCCAGTGCCTGATGTTCCCAAAGGCAGGGTCCGTTGTTCAGATGCGGCCTCTGTTCTGCACCATGGAGTAATCTGGTATGATTTTTGTATTGAAAAGTATCCCCACTCTCAATCTGATAGAAATTTTTCAGCCAACCAGTCTTTGATAAAGTTAATCGTGTGGGCTCCCTCTGTTTCTTTAGGGATCCCAATAATCCGAATGTTTGTAGACCTTGCCTGAGTTTCTAAAAATTCTAGTCTGTCCCTCAGATGCTAACTCTCTTTAACCATCATGGCTGTGGCTGTGGTGGTAGCTGCAGTTTGCTTTTGTACCTCCAACATGTCCCATTTAATGCTATCCACCATTGTTTTTACAATCAAGACCCTGGACGAGTCCATCTTTTGACTGAGGTTGGCAATGGATGAGATCAACCACTGTAGCTTGAACCACAGTGATTGTAGCAACTCAGTTTATGGGCCATGCTCAGCCAAAGCTTCATCCTCTGCTGACTACTTTGAAAGCTGTCCTGCTGCAATGTTTTTGCCTTTTTCCTGGTCAGAGGACATATTTCCCTGCGAGGATTTCCCATATTGTACACAAGTAGATTAGTTATTGAATGCTCTGGTTCTCAACAAAATAAATTCACCTACATTTTTTTTAACCTCAGCTTTATTTGGGACAGGGCATATACAGATACAGTATTTCATTTACAAGATTTAAAAAACAAGTTGGGGACTGGCACCTTTGCCTAGGTAAAAACGGAAGCTTTCCGTGTTTAAGTAATACAGTTTGTCACAGCCACTGAAGTGCAAAATATGTAAGGAACTCACCAGTCGCAGAAGATATTTCAGTAAAAAGTGGTTCCTTTATTTAAGTTCAGACAAAACTTAAAATGCAAGCTTTCCCACTCCATCACAACAAAGACTACTTCCTTGTGCGCACTACAACACCTGATGCGTTTCGACCCACGTGCCTTCTTCTCAAAAGTGTGCAGATTACCAAGGAACTGGCTCTTAAATACAGCAAACCATTAAAATGGTAAACACATAAATAAGATAGCACCTCTGCTGACTACTTCGAGAGCTCTCCCACTGCAATGTTTTTGCCTTTTCCCTGGTCAGGGGACATATTTTCCCTTTGAGGATTTCCCATATTGTACACAAGTAGATTAGTTATTGAATGCTCTGGTTCTCAACAAAATAAATTCACTTACATTTTTTTTTAACCTCAGCTTTATTTGGGATAGAGCATTTACAGATACAGCATTTCATTTACAAGTAGTCAGGTTGACAATATTGCATACACCAAACCATAGATGACAACCAAAGAACTCTTCAGACTTGGTTACTTCTGGCTACATGTTACTCTAATGGTCAGCCACCAGATAATGTCTAGAATTGGCATTCAATACAGGGGAAGTATGACACAACAGTGTAACAAGGAGGCAACATCACCTACAACAACAGAACTTGCATTCCTACATTAGTATGGCTGTCTGTTACTTAACTGCTGTAGGGTCAGTGTGGCATGGGCTACAGGTACCCAGGGAGCATGCATTATTTTATGTGTCCACCCCATGCCTAGTATTTAAAATATATTCCTCTCCTCTCTGCCAAAGTGCCATTTGTTTGTCTAGAGTAAGTCTGACTGTGGCCATCAGCCTCTCAATTCTGATGATCTCCTTTGCCCTGTTCAGCCATGCTTCCATAGTAGGTATCATAGCCTGTAGCCACAGGACTGTAACTCCTTTTAGGGCTACTATGCAGAACACATGAAAGAAGCACTGCTGTGCATGTTTTCCCAGTCTGGGTACAGAAACCTCAAAAGCACAAATGGGAGAAAGGAAACGGGACTGGGCATCCCGCAGCTGCTGCAGCACCCTGTGCACCTGCCTCCAGTTTGGTTAAAGGTATGGACTGGCCCATTATATGTGGAACTGTAAGCCCAGCTACCCACAACCCTTCCAACATAGATTTGAGAACCCCTTGTGAAAGTGACACATGATTGTAGTGATTTAGAAGAACAAACCACACACTTCATTTGAACTCTCGCCATCCTGGCAAGCCTGTAATTTTTAAGCCCACCCCCAATAAGGACTCCCAGTCTTCCTCTTAAATGGCACTTCCAAAATCATCTTCCCATTCTCTTAGCCTCTCTATTCAGAGTGCTCATTCCCAATTTGGAGCTAATACCCCCTACTAACTGTGCCCTCTTTCCTTGTTAGCACCGATGCCCCATAAAATAAATGTGCTAGCAGGGGTTAAGTCTCTGCCCACCTTGTTTACCAGGTTGTTAATGGTTTAGTAGTCCTGAACCTGTAAATATCTCTGAAAGTCCTGTCTCAGGAACTCATATCTTTGTTGCAGATCTGCAAAGGGTACTCAATGAGACTTTTACACAAAGTTGTAATACCTTGTCAGTGTGAGATGATTGCATCTCTGGAACCCTGGGTCTAGAACCTGGGGCAGGAACTGAGGGTCCCCAGTAGTGCTGAGCAGGGGTCCTAATGCACTGGGGTCTTGGCTGAAGTCTTGGATTTCAGTGACATTTCAAGGGTGTGACTGGTGGCAATTCATGGCTTAGTGATGTCTGACAGTATCTGGGATGTGATAGGAATGTGAGCTAGAGCTAACAATGACACTGGCAGGGGTGAGTTAGCCTCCATTTCTAGCCATCCAGAATCTTGACTTTGTTTAGTCCAAGTGATTATTGGTGCCAATCAAGTTGCCAAATAGTATTGGTGGAAACCTGGCATTGCCAGACCTCACTGTTCTCTGGGTAGGGAGAAGAGTCTTCTGTTCACTCTGTGCTCTTCTGCTGCCCACACAAACATGAGTAACATGTTTAGTAATCTTTTCGGTACTCCCACATGATGTGAATAGGCAGAGCATGAAAAAATATATATGTACTATGGAAGGACATTCATTTTTAGGGTAGCTATATGCCCCCCTCCAGGCTCAGTGGTAACAGGTACCACTTACTAATATCTACTTTAACCTCCTGGAAAAGTTTTTCATAATGTAGCAAGAATAATCTGGCCAGATTAAGGGAGATCCACACCCCAAGATAACACGCTACAATATTGGTAGTCCATGCAAAGGAACACTGTGCTCTAAAACAAGGAGGGCAGTGACCCTCCCCCCAGGCAAATGGCCTCTGATTTGTTGAAACTGATTCTGTAGCTGGATCAGGCTCCATATTCCTCCATTTCTTGGACAAGGGTGTAACAGAAATCTCTGGGGAGGAGTGATAGGCTAGTGAGTCATCCACATATAGAGATATTTTCTTCTCAAATGCCACCACCCTGATCCCCTGTATAATTAGGTTACTGTGGACTTCCACTGCCAGGGGCTCTAGATACAGTGCAAACAGTAGGTGGAAAGAGGACAGCCTTGCCTAGTTCCCTATGCCAGGAGAAAACAGCCAGACTGATGTCTACTGACCTTGACCCAGGCCTGTGGGGTAGCATAGAGAGATTTAATGCTAAATCGAACTAATAATCCCATCTCCATTTCTTCCAGCACCCTATGAAGGAACCCCCACTTCACCCTGTCATCCTTCTCTGCATCCACAAAAACTGCCATGACAAAATACAGTGAGTATTGTTGGGCAGAAATAACATTGAGCAGTCATCTGACTTTATCATGGATTAACTGACCATTAATGAATCCCACTTGATCAGGATTAACCAGGAGTCCCACCCACCACTGTAGTCTGTAGGCTAGCTTGAGATCCACACTGAGGAGGGATGTGGTTCAACAGGAGAGAGACACAAGGTGACATCCTTCCCCTGTTTCGGGAGGACAGTGATCTGGGCCAGTTGTCAGAATGGGGTAGTACCCCCTACATCTCCTGACACATATCCCAGAGCATTGAGATGGTATGGCAATTACTGAGGCAGGATCAAAGCAGTGATCAAGAAACAGAACAAAAAGAGAGACCCAGAGCCTTGACAATGAGGCCCTTCTCGTGCTTAGCAGTATGTGGACTCCTGTTATTTGTAGGGCACAACGCCTTGTCATTTGTGGGGTGTGGAGCCCCTACTACCCCTCGTAACTGGGAACATGATGCTTCAGATGTCTGACCAAGTCAGCAGGTAAAGGAAAGAAGAGCAGCTAAATGGGGGAAGCAGGCATGGGGTCCACAGGAAAAGCATCAGAAGCAAATCATGGGCACCACAGGGAACGGGGGAAGGAAGCCAAGGAAGAATGAACAACAGGATAAGTGTCAGGAGGGCTGAACATCTGCACTGACAATCCAGTCTACAAGGAGGAACCAGCACAGTACTGTTGGGATGTGGGGAAAACAGTAGAACAACAAAAGGACACATACATACCCCCAAAAGATAAGCAGCAAGCAGGAGAGAAATAAGGAGGCAAAGAACATGATGATGCACAATACCAGGGCAGAAGGTTAGTGGCATGCATGCAGGAAGTAGACAGGATTATCCCTTTAGCAATGACTGTATTGGAGGCTGGGTGAAGGGAGCAAAAGACGAAGCCTTTGGCACAGAGAGATAGGAATGAGAGCAGGCAGGAGAGTGTGCAGCAATTACACCAGGACAGCAGCTGCCACGGGACACAGACCACAGATCTTCAGGGATAGGGAAGGCAGCCAGAGGGGAACGAAGACAAAGACAGCAGTGAGAGAGAGAGAGAGAGACAGAGAGAGAGAGACAGAGACAGACAGAGACAAAGACAGAGCAAGAGAGATCCAGCTGCTAACAACAGCAGCAGAGGCAGGCAATGGGAAACAACACAGAAGTGAGAGATGGATACCCACCACCAAGCAGAAGCATCAGCCAGTATACCAAATCAGCTCTGATGGAGCAACAGTACAAAGGGAAATGGATGACATTACAACAGTATCACACAAGCTACACTGACTACCAATTTGGTGGTGTGTCACCTTCAAGATCTGCTTCTTAATATTTAAGACCCTATACTGTATGGTTTGGGCCACAGCTGTCGTAAAGATCTCTTGATTTGCTACACTCCCACTTATCCTCTCTGCTCCACAGACGCAAGCTTCATCCTGATCCCACACTCCTATCTCAAGCAATTGTGGGACAGACCCGTTGAGGTTACTGCCCAAATGATTTGGAAAATACCAGTACACTTCTAGTAAGTGTGCAATCTGCTTGAACTGTGAGGGCTTTTAAGACTGCTTTAAAATATTTGTAATTACTCAAGCCTATCCATATTACTTACTGTTTGCTGACTGTTATTTATTATCATTTATAGTTCTGCTTATTGTTTGTTTTACTGTTGTAAGGTGCCCAAAACCTTCCTTGAAGGTCACCAAACAAATCAAATTGCCTTGCATTAGGAGGCAGGTTAGACACAGACAAACAAGTAAACAATGAAAAATGTGCATCCTAATGAATACTTTGAGTACAAGCTACATATACCATAGCATTCAGTTTGGGGGGGCATGTTTTGCCTGTTGCCGAATTGAATGCCAGGCAATTTGCCAAGCAAAGTTAGAAAAAGGTCAGGACAGATTTTTCCCCCACAAGGTTTCACTGCTGCTTTAAAAAAATCGAAAAGATAATAATGTGCAGGTCACAATTAGCATGCCTGTCCAAGAATATAATGATCTATGAAAAAGTGAATTAAGATCTGCAGTAGTCTCTCTTTACAATCAAAGAAAAAAAATTGCAAATGAGGGAACTTAGTGCAAAGGAAATAATTAGCACATGACTAAGCAGAAAGGAATACCAAGTCCTAGACTTTCACGCACTGAGTATCAAAGTTTCTCTTTTGAACTGACATATAATTGAGAACTACAGTAACAATGACCTGTGCAACATATATCAGACTGAACTGTTCTAAAAACAAAACCAAATATAACCCAGAACTTTCAAGAACTGCAGCATATATGGTATCAGATTATGTTATGTGATACACTGGGTTAACACACTGTTGTGCTACATGCTAATCCATTTAATTATTTAGTCATTTTATAATAATCAGGGAGTAGGCTTTTTGCAGGAGGGAATAATAAATACTGGAAAGAAACATAAAGAATCAAGATGAAGATTAAGAATTAATATAAAATGTGTAAGATACATGTGCACTCATCAGTAGTACATGAGTTTAAATCTATGGCAAACCGTTGGGGACATAATTCATAATCTATGGCTATAAAGTACAACACATACACTACATGGTGAAATACATACATCATATAGTGAAATATATACATTATATAGTGAAATACATACACAATGTAGTGAACCACATACAGTATCTACTGAAATATATACATCATATAGTGAAATACATATACTGTATACTGAAATACATATATTATATTGTGAAACTCATATGCTATATAGTGAAATGCTTACATTGTATAGTGAAATACATACACTATCTACTGAAATCTACATACTGAGTACTGAAAATCCACATACACTATATACTGAAACAAATGTACTATGTACTGAAACATACACACTATCTATTGAGATACATACACTACAGACTGAAACATCCACATAAACTATCAACCGAAACAAATTCTCTATAGATTGTAACACATACACTATATATTGACAAAAATCTTTATACATTATATACTGAAACAAATACATTATATATTGAAATACATACACTACCTATTGAAATGCATATACTACACACTGAAAAAAGCACATACACTATATACTGAAACAAATACACTATATATTGAAACAAATACACTTTATATTGAAATACATACACTATCTATTGAAATAAATACACTATGCACTGAAATATCTGCATACACTATATACTGAAGCAAATACACTACATGGTGAAACACATACACTATCTATTGAAACACATACACTGTAGTCTGAAAAATTCACATACACTATATACTGAAACAAATAAACTATATATTGAAATGCATACACTATCTATTGAAATAAATACACTATGCACTGAAAAATCTGCATACACTATATACTGAAACAAATACACTACATGGTGAAACACATACACTATCTATTGAAACACATGCACTGTAGACTGAAAAATTCACATACTATATACTGAAACAAATAAACTACATACTGAAATGGACTATGCTCTGAAACTACCCATCCCCCTGCCCCTCCCCCTCGAATGGCCTGGAGCTGAACTGCTTGTCTGCTGATTCAGTTATCTGCTGGCTTGAGAGGATGTTTAAAACTGCAGAACAGGTAAACAAAACAGGGCTATCTCTTGTTCTACTTCTTTATGGGGTTTTACATCTTGTTTTGCTTGCACACCTTTAATCAAATTTCAGAACATTGTGATGTGACAAGAAACCTTTAGAACTAATTTGAAATGCTCTATTTTATTCTTTTAAATAAGTACTGCCTTCATTTACTGTTAGACAACTCATTTGTATAGGAAGCTAATACAGGATATTCCTAACATACTTGTATACATAGGGAGCTGCATAATTTTTTTCAAGTTAAATTGTTGATTGGTTTTACGTGTAATTAATTACTGTGTAAGTCCAGCAACTTATCTGAGCTGAATGCTTGGGAAGTGTACTGCAGGAGCTGTGAAAATGTAAGTCAAATGCTTTTGTAGTTTGTACTCTACTGAGTTAGTTTTGATTTAGTTTTTGTTTTTATTTGAATGTTTTATTTAATAAAGGTTTTTGGTTAAGAAAAAAATATATATATACATATTGCAGCAATCGCAGGGCCCAATTCTCATCAGGAGCTCAGCTGGCATATGCATAATTTGCACTTTCTGTTCTGAATAACTTCACTGTGATGCCTCACTGGTGGCTCTCACAGCTCCTAACCTCCCCATTACATATCTGCAGAGCATTGCAAGGTGAACAGAGCTTTGCCAGCCACTTGGTCTCTACTAATAAACCTGCCCTGGTCTAGCCTCATAGTGCATAATTACGTTGTTTATATGGTATGACTGTGTTATTGAGGCTGAGATTCCCAAACTGTGTTTTATTTCTTTTTCAAATGAGATGTTTGTCTTCTAGGTCACCCACTGACCCCCTTGTGCACTGGCCTGTCCATCCACGTCACTCAAAATCATCAGGACTTACCTGCTCTGAGAGCTCTCATGGCCTTCCCCCCCCATTTTGGGGCCAGGAGGGAGTGGGCCATTCACAAGGAGCCACATATTCAGGAGCGGAGCCTGGTTAGTAGTGTAAAGCATGTGGCAGGTTGGTGGATTATTTTGCCATTGGAGGTTTTCTACCTTTGGCTTATCCCCCTGGGCCGTCAAGCATGCAATGATGCCAATCCAATTAAAGACAAGTGCTGCTTTGTGCCTGCCTGCCTGAGCCCTGCCAGTGTTCCTCACCTAGGTGGCTGTTAAAGAGCGGGGTGGTCAGACTCCCCCTCCCTGAGAGGAGAGCAGTCCCAGAGATGCTCAGTCATCTCTCCTGTCAGTTAATGTCTGCTTGACCCAAGTCATCCCCTGAAACCGGGCCATTGGCATGGGGAGGCAGTACAGTTACCACTAAGCCTAAACTAAATCACTAAACCAGACCGTATTTTTATAAGTAAATAAAAACAGCACTCGGATGAAAGAAGAAATTGTATTTTAGCTACAGTTGTTATAAATATTTAAGACACATCACAATGTTTTGAAACTGATTAAAGGTTTTCCAAGGAAAATAACATAAAATAATACATAAAGATGTAGAATAAGCTAATCCATTTTTGTTTACTGTCTGCATCTTAAGAGGCATTGGCAGGGGATTGTTAGTCAATTAGGGGTCCCATTTTCAGAAGGTCAGCAGAATGATAAACATCTAAGCACTGTGCCATGTGGGAGAACAGCATGTTGAACAAGTACCATATATTTAGCAGCCCCAGATACTAACCTGATCATGTGTATGTGCATATGTCCTACTAAAGCCTTGCAAATGAGGGATTCCCTCCTGCGTACAGAGCACAGTGCTGTATAAAAGGTTTTGAAAGTGCTTAACAACTGAAATTGCAATACTGTTTACTGCTTCCAAAAAATCCTGCCCTCATCTGAGCACACAGTGGTGCATATTGTCACCCTACCTCTGGTCACCATTATGATGCTCCCAAGTAGTATACCAAAATGATCCTTGGCATGTAAAGATTCTATACCCCTGATCACAGTTTAAATGGCTCCAGTTATTATAGTAAAATTATCCTTGGTGTCTAGTGCCCCCCACCCAGGCATACTAAGCTGGGAGCTCATTTCTAGATGCATCCTGCGGGAAAGAGAACTTGTACAATTGGGCCTTAGGTAGCACAACATTTCAAAATACATAACATACATGGAGCAGAGTGGTACACAACCACAAATTACATTGGGAATAATATATGCAAGACATGAGAACCTGAGTGATAAGCAAACAACAATGCATACACAGCGCAGTCAGAAGCCACAAACATATGCTGGCGATCAAATACGGAGCAGTTTAAATCAACACTGGCTATAAACATTTGTGCATAATGTCTAGAGTGGAAGCATAAGGGCCAAATTATAGCTGTACCTATACTGGAAACAAGTCATAGGAGAGCAAGAGGGAAAACTAGAGCAAGTGCAGGAGAGAATGGTGAGATCTCTGAAGTGGTTTGAAAGAACCCATGAGAGGGAAATTGATGAATGGCTGGGGTGAGGGAGTTCCAGATTTTAGGGAAGCAGCTGAACGTGGCTTTGTTGATGGTTGTGGAAACTGAAGGGACTGCTAGGGCTTGAATATTTCAGCTTCTGTTGATATGGCTGGTGGGGGACGTCAGAGAGATAGGATGGTAGGGAAACAAACCAGATTTGCCCACAAAGCTGGCACAGTGTGCATGGTGTCTGTCCACAAGAAAAGAAAAGGAGAGAGATTTATAGATAGAACAGTGGTGAGTCCAAGAAGGATAGTTGAGAGTGTAATGGCAGAATTGTTGAAGAGTATGTCCAGACTGGCAAGGGTAGTGACTGGGGTTATGCTGTAGACCACATCACCATAGTCAGAGATTTGGAGGATCATTCTCTGGATAATAGCACAGTATGCTGGAGGTGGGATACAGTCACAGTTCCTGTAAAGTGCATCAAATTGGGGTGCAGCTTTTTGACTATAGCATCCACTTGTTCAGAAAAGTTTAGGTGCCAGTCTAGCCAGATACCAAGATAACTAAAGATGGTACATCCTCCACAGGGGAGCCATCCAGGGTATGGAAAGTAGGAAGGGGAGGGATCCTAGAGAGTCTGTGCCTTGTGCCAAAGAACATGGAGACAGTCTTCTTGGCATTGAGGAAAAGCTGATTTGTGTATGGTCAGGGCTGAACTTGATCAAAGTCCAGCTGGAGTCTGTGGGCCTGCTTCGAAGATGACCGTGTCATCTGTGTACATGTGAATGGATGTAGACTAGCATATGGAGGGGAGATCATTAAGGAAAATGGAGAAAAGTAGTGGGCCTAACATAGATCCTTGTGGGACCCAAGTGGACACAGGCAGGGGGGAGAGAGGGGGTCACCAATTTTGACTGCTTGGACCTACCCCTGCGGTAGGAGTGGAGCAGTTGATGGCTAAGTCAGAGAGGCCTGCAGCCTGGAGTTTGTCTAATAATTGGGGTGGTAGACAGGGTTAAATGCTTTGGCTAGATCGATAAAGATAGCACAGGCTGTGATCCATACCATTATGGATGGATTTGGTAAGCCTGAGAAGGGAGATGGTGGTGGTGGAGTGATTTTTGCAGAAGCCAGACTTGTATTGGGTAAAGAAGGAAGAAGAGTCCAGAAAGGGAGAGAGTTCTGACAAGATAATTTGTTCCTGTACTTTGGAGGGAAGAGAGAAATGAGTCAGTAACTGTTAGTACCAGATGGGTCACTACCTTTGGAGGAGGAGTAACATTGGCAGTCTTCCAGTCAGCAGGGATGGAGGAACACCAGAAAGAGAATTAGGAGGTCAGCCAATGGGAGGAGATTGCAGAAGCAGAGAGATGGAAGAGCTTGCTATCCAGGCCATCTGAGCTTTTCCCTTGGAAGGATTAAGGGCAGGAAATGTTGGTGATAAAGGATGGAGTTACAGGACAGAAAAAAAACAATAGGGGAAGGAAGGAGATGACAATCATGCAGGCTGGCAGGGGAGAGAGGGAGGTGAGGAAGGGAAGGGGAGGAGAGGAGAGAGGAGGTACAGGTGATGAAAAGGAATTACATCTCTATGGTGATGAAGGAGAGGTTAGAGATAGGGGTGTCACTGACTTTGAGGACAGGCAAAGGAGTGGGAGGTGAGAAGAGATTGTGACAGCCTTCCAAAATTTGGACAGGTAACCAATGTTGGTACTGAAGTTAGATGTAAAATACTCACCTTTGGTAAGCTTATTGCTGTGGTACAGGTGCTGAGGAGGTGATCATACCTCTGGAAGCCATGGGGGATGGGTTATGTTTATTTTCTGACCAGGCGAAATCATGCACTTGCAAGTAAGCTATGAGCTCAGCCATGCTCTAGGGGAGGTGGGGTACCTTTTCTCATGTCCTGCCCTGGGGGGCATGGCAGTCCCATATTTTGAGGAATTTTATTTTGAAATATGTTAGCATGGAGTCAGTGGAGCAGACCAATGAGATAGGGGACCAATCAGAGTGGCTTAGGTCATGGCACAAGGGGGTGAGGTCCAGGGATTTGAAGAAAAATATAAGCAGTGATTTGGTGGGGGTGAGGAGGCTTTAGTTGAATGAGAGGCAGCAGGTTGTGATTATGGTGTCAAATCAGAAGAGAGGGAAGTCAAGAGGGAATGCCACAGGATCCATCCTATTTATTTATTTATTTAGTTTTTGTTGACTGCAGGCATAGACAAATCCTCCTCATTTTCAGGCACACCCGGGAGGGGGATACAGATGAATGGCAACTGACCTTGAACCAGATTAAGCTGTTGGTGGTATTTTAGTGAATGAGAGAAATTTGGCCAGACACTGGGAAATTCCCCTACTTTGAGGGGAACCTTTGTGGTCGGATCGCAAGATGGCCACTTGCTCGCCTCCTTTGGAGGAGATGAAGTGTTTGGGACGGGAGGCCTCCTCCCTGCTCCTGAAGCACCTGAGGCTATTGGTTTGGTGGCTGAACTCCAGGATGCTTCTCTGCTTGTGGAGTTTTTTGTTTCTCCTGAGTCTGTGTGCCCTGAGAGGGTTACTCCCACGGTAACTTGCCAGTCACGTTTTGATAACCTTCTGATACTTACTCAGAAGGAACGTTTTTTGGATGAAGTGCTTTCTGCATCAGAGGAATGTTCGCGTCGTCAGACTCAGTTACAGCGCGCAATTGTAGCTTTGCACTCTGTTTCCCCTGTTTTGGCACAGTCGGCTTCCTGTACTTCCTGGTCGCAGCATGACGACGTTGCCTCCGGTTCTTCACTGTGTGTGCCTGCTTCTCAGTCTCTGCCTAGTTCTGCTAACTCATCTGTCTTGGATTTGGAAGCTATTAATCAGCGAGGGGTAGTTTCGATATCGGGTGATCCTACTACTTCTGATATGCTGCTTTCTACACTGAGGATGGGAGAGTCTGGCAATGTATTGCAAGGCAATGAACAGCCTAATTTGTCATTGGTTTCTACAGAGAGGGAGGGTGATTTGTCTCTGGGAGCTGCTTCAGTTTTTCCTCACGATGCTCTTCAGTCTCAGAAGTCCCCCCCTGTGTTACTTACACCCCCTGTTCGATCTAAAATGTCCCCTTTATCTACCTTTGCCCAGGATGGTTGGTCACGGAGAAGGCTATATCTGCTGCTGGGTGGTTACGACATTAGGATGGACAATGGGTGCCTGATCCTAATGATGAGGAGGTGAAACGTTTTCACTCTCCTATTACTGGCTCTGCGGCTTCCTCAGCTTTACACTGTACTACTTCCAACTCTTTGCCACCTAAACTGCCTTATTTTAACTGCGCCAGTGGCTAATGTCTCTCAGTCTACTACTCAGTTACCTACTGAACATCTAACAACGACACGTCTGTTCCTGGTCCTGACTTGTCTAATAAGGGTCCCTCCCCCTTCAAACTTTCTGATTTGTTTTCAAACAAGGGTGAGCCTGCACCACGCCGGAATGCTTTTCGCCTGATTTATAAGGTGGCTTGAAAGACCTACCTGATAGACTTTATATTGCAAAGTTTTGCTTAAAGGTTCTCTCAAATTTCTGTCTGCAGATATATATGTTTTATACATATTGTAACTCAAACTATGACATTAGTTTTAAACCCTTTCAGGTTTGGAACATTTTTGGACTCATTATCATGTTGTTAAACACTTCCACTCTGGATACCTTTTTTGGCAGTGCTTTGACTAAACCATCTGTTAAGTTGATTACTGTAATGTTTCATAATGAGGGGTTCATATATTGAAGATATTCTATTTTGGTTCATGAGATGTGAAGTGTTGGATAAACCAGTACCTATTCTTGATAGTGAGAGAATATTTGGAATGGGGTTGGAAAATCAGGGTAAACCTTTTGTCACGTAATACTGGACCGCAACACCATGCCCCAAAAGCTTTTTTCTGGGGAAGGATAGGGGTAGTCTGTTTTATTTTGGCCAGCCTAAATCCTGTTTTAAGTGTAGTTCTAGGACACATCTTAATACGGTTGGTGATACTCCTCGTTGTTCACATTGTTTTGAATTTGGTCACCAGGCCTCTTCATGCCTCAATTTATTCAAGTGTAATTTGTGTGAACAGACAGGCCATGGCTATGCTAAATGTCCTTGGGCATCCCATAATAGGGATAGCTGTCCTTCTCATGAAGGCTTGATTGTTGTTGCTCAGCATCTGGTTCCGGACTCTCTACCTCCCTCTGGTGATGGTGGAACATTACCGCAGTTACAGGTCCTCGATGTACCTTCTGTGACTACTTAGGACATTGGTCTAGGAGAGACCGCTTCGGGTGACTTACCAGAAAGTGTGGCCCAGCTCCCAGAGGTAGTGGTTCCCAGCCGCCTCTCTGTCTGCAGCTCTCATATCTTCCTGTGATAAGATGGCTGTTTTGGAAATGCCCCTCCTTCCTCCCAAGTGTTGCCTTTTAAAAAAGTTACTTCTAAGAAACGTCATAGATCCGGGAGGACTATTCCCCCTAGACATTTACCTGTGGCCTCTCTTACCAGTGATACTTCAGAGTCCTGGAAAACTGGTAACAGTTTTGCTGTTCTGGTTTCTAAGAAAGACTCCGAAGGAGAAGACTCTGACCATTCCTCTAGAGCTTCTGTAGTCACAGATACCTTTTCAGAAGGAGATGATGGTGAAGTGACACAGGCTGAAAGTCTTCCTAGACACTCTCAGCGTAGACGTGTTTCCAAAGTCCCTTGATTTTGCTTTCCTTCTATTGGTTCTTCCCTCCCTTCTCTGTATCACCTTGATTATGGCTTCTTTAACATTTACATCCATTAATGTTAATAGTATCAAGAGTCACAAGAAGATGGTCACAGCCTTATCATGTTTACAACAGCTAAGCAGTGATGTGATTTGTTTACAGGATACTAGACTAAAAACTATTTGTGAAGTGCAATGTGCTCGAACCTTTGGTCTTGGGGTTTCTTTTTGGTCCAATGGGGACTCTCTTTGTGAAGGTGTTGGGGTGTTGTTTACTAATTCAGCATTGAAGGTCTCCAAAATGGTTGACATTTGTCGTGGTAGAGCTGTACTATTGGATATTAATTTTCGGGGAGAACGATTTCGCTTAATTAACATTTATGCCCCACAGACCAAGGCACTTCGTGTTGCTCTTTTTAAGGACGTTCAACCCTATTTGCATACTTCCCGATTGGTTGTTTGGGCAGGTGATTTTAATTGTGTCATTAGTGTTGGGGATAGAAGAATGAAATTCTAAATTATTTTGTGATTCTCATAAGTTATTACACATTCTGGACACTGCCCAGCTTCGGGATGCCTACCATAGTGTCTATTCTGTGTTTGGTAATACATTTTTTAAGAATGCACTATCCACTAGGATAGATTTTATTTTTCTTTCTGTTGTGTTACAGGTCACCTTGGTTTCTTTACAGGTTTGGGAATTACCTGATCATAAGTCTCTTACGGTTTGTTTGTCATGGGCTAATACTCCTCGTTGTAGGAAAAATATGTGGAGGTTGAACTCCTCTCTTTTGACTGATGAATCTCTTTGAAAAGCTTGGAGGTCAGAATTTAGTGCCTGAATATCTGTTTTTGAACTTTATGATGATGCTGCTTCTTGGTGGGAGGATACTAAGAAGGACTGGAAGTCCTTTTTTCAAGCTTTTTCTCGTTCTAAGTCTAATTTACAGTATTTGGAGTATTTAAGGCTCAGATCACAGTTGCAGAAGTTGATTTCTTTAACTGAGACTGAGGGTATTGATTATAGTGTTCAAATTAAAAATGTTAAGACCTGTATGTTAGACTATCAATATGATCGAGCCAAGTCGTTGGATCATGAACATAGATTTGGTCTTAAATTACATAAGGGTGCTTGGATTCCTTTCAGGATTGTAAGGACTGAGTTGATAAACATTTAATAACTGAATTGGCTACTAACTCAGGTGAATTGGTTTGCTTGAAGTTGTGGGGCGTTATTTGGGACTGCTGTATCGGAAGGATGATGAGGTACAAAGTGGCTTGTTTGATTTTGATTCCTTACAGATACCGCAGTTGTCTGAAGTTGAAAGTCAGCAGTTATTGCTAAGATTTCTGAATCTGAATTACGTGATGCTATCCTGACCTTGAATGTTGATTCCTTGCCTGGGATGGATGGTTTGGGTGCTGTTTTTACCAGACCTTTCAGGATGATTTGTTCCTATTTTGACTCAGGTATTCAACCAAATGTGTTCATCCGATCAGTTAGCCCCTCAATGTATATGGCACTGGTAGTTTTGCTTTATAAAAAGGGCTGAAGACTGATTTGAGTAATTGGAGGACGTTGAGTTTACTCAATACGGATTTAAAAATCTTGAGTAAGATTTTATTACGTAGATTGTGTGCCTCGCAGATAAAATTGATAAGTCCCTACCAAACTTGTTCTATACAAGGCAGGACTCAGTATGATAATTTACTGATACTGTGAGAACTTTTTTCGCTTCGTAGTCTGGTCTCTAAAGGGTTATCTTTTGAGTCTGATCAAGAAAGGCTTTTGACCATGTTTCTCATGTATTTCTGTTTTCTGTACTACAGCATATGGTTTGCCTTCTGGTTTTATTGATTGACTAAGATTCTATATCATTCAGCCTGTTTTATACCGAATGAATGGTTGATTGGTGCCCTGTGGATGTGCAAAGAGGTGTTAGAGGAATGCCTTTGAGCCCACTTTTGTATGGTTTTTTATTGATGTTTTCTTCATATGGTTGAAGCACTATTCTGGTTTATCAGGGGTACTGCTAGTTGATAACGTCTTCCTGTTAAGATTCTGCCTACGGGATGATTTAGTTCTTTTGTCTTTCAGGTATTGCTGAAGGTTCTATAGTGGTGAAGTGTTGATTTCTTCTCATTTTCTGGTTCTAAGATTAATTATGTGAATGTAGGGTTTCCTTTGGTAATTCCTTTATCCTGACTAATGGTACCATTGCTGGTGTTACCATTTCCAAGGATCCCATCACTATATTGGTGTTGAATTTAGTGATGGTGACACGTAGTCGAAAAATTGACCTCGAATTGGGTACTGCTCAGTCAATGGTTGCTAGATGGAAGGTAAACAGATAGCTAAACGAAGCGAGTCTAAGCTATTAAAAACTTTGATGGTGCCTTTATTTGTATGGGTTATGTATTTCGCCTCCGGTTTCTCTCTCTTCACTGCCCTATATAGTGTTTTTTTCTAGGCTTGGGAGCAGACTGAATCCCATTAAACAGGGATATACTTATGAAGTATCCGACAAGGTGGGGTAGGTATGGTCCATCCGGTGATGCTTATTAGTATTTTTATTTCCACACCAGTCCTTCATTATGCCTGTTGGAAGATTTGTTCCCTTTATGTTGCGGTGGTTTTTGACAGGTTTACCCCTTTGGAGACTAGGTAAGGCTAATTCTTTGCTTGCCTTTCCTGTTTCCATATATGGTAAGTAAATTTTTCATTATTCATTGAAATGGAAGATTTATTTCTAACTTGGAAACAATGAATAGAAAAAGTTATAGTAGCATTGTTTCTTCTGATTTTCTGATGCTTTAGTTTTTCCTGATTGTCCTCCTCAGTGTCAAGAACAAGTTCTTTTGTTGCCTCTCATAGACGCTTTTCTGACTTTATTTGGGATAGTGCTGGTTAAGTTCTTATGGTCGTTAAGTAGGGTAATATACATAAGCATAAACAGCTTAGTGATAGGTACTGCACGTGTGATGGTGTATCCGTGTTGGAAACGCAAGAACATCTTTTTAGCTTGTCCCTATATTAAGAAATTTGGGCCCCTTAGTGGTGCAATGGAATGAGCCTTTGTTCCTGGACTATTTCTATGGCACACTTATGTATGAAACACATGGGGTGAATGGTCCAGGTATCCTGTAGACACTTTGTTGATTTTTTTGTTCTTCGCTTTATATATGGCAATCAAGATGTTTTTGGTCAACTCAGCAACGATTGTTCCCTTTGAAGAACTCCTTTCTAATATTCATGTTACTTTACAAACTATTTATGATAATGATTTATGATCTATGGTCGGTGAAATGTTCATTTTGTAGGTTCTTGTCAGCAACATGGCGGGATGTTGATTTTCTCTGTTGTTTTGTTATTTTTTGTTACTTACTGTTCTGTTTGTATATGATTGTTTTCTGTACCAGTTGATTTACCTGTTTGAGTCCACCTTTCAATAAAAATTCTCACTCTTTTGGATAAGTGCCATGGGATCTTTAACATTCACCTGAACTACCACCAACCAGGCAGATGGGACTTGGCTTAACGTCTCATCCAAAAGACGGCACCAGAAGTGCAGCACCTCTCATGCTGCACTACAGTGTCAGTACTGGGATATTAACCCAAGTGCCAGATGTGAACTGAACCCACAACCTCTGATCTCCGCCTCAGAGGCGAGTGCAAGTACCTACTGAGCCACTGGACACTGTCCTGAGTCTTGTATGCTGTTAACAACATTTGGAATGAATTGGTTTGTTTCTCTTGAAGATTACACCAAGCCTATTGGAGAGTAGGACGGGGAAGTAGGAAACTGCAGAGTGACATATAAAGATTAGGAGGTGGCTCATGGTTTGGCAGCTGAAATTAATGCCAAAAATGCAAGGTGATTCACCTAGGGACAAGAACCCCAGGACAGAGTACCTGGATAGAGGGGCAGATGACCACTACAGCTGAGGAAAGGACCCAGTATTGATCATTAGTGACTCCTTAACAATCAAGCTAGTACAGTGAGGCATCTAGTAAGGCAAATAGGATAATTAGGATGCCAGAGAGGTTCTGATAGTAGTACAAAAAGGTTTACTGTCTCTTTATTGATCATTGGTGAGGCTGCACCTGGTATACTGTTCAGAGTTCTGAACTTCAAAGATCTCACCTCAGAAAAGATAAGGACAAAGGGTGATCAGGATGATTCAGAGCTGACAGGACAGATCATATGCGGATCTGCTCAAGGCACTGAACATGTCTTCACTGAAGACCAGACAAGAGAGGAATGATATGATAGAGACCTTCAAGTTCCTGAAAGGAATAAACAAGGTGAATGGAGAAGAACTACTTAGCATGAGTAACAGTTTAAGGGCATGGGGGCACAAGTAGAAACTGATGGGAGGGAGGTTCAAGAGGGTTATTGTAACATTTTATTTTCCACAGATGGTGGTGGAAATGTGGAATAGTCTGGCAACTGAGATGTCAGGCACCAAAACCATAAATGGTTTCAAGCATGGCTGTGAAAAAGTGAAGGGTATAATGGTTACTCAGGTTGATAGTAGTAGGGAGGGAAACAAGGGAGTGGATAGTGAAGGCTAGTACCCTGCATGGACAGTAGGTTCTGAGGTTTAATAGGGGAAATAGGGGCAGACAGGATGTACCATTTTTTTCTGCCATGCTCTATGTTTCTGTGTTCTATTTCCCATGATCCCTGACATCTAGTATCCCTACTGCTGTTGTGAATTTGAGCCTCTCCCAAAGCTATCCAGCCAGGTCCCTCCACCTTTGCCCATTGGGCCCCAATTTACTCAAGATTGTAGCCACTTCCCTGTGACTGTGCTCGGTACAGCATCTTAGCTCATTACCTTGACTGATCACTGTCTAACTGAAAGGGAGTGAGTGCACGCCTACTGTAAAACATCTGTTTCTATAGTAGGTGTGTGCTCACTTCATGTCACTCAGAAAGTGGCCAGCTGAGGTGGCGAGCAGGGGGTCTGGACCTGTCACTGTTGCAGTGGGAGGGACTGGCAGCTGGGGTAATTTATGAGCCATCATGGGGAGAGGGGTTGGAAGACCTTAATGGGTGGAATTGAGAGGGGGCTCACTCTTGCAATCAGGGTGATCTATATACCAGGGATCCTCTTAATATACTAACAAGGAGCATCTGAATGGTGATTGGGGGTTGGGAAATTCTAGATGCCAGGGATCATTTTATTATATCGGGGCATCTGAATTGCAATGAGGAGGTGGCGGCTGGCACTGCTCTGTATAATTCCTCCATACAGTCATGCACAGAGACATTGTGCAAAAATGTTAGTTAGCCCATATGGGCCGGCAAATGTCCCACTAGCACATTTCCTGCCCTATGGACTTAGCATGATGAGAGTTGAAAATGACTCATGGGACAATGGTGCTATCCTATTTGGGACATGCTTTTTCCATTTGTTCCTCAGAATCCATGACTTACTGGAGGCTGTGATAGTGCCTAGTCATGCCATAGTGGGCTATCCAATGGGAACCAGTGATGACTGTACAGTGTGGTTCTTTTTTTTAAAAACATTGTTTTATTGGCAGTTAAAGTTGATCCAACTTCCATACATTAATTAAAGTTCCTTATGCCAACTTCTTCATCTTACATGCAGACATTATAAATTATTACAGTCTGTAAAAAATTGCTCTTTTCAGTAAGTGAAGTATTTATATAAATGCTACCAAGCGTGCATCTTAAAATACTTAAACGAGTAGTATTTTTAAAAACTGTACAGTGTGGTTCAATATTACGATGGGTGCAGAGGCAAGCCACAAAAGATGATGGTCCGAATTTAGTAGGTTGGATTTAAAGAAATTGGAGACTCTTCAGAAGCTGCCTAGCAGGGAGGATTGTCAGAGAGGGTAGAGGAACAGTGGAGAAACTAAGTAAAGGGGTATTGAAGGCAACCAGCATCTGCATGAAGGAGGAGTAAAAGGAGGAGAAACAACATTTGTCAGTGCTGGACGTTGTACTGGTATTAGTGCAGAGTTAGAGAGATGCATAATAGGAATGGCAGTAGATGGAAGTGACACTAACCCCACACCCTTGCAGAGACTGGTACTGAGGTGTGCTTTGATCATTGACCATAACGTCATACTTTTTATCTCATCCTACTCCTGCAGATCTTATTAAGTAATACATTGAAAGCCTTAGCTTATCGGGTTTTATGCTCACCCCATTCCATAACAAAATACACTGGTTGCAGTATCGAGAGTGGGGTAACCTTTTGGTGAAGTCCAAGCACACCTTGATGTCTTTCATGGTTGCAAGGTGGGAGAGTGGGGTGGAATGGTGTGACCATTTCATGTTTTTTCAGTCACTATAGCCGATAGTCCAAAGTCACCCCTGATACCAGTCAGTCTATACAGGGTGGTAGTATGGTTAGAAACCCTAATGCCCCGGGGCTTTGTTGCATTTGACCCAAACTTAACATGGTGGCTTTTTGTGACCCCACCTCGTGAAGGCATTTGGGACCTCTGCTCATGAAGATGCACTTTGATTTGTTAATATGTCCTGAACATTGATTTCTATACAACTGTGGCATTCTGCACCAGATGTGGGAACACATTTTGATAGATGGAAATGACAGCTCTACTGTTCATAAGTGATGTGAAGAAATGGCAACATTGGAAAAATCTGGAGTGAAAAATATTGTTAAGTGTAAAGCTGCACAATGCACCTCATAACATGTCATTTTTGATTTGCTCCAGATTTTCAACATAGGTGCCTTTGGGAACCCATCTTATGAATAGTGATACTGTCTTTATTAATCGTCCCATGTGATTCTGAGCAGACCGTGAAATCACCTTTCAGGATCGAATAATGAAATGACAGGACTGATTCATGAGGTGGGGTCCCCAAAGAACCCATGCTGAAAAATTAAGCTGTAAGTCAGAAGAGTGGATGAGATATCCATTTCTAAGTTGACCTCACACCATTGATGCTATTATAGCTTACCAGCATTTCTTCAGTTTATGGTCAGTTTTGAAGAGTGCAGACATGTCTTGCTCCACCAAGATCGCAGGGCTGGACCTGAGGTAGTGGGGTGGGGGATTGGGTTGTAGGGTGTGTTCAGGTTGGTAGGGGACCAATGGCAAGGACCATTTTCTTGTTTCAGTTATAAAAAATAAAGGAAAGAACACAGAGGACTATTTTCTTTTTTTACAGGCAGAAAATGTTGGGAACTGGGTGGGTCCCCAGTGTCCCCATGAGTGGTGTGATGTTAGCCACACTGCAGTGGTAGGGTCAATGCGAGACAATCAGCTTGAGCACAGAGGCACACTGGGTGGGTGCCCAGTGCTATACAACTTGGGGGTAACTACAACAGGAGGATTGCATCCCAAAGTCGCTTGTTGGGATTATAAGAGTAGATGGCACCAGCCCAACCATGTTCATTGAAATGTTACACCAGGTATCCAGCAATGATGGGAGCACCTCATTGCAGCGGGCGAATTGTTTAAGTTATGTAATTTTTTTTGCAGTGCTGTCATAGATACATGTTGTTTCATTTGTGCCACAGAGCCCAGCCTAAAAAGCAGTGGTGCCTTTGGCCACAACCGCATCTCCAAACTGTTACTTCTCTATACGCTGTCTGCACTGTACACAAGACAAATGTGCTGGACCATTATGGTACTGTAGGGAAGTTGCCATGAAGGTGTTCAGGACAACCCCAACCAGTCTGGTTGCCAATTCTCTCACTGCGAGGAGGGCTACTCACATGGCACCCACAGCTGAATTAAGGTGGAGGGCAACCTCAGTGATGAAGCACTAAGAAAGGGAAATAACCCAGAGGAGGAGGAAGCTCCTGGTGGGGACCAGTTGCCCAAGGAGGAAGTTAAGGAACCCAGCAGGAAGGACAGGAGAAGGATTAGAATTGCATGTAGGGAAGAGAAGGTGGATCAATAGGATTAAGGGTAATGGCAAGGAGGAGGAACTGATGTTATCATCATCTGGGATGAATGACTGGCAGGAGACAAAGTTGAAGTTGTTAGAATCCAGAAGGATTTAGGGTTGGGGAGTTGAAGCTGTAGAACACTAATAAGGCAGTAGCATATGGTTTAAGACTGAGCTGCAAACTGAGACCTGGGTTTGAATCCCACAGCCCCATTTGCATACTGTGACCTGACCAAGTCACTTAACTTGTGCCCAGGTCACACTGTAAATGTTTCAGCTTAGCGTGCTCCTGGTAAAAACAAACACTCCATCTCCTTCTCGAGGTGCACCTGTCTATGGTAGGGGAAAGGCTAGCACTCCACATCCAGTAATTCACCCTGGTTGAAGGAATGGTATGGAATGGAGGGTTATGGCTTCATGGGGTCTGGGCCCACCTGACGAACTCAAGCCTGTATAAAGATAAGGCCTGTATCCATCAGGAACATGACCTGAGTAAGGCGTGGAATGCTTCAGTGATAAGATGTACTTGCTAGAGGGGAGTCAGAAGTCAGGTGACTTACTATCACCCCCTGGGCACATGCAGAAAAATTAGTTGAAGTCTGGGACACTGAGAGCAGAAGCATACGGGAAGCAGGAATTTAGCCATATAAGAAAGACAATCTGGGAGGGATACAGAGATGGGGAGAGGGTTAAAGAGGAGAGCAGCAAAGAAGGAGGAGGATAGGATGCAAAATATGAAGATAGGGTAACAAATGACCGAGCCTGGGAATAAAACTTGTGACCTGATATTGATAGTAGAGGAAGACCTGGATATAGTAATATCTGAGACATGGCATTGTTAATCATGGGACGTTAATGCCCAGGGTTATGCCTGTCCAGGGTGGGATGGAGGGCAGCATGAGGAGCGTGGGCCTGCAATGACAGAGGAGGCCATAAAGGAGACAGAGGCACAGGGAGACAGGGGAGGCTGAGGCACTGTGATCATCCTTGAACCTGGTAAAGGCTCAGCAATATGAACGGGTGATATCTTGTGTCTCAGCACAGGGGGAAGAAGTGGACTGGGAGCTTGTGGATGGAATACACAATATGGCAACGAAAGGTGAAGCTTCCTGCTGCTGGGGGGATTCCAGCATGCCAGATGGGATTATCCACCCAGGCAGTTGCTTCCAGCCAGATGCAGAAGCATCCTGATTCCCTAAGGCAGGTCTAAGGCAGTTTGTGCTGATCCAGATAAAAGGCCATTTTGACCTGATATTGACCAATGGGGACAAAATCTGATATCTGTATGACGGGACAACTGGGATCCAGCAACCACCACATAATGTAGTTTAGCTGGAACCCAGACCCAGTCCAGTCACACGACAGCAAATATTTTGGATTTCAAGAAGGCAGACTCACTGATATTGGAGATAGATCTGAATAGCCTCTTTAGGCTTAAAAGAGTGGCATTCAGAGGTATGATGAAACACAGAAGAATGAGAATAGAGGTGTATTGTGAAATAGTGGGAAGCAGGTAAGGTAATGAAGCGATCAATGGCTCAGATAGAAGAAAGATAGCCAAGGTATCAAAAGAAGACCAGACTTCTTCATACATAAGGAGAGAAAAGGCAAGGGGTGACTTGAGGATAAGAGGATGACAAAGGGACTGCTCAGAGGGATTAGTAAAAGCATCCTGAACAGGTACTTCACAGTTTTCAGAGAGGAGAGACAGGGACAGCTCCATGCGGCAGCATGAACACTGTAGGGGGGAAGTGGACATGTGTCCATTTTCAAAGGAAAGAGTATTATTGAAAGGACTTTAAATTTTAGGGTGATAAGGCCATAGGCCCATGATACATCCAGGGTATTAAGGAACTAGGCAGGAGTTTGCTGTCTCACTATGGTCTTATTCAGCAACTCACTGCAAACAGGGTGGTTCCAGAGGACTAGAGGAGAGCAGACATAGTTCCATTTTGTAAGAGTATCAGCAGGGAGCAGGCTAGCAAATATAGCCTGGTCTGTCTTACCTGAGTCATGGGGAAATTAATGGAATCCATACTAAAAGAGAGACTGTTAAGAGTATTTTGAATCCAGTGGGCTGCAAGATCACAGGTAGCACAGATTCAAAGGGGAAAGGTCATGCCAAATGAATCTGTAGATTTCTTGACTGGTTGACCAGGAAATAGATAAGGGGAGAGCAGTACATGATTGAGTTGAGTTTAGTTAGGGTCTTCAGACCGTACACAGGAGGCCGATAAAGAAACCGAATGGCCTAGGGGTGGATCCAAAATACACTGGGTTCAGTGTGCCTGTGCAACTGGTTTTGGTGTGCTTGTGTAACATAGATAATCTTGGCTGTTCACCTCCCCACCCATGGAATACAATTAATTTGTATGGGTATGAAGGTAGGAACCCTAGAGGTGAGGGTTCCACCCTTGAGGTGCTACAGGAGTGATTCCTACACGGCACCTAAGAAGAAGCTCATGGGAAAGAAAGGCATGATGGAAGAAGGAGGGGTGATGAAGGGAAGGGAAAAAGCACTTGTGTGTGGAGGAGGAGAGCAGCCTAAATGGGTCATTGAATGGGAATGTGTCCAGTTGCACTGTCTCTTAAACTACAGACTGTAGCCTTCCAATTAGTGTAGTAGCTAGTAATGGATAAGAAACAGAAGGTGGTGGTTAACGGCACTCATTCTAATGATGGAGAGTGATCAGTGGGGTACCACAGGGCCTCAGTACTGAATTCAACCTTCTGAACATAGGGACACTGCTGAAGAACTGAAGGAAGGTATGCCTTTTCAGATGATATCAACACTTGCAATAGGGTAGACACCGAGGAGTGGTGAAGAGAATGATCAGGGATCTTGTGAATTTTGTGGAGTGGTAAAAAGCATGGCAGTTGGATTCAATGCTAAATAGTGCAAAATCTTGCACCTAGCGCATAGGAACCAAGAGCTGAGTATAGGATGGGGGGGTGGTTATTGACAGTCAATAAACAGGAAAGGGATCTTGGGGGTTTTTATGTCTGAGGACTCAAGGTGGCACTAGTTCAAAGCAGTGAGTAGGGGCTAGTAGGATGCTGGGGTGTGTAGGGAGGGTATTCCATCAGGAGGATGGATGTGGTATTCCAGACCCTACCTGGAGTGCAATGTAATTTTGGAGAACAAACCTCAGAAAAACATAGACAGGGTGGAGGAAGTCAATTGAGGGAAACTAAAATGGTGCAGGATTTACATGAGAAACCCTAAGAAGAGAGAGACAGAGGGATTCTCAGCATGTACAATTCTAGAAGAGAGGAAAGAGAAAAGTGACATGATACAGGCCTAAAGGTATCTTTACAGGAGTGAATAGGGTCTGGGGAGTCACTTAAAATGTGGAAGAGCATCAGGACCAGGGGAATGCAATGAAGCTGGGGGGCAAGAGAGAGATGAGAAAATATTGGTAGATGCCTGGAACAGATTACCAGCTGACGTGGAGGAGGCTAAGACAGTAGGGAGCTTCAAGCATGTGTGGCGTAGACATAGCGGTATATTAGAGAAGAGGTGGGAAGGTCAATGTATATCAGACAGCATGTGAGGAGGAAGATGAGGCAGGAAACATCTAGGCAGACTAGTAGGCCAAGTGGTCCTTTCTGATGACAAGTTCAGTGTTTCTATGTTTATCATTGCACACCTAATATAGAAACAGGTTTTACTACAGTAGGCCTCTGATTGTGAACTGTCATTCAGTTGGTGGCTGCTTTGAATGTGAGTGGAGGGTCTGGGCTGGTCGCCGTACACCATAGGTTGGGGGCAAGTGGGGCAGTTGTAGTGGTACTGGCTGGGCTAGTCAGGGGGGTAGATATTATACTTATGGGGCAGGGGAATCACTCAACACCAAGGATCTGGTATGGAAGAATTACAGCTCTTGCCAGACTACTAGTTGGGACATGTGGGGAACCCTGGTCTGGATATCAGGCAAATGGTACCGAGGAATAACTGATCTTATCAAGTGTCTGAATGGGGCCCAGTTGATCAGTGGTGGGGGGTCTGCTGTCTGCTGGACACATGGGACAGATGTTTTATTACACAGGCATGCAATTTGGGAGGTGGGGCACTGGACACCGGGACAGTTATGCCATGTACCAGTGGAAGAACCAGGGCTAGTGGTAGCTTGACATGGCCAGATGTTGGGAGTGTGTGAATGCACAGTCCATAACACCTGGTTTGGGGAACCAATAACTAGTGTTGCACTAATGGACAGCTACGCCTCCCCAACCTTCCCAACATGCCATTGTGCCTATGCACAAGGATGGATTAGGGCCACTTACAAATGGGCTAGTGACTTGGTAACCAAGCAATCATATGACCCTGTGTAGTACTATCCTGCTTTAGAGGTGCAAATTGGGATTAGCATGTTGATAACCTGTCTAACACTCACAAAAAAGCTTGAATATTCTGCCTTAGGGCTTTTTAAAACAATTGTAACTCTATTAAATGAACAAGGAAACACCCCAGAGTTGTGGTTGGTGGTGGTGCACCATGGCCTCATACCCACTGCCGGACCCCACCCACCCACCTGGGTCCCAATTCTCTGCATGCCTCCTCTGCCTGGATGATACTGGATGTCTTGGGTGCAAGAAGAAGTGGCAGTTCTGCCCTATGGATAAGCCAGGGAGGTCTCTTACCAGGTGGAGGTAGGCATTAGCAGAGCCTAGGAAGGGGACCCAGAGTGTGGGCATGGGGGAAGGTTGGGTGGGAGAAAACTGGGCATGATGCCTGAGAGAGGACACATCTCTGGTGATCAAAGGAAAAGAGTTGGTAAAAAAAGAAAAAAAAAACATTTCCCAAACAGCATTCCCCCTTTTGATTTGAACCCAAATCACCTTTTGATAATGCAGCCACCAAACCACCTGATTATCTAACTGCTGCAGGTATACCAAACCCAAACCCATTGGTATCAGTTCAAAAAAGACAACCCCTGAATTTTGTCCCCAAATACCTAAATGCCAAGAGGCAGGCCTGAGGTGCAGCTGGTTGGCTGGCATTGGCCCACCCACCTGAACCAAACAACCCCCCAACATGTTTCCCTTGATGTCTTTAAATCTGGAACTGGCTTTCAGCGCCAGTGGACTTGAACATAGATAAATAAACATAATATTCCCCAGGTACAGGGCAATTCCTGCCCTCACTCACAGCTCTGCTGTATTAGTCCTAGGATGGCACACATGACTGAAGTCCTGGGAAGGATGGATCAGTAGATGCAGAATCAGGACTGATGCTTAACACTTGAAGGTGTGGAAGCTGCAGCATGGATCTTCACTGCAACCCAAGGTCTTGCAGCCCTGTCCCTGCCCGACCCACAGAGTCCCACTGCAGGGCATCACACAAGACCCACCAGCCACAAGGGACCCAGACATGGGAGCATGCCCACAGTCTGGCTCCCTCACAGGTCAGAGCACCCCAGCACCCGGGCATAAACCCACAATCCCTTACTGCCAGTAGCCCCACTTGATAGGGGTCAGCGAGCTCCCCACCTAGCACGTTTAGGATTGATTCTTCAGATCATGTCTATTCTTTCCTCAGTTACCTGCTATTCTGTGTAATCAAGCAGTCTCAGCTACCTTCTCAAATATCAGGCTCTGGGGGAACTGTGCAGAGTCTGAAATTCCAGGGATTTAACACAAGTCTCCCATCTTGCTGCATCTCAGGAGCAGACAGCAGGCACCCACCCAGACAGCACCCGCTCATCCCCCTGCCCCCACAGTCTTTCATCTCCAACACAGTGGCCACTCTTGTGCTCTGGCTCACACACAAGTTCAGCAACTCTTTTTCAAAAATACATCAAGAAAGTCCCATTTCTCACCATGCTGGTGCTAGTCAACTCCAGACAGAAGCTGCTGTCTTGTCAGCTTCTTAATACCTGGATTCAAATCCAGTTTTCATGTCCATTTTCTACAATCCATTTTTTCTGCCAAAAAACAGTCCTTTAACCTTGTCTTTCCCTTTTCCTGTTGACGTCTTGTCATTGCCAGGGTCAGACAGAACCTTTTACACTTTTTCTTCTCTCATCAGAAGTCTTTGATAATCTGTGTCTCACCGATGTGGCGCAGATAAAACTGAAGAGGCTTTCTCCCCATCCTCTTGACACAAATCCATTTTCTTAATCCTTTTTCTCAATCCATTTGACCTGTACTCAGAACAATTTTCTTGCTGTGGTGCAACTTCTCTGGCAGCAATAAAATACTGCAGATCTCCCTCTCTGCAGAGCTGCCCACAAAATACTCTCTTTTCTCTCTAGATGGGGAAAGGCACAACCAGCTCTGGGGGACAGATGGCTGGCAGCCCCCTCACAGCCCCACAACCCCACCTTCTCCCTAGGGGCTGGAGACCCCCTCCCTGTGGAGGGGCTCCCACCAAACTGAACTTTGAAACCAAAGTTCTTCCCCTTGGGAGCTTTCTGGCAGCTCCTTATTGGCAGGAGCAACTGTCAACCAAAATTAACAGGTACAAGGTTCCCGTGACACCTCATTGGTTGCTGAAAAAGGTGCACAGACTGTCCCTAATATTTTCCCCCCAAGAGTCTTCACTGAAGTTCTACTCTTTAGTAGCCTCTTTCCTCTGATGGCCCAACAAACAATTTAGCATTTTTAGTTATTTTCCAGCCAGTTGTTAATGCTGAAACTTTTTTTCCCCAGCACCGAGACAAGCTGAGAAATATGTGTAGTATAACAGCAGCAGGAATGAGGAATAAATGTTCTAACTCTACCTGGATTAGGTGAGTGGGGGACTACCAGACTACCAAAGAATTATTTTTTTATTGTGTCCAGAACTGACAGTGTGTATATGTGTGTGTGTGTGGGGGGGGGTTAACAGGCTGCATTTGTGCAGTTAAAACACGATTCCCAGAATCATTAACTAGCACTAACCACGCAGTGTGTTAGTACTTCAAGAAAGCATTTAATATACCTGTATGCCTTATATGCATTAGAGTAACCCCCAGTTGTATGAGCACCTGGTTGCAATTAGTAATCCTATGCAAAAAAAAAATATATAGTGCCACATAAACAGGTTAGCACTGCACAGAAGAATGCTTTTTAAAATAGTACCAGCAATGCTTATCACAATGCAGTGCTAATTCTGTTACAGTGGTATTTGGGGCCCCTATTTCAGATTAGTGTTGTACACTCCTAAGTGCTGCACCTGAGATAGCGCACAGCCACAGAAGGTGGTGATAAATGGCACTCACTCCAGTGAGGAGAGAGTGACCAGTAGGGTGCCGGAGGGCTCAGTAATGGGACACGTCCTCTTTAGTGTCTTTATAAGTGGCATAACAGAAGAACTGGAAGGGAAGATGTGCCTTTTTGTAGATGACACCACAATCTGTAATAGCGTTGATAGGTGCAGATGGAGAGAATGAGTGGGGACCTTAGAAAACTTAGAGTGCTATGGACATGGCAGCTTGGTTTCAAAGCCAAAAAGTGCAAAATCAAGTATCTAGGGACTAGAAGCCTAGAGGCTGAGTATAAAATGTAGGGGAAGGTACTTATGGTCACTAAGGAAACCTTTTATACACATGGTTGTAGGCAGGCATACTCCAAGCACTCCATGGTGCGCAATTTTATTTGGGGGGGGGGGTAGCAAATAGGCTCTGAACTGCTTC
Source organism: Neoceratodus forsteri (assembly GCA_016271365.2). Classification (NCBI taxonomy): domain Eukaryota; kingdom Metazoa; phylum Chordata; order Ceratodontiformes; family Ceratodontidae; genus Neoceratodus; species Neoceratodus forsteri. The sequence continues at coordinate 952,061,742 of CM057454.1, read as the reverse complement.
CTTTTTCAAGGAAAACTAACAAACAAAATACCGAACCTTTCTGTAATTTTATTCATAGGAGTTGAAACTAGAAGGATTGGTTACTAATACTCTCTTTGCATCCCAAGGACAGTACAACTTTACAGGCTCTGGGCTGGTATGTGGGTATCTTAGGGAAGAATGCATGGCATTTGTATTTACCCATGCATGGCAACAACCACTGTCATGAGATACAAAAGTTGTATTTATTGCGCCAAATGAGGCAACAAACACAGTCCTGGTGTACATTTGTATATTGTCTGGCTAAACAGGGAGGGGGGGAGCTCACCCTAACAAGGGGGGGTAGCAGTGAGTCCACTTGGTGTGCAGATCTGAAATTCCTGGCTACACCCCTGTTTATACAGCACTGTGCTCTGTATGCAGGAGAGGATTACTCATCTGCATGGCCATAGTGTATGTCTGCAAATGCACATGATCAGGGTAGCATCAGGTGATGCTGAATATGACACTGATCTAACCATGCTGTTCCCACAGTGTAATGTTTAGCTCTGCACACTAACCTTCTGAAAATGGGGCCCTAATTGACTAAAAAACCTGGCTGATGCCTCTTAAAATGCAGAAGGTAAACATAAAAGGGTTATCTTATCTATCTGTTTATGTATTGTTTTATCATATTTTGCTTGCAAAACCTTTATCTGATTTAAAAACATTGTGATGTGACTTAAAATGTTTATAACAAACTAGTTAAAATACAGTTTTTTTTTCTTCTTTTACCTATATGCTGTCTTTATTTACTTAAAAAAAAACAGTCTGGTGGGATGGCCTAGCAGCTTGGTGGTGATTGCACTGCCTCCCATGCCAGTAGCCAGTATTGGGGTGGACCTGGGTGTACAAGGGTTAGCTGGGGAGATATGATTGAGCATCTCAGGGAATGCTCTCTCTCAACGAGGGAAGTCTGACAACCCTGCTCTTCAACATCCACATAGCTGAGGAGGGCTGGCAGGGCAGTGGAGTTGCATAAGTGAGGGCTTAGGCAGGCACAAAGAAGTATGTGTCTTTATATGCAATTGCATCATTAGATGCTTGGCTGTCAGGGATGAAACCAAAGGTAGAAAACCCCCAATGGCAGAATGATCCAACAACCTGATGCAGATTCTGTACTGCTAACCAGGCTCTGCTCCTGTCTTAATATGTGTCTCCTTGTCAGTGGCCCTGGCCCTCCACTTTTTGGCCCCAACACAGGGGATGTGTGTGTGTGGGGGGGATCTCAGAGCAAATATGTCCTGTGGATGTTATGTGATTGGGCTGGAGATGTCAGTGGTCAAAGGGGTAGCAGGGTGACAAAGGAGATAAAAATCTCTATGGGGAAAAAAAAAGAAATAAAACACAGTTTGAGAAGCTCAAACCCCAAAACAGACTGTGCATGCCTCCAGTGAGGCACCACAGTAAAGTTATTTAGTAAAACAATGCAAATTATATGCATGTGCCAGCTAAACTCCTGATGAGAACTGAATACTGAGGGATTGCAGCAAAAATTGTTTCTTAACCAAGAAACGTTTATTAAACAAAACATTAAAATAAAAACTTAATCAAAACATAGTCCATAGAGTACAAACTAGCAACGTTTTTGGCTTGCATTTCCACAGCTCCTGAAGTGCTTCCCAAACATTCAGCACAGATAAGTTGCTGGACTTACACAGTAATTAATTACACATAAAACCAATCAACAATTTAACTTGGAAAATTGCATGCAGCCTCCTATATATACAGGTATGTTAGGAATATCCTGTATTAGCTTCCTATACAAATGTGTTGTCTAACAGTAAATGAAGGCAGCACTTATTAAAAAGAATAAACTAGAGCATTTCAAATTAGTTCTAAAAGTTTCTTGTCACATCACAATGTTCTGAAATTTGATTAAAGGTGTGCAAGCAAAACAAGATGTAAAACCCCATAAAGAAGTAGAATAAGAGATAGCCCTGTTTTGTTTACCTGCTCTGCAGTTTTAAACATCCTCTCAAGCCAGCAGCTAACTGAATGCAGCAGACAAGCAGTTCGGCTCCAGGCCATTCAAGGGGGGAAGGGCAGGGGGATGGGTAGTTTCAGAACATGGTCCATTTCAGTATATAGTTTATTTGTTTCAGTATATAGTGTATGTGAATGTTTCAGTCTACAGTGTTATGTGTTTCAATAGATAATGAATGTGTTTCACCATGTAGTGTATTTGCTTCAGTATATAGTGTATGCAGATTTTTCAGTGCATAGTGTATTTATTTCAATAGATAGTGTGTGCATTTCAATATATAGTATATTTGTTTCAATATATAGTGTATGCAGATTTTTCAGTGCATAGTGTATTTATTTCAATAGATAGTGAATGTATTTCAATATAAAGTGTAGACGTTTCAATATATAGTGTATTTGTTTCAGTATATAGTGTATGCGCTTTTTTCGGTGTGTAGTGTATGCATTTCAATAGATAGTATATGTATTTCAATATATAATGTATTTGTTTCAGTATATAATGTATGAAGATTTTTTTTTCAATATATAGTGTATGTGTTACAATCTATAGAGTGTTTGTTTCAGTAGATAGTTTATGTGGATGTTTCAGTCTGTAGTGTATGTATCTCAATAGGTAGTGTATATGTTTCAGTACATAGTACATTTGTTTCAGTATATAGTGTATGTGGATTTTCAGTACTCAGTATGTGGATTTCAGTAGATAGTGTATGTATTTCACTATACAATGTAAGCATTTCACTATATAGAATATGTGTTTCACTATATAGTATATGTATTTCAGTATACAGTACATGTATTTCACTATACTATGTATATATTTCAGTAGATACTGTATGTGGTTCACTACATTATATATGTATTTCACTTTATAATGTATATATTTCACTATATGATGTATGTATTTCACCACATAGTGTATGTGTTTTACTATACAGCCAGAGATTATGAATTATGTCCCTAACGGCTTGCCATATAAATCAGCAAGCATTACACTATTAGAGGTTTATGGTATTTTTTCAAGATCGGGATCTAGACATACCATAGACCAAAGACATTTCACTCAAGCTGGTCCATAATATATACTTTTTTCCCATTCCAAATGACAGATTTCAACTAGTGTTATTTCAAACCATACAAGAGAAAATAACCACCTAAGTTTTTCAGGCCCCACCACTGTTTCATCCCAACTCAGTGGAAAACAGAGACATGCAGGGATCTGATTGCTGAACTGGGGTTTTACTGAGCATGAGCAGCAAGCAACAAAACAGCACACTACCTCAGTTTCAAAAGTACATTTGTGGGAGTTGAAGGATCTGTACAACAAAGCTCACAAAACATCACATGGTCCACTACACACCTTATCTGTTTTCAAGCTTAACATTGCTATTCACTCAAGGCCAGCGAAATGTTGGATTTTCCCATCTGCTGTTTGGCCATGAACCTTTGAATTTTTGGCAGCATGTGCTATTTACAGTGCAGTAGTTGCATATGTGCTGCATTAGTGTCATTTCTGTAGTGCACTGACCAAGGAAGGACAGTGTGGGGGGCATCTGCTTTATATCTGAGTTGAGCCTGTATGACTAGTGGGGGACACCTTATTGTTTAAATGCATATCTGTGCACTGGGGTCTGGGTGCAGACTGCAGAATCCACCTCATGTACCAACCTCTAGGGCATGAGGGGGAAGTTCTTCAGGAAATCCCAGACTTCATCGACAACTGAGTATTGGAATTGCTCAGATGGCTTATTCTGGGTGACTTAAATGCTTGGGTGAACAACAAACTCTCATAGTTTGGTCAAGATTTCCTCCAGGATATAACATCCCTGGGCATTGCACAAACTGTTCTTTCATCAGCCCACCAATATGGCCATGCCTTGGATTTGATCTTCTTTCTGGAGCTCAAGATTGGGAACCTCGAGATTGATCCAGGCAGTTGGTCAGATCATTGCACAGTCAGGTTCATCTTCAGGCCCTCCCTTGTAGTCCACCCTCTGTGGAAGTGGTCTAGTTCAACCCATTGCGGGGGCTTTGGTCAAAGGGACTCTTGGCGAAATTGGATACTTCAGATGTGTTGACACCACATTCTAGGTGACTAGACAAAGTAGTGGTAGCCTGTAACAGGGAGGTCACTGCAGCTTTGGATCTTGTGGCACCAGTTCATGTATGCCCACTGATTTCATGCCTCAGCTTGCCATGGTTTGACAGTGAGCTTAGGGAGATGAAAACAAAGTGGTAGAGGTTGGAGTGGTGTTGGAGTAGTGCCAGGGCCCAGGAGGACAGACTGGCTTTGATGGCTCACTACAGTGAGTATCAAGGGACAATCACCCATAACAAGGCAGTGTTCCTGTCTAGTAGGGATATTGATGTTGTGAGGAACTGACCAGTTCATCTCATTTGGACTGTGGACAGACTTCTCTATTCAGCCTGTCTGGAGCATGTGAGAGCTATTTCACCTGCAAAATGCAAGCAGTTTGCTCTGTTCTTCTCAGACAGGGTGTTGTCTATTGGGGTTGGGATTTTGCCAAGTGGACCATCACTTCTGGAAACCATATGAGTTCACACATGGCTGTGGTGCACTGGTTAAATTAGTATATTGCTACAAAGAAAACCAGGCACTCACCATTACATATTCTGCTGACAGTGCATAAAAGTTTAAAAAAGCTTTATTAGAACAGAAAAAGCATGCTGCTCACCTAAAGTGGGCCATCACTTCCCTGCCTGTGAGTCTAAGATGCATTCAGCGGTTGTCAGAAGAGTTCTGATCAGTGAAGATAAAAGAGGTGGGTGAGGTGATCTCGTAGTGACGGCCTACATTCTGTGATCCAGACCGAGGCCTCACACAACTACTTGTGAGTAGTGCAGGGCAGCTGGGCCTGGTGTTCACTGGGATTGTACAGTGCTCCTTGTCAGAGGGGGTGGTCCTAGTGTCTCTGAAAAAGTATGTTGGTGAAACCGCTTCTGAAGAAGCCATCTATAGATCCAGCTCTCCTAGCTAATTACTCACCTGTCTCTAATCTGCCCTTTTTGGGCAAGGTTATTGAGAAGGTAGTCGTGTTGCAGCTTGAGGCACACCTCACTGCCTATGACATCTGTGAGCCTCTCCAGTCTGGTTTCAGGCCCTGCACAGCAGAGAAATTGCTCTAGTTAAGGTACACAATGACCTTATCAAGGTGAAAGGTAGAGAAGCATGGGCAATTCTTGTTCACCTTGAACTCTCTTCAGTGTTTGACACTGTGGACCATGGGTTGCTATTGGACCAGCTCAGGGAGTATGTATTACTCACTAGTAAAGTCATCTGCTGGTCTGAGTCCTATAAAAGTGGCAGGACTCTGAGGGTTGTGTTGGGAAGACTTTCTTCACTCCAAAGGTTCTGCCCTGTTGAGTACCTATGGGCTCATTTCTTTGTCAATGTTGTTTGTGGTGTATATGCTAACCCTGGGTAAGATCATTAGGTAATATGGGCTTGGGTTTCACTTCTATGTAGATGATACACAGCATTATATGTCTTTTTGCACCAGGAACAACAGGGCAGGTTGATATACTTGATAAGTACCAGGCCAAGATCCAAGAACGGATGTCCCTGAGTTAGCTGAGACTTAAGCTGGGTAAAACTCAAGTGCCGGTGGTGGAGCTGGATCAAAGGAGGAGAGTGGAAGCTACTGAGATGGAGACAAGGCTTCACCCTTGGCATCTCGGGGCTTTTGGCTGCTACAAAGGTGAAATACTGTATCTGATACCGCATCATTATAATGAGGGGAATAATAGCACAAGCAAAACCGCACAGCAACTATAACATGTGTCAAAACAGCTACAGTGGAAAAAATAGCACAGGGAAAATATAACAAAGGTACTAGTAGCAGTATCCCTGTAGCTGTTGGCTGGGTTGCAGGGAAGCAGAAGATAAAAGCTCTGCTGGGTGGCAGTCTTCCAAGCAGCTACTGTGGCTCAGAGGGTAGGGCCACAGGCAATGGAGGGTGGTGGAGCATTTGTGGACTAGGATTCAATTCCCAGTCCCAGAACACTTGTGTTTTTTTTTTGTGTTTGGTTTTGCCCCCCCCGACTTATCATCTGTGTATGGCAAGTCCCCCCCAGGTTTCTTCCCATCCCCAAGTTGCCTTCCCCAGGAGGTAGATATATTATTTTGTGGGGGTTTGGGAGCTGCAGACCCCAGTAACAAGGAGGGGTGGGGAGTACAGCCTCCCCTCTCTTCAAACAGTTTTTTTTTTTTTTTTTCGTGGTGGTGAAGCTCACTGTTTTTACCCAGCGCTACCTTTGTCTTAGCTGTTTTGCTGTGCAGTATTTGACCAAGCTGTTTTTGTGTTAGTGGTATTGACCTCGTGCCAAAAATCTAGGTGTCATTCAGCATGAGGCACTGACATTTACGGGCTTAGGTGTCAGCAGTAGTCTGCTCCCTGGTGACCTGACTACACTGGTGCTCATGGCTGTGACTTCGAGGCTTGATTACTGCAATGTTCTCTATCTTGAGGTCAGTGGAGGTATGCTATGGTGCCTGCAGCTGGTACAGAACTCAAACACTAGGTTGCTGACAGGCCTTCCCAGGATGTGTCATGTCTCCCCTGTGCTGTATGATATGTACTGGCTGCCGGTTAAGTAGCATATCTCCTTTAAATTTGCCTTCCTTACTTACAAGGCCCTGCACAGGCTGGACCCAGGTTACCTGACTGATCTCTTGAACTCCTACATATCCTTGTGCCCTCCCTACAACACTGAGGAAGGCATCCTGGTAGTTCCCATGGCAAGGCCAAAAACCTCAGGGGATAGGGCCTTTAAAATGGAGGCCCAGTCCTTTGGAGCCCACCCCTGAAAGCCCTGAAGGAGGAGTCTAAAAACATAATTGTTTGCAAAGGCATTTGGGGACTAATGACCCCTTTTTTGCCTTCATTCCAGTCTGCTGTTAGCTATTTATTTATTAATTTATGAAGGATTTTTATCATAGCTATATATAAAGTTTTATGTATTATTTTTTGTTTTATTAATTTGTTATATTGACCCTACTGTAATATGTTGTAATGGCACCCTGAGCCTCTAGGAAAGGGTTCCAGTTAAAAGTAAAGATGACTACTACTACAACTACTACTGCTACTACTGCTACTACTGCTGCTACTACAACTACAAACACCACCACCACCACCTGAATGCTATTCCAGTCTTTGCCAGTAGGTGTCACTTATTACTTGCTTTGCTGTTGTATCATAGGTATCATAGGTAAGTACAGAGCAAAAAAAGACTTGTGACCATGGTGCTCGCCATGTTAAACTAAAAGGGAACTGGTTTCTCAAAAGCATCTAGTTTCAGTTTGGAACTTTCCATTGAGGGACTACCCACCACCTCCTGAGGCACTGCATTCCAAGATGACACCACCCTTTGGTTGCATCACATTTTCCGTCTCCATGTTCTACAATTTTCACTTTTTAACTGAAGTGTATATGCTCTGGTGGAGTATTGTTGGTCATGGAATTCCAAACCCAGTCTCTCCCACAGGTCATGGTCAGTAAGTGCTCTAAATAACATGCACATATCACCCCTCCATCTCCAGTACTCCAGTGAATACAACCCCAATTCACTAAGTCCCTGGCTATATTCTTTTCCCTCCATGACCCTTATTGATCTTGTTGCTCTCCTTTGTATCCTCTCTATTCTTTCAATCTCATTTCTATGGTATGGAGACCAGACTTGTGCCCCATATTCCAGGATAGGTCTCACCAGTGACCCAAACAGCGGCAGTAGAACCCCCATGTTCCTGCTGGCAATGTGTCTCAAGATTGAATTTAACACACCATTTTCCCTGCTGATAATTTAATTGCAGTGAATTTTAAATTGAAGTTCATTTGCGATGATTATACCTAAATCCTTTCCTCTGTTGCTATTTTCAGTCTATTTTTTCCTAGCAGGAAGGTCTGCTTGGGATTTTGTTTGCCCAAATGCATAACAGTGCATTTGTCCAGGTTTAGTAGAAGTTTGAAGGTGTTGCACCATGATTCAATATGGTCAAGGGCTTCCTGCATATTCGATTGTGTTGTCTGGTGCCCTGTTTCTACACCCAGCCTACAGTCATCCACAAAGTTGGTCATCCATACTCTTATCTGCTCACACCTAAGTTGTGATACATATATACTAAGAAGACATGGTCCTAACACTGACCCCTGTGGTACCCACTTGTTATAGGCCAGTCAGAGTGAGCTCCTTTTATGCTAACTCTTTGCCTTCTGTCAGTAAGCCATGAATGGATTCAAGAAACAACATCGTCATGTACCCCAACAGATGTTAATACCACGATTATTTCTTGATGAGGTAATTTATCAAAAGTTTTGGTAAAATCCAGGAATATTACATCCACTTGTGTGCCTCTATCCAAACATTTGCTAGCCCTGTTATAAATCTCCAGCATATCTGTCTGGCATGATCTTCCTTTGGTGAAACCATGTTGCATATCATCTCCCAGGTGATTTTCCTGTATGCATTCTATTATGTAATCTTTGATAATGCCATCTAATATTTTGCACAGAGTGCTTATTAGGCTCACAGGTCTGTAGTTTGATGTGTTCTTCTTATCACCCTTTTTATATAGGGGTATGTCAGTGGCTTGTCTCCATTCCTGTGGAACATCACAAATGTCTAGTGTATGTTGAAAGATATAACTAATCAGCACTGCCAGTTCCTCTGTCAATTCTTGCAGTACTCTTGAGTGGAATCCATCCAGCCCTGGAGATTTATTCTGGTTTAGGGTGCTCAATCTATCCTTTATTCCCCTGGGGTCAATTTGTATGGGACTTTGAGAAATTTTAGGTTTCCCCTCTTTAAATCCCTAGGTATTTCTTTGGCTAAACACTATCCAGAAATATTTATTTTGCACTTCTGCCATCTCTTTGTTGAATACTGTTAATGACTCATTTGGGCTAAGTAGGGGTCCTACATTATTTGATATCTTTTTTATTTTTGTTTACATAGGAATAAACTAACTTACAGTTATTGTTAGTTTTATAGCAAATTTAACTTTGTATACTGCTTTGGCCTTCCTAATATCCTTTCTTATAGATCTTTGGAGTTTTGGGAATTTCGTCTATCCTTCCACCTATCTGATTCCTCTTAATGATTTTTATAGTTTGTTTTCATTTTTAATGCTTTTTTAGATTTTCTTACTAAACAAGCACGGTGTTTTAGACCCTTTACTATATTTCATTTTGTATAGTATGTTGTTCTGTATGCCCTGATTTATTTTGTTTACGAGTGTGTTATACATGTCCTCTACATTTTTATTTTCAAGTTCATCCAACCACTTCAATCAAGACAGTTCATATTTTAAAGTGGTAAAGTTTGCTTTTTTTTGAGATCTAGCATGATTGTATCTCCAGTATTTTGCATGTGTTTTTTTTAAATGGTAAAAGTGACCATGTTATGGTTACTATCCCCTAGGGATGTAGTCACTCTACAGTCTTTAATATTGGCTTCCATGTTTGTCAGAATCGCATCTAATATGTTTTCCCCTCATGTTTTTTGTCTGACCAGTTGCTCTAAACCTATTTGATTGAAGAGCTCCAGGTACAGTAAGTGCGTTCCATCTTCCCTGAATGCTCCAGTGTGTCCTATTAGATCCCTGGTAGGTTAAAGTCTCTCAGCATAATAATCCTATCCACTGGATTTAAAGTCAATATGTATTATTCTAAAACTTCATCATCTTGTTTCTTTATGGATGGCATTCTATAAATTGCCCCTAGCAGTATTTTTGGAGATTTGAAGGGTGGGATTTTTAACCAGATTTGTTAGACTTTTTCTGTTTGTATAGAGACTTCTTCTGCGTGTATCTCTTCAGATACATACACTGCAACTCCACCCCCTCTTCTATATCCCCTTGATTTAAAGAAGAGATTATAGCCCATTATATTTTGATCCCACTGATGGCTGGCATCCCACCAAGTTTCTGTTATCACACAGATTTTTATGTGTTGTTGTGTCATTATGTGTCTCAATTCATCAATTTTTTTTTAACAGACTCCTAGCATTTATAAGCAAGCAATTCCTTCCACCTACGCTGTTGTCCTGGTTGTTAGGTACCTTTGTGTTTTGCTCACATAGGTTTTCATCCTTCCTTGCCCCCCTTCCCCATTTAATAGTTTAAACGGGCATCAATTTGTTCCCTAAAAAATCTGCCTAGCTTCCTTGTACCCACCTTATTTAAGTGTAGGCCATTATGGCTCATAAGTTTATCATTTACAAACCGGCCTAATTATCTAAAAAAACAAAACTGTTTGTATTGCACCACTGCTTTAGCCAGTTCTATAGCATCCTACTTTCTCTATTTTTTGTTTGGCGTCTCCCTCTGGTTGGTAGTATTGCAGATAATAAAATATCCCCTCCTCCACTTCTAATCTCATTAGTCACTGCCTCAAAATCCTCGATAACATTCTTTAGATTTCTTTTCCCCACATTGTTTACACCCACATGTATCAGTACCAGTGGATTATTTCAGTTAGCTAGCAACCCTTTTAGCATAGTTTTTATATCATTGATTTTCACCCCTGGTAAGGTGATAACAGTTGTGTGTAATTTCCTGCCTTTGCAAACTATCACATCTCCAATGTGGTTGAGTCTCCAATTAATAGCCAGTTTGCATGCATTTATTCTTTTGAGAAGTGGTAACCAGAAAAGGCACACTGAGCAGAGACTGTTTTCCAAGCTTGACAGGGGACACAATTTAAAGATAGAGGGGGGGGGTGGTTCAGGGGCAATGTGAGGAAGTATTTTTTCATAGAGAGGGTAGTGGATGCATGGAACAGCCTTCCTGAGGAGGTTGTGGGGTCTAAAACTGGTGGAGAATTCAAGAATGGCTGGGACAGACATAAGGCAATTCTTGTGGGGGATAGGAAGAACTAGGCTGTTGGTTAACTAGGATCTGCGGCTTATCCTGTAGGTAGGAAATGGGAAGACTAGATGGGCCAAGTGGTCCTTATCTGCCGTCAAAGTCTATGTTTCTATGTTTGACCCTGGGGAAGGGGAAAAGGGAAGAACAGTTATACAGTAGTTGACATGGAAGCAATATTTACTATTGACAGCCAAAAGTAATAACTGAATCTTTCTACAGATAGTAATTGGGCAACAACCCAAACTGTAGAATAAGGTACAACAAAAGCTGACCCATCAAAAGCATGAGCAGAAAAATAAATAAATAAATAAATAAATAAAGCAAAATCCAAAGAAGGTGGGTGCAATAAATATGAAACTTACTAAGTGACCTAAGCAATCTTGGAGAAGCACTGGCAATGATGAAAGCAGAGGAGAGGCTGGATTAGGAGACTAAGGGTTTAGGCAGGAATATTCAGAAAGAAATGGGACCTCAGCAGGGGCTTAAGGGAAAGGTAATAGGGGGCAAACCTAAGGGAGGAGGGGAGAGAGTTCCAGAGAGAAGGCAGTCATTCTGAGAATGTGGACTGATAAGCTGAGATGGAGAAATTAGATTCTTGAGGGACATTAAAAGAACAAGCATCAGAAGAGTGAAGAGTGAAAGAAGAGGGAGCAGAGGGGAAAAGAATATCAGACAGGTGGAGAGAAAGCATGTCCAATAACGAGCTTTTTACAGTAGTAGTGGTAATGCAAAGTTTAGAGCTTAGAGACCATTATGTACACTACAGCCAATCAAAGTGCAGGACAAACAAGACCGGCATTGAGGAAAACTAAAATTTTACCAATACAACTCAACAAAAATTATTAACTGTGTGATAACACATAAAATCTGCACCAGTGGGATGTGAGTTATGTAATCATGTTTGTACAATTCCATGGCTTTTATTTATTTATTACAATTTATTTACCCAGAGTAGCCCAGTTGAAGCACAATATAGCATTTTCAGTGGGTTGAGCTTTTATCCATTCCTACAGGTGAGTGGACTGAAACAAACAGACGTTGGTTGCCTTGCTCAGGGTTGCACCGTGAATAAATGACTATGGTGAGATTTGAACCTTGGTCTCCTGGTTGCATGCTGTGCTCTAGCCAGTAGACTGCACCACCTCTACAATGCCATTCATGAATACTGAGCATTGCCTGGATTTGGCAAACTATACCATATTCCTTCCACCAAACTAATATTCTCCCTTAGAACATCTTTAGGGTCCATACTTAAAAAGTACAATATTGATTATATGTACTAACTACACTAAAGCATGATGTACACAATAAAGTGCAGAACTGAACCTAAGTACCTTTGTGCTGTCCCAGAGGTTAAAGCATGGCTTCTCTCAAACTAGAGCAGAAGATGGTGGCCATTTTATTTTTCTGGCACTGCTAACGTTGCTGTTTCTGATGACGGTGAAGGATATTACAGTGGTACGGTAGTGGCAAAATAGAAGGGTTGATTAGGCACGTCAGTGTTAAAATGTTTTTAGCCACTTCTATCTCAGATGCTCCTTGCTGGATTTCCACATTTTGGAAATTGTGTTTTCTGGCACAGAATATCTTGATCTACCAGTTGTAGTGAAACATGGTTCAGGTTTTTTTTTTTTTTTTTGGTTTTGCTAGAGATGGGAAAAAATATGACAATAGCCAACTTTTTCAAAAATAAAGGCAATTCATGTGCTACCTCCTCTGACATGTGCAGAGCAGCCTGGGGCATGATGGATTGCCATTCTCAGGACTGTGGAGCTTATTGTGATGCTACAGTTTCTCTACTGCCTTTACCGACAGTCAGGAACCAATCCTCTATCCAAAGTATGATTTACTACTTTCATAATGAAATTAAGCTAGATTTGTAGCCATCAATTTGTTGGGATATTTGGAGATATTTTAAAATACTTCTAAACAGGGAAATATTGGAAGTGTTGTCAGAAAATATTTCTGTTGCCCCATTCAGTCTGGCCATCCTACCTAGCTACACTTTGATAGCCTTAGTGGCCATCCTTCAACTTACTTCTGCCTCTTCCCTCTTACTATGGCTATGTGCCTCTCCCACCCTTCCATGAACCTCCCCACTCTTTTAACATGCACCACATCTTCTGACAGTCCAATCCACTTGTCCACCACTCTTCCACTGAAAAAGTGCCTATGAGCAGCTTTCTTAAATCTTCCTCCTGCCAACTTCAATTAATTTCTCCCTTCATGCCTGTGTTCTTGCTTAATGTGAAATTGCTTTTTTCCCATGTGGGTACTTGTAAATTTACATCATACCCCCATTGTCTCTCCTGGTTTCTAGTGTGTTAAGGGATATAAATGAGATCTCTTAGGTGGCCCTAAAGTAGTATTGCAGGTAGGCTCGAAATTTCTCTAGCAATATCTCAGAAATTTCAAGAAATACTGTAACCAGACATGTCAGTGGCTGCAACTGTATGGCTGACTGGTCTTGGACTAAGAGAGAGATTTAGCAACTTTAGTAACATTCAGTTTCTTTGTTCAACCCTGGCTGCCATAGCTTACTGAATGTTAAAATTTGTACTCAATTTATAAGTGACTCTTCACACTGCAGATCTTGAAAAGCCTAGTAAGTTAACTGATTAATGTGCAATACAAAACTTGGCATAGTACATGCCCTTGCTTTATAACATCCTCAAGTTGTGAGGCAGTGACTTGTATATCATCTACATGTCTGAAAAGAAAAAAAGCAGGCCTCTTTGGGGTTTTGGCAGATTCAACTGGTAGCATGAAGAGTGTATTAGCACTTTGGGTTGTCATTTGTCTTCCTGTACCCAGTGCCATATTGATGTGCAGCAAGTTTTCAGATTTATGCTTATAAATGAGCCACTGCAAGCATAGGTGCACCTGATTTAAGGCCTAAGATTTTCATTAAGGAGTTGTGATCTGTCACAAGTATGAATTGCCTTCCATAAATTTAATTTTTTTTTCCTTCACTCCAAAATTTATGGCTGTAGCTTCCCTTTCTAGCTGAGCCTAATTCTGTCCACTTGTGATCAGTATGTGAGATGAAAATGCAGTTTTTTTTGTCTTTGCTGTTTTTAGTTTCATGCAAAAGTACAGCTCTAGCACCATAAGATGAAACACAAGTCAGTCTAACCAAGATATTAACATATTAATGAGTTGTAACTTGATAAAAAGGACAAATTTTATTTGTTTAAAAAACTGCATCACGTAATCCAGCCCAGTCCATTTTGACCATTAATACATTAGTAAGGGGATACAACAGTGCTGGAAAGTTTGGCAAAGCTTGTGAATTACATTTGATCATTTCTAAGAAGGATTTAAGCTCTAGTACATTGGTAAGCTTAGAAGTTTCCACAATTAATGTGAAATGCTCAGATATAGAGGGTAACTAAAACAACACAACAATGGAGACTATGCAAGGGAAAAAAACACTGTGCATGGGGGAGGGTGGGCAACCCAACACGCACAGAGATCAACACAGGGTCCCACACACTCATTGTTTGACCACTCTTGAATAAATTCATGGGGACATGTGTTGTTCTATGCAAGATGTGACTACTCTGCATCAATGACATGAAATTGATATTATACCTGGGACTGTTAAAACTAGCATAATTTTAACTTAGCCATTGTCCATAGTTTTCAGGTCACTGTAGCTCTAAATCAAGTGTATCTGCATACTTGGCCAGTAAATTTAAAAGCATCAGTATATCACATAATGGCTTCTGGTCCTTGTTAAATTTACCATATTGATGACTGAAAATGGCTGGTGCATGGGTGATCCCAAATTAAATGATTATAGTCAAAAGGTTGTGATTTACTGTGCATTGATTAGAGATAAAGTAACTTTTTGATGTCTAAAGATATTGCAAGAGGGGCATTTCTTTGAGCAGTTTTCATAAGCCAGGAATTTTAAAATAACAACCAAAGACTTTTTTTTGGGGGGGGGTTATGTCTGCAGTGGGCATAGCCCTGCAGACATCTTGCTATGACAGTAGAGAAAGAAAGCATTCTAGATACCCAATGGATTAGGTAAAAGTAGTAGTTTTGTTGAATCGCTGCACTAATTGAAGCAAGCAGTCTGCTATGTTCATATGAGTTGAGCAGAGCAGTCTTAAAAGTTCTATCATGTTCAGTGTGGATAGAATTCTCTTTCAGAGAAAAATGCATACCTCATAAACATGTCAACTTCATCAGCCTTTCAACTATAATTGAAATCGATATCTCTCTCTCTAACTTTTTCCTCTTGCCTGTGTTGCACTGAGATGCACAGAATAGATGATTTCATAGCAGGCCTTCGGAAAAAATAAAGTTTAATTCTATACATGAATGCCACAGTTTAAGATAAATAATTACCTGGGAAGCACAGCATTGCAGATAAGATAAAGCAGTGTTAAGATCAAAAGGCTACAAAAGGAATGCTTTGCAGATATACAAGGTCTTAAAACATCCAATGTTGTGGTCTTACTTCCAAAAACTGAAAGACATGCTGCAATTGCATTTTCAATGCTGGCACTCTGTAAAAATGTTTCTGTCTGTAACTATGTGTTCAGTTGTCAATATTATTTGTGAATATTCAAGCTTGCACTATTTAAATATGTGGGCCAAGGGGATGGCCGGCGCATCTGGATACACCACCCAAATAAATGGATGAGCACAAAAAAAATGCTATATTCAAACGAGATGTGCAATTGCGCATCTTGTCTGAATATAGCAATGCTAACAGGTGGTGCAAATGGGGGCCACTGACAATGCACCAGCACATCCCAGGGATGGCCTGAATACCTGGAATGGGGAAGCGAGGCACATCCCCAGATGTTCTGGGCCCAAATTCCAGATATTCAGCCAGAAAAATGCAAATGCAGCCATTAGGCATGCAAGGCGCAAATGGCAATTTGCATGCCATTTTGGCAGCATTTGCATACATTCAGCAGGGATGAACCCAGCAGGTTGCACTGGGTGGCGTGAAACCCTCCCCCCACCCAGTCTTGTGTTGTTTTCCTCCATAACCCAACCTTTTTCCATAGTTTAGGGACACACCTCCCCATACCGATCCCCATTCAAATGTACAAAATTTCTGTCCCAGCCTTCTTTTCCATAGTGTAGTGACCTCCCTTCCCCTTACTGATCCCCATTCAGATACAATACAATTATGTACCCTACTCTTTTTCCATAGTGTAGTGTCCCTCCTTCCCATCCTGATCCTCATTCAAGTAAACTAAAATAATTTCTCCTGCCCTTTTCCATAATGAAGTGGCCCCCCCACCCCATCACCCACTCAGGTACCCACAACCCACCCAGCTCCCCTGTCCCAGCATGGACAGTCAACTGATGAGCAGAACAGCCCACCACACACCTCCACTGCTGCATGCCGAATGAACTGTCAATGATTGACAGCTTACAGAGTTCTACGTTAGGGTGAGTGTATATCACCACAAATGAAAACAGCGATATACACTCACAGCAAAAAGAATGTGGCAACAGGATCTACTTGTTAAGTGGGTGGCTGTGCCCCCACACCCTTCTAACTAGAGATTCTCAACTTTATGGGGTGCATATCGGGGGGGGGTGAAACTTGTAAAAAAATAAATGGATGGCAGAAGTGCAAAAAGTTGTTGTGCCACCCCAGACCTGAGCCCTGCACCCTCTCCACCACAGCTGGCCTCCCTCACTACCATGCCACATGGCCAGCTTGGCAGCCCTCCACTGCACTTCCTCCCACATACCTTCCCTCCCCTTCTGTCCCCAGCGGTGTGATTCTGGTCACCTTTCTTCTCACCCATCACTACCCTTTCAGGGTAGCCCACAACACAGGCACTGAGACTGAGTCACCATTATTGCAGTCACTCAATCTCATTCACCCTGTTCACTGGATACCCAGCTTATAGTAAGCACTACAAGCCCACTGACTGACACTGTCGAACAATGGTTTGCAGTGTGTGCAGGCCGTCATTCACAACCTTGTATCATCTGGCTGGGGTCTTGTGGAATGACAGTTACAATACACACTGCATGTCCATTGGTCAACAGAGTCAACCAATGGTCTTGTAGTGCTTACTGTAAGCTGTCAGTAGAGCAGTAGGACCACAGTGGGTTCTGGGAGGGTGTGGGTGGTGGACCAGAGGCGAAGCCCCCCAGTTGTACCTCTATACAAATCAGATGCCATTCTGGCAGAGCAAGGTTCCTCTATGATGGCACCCTCAGTGGAGACCCAGAAGAATACTGAGGACATCCACAAGGGAGACCCACAAAAGTGTGGCAAGGGACACCACAGGGGAAGGAAACAGCTACTGATAGGGGACTCAATTGTTAGGGGGGTAGAACTGGGGAAGGGAGAGAAGGAAGTAAGCTGCCTGCCTGGTGCCATGGCTTGAGGGACAAGAAGCTAATCCTCACAATTGTAAAAGCAGCATCACAGGAGAGAGAACTAGATATCATTGTCCACCTGGGACAAATGACCTAGCTAAGCATGGGATCAGTGCAGTGCAGAATGAATTTGTGGAGTTGGGGAGGGGCCTCAGACGGGTAGCAAGCACAGTAACCTTCTCCGAGGTGCTACCAGTCCATGGCAGGAATGAGGCTAGGGTACTGCACACCATGCAGTTTAATGAATGGTTGCAAAACTGGTGCAGAGCACAAGGCTTTGGCTTCATTGGGGACTGGGGCTCCACCTGGAGAGATAAAGGTCTATACTGGTATGATGGTCTGCATTTGTCCACAAAGGGGACCAAGCTCCTAGGTGACAGGTTTAAATGCTTCCTTGGCAAGCTTTTAAACTAGATAAGGGGGGAGGTACTGATAAAAGGCAGGAAAAGTCAAGCCTCCCCCCACAAACAGGGCAGGTAGTAGGGTAAACACTGAGGTACAGAGCTCAACACAGGGCAGGATGGGGGTAAATGGTAAAATAGATAAGAGCAATAAGAGCAGGGATGGGAGAAAAAATGATCAAGCCAACATTAAATGGAGGGCAATGACTACTAATGCCCGTAGTCTGGGAAACAAGCTTTCTGAGCTAGTAGCTTTGATGGAAGATGAACAATTGGATATTGTAGCAGTCACAGAAACATGGTACACCGAGAACCATGAATGGGATGTCAACATACCCGGGTACACAATCTACAGAAGGGACAGGGAAGGCAAAAGAGGAGGTGGAGTAGCTCTATACATAAGGGAAGGGATCAAAGCTACAGAACTAAAAAGTAAAGGGGGAGGACAAGAGGCACTCTGGGTTACCTTGGAGATGGGGAATGACATCGCAATCCACACAGGGGTTGTATACAGACCACCGTCTCAAGGGGAGGAAATGGACAAGAAAATGATAGAGGACATTCTCAAAATGTCTGAAAAAGCGGAGATACTGTTGATGGGGGACCTGAATATGCCAGATGTTAACTGGAGGACATGTACTGCAGCCACATCCAAGAGCAGGGTCATTCTCAATGCCCTGCAGGGGGCAGACGTTAGACAGCTAGTGCTGGAACCCACTCGGGAGGGAGCAATACTAGACCTGGTACTCTCAAATGGAGAGAGGATCACAAATTTAGAAGTCAGTAGACATCTGGGAACAAGCGACCACTGCACAGTGTGCTTCACAATAAGCACAACCATGGCGATAAGCCATACAAAAACAAGGATACTGGACTTTAGAAGGGCTGACTTTGGCAAAATGGGTGAACACCTGAAGAATGCACTAGCAAATGGCCAAATAGGAGGGGTGGAAGAACAATGGAGAAAAATCAAAACTGCCATCATAGAGGCAACAAGTCTTTGTGTAAAACAAATAAAGAAAACAAAGCAGAGTAAAAAGCCACTATGGTTCTCAAAAGAGGTGGCAGGGAAGGTTAAGGAGAAAAAGGCTGCATTCAAAAAGTATAAGGAATCACAGAGGGAGCACGACAGGGAACTGTATCAATTAAAGCAGAAAGAAGTAGGAAAGGCAGTCAGAATGGCAAAGGCACAAACCGAGGAAAAAATAGCCAACTCGGTCAAAAGGGGGATAAAACCTTTTATAGGTACATTAGGGAGCATAGAAAGGTTAAGGGAGGGATAGTGAAGATTATTAAAGGAGAGGGGAGGTGGGCAGAGGGAGACAGTGAAAAGGCAGAGATACTGAATGAATACTTTTGCTCAGTATTCACAAAAGAAGATGAGGAGCAGTTACCTAAACAAGGCAATAGAAGCACTCTGGGTAGGGGGGTTGATACCAGTCCATTCACAGAAGAAAGAGTCCTGAAAGAACTCCTAAAACTCAAGGTGGACAAAGCAATGGGGCCTGAGCGATTCACCCAGAATCCTAAAAGAACTAAGGGGACCTAGTGACACCACTGACCACACTTTTAACAAATCATGGCAGGATGGGTGGTACCTGAGGACTGGAGGAGGCAGATGTGATTCCCTTACAAAAGTGGGAGCAAGGCAGAAGCAGGAAACTACAGACCTGTAAGTTTGACCTCAGTGGTAGGGAAAATGATGGAATCTACTTGAAAGAAAGAATTGTTGAGCACCTAGAGGATACGAAGGGCACAGGACCCAAAGCAACATGGATTTACAGCAGGAAGGTCATGTCAGACTAATCTAATTGATTTCTTTGACTGGATGACCAAAGTAATAGACCAGGGAGGGGCTGTGGATATGGCCTACCTAGACTTTGAAGCAAGCATTTGACACAGTCCCAGCCAAAAAGATTAATAATCAAGTTAGCCAGCTCATGTGGGGGTCCCAGGGTGGTAGCCTGGGTAGCGAACTGGCTGCACAACAGGACACAGAAGGTAATAGTGAATGGAACACATTCCGAAGAAAGGGGTTACTAGTGGAGTACCTCAGGGCTCAGTACTGGGTACAATCCTCTTTAACATCTTTATAAGTGACATTGCAGAGGGTCTGGAGGGAAAGGTATGCCTCTTTGCAGATGACACAAAGATCTGTAACAGAGTTGATACACAAGAGGGGGTAGAAAAGATGAGAAGGGACTTGGCAAGGTTGGAGGAATGGTCAGACATATGGCAACTTAGAGTCAATGCAAAGAAGTGCAAAGTAATGCACCTGGGAAACAAAAACCCAGGAGAAGAGTACACAATAGCAGAGGAGGTACTAACAACAACAAAAATGGAAAGGGACCTGGGAGTAGTCATATCAGATGACCTAAAGGTGGGTAAGCAATGTGACAAGTCAGTAAGGAGAGCCAGGGGGATATTGGGATGCATAGGAAGGGGCATCACAAGTAGAAAAAGGGAAGTGATTATCCCTCTATACAGACAGTTGGTGAGATCTGGAGTACTGTGTGCAGTTTTGGAGACCTCATCTACGCAAGGACATAGACAGGATGGAAGCAGTCCAGAGGAGGGCAACTAAAATGGTGCAGGGTCTACATCAGAAACCATATGAAGAGAGACTGAGAGAGCTTAATATGTATACCCTTGATGAATGGAGGGACAGGGGGGACATGATAGAAACGTTCAAGTACCTCAAGGGAATCAACAAAGTCCAGGAGGGTAGCATCTTTCAGAAAAAGAGATGTGTAAGAACAAGGGGGCACAGTTTAAAGATAGAGGGGGACGGCTCAGGGTATGTGAGGAAATTCTTTTCATGGAGAGAGTGGTGGATACATGGAACAGCCTCCTGAGGAGGTCGTTGGGTCTAAAACAGTGGGGGAATTCAAACATGCTTGGGACAGACACAAAGCAATTATAGTGAGGGGTTGCAGGAAGCAGGTTGTTGGTTAACTAGAATCTGCAGCTTATCCAGTAGGAAGGGAAATGGGCAGACTGGGTGGGCCAAGTGGTCCTTTTCTGCCGTCAAAGTCTATGTTTCTATGTTTCTATGACAGTTCACTTGGCAGACAGCTGTGGACATGTGGATAGAGCTGTGCTGCTCACCAGCTGACTGCACATGCTGGGACATGGGGGAGTGGGGGGATATGGGTGCCCACATGGGTGGTGGGGTGGGGGGGCCACTACACTATGGAAAATGGGATACAGACCTTATTTTATTTTTATACGAAGGGGTATCAATACGGGGAGGGGAGTCACTGCATTATGAAAAAGGACTGGGGAGATAATTTATTGTTATATGAACAGGGATTGGGATGGGGCACTACACTATGGAAAAGGACTGGGGAGATAATTTATTGTTATATGAACAGGGATTGGGATGGGGAAGGGAACCACTACAATATGGAAAAGGGGTATAGGGTCTGTTCACACAGTCGGGGTTGCTGGATGACTAGACTACCAGGGCACTTTGGGATCTTTTCCTTTACTGTCTTACACCACTGTCATGGTTGGGTGATGGGGGTGCCACTGGGCTGCAGGGGCTGGTGGCTGCTGTGCTGCTTTTTGCAGTACAGCAGGTCCACCTGTGGGTGACCTGGGCTTAGGCATGGTTCTTCCATGCCTATGTTTATGTGACACATCTTCAAGATGTGCAGGCTGCTGCACCACACATCTCTGCTGAATATGGGTATGTGCAGCACATTCATGGGCATGCCCCCTATTGATGCACCGCATACATTATCGCTGCACTTGGGCATAGCTGGGGATGTGCGATGCATCTCCTACCTTTGAATATTGCATTGCGGTGCATTGCTTGAGATGTGCCGGCACATCTCCTTTGAAAATGTCCACCATTTTGTCTATAACTTTGTGTTGCACTGAAAACTTAATAGCTGAGCTATATGGTTTTCTCTCTCCAATTAATACCATCTAACTGCAACTCTGCTATGTATTTCTTTCATGTTACCATCAAGACACAGTCTACACAAAACTTATTTTATTATCACACCTGCACTGATCCTGCTCTTCTTTGCATTGAATCCCAGCTGCCATTCTGACCATTTCTACAGTTTTTTTTTATGGCCATCCCTCATTCTTTCACCCCTCCTAGCATGTTCACCCTTATTGCATACCTTTGTATCATCTTTGAAGGGGCATACCTTCCCCTCCAGTCCCTCTGCAATGTCCCCAATAAAGTCCAGATAGGCTACATCCACTGACCTCCATGGTCCTCTGCTTTTATTACCCAGACATGCTGTAGATTAGTACAATGAGTTAGTGCAAAACACTGTACTTATCATAAACGCAGTAACAATTAGGGTTAGATGTACAGTATAAGTAAATAAATGTCATATAAGGCAGTGTATGTGTGTTAGTGTGTGTGTGTGTATGTGTTTGTGTGTGTGTGTGTGTGTGTGTGTGTGTGTGTGTGTTTGTGTGTGTGTTTGTAGCAATGCCCTGTGTATGTAGTCAGTGCACTGCTATGGTATATTGGAATATGTATATATGCATATATGTGTATATGTATTAGTCAATGTGTGTGTATCACAAAATGAGAACATGTAGTAACGTGGTTCAGTGGTTAGTGCTCAAACTGCTAGTCTACATTCCCCCACTATTTTGATCATTTTCAGCTTTATGCGTGTCATTAATGATTTAAATGAGATGTCTAGTGGCAAGCCCGCCCCACCCTCTGATGTCCCTTGGAGTCTGAAAAGAAGAAAACGGTCCCTCAATGTCTTTTTTTATCTGTAAAAATGTGTATAAACAGTGCACTGCTATGTTACACTGGAATATATATGCATATATGTGTATAAGTATTAGTCAGTGTTTGTGTATATCACAACAATTAGAAACTTCAGTTAGGTGGCTCAGTGGTTAGTGCAAAAAGTACTAGTTTACACATTTATTACTGTCCACAATATCATTATTTTGCAGCCATGTTGGCTTTTGCTAAAGTTTGTTTGGCATGCAATCACTAAAGAAATACAGGTGTTTTTGGTGTCTCTGTGTTTGTGTTACCATCTTTGTTCACTGGGTTTAGCTAGAGGACTTGAGTGCAGGACCACATGATCTGTCCCAGCCTAAAGGAATTGGCTAGAGGCTGTTTTTTATTTAATTAAACTGTGTGATGCTAGTTGGGGGATGGGGAGACTGCATGAGCTCCAGGGAGCTGAATAAATGCCCACTGTAGATAACTTCTGCAAGTGTGGCCTCAGAAAGAGAGAGAGAGAGAGAGAGAGAGAGAGACATCAAAGTAAATTGGCAGCTACAGTTGGAGAAATAAATGATGTAAAAGAAAAGAAGTTTGGATGGTTTATATCAAAGTTAATGCTTGTATGAGCTTAGTGCAAGATGTTGTGGAAAGCCCATCCTAGTCTTTGGTCATAGTAATTTGGAAAAGACACTGAGAATGAAGGGAAAGATCTGCTGTAGTGGTAAGCAGAATACAATTTAATTCTGTTTTATGTGTGTTCTGTGGAGATTAGGCAACACGAGTAAATGTACTCTTTGGCTTTTAGTAACTGAGTCAAAGAAACTGCTGTAGGGTAGGCATTATTCACTTAAATGTTAGGGCTATAGTCTTTGGCTCAGTGGAGCAGTGGGCAACACATGCCACACCCCTATAGTGCAGTACTTAAACCATTCATGGCCAATGTGTCTCTTGGATGCTTGTTTTGTTGCTGCTGTGCTGCAGCTCATCCTTCCTCCCATTCTCTTCTCTACTGTCCTGCCTAATTTGTCTTCACCAGGTATGCCATTGCATACCAAACCCACACGGGACAGTATTCAAACCAAGTATGCCCAACATGTCCTTTGAATGCTCATTTGTTCCTGCTCAGCTGAAGCTCATCCTCTCTCCCTTCTTCCCTTACATTCCCTTCCTTGCTGTCATGCCTGGTTGTCCTCTCAGCGAGGTCAGCTTCACTACCTGATACCTAGTATTTCACTTTTGGTTTCCCTTCCCAGAATTCCTTTGCCATTCTGAGTCTACCACTGCCTGTTGCCAGTTGTTGTTTCCTCTGGCCCAGTTCTGTGTACTGCCAGCTTCACTGCTGCTCTGTGGCATCATTTTCAGTCCTCCAGTAGTACTTTCAGATTATCTTTCCAGTTCCTTCACACAGCAAACCACCACCACTAATCACTGCTGCTGTCTTCCTCCATCCTGCTGTGCACTCTTGTTCACACTGTCAGCTAAATCTTTCAGCCTCCTCTCTGCTGTGATCTGCCATAAACCACTTGCCTCCTGGGTGCTTCCCTCAGTGGTCTAACCCCTGCTGATCCCAGCATACTTTCTGCTGTGGCTAGGCTGCATTTTCTTGATCCTTTGGGCCTTCATCCGTTCTGGTACCTCCATTTATTCATGCATTTATCCACACCATTCAGGCTACATCCACATATATAAAACTAACAAAATTCAAAAGATGTGTCCGTGACTAGCAATGCAGGACTAGTGTTCACCACAATAGGGACCCCCTGAGGAAGATTCACTAGAGAGTCAAAGTGCTGGGGTCTTTTGCTGGAGCAGCAGAGCTGTTGTTGGACCTTAGTTAGTTACTTTTCATTTGAAAAGTGAACATTGCAATACACTGATTTATTCTAACCATGAAGATTGACTGGACTGGTCTTGTTTGCCATCACTTACCTTGTGGTTCTACATCCACCTTTATGCATGGATCTTAGTGTGCCTTGCAGCCATGGCATTCTTAGCAAGCTCAGCTGTTAGCTCAAATTCAGTTACTGGATTTGGGTCTGCAGTCTGCTGCTTCACCCATTGATCATTGCATCCAGTTGCCCAGGTGCTCATCCATGCATTCTCCGGGGGGATCAACACTCATTATTAGAGATGTGCAAATTTGGCAAACTTGGTTTTGCAAATGAATTCATAAAGTTTGCCAAATTCATGAAGGTTAAAGTATCATGAAGGGTAAAGTATCAACTTTGTGAAGTTTTTGGCAGCCGAAGTGGCACTTTTTCAGGCAAAGTCATGAAAATTTGCTGGGCAACTTTGCCATGACATCACCTGAAAAAGTACAATTTCCCCAGGAAAACTCACTGTTAAGTGGTGAAGTGCCAAATTGGG
Source organism: Neoceratodus forsteri (assembly GCA_016271365.2). Taxonomy (NCBI): domain Eukaryota; kingdom Metazoa; phylum Chordata; order Ceratodontiformes; family Ceratodontidae; genus Neoceratodus; species Neoceratodus forsteri. The sequence continues at coordinate 952,037,000 of CM057454.1, read as the reverse complement.
CAATTCATGAAGTTGTTCACCAAGGTAAATTTTGCTGCTTTGCCAGAACTTAACCGCAAAGTAAAACAATGTAACATTCTGTTGTTCCCTTGGCAAGGTGTCCAGCCTTTAGCACTTCCCAAGCAGTGGGATTCTTCCATGTAGGGACTCCTTTAGTTATTTGGCCAACCTTCCAACACCTTCAGGAGGGTGTGCATTTTCAGAGAAACTCTCTTCCTTTAACTAAAGTAACATGACCGAGGTCCTCGTTTGGACATAATAAATAATCCTTAGACTGGAGGGATGAGGACATTGGCCTTAGTTCTCCAGAGTTTTCCTTTCCTCCACAGTTTTTTTTCTCGTCTCTTCCATGCCAAAGGTGATAATACTGATACTGTCTATTAATTATTCTGTTGAGAGGTAGAACCAGGTGGTTGTTTCTCAACATGGGCATCCTCTTTTATACTGGCATCCATTTTCTCCTGGTTGCATGTCTTCTGGGTCAGGAAACTTACCAGGGATGGGGATATTGTGGATAACATACTCTCTAATGGGGATTTCATTGGGGATGTCAGGGTGATGGAGCCACTGGGATCCAGTGACCCCAATCTAGTGTAGTTTCAGATTGACCTGGAGGCCTATTATTCCAACTCAAAAAGTAAGGTTCCAGACATTTAAAAGGGCAAATCTGTGGAAAATTGATAAGCTGCTCAGGGAAAGATTGGCAGAGGGAAAAAGGGGATGCCAAATGTTGTATGATCATGGGGGACTGCTGAAGGGACCAAACCTGGATTTGGTTGGTGGGTAAGAATAGAAAGTACAAATAAATATGAGCTTTATTAAAGCGGTGGAGGGGGGCAGTAAGAGTTAAGATGGCAACATTCCAGTAGTACAAGTGAGAGCAGAATGAGTGCAGTAGTAAATTACAGTCAAGAAGGCAAAGGCAGGCACAGAGCTAAGAATTGCAAAAGGGGTCAGGGATGGAGAGAACACCTTCTTTTATTATGTTAAGGAAAAATGAAAGGGGAAATAATCAAGCTAAAGAGTCAGAATGAATGGGTGGAAGATGACAGCTAACAGGCAGATATCCTGAATGAATATTTTTGTTTAGTACTGGTATTTGATGGAAATAGAAAGGGGAAGGGGGACATTCTTTAACCAGAAAAGACACACTAAGCCAGAGTCTGTTTCCAGCTGTGGCCTAGGAGTACATGGAAGTTAAGTGACTTGCTCAGGGTCACACAGTATGCATCTGAGGGCTGGTGGGATTCAAACCCTGGTCTCCAGGTTTGCAGCTTAGTGCCCTTAACCCTTAACCACTAAGCTATACTGCCTCCTCCTGGAAGAATGTGGGTTACTCCCAAATTATAAGATCTGAGACTGAGGACTTCGGGGATGCTGACCAGGAGTTTGAATGGTACTGTATGTGAGGAAAGAGCGCTCAAGGGACTCGGGGCCCTTAAAGTGAATATAATCACCAGGACCCAGTGATATACACCCTAGGGTGTTGCAAGAGGTGAGACAGGCACTGGTGGGACCACTGGCTGATCTGTATAACTGCTCACTGTTAAGAGAGGGTCATGTCAGTGGATTGAAGGGTAGCTTATGTGGTGCCACTCTGCAACACTGAGAACAGAGATGATCCAGGAAATTAAAAGCCATTAAGCCTGACTTTGTTAGTAGGGAAGTTGCTGGAAACCATCATAAAGAAATGGTTGGTGAGTTCCTAGTTCCTAGAGTCTAATAGACTACACAACAAGATGATGCATGAGCTAATAGCAGAAAAATCATGACAGACTACGCTAATTGACTTTTCTGATTAGGTTATAAAGGCAGTGGACAGGGGACATGCAGTGATTCTTTGAGTTAACAGCTCCATAGCGTCAGTTCAGTTTCATTTTGTGAATGGCAGCTCTTCTTTTAATTTTCAATTTGTGTGTCTTGTTATAACAGTTTCCATCATGTCTTACTTCTTTTCTTCAGCTTCTCAGACCAAATATTGTGGTAAAAAGGGAAAAAAGTACCAAAGAGGCATAATTGATCACACTATGGTGGAGTGCAACTCATCGTTTGAATTTACTCACATTTAACAGCCATAAGGGGGATGCACCAAGGTCCTGGGCAGCCATTGTGTATCAGGAGAATCAATAGACGATTGGAACTTCATACAGAGCTACTGGGTACAATGAGATGCTCATTCCATATAGAGACAACACCAGGATTTTCTGGAGCACCCCCTTTCTTTTCCAAATACTGTATATTGAGGAGAAAAGGAAAAATGAAGGGCAGAGTATGGGCACTTGCCAGGAGAATGAGGAAACAGCAGATGATCCCAATACACTTTTTACCTCTGTATTCATGAAGGACAATAACACTAGAGAAGGGGTGATGATAATAACTCTTCAATGCCATTGGGAGAAATATATCACCAGTAAATGTACTGTTCAAAACTGAGGAGCTCAGAGCACATATGGCACCAGGCCTAGACTCATTACTTCCAAATATATTTTTAGGGTTGCACCTGGAAATGTGTATTGATTCAGTGTGCCTCTCCCAGCCACCAATCTACACAGACATTAAATGTATAAATACAATGTAGTAGGCTCTAGGATACGTTATTGGATCATCACTTGCAAAAAACTATAGTAGGCCTTAGATCGCAGGCATAGTGTCAGTGGACAGGATGACAGCCAGTGTGACTCCACTTTTGAAGCAAGGGTCCAAGAAATACTCTCACACTGCAGTAAATGTCTTTGGATTTTATTTATGTTTTGATTTACTGACATTTTGGGTTTACAACCTTTGAGTCAGAGACTCATTTCCAAAGGCACCACGTCATTAGACAGATATACAACAGGTAGGTCAACATACACAATTTGAGTACCTAAATGTGTTTCAGAAGATAAAACAAAGGAAACAAGAATCAGCCTTTGCCAGGACATAGGCCTGACAGTGTCAAAGTACAAATAGGTATTGTGAGAACAGGGAACTACTCTTAATTGGATAAGAGTGCTGGGGGGGGGTGCAGGAGGAGAATTCATTGTCAGGAATTTTTAGTGATGTGGCTGGTAGGGCCATGTGAGAACTTCATGTGGAATTGGGCCATCACTGTGATATGGCTTGTTGTGGGGTACTGTGGAATTATGTCATGTGGATGCAGATGGACCAGAGGAACAGCAGCAGGTGGTACAGTAAAATGGGGATGATACTGTGCTAGAGCAAGTCTCAGTGTTACCTTCCTCATGGCTACTAGAGAGTGAGCAGCAACACTGGGTTTTCTGGTGCCGCTCGGCTGATGCATGATTTGGGGGTGAGGGCATCATATGCTGGTTCATGGTGGACTGGCAAATGTCAATACATGCACACAGGTGGCTGTGGCAACTATTGTCTTGTTGTTCATAAGATATGGATATTGAAGGCTTTGTCTTTGCATTTCTGAATGGATCCCATCTATCTCTAGTAAGGGAATTGTAACTTTAACTGATAGCACTTGAAGGAGGGAGAGGAGGAAAGTGGCATGCTTCTGGATTGCTCAGGATGGTTTCATTGTCATATTTTCAAGAAGACAATGGTAAAAACCGCTTGGTGTGGGAGCAGAGTGGGGCACCAGAAGTTAAACACGATTTTCAAAAGAACTATCAAAAAACCTTAAAAAATGCCAGTTTAAATATAAATATGTTATGAAGAGTGATTGTAAAAATGTAAAAGGTGATTGTAATAGTGTTCTTTATAGCATTCCAGAAGTCTTCAGAAGATGGGTATATCAGGTTACTTCAAGGACTGGATGTACAGATCAATCAAAAATGAGTCATGTTGTTCAAAGCCCCCTTATCTCCTACTTTGTTCCTCAGTTTGATTTCTCAAACACTTTTACAGAGAATACTTACAAAACAGGTTACTGAACACTGGGAAAAAAACGAATAGTACAGAAATAAATCACCAACCTTGTTCATAAAATATCTGGAGAATAGATCATAATAAATGGTATGTGTTTATATTGGAATGTAAAAGAATATCCTTGTGACTCAGAGTTGCATACAGTCTAAGTACCGTGCCAACCAAAAGTAAAGTAACAGCAGATCACAAGAACAGACAGAAAAACAATCTAATTAATCTGTTATATTAAACACTGGTAGAGGTATGCTATGGATGTGAAGGAGTCTTCTGGGCACATAAATACATAATAATTAGTCCACCTTCATTGAGAATGAGCAGACTGTCAATGCTGAGTTAGTTCAGTGACATGAGAGCAAGAGAACAAAGCTTGAGAGCCTTCCTGATGTCACCGAACTAATGAGATGATGAGAATCTGGTGAGTTTTCAACAAAGGGGAGGTGAGTTATGGTATATTTTATAATACACTTTATCCCTGTTTTTAATACGGAAATATGGTTTACTGAGGTTCAGACTTCTAATTTTGAATTGGCGTGCAATGCTGCCTGTTGTCCATGACAGCTCATCTCAGCTCGTGTTTTCATAATAGAATTTGTGATGACTGTTGTTATTGGTTTAGAGAGCAACCTTGTTCTTCACATTCTGAAATGTTAAGAACAACAGGTTCTAAATTTCAAAACATGAAGAAGGTTTTGAATGCAGTAGAAAAACAGGCTTATGTATTATATTAAGACAATTCCCAAAATGAAATTCAGATGCCATCGATTGTAGTTTATATGTGGAAAAGACAATTCTCACAAAAACCCAAAGAAATATAATGCCCAAGTCTGCTAATAAAATATTGCTATATACAGTAGTTAATACTGCAGGATGAAATTTCACAATCAGTGGAACACAGCAAAGTTAATCCCATTATTTGATTTTTCTGGTCCTTCAGTGGGGTAAGTGAGCTGGCGCCAAGCCGTGATTGTACCGCACCAAACACATTGACATTTTGAAGACACAGAAACTACATCATCATTAGAGTTCTTAATATATAGAACTCTTCAGCTACAATATTGGGAAGAATTTTAAGTATACAGTGGTTACAATTTTATCTATTAGTGTTGTTGATTTAGGATTAAAAATCACAAAAGAATCTCCATAAAGTCATAGGATATTTCAAAGAACTGTATTGCCTTATTTTACACAATTCTGATTTGGTTTATTTTTACTTTTTTTTTTGCACAGTTTCTGATATTGATGAAAATCAGGACTTTAACATACTTTATAAAGATTCTAGTTTTTATCTCTACATCACATTTTGTTAGCTGTAGTACAGTGCATTAGGCTCTCTTATTTTTCTTTTTAATAAAGGGACATGTTTGTCGCAGTCTTTTAAGAAATTAGTTTTAAACTGAAACTACTTTTTCTATTACGAACATATGAAATTTGCCAGCAGATAAAGGCCTAGAGGTCTATCAAGTCTGCTCGAATGTGCAGCTAGCACCCCTTATTCTGCAGCTGCCCCTTCCTTCCACCCTTCCCCTTCATTAACCCTCCCCCTTGTCCTGTCCCATCCCCTTTTGAAGCAGTCCACTGTTCTACTGCATACCACTTCTGCAGGTAATGCATTCCACCCAGCCACCACCCTCTCTGTAAAAAAAGTGTCTCCTCATCTCCCTCCTGAACCTTCCTCCCTCCAGTCTCATATCATGGCCCCTGGTGGCCCTCCCCTCCCTTACTTTGAACAGCCCCTCTGTACCCGTCTTGTTTATTCCTTTCATGTATTTAAAGGTTTCAGTCATGTCACCCCTGTCCCTCCTCTCTTTCAGTGAGTACATGTTCAACTCCTTCAACCTCCTCTCGTATGATAAGTCCCCCAGCCCCTTGATTATCTTTGTCGCCCTGCGCTGTACCCCCCCTCCAGTAACTTATTGTCCCTCTTCAGATGCGGGCACCAGTACTGCACGCAGTACTCCAGGTGTAGTCTAACTAATGACCTATACAGTGGCAGAATCACCTCCTCCCTTCTCGAGGATATACCCCTTGCAATACAACCCAGCATTTTGTTGGCCTTTGCAGCTGCCTTCCTACATTGTGCTGAGTTGTTCATTGACCCTGTAATGAGCACACCCAGATCCTTCTCCTCCTCTGTCTGGGCTAGCTGCACTCCACCCAGCTGGTAACTCCTCCTTGGGTTCTTCATCCCAAAATGCAGCACCTTGCACTTTTTGGCATTAAACCCCAGTTGCCAGGTGTCTGACCAGGTTTCAAGCTTTGCCAGATCATCCTGCAACCCCTGCCATCCCCCTAGGTCATCCACCACTGCGCCTACCTTGGTATCATCAGCAAACAGACTGATCTTGCTCTTGATGTCCCATGATATGTCTGCAATGAATATTCCAAACAACATTGGTCCCAACATCGAGCCCTGTGGAACACCGCTCGTCACTGCCCTTGGGTGTGAGAGCTCTCCACCAACCACCACCCTCTGCTGCCTTCCCTGAAGCCAGTTCCCTACCCAGATCACCAGCTTTGCACCCGCCCCTGTGCCTACTAACTTCCTTCCCAGCCTTCCATGTGGCACCAAGTCGAATGCCTTACTGAAGTCCAGATACAGGACATCCACTGCATGGCCCCTGTCCAGTTGCCTAGTTACCCAGTCATAGAACTCGATCAGGTTGGTTTGGCAGGATCTGCCACGTATGAAGCCATGCTGTCTGCTGTCCTGTAGTCCTTTGACCTCTAGGAGGGCCACCACCCTCTCCGTCAGGATAGTCTCCATTAGCTTACCCACGATGGATGTGAGGCTCACTGGTCTGTAGTTTCCGGTTCATCCTTGGGGCCACTCTGTGGAGGGGCACCACATGAGCCATCCTCCAGTCCTGAGGTACACACCCTGAATGTAGTGAGGCATGAAATAGGTCTGCCAAAGGTCCAGGACCTCTGCCAGCTCCTTCAGTACCCTGGGGTGGATGCCATCTGGGCCTGGCGCCTTGTCCACCCTCAGTGCCTTAAAATCCTCTCGAACTCTGCCCTCCATGATTTCCCCATCTGTCACCACTTCCCCCCCTGCTTCTGCCATTTCTCCCACCTTGGGTATCACCCCCCTATTGTTGGAAACTCTTTGATTTGAGTCCAATTTACCTGATCAATATCTTCAATAAACTGAGGCTCATTTATAGTTTTATTATTTTAGCTCCCATTTATTATTGAGGTAGACCATGTTTTCTTTTGTATTCTAATCATGTAAATGTGATTGTAATGTTGTCAGGCAGTGTACCAGAGTCAATCACAAAATCATATGTGTTAGTTGATATCTTGTGGTTCAGTCTGGAAGGTATCTGAATAATTTGATACAAATTCCATTGTGAGAAGTTGCTGTCTATCTTATTCTGATCTTAAATATATTGATTCAGATTTAACTATATTGTTTATTCTGAACTGAAACAATTACATTTTGTATTATTTGACATTGCCATTCTTCTGCACTCTTTTTCAGCACCCCATCTCAAACGTTGCAACTGGAAACAAGATTACATATGTTATCTCGGTCTCTGGATAAAAATCCAGCACACTGCTAGATGTGGTCATCACCAATCGCCCACAACAAATCCATGATACCCAGGTTCTTCCGGACTCTATTAGTGATCACTCCCCCTATCATTTTCCACTGGGCCACCCCCACTCCCAAACCCACGGCTCATCCCACTCTTCGTCGGCGCCTCAAACCTGGCGGGCTAAAAGGCCTTAAGCGACATCTTGCCCAAATTAACTGGGCTCCCATACACCACGCCCCAGATGTTGACTCCGCCCTTACCTTCTTCACTGCAACCTTCAACAATGCCTGCGACATCTTTGCCTCCATGACAGCAGTCCGGACCAAAGTTCGTAATGCCCCCTGGATTACCCCATCCCTGCTGCAACTACTCAAACACAGGGATAACCTGTGGCACCTGGCCACCAAAACAGGCCATGCTGCAGACAGACAGGCTTACAATGCTGCTAGAAACAAATGCACATGGGCCATCAGGAAAGCAAAAGCCGACCACTATCGGGCGGCGCTTACCTCCTCCTTGGGGGAGAGGCAGAACATTCTGGGACAACATTAAGCAACTAAATGGGAGCACTCGCTCTCCTCCCCCTTCCAAGATCACTATCGAAGGCTCTGTCACCACTGTCCCTGCCCACATAGCCAACTTCCTCAACACATCATTCACCGACCTTAGTTCGGTCCTCCCCAGAGACTTCTTTGACCCTCCTTCAACCCTACCTGCCCCTGACTTTCAATATCCTAGCTTCCCACTTGTGGGTGCTCCTCAGGAAGCTAGGCCACACCTAGCTTAAGCTCTTAGAGCAGTAATATTGGTGGCGACTCCCTGGACCCCAGTATCCTCCGCCGGGTCCTGGATCAGGTCCTTGCCCCCCTAACTACCCTGCTCAACAAGTCCCTCTGCCTGGGTCAATTCCCCTCTGGCTGGAAAACAGCCACTGTCTTGCCCATACACAAAGGAGGAGACAGGTCCTCAGCCGGGAACTACCGGCCTATCTCCATCCTTCCACCCCTCTCCAAAGCCCTTGAAAAACTGGTGGCAACCCAAATCACAGATTACCTGACCAAATACAACATCCTCTGTCATGAACAGCATGGATTCCGTGCTGGTCACAGTACCAGCACTGCCCTTATTGAGTTCTCAAATTTTCTTCATTCCTCCCTAGACTCAGGCTCACTAGCAGGGGCAGTGTTTATTGACCTCTGTAAGGCTTTCAACACTGTCTCCCACCCCTATTGTTGGATGCCCTCAACGCATCGGCTTTGCCACTGGCCCGGTGCTTGGTGCTCCAGCTACTTGTCAGACCGCTCTCAGATGTTAGGTTAATGGGACCCTCTCCTATACATGTGCCATCCGATCAGGAGTGCCCCAGGGTTCCATCCTAGGCCCCACTTCTCTTCTCACTATACCTCAATACCATGCCCAGAGCTTGCTCGGTAAAATCTTGCTGCACGCAGATGATGCCGCCATCTTTGCCTCCCACGAAACCCCATCTCCCTTCAAGATTCCTTGCAACTAGCCTTCAATGATGCTGAAGCCTGGTTCAAAGAGCACAGACTTGTGGTCAATCTAAAGAAAACCAAATCCATGCTCTTTTCCCATCCCCAAAACAAACTCAGTAATTTCCCACTCCGTATCCTCCCTGGCTCTAAACTTCCTCTTGAGCAAGTCCGCCTGTATAAGTACCTCGGGGTCTCCTTTTACTCTGCCCTCACTTTCCACGACCACACTGATACTCTAGCCTCAGCTACAAATACTCGGCTAGGTATCCTTTATCGCTATAAACACTGCCTCCCCCCTGAGGCCCTCCGACTAGCTGTTACCTCCTCTATCTTGTCCCTAGTGGACTATGGCCTGCCTGTCTATGGTGCAGTGGATATGACCGCTCTCTATAAATATGACACACCTGAACAAGGCCTGTAGATTAATCACAGATGCCCAGATTAACCCATACCTGCCAGCTATATGACTGTGCAAAGCTGCTCAACCTGGACGAACGGCTCAGATACCAAACCTGCCTCATAACTAAAAAACACTCTTGGTCTATCCTCCCAGTCTGACAGCCTCTATACACCTAGCTCAACCCTTAGTCCAAACTCGTAGCTCCTCCAAGGCCACCCTGTCTCATCCCAGAACCAGGACCTCCCATGGTCAACGGTCCTTCTACTACAGAGCCCCACCTGGTACAATACTCTCCCAGCTCCGCCACTGCAAACCCGCTCTAATCTCCAGCTTCAAAACTGCACTTCCAAGTTTTTTAGTTAACATGTAGCTGTGCTTGTCCCCGGCCATAGGTGTTCAAGGTCATTGTACCCGACAAAACTCTCTGAGTAGCTTCACAATCAACAACTGACAAAACTCACAAAGTGGCTGCCCCCTCTCTTATCATCTACCCTGTCCCTTAGCCACCTGTCTTTACTAACCAAGCAGGCCCTGCAAATGACTAGTTGTCTGCTTAACCAATGTATGCTCACCTCTCAATCATATCTGGTTAACTGTTTTAACCTGTGAATACCTAACCTGTTACTCTGTTATTGTAAGCAATGTAATTACAAGCATATATCAGCCTAAACTGTTGCCTGCCATGATGTAAAAAAAAAAAAAAATGCTGTTATCTACAATGATGTAACCAAATGTTGAACTGTGTTGTTCTGTTTGTGACGAGGTACCTTTGGAAATGAGCCTCTGGCTCAAAGGTTGTAAACTGATGTGAAAATAAATAAAAAAATAAATTCTTCAAAAATTAATTTTTTATGTGGCATTTCTACAGATAAGATGACTGTTAATGGTACATTCATTCAGAGTTTTAGCAGTACAGATGACTTCCAATGGAACTTAAGATACTTCACAATTTCTGTAGTTCAGATGACTTTCTAATTAAAAAAAACATTTATTGTTTTCAGTAAACTCATTACAGCAATTTCTGTGCAGAAAACATTCACTTCTAATGTTAAAATTATGTAGGAAAATGCTCCCTAATAAAAGGAGGTTGGTATGCATTCTACAGAGTTACAGCACTTGTATAAATGTTATCATCTCAAGTCACCCACTTTGTTCATCATCTCATACAGTAACCAAACATAAAAAAATTGATGCCAGGGGAGGAGCCTATGAGCTACATGATTTAAACTAAACTAAATGATCTGGTCACAGAAAAACAAAAAGTTTAGTATAGTTTGTGGGATCAAGCGGGTGTCATGCATCATACCATAAATAGATTATATAATATCCCATACAAGTATATTCAAAAGGCATAATGTATTAACAAATGGCAAACAGTAATTTTTCTGTCAGCATAAGTTATATATACTGTAATAGAACATAAAGCAGAGAGTAGTGCTAAACAGCACACACTCTAAGGAAGTGGCAGTGACCTGTGAGGTACTGTGGGATTTAGGGCTGAGACCTGTCTTCTTCTATGTCTTCATAGGGGACACTGCAGAGAAACTGGAATGGAAGGTTTGTCTTTTTTGTAGCTGACACCAGGATCTGCAATAGTGTGGACACCCAAGAAGGAGTGGAAACAATGCACAGGGATCTAGGGAAACTAGAGGGGTGGTTGAAGGCATGGCAGTTTGGGTTCAATGCCAAAAAGTGGAAAATTATACACTTAGGGCACATGAACCCTGGTGCTGAATATAGGATGTGGGGTGCTGGCAGTTACTAGGCAGGAAAGGGACCTCAGGGTTATTATTTTAGAAGTCCTGAAGGTGATAGCACAATGTGACAATACCATGGGCAGGGCTTGTTGGATGTGGGAGAGCACTGGGATGGGCATCACCCACAGGAAGAGAGAGGTGGCAATGCCCCGGTACTGCTCTATGTTATGCTGCCACCTGCAATGCTGCATCCCGTTCTGGAGATCCACACCTCAGGAAAGACATAGACAGGGTGGAGGTGGTCCAGAGAAGGTGAACCAAGATGATAGAAGGGTGCAATGGAAGTTCAATGAGGAGAGATTGAGGGATCTCAATGTGTATACTTTGGAGGTCAAGAGAGTGATGGGTGACATGACTGAGACCTTCACGTACCACAGGGGTAAATAGAGTCCAAGGAGGGAGTCTCTTCCTAAAGAGGATGAGCTTCAGGACTAGGGGGCTTGCAATGAAATTGGAGGTGAGAATTTTCAGGAAGGATGTGAGAAAGTACTTCACAGAAAAGGTAATAGAAGCATGGAACCAACTACCAGTCAAAGCTGTAGAAGGTAGAAAGGTGGATGGCTTTATTCATGCATGGGCTAGACACTGGATCATATTATAGAAACAAGGAGGAATTATGATCCCCAGGGTTCAGTTAGGGTAAACTAGGGAGAGAACCCTTGGGCAGACTGGTAGACTAAGCAGTACATTAATGCAACTTTCTATGTTTCTGTGTTTCTAACATGGGTCTAATAATATAACAGTAAACTGCAGTCAACAAAATACTAAAAAACAATATTTCAGTCTACTATGTTTAGCAATTATATATATTTCAAACTCAGTGGTGAACAGCACTATTCAAGTGGATATTACGGCAGTACCCACATATACTGCATACTCTATAGTAAAACATAATATTGTGCAATCAAATAATTGCCTTGTTAGGACATTGATTTTAACCCTACAGAGTACCAGAAAATCAAGCACAATGTTACTTACAGTTTATGAGTTCCTTTGCCATCTGGGTAAGGGACTGATCTAGGGATAGTCTAAGGATGTGAGCAGGGCAAGAGCACATCAACACCACACACAGAGATGTTGCATGCAGAGAAAAGTGTGCATCCTGATGAGTGTGTCTGGCATGTCCAGTGGGACATGAGGGACAGAGAGGCTGGGAAGTTTGATCTAAGATATTTGGTTAGCATCGTCTGAGACTGTGAAACTCTTACTATTAACAGTGACACAATACTTTTATTTGTAATTATATAAGCATACTACTGAAGATTTAAGGTCACAAGATGGAGTCAGTACTTTTTGTTTTGCACATGTTGGCATTCTGTTTCATCTGTGTAATTATCAGCAATATAGGTGTGTTATATGAATCCAGCAAAACATGGCTGACACAATAATTACTCTTGACAGGGAAATAGGAGTAAAGTGCATTAGTTGCTCTATGTACAAATTAATAGAAACAGAAGTTGTAAAGGGGAGTATGTTTGCAAAAAAAATGTATTAATAAAGAACTGACAGCTGAACTCAGTAAATTCTATACTAAACTGGAATTGTTGTAAAAAGGCTAGGAGGTGATGCCAAATAAAATCCAGGCCAAAAGCAGCAACAATCAAACTTATCATTACACACCTAGCATTAATCCCCCTGAACATGGCGCCTAAGGAAAGTACATGGGAGATGAGAAATTGATTGAAAATTACTGGTGCCTAGTCTTATCAGTTAAGGGGATGAAGTGGGAAAATACCAACTTGAACCCCCTGATGAATTAACCAGTTGCAGCAATATCCCATTATTAAGTGACCAAGAGGTTATAGATCATTATGATAAGAAAGAACAACAGGGCAATAGACTGGTTGATTCAGCCAGGATGGCCATTGGGAGAAAGGACCATAGGAGGGGATATCCCACTAGCGAACAGATATTTGGCTTGGCAACAGAAGTAGATCACAATAATATTGTCCTTGCGCAAAGGAGTAGCAATTCAGCAAGTAATACAGAGAAATCAACAAGTACAAATGTGGCTGGTCCCAGACAAACTATCATTTTGGATGATTCACTTATAAAATATACAGGTAGGTATATTTGTAAGGCCGATAAAGAAAGTATAATGGTCAGCAGCTTTTCAGGGGCAGGGATATAAAATGTATTGGCAATGTCTGATAATATCCCAAAAGAAGCAGGAGATAGACCATTGACATTCCTACATGTGGGTATCAATGACGTTGGGAAAAAGACTGAGTCTGAAATAAAAGGGGATTTTCTCCAAACTTGGTGACAAATTGGAAAACAAAGGATGTGAACTAAAGTTTTTAGAGTTACTCACAGTACCTAGGGCATCAAATCAAAAATAACTGAAAATCTTCTAAATTAACTGCTGGCCAAGGACATTGACTAAGGAAAGAAATGTTCATTTCATTAGACATAATGATACTTTTTTGGAACAAGCCAGACCTGTACTGTAAAGATGGCCTCCACATTAATTATAAAGGGAGTAGATTGCTAGGCTGACATCTGGAAAGGGTCATCTCTGCACATTTAAACTGAAAATCTGGGGACAAAGGGAGGGGTCTTGCAACACCCACAATCAAGCATTAGCACCACCAGGCATAGGGTATGTAGCAAAGCAAAAGTAGTGTACCTTAATGCTAGAAGTCTAAACAAGGACAAGCTTTCCAAACTGGAATGTATTGCAAAGGAAAATGATCCTGACATAATTGAGGTAACTGAAACTTGACCGGCCAAGTTAGTGCTTGGAAAAGAGCTATAGAATGTTACTAAGTATTCAGTAAGGAAAGATTAGGATGCAAAGGCAGTGGACTAGCTATTTTTATATAAGATAGTATAGCATGCTACCAAATAGATACAGTACTGATGAAGAACATGCAGAGAGTGTCGGGTCATTCTGGCTGAATACAACTGGATTACATAGGAGGAAACTTAAGCTAGGAGTTTTTTATAGGCCACCTGTTAGTACCATCCTAAACACTGATATGCTATTTAAACAAATTGCTAACTTGGCAGAGGATAGTTACATATTACCTATGGGAGACTTAAATATGCCTGATATTGACTAGACCAATGGGAAGGCAAATGGTTCACAGGAATCCAGACTCTTCACCCTACTTTCCTCACTTGCCCTAAAACAGCTTGTTTGTGAACCTACATGGGGTGGGAACACTTTGGATGTGATATTAATCAATGTATCTTCAGATGTTCAGAGTATCATTACTGATGGGGAATAGCGATCATAATACAACATGGTTCATTATTAATAGGAAAAAAAATTCATCAAGGGACTAACTGTTTTCAAAAATTACAATAGGGCAAACTTTGAATGTATGAGAGAGGAAATGGTCATGATTGACTTGAGGGGTATGATGGCCCATCTGGACAATGAGGGTTCATTGAAACTCCTTGCCAGTACGACCACGTCACTGGAAGATAAATATGTCCCAAAGAAAGAAAGGGTATAACAATAGAGGTAAGAAGCCACTATGGTTTAACACTAGGATCTAAAAGCTAATATCACTCAAGAAAGATTGCTATAGAACTATGAACAAGAATACATCAGCAGAAAACATAAAAAAATATAAATCAGAACTGAGGGAGCTAAAGAGCACAATAAGGAAAGAGAGGATGTGTACTGAGTTTAGATTAGCACACTCCAAGCATTATCATAAGGCTTTTTGCTCATACATTAATAGGACATGGGGCAATTCAGGGGTAATTGGACTGCTAATTGAGAGGGATGTGACTTACTGAAGCCCTAAAGATATGGCATGGGTGTTCAACAAATATTTATGTTTTGTGTACAATCCCACTGATGAGGCAGTTGCCTTTTTAGTACAGTAGTAGCCACAGACATTGCCAGCTATTTCCAGCTATTTCACAAAATTTCTGTAGAGTTTCTCTCTGTTGCCCCTACTGTGGAAATGCAGAAAGTATCAGATATTTCTGGAAATATCACAGAATTTTTGGGAAATAACTGGCAGTGTCTGTGGCTGCTACTGTACCCAATGTAGATGCTAACAATCCAAGAGAAACTATTTAAGGTCAAACTGTATATGAGAAACTTTTGACTTTGGATGGTAATAAATTGGCAGGTCCCAACAAATTACATCCAATGCTGTTAAATGAACTAGCCAAGGATTTGGCACCTGTTATAGTGGAAATTGGTAACAAATCACTGAATGAAGGATGTGTTCCAGTGGACTAGCATAAGGCAATGGTGGTGCCCATTTACAAGAAGGGTAGCAAATTTATTTCAGGAAATTATAGACCAATAAGTTTAACATCCACTATTTGGAAAATAAGTGAGAGCACAATAAGGGACAAGTTGAATAAATATTTGGTAGATAAAGGGCTATCAGATTGCACAACATGGCTTCTCTAAAAACAGATCATGCATCACCAGTCTAATCAGTTTTTATGAATTTGTAAGTCAGAATATCGACTGGAACTTAGGGGTGGATGTTATCTTTTTAGATTTCAAAAAGGCATTCCATACATTGCCTCATAGTGGCTTGGTATTCAAGCTTGTTGAATTGAGGATAGATACATCAACTGTTAGATGGATCCAGAGAGTGCTTACTGACAGGAAACAGATGGTTAGAATAATTAGATTGCTGTCCACTGAGGGTGGGGTGACTAGTGGAGTTTCACAGGGCTCAGTGTTGAGCCCACTACTGTTTAACATCTTCATCCAGGATCTCCAACTATCTAGCTGCATCAAGCTAATAAAGTTTCTTCGTGGCACCAAGTTGGGTGGCCTGGTAAACTGTAAATCTGGTAGGAATATTATGGTCAATGACCTGGAAATGATTGTCAATTAGGCAGATTTAAACCAAATGCAGTTTAACATCGATAAAGGTGCCACTATGCACCTTGGGAAAAATAATGTTTTGCAGGGTTATTTCCTGATACCAAGCTTCATGTAGTAGATAAGGAGAAGGATTTAGGTGTGGTAGTTATTAATAATTTGAAAAACAGTGACCAGTGAAGACAGTCAGCAAATGCAACTACTTTATCAACTCTGTCAGGAGACCTTTCTTTTCTAAATCTGAATCGGTCCTAATGCCCTTGTACAACTCATATATTAGATCCCATCTCGATTACTGTTTGCAGTTCTGGAGTCCTCATCTTAGGAAGGATATTGACTTACTGTAAAGAACTCAGTGCAAAATTACTAAAATAATCCCTAGGTGTAGGTCAAAATCTTATGACGAAAGGTTTAAAGAACTGTCCTTAAATAAGAGAAGATCAAGACGAGACCTACTGTTCTTGTAGAAGATATTGGAGGATAACAAACTAACAAATGAGCTGGGTCTTGAGTTCAAAGACTTTAATCATGATTTGAGATGCCATAGATGCCAAGTTATGGATAGAATACCCAAAACTGATCTAAGGAAGTGTGCGTTTTTACCTAGCGTGACCAGATTGTGGAATCAATTGCCAGGAAAAACTGCACATGAACCAAACTTCTCAATTTTTAAATTAAGGCTAGACAAATTACTTGAGGAAGGTAACACTAGCAGTTAGAACCACTGAGCAGTGGGGACAGTCATTTTGGGCTTATGCCTACTACTGTCCTAAACCCATCGTATAAGCCATAGAATACCCAGGTCCCTGTAGGGGCAAGTTCAACAGGTCATAGGAACTAGTAGGCCCAGTCTGAGAAAGAGAAAGAAATGGATTTATTTTTAACATACATTTCTCATGCTGATGTTCCCCAAGACTCCCTTCACTTTGTCAAGGCTGTGATATGCTGTGGTTATTACTGTAGATACTAATCTCAGACCTAATGTTTCACAACTGGCCCTCAATCAATGTTCTCAGTCACATGCCTGGGGCATACGTGGCCAACCAGGAAGCTTCTGACATTTATGCATACTCTTTCAGCAGTTTGAGAATTACTTGCCTCAGATCACCATCTCCATTTGCTTTTATGGAGTTCTTTTCCCTACCTGTACCATCCCCTCCACAGATCAGTGAACAAAAAATTTAAAGAAGGCAGTCAAGGGGTGCATTAAGGGTCCTTCTCTTCTGTGTCTGGGTCGTCTTACTTTTGTCTTTTATTAGCTGCAGTTTCTTTTGCCTATCTACTGGCATTGTACAAGGCATTGAAAATATATTCCTTTTGATCACAGATTGCTCTCAGCTTCTCAGTAAACACCATATCATGGCTGATTCCAGCTTTGCAGAGAACCTTGCCTCATTGTATAGCTCAAGTTCAGAAAAAGTTAACTAATCTGTCATGAAGCAGGCAGTTTCAAGTGTGTGCTCAACACTGGAGCTGACTTTCAATTTTCCCAGGAGGGTTTTAAACAATGGATGGGGATCTGGTGGCTACCTAGGCACCCTGATGCACTTGGGCTTTGGGTGCCCTATGGTGCAGTTTAAAGCTCATACTGAAAATAAAACACAGCACTCCAGCAAATAAGCAACCTCTATGATACCCATGAAATCATCCCCATACTACTGTCTAGCCTCCAATCTACAGACACCCAGCTCATGAGGAAAATGCCCCCTCCTTGGGATAGCCCCATGATACCCCCAACCTGATCAAAGCAAATAGTGGTTCGAGGTAGAATGACGAGCTGTGAATCTGGAGACTGATGTTTGCTTGACTCTCACAATCCATTCATCCTTCATCCATTTTTTACTCACCTCCCTGCCTCTCAGCTCAGCAGGTGTCATCTCATGAATTATACTACCACCTCCTTAGCACCACTAACTCTCACTTTACTGACCGCATTCTCTAAGAAATAAGAGCACAATTGTGTGTGTGTGTGTGTGTGTGTTTATGCATCCCATGTGTGTGTGTTACAGTATGTCAGCACAGGAGGCAGTGGCAGTGAATCACCTCATCCAGTACAGATCTATATACCCCACATATACCCTACAGACAGAATTTTCAGTTCCAGAGGGAGGTGATTGTCAGATGGTGAACTAATTGGATTGTGCAGAAAGGTAGAGAGAGGGTAAGCTTGGCCTTTACAGCTACTGATGAGACATGGCAAGCAGTGAGAGTGGGACCAACCGACTCTGTACTTACCCATAAAGGCAACAATGCGCAATAAAAAAAACCTGGTCCTAAACTTGTTCCTGAGAGATGAGGTGGGACTCTGTTCCCTCACTTCCCCAAGGAGGCTGTAGCCCCTCAGCCCCCATACTCATTTCCTATGATACTAATTCAAGAGTTAATTTCTTGCCCCAACCCTGCTGGTGACAAAGTGAATTGTGCAAGACTGAGTGATGTCCTGGACTCAAACACATGGTTTAATTCAATAGGCTTTTTGGACAGAGAAATCTGTTTCCTCTGTTTCATCAAATAAATAATCTTTAAATTAATCAACTACAAATATTTCCAAGTGATCCCTTTCCACTCCTTTCACTAGTACAAGGATCCTTATATTTGCCACCTTTATCTGACATTCTTAAGGCTTCATTCTGATGTGGAAGTGGTAGTTTTCTTTAAAGGGACGCTGTCAACCCTTTGGCCTCAGTGTCCCTAGTTTTAAATACCATATTTTATGATTGTTCACATTCTGTAAAGACTGCTTATGTAGCTAATAGTTTGATTCTGATTCTTTTTTTCTTTTAAAAAGTAAAACACAGACTGCCCACCATACTGTGCTACCCCACAAAAACATGCTTGTTTGCATGCCTTGATCAACTCCCACTGCATCTTTCCTGGATGAGGAACATCCTTGAAATAGTCTAGCCACTTTCAATGCACTGGGAATAGAGGAGGCTATTGCATCATGAGTAGATCAGGGATTTAAAACAAAACAAGTGTGGTTATACTGTATAACTATACATTAGCATGCATTCAGTTCTGCTAAGCAATGAGGCAGATAAAGCAACTAGTAACATCGATGCAAATGGGGCCATAATGACATGCAAATGTCCCCATTTGTGCTTTGCACACATTATGGCCCCATTTGCATGTGCACTTTTGAATATCGCTGTGGTTGCACCTATCGCAATAGCACTTGTGCTTGTGCATCCCCCTGCTCCACTCTGGCCACTTGCACTGGCACAGTGCCACTGCACCATGCACACTGTGGGTGGCCAGGGAGCGATATTCAATGATGCTGTGCCATGGCGCAGCTCCGTTGAATATCACCCTGTCAATACCCCTGCGCAGCCAAGTTGCACTTTGCCCAGGCTTGCGCCACAGCCTGGTGCAGTCTGAATATCCGGCCCACTATATGCAATGTGAAGAGAAGGTTTAGATGAATCTGTCTATAAATGCCAGAAAAGATAATAGCAAATCTTTTTTCTCTTATATCAACTCTATGAAAAAATCAAGTTGTAAAGTTGGTCCCCTTCAAATAAATGAAAAATTGATCTGTGATCCCTTGGATATGGCCAACTATGTTAATAGTCAATTTTGTAATGTATTTCAAAAGAATCAATATAAGTGCCCAATTAACCTGCCTCACAGTACTCCCATTTCATTATCCGAGTCTGATATCCAAACTAAATTAATGAGGGAAGTACCTTATGAACAAAGACTAAAATTACTTAATCTGATGTCTTTATCTACCAGATGTTTGAGGGGAGACCTCCTTGTCATTTACAATATCATAACCGATCCATATTTAATAACTAATTTGGGTTTTCTGTTTAAGGATCTAACTTATAATATTCAGGGACATCTTTTGCAGTTACAATTAAAGAAGTTTAATTTTCTTCCACGGATGTTCTTTTATGCTGTAAGAATAATTAAGTTATGGAACTCCTTACCAACTGATATAATTATTAGTGATTCTAAACTAACATACAAAAGGCGTTTAGAAAACTATATTTTTTCAAGTAATATTCTTAGTTATTATTAGAGATAGGAGCATATTATGGGCCTTTTTGGATCTCTTGCTCCTACCCAATCCTAGCTTGAATCCTAGCATGAATCCTAGAATAGTATAATACAGTACAGTACAGTACAGAGCATAGCAAAAAGCATAGTATAGCATATCATATCATACATCATATCATATCATAAGAAAAGTAATAATAATAATAATAATTCTCTATTTATATGGCACCTTTCAACAACCAAGGTGCCTAACAAACATTTAAAACACCAGATCATGATTCATAGCATCATAAATAATATAAAAACAGATACTACAAATAAAATAAGATTTAAATCAGTCACCAAATGCTTGTTACCACAGATGAGTCTTACGAGTGTGTTTAAATCAGTAAAAGTAGTGCATTTATTTGTTTTCTGGGGGATTACATCTTTGAAACCAGCCTACACAGGGCAGTTTTCTGCATTGTCTGACAAATATTTTATAGTACCTGTGCATTAGGCCTTTCTGCACATTTGAAACTCATTTAAAGTTGCATCCGTGGCTGTTCTCACTAGTTACATACTGTACATTAGCAATTTCATGAAATTATTTAAGCCAACAATGTCTATTTATCTGTTCATGTGCAATGCATTTCACTGGCATCTATGTACAGTATGAGTGGGATATTCAGAAGGGTTGTGCATGGTGCAACACAGTTGCACCATGGGCAACCCACTAATTGCCTTAGCCTGGCACAAATCCCGATGCCAGAGAGCATCAGTAATGTATGTGATGTATAGGGGTGCTCATTACTCTCAGCAATATCCCCGAATATTCAGCCCAGGATGTGCTGAGCCCATGCATGCGCAACCCCTACTTGTGCTACACAAAGTTGAGCCAAAAAGAAGCAACAGCTGGTCACCCACAGGTGAGCTGCTGTATTGCAGTGGGCAGCAAGCTGGTGGGGAGCTGCCACCCGCCCCTGATGGGGGGGAGTGGGGCGGTGGGACTCAGGGGGTGGGTGGGGAAGGGGCACTGCTACACCACCAGGGTTGGATTGGTGTGGCATTATTTTGTACTGACGCCCATGATCAGGCTGCGAGCAGTCCACTAGACCAACAGAGATATGGGACTAATGATTTTTTACTACATATGCTCATGATCAGGCTGCGAGCGGTCCACTGGACCACCAGGGATATGGGACTTTTAATATCTACTACATATGCCAGCGATCGGGTGTCGGAGCATGTTGCCCCTTGTGCAGGGGGTGTCAGTCCCCAATGGCTGCAGCCTGGCTGGGTGCCAGGTGCCAGGTCACCAGGGATCAGGTATCAGAGGTAAACAAATATAATGACATGCAAATGCACCCATTTTGCACCTTGCATACATTATGGCCCCATTTGCATGTGCACTTTTGAATATCACGGTGGTTGCACCTATCGCAACAGCACTTGCACTGGTGCATCCCCCTGCTCCACTCTGGCCACCTGCGCTGGCACAGTGCCACTGCACCATGCACACTGTGGGTGGCCAAGGTGTGATATTCAACTATGTTGTGCCATGGCGCAGCTCTGTTGAATATCACCCTTTCAATGCCCCTGTGAATCCAAGTTGCTCTGCGCCCAGGCTTGTGCCACAGCCTGGCGCAGTCTGAATATCCCATCCTATGTGTCCATGGCTTTGCACAGTAGCTAAAAACATTAATAACTCTGGCATTATTTTAATCTGCACAGGCCATTTATCTAGAATCCATTCACATATCTGGACTGTGTAATACGGTACAGGCTGCACGCCCATTGGCTCATGCTGTGGACCAATGGGCATACACCCCTACTGCATGGTGTCATTCGGCAGGCAGTGGGGCCGCAAGTGCATGGGGAGCTGCCACCCGCCGCTGGCCAGGGGGGAGTGGGGTGGTGGGGCTCAGTGCGCGGGTGGGGAGGGGGTACCACTAGACCACCAGGGTTGGATTGGTGTTGCATTATGTTTCTACTGATGCCCACAATCAGGCTGCGAGTGGTCCACTGGACCACCAGGGATATGGGACATTTATATTTCTCTTCTTATGCCCGCACTTGCGCTTCAAGTGGTCCACTGGACCACCAGGGATCTAGGACATTGATATTTCTCTACATATGCCCACAACTGGGCTGCGAGCAGTCCACTGGACCACCAGGGATATAGGACTATCCATTTTCTATGTATGCCTGTGATCGGGCATGGAGGGGCACTGCCACAAAGGTGCAGCCAGAGCTCGGTCGGCCACCCACAGGTGGCAGCTGCAGTGTTGCGCCCTGCAATACAGCAGCTCACCTGTGGGTGGCCAGCTGTTGCTCCTTTTTTGTTTGGCTCGCATGTGTGCAGCACAGGTAGGGGTTGCACATGCATGGGCTCAGCACATCCCGGGCTGAATATCGTGATGTGCGGAGTATGCATGGGCACGCCCCCCTACCTGCGCCACATACATTACTGATGCGCTCCAGCACATCGGGATTTGTGCTAGGCTCAGTCCTCATTTGAATATTGTGCTGGGGTGCATCAGTGGGTTGCGCCATGTGCAACCCTTCTGAATATCCTGCCCAGTGTATTTACATTTCTTTTGAATACATAGAAAGTAATTCCAATTAGAGGGAGTGCAATGCTTTAAATATGTCACATAACTTGTATCCTTTTTCTTTAGTAATCTAACTATTTCCTTGTACAACCATTTAGGCTTAGGTTTATATGAAGAATTTTTTATTTCTAAAGGGAACATGTGTGTTCCTTAAGTCAATAATCTTATTTACAAGTATATTGAAAAATTCTTCTATGCTGGCACTGTTGTAAATAGTTAACCAGTCAACATTCTTTAGATTCTTTTTTATATTACTAGTATCAGCCTTGTCATATTGATAGATTTTAGTGGTACAAGAATGTGAGATGTGTATATGTGGTAGTGTGAAACTGATAGCACTGTGATCACCATTTCCTATTGGTGGTAAAACAACAAAATTTGATAATAGTACTGGTTTACTAAAGAAAACAAGATCCGATAAGTTGGTACCCCTAGTGGGTAATCTAACCCCTTGAACAAGCTTACACTGTTCACACATGTTAATTAGTTTATTACCAACATTATTTGAAGCCATCATATTCTCTCAATCAATATTTGGTAAATTGAAGTCACCAGTAAGAATGACATCACCAAGTGAACCGGCCATTTCAACCTCCTATGTAATAGTGTCCAAATAATCAGCAGAAGTACCAGGGGGGTGATAAACACCCAAGACAAAAAACTGAGACTGGTCTACCAAATGTTTGATCCAGAGTGTTTCAACAGAGGTATTGGATTTTTTAATTTTATTAGAGATGTCAATTGCATGTAAGGAACATTTAAGGAATATAGCAACACCACCACCTTTTCTTTCATTTCTGTAAAGTTTATAAGGTATAAACCCAATGCTACACTACACTATACTATATTATACCATTACTATAGTATAGTATTTAATGGTTGACCCTTATTACCCACTAATTTCCAGCTGCTGAGAAATATTGTTACACATTGCTAGCAGTCATAGGGGTGGGTAACAGATTATTGACAGGTCCTTTACACAATACTATGACCTCTGCAAGCAAGTAAGATGACTGCCAGTCCAGTCAGCTTTCCATTACCCACTTCTTATATACAAACTGTTACCTGCCTGTCTAAAAAGCAAGCTATCTGCTATACAACTAAACTTAACCCTTCATGTTACAGTCTCTTTAGTCTCCTACACAGCCAACGTAACAGAAACCAGCCTTGAACAGAAGTGCAAACAGTAACCCTGTAATTACTAAATGTACAAGAAAGGTGATTAAAACTCAATGGATGAGTCAGGACTGAACTTGCTATGTCCTTACCAAATAGTCAAGTGATGTGTGGCCAGCTCCTATTTAGGATGCTCCTCACCAGCCACGTTTGAGCCCCTTATAGGCAATTACTCTGTTTTAAAAAAATGAAGACAGTGTGGTTTTCTTGCAAAACAGATAGAGAAAGGAGTAGGATCACAGTTTATATTAGCACTGCTCTTTGGATGAGACATTAAATCGAGGTCTCTTCTGCCCATCTCTTGTCACTGTCCAGGTAGAAGTAAAAGATCCAGTAGTATTGATTGACAAAGAACAGGGGAGTTTCCTTGGTGACATGGTCAAAATCCCCCTGTCAATAAAACTTGTCCATGCTACCGAACCCCCTGGACACACCTGGAAACAAGTTATATTAGTTTAGCGTGCCTTTTCTGGTCAAATAGCACAAATAAATTTGAAAGAAAAAAAATTAAAATAAATGGTAGGTGCCAGACCTACAAGGGGATCACCTTGTCAATGGTGGTCATGCATAACCACGACTCAGCTGCTTTTTTAAAACCAAGAACTCCTTTCAAAATCATGGAATGAAGGCAGAAAGAAAGGAAAAGAAAAATATTAAAATGATTTGAAGGCTCTTTAGAGCAGCATTTGTGGTGATGCACCAGATATTGTTTGTTTCTGATATTGTTCACACATCAGTTGCATACCTACACAGTCTAACAAACTGTGGTCAGAGCCCGTACAGCTGCCCAGTGCAATTGTGTGGTGAGAGTGATTTAAAGTTCTGAGTTCTCACCGCACCAGATCTTGCCCTGCCATCCACAAGATGGTGCATCAGACAGATCTTCATATGTGTGACACTCGCTCATGTGCAGTTTGAATTGGAGTCCTCACTTCACTTCCGTACTTGTGGAAAGTAATGCACAAGTGTGGACCACAACCACGGAGGGGAGCTGCATCCGCAGAGGAAAGACAATGGGACTGCAGCAGTGTGGACAACAGATTGCATCATTGTAGGAGAAGACAGCGATCATTTCTGCTTCTCTCCTACAGTGATGTGATTCCAAAATTAATGCATAGCTCCATCCATGTAGCTGTAAAAACGTGTAAGAAATGTGACTGAACTCAACAGATGAGCCAAGATAGAGTCGGCTATGCCCTTATCAAAAATGCTGTATGTAAAACCTGGACTAGATTATTTAAAAAATAAGACAGTATTTCTACTGCTGTCAGTGTTTAAACACATTTCCTTCTTTATCATATAATACTAAAAAATTAAAAATACATGCATGCCTCTAATGAAATTTCATCACCTGAAGCTCACATGAAGCTGGGGGCAGTAAAATCTACTCAGTCTTCAGCCTTGTGGTTTATTATGTCCCCAGCTTCACTTGCTGAAAGTACCACCTTGTTCTTCAGAGGCACCAGGCATAATCCACTACACTACACAACATTCCACTCTACTACACTACACAAACTACACTGCACTACACTGCACTGCACTATGCTATGTTACACTACACTAGATCACACTGCAGTAAAATGCCATGGGAGTCACACATCATCTATTTGTAAACTTTTGCAGCTTCACCTATTTTGTTTGCCAAATGCCATCCCTATACAGCTCCCATACTGACCTGCTGTACATTATAAACCAGCTTGAAGAATATCCCCCAGGCTTTACTATGGTAAGAAATTTTCTAGCTTTGGATACTGAATTTTGTACAAAAGATACCTTTTAGTTCAGGGGACTTTTTTAAAACAATACTTAAAACAATTCTGAGCACTGCAGAGGTCACTAAAAGGGAAACTAGAATAATGGGATGTATACACAAGCACATAACTTCAAGGAGTTAGAAAGTAATCATGCCTGTGTATAGACATCTGGTGTGCGCCCACTTGGACTTTTATGGCCAGTTTTGGCTACTGCACCAAGAATGTGATAAGAATGAAGTGGAGAGGGTACAGAGGAGGACTACTAAACTTGTTTGGGGTGTAAGAGAGTAAGGTATGTAGATAGATTAGGATGACTTAGTTTGATGACATTGTAGGATTAGAGAGAAAGGGTAGAGCTAATGTTAATGTATGGTATTAGCAGAGATGAAAAACTGTTTACAGGATTCAATTTGGAACAAAGGCATGGAGAAAATATTATTTGTTCTCATAACAGAAAGAGTAGGCAAACCCCTTTTAAAGATACATGGAGGAAGTACTTCTAAATGCAAAGAATAACTGTAATATGGACTAGACTACCACAGTATTTAGTAAATACCAACATTAAATTAGAGTTTAAAAACAATATTGATAAAATTATATTAGATGGACCAAATTGGAATACTACCACTGAGCTGTGGGGAGCAGCTTAAATGGGTGCCTGGCCTGCTACTGCTTCAAAAACCTCTGTATAAACCTCGATATTGAATAATACAGTAGTAGGCATACAGTATATAACCCATATTTCAATGGGTCAGTTGGAGACACATGCCATTCCCCCCATCAAGCAGTACCACGCATGCTCAAGCATCCTTTTAATGCTCATTTTCACTGCAGCAGCTACTCACCTCTTCCTTGCCGGCTTGCCCATCCTTTACCTGGCTTGCCTCTGTGTTTGGAGCTCATAGCAACCCACTGATTCTCCTTTGTTCCCATCCACTGTCCCTTCTATCACCTAAGTAGTGCTTGCTCACTAACTACCCATGCCCTGATCCTTTTCTCAATGCTACATGTGTGTGGAGTTTATTGTGGGCTCTGCTGAGATAGCTGAACTCTACTAAATTCTTTCATTTCCTCACCAGCTGCTCTTGTCCTTCTCCCTTCCCTGATGTCCCTGTTAGCCATGTTGAGTTTGTGTCTACTTTCTCTGGGATCTGCTCCTTCCTCCAGCCTTTCCAACAGTGTTGTGCTATTCCATGCTGTTAGCCATTCCCACTCCTGGTACTGCCCCACTTCTTCTGGCATGATGATTGCTCCATGTTTAGCTTCTGTCTACTGTCCTTGGCTAAGCAGCTGGCTGCTTTGTGTCTCCTTGCTCCTTTTTGGCTCTAGTTATTCCTGTGGTTGTTCTGCACTTTGCTGATCCTTTGGGAATTCCTCTTACAGTGGGGCCCACAAGGATGCAATATAATGTCACAGATTCCTGCATTAAAAAATGATTAAACTGCCATTCAAATTGCACTTTTTCCTGCAGTAACTCTGTGGAATTTTTCAATATTCTGAATTGCATCATAGTGGTAGCTTAACTCACATGCTGTGTGGTCTACTCCCTCCATAGCATGCTTTAACTTGAGCATTCATCCACTTCATCATACTCATCATCAACCTTAACCTGTGCATTCACTCTGCTGTTCCTCATAATCATACACTATCATTGCACCTTGCCAACTACTGCCACTCAAATGCCAAATGCACTGTTACTTGCTCTCCCCACTTCATGTCCACCAGTTACCCAGGTGGTCATCCAGGTCCTCTCCTCGGGACTAGACAATCATACTATGTTGGCTATGCCCTCCCTGTTATGTTACTCCTTGGCCATTTGCCATCAGTATCATCATCTTATCCATCATCATCACCACGCTCATCATACTTCTACCCAGGCATATCTCTCTTAATCATCATTTATTCCTAAGGTAAGACTTGGAATAATCTATGCACTGACATTAGATCTGCATTTTTGCTCAACTTTTTTAAAGAAAGGCTAAATGCAAATTGAATCTGTCATCATAGTTGTACTAAATGATGAGACACACTTCTTCCACTTTGGTACTTGTCAAAAACAATTTGTTTTTAAATTGGAAGAGCAAGGTTATATCTAAATGATGATATTTTTGTTGCTAATTTCTTTATTATTTTAGTACATTATGATTTTATGCCATTTGTAATGTTTGCATGCTATTAACTTAAACAGTTTCAGGACGACATCAAAAATTGGAATTGTTCCTTGCACGCTGTCCCTGCCTAAATATAGATTTTGCATATTTATTTATTTATTTATTTACTTACTCTCTCACTCACTTATTCACTCATTTACTTACTTATCACTCCAGGCATCACCCTTCCTTGCATTCTCTCCATCAGCATGTCAGTCCCTGTTCTCTTTCTGCTCCTTTAAGAGGTTATCCATCATACCCATCAAGGGCCTATTGGGCTTTGCTCCTCAACAGCTTGGCTCCAATGTGTTTCTTAGGCTTTACCCCTCAAGGATTATCTCCAGTGTTTCATATGAGTCTTGTCTCATAGGAGAGTATCTGAGCAGTCAAATCTGCTGCAACTGTTCGTTGCCTTCTTTCTCCTTGGGGTTCCTTCAGTTATCTTGTTGTTCCCTTGGCATTGGCTTCAGCTTCAGCACTTCCCCAGGGTGGAATCCTTCCATGTAGAGATTCATATGGTTGTACAGCCAGTCCTGCAACACCCTTTAAAGGGTAGAAGTCATCAGAAAGAAGGAGAGACTCTTCATCATTATTAATTCAGCAGCCTGTCAGAGGCATTTTTGCAAACATAATAAGCAATCCTTAGCCTGAAATGAATATAAGCTTGGCCATGGGTCCCCTGAGGTTTCCTTCACTGAGGTTTTTCCTCTTCATCATGATAAAGGTCATAATAATACTAATGGGCCCAGATATTCAAAAGAGTTGCGCCATGCACAATAGAGTTGCACCTGCGCAAGTCCAAAATTGCACCATTCTGCGATATTCAGCAGGAGACAGTTGCAACCCGAAATCATGCTGAGCAACAGCGCAATGATAATGAAGGTATGCACAACCAAAGGGGGAGGAGCCATGCATAACTGGTGCAGAGTGATATTCAACAACTTGTGCCATGCCCAATAGGACAGCAAGCAGAAGTTGCGCCTTAGCGGAAATGAGCCAAAATAAAAAGGAGCAAGGGAGAGGTGCAAGAACGCTACAGGGAAGCTACATGAGGCAGAACTCTAGCCAGACAGACAGGGCAGGAGGCACAAACATGGCAGGCCAGGGAAAGGGCAGTCTGAACAGCCAGGCACAGGGAAGGTGTAGGGAGCCCCACAGCACAGAGGCCAGTACAGGCAGGTGTACCCGGTGCAGGGGAAGTAGCAGCCAGGACAGTGGGGGAAATACAGCAACAGCTGCCAGGGGAGTGAACACAAGCCAGGGACATGGCCAGTACCATCTTCCAAATGGAGGCTGTTATGAGGGGGGTGAGAGGGTGGGCAGCAGGGGGGCATGGCCATGGAAGGGCCCGTTGGCGGTATGCCCCCAACAGGCAGTACCGAGCCCACACCAGCTTTGAGCTGTACACTGATACTGAGATTGTGGGCTGGTACCAACTGAATAGGGCAATTCTGAGGTTGCTTTGTGAGCTGTGCAATGATGTGATGCAGGCACCCGCATGACAGAGCCATGCCCTGTTAGTGAAGACTAAGGTAACAGCCTGCATGTGCTTGCTCACCACGGGTACCTTCCAGAGGACAACTGGGGACACCACAGGCATAACCCAGTTGGCCATGTCACACCACCTCACCCAATTCCTCAGTGCACTGCTGCCACATGCTGCAGAGTACATCCATTTCCCCAGCACAGTGGCGGAGTGCACAGCAAACATGCAGGAGTTCCGTAGGGTAGCATGTATGCCTGGCATGCTAGGGGCAATAGACTGCACCCATGTGGCCATACACACACCACCTGGCCCTGAGAGGGCTGCATAAATAAATCACAAGGACTATGCCAGCATCAACTGCCAGGTGGTGTGTGATGCCAGAGGGTGCATAATCAATATCTGTGCCATGCACCCTAGGGGAGCACACGATTCTCTCATCTGGCACCAGTCAGCACTGTGCCACAGATTCGAGAGTGGGGACATCCCCACTGGACACCTACTGGGTGAGTATGCAAACCACATGGACAATCATAGTGCCTAGGAGGGCATGGCTACAGTTGGCATGGGTAGTGGACTACATGGCCTGGGGCAGGGCGATGCTGATCACAAAACTAACCTCCACCCTCTACACACAGGTGACAGTGGATACCCAATCCGTCCCTGGCTGCTCACACCCTACCAGTGGCCCATGACCCCATCGCAGCAACACTACAATGAGGCACACGCCACCACACATAATGTCATCGAGCGGGTGTTCAGGATGCTGAAGGCACATTTCCGTTGCCTGGACACCTCTGGTGGTGCCCTACAGTACAGCCCCTCAAAGGCCTGCAGGCTATTCCTGGCCTGTTGCATCCTGCACAACATGGCCAATGAATGTGGGATAGTCATACAGGTCAAAGAGGGGGACAGCGATGGGGACACCAGTGATGACAGTGATGGGCAGCCCCCCACTGGCCGACGGGACCCCCGACTGCTCCGGCTGGCACTGCTGCACCGGGACACCATCACAGAGGAGCACTTCAACCAACCCAGGTAAGTCATGGGGCCATGCGCAACCACCAGTAGCTAAGACACAACCCACAAACATGCATGGACACACACCAGGTGTGCATGTCATCAAGGGAAGTGGCAGGGCACAGAAGCACACACACAACCAGGGATGGGTGAGGATTAACATGCGATGCAGACAGACACACACACATGCTCACACACAACGCAACAAATGTGCACAGAGGGTAGGAGGCACATTGACCCAGAATGCACACCAAAGCAACACACATGTCTACAGGCCACCACACCCACTGCCTGTCCATGTGCGTGTGTCAGATGCTGAGCACCATTGCACATTGGTGTACAGCGCAATGCAGGCATCATCATGCTCACACAACTGCGGACAGCAGCCGGGAGGGTGTGCAGGTGGACTGTGTGTCTGCATGCAGGGCTGGGTACCCACCCGTGCACTGCCCACTGAAACACACAATGCGCACAGGGCAGCACCAGACAGTAGCCACACTGGGGGACAGGTCAGTCATGCGACACAGTGCCACGGCTGCCACTGAAGAGTGGGCAGCCCCGCCGAGACCTGCCATCACTGACAGGCTGACCACTGGCCTCATGGGGAGGCACCGATCGTTCCCCAGGGGTTCCACTATGTGAACGCGACTGTGCTCATGCAGGGGTCTGCAGCACACTGAACATGCCTGCACCAGGAGTGCTCGGGATGCCCACAGCTGAACCCGGTGTCGACAAGGTGGGAGTCGCATGATGCCGGGAACGAGGGGTGGATAGTGCACTGCGTGATGTCCGTGATGCATGGGCACCTGACTGTGTACCCTTTGTGGCCATGACAGCAATAAATGCCTGTGCATGCCTGTCAATGGCAGCGGTCACATCCTCCCACAAATGGTCCATCCCTGCCAGGATCAGTGTGGTGTCCCTGCTGCAATGCTCCTCTGCCCGCTCCAGAGCCACACACAGTGCATCCACGGATGTCACAAGCTGCATCTGCTGCTGGACCGATGCTTGCAGTAGGCGGGTGTGATCGTCCAAGAGGTCATCAGCCTCCTCGGCATCCTGTCCCTAAGGGTGTGCACGGCCCCGATGATCAGCACCCCTTGAGGGTGGGTGCTGTGCACCAGGACCAGGTCTGGGCATGTCCACAGGCAGTGCACAGACACCGCCGCTGAACCCTGTACCTGCAAGCCCATTGGGCTACTGCTGACGCTGCCCCTCCGGCTGCCACTCCCCAGGGCTCAGTGGTGCAACCGCAGTGGCCGCAACAGTCCCACTGTCCTGAACAGACACCAGTGCTGCCCCACTGGTGCTGACAGGCACATCCTGGGACTGTGCTGACACGCAGGCCTCCACGGCGGCACCACCCACTGCCATGGGCACGAATTGTCCTGCTGTGTGGCCATCCCATGGCACACACATGTCACTGCCCATGACGATCGTGTCATCATCACTGGTGACGGACTCTGCACCGGCCACAGTCACAGCATGCTGGCATCCGTGGACACCAGCATGCTGGGACACAGACAGGGCTTCCTCCACACCTGTTACAATGACATCAGAGTGGACAGCCAGGCGGCCCCACTGTCGCAGTGATCCACATATACCTGTGGAGGTGGATGGTCCCTCCTCTAACTCCAGCTGACTGTCCACAGTGGACAGGCCCACCACCGCTGACCCATGCAGATGCTCAGGATCTGTAAGGGAAAGCAAAGCTGCGTTAGTGCGTGTGACCTACCCTGCCCCCCCATAGACAGACCATTGAAACATAGAAACATAGAATTTGATGGCAGATAAGGACCGCTTGGCCCACCTAGTCTGCCCATTTTCCTACCTAACAGATAAGCTGCAGATCCTAGTTAACCAACAGCTTACTTCCTCTTACCCATCACTAGGACTGCCTTATGCCTGTCCCATGCATTCTTGAAGTTCCCACTGTTCCTGACTCCATGACCTCCTCAGGGAGGCTGTTCCATGCGTCCACAACCCTCTCAGTGAAAAAATACTTCCTCACATTACCCCTGAGCTGTCCCCACTCTATCTTCAAATTGTGCCCCCTTGTTCTTGCACATCTCTTTTTCTGGAAGATGCTACCCTCTTGGACTTTGTTAATTCCCTTGAGGTACTTGAAAGTTTCTATCATGTTCCCTCTCTCCCTTTTTTCCTCAAGAGTATACATATTAAGCTCCTTTAGTCTTTCTTCTTATGTCTTCTGGTGCAGATCCTGCACCATTTTGGTTGCCCTCCTCTGGATAGCCTCCACTCTGTCTATGTCTTTGCGGAGATGGGGTCTCCAGAACTGCACACAGTACTCCAGATGAGGTCTCACCAACTGTCTGTACAGAGGGATAACAACTTCCTGTTTTCTACTATTGATGCCTCTTCCTATGCATCCCAGTATCCCCCCAGCCTTCCGTACTGCCTTCTCACATTGCTTGCCCACCTTTAGGTAATCTGATATAATTACCCCCAGGTCCCTTTCTATTTTTACTGATGTCAGTATCTCACCCCCCATTGTGTACTCGTCCCCTGGGTTTTTATTTCCCATGTGCATTACCTTGCACTTCTTTGCATTGAATCTGAGCAGCCATACATTTGACCATTCCTCCAACCTTGCCAAGTCCCTTCTCATCCTTTCCACTCCATCATGTGTATCAACCCTGTTGCAGATTTTTGTGTCATCTGCAAAGAGACATACTTTTCCTTCCAGTTCCTCTGCAATGTCACTTATAAAGACATTAAAAAGGACCGGTCCCAGTACTGAACCCTGCAGTAGACCATGACTTACCATGCAATGATGAGCCACCACCCGTCTGGAAGCCACCACCTGGAACATCCTCAATGGCACTGCACTGCATGTTTCCAGCAAGCCTCTCCTCCTGTGGGGTCAGCTGTACCACCTCCGGCTGTCCCCCACTGGTTGCAGCACGTGCTGCCCTGATGGCAGCCACCTTCTCCTTTATCCTCCTCCTGTCCGTGCCCATCTTTTCTTACGCTCTGCCTGCGGAGTGCTGGTTGGCTACCATGCAGTTCAGCAT
Organism: Neoceratodus forsteri; assembly: GCA_016271365.2. Taxonomy (NCBI): domain Eukaryota; kingdom Metazoa; phylum Chordata; order Ceratodontiformes; family Ceratodontidae; genus Neoceratodus; species Neoceratodus forsteri. The sequence continues at coordinate 952,003,908 of CM057454.1, read as the reverse complement.
ATGCCACTTCCTCCCATGCAGCAGCATGGGCTTGAGAATGTTCCCGCCGTCCACTGAGAAGTGGCTTCTGATCCAGGTTGGTCTCGAACAGGGCCTCGGTTTCGGCCTTTGTAAAGTTAGGCCTCCTCCTCCTTCCACCACTGTGTTCCTCCTCTCCAACAACCTGCTCAGTCATTATGTAGCCTGTAAGAATGAAAGTTGTTACCTGTGACTGTGCAGTCCCATTCATGTCCCTGAGTCCACAGTCCACACTCCCAAACAGCATGCAACTCACCAATAGACTGCAGTAACTGACGATGGCCACTGCAGCACATTGTCGCACTTTTATAGTGCAATCCATGCAAATGAGGCAAGGAGCAACTTTAAGTAGATGCAAATTGCAGTGCTGCACCATTAAATGGCTGATTAGATGATTTGCATATGACGGCTGAATGTCACGCTGTTGCACTTTGCGCAATTGTGTTGAACGTGCTGAGCCAATGGTGCAGTTCTGTGACATGCGTAGTACACACCTCACTGCACATGCCCGGGTTGCTGACACAGGCGTCTGCTGCACTGATGATGTGCTGTGCACGGTAGGCAATGCAGGGCATGGCCACCATTGTGCCAGTGGCGCTATAGCAATGGTCACTCCATGGCACTGTGACACTGGGCCATTGTAGGCACAGTGGCCCAACTGCTTGGTAGTCCGCTATGGCACTGGCACACAGGCAACCAATTGTGCTACATGCATTGTCTTCCAATGGCACTATGCATCGCCATGTGCCAGAGACCTTTGACCCTGTGCCTGACCTTTGCCCCCTAGGCGCCATGCATCAGGCATGGGTGCACCTCTATCAGTCTGTTTGGTAACAGCGTGATAGAGAATGACAGTGCTGTACCGCGCAGCATCTGCACGTGGGGTGCCATGCTGCAGAGCACCATATTGCCTCATATAACTGGAAGGATGGCATGCAGACAGGCAGCGCAGTGGTCTGCGATTGAGTTGGCGAATCTGGTGGCAATTGTGGAGCCACACCATGGTCCTCTCTTTGGGGAGGTGCCCCTGGACAGGGCCAGGACCCGGTGTGGCAGGAGGTGGCCACTGGAGGAGGCCACCAGATGGGGGAAGAGCGCAGAGCAGTGCTGCCACCGCTATGGGGACCTGCGGAGGAGGGAGCTGGAGCTACTGGCATGACTTCAGGCACATGCCAGGAGGGTCTTGGTACCACGTCTAGGTAGGGGTTCTGTCAACACACTTTCTATCGTCCATATGGGTAACAGTGTTGTATGTGTCCAGCACATAGAGGAGGGACCGTCTGGGGTTGGCAGTGGTGGTGTTCACAGGGTGGTGGGTGGGTGGGTTTGGCTGGGTGGGAGGCACACACCTTGGGGCAGGGGACTTTGCTTCAGGATTGTACTGATGTTCTTCTCTCCTTGTTTTCCCCACAGGCCTGGACGAACGCTGCTGGTTGAGAGAAGAGTGGCAGAGGGAGGAGGACGGTGCAGCCAGGCAGGGTGAGGGCCATCACCACCCACCTGACCGGCCCGATGAAGGTGAGTGCTGTACATCCATGATTACTATTGCATGCTGTGTGACAGGGTGGGCAGCAGGGCATGGCCACCATTCATCGACACCACTGCCATGCATGCAACTTATTACAGTCAACACTGTCCAGTGGAAATGCATGTCTGGGGGTGAATCAATGGTGGTCCATGTGTGCACCAGGTGCATGGTTGTGCCACTTCCTTTGCACCACATAGCCATGTCACTAAACGGCCACAGTGGTGCAGTGCATGACTTGGCCAGTGGGTGTGTGCAGCATTCCGCATGGCTGTATGCACCTGGGTGGGCAGATCCTGTGGACGTGATCATTGTGGGTTGTCACACACCATCACAGTGGTATGTCCCATGGCCATATGCCATGCACAGTGGGCGGGCTGTATGGGGTTGTGCATTCACACCTATTGACTGTGCTCCCTTGTCCTAGGTACCCGCCATTGACGGGACATCAGGGAGGCTGTGAGAGAACTGCTACTGCTGGCCCAGGAATCACTGGACATCCTTAGGTGGTTAGATAGCACCGGGGTACTGAGGAGGCACAGATGCCGGAGGAGTCACAGCACGGAATGGCGCTTCCACTAGGGATCTCTCAGTCCCTGTATTCCCCTACCCCCCTGGAACCACCCTCACACCCCTCCTTTCCCATCCCATTTGTCCACCCCTGCCTCTACCCACCCCCACCTTGTTTGTGGCCCCCCCCAACATTGTATATAGTTTTTGTAATATTGTAAATAGTTGAATTTTATATTTGTACAATACATTTAATTTTGATATGAATACTGTGGTAGTCTCTGATTTGCAGCAGGCTAAAGGTGCTCAGCTGCAGTGGTGTGCATGGCGTCAGGGGTGGTGCAGTCATGGGTATGTGTGTGTGTCCGTGTGGAGGTGACTATGGTGTGGGGGTAGCTATCAGTCAGTGTCTGTGGTGTGTGTGTTGTGCCCTGTGCACTGGATGACTGTGTGCAGTGGTCCATGGTGTGTGCTCTGTGTCCATGGCGCACCCATTGGCCCATCCATGGCCTGTGCAGCTGACACACATGCATGTCTGTGACCTGCACGGTCCGCTGGCATGTCAGTGTTGGCAGTCCCTGCAGGGCGGCCACTGTACCCATCACTTTGCTGGGTTGCCCCTGTCACTGGTGTGGTGCATGCCTGGCTTGGGTGGCACTGTGGGCACCACAGTCATTGTCCCACCTCCATGCTGTGCCTTGTGTGTGTTGCAGGGGATGTGCCCTACTGTCTGTGACTTGTGCTCCAGGCGACTGTGGGTGGTGTACGGGTCCACAGTGCCTGCGCAGGGTGGCTGGCACTCCAGTGCCATGGAGGACTGTGGGTTGTGTGTACACAGCTTACATGGGCCCACAATGGGGACTTGGTTGCCCCACCACTGCATCTCTGTGTTGATGTGCCCTTGGGTATGGGTGGGTGTCTGTCCATACACTGTGTGGCATCCGGTGTGGTGCATGCTTCCACGCACCACTGTGGGTGGCTGTGCTGGCTGTTGTGGCCAGTGGTGGGTCGGTGATGTGTCACTGGACTACTGTGCAGGGTGCCGTACCACTGGTGGTGATGTCAAGGGCATGCCCTGTCCCATGTGGGGGTACCTCTTGTGCCGATGCATGGTTGGTCTCTCAGCAGTACCTCGGGAGGACTGTGCATGGTGGCACTGTGTCTGATGTTGTTGCATTGCTGTGTGCTGCCACCTGCCGATGGGTGCTCGTGGTGGGGCTGGCTTGCATGGTTCTGTGGTGCACAGGGTTGCAGTGTCACAGAGGGGGTGGTGGCATGCATGGGGTTTCCTGCAGTGGTGGTCACTGCTCATGGGGGGTGTCTGGGGGTCACGGTGCAGGGTGTGCTCTGCACTGGGAGGGATGGTGTGGCATGGGGTGGTCTGCCCTCCTGGTGTGCTAGTCACAGCTCGCTGATAGGTGTGATGGGGCACCTTGGCCCGGCTGTGGGTTGTTTGCTTGTCTTCTTGGGCCAGTGGTTATTCCAGTCCTCCCTGAGTTGTGCAGTGCTTGGGGTGTGGGGAGGACGATGTCTGTTCTGCTGTGTGTTTCTGTGCCCATCTCTGGCATGGGTGGTGGGCCCCTACCTCCCTGGTTGTGCAGTTACATTTCTCTGCTGCTGGGGGGCTCCCTGGTTGCGTTATGGCGCCTCTGGACTGCTCAGCTGAACATCCCTTGTTGCGCTATGGCACATCAGATCTGCTCAGCTTCCCCTCCCTAGTTGTGCTATGGTGCAGGTGGTGCGATATTCAGTCGTCGGCTGCAGGCACAATTTGGCCTGTTCTGTATTTGAATATTGAGTCTCTTGCACATGGGCGCAATAGACTTGCTCTTGCTCCTGCTATTGCACACTTTTTGGCGTAGTTTGAATATCTGGGCCATGGTGTCTTATCCCTACTAATTAATTATACTGCAGAGAGTAGGAGATGGATGATGGTCCTATATTTCTCAGCACTAATGTCTTTTTATAATGGTACCTCTTTCCAGGCTACTGTATGTGTTTTATCTCCTTATGGGAAGTTAGTGCCATGTCGGTGTCATTCATTTGTAGTTTTGGGCATTCTTCTCTAAGGTACCTTTGGCCTAAGAAGACCTCTTCCTTGCAGCATCTCTGGAATGGAATTCTCCTTTAGAGGATTCCCATGCCTTCACATCACCCCAAAATGGTTGCAGTTCCCATAGCACAGACACAGAGAGAGAGAGAGAGAGAGAGAGTGTGTATGCCAAAGTTACAGCTCATTGCACAAGCATTATAAACTACCTTCCTTACAGCCTTCCTGAGTTCCTACCACTCTCTACAAATCATCAGTTTCCCTATTCATCTCATTCATATCAAACCATTCCAATCATTCCCTACATTTCTTAAGCCTAGAAAGATAAGGAGGCTGATGGCTCATTGAATAGCAGGGTTATTGGCCGTAGTTCAATGGGACAGTGCGTGGTGCATGCCACACCCCTATCAAATGGTACTTAAACTGCACATGCTCAAGCATCCTAGGGACATTTGTTGCACCCATAATCCACCCCTTCCTGTGCCACCTCTATTTCTTTTTGGTCTTGAGCCCTCTTCCTCCGGGTACTTTTGTCCTAAGGAAACTTTGACTCTGCTGCATCTCTTTGGCTTGAACCCTCCTCAGAAAGGTTCCTGTGTCTTCACATCACTCTAGAAGGGTGGTATTCCCCTTAGCAAGGACAGAGAGAGAAACTATGCCAATGTTATATCTAATTGTAAAAGCATTACAGTATAAACTACTTGCCTTCCAGCTTATTTAATTTTCTACCACTCCTTTCAAACCATCAGTTTCCCTCATCATTTAATCCTTATCAGTCATTCTCTGCATTGCCTAAGCATGACAATGAAAGGAGTCTGATGGTCTTTTGAACTACTATCAGTTGAAAAAGGATGCTGGTTGTGGTTTGATCTGTCCCCTCAGACAGTCATGAGTTGCAGTGAAGTCACTGAAAGTTCTCATGCGCTACTTTCAAATGAGTGATGCATGCTTCCTGGGACAAGTCTGTCTTTCCATTTGGGGCTGTATGGGTCCACACAGTAAGTCAGCTAGGCCATCCTTAAGATGATGTACAGTAGCTCACTTGTCTCCAACTTGGCAAATTCAGTTTTGAAAAATAAAGGCAAGCACAGGAGGCAGTGGATGCTGCCAGATGCAGGTACAGTTTGTAGATATAAATACGAACATACGAACATACAAAATTTGCCAGCAGATAAAGGCCTAGAGGTCTATCAAGTCTGCTCGAATGTGCAGCTAGCACCCCTTATTCTGCAGCTGCCCCTCCCTTCCACCCTTCTCCTTCATTAACCCTCGACCTTGTCCTGTCCCATCCTCTTTTGAAGCAGTCCACTGTTCTACTGCATACCACTTCAGCAGGTAACGCATTCCACCCAGCCACCACCCTCTCTGTAAAAAAGTGTCTCCTCATCTCCCTTCTGAACTTTCCTCGTTCCAGTCTCATATCATGGCCCCTGGTGGCCCTTTCCTCCCTTACTTTGAACAGCCCCTCTGTACCCATCTTGTTTATTCCTTTCATGTATTTAAAGGTTTCAATCATGTCACCCCTGTCTCTCCTCTCCTCCAGTGAGTACATGTTCAAATCCTTCAACCTCCTCTCATATGATAAGTCCCCCAGCCCCTTGATCATCTTTGTCGCTCTGCGCTGTACCCCCTCCAGTAACTTAATGTCCCTCTTCAGATACGGATGCCAGTACTACATGCAGTACTCCAGGTGTGGTATAACTAATGACCTATACAGTGGCAGAATCACCTCCTCCTCCTCGAGGATATACCCTTGCAATACAACCCAGCATTTGTTGGCCTTTGTAGCTGCCTTCCTACATTGTGCCGAGTTGTTCATTGACCCTGTAATGAGCACACCCAGATCCTTCTCCTCCTCTGTCTGGGCTAGCTGCACTCCCCAGCTGGTAACTCCTCCTTGGGTTCTTCATCCCAAAATGCAGCACCTTGCACTTTTGGCATTAAAGCCTAGTTGCCAGGTGTCTGACCAGGTTTCAAGCTTTGCCAGATCATCCTGCAACCCCTGCCATCCCCCTAGGCCATCCACCACCGCGCCTACCTTGGTATCATCAGCAAACAGACTGATCTTGCTCTTGATGTCCCATGATATGTCTGCAATGAATATCCCAAACAACACTGGTCCCAACACCGAGCCCTGTGGAACACCGCTCGTCACTGCCCTTGGGTGTGAGAGCTTCCCACCCACCACCACCCTCTGTTGCCTTCCCGGCAGCCAGTTTCCTACCCATCTCACCAGTTTTGCACCCGCCCCTGTGCCTACTAACTTCCTTCCCAGCCTTCCATGTGGGACTGAGTCAAATGCCTTACTGAAGTCCAGATACAGGACATCCACTGCATGGCCCCTATCCAGTTGCCTAGTTACCCAGTCATAGAACTCGACCAGGTTGGTTTGGCAGGATCTGCCACGTATGAAGCCATGCTGTCTGCTGTCCTGCAGTCCTTTGGCCTCTAGGAGGGCCACCAGCCTCACCTTCAGGATAGTCTCCATTAGCTTACCCATGATGGATGTGAGGCTCACTGGTCTGTAGTTTCCTAGTTCATCCTTTGGGCCACTCTTGTGGAGGGGCACCACATGAGCCATCCTCCAGTCCTGAGGTACATACCCCGAATGTAGTGAGGCATTAAATAGGTCTGCCAAAGGTCCTGCAAGGACCTCTGCCAGCTCCTTCAGTATGAAGACTGATGTGCTGGCAAACAGGAAGTGCAATCTGCCTCAGATAAATCAAATAACAGAGGACAGAATTGTGGCAAACAAAAAAAAGTGGACCATATTTTTAGTTGTGGGTGCAAATAATACAATAATGTTTATTAACTGTAAAGGCCAGGAAATCTCACAGGGCTCACAGTTAGCCCATTACACTGGCACTTTGTTTCACTTGATTGACAACTCTAAAGACATGGTGTATCATTTCTGAAATGATTAACACAGTACAGCATTATTACAATTAGGACTCGGTGCTGAGAAAAATTTGGTTGAAGTGACATAATTCATAAGACATGCACTATATTTATCCAGTCACTCACCAGATTCCCCTGAGTATAATTGGGAAATACACGTTAAGAAGTTACTCAGCTGTTACACTTAAAGTACCCAAAGCAAAATCCCGCTTTGGCAGGGCAGCCATAAGTTTCGTGCTACCTACCTTATGGAACGATCTACAAAAAACCCTCAAATTAAGCACTCTAATCGGTATAAATGCCTTCAAAATGCTTTATTTTCATACAATCAGAGAAGTATGTAACTGCTTCACCCACTCAGACCCAGCACCGGTGTCTGCACTGGTATATAGCCACGCCTAGACCCAGTCTTAAGTACTGACCCCCCAGCTTGCTCCTCACCAGCCTAATTGTTCTCTCTCTTATCCCCCTGTCTTATCAACACTAGGCCAGTCCATCCCCTTATTCGTCCTTTCCCAACCTCAGATAGGAGCTCACTACCATGAGTTGTGACATCCTACCATGCCCCGTACTTTATAGCATTCAATCCCGAGGCTCACACATACTCCTTTTCTCCATCCACCTTCTCTACATCCCGTTTTACCAACTCCTCTCTGTGCACGCTGCCCTCCTAGCCTTTCTCCCCCTACCTCCATCCCTCCCCCCCCACCTTCACCTCTAACTGGTGTATATTTTTATTTTTATTTTTTTTCTTCCGTTACTTCCTCCTGCAACCTTAGATAACCTGCTTTATCTTCCTATAGACACCTCATTGTATGTAAATTCCATGTATTCTGTACAATATCTGTATAATTCTATGTACATATGAACTTCTTTTTCTTCCTCTCTATAAAGAGTATTATCTGTATTGTCTTGTAAATACCTGTGTTGACCTGTATATACAATTGTTCATGCTCCACCCAGGTCCATCTTGCAAATGAGCTTCTGCTCAATGATGAACGCCTGGTTAAATAAAGACTTGATTGATTGATTGATTGAGATAACAGAATGGCTGCTGGCAAAAATGCAAGGTACAAACATTGTTAATTGATAATTATTGTTGAGGAAATATGTGTGTGTGTGTGTGTGTATATATATATATATATATATATATATATATATATATATGATTACAATTTCCAAAAGTAAGGAAATTCATTGCAAAGAAGAATGTTAATGCATCAGTTAGGTTGAAGTACAGTGAATGAGGCATTAGGTTAAGACCTCAACACCCCCCACCCTACTACCCACCCCACTCATCCTCCACAGACCAACAGGTGATGGGTGTGCCTTGGGGTCATCTGCCTTAACTCTCACCCCATTCCATGTGTAAGAAAGTGGACATAGTACAGTATAGGAGAATGGGGTGACAGTTAGGCCAGATGACCCCAAGGCACACCCTATTGCCTGATGGTCTGTAGAGGGTGGCGAGGCATGGTAGGGTGGGGGGGTGTTAGTGTTTCAACCCTAATGCCTCATTTCCCTACTTTTGTTACTTCAGCCCTAACCGATGCATTAATAAAGGCTTTTTGCAATGAATTTTCTTACTTTTTGAGAAAGTGTCATCTTACCCTTATATGGTTTAGGGAAAGAAGGCCCATGGAATCAGTTTTTTTTGTAATGAACTGTCCTCTCCCTGTGGGAGCACAGGTCCCTCCTGTCCCTGCATTCCTAGTTTTGCATAATGGATGGCTATCAGATTTTTGGAGTGCAGAACCCTAAGGGCTCTGCGCTCCCATCTATCCATAAGTGCACAGACATTGTGATGAGCTGTCAATTCCCTGTTGGAGTGCAGGAACCTCCGGGTCCTGTGCTCTGAGTATTGCAGCAGTCCCATTACTATATAATGGTATCCATATGTGGGGCCCTGCACACCACCTACCTATAGTTTTAGAGATGCAGCACAGGCCTAGACACATTCCAAGTATCTCTTATGTTGCAAATGGTACTATATCTCAGTAACCATAGCAACCTTGGAAAAAAACTCCACTGCAGTTGTAATCATGGACTGGTAACCTGCACGCATGCTTATTGAGCTTAGTGAAAAATCTGTATCTCGAACCGTTTTTGAGATATAGGCACTGAAAGGCACCATGCTAGCCACAATGTAATCCTATGGGAAAGTTCTCAATTTTGGAATGGCATAACTATGGAACTGATGAAAAGTTTTACACCAAACCAGTATAACTCATATCTGTGGGACAACCCATTTGTACCCAGCAAATTTCAAGCTAAAAGTCTTAACCATTTCTTTGCAGTGAACTGGCAAAGAAACAGCAACCTTTAAAAATCCCTGTTCGTGAGCTGTCAAAATCCCTGTTTGCAACCCAAATCCCTGTTCATGAGGTATCAAAATCCCTGTTCATAAGAAATCCCTGTTCAGGAGATAGGGCCATCTGGTTGTCACCATATGAACAGGGATTTTGGCAGTTCATGAACACATATTTCTCATGAACAAGGATTTTGAGACTCACGAACAGACATTTTGACACCTCATGAACAGGGATTCCTTTGTATAATCCCTGTTCATGAGCTGTCAAAATCCCTGTTTGTGAGCCGAATCCCTGTTTGTGAGGTGTCGAGATCCCTGTTCATGAGAAATCCCTGTTTGCAAGGTAGGGCGATCTGGTCGTCACCATACAAACAGGGATTTTGACACCTCATGAACAAGGATCGGCTCACAAACAGGGATTTTAAAATCTCATGAACAAGGATTGGAAGCTAGGTGCGAACGGAGATTTTCAAATTTAAAAACAGCTATTTTTTGACTAAACTAAATTGAACCAAAGCCATGGGTTTGTAGAGGGTGTGGCCCTGAACAAAACCCATACTTCAATCTCTACAGAAGACATCCCTGGGGCAAGTTTCAAGGTTTTGTTTTTGAAGAAAACTGAAAAGAAGATGGTAGCTCACAAACAGGGATTTTTTTAATATGAACAGGGATTTCAAGAATCCCTGTTTATGAGCTATATTCTTGTTCAAAGCTGCACAGCTATCCAAAAGACTGAACTGAGCATGCTCAGAACCCAATATTTCAAAACTGAATAACTTTGGAACAGAATAATATTTTTTCACCAAACCAGTGCTGGTGTGTTCTTTGGAGCATGCTCATTCCACCCTGAAAATGTTATTTCTAAATGGTGTGGCTGCAGCATGATGAGGAACAATCGGCAAAAATGGGTGAAAAAAGTGACTTTTACACATTTTCCACTATGCGCTGCATGAGACCTGAAAATCCGATCAAAACTAAACTTGGTACATCAAGAAATCTACCCCACAGGACAGTGCATACTAAATTTTGTGCAAATCTATTGGATGGTTGCAAAGTTATTAAAGTGCAAAATTTGGGGTTTAATGTTAAAGTGCCTACTCAACCCTAACTATAGTGGTGCTACCATGCCACTATTTTTATATATATATATATATATATATATATATATATATATATATACACATATATATGTTTCATATATAACTATTGAATGTGTGATTTGCACTGAAATTATGACTTAATGAAATGTATTTTGTAATTTTGTATGTATGCGAAGTGTATCTACATAAAAAAAACATAGAAACATAGAAAAAAAGATGGCAGAAGGGGACCAAAGGTCCATCTAGTCTGCCCATGTATTCCTTGGATCTTCTCAGATCCCACGACCTAACCCCCCTTCTGCTTAATGCCTCCTACTGCTCCTGTTGCTTTTGATAGTGCTTTAGCCTTGTCTCACCCCAGCTTGAATGATGTCATGGACTTTGCTTCCACTATCTCAGCTGGCAGTTTATTCTAGGACTCTTTCTGTAAAATAGTGTTTCCTAAGCTCTTTCTTAAAGCCCCCCCCCCCCAACTTCCACTCATGCTCTCTAGTGTTAGAGTCAGAGACTCTGCTGAACAGGTCCAAGGATAACACCTTATTTATTCCTCTCAGGAACTTATATGTTTCCATCATATCTCTGCTATCCCTCCTTGTCACCATCAAGAGCATATTTAGTGCTTCCAGACACTCCTTGTACTAGTGCCCTTGGAGGCCTGGATCATTTTGGTCACTCTTCTCTGCACAGCCTCCAACTTGTTTAAATCCTTTTTCAGATGTGAACTCCAAAACTGGACACAGTACTCCAGATGGGGCCTTACCAGAGACCTGCAGAGTGGCAGTATTACTTCCTTCATCCTGCTGTCAAATCCCCTCCCTATGCACCCCAGCATTTTGTTGGTCTTGCTATAAGCTTTTTTTATTTTTATTTATAATGCTTTTTGTAGCTGGCTGCTCCACTATTCAGCTCCAGCCTGAGCACCAGCCTTGCTTCCCTATTGCCTTACCCACACAGATACCCCCTGGCTTACCCCCCCAGAGCAGGGCTACAGCACTGTATCAGGTCCATCTATGATAACAGAAGGTGTCAGTGTGAACCCACTGCCAACATTGCCTCCAGGGTGGGGTTCAGGGCCTGGTGATGCCACAGAGCTGTAATTGATTGGCGGGGAGGCAGGGAGCCAAAGAGGCCAAGTGCCATGGCGGGTGTCATCCTTGGCAGCCAGCAATTTTTGTGAGCTGCCCCAGGGGTTGGGACGTGCAATGATGTCCAGCATTCACCCTGCCCCTCTAGCATGTAGGCACCGGTCATCTGTGGTTCCCCCAGCCTCCACCAGGGGTCCATCTAGCACTGGACACTCTACCTCTCCCCCCCCAGAGAAGGACAGCAGTCCATGGGATGCTCATTCCTTCTTCTCCGGCCAGTCTTCCAACTCCCCAGGTCCATTCCTGAACCTGGGTCATCAGAGTCACAAACAGAAATCCAACCACTGTGCCAACAAGCCAGCTGGCCTTGCTATAAGCTTTGTTGCATTGGCTTGTCTGTTTAAGGGTGCTGTTTATGATGACACCTAGAAATATGGAAATATAGAAACTTGGAAACATATAAATTGTTGTCAGATAAGGACTGCCAGGCCCATCCAGTCTGCCCAAAAGCCCTACACTAGTTTGTGGCCTCTGACCCTGTCTGGTCAATGACTTTTTATCCCTCCTTCCCTCCTCTAAGGTACCCTTATGCCTTTTCTCATACATGTTTAAAACCCTCCACTGTGCTCATCCCCACCACCTCCTGTGACAGTCTACTCCATGTGTCCACCACCCTCTCTGTGAAGAAAAATGTCCTCAAATTTCCCCTCAACCTGCCAGCTTCCAATTTCATGGCATGCCCCCTTATTCTTATACATCTCTTATATTGGAAGATGTCTCACACATGCTCCTTGTTAATACCCTAAAGGTACTTGTATGTTTCTATCATGTCCCCAATCCCTCCTCTCCTCAGGTGAGTACGTATTGAGGTCCTTTAGTGTCTCCTCATATGTTTACTGGTGCAAGCCGTTTACCATCTTAGTCACTCTTCTCTGGACTGCCTCCACCCTGTCAATGTCCTTATGAAGGTGCGGCCTCCAGAACTGCACATAGTTCTCTAGGTGAGGCCTTACTAGCATTTTGTACAATGGCATCACCACCTCCCACCTTCTGTTAGTGATACCTCTGCCCATTGTATGCACCCCAGCATACCACTGGCCCTCTCTGCAGCTTTTGTAGTCTGCTTAGACACCATTAGGTCATCTAAAATGATAACACCCAGGTCCCTTTCTTCCTTGGTGATTGTCAGCAACTCCCCCCTCCATCCTGTAGCTCTTCCCAGGGTTTATTCTTCCCAGGTGCATTATTTTGCACTTCTTGGTACTGAACCTTAGTTGCCACACTTCAGACCATTTTTTAAGCTTCTCCAGGTCCCTCCTAATTCTTTCTACCCTGTCTGGAGTGTCCACCCTGTTGCAGATCTTGGTGTCATCTGCAAACAGGCAGACCTTTCCCTCTAGTCCTACTACAATGTTGCCTATAAAGACATTAAGCAGGACTGGCCCAATGACTGATCCCTGAGGTACTGTGCCCTGCTGATCATCCCCCTCTCCCCTGATTGGATCCCATTCACCACTGCCTTCTGCTTCTTGTCCATTAGCCAGTTCCTAACCCAGTTTACCACCTTGTGCCCCATACCCAGACTACTCATTCTGTTGACCAGCCTTTTATGTAGGATGGTGTCAAAGGCTTTGCTGAAATTGAGGTAGGTGACATCTACTAACCCCCTTATTTACTTCCCTTGTCACCCAGTAAAAAAAACAACTATCAGATGCATCTGAAACAACCTTCCTGCTGTGAATCCATGTTACCTTGGATCCTGGGCACTACTCCAAGTGTGCCACTATTCTTTTTTGAAAGGGACACTGTCAACCCCCTTAGGTCTCAAAGTGTCCCTAGTTTAAAAAAAAAATTTTATGATTGCCTGCATTCTGTAAAGATTGTTGATGTAGCTTGTAGCTTGATTCTGATTATTTTTTCTTTAAAAAAGTTAAAAACAGTTTGCCCATCATACCGGTGTTACCACACAAAAACAGGTTTGTTTACATTCCTTGATCAGTTCCAACTGCATCTTTCCTGGACTTGGGAACACCCACAACACAGTCTAACCACTCATGATACAGTGGGAGTTTAGGAGACTATTGCATTATGAGTGACTGCACTATTTAGAGGTGTTTCTAATGTTCAGGAAGTATTGAATAAGAATAGATTCAGGATTGTAGACAAACCAAGGTTGTTTATAAATATATATTAGCATGCATTTCAGTTCCACTAAACAAGGAGACAGACCAAACAAACAGCAACATCAATGAATTTTTGAGAAGATAAACAATCACAAAATGTAGGTTTTTAACTAGATATAATATAATGAAAAATAGGTTGACAGTGTCCCTTTAAGCAGTACCTCCATAATCTTACCCACTACTGAAGTGAGGCTGATCAGCCTATAGTTCCCTATAGTTAGGAGGCAGTATAGAACAGTGGTTTAAGGATCTGAGCTGCAAACCTTGCAACCTTGGTTTGAATACCATGGCCCTTACTTGCAGACTGTGTGACCCTGAGCAAGTCACTTAACTTCCTTGTGCTCCCAGGTCACACCTGAAAACAAGCTTCAGCTTAGTGTGCCTTTCCTGGTTAAACAATTTCCCCTTACCCCTTTCCTTTCCTGCCTCCTCCCTACTACCACTTTTGTGTTGAAGGAGTTCATGTGCCCTTGTCCAGTCCTCTGGAACCACTCCTATGTTGAGCGACTCCATGAACAGTGTTGCTAGAGGCACCACTACCTCTCCTCTCAGCTCTCTTAAAATCCTCATGTAAATGCCATCTGGCCCAATTGCTTTGTCCACGTTCAGTTTCATGAGCTTCTCCAGGACTCTGGTCACTGTGAATGGACTTGTGTTTACCTCCTCTGCCCCCCTCTTCATGTCTGTTACCTAGCTGTGGTCCTTGACCCTTCCCCTCTTTAGTGAATACTTAACAGAAGTATTTGTTCAGTATTTTTGCCTTTTCCATGTCTCCCTCCTTATACTCCTCTGTATCCCCTTTGAGCCTTGCAGTCCCCTCCCTTGGGACCTGTTCTTCCTGTGCAGTGCTGAGCTGGACTCCATTAAGGTAGTACTCGGTCCTTGGGTTCTCTTTGTCCCAATGCATCACCTTACATGGTGTTTCATTAAACTTCAGCTGCCAGACACTGGACCATCTTTCCAGCCTCTGTATGTATTTTTGTAGGTCCCTAACTGCCTCCTTCCTATCTGCTCTTCCTTCTAGCTTGGTATCATCTTTGAATAGGGAAATGTTGCCCTGAATACCAATGCCGATGTCACTGAGAAAGGCATTAAACAGGACTGGCCCCAACACTGAGCCTTGGTGTTCCCCACTAGTTACTGTGCCTTCATCAGAACTCACCCCTTTGTATGCTTACTATGTTTCTATGATAAAAACTTATTCATGATTACTGAAATAAGTGTTGCTGAATATCATAGGATCTCAGTAGTCATAGGGCAGTGAGCTTTAAAGGTGCAGTAAAGTGAAGGTGAGTCAATATGAAATCTGTTGAAAAAGACATTTCAGTGAGTATAAAGTGTAAGAAACAATAATGAAAGGAAGTAAACTTAACAATAAGGAAATCTAGGTTATGAACAAGAAAAAGGCAAGACAAATGGGAGGCAAGCAACTTACTGATTCGGGTTGGGGGGTCCGGAGATGGAGAGGGGATCTGGCAATTTCAATAAAAGAACAACATAACAAGGAAGAAATAAAAAGGATCATCATGACAGATCCCAGGTCAGAGATAAATGACAAAACAAGTCCAAATC
This sequence comes from Neoceratodus forsteri, assembly GCA_016271365.2. Classification (NCBI taxonomy): domain Eukaryota; kingdom Metazoa; phylum Chordata; order Ceratodontiformes; family Ceratodontidae; genus Neoceratodus; species Neoceratodus forsteri. The sequence goes on along the minus strand of CM057454.1, from coordinate 951,988,656 downwards.
AAGAAGACAATACAGTGGATGCAGGAAAAAAAAAAAAAGCATTTCAACAAGGGGTACAATAACTCAGAAAAACAAATTAAAAATCTAATCAAACTGGTGTAATTTATTTAGAGCAGCTTAATATGCAGAAATTAGGAGTATGCAAAACATACAGACAAAGGATGGGATATTCAAAAGGGCTGCGCCATGCGCAATAGGGTTGAGCCAGCGCAAGTCCGAAATTGCGCCTTTCTGCGATATTCAGCAGGAGGCAGTTGCGCCACTGAAAACATGCTAAGCAACAGCGCAATGCTAATTAAGGCATGCACAACCGAAGGGGGTGGAACCATGCATAAAGTGCGCAATGCGATATTCAAAGGCTTGCGCAATGTGCAACAGTGGATCAGGTGGAAGTTGCGCCATAGCGAAAATTAGCCAAAATAAAAAGGCTCAAGGAAGAGGCGCAAGAATGCTACAGGGAAGCCACATGAGGCAGGGAGACAGACAAGGCCAGAGGGAGAAACAGTGCAGGCCAGGGAGAGCACAGGACAGAAGAGGGGCAAGGGAAGGTGTGTGGGGCCACAGAGTGCAGAGGCCAGTAGGTGTACCCGGTGCAGTGGAGGTAGCAGTCAGGACAGCGGGGGTAACAGAGCAACAACAGCCGGGGGGGGAACTCAAGCCAGGGACATGGACAGTGCCAGCTTCCACATGGAAGCTGTAATGAGGGAGGTGAGAAGGCATGCTGCAGGGGAACGTGGTCGTGGAAGGGCCCTTCGGCGGTACGCCCCCAACAGGCAGTACCGAGCCCACATCAGCTTTGATCTCTATTCAGATGTTGAGATTGTGGGCCAGTACCACCTGAACAGGGCAATACTGAGGCAGCTCTGTGAACTGTGCAGTGATGTGATGCAGGCATCCTCACGATGGAGTCACGCTTTGTCAGTGGAGACAAAGGTAACAGTCTGCATGTGCTTGCTCGCCATGGGTACCTTCCAGAGACCAACAGGGGACACCACAGGCATAACACAGTTGGCCATGTCACGCATCCTCACCCAAATCCTCAGCGCACTGCTGCCACATGCTGCAGAGTACATCCATTTCCCTAGCACCGCGGTGCAGCATACAGCAAACATACAGGAGTTCCACAGGGTAGCACATATGCCTGGCATGCTAGGGGCAATAGACTGCACCCATGTGGCCATTCGTATGCCACCTGGCCCCGATGGGGCTGCCTATCGGAATCAGAAGGGAATTGCCAGTGTCAACTGCCAGGTGGTGTGTGATGCCAGTGGGTGCATCATCAATGTCTGTGCCACGCACCCTGGCGGAGCTCACGATTCATTCATATGGTACCAGTCAGCACTGTGCCATCGAATCGAGAGTGGGGACATCCCCACAGGACATCTAGTGGGTGAGTATGCATGTAGGATTGGCAAATTGGGGGCAAGGGTGGGTAAGCCACAGGTGCCATGGGTGTGGCACACAGGGTTAGGGGGCAATATGAGCCTGAACAAGACATTAACCTCCACTATCTCCACACAGGTGACAGTGGATACCCACTCTGTCCCTGGCTGCTCACACCCTACCGGCTGCCCACTACCCCATTGCAGCAACACTTCAATGAGGCACACGCAGCCACATGCAACATCATTGAGCGGGTGTTTGGGATGCTGAAGGCACGCTTCCGAAGCCTAGACACCTCCGTCGGTGCCCTACAGTATAGCCCCTCAAAGGCCTGTGTGATATTCCTGGCCTGTTGTATCCTGCTCAACATGGCCAAAGACTGTGGGATAGCCAGATAGCCATACAGGTCGAAGAGGGGGATAGCGATGGGGATGATGGTGACGCCGGTGATGATGGGGATAAGCAGCCCCCCTCCTTGGATGGCATGACCCCCGACTGATCCGGCTGGCCCGAGCTGCACCGGGACACCATCACAGAGGAGCACTTCACCCAACACAGGTCATGGGCCATGTGAAACCAACAGTGGCTAGGGCACAACCCACATACACACAGGGAGACACACCAGGGGTGCATGATGGCAAGGGAAGTGGCAGGGCACAGAAGCACACACATACAACCAGTGAGGGGTGAACAGTAACACGCCACATGGACAGACAGACACACACACACACACACACACACACACAACAGGCACAAAGTGCACAGGGGTCAGGTGCACAACAGAGCAGGAACACAGACACTAAAAACACACATGTCCACAGGCCACCACCTCTACTTTTACTGTCTATGTACGTGTGTCAGATGCTGGGCACCTTCGCACTTTGGTGTACAGTGCAATGCAGGCATCATCATGCACACACACCTGTGGACAGCAGTCGGGAGGGTGTGCAGGTGGTCCGTGTGTCTGCATGTAGGGCAGGGCACCCAATGGTGCACTGCCCACTGAAACACACATTGCACACAGGGTAGCACCAGACAGGGCCCATACTGGGAGACAGCTCAGTCATGCGGCACAGTGCCACGGCCACCTCGGATGTGTGGGCGGCCCCACCGAGACCCAGCAGCACTGGCAGGCTGAGCATGGGCCTCATGGGGTGGCACCAATGGACCACAAGGGGTCCCACTGTGCGAACATGACCTTGCCTGCACAGGGGTCTGCAGCACACCAAACATAGCTGCACCAGGGGTGCTCGGGATGCCCACAGCTGAACCCGGCATTGACAGGGTGGGTGTTGTACGACACCGGGAATGGGGAGTGGATAGTGTACTGAGCAGTGTGAGTGGTACAGGGGCACCTGACTGTGTGCCCAATGTGGCCACGACAGCGACCAATGCCTGTGTCTGCCTGTCGATGGTGGCGGTCACATCTACCCGCAAATGGTCAATCCAGGATAGGATCCTCTCATTGTCCCTGCTGTACCACTGCAGAGCCACATACAGTGCCTCCACGGATGTTGCAACCTGCATCTGCTGCTGTACTGATGCCTGCAGCAGGCGGGTGTGCTCATCAAAGAGGTCATCTGCCACATCGCAACCTATCCCTCAGGGTATGGAAGGGCCTGATGTACAGCACTCCTTGAGGGTGGGCGCCACTCACCAGGACCAGATATGGGCATGTCCACAGGCAGTGCACCTACATCACTGCTGAGCCCTATACCCCCAGTCCCAGTGGGTGACTGCTGCTGCTGCTGCCCCTCCACCTGCTGTGCCCAAGGGATCAGTTGTTCCGCTGCTGTGGCCACAACAGTGCCAGTGACATGCACAGCCACCGGTGCTGCCCCACCAGTGCTGACAGGCACAGCCTGGGACTGTGCTGACATGCTGGCACACGCCTCAGAACCAGCTAGGTCCATGGGCATGAGCTGTCCTGCTGTGTGTCCATTCTCTGACACACACATGCCAATGCCCATAGTGGTCAGTGCATCATCAATGGTGCAGGTCTGTGCCACAGCCACAGTGTGCTGGCATGCTTGCATGCCAGACCGCTGAGACACAGGAAGGGCACTCCCCACACCTGTCTCAATGACATCAGTGATGGTAGCCAGGCGTGCAAATTGGCGCAGTGCACGCCGGCAATCTGCGGAGGTGGATGGTCCCTCCTCCAACTCCGGATGGCTGTCTGCAGTGGACAGGCCCTCCACCGCTGACCTCTGCAGACGCACAGGATCTGTAACAGAAAGGAAGGACACGTTAGTGCATGTGATCTACCTTCCCCCCCGACCATGACATACCATGCAGTGATGGGCTACCACCTGTCTGGAAGCCACCTCCAGGAACACCCTCAATGGCACTGTGCTGCATGCTTGCAGTGAGCATGTCCTCTGCTGGAGTCAGCTGCACCACCTCCGGCTGGCCCCCACCTGTTGCAGCATGTGCCGCCCTGATGGCTGCAACCTTCTCCTTCACCCTCCTTCTGTCAGTCCCCATCTTCTTTTTACACTCCTGCACAGAGCGCTGGTGGCTGCCATGCAGGTTGATGGCACATGTCACCCCCTCCCATGCAGCAGCACGGGCCTGAGGGGTGCCCCACCATTCACTGAGAAGTGGCTCCTCATCCAGGTAGGCCTCGAACAGTGCTTCCATCTCAGCCTTCATAAAGTTAGGCCTCCTCTTCTGCCCACCATCATCCTCCTCACCCAGTCCTTGCTCGGTCATTTCACAGCCTGTGTGGGTGAGAGTGGTCACCTGTGACTGTGCAGTACACAGCAATTCTCTGAGGCCATGGTCCAGAACATCACAATGCATGCAACTCACCTATCAACTGCAGTAACCGAATATGGCCACTGCAGAACAGTGTCACATATTTATAGCGCAATCCATGCAAATTAGGACTGGAGCAACTTTAATGAGATGCAAATCGCGCTGCTGAGCCATTGAATGGCTGATCGGATGATTTTCATATGACGGCTGAATATCGCGCTGTTGCGCTTTTGCGCAATACGGTTGAACCGGCTGAGCCAATGGCACAGTTCTGTGACTGCGTAGTATGCCCAGGTAGCTTATGCAGGCATCTGCCATGCTGATGATGTGCTGTGCACAGTAGGCAATTCAGGGCGTGGCCACCATTGTGTCAGTGGCGCTACAGCGACGGTCACTACATGGCGCTGTGGCACAACTGTGCAATAGTCCACTGTGGCAATGGCACACAGGCGACCAATTGTGCTGGACGCATAGATGTCTGATGGCGCTGTGCGTGGCCTTGCACCAGAGACCCATGACCCTGTGCCTGACCTTTGCCCCCTTGGCGCTGTATGTATGGCATGTCTGCAGCTCTATCGCGCTGTTCGGTAACAGTACGATAGGGACTGGCGGCGCTATACCAACAGCACGATAGGGAATAGCGGCATTGTATTGTGCAACAATTCCTCATGGGGTTGCCGCACTGCTGAGCACCATATTGCCTACTATACATGCAGGGATGGCATGCAGAAGAGCCCCCCAGTGGAGTTCACTTGAGCTCGCCAACTTGGTGGCCATAGTGGAGCCTCACTATGGCCCACTATTTGGGGATGAACCCCTTAACATGGCCAGGACCCTTGTGTGGCAGCAGGTGGCCACTGGCCTTGAGGAGACCACTGGCCGGCAGAGGTCCGCAGAGCAGTGCAGGTACCAGTACGGGGACCTGCGGAGGAGGGAACTGGCACTACTGGCACGTCTTCGGTCATATGCCAGGAGGAGCGTGGTGCCTCGCCAGGTGGGTGAGCCATCTATGCACCTGTATGGTCCATATGGGTAACACTGTCTACTGTGTCCAGCACATGGAGGAGGGTTGGTCTATGGTTGGCTGTGGCGGTGTTTACAGGATATGTGATGTATGGGTCTGGCTGGGTGGGCAGGCACACTCATTGGGGCACGGGGATATCTGCTTTGGGATTTCACTGATGTGTTTCTCACCTTTTGTTTCCCACAGGCATGGCGGAACAGAGGAGGGCCAGGGCTGAGGTGCAGGGAGTGGTGGCAGTGGTGGCTGAGCGTGGTGGTGGTGGTGGTGGTGAACCATGACAGCAGCAGCAGCAGCAGCAGCACGATGAGGGTGAGTGCCATGACATCATGAATGCTATAGCATGCTGTGTGGGGAGGGCATGGCCACCATCCATGGACAACACTGCCATGCATGCGACATGTGACAGTCAGCACTGTCCAGTGGCACTACATGTCTGGGAGTGCATCAATGGTGGTCCATGCGTGCACTGAGCACATGGCTGTGGCACTTCCTGCCCACCGCGTAGCCACATTACTGTACAGCCTTGGTTTTGCTGTGCTGGACATGGGCAGTGTGTGTGTGCAGTGGTACACATGGCTGTTGCTGCCTGGTTGGGCATGTCTTGTGCACGGTCACTGTGGGTGGGTGCAGTCCATCACAGGAGTGGGGCACTTGGCTGTATGCCATGCATGATGGGTGGGCTTCAGGGATATGGACAGTCACAGCCATTGACTCTGATCCCTTGTCCTAGGTGTCCAGATCCTGCAGCACATTGAGCGTTCGATACAGCAGCTGATACAGGTGGCGATGGATTCGCTCGCCATCCTGCGGGACCTGCAGCAACATGGTGTGAGGCACAGGAGGAGGCCCTGGGACCAGCACCAGGCAGAAGGAGAGCAGGCTGGCAGGCAGTAGCTGCCCATCACCTCCCCCTTTACCTATCCCTCACACCCTGCCTTCCCTCTCCCAGTTATTCACCCCTGCCCCTTACCCATCCCTACCTTGTACCCGTACCCCCACCCCTGTTTTGTATATTTGTACATAGTTATGGTTGTTGTTCTTCTTATTCTTGTTATATTTGAAATTTATATTTTGATATGAATACTGTGGTGGTCTCTGATTTGCAGCTGGCTATAGGTGGTCAGTTGCAGTGGTGTGCATGGCATCTGGGGTGGTATTGTCATGGGTATGTGTGTGTGTGTGCATGGGGAGGTGTCTCTGGTGTGGGAGGCTTTCAGTCGGTATTGTTGCGTTGCCACCACTGCTGAGTGCTCATGGTGGGTCTGGCTTGTATGGTTCTGTGGTACACGAGGTTGCAGTGTGATGGGGGGATGCATGGGGATTCCTGCAGTGATGGTAACTGCTCATGGGTGGTGTCTTGGGGTCACAGTGCAGGGTGTGCTGTGCACAAGGGGGGGCTGATGTACACTGGGGTGGTCCACCCCCTTTTTGTGGCCGTCTCAGCTTGGCAGTGGGTGTGCTGGGGCACCATGGCCCGGCTGTGCTTTGTTGGCTTGTCCCCATGGGCCGGTGGATATTCCGTCCCTCCCCCAGTTATGCTGTGCTTGGGGTGTGGGGGTGCATTGTTAGTTCTGCAGTGTGTTCCTGTGCCCATCTGTGGCATGGGTGGTGGGCCCCTGCCTACCTCCCTGGTTGTTCAGTTCTATTGCTCTGCTGCTGGGGTGCTCCCTGCTTGCGCTATGGTGCCCCTGGACTGCTCAGCTGGGCTGCCCTGCTCAGCTGGGCTGCCCTTGTTGTGCTATAGCACATCGTATCTGCTCAGCTTCCCCTTCCTGGTTGTGCTATGGTGCAGGTTGTGCGATATTCAGACGTTGGCTGGTTGTACAATTTGCCTTGCTCCATATTTGAATATCGCGTCTATTGCGCATGTACGCAATGGACTTGTGCTTGCTCCTGCTATTGCACACATTTTGGGCGCAGTTTGAATATCCGGCCCAAAGAGTCAAACAATCCACTGAAACTACAAGAAAGAGGGGAAGATGAGTTAGTCAAACTAGAAACAAGGCTACAAGCACTCAGAAAACAGCATAGTGGACAAGTGTAGGGAATGAAAATATGTCATCAATCTCTCAAAATTTCTCCTAAAGTATATTTGAAGCAATCTACTTAGATTGCAATTATATTTGTGTCCACACCTTGCATAATCAAATTTGAATTGTACTGTAAGTTGAACTGTACAGGTTTTTCAGAAAAGTCAACCTCAAAAGATTTTTTCAAATTAGAAATACAATGAGCACCTTTGGACTTGATGGGAGACAAATCTTCTAGCTATGCCAGTATCCTGGAACTGGAAAATTGGGCAATGTGCTGTATGTGCTACCACTGTTGTAACACGTTATATCATGGCCAAATGTCCAGTTATTTAAAAAAAAATAATAACATGGTGTATAAAACACTTGGGGCACATCTAGGCACTGTGTGTGCTGTCATTGTATGTAGAAAATTACATGCATGCCCACATTTCCAACTACACTACATTACAACTTTTGAAAAAATGTGTTTATGCTGTTCTGAATCATTATTACAAACATGCCCTACACTATTAATGAATATGTTTGCAGCTAATAGCATTTGTAAGTGGAAACATGAGTATGTTGACTTCATAGGGTAATACTGTAGCTGTTTCAAGCTTTTTTTTAACTCAAATGATTATGTTACTCTGAAGTGTTAAAATATTTTGCTCTACATTATAATGACATAGTTATTTTGAACACTTATTTGAGGTTAAATATGGATTAAACATCTTAAAAACCTATCTCAATATGCCTCTCTGGACCACATAACTTGCATTTCTTCTGACCAACTTGAAGACTATAATAGATCTTGGCAGGACTATTTAAACTACATAGCATCTCCACACACTTGTAACACTTAATACATATAATGTTATAAAGACTATCTTTACTTAATATCACTTGGTAGTCATTATTAATATTGTCTCTCTTAGCTGTTGTCTTTCCTCCTCTTTCTACTTTATGTCCTTTGTTTTTGTCTTTATCAGTTTTTTATATACGTCTTGTTACCTTAACAGTCTTTCCAATATGTATATGATATATAGTTATGTAGAACAAAACTTAATAATATCATTACAATTTAAGTACTCTATGTTACCCCTGTCTCTTCCAGTTGATATTACCTTCCAGGTTATTCTTAGAGAACTTAGATTAGACATATGTTTTCAAATATTGTAACCTTACCATAGATCTTAGGATACATAGCTTTCATTCTACTTTAATGATATTACTTAACAACTAATGTGTTGCCTTATCTGGTTATGTCTATTTACGTGACTTTTCATGTGTGGAAATGGTTATATATTTTTATTATAGAATAATAAAAAGATTAACTGCAAAAAATATGGATTAAACACATTTTGGCCGCAGTGAAGCAATTTTAATTTCAGTTTTGTCTGAAATTGAAATAGCTTTTCCATTTCTGTGCTCCTTATATTCCCTTTATTTGTGCCAGTTTATCCTGGGGGGGTCACAGTTCATCACATTGCATGTGCACTGTGCATGGAAGCCTAGAAGACTTTATCTGCAGTACTTGCTCTGTTACCAGCAAGGTTCATGCCTCAGGGGCTTAGTCTAGTCATCAGACAGGCTAATCATTTCAAAAGCTATTCTTTGTCAACAAGCTCTCCCTCTCTGTCTCTGTCTCTCTCTCTCACTTTCTCTCTCTTTCTCTCTCAGAACAACTGATAAGTACTCTAATATAATTTTCTTTCTCTTTAGGTATTCAAATTTTGAAAGTGAAATATAATCACCCTTTTCTAATTAACTAAAATAATTATTGCGCTGGCAACATGCAGTATTCATGTAGGCTATAATGTAATATATAATCTATGTTATACAGTATGTTCAAAAATCTGTTTTGTTCATTCAGCAAGGACAAATGCATGGATTCATTGATTTTTGTTTGCTGGGACAGCCATCTTGCCCCACACCTTTCTCACTGTAGTCATCTACCCCCCCATCCTAGAACTTAAAGAGCTCATATATGTTTTTAAGGTTTTGTTTCAGTCTCCATATTGCATATTTATTATGTGCTGGTTCTGAGAAAAGCTACCACATAGTCATAAACCTAAGATCTTCTTCAATAGATTAAGTCTTATATTCATTTGTATACCCAATTTCTTGCTCAGTTCCTTTTCAGAGATAAAGTAGATGTATTGGTCTGAAATGTAAAGTGCTTGCTGTGAGTGACAGGATCTGCAAACTTGGAAAATGTAAAGTCTATCAATCAAGTCAACTTTGGAATGGCAGATATGACAAAAATATATTTTTCTGGTTAATGCATGTTTATTTCACAGTAGCTCCACTATAGATATGGCTACTGCACTGTCCTATGTTAAAACCCCATTTGTTGCCAAGTTGCTGTTCATGTACTGTATGGTTGGATTTAGCTAGCTGACACTTCCAGAATTTGGTGGTATAAATACTTGTATCTGAAAACCACAAAAACAGACCTTTCCTTGCCTAATTTTAATCTAGATATGCATGTGAATAACTCTGATTTATAAGTTTATTTTACTGTATAGTTACAGTTACTTTATCTTATTACATTACAAGAATGCCTTCTTCAGATTTTTGGAGTGAGAGAAGCAAATTCTGAAAGGGAAACATTCATGAACCAAGTCCATAACAGTTTGAAAACACATGCAAAGCTCTTTCAAATGAGGTATTGGGCTTACATACAGCTAGTAGCAATCCAGAGATAATGATCAAGTCTGCCCAATATTGAAAGTACATAGACAGATATTAGGTAGACATTTTATTTATTTAGCATTCCTTTCTGGGGTCTTGGAGCACTGCACAATTCATAAAACATGAAATTGAAGTAAAACAGCAGCAATCACATTGAAGGTAAATAAACAGTTAATACAAAATCAATATAGGCTCCAAAATGGATTATACATAGCATTATCTATCTATCTATCTATCTATCTATCTATCTATCTATCTATCTATCTATCTATCTATCACTCTATCACAGAAAGTCAGTAAATATATATCAAGATGGTGGCCACGCTGGGCCAGCCGTCAGAATAGTTAGTTGTAGCTGTGCTTTTTATGTGATTTATTTTATTTTTATTTGATGTTTTTATTGTCGGTTTAAGATTTAAGATAGAATGTGCTAGCCATTCGCTAAAAAACGTTAAATCATTAAATTGCTAAATTGCTGAATCGCAGGACTTGTGGAGGCAGTATAACATGGGAAATCATGGTCGAGTGTCTGTGTCCATTCTGGCCTGCTTCTTTTGGATTAGCCCTGTTTGTTACATTGGGCTTTTTGCAGCAGAGTGACTTGCAAATTGGTGGAGCGTCTGTCGGGGTTTCCTGGGTTTGCTGCAGGATTGCTAACAAACACTGAATCACTGGGCTTGTGGAAGCATTGAGATGCAGGAGGGTCGTGGTCAAGTGTTGTATTCATTCTGACCTGCTTCCTTTGGGATTGGCCCCTGTTTGTACACTGGGCATTTTGCAATGGACTAGTTTACCGACTGGTGGAGCATCTATCGGGATTCCCTGGGTTTGTTACAAGATTACTACTCTCTGGCTTTGAGACTGGGGATTTCCCTCTCCCATTATAGGATTTTGGGGCAGAGGGAAACGTCTGTAGTGCTTGGCATCCTGGCGACTTATTGCTTGATTTGGCTATACATCGAGACAGTGGGATTTTTAGCTTTTTAATTGGAAATATTGTGAACGATGACTGTGCTGACTGTGTTGTGGCCTTGGATTTCTGGAGTGGCTTGCAGTTTTCTGGATGCTGACTGCAGTTTCCTCGACTCGCCCTGTCGGTTACTGTCTAGCTGACTGCCGTTTGAGCTTCATCTGATATTTATCTGGAGGGAGTGTGCAGAGCTGCATTTGGCCAAGAATTTGAGTATCCCTGGCTTGGTAATGGAGTTTGGGCACATGGTTCTTGAGATTCCCTGTGGGGGTTGAGGCTACCAGTCGGAGGGTTGGTGGATAATCTTCCTCCTTTGCTCCTTACGGCCCCCTAGTTTTACTGGGCGGCTTTGGTGGGCTAAGTGGGGTATCTCTTATTCCGGGGCCCTTTCTTTATCTGGCCAGAAATACCTTTATTATCCTCCCTTGATTTGACCTTCAAAGGTTTGCTGTTTCATCTTATTTTTATTCAGTGCTACACCATTTTCAGGTACTATAATTACATTTTTTTGGAAGCAGTGAGACAGCTTCATTGATACCAGAGATTCATGTACAATTTAATTGCAGTTGCTGTGGTAGTGAGAGTGCCACAATTTTCACTTTGGATTTATTATACCTTGTTGTGGTAGTGAGAGCACCACATTTTTTCAGTTCGGGTTCATTATTTTGTGAAACTCGGCAACTTTTAAAGACACTGGACATTGCGTCTTATTGGACAATAACTGATGTTTTAATTTGTTTTTGTATTTTATTGTCATTGTGGGGTTATATTTTGAGTTGGGGTTTTATTTTATATATTTTTTTTTCTTAAATGTGTACTAGTGTTTGGTTTTTTGTTTGTCCCCCCCTTCCCGTGAGAGAGCGTGGAGGAGTGATTTATTATTTATAGCTTTTTTTTTATATTGATAGGTTTGTTTTAGTTTATTATTTTTTGGTTTTTCCTCTCCAGTTTATTTGTTTAATTATAATGTGTTGGGAAGGTTTAGTGATGGTTAGGCATTATTCCCCCACCAGGCTCTGGGAATTATGTCCCTTTGAATGTCCTCCATTGTCATCCAACACCTATTTTAGATATTGTGCATTGGGCATTCTTAGGAAGCGTAGGTGAAGGTGGAGAGCTGGTCCTGTTGGGGGACAGGAGGGGCATGGGCGGATTGGGGTTTTGGTGTTCAGGAGATGCCCTGGGACAAAATGGGGTCAGGATAGAGGTTATTCTTGTCTTGTCCCCATACCCAAGGGTTTCGATTTTAATGGACAGGTGCCGAGGTCTTCCTCGACAGCTCAACCTACCTTGGCAGTGTTGTGCAATGCCAGATATATTAAAAACAAGACAGCTATTATAGCTGATCTTGTTGGATCAACTGATCTGGCTTGCATCACCGAGACCTGGCTGAATGAAAATCTAGGCCCTATATTGGCCTCGGCAATTCCAGCCGGGTTCTCGGTGATACATCGTCCAAGGTTGGATCATAGGGGCGGGGGTGTGGCCATTATGTTTAAGACTGAGCTGGGCCTTGTGGATGTGCCATTGGGAAGTACCAGATCCTTTGAATATATCCTGGGAGAGGGTGTAGGCTGCAGGATTCTCCTCGTCTACCGTCCACCAGGTGACGGTGGAGAATTCCTGCAGGAGATAGCAGACTTCATCATCGACTTGGTGTTGAGGTTCCCCAGACTGATACTTCTTGGGGACTTCAGTGCCTGGGTCAACAATGAACTCTCGCATTTTGGTCAAAATCTCCTCCAGCTGATGATGATGCTGGGCCTAACATAGGTGGTTACCTCCTCGACCCATATAGGGGGGTCATTCATTGGATCTAATCTTTCTTTTGGGTATGGAGATCGCTGATCTAGGGGTGGAACCAGTCAGCTGGTCTGATCATCACACCATAAGGTTCAGTTTCAGGGCCCCCCACAAATAGGTCTGCCCCTACAGAGATGGTTCGGTACCACCCTTTAAGGGGTATTAACCCCAGTGACCTAACGGTGGTACTGGATCTATCGAGCTTGTCAGATGAATGCATGAATCCAGATGATCTCATACTAGCCTATAATAAGGCTGTGGGAGATGCTCTGGACAAAATTGCTCCTGTTCGTGTTCGGCCTCTTGCCCTCCGTCCAAGGAGCTCTTGGTTTGATGGCTCCTTGAAGGAGTTAAGGTGAGTTGGCCGGAAGGCTGGAGAGAGTCTGGTGGAAGTCGGGCCATGATGCTGACAGGCTTAGGTTGATGGCACATTATGATGGCTATCAATCAGAAATCACCCGTAAGAAGGCAGAGTTCCTGTCCAGGGAGATTTCTGTTGCACAAAATTGACCAACTCAGCTTTTCCGGACCGTGGACAGATTGTGCAATCCAATCTGTCTTCAGCCCAGAGAAGCTTTTTCTCAGCTAAGATGCGAGGAGTTTGCTCGGTTTTTTGCAGATAAGGTTGCCAGCATCAGGCATGGCATCGGTCCGACCTCCCCTATGGGGGACTGCAGTGGTCGATGGGAAGTGGCATGTTCTCAGGCTGTCTGGTCAGATTTTCACTGGCTAGAGTTCAGTGACATTGTGAAGATCATCCAAACAATGTGACCAACTAGTTGTAGTTTGGATCTGGGCCCTACACCTCTTTTAGTAGGATGTGTAGAAGTTATCTGCCCAATCCTTGCTGACATTGTCAGGAAGTCTTTGGAGAACGGGGGTCTTTCCTGACCCTCTCAAGGAGGCGGTCGTTCAACCACTCCTTAAAAAACCCTCATTGGATCCAGATTGTCTAGCTAACTACTGGCCTATCTCTAACCTGCCATTTGTTGGTAAGGTTATTGAAAAGGCAGTTGTATTGCAACTGGATGATCATCTTATAACTCACAATGTCTATGATACTCTCCAGTCTGGCTTTAGGAAGAAGCATAGCACGGAGACTGCCCTTGTCCAGGTATTGAGAGACCGCCTAATGGCTAGAGATCAAAAGGCATGTACCATTCTGGTCCTTCTCGATCTCTCTGCTGCATTTGACACTGTAGACCATGGTGTGCTGTTGGAGTGCCTGCGGGTTTTTGTGGGCTGTCTGGTACAGTCCTCAAATGGTTTCATTCTTACCTCATGGACAGGTCCCAGAGAGTTGCCACTGGAATTTATTCCTCTGGCACTCACTCCTTGCCTTGTGGGGTACCGCAGGGATCCATTTTAGCTCCCATGTTGTTTGCAGTGTATATGCTGCCACTGGGAGAAATCATCAGGTGATACAGTCTGGGTTTTCACAGCTACGCAGATGATACTCAGCTGTATCTGTCCTTTCTCCCCAGTCAGGGTGATGCACTCTTTGTGCTGAATAACTGCCTTGTGAAGATCAGACTTTGGATGAGTTCCAGCTGGCTGAGACTGAATCCGGATAAGACTGAGGTATTGGTAGTGGACCTAGGTTGTCCGGGGGCTGGTTTGGGAGCTGGAAAACCATCAGGTTTGTCACTTGGTGGGATACCACTCTCTACCTCCGATCAGGTGCGAAATCTGGGCATTATTTTTGATGACGTCCTAACCCTAAAATCTCAGGTATCAGCTGTCATCAAATCCTCTTTTTACCATCTGAGGAATATCACCCAGGTGAAACGCCTGGTTCCTCCTGGTGATCTTCCAACATTGGTCGACACCTTTGTCACTACCCATCTTGATTACTGCAATTCCCTCTACCTAGGGCTACCTGGGGTTGATATCATCCACCTGCAGCTGGTGCAGAACGTGGCAGCCAGGCTTTTGACTGGGACTTCTAGAACCAGTCATATTACGCCTGTGCTCCGTGAACTACACTGGCTGCCTGTTTGGTGGTGAATCACCTTTAAAGCAGCAGTACTACGAAAAAAAAAACTGCACTTTTTTGACAGTTTATTCCCTGTGACCTGCTAATCATATACCTGGTACTCTTTCTCGCCGGCATTGTACTATTGCCGAGTAATTTGCTCAGTTATTCTCTGCTTTTGTTTACATTTCTGCCACCCAGCATGTTGCACTGAAACCCCCCTCTGCTGCCAACTGTACATGTGAATGACTTGCAGGGACATCGGGAATGATCAGCAGAGGGTTCCTCTGCTGTTGTCAAAAGACGTGATGCAACCTGTAGAAAAAGCGCAGCTGAAATTAATCAGCCACCATAATTGTTGTAGCGCTACAAGCATTAAAATAAATTGCAAATATCTAAAAAACTAAAGACGACTGGAAAAAAATATTTAAAGGTATGGAAACTGAAACTTTGGCCGCATGCTTACAGCCAAAAAACAGAATTTTGATAACTCACTTCCTGATTTCATAGTACTGCTGCTTTAAGGTTGGTATACTAACCTTTAAAGCCCTACATGATCAGGGACCCAGTTACGTGAAAGATCTCCTGATTCCTTACTGCCCCCTCCGTCCTCTCCATTCCACCAACGAGGGATTGCTGGAGATTCCCAGGGTTTGATTAACGACATCAGGATCCCGTGCTTTTGCTTTTTCAGCACCAACCCTGTGGAATTCTCTACCTCGTTGGTTGAGAGAATGCCCAACTGTCGATAGCTTTAAGGTTTGTTTAAAAACATATTTATTTAGCTTAGCTTTTACTTAGCCATGGTTGATATGTTTTAACATTTGCTAAAATTTTTATTATTGTGTATGTTTTTATGTACAGCACCTTGGAATTGAAAGGCGCTATAAAATTAAAGTTGGTTTGGTTTGGTTTAAATAAGCATAACATTATTTCAATAGTTATATAGCTCATAGGCCTAGTTAAACAGATAAGTTTTTCTGCCCTTTTTAAAGGCTTCCACTGAGGATGCCTCCCTCAAACAATGTGGCAGTGAATTCCACAGGGCTGGCGTGGCCACCGAAAAGGATCAATCTCTTGAATGCTGCAGCCTAGCCTTAGGAACCACTAGGAGGCAAACCTCAGTGGAACAGAGACAGTGGATAAGGCAATGAGGAACCAGGAGATCTTGCAGGTAGTCCTGTCCATGGAAGTGTAGGGCTTTATAGGTCAGTAACCCAACATTGAAGGCAATCCTCCACCTTATCGGCAGCCAGTGCAGTCCTCGGAGAACAGACGTGATATGATCTGATCTTGTTGTACTAGTCAACAGCCTGGCTGCCACATTCTACACTAGCTGCAGATGGCAGACATTGCCTCCAGATAGCCCTAGGTAGAGAGCATTGCAGTTATGTAACCTGGATGTGATTAAGGCATGCACTAGGGTGGCAAGGTCCTCGACCAGCGTCTGGCCTCGGATCCAGACAATGCTACTCAGATGGTAAAAAACACTTTAGATGATGGCTGACACCTGAGCATCAAGTGTCAGACCATCATCAAGGAACACGCCCATATCCCTAACCCAATTAGAGGGGATTAAAGGGACACCCCTTGCCTCAAGTCAGGGTCATTCCCCCATCATCCTACATCTTGTTGACACCCAGGATCTACCACCAGTACTTCCATCTTGTCTGGGTTGAGTCATAGCCAGTTATGAGTCATCCAGTTCTGGATCTCAGCCAGGTAGGTGTTAAACACAGAGGCAGCCATATGGTTACCAGGTGCACAAGACAGGTATAGCTGGGTATCATCAGCATAGCAAAAAACCCAGCTCATACAATCTGATAACATCTCCCAATGGCAGCATGTATACCGTGAACAGCAGAGTCGCAAGGACTGAACCTTGTGGAACTCCACAGAGCAGGGGCATTGGGCTAGATGAGGATAACCCCATTGTCACCTTTTGCACTCTGCCTGTGATGAAAGACATCATTTTTAGAACCTTGTGATAACACCGATGATCAGACTCTGGCTAACCATATTGTAGTCAAGCACAGCTTGATCGTCAGTGACATCAAAAGGTTCTGCAAATGGGGGTAATGCAGTATTAGTATGAGAAAGACTTGATAATTGTTGCATGATAGGCCTATATCCTTTATTTGGGTTCCTATTGTATGGTTCCTATTGTATGTGCAATAAAGGACTTTAGAGTAAGACACCATATCTTTAAAAGGCTTTTAAGTCGGAATTTTGGAAACCAAGACTTTTCACCAAGGAACCTCCTGGAGCCTTTTTAAAAGGACATCCAGAGAACTGGAACACAAACTTGCTACAATTCTGTTGCCTAATGAACTGTTATCTCCACAAGGACATTTAATCTGTCTAGGCTGTAACATCAAAATAAGATATAGTTTAGAACAACAGTATCTAGTGTATTCTGTAAACCATCCAGTGTCATTTATTTTATTGTCTGCAGTTCAAAGCTCTTCCAAATTGTAGAATTTACTGTATTGCTTCTATTTAAGTAAACATTTATGATTTTCTCCGCATCTCTGCCTGGGGTGGGATTTGCAAAGACTGTGTGCCTTGATAAAGATAGTGACAAGTCAACTATCCTACAAAACTACTTAGGCAAGAGGTAGCCAGTGGCAGTGGTGGGATTCCAACACTGAAAGTAGTGCAGCATCAAGGGAAAATGAAACTACAGTTTTCACCCTCCCACTGGGAAAAGTAAGTACTATAAGTAAGTAAAAATGTATTTATACAAGGCGCCCTTCCTGAGCTCAGGGCACCTTTACAGTAAACCATACAATAACAATATATTTAAAATCAATAAAACTGATGACAAAGACAATAACAACCTCTCAGTAAGTCCCTGAAAATGCCTGGTTAAACAAATACATTTTTAAGGATTTTTTAAATCCTTCCACGGTCAGGCTATATCGTATCTGGTGAGGTATAGAATTCCACAGGGTAGGTGCCATAAAGACAAAAGATCTTCCTCCAGTTCAAGATGGGTCTGTAATTTACTGGGCAGTTGGGGTCAAGGGACTTTTTTTTTCCAAAGAGGGGCATACTACTGCCTCTTTTAAGGGCTATGGAAAGATCACTCTCTCCAATGAAACCACCACTATCCCAGTGAGGACCGGGCTGATGACCTCTACACACCCCACTAGTAGGCGTTTAGGACCCTGATCCAAACTACAGTAGGTTGGCCGCTAAGTCTGGACAATCCTCACTATATCTATGACTACTGATTGGCTAAAGGTGAATCAAATCAACTGGACATTAGTACCACCTGATTGATCAGTGCAAGGTCCAATGGGAAGGCACTGGCTGAACTCATCCCTGATGGTGGACACCTTATCAGTGAAAAATTGTGCAAACACCTCACACTCTACTTGTGACAATGCTCAACTGGCATGGAGACAGGCTGGATTGCACAGTCTGTCCACAGTCCAGGAGAGCTGGGCCAGTCTATTTTTTTGCTGTAGCAATTTCCTTGGACAGGAACTCTGCCTTCTTATGGGAAATTGCTGATTGGTAGATCTTATAATGATCCAACAATCTAAGCTTATCCACCTCCAGGTGAGTTTTCCACCAGTGCTTTTCCAATCATTTCCCCTCTCTCTTCAGCTCATAGATCTCCCCATTAAACCAAGGGGCCCCCGGGTGAAGAGTAAGGGGGTGAACATGAGTTGGAGCAAAGACATCCAAGGCCCACACAACAGCCCTATTATAGGCCAACACCAGGGGCCCTGGGTCACTGCTATCCATTGGAAGTCCCAAGAAGTCCAGCTCCATCATTAGGCCTTCTGAGGTAACTCCTCTCAAAGGACGGAACTGCACTAACTCCTTAGGGGCAGGCCTATTTCAGGGGGCTGCAAAACTGAATCCCAGGGCTTGATGGTCAGACCAACTGATTGGCTTCACCTCCACATCACAGATCTCCATCCCCAGATGGAACACCAAGTCCAATGTGTGTCCCCCGAGTTGCAGAGGTAATAACCTGTGTCAGTCCCAATAAATCCATCAATGGGAGGAGAGTTTTGCCCAAATGGTGAGAGTTCATCATTGCCCCAGGCATTGAAGTCTCCTAGAATTAACCATTTGGGAGACTCCAATACCTTCTCAGCAATGAAGTCTGCAACCTCCTTCAGGAACTCCCTCCCATCACCTGGTGGATGGTAGATGAGAAGGGTCCTGTAGCCTGCATCTGCACCCACTATACACTCAAAGGAGTTGGTGTATCCAACTGGCACCTCCCTAAGATCCAGTTCCTGTCTAAAAACAGACTACAACACCCCCAACCCCTACAGTCTACTCTCGGGCGGGGAATCACTGAGAACCCAGCCAGAACCGCAGACTCTAAAATAGGGCCCACACTTTCATCCAACCAGGTCTCGGAGATGCAAGCCAGGTCAACAGAAGCAACAAGATCCACAACCACTGCAGTCTTATTCCTAAATGATCTGGCATTGCTTAACACCACCCGAAAGCGACTGGAATCCAAGGATGGCCCCACTTCCTGCTTGACAAAGTCAGAGCCCTTGGGTATGGGCACAAGCCAAGGATAACCTTATTCCTGTGTTCATTTCACCCTGGGTGTCTCCTGGTTCTTACCGTCTCTATCTGCCCACTCCTTTCCCATCACCCCCAAGAGTTCCAGGATCCCCGACTCCTTCCGCTCCCTCGTCTTAAGATGCCAAAAGCTTGGCAACTATTACAAACTTCCAAAGGGAGTGGAGGATGTTCAAAGGGATGAAGATCATTTAGTCTTGAGGGGAGTACTGCCTGACCATGTCCCTAATACCCCAGCACATATTTCAGACACTCATCACAACCCAATATTTTTTCCACAACCCCACTCACCCAATACACTTCCTCCCCCCTCTATTAAACTTTACAACAATTTATCCCCTTACTTAAAAACATATAATAAGTTAACCCTTATCAAACAGGAGACTTCATAATACTATAATGTTCAAAGAGTTCCTTTAAGTCTCTATTTATTTCTCTAACCCCACCAGCACAGAGCTCTCACCACTGCAGGAAATGGGAGACTTTCCAGGCCACCTCTCACATGGCTAGGTATTAATATTGGATAGTTCTCCAAGTTCAGCAGCCAGTTGAAAAGTTCCAGTTTATTTTCTGCCCCCTACTATAATAAACTGGGTACACCTTACCCCCCCCCCGCTTAAAACATTCCAGTCACAAAAATGAATGCCTCTTCTTGAACTGTAAATTAAACCAGAATATGCAGAAGGAAGTTCCTGAATGCACCTCCTCTCACTGAGGTACAAACAACTGATGGATCCAAAATAACAAATGTCTTCAGACCCCCAGGTCCTCTCACTCCCAGGGGATCTAACAAACATACAGGCACTCTCACTGCCAAATTGGAAACTGCAATGTAAATTAAAGAGTAATAAAAATTAAAAGTCTTACAATATGAAGGTGAGATTATAGCACAGATTCCTTTCTTCAAGGAAGGTTGTTGATTCTTCCTTAACCAGACAACTGCTCACGAGTTCAGTAAAAGGGGGGATTCTCTCTGCAAACAGCAGATCCTGGTTAGGCTCATGACAGATTTGGTGCCAGCTACTGGGATACTGAATGGTCTTGCAAAACCATCACACAATAAAGGGCAGAATTTGGAAAAGGGGAAAAAGAATTTGGTTGCAGACAATAGACCCTATCCTGTTCGAATTTTTTTTTTTTTTGAGCAGAGTAGTGTAGATAGAAGAATGTCTTTCCAGTACAGCACTATGCATCTTTAACAGCTGAGGAAGATCTGTGTAGAGAAGGGCATTTCTAGTGAAAACAAAAATAAAAGGCAACTCATGGAGGCCCTTCTGATAGCTGAGACGGAGGACTCACCACCCCAGTTAGAGCCAGAGGTGGTAACTTCAGAAGTCCAGAGCCCAGAGGAGAAAGAGCAAGCTACAGACAGAGAGCTGGAGCTAAGAAAGCTGCTGATGCAGGTGAAACAGCTGCAGAATGAACAAAAAAGGTTCAAGATGGAATTAGATGAACAATGACTCCAGAGAGAGGAACAACGACTCCAGAGAGAGGCTGAAGAAATGCAGTGCCAGGCAGATACCAAAGAAAGGCAGCTCCAGAGAGAAAGGGAGGCTGAAGAAAGATGGCACCAGGTGGAGGCCAAAGAAAGGCAGTGATAGAGAGAGTGTTTGAGCTGAAACTGCTGATGCTCCAAGTGACAACATCCCCTGAACAGTTAAGTAGTGGGGCTGGGTCTGAATCTCCAGGACTGGGGTACAAGCTAAATTCAAAATGAATTGCTCAGTTTAGAGAGGAGGAGGATATCAACATGTTTTTAAATTCATTTGAAAAGGTCTGTATCCAGGCCAATCTGCCCAAAGACACCTGGAGCTTTCACCTGTCTCCACTACTTATTGCAAGGGAAGGGAAGCATTGGGGCAGATGGATAATGTTGACAGTAAAGATTTTGATAAGTTAAAAACTGCTTTAGTAAAAACAATATGATCTAAACCCTGATGCATACAGAGCAAAGTTCTGGAAACTCTGAAATGGGCCAGAAATGAGCTTTGAGGAAGTAGCCACAAAACAGCATCAATATTTAAAATGTTGGTGGGAGGGGGTGAAAGCAGATTCTGTTGAAGTTATTGAAGCGGTGGTATTGTTTGAACAGTTTTATTAGATTTGCTCACCTGACTTAAAGCTTTGGCTAGAGGACTGAAATCCTAAGACTGCAAAAGAGGCTGCACAGCTGGTGGATCACTATGCTCAGAGCAGGGCTGCTCCCAAGGGGCGTTCAGGGGTGAAAGGAAAAATTGGGCATTTTGGATAACCAAAAACCCACAGGGCCCCTGAAAAAAGAAGGGAATCCCCAGGTGCCCAAAAGGAAGGCTGGGGACAAGAAATATGATGAATGCTTGTATTGACGCCAGCCAGACCACCTGTCTAGGCAGTGTCCTAAGAAAGCCCAGAAAGTAAAAGGATATGTACAAATGAAGACAATTGCCCACTGTATCACTGATGGTCTTCCTGACAATATGAGGGGGCACATTCACCCAGTCATGGTGAACAGGGTACAAACTAGAGTGCCAGGGATACAGGAGCATCTCTTACCCTGGTGAAATGGGATTTAATGGGGGCTGAACAAATACTGCCAAATCAGTTTGTCTCTATGAGGGATTAAACAGGGGAAAAGAAAACTTACTCATTAGCCAGTGTTACCCTGGATTGGGGAGATGCAGGTGAAGGGGTAAGGAAGGTGGCTGTAGCTGAAAAACTCATTATGGATATTATTGCAGGGAATAATGTTCCACAGGGAGTGGATTGTGCTGTGACCAGGAGCCAAAAGAATAGAGGCTCCAGTGATCTTTGGGACCCCAGAGAAATTCAGACAGGAGAGGTTGGGAGACAGGCCAGCCAACCTCTAGCTCTTGTAAAAGAGGGTGATAAGAGGGGGATGGAACTTCCCCTAGTAGCAGTTAACCCAACTGCTACTGAAGGCTGCTCTGTGGAGGGAGGGGAGAAATATAGCCCATGGGAGGGGGAAGGTTGTGATACTTAGTCCCCTACTACCACAGCAATGAACCTCAGCCTGGGAACTGATGGGGACATGCCCCATGCTCTGGGTAAGTGAGAAGACTTAACAGCAGCACAACAGACAGATCCTAGCTTAGAGAATCTGAGAGCCTGTGCAGAGTCTGATGGGACACAAGGAGGTGATGGAAAGCATAGGGTGTATTGAGACAATAGATTGTTATACACACAGGACATCAGGACAGAGGGAAAGGTGATGGGCAGGCAGCTTGTTTTTCCCCAGGAGTATCATGGGTTATTGTTCAAGGTAGCTCATGATATTTCCATGTCTTGACATTTGGACATTCCTTGCACTGTGCAGTGCTTAGCCCACAATTTCTATTGGCCCAATAGTACCAAGCAGGTGAAGGAATACTGCAAATCCTGTTACCAGTGTCAGGAAATAGGGAAGGCCGGAAGCAAAGTCAAGGATGCCCTGATTCCCTTACCACTTGTAAAGGAGCCATTTCAGAAGGTTGGAATGGATATTGTGGATCCTTTGAATACCCCAAGTTCCTCAGGGAAGACGTATATATTGACAGTTGTTGATTATGCTACCCGCTACCCCAAAGCCATTGTGCTGTCCTCCACTAAGGCAGACAGAGTGGCAGATGCTTTGCTGGGGATTTTCTCCTGCATTGTGTTTCCACAGGAAGTTATCTCTGATTGAGGGGATAACTTCATGTTGGACCTAATGAAGTGTTTGTGAAAGAAGTTTGGTGTCATACAGAGATGCACAACGCCTTACCACCCATAAGCCAGTGGTCTCATAGAGAGATTTAAGGGGACCTAAAACCTTTTCTTATGGCATTTGCAGAACAGCATGGGCAGGACTGGAAAAAATACCTGCCCTACCTGCTGTTTGCCTACTGGGAAGTAGCACAAGAGTCAACTGGGTTTTCGCTCTTTGAGCTTTTGTATGGATGCAGGGTGAGGGGCCCCCTAGACTTAATATGAGAGGACTGGGAAGGTAAGCATGCCACCCAGGGGACTTGTATATTTGAGTATGTGTTAAAATTCAGGGAGATACTGAAGGAGCTTATGGGCATGGCCCAGGGCAGCTGCCCAGCAAAAACAAAAGACCTGGTATGATCATGGAGCCAGAGTTTGTTCATATGGGGGTAGGACAAGAGGTAATGGTTCTGATCCCAGTCCAGAAGGACAAGCTGCAAGCTGAGTGGGCAGGGCCATACAAGGTAGTCCGGCAAATAAACAATATCAATTACATTGTAGAGTTACCGGACCAAAAACACACTCACAGGATGCATCATGTGAATATGACAAAGCCATATTTTAATAGGGCTGACATGGTACTTGTGGTTTGCAGACAGTCCTGGAGAGAAGCTTGGTGGGAAAGACCCCTTTCTCAATTTGTTAGCCGAGAGCAAGCAGGTGTCATCTGTGGAGACCATCACACTGTCACTCCAGTTGACACCTGAACAGGCCCAAGAATTGAGGACCATTTTGCAAGACTTTGCCCCTCTATTTATGGCAAAGCCTGGACAGACAATGCTAGTAATAAATGATGTAGACATGGGGACCCATATGTAGAACAGCTTACCGGGTGTCAGCGACAGTCCTCAAAAACATAAGAAGGGAGGTGGGGGAGATGCTGGATCTAGGGGTGATCCAGAAATCCCACAGCCCCTGAGCCTCAACTGTAGTCCTTGTACAAAACCAGATGGGACAACATGGTTCTGCATAGATTATCGTGGGCTTAAAGCCATCATGAAATATGATGCCCACCCAATGCCATGCACAGATGAACTGCTTGACAAACTGGGGGGGGCAACATACTTAACTACAGTAGACCTGACAAAGGGGTACTGGCAGGTGGAGCTGACTGACAGGGCTAGGGAAAGGCCAGCATTCATCACCCCAGTCGGCCTGTTTGAGTTCAAGGTCATGCCCTTTGGGATAAAGAATGCTCCTGCTACATTCCAGTGGTTACTAAATCAGGTGTTCCACGACACGGAGGACTTTTCAGTCACCTACCTTGATGGTACTGCTATCTTCAGCAATAGCTTGGAGAAACACCTGATACACCTGAGGGAGGTGTTTGGCTGAATACAGGCTGTCAGTCTGACTATTAAGGCTGAAAAGTGCCAAGTGGCCATGGCAGAGGTCGCTTATTTGGGACATGTGGTGTGGCAAGGCCAACTCCACTCAAACCAAGCAAAAATAGAGGTGATTGTGTCATGGCCCATGCCTGAAACCCAGAGACAAGTTAGGAGCTTTTCTGGGACAGCAGGATATTATAGAAAATTTGTTCCCAACTACAGCTTCTTGGCCACTTCTTTATCTGGGTTGCTGACAAAGAATAAACCTAGGAAAGTAAAATGGGATGCAGACTGTGAGAAGGCCTTTACACAGCTGAAAACCTCACTGTATAGGGCCCCAGTACAGGCTAGCCCAGATTACAACAGGCCATTTGTGATACAGATGGACTCCTCAGATGTGGGAATAGGGGCAATCGTAAGCCAAGTATCCAGTCAAGGGAGAGAGCATCCCATTGTATACTGAAGAAAAGAGCTGCTTCCCCTTGAAAAAGCCTATGCAACAGTAGAATAGGAATGTCTCGCCTTAGTTTGGGCATTAAAAAAACTTGAACTGTACCTTTATGGGAGACATTTTAAGGTTCAAACAGACCACAATCCATTTGTATGGTTGGGCCAAATGGGGAAGACAAATGGAAAACTTTTGAGATGCAGTAGTGCCTTGCAGATGTATGATGTGGAGATTTCGCATAGGCCTGGACCCAAGAATAAGAATGCAGATGGCCTGTCCCACATACTGGATCCATAACAGAACTGGGAAGAACTACCTCCAATAGGCCCCCCAGGTTGTGTTTTAGGATGGAGTGATGGTGCATGATTGGCCTATATCCTTTATTTGGGTCCTACTGTATGTGATGTAATGGACTTTAGAGTAAGACACTGTCTCTTTAAAAGGCTTTTAGGAATGAAATACAAAAGATCCAGAACTGTTATAATGGCTAGGGTGGATCTGGTACTTCTCCAGATAAGAGAGACAGGTTTAGGACCCAGGAAGACATAACTTATCATACAAAACTGAGCATGTAAGTCCCAATGGCAAGAAAGAGTGCATGGAATGGCCTAGGGGTTAGGGGTCAAACCAAATGTATGGACCAGATGTTACTGGGGTTGACATGGAACTACAGTGACACCTGCAGGAAAGGTAAACTGTTACAACACATCACGCTGTGGGTGGGGCTTAGAAAATTACCATTCAGACTGTATTTATCAGAGGTACATTTTGAACTCAGGGCAGTTAAGAAGTTTTTAGATTGCAGTCAACAGCTAGGAGATTTGGAGGGTCTTAGAGCTGAGATTTTAAGCTGTTACAGTATATACTTTGGGTTGAAGTATATGGGGTTTGGTTCTATTTCTAGAACAAGACCTGTGGTTTTGTAGAAACTAATTTTTCCACATACTGAACAGAAAATTCTAATTTTAAGTCAGAACTTGGAAATCAAGACTTTTCACCAAGGAAGCACCTGAAGACTTTTTAAAAGGACATCCAGAGAACTGCAACACAAACTTGCTACAACTCTGTTGGCTAATGAACTGTAATTTCCACAAGGACATTTAATCTTTCTGGATTCTAACATCAAAGCAAGATATAGTTTAGAACAACAGTATCTAGTGCATTCTGTAAACCATCCAGTGACATCATTTTTTTTATTGTCTGCAGTTCAAAGCTCTTCCAAACTGTAGAATTTACTGCATTACTTTTATTTAAGTAAACTTTTATGATTTTCTCATCACCTCTGCCTGGGGTCTGATTGTATGATCTAACATTTTAACAGAAGGGTTTTGCAAAGACTGTGTGCCTTGATAAAGATAGTGACTGCTCGACTATCCTATAAAACTACTTACGAAAGAGGTAGCCAGTGGCAGTGGTGGGATTTAAACACTGAATGTAGTATAGAGTCAAGGGAACATGAAACTACAGTTTCCACCCTCCCACTGGGAAAAGGAAGGTTGGTGATTCTTCCTGAATCCTACAATTGCTCACGAGTTCTGTAAAAAGGGGGATCCTCTCTGCAAACAGGAGATCCTGGTTAGGCTCTTGACAATGATTAGTACTGTATCTCAAGACTGCTGCCAGCTACAGAGGAGTCCCGCACCTCATTTAAAAGAGATTTTCATGGCCTTTCACCATGTGATGAGTGCTGCTCATAAATGTTCCCCTTTAAGATGAAAAATCCTCTTTTGGTTCTATTAGTAAACAACCCAGATTGGCTAAAAAGGATGTTGTGATTTATAGCTATTGTAAAATACTTAAAAAAACTACCTGAATGTAAGAACCCATGTGTGGTAAATACACTACTTGTCAATTAAATAATTGTCCACTTACTATCATCTAATTGTTAGGTGGTCAAAGTGAGATCTGTTAAGTTTTGACCATGTGATTAAACACCAACAGTATAGTATTGTGTTTTAATGACATGTCATGGGCTGGATTTTCAAAGAGCACATAGATCACCACAGATTTGTGGTGATCTATGTCAGGGACCCTACACCGTATTCAGGAAGAACTGGGTCCCTGCACCAAAAATCTGGGAGTTGCGGCACCCACAGGCATGCAAAAAAACAATTGGAGCACCTTTGGGAAATGCCACAGGGATCCAACAGCCCCCGCCCCCACCATGTAACAGTAGAGGGGCCAGAATGGTTGGGGGGTTGGGGCAAACACATGTGAGGCATGCAGAGTATGGGGTGGCATGGATATGGAGTGCCATAGTGGAGGCTGGCATGGGGTGGGAAGGCATATTAGTAATGTTGCACCCAGTAGGGGTGCTGATTATTGAGTAATACTGTCACTGACAAGGAAGGCAAACTAGAGACACATAGTGCCATAGCCCCATGTGGGCACAGCCCTGGTAGCATCCCCCAGGGCCTTGCCTACATGGGGCCATGGCACTGTGTGCCTCTTTACCCTCTGTCACTGTTCCTTGTCAGTGACAGTATTGCTCAATAATCAGAACCCCACAGGGTGCAACATCCCTAATATGCCTGTCCACCCCTTCCTCAACCACCACTATGGCACCCAGTACCCATGCTGCTCCCATACACAACTGTCAGGGCCCCCCAAAAACAAGTCACCACCTTGCACTGGTGCAAGGGTCTTAGACCAGTTTAATACTGGTTTATCTTGAGCCCCTTACTGTGGCCATGGTGGGGCTTCCTGAATCCCAGAAAACGGGATGTTGGAGCTCCACCATGGCACAAGCCCCCTTGCAATGTGGTGCACTCTCAGTTTTGTCACGGGGGGGCAGTATCACTTGGATGCAATGGCTCCTGATTCAAATGCAGACTGCATTTCTGAACCGGGACTGCCACATCTTGTGATGCAAGGTGCCAGTTGCATCCAACATGTTTGATGCAAGCACCTTGCATCCATCTCAGGGCTTTGAAAATCTGGCCCCATGTCTTTTGTCTTTCATTTTCTGTGTTTTAGGTCAAGAATATGGGAACTACAGTTGTGCCCAGCATCGTGTTGCATTCTGCCTTTTCACACATCATGTGCTGTTGCCACATTTTGGGGCAGCCAGTGACACAATGCCCATGTTGTGCTCCAGATATGTTGATACTTAGATTTTATCTCATTTCCCACTCATAGGTGGCCCTAGCAGTGCATTCACATTTCAAATGGGTGTGTCACTTTAAAAGTTGTCCTAGATCTTAGTAGCCATCACATAAAAGCACACCTCCCCTGAAAACCATCTTTCCTATTTGTAGCAACTTTTGCTTTGAGTGGTATTTAGGGGACAGCTTTGGGGAACATGAACCTGGAATATTAGGTTAATGTAATCAAAAATGCCAAAGCTATGAATCATTTTGTGTGATGTCTGACAAATGAAGCCAGGCTCTCAGACTTGAGAACTCACCCTAGATCTTGGCAGCCTTTTCATAAAAGACCCCCTTAAAACACGTTTCCCTTTTTGTACTAGCTTGTGTTTCATGGGGTATTTAGCAGACACCTTGCGGGATATGAATCTGGAAATAAATGGCAACATTATGAGTTATTTTGTGTGATGGTCAAGTTCTCAGACATGGAAAACTCATCCTGGATCTTGGCATCCATGACACAAAAGCCTCCAACCCCCTTTCCCCCTCAAAAAAAACACACTTCCATTTTTGTATTCACTTGTACTTCAAGGGGTATTTAAGGGTCACTAAGGGGAACATGAATCTGGAATTTCAGGTTAATGTAAGCACAAGTGCTAAAGTTATGAGCCATTTTGTGTAATGTCTGATAAAATGAGGTGAGGCCCTCATGTTGCTTTAAGCAGATCCTGTCTGTCTAATGTTTATGAAGCAAATTCAAGGGATTTGAGGAGTCATTCTTCAGTATTTTAGCTGCTCTTTGCATGACAAACATCACACAGGTTGATCCCTTAAAAACACTTTACAGAATAAAATATACACAGACAATTGTGATGTTTTGGTAGTTGACAAAGCCCTCCGACTGCAATGTTTATTTCTCTTTTGCACAAAACCACTGCCTGTCTTAATGTTTCAAGTAACCTGACATGGAACATTTGTAAAAAAGGCCCTCGCTCAAAGGTGTATCTGATTCCCTTAAATAAAAAATAAACAAAAAAACTAGTGGTAAAGGTCAGTGCACAGTATATGTGTTATTTTTTGCACAACATATTATACTGTATATCGTATAATACAATTGATACACATTTTTTTTTTCATTTTGTTTAAGAGTTTTTGTTCATGAGTTTGTTCTCAGGGTCCACGACTCCCTTCCATTATTATCAGTCTGAAAGACAGAAGGTGAAGATGTGTTGGTATTACTGAGCATGGACAGAACCATTTCATCATATTTGCTATGCACTGCTACAGTTGCGGCAATTGCCATGGTCAGATAGGCCTGAAGTTTCTGCAAGATCTCTAAAGAAATTTCTGCATGCCTGCAGTACCACTTTATGGCCACAAGAGCAAATATCTTTAGAAATATTACAAAATGTCTGGAAGTATCAGACCATGTCAATGGTTGCAACTGTATTGTCAGTATTTATTTGGTGCCCCACAACATGCTACTCCCTGTTGTTAGAGGTCCACATAGTGTTCTCCTTTTTGGACTAGTGATCATTGCAGTGGTGTGCTATCTGGCAGCACTGGCCTATGGCTTTCACTGTTGACTGCCCTCCCTCCTCTTGGGACCTCCCTGAGGACAACCACCATCCCTTGAGCATCCTGTACTGATACAAGTGTGAACATGGCTTTTTTTCATTCTGTGCATTGCACTGCCTGTTTGCATGCATGTTACATGCACAGTATTACAAATACTTACTATTAAAATGTGGATGCACTGTACTCACTCTGATGCAATATATTAGCCACTCATGCTCAGTGGGTGTGGTGAGAAATCCATACTGTGGACTGAGGAAACCTACCACAAAGTGATATGATGGTGTTGGCAGTCTTACTTCAGCCATTAAAAAAACTGTATTGTGTAGTGTGTTTTATGGTTTTCATTTCTGGGATTGACCTGTCCTAGACGGGGATCAGAGTGTGTTCACTACAGTAATGCTCATATTAATAGCTTCGGTGTTCACTCTTTGCCCAATTTTTGTTTTGGGATATTGGGTGCATGTAATTATGTATTCACTATTCATATCACTTTTGTGAATAGCTGTGTAAGGTTGCAAGTACAGTATTTCATCTAGTCATTTCTTGACCCCCCCCCAACTGCCACTGATGGCACCCAGTACTGTACTGTACTTGAGGTCTGACATCAAAGTTTCATGAAAGGTATGTTATGGCAAAAACTACATTATTATGTAATAAAACAGTATTACATTTGACACTGCATTTTCTTTCTTTCTGCCACTGCTGAAATCTGACATTTAACTTGTCCTAAAGCCCCTAACTATATCCTACATGTGTGCACTCTTCACCCACTTACTTAGTTCACTGTTCTGCAGGCCAGTCATTAAAATCTGAATAAGGTGACAACTACTTTACACTGCATTGTGATGTTGGCATAGTGACCAGGTGACAATATGTGTGTCTGAGGTTGGAAACTTCAAATTGTTCTACTGTAATGTTACCAATCAGGGATGGAACTTTCTAGCTGGAGTTCCTTACATCTGAAATGTCTTTGTGAATGGTGTTTGGCTTATAAAGTGCAGCATTTGTGTTAAAGTCTTATAAAAGTGCTGCTCATTTTTGCAAGACAGGCACTCGGGAGACAACAAAGCACCAGTGGTGGAAATCTCTGGGAATCCATGTCCTTGGGTGTGTCCCCCTTCCTCTTGGGAGCACTTTAGAAATGTGGCTACCACACAGTTTGAACATCTGTTTAGGATATATATGATATACTGTAGTTTGCTGCGTATAATTACTTGCACAGTATATATGAACAAACAAATATACGAAATTGCCAGCAGATACAGGCCATATGGTCTATCTAGTCTGCTTGAGTGTGCAGCACTTCAGCTCATTAGACTGCAGCTGCTCCCCCTCCCATTAACTCTTCCCTCCCCCAATTGCACCCCCCCGGTATGTGCTTTCCCCTTGAATTTGTCCCACCCCCTCTTGAAGCACCCCACAGTCTGCACTGATACGAGTTGCTTAGGCAGAGCATTCCACCCTGTTACCACTCTTTCAGTGAAGTAGTGTGTCCTACTTTCCCTCCTGAATCTGCCCCCTTTAACTTCAGGTAGTACCCTCTGGTATCTCTTCCATTCTGGAGAGTGAACCCACCCTGGAAGCCTACTCTGTTCATTCTCTTCAGGTCTGTGAAGGTCTCGATCATTTCCCCTCTCTCTCTTCTATCCTCTAGGGTATACATGTTGTGCTCTTTTAGTCTTTCCTCATAAGTTCTATCCCCCAACCCCTGAATCATCTTTGTTGCTGTTCACATCACTGCCTCCAGTAGTTTGATATCACTTTTCAAGTATGGGAGCCAGAACTGCACGCAGTACTCCAAGTGTGGCCTCACCAGGGACCTGTACAGGGGCAATATGACTTCGCTACAACTGGATGTAATTCCCCTTGCTATGCACCCTAGCATCCTGTTAGCCTTAGCCGCTGCCTTCCTATACTGGACTGAGTGGTTTAATTCCCTGGTCACCAGCACCCCCAGATCCTTCTCCTCATTGGATGTAGACAGTTTAATACCATCCACCCAGTAGCTGTATCCTGGGTTTTTGGCTCCAAAATGCATCACCTTGCATGTCTTGGCATTCAACCCAAGCTGCCAGGTGTGTGACCACTCTTCGCGTCTTGCTAAGTCCTCCTGCAGTAATTTGCCACCCTCCTCCCCATCCACCTCAGCACAAATCTTGGTGTTATCAGTGAAGAGGCTGATCTTATTCTTATGACTTATGCTTGGAAATTTCCTTGTGCATTGTGCTTTGTTTATAATGTATGCCACTTGATTCGGTTCTTAAAAATCTGCTGCTCATTTTTGCCAGACAGTAGCATTTCACAACATCCAGGCTCTCAGGAGAGAAATAAAATGCCTGAAGTGGAAATCTCTGAGAAACCATGGCCTTGGACATGTTTCCCTTCCTCACTGGAGCTCTTAATGAAATGTGGCATATGCATCATATTGCTTGTTATCATTGGGGGGAGCTTTTATTGAAATATTTCATGATGTAATACACGTTTGTATACAGTATAATACAATATGCAGTACATTTTAACATTTCACTGTGGCAGAAAACATGGGAAGCATACTTAAATCTTATTCACACCACTATAAGTCATTACAGCACATACAGTACACTAACGTACAGAAGAAAATGTATAAGGCAAAAAAATTCAAACAACAAATACTGTTCATGACTATACTCTGCAGTGAATACAGTAGTGTGTAGTATGTGATTCACATTCCTGTTGTGTGACCCTGCATATCTGGCAACACTTTTTGCAAGTGTGCAATGTATTGTCTGCAGTGCATTCCTTTTACTGTCTTCCAAAATAACTTGATGGTATCAATTAGTTCATATTTCTCTGTGTTACTTTTATTTCTCCTAATAAATGTTTTCATGGCATGCCAAACCATCTCAGCTGGATTCGTAGCTAGAGAACTGGTGGATCAAATAAAAAAAAAAAAAAATTAAAGACTATGTGAATGTGATGGCCACTTTTCTTTAGTGTGACTGCTGTTCAGAACAGTACAGTACTTATTAAGATGGGTAACGCATGCCGAGCACTGAATAATATGGCTGTGTGAGTTCAGGGCTTAGCCAGTACTGCAATATAAATCCTACTTTACTCTGCAAAAATACAGCAATTGCCACTTACAAATACTTTATTCATTAACATTAGCTATGGACTTTTGAAATATACCAAAATTGTTTAATCATTTTTAGTTTTTAATTGTTTTCCTCCTGTCAGACAATTTACTATGCTCGATCTCATGGTGCCCCATGGAGACAAGCCAGTCAACAGAGCGAAGTGCTTAGCTACAAAAGAAATGGCAAATTCACCTCACCTCATGGACACAGTAAAATGCTTTACAAGAAACAAAACGTATGTTAGCAAATATCCAACTTGACTTGAAAACTCCATCTGAAATACTGAATCATAGTCTGTTGAATAGAAGGAAAAAGTAGAGGTTATGGAAAATAAACTGGGATCATTCTTGAGCACACTCTTTAATGCTAAGGACACCTTTTAAACTCACAAAATGTAAGTTAACTACCTGTTAGAGAAAATCATAGATGTAGAAACTAGAGGGGGGAGAAATAATTTGACAGTTGTGGGCTTGCCAGAAGAAGTAGAGGAGAAAGACATGTCAGTTTTTACAGCAGTTTTTTTGTGGATCTTTTTCATAAGCAGTGGCAGTGGCCATTGGATATTGAAGGGGCATATCCTTCACTAGGCCCCCCCCCGCCCCGTTCAGCCCTGGTGGTAGTCCTTGGCCAGTAATTGTTAATTTCTAAGATTCACAACAAAGAAGAAACCTCCATTTGTCCAGGGAGATGGGGCAGCTACACTGGGTGGGAACCATATTTCCATTTACCAGGATTTTGCCATGGAAACTGCTAAATAAATGTAAAGAATTTACGGAGGTAAAATGAGTGCTTTAAAAAAGGGCTGGAGTTATTATATGAAATGTCCTTCCTTTCTGACTGTTTTATATAAGGGGGCTCAAATGTAGTGCGTGACTCTCCAGACAAAGTTTGACAGGTCCTTTCAAGTAACCCGGATTTCTCCCGTGTTAACACTCAACTGTCAAATTCAAATGTTGTTGTTTCAGAATGTCTGCCAAGGGCACTTTCAGCTGGTCTTGCTCATCTCTTGCAACCTGTATAACCTCACAAGCTTCCACTACATCTATTACATCTATACTGGTACACAGAATATGTCACCTCTGTGCAAAGATAGTCTCAGTGCAGTAAATCCTCCATCTGACATGTAATCACCTTTTAACAACACTCCTGTTCCTTATTCAGAGTGTACTGGATCAAATGAGAGCTGGCACATGGATTCCATTTGGAGAAAAACTAAACCTCCCTTTAGGAGTTATGTTCCTTGGCGAGCTGTCAACCCATAGAAGAGATCAAGAAGTAGAAGTCATGATGGCAGACCTTCCTTCAGTTGATGAATCCTCGAGTGATCTGGATCATGATGGAATGCAAAACTCTGTGATGGATATAATGTTACAGTGACTTCTGACTGATTTTATTCCTGAGAGTTATTGAGGAATTTATATGTATCATATACTTGTCATTTGAAATTGTCACACTGTATGAGGAACTACAAATTCATTACATGTACTGCAAATTTCATACTTAGTCTAGAAATATGTTATTGGACATTAATTGGTCTAAATTATATGTAAGTACTTTTTGCAGCAATTTGGGAGAGTGCACTAGTCTGGAATATATACAAATGCTGATTTAGTACAGTCATCATCAACCTGGGCAGCGTTCATGCAAATATTGCAAGCACTTTGGTTTTGTCTGAATCTGGGTCAGAGTTGGATTTACTGGTAACACCACTCACGTAATTTATTGTCTGATCTTCCCTTGTGATATGATTTACATGGGCATGACAAAGCGTTCGGTCAAAAAACAGAATCCAAGAGCACAGAAGAAATATAATCAATATTAATCACACCAGTCCTGTGGCAGTGCATGTTTTAAAGGAACATAACACAGACCCAAAATGCTTGAAATTTACGGGTCTAGAATGTGCAAGGAAAAAAGGCCCAGGAGGTGGGATACCTCTGAATTTAAAGCTACAACGTTAGGAAAACCTAGGGGTTTGAATGATTTTCTTGACCTTAAACACTATTTATAAAGACAGTATGTCAGTTTGTTAAGGGTGAAGGAATAATTTTGGGGTAAATATAATTGTTTTAGTTTTTTAATTTTTTTTAACCCCACTGGACTGCTGTGATGTATCATAAAGTTTCATAGATGTTAAAGGTTCTGAAATAAAAATATAAAATGTTCTGGATATCCAGTCTCCTTGTTCTAAGTGTCTTCGCTTTGCCCCCTTAGCCACTGATAATTGTCATCGTATTTGAAGAGATCTTTTTTGTCTAACTACTCCGATGAGAAATATTCTTGCTCCACATGAAATATATAATGTAAAAGAAAATGAAAACTTATAGACATCAAGACTCATACAGAAACAGAAGCAGAAAAATAAAAAAAGAGGAGGAATTGATATGTATTGTATACTTGTCATTTGAAATTGTCACACTGCGTGAGGACCTATAAATTCATTACATGTACTGCAAATTTCATACTTAGTCTAGAAATATGTTACTGGACATTAATTGGTCTAAATTATATGCAAGTACTTTGTGCAGTAATTTGGGAGAGTGCAATAGTCTGGAATATATGCATATTTAAAAATAAGTAAAAAATATTTAAAAAAATGTACTGTATATATATATATATATATATGCATACTTTTTGATTTGCCCTTTAGTATATACATGCAATTATTTGTAATATATGATTACATTTGATGAATATATTTGTTTATATGGATCTTGCATAATTTTGTATATGGAGGGGATTCAATTGTATTTATTCAAATGAACACATATTTATTGGCATGTGCACTTTAGAGTATATATGTTAACTTGGGGTTCACCAACCATGCCCCCTTAGGAAGCCTTATGGAAAAGCACAAGGGTAATGATGGCTGGCATTATTGGACAGGGGTAGGTTGAATTAAAATGTTTGTTTTCTGAAGGTAGCTGGAATTTCATTACACTGTTAAAATTGTATATGATATTAGAACACTGATTAAAGCCTTTGAGAAGGATTTTTTTGGAAATACAGTGTTGTCATTTCAGTATAGATTTTGCTACCTCAAGTACCCTGTTTACTCACCTTTAGGCCACTGTTAAACCCATGACTGCAGTGATTCATGCAAATATTGCAAGCACTTTGGTTTCATCTGGATCTGGGTCAAAGTTGGATTTCCACTTTCAGGTCTTTACGGGAGAGATCTCAGCTACAGTTGTATGTCTCTTTGGTGCTGTAACTTGCTGATATACTTTAACTCTCATGCTTTTATGCCTTTTTACCTCATGTATACATGTTTCCTACTTTAACAAGAATACAGCTCTGGCTGTCTCATTGTCCAACCCACTTAAACAACTCTCCATTATGACTCAATCCACTCCAGGATGCCTCACATCATAACTGTACTTACCCTCGACACTCGCACTCTATGACAGGTTTACCCTTCAGACCACTTCCCTGTTTTCTATTCATCTAACTCTATACCCTCTTTATTTCCCCCTATATCAACGCTACATCCTTTACCCTCTTTATTCCCCCATATCAATGCTACATTCTATACCCTCTTTACTCCCCCCCATATCAACGTTATATCCTTTATCAGCTAAAACAACTCTCAAGTCTGGTAACTAACTTGACCAACCAACCTTGCTCTCTATATCTTGTAATTCAGTGTACCTTGTATTAACTGTTATTTGTCTCTGTATTGTACTACTGATGTGGAACCTTTGTAAATGAACCACTGGTTCAAAGGTATTTTGTAATCTGAGATCTCATTATAAAAAAAATACATAATGTATTTCATTTTGAAGAAGCCGCAGCTTCTATTTGAATTTTTTTATTTTGACCTATGGCTTGTATTTGAGGGTGGCTTGTATTGCAAAATCCTATTTTAAGTGAGAAAAAAAATATTACATATCCTGAATATGATCAAATATATTGTTACTGGTCTACTTCATAGCAAAATAAGAACAACCTCATGAACTAAAGTCAAAAATGTAAAAAAGAAATATAGCAATCATATTTACAGAGATAAAAATCATAAAAAGTCCCCACCTACACATTTTTATCTGACATAACTTCAACCCTGATTAGAAGCCACGGCTTCTATTTGATGGCAGCTTTTATTAAAAGTATTCATTATGACCTGCAGCTTGTATTTGAGGGTGACTTCTTTTTGAAGGTGGCTTCTATTCGGTGAAATACAGTAGTTGCCCTATGCTTTGTTCTGCAGGTTCAGGTGAGTTAGCCATTCCCTGAATGGATAGCCTATCTGAATGAAGGTGGCAGGACAGGTGAACGTGTAAATGTCAACAGAGCATTGTCTTAATGTCAACTTCAAGATCTATTCTGTATTGCTTTAATTTTATTTTTACCTAATTTGTGTACACAGAAGTTTTGTAACAAAATTCTGCAGCTTTCAGAAATGAATAGAAGATGGTATTACATTGCTCCCACTTTTTTTACATATCTCTCTGTTTTATTGGTCTACTTTATTAAATCCATAGCCAGATCTCTGCTTCCAGTCTACTTATTGAGTGTGAAGTTTTTATTAGTTTACATGCTTGCTGGCAGTTTTGTTTTGCCCCTTGACATGTCATGTTCCAAGGTAGCTCACAGTCTAGTATGGGGATTTTATGCCTACAATGGATACAAAAATTACATTTTTTAATGTTTGAATTTGGTGTATATGCTACCTGGATCTTGCTGCCAATTGTCAGCAGACAAGAACTCAGGAAAAGGGAGTAAGAGTTATTACCCACAGTCGTCATTAGGATCTGGTGATGAATATGCCCTTCAGATGATAGCATACATAAAGAGAGTGGAAGATCTTTCAACAGCCATCAAGCAAGCCTAGATGGATACTCCACAGATGTAGGAGTGCTGGGAATGATCGGTTGCATAAATCTATTATTATTATAATCTGTAATATACATGCCTAGGAAAAGTTCCAGGTATTCAGATGGTGGGCGCCTCATACTTGACTGGAGCTCACTTACTTGCTTATCCTAAAGATAAAATCCTTCCTCCTCCACATGTTGTGTTTCTCTCTCTCTCTCTCTCTTTCTCTATG
Organism: Neoceratodus forsteri; assembly: GCA_016271365.2. Lineage (NCBI taxonomy): Eukaryota > Metazoa > Chordata > Ceratodontiformes > Ceratodontidae > Neoceratodus > Neoceratodus forsteri. The sequence goes on along the minus strand of CM057454.1, from coordinate 951,951,149 downwards.
GTTTAGTTAACTACTCCTTTCTATACTAAGCATCTATTCCATCTTTGCTGAATGCATATTTATAGTATTAGGTAGTGGCAGACACTGTATCTGCTGACATTACCTTCTTAGAAAACATTCCTTGCTGGCACCTTGGTGTGTACCGGTGCAGACAGCACTCCAGTCTCGTACTATTTTAACTGTTTTGTACTTAAGTTTGGATCCTAGGGATCCTTGTTTCTTTGCATTTTTGGATTTAGGTTTCTGTGTTGAGCTTATACCATTATTGATGTAAATTATTATACTAACCCTAAGGTTCCTATTAGTTTATGCTTTTGTATTAACTATAGCTTAAATTTGTATTGCTAGCTTGCTGATATTATAATTCTACTGGATTTATAACATTGACTTTTAATCAATTTTAGCTGTTTGTACATTGACATCTAGTTACTCACCCTCCCTTTTTTGTCCTCATCTGTAAAATGTCATCATCAACCATATGTGTAACTTTATTGAATGTCAAAGGTTTGGGATCTCCTATTAAGAAGAAAAAATCTTTAATTACCTACAAAAAGAAAAAGTAGATGTAGCCTTACTCCATGAAGCACATCTTTTACCCATGGAAGCTTTTAAACTAAATAGACCATGGTAGCGAAAACTGAATTCAGCTGCTTCTCCTCCAAAAAGAGAGAGACATCCACTCTAATATGGAAAGCAGTCCTTTTTTTAAGAATAATCATATTTCAGACCCTGAGGGATGCTTTCAATTCCTAGAGGGTTCTCTTAACTCATTACCACCAAGAAACACCTGTAGTTGGCATCCAAATCATCCCCTTTGTCTCCCACAATGATTTCAGTTGGCAGCTAAAGACTTCCTGTTTGCCCCGGACACTTCACAGGTCATCAGCATTATTTCTCTGTATTACTTGTGAACCAAATTGATTAGAATTGACTGCATAGCACAGTTAGAAAGGTAATTGTGTGCTGAACAACTTTGCCACTGCTACTTTGTGTGTATCATGTATGCTTTAGGAGTTGTTTGCATTTGTTTATGGTATAGTATGTATGGCTGACATTTGTCCCTCAAGCCTCACCTAAGCACCTTGAATAAAATGGGAAAAATACATGTTTTATATTAGAAAAATTGCTTTTTAATACAAAATTACTTTTGTATCTACATCTAATGTAGGGATGTTTTATTTGGTGTTGATATGTTACATATTGTCCTACCAAAAATGGCTTATGTTGCCTTTTTTATTACAAAAAAACACTGTATTGGCTATTTTGACTAGTACAGAAAAAATAAAGGAATTGCTTATAATTAATTGCATAGCACCATTGGAAAGATAATTTTGTGCTGAACAACTTTGCCACTGGTACTTTGTGTAGAGATGCAGCAAAATAAAATTTTGCCAGTGAAATTGCCGTGAAATCGGCAATTTCGCCAGGTGAAATAGTTCATGAAATTGTGTCAGAATTTCATAATTTCACCTGTCGCCACCAGCCACAAGTCAATAAATTGTTCACACACACACAAATTGCCCTGCACCCCCCCATTTGCTTTATTAAAAAAAATTAAAATTCACCCTCCACTCCCTGGCGTCTAGTGGTCACCGCCCCCAGTTGTCACTGGCCATCAACATTAAATAAGAACTCTCTCCCAAGTTACCCTGCCACCTCCTTCTGTTTAAAAAAAACAAACACTATGAATGTAGCCTGCAACAGAGTAGTTATAAACCTCAGCCCAAGACTATTGTGCCAAAATTGGCGGATTCCTTGAACTGAGTCTGTCAATGGTTAGTGTGCACCATGAACAGCACCACATAATTAACACACAATGCCAGTTCATCTAACAATGGTCTGCAGCCATGTTTCATTATCTCTATTGATGTTATTGAATATGTAATCCACTGTTGTAACCTCTTATGCATGTTTGTTTCCTCAGTTAGCTCTGTGATTTAAACTCTGCATGTTTTGGAGTATTTCTAGGATGCCTACTATGGTTATAATGGTTCATTGTTTATTTTCAGGAGGGCTAAGTCTTAAGGGGGAGCATCGAAGGGCAGTGCTATGTATTTTCTTTGATCTTTTTCTGGGGCCACTCTACAAAAGGGGTAAATCCAAAGTAAAAAGTGCACATCATGCACCTGGGGAGTGCACTAGTAGCCTGTGCCCTTTTCATGGCATACACACCAGTGGTCATTAGCTGTATGCCGGGAATTCTAGGTTAAGGTCTGGAGTGCATGGGGACTGAGTTACATGACTGTGGACATCCCTAGCTTCCACCCAAGCATGTTTGTGTAGCTTGTCCCTGTGGCTCCTCGCAGCTTAATCTTAATCAAGCATGAAAGCCACATCTAGCAGCAATCACTGTACTTAATTTATTGACCATCCTTAACTGGCTGCCAAAACAGTCCAGAAAAACACTTTGGCTCACCCAGTGCTCAGGGAACAAGCCAAAACAGACTAGATATATAGCCATGCAACAGAGTAGTTAAAAACCTCAGCCCAAGACTGTTGTGCCAAAACTGGCAGATTCCTTGAACTGTTAATGGTTAGCGTGCACCATAGATAGCACTGTGCATCACTGAGCACTTGAATGAATGAGCACATACCATGCTCATTCACTCATTCATTCATTCAAGCACTCAGTGGTGCTCAGTCAGGCTGCCAGCCGTGGAGGTGAGTGGAGGGCTGGGCCGGTAGCCTGATCGGGGTACTGGGGGGGAGCTGGATGGGTGCTGCTATCTACTGATGGGGTGGCGGTCCACTAGACACCAGGAAGTGAAGGGTGAATTTTTTTTTTTAACAAACGGAGGTGGCAGGGTAACTTGGGGGGGTGCTTATTTAATGTTTATGGCCAGTGATGGCTGGGGGACCACTAGACACCAGGGAAAACTTTACACACATTTCACCGCAGGAGCCAAAATTACTCCCACAGGTGGAAAAATTTCACCAGTGGGTGCAAAATTTCACCCGCAAGTGAAATTTCACTGGCCTGGGCGTGAAATTTCACCCCAACTGCGGGCAAAATTTTGCATTTCACCCAGCGAAATATTTTGTGAAATACGCTAATTACACAAAATATTTTGTTGGGTGAAATTTTCCAATTTCACACATCTGTATATGTGTGTAGCACTTATGGTTCAGAAGGTATTCGCATTTGTTTGTGGTATGCTGATTATAACATGATTTTGCTTAGAAAGGCCCAGGGTGCAGTGTTAAGACTGTACAGAACACAAGTGGTGGAACTCTCAGAGAGCTCCTGTGGAGTGAACTAGTTAATGGTAAGTATGTGGGTTTTTGTAATGTCTATGTCCCCACCAGGAATCAGAGTAAGTTCCTTGATGAGATAGCTATCTAACTGGGTTCATATAACAATTCTGATATTATATGTGGTGGGGATTTTAAGGAGGTCCTGGTTCCAGTATTAGACATGAGTAATGTGCAGAATCAGTGCATGATTCCATAACCCCAGAGAGCTTTTTTTAAAACATAAAATATTTTATTGGGTTTTCAACAGGAAAACAAACAACAGTACAATACGAATCAATAAACAGGATTAAGTGTCCAGTACACTCAGACATAAGTTTGTCTAAATGCCCCCATCAACATTCTGGGGGCAGATATTGCATGACAGGTTTCCTATGACAAGCAAATATTAAAAAGTGAAGCAGTAATGTGTTATTAGGCCCTACCGCTAAACAAAGTATATGGCCCTAGCTGAAAGCCTCAAGTTGCAGGCTCTGGAGTTTGTCCTTGGGGGTAACTCTGGGGGTTCAAAATCATGGCATCTAACATGCCCCATCTCTTTAGGTACACATTCAGGGTATTCCTCCAGAGAGCTTTTTTAAGTTTAAAAACAGATTTGGGTCTGGTGGACACCTGGCAAACACTACATCCTAATGGACGGATTATTCCTTCTACTCCAGTAGACATAATTTATATAATAGACTAGCTTATTTATTTATTTCTACTGGTTTAAGCTGAACCCTGATGTCCACAGATATTAGAAGTAATGTGATTTCAGATCAGGGTATGGTCTCATTTCATCTGTCTATTGACAGAGATGTGAGTACTAGCAGATGCTGGAATTTTAACATTTCTCTACTTCAAGATAAGGGGGTCAGTTCTCAAAGGATTGCAAAGGTGACTTGCACCAGTTGCCATTGTGCCAGGGACCCTGTGCCCAATTCTTTATTGGGCAGGGTCCCAGTATCTAAGTCCCATGGCTTGCAGCAAACCTAGCAGTGTGCTAAACAGAGGGTGCACCTGGACAGGTTGCTGCAAGCCTGCATCAGTGTCCACACCAAGGATGCAAGTGCCCCCCTGCCCTGATCCCCAAAAATATTATTAATATAGCCTCTGTGGGCTAGTCGACCTCCCAATCCCCTATTCCTTTGTACTGCAAAATAGATAAATCAGTGGTGGTCCAGTGGAGCCCTAATCCCGATCCCCCATGATGTGCAATCCCAACATACTTGGTGGTCTAGTGAACCCCCACTCAGCAATGCCATACCACCCCGTTCCCCCAACCCATACCCAGCTGGCAAATGGCATAGCCCACCTCTCACCACTGTGGCCAGCCACTGATTGAGCTCTGTATGAGCCTGCACTACATATAAAGTCCCTGCCCTTCTTACAAAATGCCATTGAGGCAAATTGATCCAAAGACACTGTCATCTTGTAGAAAAAAAAATGATATCATAAAATGTCTGATTTTTCTCAATCCACATCCTAGCTTGCTAAAGTTTCTTCAGTCTGTTCACATCCCAGATCATGGGGCAAAACCTTTATGAAACAAAATGTGTCTTATGACATGAAACTGAATGTGATAACATGAGATAACATTTTATCATGATAATAGCCTGTTTTTTGTAGCTTTACCATGCACATCCATATGCCCATCCTGTCTTGTGGTGCATTCTTTTTACAGAGGAGATAGATGCCATTATCCCATATTTCACAGCCAGACATTCCACAATTTCCCTCGCACTGGTCTCATCATCTTTAGTTAGTATGCAGTCCACATGTAGCATTGTTTCACTGTGTGCAGAAAAAGCATTAATGTCAGACAAAAAATACAAATAAAAGACAGCAGGTGATCATTAAACTGCAATTATTTAACTTTCTAATACTGTACTACAGTATACTGTGTGGTGTCTAAAAAGGTGAGTAACAGTGCTATACAGGCATGCACCTGCTGTAGAGTCTAAACTGTGGGACACACAAGGCTGTGACAGGGCATTTCATGGGTGCCCTCAGCCCACTATCTGTGATAGAGGTCCCAATGCTCTTCAGAAACATCTGAATCTTCCTGATGTTTTCACCTTCAGCCCCCATCCTCCTCATGACTGGGCTGATCTCTGCTGCTATCTTATTCACAATTGTAAATGATGGATGTGATTATAGCAAAGGAGTGCACAGCCGTGGAAGCTCATAATTGTTCTGAAAATCAATGGGTACCACAACATTTCACCTTTGGTCCAATGTCATACAGTAATGTGCCTATGATGTGTTCATGTACTAGGCCATGTCCCAGATGCCATCTGTACACAACCTACCTAATGAGCAAAAAGGTGCCATAATGCCAACTGTACTATTCATTTTCTGAAGAATTGTCAGTGCTGTATCATCCTTCTATTGCACCAAGGACAAGATTATTTTCCACAGAAGGAAATCACATGAGGTAACATCTTGGACACTAAGAAGAAGACTCAGCTTGTTAAATAAGACATCCCCTGTGACCAGGCTGTCTGGTGCAGTAGGGAAGAAGATCTTCAAAAAAACAAATCAATTCACATGTAGGAAATCCACAGATAAAGAGAAGACAACAAAGTGGATGAGGACAAAGGTACTGAAGGTAAAGTACAGCACAGTTCATTGATTTTATTTTTGCATCCATGCTATTCGTAGTACTGTTGTAATAGGTTAGTTATGACACACCATTTCCCTCAGTCTCAGTGTGCATTACATGCCATAAAAACAAAACTTTTCAATAACAATAAAAACAAGTAGAGAATCACATCAACTGACGTAAAAAACACTAATGTTAAATAAAATGAAGCAATTAAATTTAAACTAAATTTCAATCAGTAACATTGTAATATATTGTAATGTACATTATGTGGTTTAAACTGTGTACTCCATGAAATTAACTTGTTCTTGTTTCAACATATAGTAATGTGATTTCTTTTCTTTTATTTCTAACAGTGTAAGCTTGCTTAGTGTGATGTAAGAGAGTTAAATTGAGCCTCTCAATATGGGTGACTTAGTTTGACCACTCATAGTAATAGTGAATTTTAGACAACAGCGATGGGTAGTATATAGTGAGTGCAGCAGTGACCTGTGCTCACTGGAGCAGGATATGGGGATATGTTTGGCCAAGCCCTGCCGAGCTGGCCATTTGGTGTAGTGGCTTGAGTCACCGCCCCTGGAGCTAGTGGACCTGGTTTAGGGTCTGGCTGTAGTGGAATTTTTTTTTCACTGTTTCTTCTTTTCCCCGTGTCCATGCCCCCCCCCCCGGAGTTGATGATAATAATTTTGGAGGGTGCAGGGGGTGTAGCCCTCCACATAAAAATCTTTCTTTTGTTGCATCCATTGAGAAAGTAAGCAAGGTCTCTGTTTGCAGCAGCCTCTGTAACACTGGTCACCCTTTTGACATCGGGCACCATTTGCTTCAGTGTTTGAGTCCAGTGTTGTAAAAAATCTCACCATTATCATATAAAACCATAAGCTTGTTGATAAAATTGATGACTTTAGAACATCAAGCAGTAGTGAAGAAAATAGTACACATGTTAAAGAAAATATCACTAATGAGGTACTGTAACAAATGAGATGCAAGGGAACAACAGGCAGAGGTCAAGCAACAAGAGATTGAAAGAGAAATTGAGATTGAAAGCATGGAGGAACAACTAGAGGTTAACTGAGAAAAGATAAATAAATCAAGGAGGACCAGGCTGAGGTTTACTGAGAAATGGAGTTGGAAATCAATGAAGAACAACCACAGATTAACAGAGAGGTGGAGCAGGAAATTGAGGAGGAATGAAAAGAGGAATGAGTGGAAACTCCAGGTGAGTCTGAACAAGCACAGGAAGAGTCTTTGCCAGTATGCAGAATTGAACAGCATAACATGGCAGAAAGGGTGACGAGCCTCAAGAAAAAGATGGATCTCATGTTCCAGCCCTTAGAGAAACACAGTGACAAATGCAGTCCAGTGCTTTCAAATCCATGTGAGTCATAATCACATTTATCATTCTTATAACTTCTTGAACCTGATATGTGGAGTCCAAGCAATGGAGAAATGATGATGGTATTGTAATAATAAGCTCCAGCAGTTCCTCACATGTGCCTCTTATGCCTGCTATAGAGTACAATAAAATTACTGTGACATCCTCTCCACATGAAATGCAGTTTATTCTGATGAGATGGGCAACAGAACTTGAACTAATTACAATGTCCAGTGACAGACCAGAGCATCTTACAGCTCTGGTTTTAGGGAAGATAATACCTCAAAGTCAATATATGTCCTGGTGAAAAACATACATTGGAATGGGAGCAGGGAAGTGCCGTGTGCCATGAGGTGTAAAGGATTTTTGGGAGGCACTTGCCAGTTGGTAGCAACCACATGAAGTTAATAAGGGACAGAATAAATTAAGAGTTGATGAACTCAAGACAGGAAATCTTACAAATACACAAGTACAGTGTAAAGTTTATGTTTGTTTGTAATGTGATTTGATTAATATCTGTAACTGAAGCTTTATTTTGTCATTGTGGTCATCATTCCAAATCATTACAGTGCGATATTATAACTCCTTGCTAGACAGCATCCAGCCATGTGATTTTAGGTTTGCTAACCCTGAGGGTTTGGGAGGGGGTGATAGTGCAATCCCTAGTTTGTAAATGTCCATGCTTCTGGTGGTTGATGGGGCATAGTGTGACTTTGTGTAACAATGATCTCAAAAGGCTATTAATACAACATGATTTGCACACTTTATGGGTGATGTAACTGTATGTAATGTGTTTCAAAGTGATGCACATTTAAGTAGTGAGATTGCTGTATGAGGTTTTAAAAGACACTATACTGCCGCCTGCCGCCCCGCTGCCCCTGACTGACTAACCGGTAGGAACTGCACGCCCATTGGTGCAGAGCTGGAGCCAATGGGCATGCAGCCCATACTGTATGACAGTCCAGATTTGTGAATGACTTCATTCACAAATCTGGACTGTCATGCTAGTATGTGGCTGCACGCCATTGGCTCTAGCTCTGCACCAATGGGTGGCAGCCCCACCGCCAGTCAGTAGGGGGGGCGGGCAGCAGGCGGTGGATGCTGCCACCCGCTGGCTGCCGGGGGAGCGGGTGGTGGGCTTGTGGTGGGTGGGTGGGGCCACACTAGACACCAGGGAGATGTTTTGGGGGGCAATTTACTTACCGCCTGCGATCGGGCACATGGGATATGGGGGTTTGTATTCTTTCTGCCCACGATCGGGCACATGGGATGTGGGGGTTCTGTATACTTTCTGCCTGCGATCTGGCATTTCGTTCACTGGACCACCAGGGAGATGTCGGGAGGAGGTGGGGAGCCACGTGCTGCCGAGATCGGCTGCAGGTGCGTCGGTCCCCGGCAGTGCTGCTGCCTGGCAGGCGCCAGGAGCAAGTCCTCGGATCGGCGCACTACATGCTAATGGCATGCAAATGGGGTTATAATGACATGCAAATTGCCGCCTCTGTGCCTTGCATGTATTATGGCCCCATTTGTATGTCACCTTTTGAATATCATGATTTTACAGATGGCGCAATGGTACTTTGCACCACCGCAAGTTGACTGCTCCACTCTGGTCAACTTGGCGCTGAGCAGTTCCACCGCGCCATGCACAGTGGCGAGGGCTGGGAGCGAATTCAAAGGAGTTGCTCAATAGCGCAACTCCTTTGAATATCGTACGGGACACACCCCTGCGCATCTATTTTGCACAGCGCAAGGACTTGCACCTTTGAATGGCGCAGTTTGAATATCCGGGCCTTAATGTTTAACAGTGCATGGTTCATTGAATGTTGTATAAAAGTATGCCCTGTACTGTGGGCCTGGAAGCTGCATGTTACATCAATTTAAAGTAACATATTGCACAGTAATGTAACTTTGTAATTTGTAATTTTGGGGGCTTTTCTTGTAAAGTGACAAGATTTAATTAAAAATAGTATAGTATGGAATGTTTACTGTATATCATGAGATGTCTGCCCAGTAGATTACCAAGATGCCATTATTATGCAACCACTATGTATAAATGTGTCTATATACAATACTTTTGTGTTTTCCAATTTCAATACATTGCATAAAACAAAGTAAATATTTTGCTGCAGGTCAGCATATGTAATAGAATATAGTACTGTATATTATAAAAAATGTTAACCACTTTCTTTTGAGGTAATAGTAACACACCTGGTACAGTGCACAATGTTATTTGTATTTATTTCCTATCAGGATGAGGTTCATGTCTTGTGCCTGCAGTTGGTGAGCTTGCAGAAGTGTGGCCCTGGTTGGGAACTCAACCAGCATCCTGAAAGAGTCTAGGGCAACTCAAGTGCAGGGGACAGATGCAGCTGAGGTTCTGCAGCTGGAGAAGGAGAAGGAACAGCATGTATTTTAGGATTGTGCCTGGATATTGAAATAAAAATACATTAAATTAAAATGTGACTAAAAGCCATGAGGTGTACAAAAGGATGTCCTGCTGCCTTTGTATAGTACCATAGAAACAAAACAAAAATTAAAAAGTAAACTTCAGTGTACAGTAAAATAAATAAAAGAAACAGAAATAAACTGAAAAGTTAAAATAAAATAAAGTAACATCAATTAAGAAAATTATTAATAGATACGTAGTGCTGTCAGACTATTTTATTACATGTCTGTGCTAAGTTAAAGTGTTCAATGTTAAGTTGAAGTGGTTTCTGAAGGTGCATCTGTGTGGTGCATGGAAGCCCAGTGCATCTCCAAAGTTTCATGGCAAGGCCTTCATTCTGTTAAAAAACACTCTGCAGAAACAGGTACAGTAAAGCCCATTTATAAGAACATCCCTTTTGCCAAGGAAAAATGTTCTTATAAGTCGGCTGTTACTGAAAGCGGGCTTCAATTAATTTCAATTATACCGCTAACCACTAGGTGGCGTCAACCCCCTGCTGGATAGAAAAAACTACGTACATGAAGTTTAGGCAGAAATAACTTTTCTATGTGTTAAAAAATGTGCAGTACATCAAGCAGATTACACAAATACAGTACTGTCTATCTTTTAAAACACAATGAACCAGATGCACCAGATGATTAAATTTAATGCTCAATCAGTCTGTAAAAAGCACAGCTCAGCACACATTGAAAAGGACCGAACTCAATGTGGCAAAAATCAATAGAGTACACTATAGGTTTAAAAGTTCACTACCGTGCACGATTTAACCTCCCAAACAGGAGCCCGGGAGCACTCAAGTCCATCATCTCGACAGTCTGAATTTTTGTGGTGAGTGTTAACGCTGTATTCTTGTGTTTCTCCATACCAGCAGCTTACTTAGGGTAACACCGTATGTAACACTAGAACTACACCAGGTTTTTAAAAGGGAAAAGGGAATAAATCTAACCATGGGGGAATGTCATCTAAATTGCCTTAATCGCCCTTTATCGCTCCTTGTAGTGTTTCTCAATGGCAATCTGGTTAACCTGTAGAAAACTAAATGGGGGAGTCATTATTGATGTAAGATAAGTCAGGCTACCCATGGAGGAATAATGGTTAACAATAGAAGAGGTTGCCATTGAGGAGTCTAACAGTTAATTTGCATGTAAAGATCAAAGCAGGCACACACATAGAAGCACTACTGCTGTTACAGCACTAATGAGCCATGACTGGAAAGTGTGATTACCAATCAATACCTGCTCTGAGTGTGGAAAAACATGTCTCGGACAGCCGAATTACAATAAAACATTACAAAAAAGTGTGACTATAACCGATCTTGCTGTTCTTATAAACGGACTTTTGTCCCATTGAAAATAATGGAGCAAGTTCAGTACAAGGGCAAAATGTGATTATACCCGGGATGTTCTTATATCCGATGTGCTTATACAGTGCCTTCAGAAAGTATTCACCCCCCTTGGATTTTGTCACATTTTGTGATGTTGCAAACTCAAATTAAAATACATTTCTATGGGATTTTTTTGTCACGTATCTACACAAATTACTCTATAATGTCAAAGTGGAATGAAACTTCTGGAATTTTTTGTACATGTAATTTAAAATAAAAACCTGAAATGTCTTGATTTGATAAGTATTCACCCCCTTTGCTATGACACTCCAAATTGAGCTCAGGTGCATCCAATTCCCTTGTGAGATCACTCTAAAACTTGAATGGAGTCCACCTGTGGTCAGTTCAAATGGTTGACATGATTTCAGAGGAAATACACCTGTCTATTTAAGGTCCCACTGTTGACAGTGCATGTCAGAGCAGAAACTCTACCATGAAGACCAAGGAGCTGTCTGTAGAACTCTGTGATAGAATTGTGAGGAGGCATAGATCTGGGAAGGGGTATAAAAACATTTCTAGGGTGTTGAAAGTTCCCAGGAGCACAGTCAAGTCCATCATTAGGAAATGGAAAGATTACGGAACCAACCAGACTCTTCCTAGAGCAGGCCATCCTCCCAAACTGAGCAACTGGGCAAGAAGGACCTTGGTCAGGGAAGTGACCAAGAACCCAATGACCACCCTGACAGAACTACAGAGTTCCATGGCTGAGATGGGAGAACCTGTCCAGAGGACAACAATCTCTGCAGCACTTCACAGATGTAGCCTCTATGGGATAGTGGCTAGATGGAAGCCACTCCTGAGAAAAGGCCACATAACAGCATGCCTGGAGTTTGCAAGATGGCACATGGCAGACTCTGAGACCATGTGGCAAAATATTCTCTGGTCTGATGAAACGAAAATTGAACTCTTTGGCCTGAATGCAAAGCGCTATGCCTGGTGCAAACCAAACACAGCTCATCACCTGTGTAATACCATCCCTACCATGAAGCATGGTGGTGGCAGCATCATGTTATGGGGATGCTTTTCAGTAGCAGGGACTGGGACACTTGTCAGGATAGAAGGAACAATGAATGGAGCCAAATACAGGCACATCCTTGAGGAGAACCTGCATCAGTCTGCAATAGACCTTGGACTGGGTCAAGGATTTATGTTCCAACAGGACAACGACCCCAAGCATACAGCCAAAGCAACACTGGAGTGGCTTCAGAACAAGAAGGCGAATGTCCTTGAGTGGCCCAGCCAAAGCCCAGACTTGAATCCCATTGAGAATCTGTGGAAGGACTTAAAGATTGCGGTTCACCAACGCTCCCCATCCAACTTGACAGAGCTTGAGCAAATCTGCAAGGAAGAATGGGCGAAAATCCCCAAATCCAGATGTGCAAAGCTGATACAGACATACCCAAGAAGATTCAAAGCTGTAATTGCTGCCAAAGGCGCTTCTACAAAGTATTGACTCAGGGGGTGAATACTTCAGTAAACAAGATATTTCAGTTTTTAATGTTTCATAAATTTTTGTTACACAATAAAAATATTTTTGCCCCTTTAAATTGTTGAGTATGCTGTGTGAATCAAGGGGGAAAAAATCATTTCAATGCATTAAAAATTCTGGTAGTAACACAATAAAATGTGACAAAATCCAAGGGGGGTGAATACTTTCTGAAGGCACTGTATGTGGGCTCTACTGTATACAGTTTGCATTTTTTTCGGTATAAGCATGCAATCAGGTATAAATTTTCCCCAAGGTGTCTCCTGAAGTCCACTTAAATCCCAGGTTGTAGCAAAAAGATAAAAGTGTTTTGTTTCTGTTTTTTTTTTTTTTTTTACGAGATGCATCTGTGTAGTGTACTGTATGTAAAACCAATTGCAGCTCCTATGTTTCATGGGAGGGTCTGCAGACCCTTCAAAACACCATAGAGAAGCAGGTATAACTTTTGAATTTTTTGTGGTATAAACATCCAATTCAGTATACATGTTCCCCAAGGTGTCAGTTAAAATTAATTTAAATTCCAAGATTTAAAACTAAGGTTAACCTGGTTTTCAAAGGGTACATCTGTGGCATACAGTATGTGAAGCCAAGTGCAACCTGAATATTTCATGGCAGGGACTGCATTCCCTTCACAAACATCATACAGAAGCAGGTATAACGTTTTTATTTCTTGTGATATAAACATGAAGCTCAGTATATATGTGGTCCCCAAGGTGTAATATAATAAGTAAACATTTGAGGCAGAAAACACATAGTAATAATTTAATGATTTGCCAGTTTTGGGTGGAGAGGTAAGCACTGGGTCTTTTGTTTTAACCTACATATGATGTACTGTAACCGGCTGCACCACAATGTGAACAGCTATTTAAAGTCTGTGAAAGTGCATGGGATAAGCCACTAATTCTGGATTTGTTTTATGTTTGGGAGATACAATGGCATCTCGCAGGATGAAACACAGTTCTGCAGCATTTTGCAGCACTCTGCAGAATGCTGCAGAAGGCCTACTGAATAAAACAATGTAATTTCAATGGTAATTAGTCCCATTTTGCCATTCAAGAAAATGTGACACTGCCAGAATGAAATGTATGCCACAGTTTCCTGCATGACAAAGGGGACTAATTGCCATTGAAATTACATTGCTTTATTCAGTAGGTCTGCTGCAGCATACTGCAGAGTGTGTTAAAAGTGGATTTTATCCTGGGGATGCCACTGTATATGGCTGTCTCCATTAGTTGGCTCCCCATCAGTCACCAGTACATTCACTGGGGACTGCACATTATTTAAAGTGAGACAATCATGCATTGCACTATATTTTAAAAGGGATCTAACTCTGGCAGTTGCATTTTAAAATAGGGTCTCTGCCAATGGGAGGTCAGAGCTGTATATCCTTTGTAAAATTGTACTGTTTTTAGCCTTGGTGTCCGTATGTATATATATTCTTGTACATATAGCAGTGTCAGTGGATCAGTAGGTAGCACACTCGCCTCTGAGGCCAGGAGATCAGAGGGCTGTGGGTTCAATTCCCACATCTGGCACTTGGGTTAATATCCCAGTACTGACACTGTAGTGCAGCATGAGAGGGGTGCTGCACTTCTGAGGTGCCGTCCTTCGGATGAAATGTTAAACTGAGGTCCCATCTGCCTGGATTTGTGGTAGTTCAGGTGGATGCTAAAGATCCCATGGCACTTATCAAAAGGAGTAGGGGAATTTACCCGGTGTCCTGGCCAAATTTCCCTCATTCACTAAAAATACCACCAACAGCTTAATCTGGTTCAATGTCAGTTGGCATTCATCTGTATCCCCCTCCCCCTGGATCATGCCTGAAAATAGACAGGATTTGTCTTGTGCACTTACCTGGTCAACAAAAACTAAATAAATAAATAAAATATCTTAACTGTGCTTACTGTCTACTGGTTATGTTCACGTGGTTCTACCTGACTCTGTATGCTGCCTAACTTGTGCCATGTTGTTCTGTGTTTGAACCTGCATCTCAGTGTATCTGTATGTCATTGTACTCTCCCAGGTCGTACCTGAAAATAGGTGTATAACTTGTCTAGTGTACTTACCTGGTCAACAAAAGCTAAATAAGTAAATAATAAATATCTTGATGACTGGTGGCTGAGCTCATGTTTCACATCAGAGCTTTGAATTCCACATTAAGAGATCCCCACTCCTCACTGGCATGTAAAGAGTGAGTAGTCATTTCAGGCAGAAAGCACATTGCAATAATTTAATGATTTGCCAGTTTTGGAGGGGTGTGCACTAGGTCCCTTGTTTCAGCTTATGTATGCCATTACCAGTTGCACCCCAATCAGGAAAGCAAGTTGAAATGTGTGAAAGAACATGGGTTGAGCTGCTAATTCTGGACTTGCATCAGTGTGGTGTATTGTGAAGCTGAGTTCAGCTTGAATGTTTCATGGCATGGCCTGCATTTCCTTCAAAAGTACCATACAGAAAATGCCTGGTAGAGTAAGCATGACATTTTTTATACATGTTTCCATTTTGAAAATTCAGAAAACACTCCAAAGTGATTTTGATGCTCTGCAGGAGTATCTTAGATCACTAAACCTAATATTAAATAATAAAAAATCACAAGTCATGCTTTTTGGGAACAAGCAGGTGGCTGCTGTAAATACATTTCAAATTAAAATATCTACAAATCAAATATTAACACAGGTGAACTCACAAGTATTTAGGACTATGGATAGACATGCAGTTGAAATGGGAAGTACATGTAGACAACCTGATGAAAAGATTACATGTTAGGTTGGGGGCATTGTATAAATTGAGACAATGTATATCACTTAATGTTAGAAAAGACATAGTTAATACTACAATAGTTCCACTGTTTGATTATAGCAATGTAGTCTACATGGCGGTATCCAGGGCTGTACTAGAGTGGCTGGATACAGCCTTGAACAGATTTGCTAGGTTTGCCCTGGATGCCCCTCAGTTGACACATCGGTGCATATCGTATAGATTCCTAAATTGGATTAGCTTAATGGAGCATAGACAAATACATATACTGCATCTGACCCATCAGTAAATAAAAAGATACCACCTTATTTAGATAATTTGTTTGAGATACACATCTCTAGAGCAGACTTGCGAACGGCACAAAACCTGGAAGTGGTGACCCCCAAAGTGAGAACAGCAAAGGGGAACTTTAATGATCAGTGGACCTAGAATTTGGAATGGGCTGCCAGACCACCTGAGAACAAAGGTAATTTCCCCATGGAATAATATCAAAAGCTGGTTATTTCAAAAATGTGCACAATCAAAACATTGAGGTTGCTGTTAACACTCTGCGCTTTTTATGGTTACCTCAAAAAGAAAAAAAGAAAATATCTCTATAACCAAGAACTGTGGTTACTGTTGATATATTGCACTTTTGATGATTGAAGTCACTTCTGAGAATATTTGTGATTATTTAGAATATTTTGTAAGAATTTTGTATTATATGTATTTTACATGCTGTAACTTATGTGCTGTACATTTTATGAAATTGTCTTGTATGTAATGGACCACACTGAAAATGAGCTAATGCTCAAATTGGCTATCCTTTTCCTTGGAATGTTCTTAAGGAACAAACTTTTACAAACATGTTCCCAAACATGTCCCTTAAAATCAACTTAAATCCCAGGTTGTTAAAAAAAAAAAGGTGAAAGTGGTTTCTGGTGTGTACATCGGTGTAAGATATGTGAAGTCGAGTACAGCTCAAGTGCTTCATGGCAGGGACTGCATTCCCTTAACAAACACTATACAGAACAAGCTATAACTTTAACATTTCCTGTGCTATCAAAATGAAATTCAGTATACATGTTCCATGAGGTGTCCCCTAAAGATAACTTAAATCCCAAGTGGAAAAAAATGTGAAAGTCATTTTTGAGAGGTACATCTGTGTGCTGTAGGTGAAGACACTTGCAGCTCAAATGTTTCATGGCAGGTTCTGCATTCCCTTTACAAACACCATACATGAGCAAGCATAACTTTTGAATTTCTTGCAATTCTGCATACATCTTCTCTAAGTTGTTCCCTAAAGTCATGTTACGTCACTGGTTGTGAAACAAAGGTTAAAGTGGTTTTCTAGGGATGCATCTGTGTGGTGTATGTGAAGCTGAGTGCAGTTCGAATGTTTCATGGCAGGGACTGCGTTCTCTTTACTAACTCACATAGAGCATAGAACATAGAAACATAGATGTTGACTGGCAGATAAGGACCGCTTGGCCCACCTAGTCTTCCCATTTTCCCTATCTACTGTAACATCACAAACCCTACTTAATCTCCAGCCTTTTTTTTTTTTTCACTTTCTGTTTATCTCCCTACATTCCTCCAAGGCCACATCCTTGGGACCAACAGTGGAGTTCACCCCTTTCTAACCACCTTACCTGTTCTATCCTATTCCCCCACATGGAGCCACTGTTTTCCCCTTGGGTGGGGCCCTTACACCATAAACTTCTTGTCTTCATTGGGTTCAGGCAGCCAGGCAGGCAGGAGCATATCAGGGTCTTGCTCTGGTGGTCCATCTCCTTGGAGCTGGAAGGCATTTTCTCCCTTTTTGTGGATGTAACATGCACCCCAACTTCAAGGCGCATAGCACCGATGTCTGTTACATCCTCCCCCACTGTCAGCCTTAGTGCTTGCTATGCCCCAGACATCTGCCTGGGGCTAGTCAAGCGCTGAGTTGTTACCCCCTTTCCTCCCTGGAGAAGATGAGCTGTCCTTGGGAAGCTCAGTCTTCTTCCCCCAGCCAGCCCTTCAGCTTCCTGGGTTAATTCCTGTACCCAGTTCACTTGCGTCATGAGTGGCAGCGCTACCACTGTGCCGATGGGCCGGCCTTCATCTCCAGCTTTACCCTCCCCTTTCCCTACCTCTAACATTCCCTTGAACTTATCCCATGCATTCTTGATGCCTGTTACCATTTTTGGCCCCAACCAGCTCCACTGGGGGCTGTCCCAGGCATACACCACTCTTTCTGTGAAGAAGTACTTACTTACATCTCCCCTGAGTCTACCCCCTCCAGCTTCATAGCATGTCCCCTTGTTTTTGAGCATCGTTTTTTCTAAAAAATGCTTCCATCTTGAACTTTATCCATGTGAGGTATTTGAATGTTTTTATCAAATCCCCCCCCTCCCATCCTTTCATCCAGGGTATCCATATTGAGGTCCTTCAGTCTCTTCTCATAGGGCTTGTGATACAGACCCTACACCATTTTGGTTGCCCGCCTCTGGACTGCCTCAACCTTGTCTATATCCTTTTAGAGATGTGGTCTCCAGAACTGGACATAGTACTCTAGGTGAGGTCTCACCAGTGATCTATACAGTGGCAACACCATCTCTCTCTTTCTGCTGGTGATACCCCTCTAAATGCACCCTAGCATCCCACTAGTTCTCCCCATTGCCTTGTCATACTGTCTGACCTCCTTTAAGTCATCAGATATGATTACTACCAGATCCCTTTCCTGTTTGGTGGTGGTTAATACTATTCTCCCTTTTTGTACTCCACCTCATGTTTCTGTGCCCAAGTACATGACTTTGTACTTCTTCACATTGAAATCTAGCTGCCCACACCCTTGACTACTACTCTAATTTTCCTAGATCACTATTCATTTTTTCCACCACCCTCGGAGTGTCTACCCTATTACAGATTTTAGTGTCATCTGTAAAGAGGGATATCTTTCCTTGTAGCCCCTCTGCAATGTCACTAATAAAGACATTAAAGAGGACTGTTCCTAGTACTGATCCCTGTGACACCCCACTTGACACCCTTCCTTCCTTGGAGTGAGCTCCTTTTACCACCACCCTCTGTCTGATGTCCTCAACCTGTTTCTCACCCAGTTTACCACCTTAGTAATTACTTCTAGGCTTCCCAGTTTGTCTTCTGGTCTCCTATGTGGAACAGTGTTGAATGTCTTATTGAAATCTAGGTAGGCCAAATCCACCACTCCACCCTGTTCCAATTCCCTAGTCACCCAGTAAAAGAAATTTATCAGATTTGTTTAACATGAAATTCCCCCAGTGAATTCATGCTGCCAAGGATCCTGAAGGCCACTGGATTCCAGATATTCTGCAATCCTCTCCTTCAGTAGTGAGTCCATTACTTTCCCCACCACCGAAGTTAGGCTGACTGGCCTGTAGTTGCCAGCCAACTCTTTGCTTCCACTTTTTATATGTGGGGTACAGCTGCCCTCCTCCAGTACTCTGGAACCACTCCCGTCTCCACTGAGTTGTTGAACAGGACTGCCAGAGGTGTAGCCAGCACCTCCCTGAGCTTCCTCAATATCCTAGGATGCACCCCTTCTGACTCCATTGCCTTGTCCACTTTCAGATTTGCAAGTTACCTCAGAACCCTCTCCTCTGTAAATGGACTAGTGTTTACCTTCATTCCTCCGATGCTCCTGGCCCTTATCTGAGACCCCTCTCCTTTCCCTTCCTCTCTGAACACTAAACAAAGGTACTTGTTCAAGATGTTTGCTTTTTTCTGGTCCCTCTCCATACACTCCCCTCCTTCCTTCTTTAGCCTTACTATCCCTCCCCTGGCCTTTCTCTTTTCGTTTACATACCTGAAAAATATCTTGACCACTTTCTGCACTTCCTGGGCTATTTTCTCCTTCATCTGTGCCTTTTCACTCCTAATTGCTTTCCCTGCCTCCCTTTGTTTCTCCTGATTCACCTTTTGCTCTTCCCCTCTCTGTGTCTCCATATATATCCTGCATGCTAACTTTTTTGCCGTTACCTTCCAAGCCATAACTATTGAGAACCATAGCGGTCTTTTTCTCCTCCTGCTTTTGCTTACTTGTATGATGCAGAGGTTTGTTGCCTTCTTTATCCCTCCTTTTAGATTTGTCCACTGTTCCTCTACTCCCTCCAAGTCCTCCCCTCCCGTCAGGGTATCCCTGAGCCAATCTACCATCTTTTTGAAATTGGCTTTCCTGAAGTCCAGGACTCACATTTCTGTGGTTTGATCCTGCCACAGCACATACATTGAACCACAAAGAATGGTGATCACTTGTCCCCAGGTGGCCATCCACTGTGACATCTGAAACACTGTCCCCATTGGTGAATACAAAGGCCACTACTGCCCCCTCATGAGTGGGCTATTTTACTAGTTTCCTGAAGAATGCCCCCTGCAGGGAGCCCATGATGTTTTTGCTCTTAGCTGAAGCTGCAGCTGGGATGCTCCAATCTATATCAGGTAGATTGAAGTCCCTCACCAGCAGCACCTTTCCCTTGCCTGCCATCTTTCAGATGACTTCCACTTGAACACTATCCAACCCCCCCCCATGTTGGAGAACTGTAGCTCACACAAATGTGAATAGCAGCTCCCTTCCTTGTTTCCAGGGTGACACACACAACCTCCACCCCTTCTTGTTATCCCTGTATCTCAATAGCCTTTATGCTATCCCTCACATGAAGAGCCACCCCCCTTCCCACCCTGTCCTTTCTGAACAGAGAGTAGCCTGATATGGCTATATCCCAGTCATGGTTCTCATTACAGCATGACTCAATTATGGCGATAATGTCCTGGTCAGCTTCTGCCATGATGGCCTCTAGGTTGTGAATTTTGTTTCCAAGACTGTGATCATTTGTACACATGACCTTCCAGAATGTGCTACCACCCTTTTTGTCATCATCCCTGTCTCCTTTTGCCATCTCTCCTTACCGCCTCTGCTCTCAGTCCCATCTTTTTTTACTTCTACCACTTTGTTTCCTATTTTGCTGGGTACCCTTAGGGATTTCATTCCCTTAGGTCTCTCCCTACTGCCTACTACAATTTGAGAGGGGGTTTGTGTCCCTATATCCTTTCATCACCACCTCAGATAGTTTACTTGCCAGTCAGTTTAACATTTAAACCATTCATTGAGGTTGTGATTCCTCTCCTGGTTGGATGCAGGCTATCTCCCCTGTATAGGCCTCTATCCCTCGCGGTGGGACTCCAATCTCTAATGTAGTTGAACTACTCCTCTCCGCACCATCCCTTCAACTATGTGTTGAGGCTCCTGATACGGAGTACCCTAGCCTTCCCCCTGTTGTAGACAGGTAGTGCTTCAGAAAAGGTCACCGAGCATCCTCCTTGCCTAAGACCCCATCCCACCTCCTTGAATGCATCCTATACTGCACTATCCTAGCTTCACCCCTAGCCAGGTCATTGGTCCCGATGTGGACCATGACATCTAGCTGTCCCTCCCATCCTGCTTCCTTAGTGATCCTCAGGATCTTCTTTCCATCCATCCAGGCAGTGGCACCAGGTAGGCACCTAACCTTGCTCTCTCCCTCCCTCCCTTCCTGTCCCAAATCTATCCCCCTAACAACTGAGTCACCCACCAGGAGTTGCTTTCTCCTTCACTGTACAGAAGCCAGTATAACATTTGAATTTCTTGTGGTATAAACAGGAAATTCAATATACAGGTTCATCAAGATGCCCCCTAAATATCATTTAAATCCCAGATTTAAAAGCAAAGGTTAACTTTGTTTTCAAGGGGTGCATCTGTTTGGTGTATGTGAAGCTGAGTGCAGAACTGTTTAGTCTGCTTTCCTGGCCTTTTCATCCTCAGCAAGGATTGTCAGGGATTCCAGAACTTATGCACGAACCAGTTGTCCATTGTATCCCATTCTGCAAATACTGTATTGTTCTAAGGGGTAATAAACTCTGTTCTCAGCAT
The DNA here is from genome assembly GCA_016271365.2 of Neoceratodus forsteri. Taxonomy (NCBI): domain Eukaryota; kingdom Metazoa; phylum Chordata; order Ceratodontiformes; family Ceratodontidae; genus Neoceratodus; species Neoceratodus forsteri. The sequence continues at coordinate 951,929,963 of CM057454.1, read as the reverse complement.
GTAACCATTCGCACAATGTCAATCTACACAACACACTCTCTTTCTTTTTACAAAACATCATATCACACATACATTGAAGTGTATGTGTGCATTGTGAGGTGAATGTCTGTGCATTGAGTGGTGGGCTTCTTGAAGTTTGTTGTGCCTGAGGTGTGTATACATTGTGCTTAATATTTATTTTAAGTGCTGTGTGTGTGTCTGTCTTTTCATAGCTACGTGCATGTAAAGGTTGTGCTTCAGTACTGAGCCTCTATATTAAAAGGTTTACTTTTGTCTCATTAACATTAAAGATCTTAAGTAATGTAGTACGAAGCTACTCTAGCAGATGTGTGACCTTCACATATTCTGGACTGACCATCAACCATAGAGGCAGATAGTCAATCTAATCTTCACTTTGCTAATGACGATACAGTAAAAAAAACTGTGTGTGTGTGTGTGTGTGCATGTAACAATAATGAGCTGTGTGACCTCTGTGGGATGTGTCTTTGAAAACTACTGACATGTGTGGGGGTGTATGTATGCATCATGAGGGAAGGTGTGTGCCCTGCTGTGGAGTGCATGTGTGTGCATCATTGAGATGTATGTGTGTGTGTATGGGTTGGGGTTGTACAATACTAAGTATAACAGTGTGTACAGCATATGTTTTTGCTTGAGTTCTCTCCTCGCATTACAGCTCTGCTTAGGCATCTCACAGTTCCACTGATACTTTGAGTTAATGATGCCAAGTGTGCATTAGATTTGCAACAGACCCTTTGCTGGACCCTTTGCTGGCTCTCTTTGTTCCAGTGTTTCCTGGACATACTGTATTATGATGGCAACTGATAACTGATAAACTGAAAAGATAGAAAGTCCAGGAACCTAGAAGGAGACTGTTTAAATACTGAAGAAACAAAAAATGCTAATTATACTGCAGCAGTAAACAAAGTAACAAAAATACTTTTTCGAAGGGCATGCAAAACAACAAAAGCATGAATATGGTTTAATGAAAGAAACATGATTAGTCAAGTGTACGTATTTAAATAGCTTCCTATCACCTTTAAGATGTAAAACTCCCATGTCCCATTTCTTCTTGTGCCTGATAGTTTTGCTAAGCTAATAAAAAGAGAATAAAATACTCAGTAATTATCTTAATTTTAACTATTTGATATTTCAGTTTTATGAGTTTTTAGCTGTTTATTTGGCATTTTAGCAGAAAATTTGTGAGTTCTGAAAATGTACTGTAATTGCTTGAGTGCATTACATTAAAAAAGGAAAAAAAGAACATTTTGCCAATATTTTTTTCCTGCTGCTAAACCAACTTTTTTTCTCAGTGCTAGGATACTTAATTTTCTAAGTACTTCAAAGTTGTTGCTGTCACAGTTGTGCATATTTTTTCTCCCTCTTTCAAATCCCCATAGGCATTCTATGCTTCCCAACCAGTTGCTTTTCTCTTTCTTAAAGCAAGAAATACATAGAAATAGGGTCCAGGCTGGTGTCATAGAGGGCTGAGGTGCTGGCGTCTTACCATGACCCACGCCGGTAACTCGGGTTCAAGAACAAGCCCGGGTCGCTGGAGGTCGGCACAGGGAGGGTGGAGCTGGATGGAGCTGCTGGCAGGCAGCTCTCTTCTCTGGGGTTGGGGGATGTGGCATCCCTTGGGAATGGCTGCCCCTGGTGGAGGCAAGGAGACAGTGCAGGTCACAGGGTGCCCGGCATTAGGCCAATGGGGTGGGTGGAAGGGGGTCGATACCAGGGCTGAAGGCACATGTGCACCTCCATGCACATGCACCATTCTCCTGGGACCCTCAGAAGAAAATGGAGGCTGAAAATGCTGGCGGCAGGATGAGAATGGACTCCCTGCAGGTGCCGCACCCAGACTGGGCAAAAAAAAAAAGGTAAGCCGCAATAATTATGGGTGAAGGGGCTGGGGGCCGTCCGGGTGGGTGAAAAATCTGACATGATAAAAAAAAAAAAAAATACATGGAAATGTATTTAAGTGAATCCCTTTTGTTTGTTTGTTTCACTAGGCCTCTTTATTTTGATACACTCACTGCTCAATAGGCATTATGTTATTTAAGAAACCATTTATTTTCCCCAGAGACAATGACCACATCATCATGTTTTTAAATAATTAATTCATTAATTAATGCTATTTTACCATTTTTGGCCAGGAAAGACGCACTAAGCTGAGGCTTGTTTCCAGGTGTGTCATGGGAGCCCAGGAAAGTTAAGTGATTTGCTCATGGACATACAGTAAGCAAGTGGTGGCTATGGGATTCAAACCTAGTTTTCCAGACTTGCAACTCAGTGCTCTTAAGCACTACACTACACTGTGATGAATGGAGGTAGCCATATGTTTATTAAAGACAAAAGAGCAGTACACATGTATGGTTTGTAAGCAGAGGGGAGCCTGGTGCGGGAACCCCCCAATTTCCCCCTGTTACTCCCCCTACTGCAGGTAGGGAAGGCAGAGCCAAGAGCCACCAGAGGCATCTGTGAGAAAAGAGGAGTAAAGCATGCCGAGTGAGGTGTACAGACATCCCCTGCCTCTTCCCTCATGGTTCTGAAGGATGCACTTCTGGGTGATGATCCTCCCCTTCCAGCATCATACTGAGCTGTCCCACTCAATGCCTGACACCCCCACAACCCAGACTCTCCAATCACCACAGGACAGGACCTTTTAAAGGACCTGACCCCCCCCAAGCATGAAACACTAGGCACACCCCACTGTCTTCTGGGGATGCCCTAGAGGAAGGCTTACCCCCCACATTTGCTAGTGTGTCCCATCTGGGAGGAAAAAAAATCCCTAGGTAGCCAGTGTCATGCCCCTTATGCCTGCTACTGCCCCCCCATAGCCTAGACAAATCTTTTCATTTCATTTCTGACTCTCCTGCATGTGTTCTCCATCACTTGATCACACCAGGTGCCCTTACAATGTCAGCTTGGCAGCATGAGGGAGAAGAGCAAGTGTGATACCTGCATTCTGTTGCTGTGCTCTGGCCTCCTGTTTGTTACTGAATCATAACCGCTGCCTTGATGATGTCCAGATGGCAACAGGTCTCCCCACTACACCACACCAGCTACAGGGCCTGCTCAAAAGAGAAAGAGAAAAGACCAGTTAATTGCAGGAGATGAAGGCAGACATACCATTTGTAGGTCATGGATAGGAGTGACAGAGGAGCACAGCCCAGAGCCCATGATTCTCCCTGAAGTGGTCAACCTCCCTAACCACACACTACTGTGATGACACCATTGAATGTGTAGTCCTGGGCTGAGGAAAGCTAGGTCTGTTCGTAAAAAAGGGTTACCAAGGCACCCATAAGTTGGTTTTTGTCCTAATATAAAAATGAAAAACTTGTTTTATTAGCAAAGTGGTACATTTAATAGGTACTAGCCTGCAGAGACAGTTAACATAATGTTATTGTTTTAAAACAACCCCAAGGTAATTTATTTTTCAATCATATCTTAAATTCTGCTTGTTTTTCCAACCCCTAAGTGTGACATGGAAACCCAGCTGTTTTTGGTTTGCTACTGTGATGTCTCTGTACTTCACAGTATGCAACCAATGTGTTGGGTCCACTGTTGGTTAACTAAATTTTGAATCCCAGAATGTCCTGAACCCATTTAGTTGTTCAAATTGGTACAGTGCAGCTCTGTATTTACCATGATGAGTGTAACTCATGGTGTCTTCATTTGTTACACCCATCACAGTAACCCCCAAATGTAATTCCAGTGCTTTTGAAATATTTTTCAGTTTCCCTACACAAAACAACTCCCCCAGCTTGGGTGCACGAGTGGTAGTTTCTACCTGAAGTACTGCATGGCTACAGAAAGTCACACTTTGACCCCCCACCTGATGTGGTGTCTGAGATTCATGTCTGTTTGCACGTCACAGGTGTGGGGTTTATTTTCCTCTTGTTGCAAGTATTTTGTGGAAATCTCATTGGGAAGGTGTCTTTGCATGATGCTCCCCATAAAAACTGTGGTTTTGGCATTCTTGTCCCATTTATGCACCCAGAAATCAAGATCAGAAGCTTCGTGTGTGCCAGCATCCTAAGCTGTTGCACCCGTCGGCAGGTAAGGTGTTTTACGCCAGTCAAGGTGGACAAAGTGTATTTCAGGACCTGGGCAGCATTTGAGTATGGGGGAATTCGTGCCACGTTGCTAGGATTGCTCATGTCCTGTTCCAGGGATCGTTCTCCTTGTGTGCATTTTAAGGGTCGCCAGAAGCTTGTGTGATGTAGAAGAACACACAGAAGCCCATGGTGTGTATTGTTTGCCAGCCATGCTACCTGATTGCTGCTTACAAGTACATGTGGGGCAAATAGATTAAAAGAGAGAAGATGGAGAAATGCGATTTTAGTGCACAGTTGGCTGTGGGTAAATATACAAATTTATAGGGAGAGCTGCACTATACCATTTAAGATGGACAAACACTCATTTTTGTAGCAAGGGCATTGTGTGGAGGGAATGTGCTGAGCAGGTATTCTATGGAACAGCTATTTACTGTTGAGGATTGTTTTAAATATGGCCAGGAGTATTATTTTGAGCAGCTATTTAATTGCAGATCATCTATAAGCCTATGATACTTTAGGGCGGGGTGGGGGCTGTATGTGTGCTGGCCTTAATATCGTGCTTTCTTTGTTTCTCTTTTGGAGGGGGAAGGTGGTTATGTTGGCCTCTGAGCTTTGGGATCTTTAAATTGATTGCAATGGGCTCACTAATTCCATCACAGACTGGTCTGTTGTGTCTCGGCCTGTGTGAGCATTCATGTTCTGCCATCTTGAGGATCATGCGGCTTCACTGCTGGGGTGGGGTGGTGGGGTGGGGGGTGGATTTTTGATGAATGTGCTGGTCTCATCATGGCCGAATATCAATGCTCAGATGCCCTTGATGCCATTTTTGTCCGAATAATTGTGTTGGTTTAAAAAAAAAATAATGTTGTGGTTTTTATGCTGGCCTGAGGCCTAGTCCCAGACAGTCTTTTGTGTCTCGGCCTGTGTGAGCATTCATGCTCGACCATCTTGAGGACCGTGTGGCTTCACTACTGGGGCGGGGTGTAGGGTGGGTGGGGTGGAGTGGCTTTTTGATGAATGTGCTGGTCTCATCATGGCCAAATATGAATGCTCAGATGCCCTTGATGCCATTTTTGTCCGAATAATTATGTTGGTTTAAAAAAAAAATAATGTTGTGGTTTTTATGCTGGCCTGAGGCCTGGTCCCTGACAGTCTCTTGTGTCTCGGCCTGTGTGAGCATTCATGTTCGGCCATCTTGGGGACCATGCGGCTTCACTGCTAGGATGGTGTGTGGGGTGGGAGTGGCTTTTTGGTGAATGTGCTGGTCTCATCATAGCCGGATATGAATGCTCAGACACCCTCGATGCCATTGTTTGTCCTAATAATTGTGTTGGTTTAAAAAAAAAATAATGCTGTGGTTTTTATGCTGGCCTGAGGCCTTATCCTAGACAGTCTCTTGTGTCTTTGCCTATGTGATCATTCATGTTCGGCCATCTTGAGGACCATGCGGCTTCGTTGCTGGGGTGGGGTTGGGGGTTTGCTTTGCCTAACAATGCACCTGTGGTGTGCATTGATGCCCCAATACACCCATGCTATGTCGTGAATTATAACCATTGGAATCCTAACTGTCAATCAGATTGCAGCATTTCTTAAAGCCTTTTTATAGTATTCCATCTTTGGTACTGTCGAATGGTCTGGAGAGTTCTGTGCAGCTCCCTTGATTGCAAGTATCATGCGGAGTGTGCATGTTGGCTCTTTCTTACCGTTGAATGGTCTGGAGTGTTCTATGCAGTTCTCTTGATTAAAAGTATCATGTGGAGTTTACATGCAGACTCTTTTGTACCGCCGAATGGCCTTCAGTGTTCTGTTTCTCTCCCGTCGAATGACCTTGAGTTTTCTGTGCCTCTCCCTTGATTGAAGTATCACATGGAGTGTGCAACCTCTTGATCTCATCCCGTCACACTGTGTTCAGTGTTGATAGCCTTTCTCTGGATTTACCGTTTCTTGTGACTAATCATTCTGTATACAGTGCAAAGAAGTAATTGGTACTTTCTTTCAATTGAAGATTACTAGATAAATGGAGAACGTCTCAATTATTGGAGAAATGGAGAACATGAGACAAACACCCAGAGTATCTGCTGCAGTGCTTTTGCGTGATGCACTGAAGATTGCATCCACCCCATGTTCTGACAGAGAATGAAGTCAGCGCTACAGAGATAACATTAAAAATGATCCTGAACATTATGCACTACATAAGGAAAAAACAGTAGCACGCTGCAGAAACTACAGGGCTTTGCTTAGTGACAATAAGCGAAAAGAATACAATGAAAAGGCATGGCTGCAAATGCAGAAAATGAGGGAACGGCAGAAGAACACTACCTCTGAGCCTGCAGAGAGCACCACAGTGAAGGCATCAACCAGGAATTCAATGAGAGCAGCAGAAGAAAAGAAAAAGGAACAGAGAGCTCACTGGAAGGAATGCAGAAGGAAACAACGTAGCAATAAGTCTGCACAGAAACTCAGAAGAATAAACAAAAAGAGAAGAGAGAAATACCAGGAAAGCAAAGAAAAGGAGAGATGCAGCAGTGTAGGTACAACTGTATCCTCCACGACAACGATCGCTGCCTCTTCACCAAGCCCAACAACCGTAACAGAGTGCATAGCAGGTGGAAGCATATGTGAAACACCAGTAACTGACACACGATCAACCCATGCCATATGGAAAGCTTTGCAAAGAGCACGCAAAGGGCTTCGGCAGTCTCCGAGAAGGTTTGCCACCACTGCTACTAAACTCATTTCATCATGCTCCCCTGCAAAACAGGCAGCTCTATCCAAGGTCAACATAAGTGTGCCATGTTGCACAAACCTGAATGACAAACTGGTTGAGGTAATGAAGGAGAAACTAGCGGATTTAAAGCATCAAAATACAAAAGCACAAAGAGAATTCAGGCATGCCTTTACAAGTTCTATATTGGTACTAAAAAAGTACAGGATGCTCAGACAGGCAAGTCAGACACTGGGAATCAGTTGGAGGCAGATGATGAGGGCATCATGCAGACAAGGTGTGAACACAATCAACAGGCACATGTCTGCATTGCCTGAAGAGATGGTGCAGAAGGTCAAAGACTTCTTTGAGGCCTCATCCACGACTCTGCCACATAAGAAGGCTGTTTCAAAATGAATGGGGATTGCAAAAGCTTTCCTAGAAAAGCCTCTTCAGTCTCTTTACAACAAATTCTGTGAGCAAAACCCGGAGAAGCAAATTGGCCCAACCAAATTCCGCAGTCTGTGACCAAAGAATATAAAACTGGCAAGGGAGCAAAAGCTTGAACAGTGCTTGTGTGAGTACTACACTAATGCCATCCTAAAGTTGCGGTCCTTAAACAGATTCGCTGATGTACACAAAGTCCCACACTGCAAAATTGCTAGTATATACAGTGCTGTAAACCTTACTATGTGCCCAAGGTTATGAGGTGAACAGTTCTTTGCAAAGGAATGCGTTGAAAAGACCTGTGAAAAATTCAGCACTGATGCCATAGAACAAAACACAAAGGAACTGTTGGACAAACATGGCATGGAAGAACTAAAATGGTACCAGTGGTACAGCATAACCATTACCACAAACACAGATAGAACAGAGACAAAAAAGACCAGAAAAGTGCTGAAAAGAAAAAAGAGCACAGTGTCAACACTGATTAAAGTCCTGAAAGATGACATAATGTTTTTGGGTAAACACCTTCATGTTGCATCCTGGCAACAAAGCCAGTACAAGTCCCTAAAAGACGATGTACCAGAAGGATGGGTACTCATGGTCCTGGACTTCAAAATTACACTTGTACATTTCAGGATGAAATTCAGTCAGCCCATTGGCACCACGAACAGGCTACTGTTCATCCCATAGTAACATGCTACAGGTGTCCAATATGCCAAGGTATAGCCAGAGAGTCATTAATGTTTATATCAAGTGACCTTAAGCACGACCACCGTGCTGTTAGGCACTTTATAGAGGTATCTAATGATCATCTTAAGAGCATCTGCTCACTTAAGATCAAGAAAGCAATGCACTATACAGATGGCTGTGGAAGTCAGTACAAATCAAAGTGGGCATATCAATGACATATCTGAAGCACCAGCTAAATATGGATTTACCATTGAGAGGGTTTCTTTGGTTCAAGACATGGCAAAGGGTCATCAGACTCAGAGAGTGCTGTGATAAAGTCCAGTGCCACTAGAGCAGTGCAATCCCGGCAAGCTGTAATTGCCAATGCAAAACACCTGTATGATTACTGCAGAAAGAACAGAAACTGCAGAAAGAACATCAGCAAAGCATCAAAACCTGAAGGCTGCAGTCATGATTTGTGTACATTCTTTTGGGTGGCGGAGATTGTCATAAGGAGACCTGAAAGACCACAGATCAGAGCCGTACCAGGGACATGCAAAGTACATAGTGTTCGCTCTGTGGCTTCTGGTGTTATTGCCAGATGGGAGTATAGCTGTTTCTGCAATGCATGCAGAAGTGGAGATGGACACTGTGACAGTAGTTGCCGTGTAGACCACTGGAAGTCAATGACGCTTAATGTTGGCAAAAATCCTTCTGGGCCACAGACCAAAACAGGTCCTACTATACAAAGAATGGATACTCCAGCCACTCATGATTGTGTGACATTGGCATCTTCATCCTCCCAGGTCAGTAGAGATGGTACTGACATGCCAAATGAGCCTGAATACCTCGATCCTAAAGCTCCACAAATGCCACATCATGTCAAACTGCCAACATTTCTGGTACAAACTGCTGCTACCCTAGCTTCATCTAGTGAATCCACCAACCAACCCCTTGATGCAACCACTTCATCAGTATCAACCACTGTGGTCTATCACAAAAAGCTGGAACACCTAAAAGTCTACAGCTTTTACACCGTTTACTATTCAAGCAACTTTTTTGTTGGAGAGCTGACTACGATTGAAGACAGGAGGCGATTCCACTTCAGTTTCCTGAGGTATCGTGGGGATAGCATCTTCTCATGGCCACGGCAGAAGGACTGTGATGCTGTAAGGAAGAGCAGCCAGATTTTCCACAGACCAATAGCTTTGCAGCGCTGGGCACATACACCATGCAGCAGGAATGCTGCATAAGATAATGGAGAAATATGAGGAATTGCAAGCCCCCTGGCATTAAAAATCAGCAACATAATCAGCGATGGACGCTGCAAAATTCTAATAAAAAAAAGAACACTGTTGAAGCAATTTCCTTAACCTGTGGACAGTTTTATTGTGGTGGCTGCAACTTAGACAATTATATGTTTTGTTAAGTGTTGTTTTTAGTATGTGTGTTGTATGGATATTGCCTGTTTTATGTAGGAGGAACAAAGGATATAATAATTGTGATGGGTGAAATAATAGTTATTGCTCCAAAACAGAGACCATAGACAGGTATGCAGTGGTGTGTCTGTTACACTCATTGCAGTGAACTGCTCCGTGTTTTCTGCACATGACGTGTACAGCTGACTTTTATGGGGGTCACAAAAATACAGTATTACTGTTGGTTAGAATTGTTAATAAATAATAAAAATTTTACATTAAGCAATTAGAGCAGACATTTATAGTTTCTTGGTTTCCCAGAAACCCCAAATATTAATAAGCAGTGAATGAACAGATGCTATTATTTGGTTCCACCATGTCGCAGCAAGAAATGTGTCAATCGGCATTACAGTGATGGCACAATGCTGACAGTTGCCACTGTGCCATCACTGAAATTTTGTGGTTTTTGGAGTGGGCTTCACCACCCCCCGCACCCACATTAGGGGGTCTCTGCCACTGCACCCATAATCAACTCCGAGTTGGAGTTGTGTCAGGGAGGGGACACAATCACTCGGGAAACACAGCTGGTGTATTGCCAGAACCATTACAGAGATCTGCAGATTTTGTTGCGGTAATGCTCTTTGTGGTAATGTAGTCACTGAGCGAACAGTATACGCTGTTCATTTACCATGTTCTTTTAGTATGGTTGAATATAATAAGAGCCATGGAGTTCTGATTTCAGATCCACTTCAATAGTTGCTGCTAACGCATTCTGCCTAAATTTGATAGTGGACAGGACACTGATTACTTAGCAGAAACAAAATTCATAAACATTTAGCACTGATGATAGGGAACCCCCCACTTACAGCAAAGACAAGTACATTTACATACGCTACAATATTTATGTTGCTTGTAATAAGAGATAAAAAACACTGCGTATATAGACAGAATGTAGAAAACAGAATATGTGCATAATGGGAATAAGATGTGCAGTACTCAAAAAGGAACAAATAAAGTATGCAATTGTCTGTACTTATGGATCATAGAACCATCTCGTGATGCTCTAGATCAACAACAGTACTTGTTTCAGTTGAGCGTGAGATACTCTTATTTCCATAAGAATATCTCATGCACAGTGCCCTAGTAATGGGCTTCTTGGTAGCACCACTCCTGTGATACCTGCCTGTGATACCCATGCTCCCTTTAAGAAAATGAAAGTTCGTGGCACTGTAAACCCCTGGATTACACCAGAACTCATTGCTATAATGAAGCACAGAGATCACCTCTGGCACTGTGCCAGGGCATCAGGCAAACAAGTAGATGTTCAGGAATACAAGAAGGCTAGGAATGCCTGTACACATGAAATCCATACCATGAAATCCAAACATCATAGGGAAATTTTCACCAATACCTGGGTAAACAGCAAAAACTTCTGGAGCAACATGAAAGATGTCACCAGGAAAGACTCTAAGGTCTCACCCTTCATGCTCAATATTGATGGAATTCCAACCCTGGACCCGCTAACCATAGCAAACACGTTCAACAACGCATTCACAGACCTATCCAGTGTCCTCCCTTCAGACTTCTTCATGGATAATGACTAGCCCAGTACCTACTGTCCTGCTAATAACCCTCTTGAACCACCTCCTTTTTACTTCAAAACAGTCTCAGCATGAATGGCCAGGAAATAGCTTACCAAAGTGTTAGGTAAATCACAGCATAGCGGTGACTCATTGGATCTTAAGCTCATAGCTCTCACTCTTGAGGAAGTGCTGGTTCCCCTCACTAAGATCATCAATCCATCGCTACAACTCTGGCAATTTCCTCAAGTTTGGAAATCAGCACTAGTCACTCCAGTGCACAAGAGTGGAGACAGGACCCATCACGCAAATCACAGACCCATATCTATCCTCCAACCAATATCCAAGGCACTTGAGTGCATTGTTGCTGACCAACTGGTGGACTACCTTGAAAAATACTCTATCCAATGCCTGCAGCAGCACTGATTCCAGAAGGGGCACAGCACCACCTCAGCCCTGATGGAATTCACTGGCTTTATTCATCAGTCTCTGGATCAGGGTACCTTACAGGAGCTGCCTTTATAGACCTCACTAAGGCATTAGATATTTTCCATCACTCACTACTCCTTCAACAGCTTACTGCTACTTGTCTCTCCTCTGACACAACACTTTGGTTCAAAAACTATCTTGAAGGCCACTCTCAATGAGTGAAAATAGCCAACTTCATATCTGACTGACAGCCCGTCCACTCTGGCATGCCACAGGGTCAATCCTGGGGCCACTCCTATTCAGCATCTTCCTTAATAACCTATCTCATTTCTGTCACCAAAGGATCCTCCTCAATGCAGATGATGTGGTCATCTACTCCAGCAGCCACAACTCCAAGCAACTGGAACCTTCACCTTCAGAGTGGGTTTGCAGAAGTGGAGGACTGGTTCTCTAAACATAAACTGATCCTCAACTACAAGAAAACCAAAGTAATGATGTTCAGCAGCACCTGAAACAAGCACAAATCCCATACACTTACCATCAGAAACTATCTTGGAGTCCCTCTTGAACAAATACCACATTTCAAATATCTGGGGATCACCTTAGACAGCTTACTATCCTATGCTAAACATATAGATAATGAAGCCAGGGCTATCAACATCAAAGATTGGTCTCCTACATAAACATAAACACTGCCTTACTCCAGAAGCCCTCCAACTTGCTATGTATAGTTCCGTCATATCCATTGTAGACTATGGTCTTGTAATCTATGGAGCAGCCTCCATGTCTTCGTTGTGCAGGATATCCATTGCTCTGAACAAGGCATGCAGACTACTCATGGGGTCCACATGTTTCACCCACACCTGTGATCTTTACACTGAGACTGGTTGGCTACAGCTCTCTGGGAAGATCCAATACCAAACCTGTCTTTTAGCCAAAAAAGCATTTCTAGGCCTCTTGCCACCAGGTACCGCAAGCCTGCTAAGCCCCCTTTGTAGTTCACAGCATACGTGAAGCTCGAACAGCCATAATCTCCATGTTTCTAGATGCCGGACAGCCCAGGGGCAATGCTCATTTGCCTACAGAGCATCTCACTGGTTTAATACTCTTCATAGTGATAAACTACCCTACCTAAATTGGGACCATTCAAATTGAAGTTACGCGAACATCTCATGGCCAACAGTTCTTGTGACTGCTTCACCTGAGACTCCCGTCTACTAGCATTCAATCTTTTTCTCACAACTGGACAACCCTATATCTCTGCTGTTTCCTCTATAATTCTGAGGCTACCCCACTTTTCACACTTTGACAAGGCCCCTGGCTACCCCTTGTTCACCTCACCTCCCACCCCTACCCCTCCCACACCAGCTTGACAAAGCCTATGGCTGCCACCTCCTACCTTTCTTACCCACCTGCCTACCTCACACCCTGTCCCTATCCCCCCCACACCAGCTTGACAAGGCCTATGGCTACCACTTCCTACCTTTCTTTATTTCTCCAACCTTTATCCTTCCCCCTGTCACCTATGCTTTCTTCCTATTAGAATGATAAAACTGCATATAGATACATATTTGCTTATGTTATTTTACTGTTTTAGAAACATTGTACTTTTACCCCTTTGTATGTTTTGTCTCCCCTCCCCACTGATGTGGAACTTTTGTAAATGAGCTGTCTTTGCTCAGAGGTATTGTAATCCAAGAATGAATAAATAAATAAACCACTCAATCTGTAGAAAGACATCAAACAGATACTTTTTTTTTCAAAAGTAAATGCTGAGTAATCTTTAATACAGTATATTAACATGTCCCCTATTGCCACTCGTTGCTATATAAGTGGTTTCACTTATGTTCAGTTTAAAGAACAGCTCAGATTCACTTTTCTGTTCCCACTTGAGTTAAAAGCATGTGAAATCACTCTTACACAGCAATGAGTAGCTCCAGAAGACATATTAATATATAGTATTGCTGGGCACAGAAACATAGAATCTGATGGTAGATAAGGACCACTTGGCCCACCTAGTTTGCCCATTTCTCTACCTAACAGATAAGCTGCAGATCCTAGTTAACCAACAGTCTACTTTCCTCCTACCCCCCACTAGAATTGCCTTATGTCTGTCCCATGCATTCTTGAATTTCCCCACTGTTTTTGACTCTATGACCTCCTCAGACAGGCTGTTCCATACATCTATAACCCTCTCTGTGAAGAAATACTTCCTCACATTACCTCTGAGCCGCCCCCTCTATCTTCAAATTGTGCCCCCTTGTTCTTGCGCATCTCTTTTTCTGAATGATGCTACCCTCTCGGACTTTGTTGATTCCCTTGAGGTATTTGAAAGTTTCTATCATGTCCCCCTCTCCCCTCCTTTCCTCGAGGCTATACATCTCAAGCTCCTTTTGTCTTTCTTCATATCTCTTCTGGTGCAGACCCTGCACCATTTTGGTTGCCCTCCTCTGGACAGCCTCCACCCTGTCTATGTATTTGTGGAGATGGGGTCTCCAGAACTGTACACAGTACAGATGTGGTCTTACCAACTGTCTGTACAGAGGGCCAACGACTTCCTGTTTTCTACTGATGATGCCTCTCCCTATGCATGCCATTATCTCTCCAGACCTCCTTACTGCCTTCTCACATTGCTTGCCCACCTTTAGATCATCTGATATGACTACCCCCAGGTCCCTTTCCATTTTTGTTGTTGTCAGTATCTCACCCCCATTGTGTACTCTTCCCCTGGGTTTATAATGATGTGTCAGAAGTAGAGAGTCAATCTTTGCTACTGCTCTAAAATATATTCACAAGCTATTAACCCATAAAAAGCAACTTTCTTTTGAGTGGAAAAAAGCTGTTGTAAGTACTCATGAATAAAAAGGTTAATAAGCAAGACTGAAACAATTACAGGCCCATCAGTTAGCTTCCATTCTGGATGAAATCTTAAAAGATATTAAAAAGGACAATATCTCAAGAACCTGAAGTAACATAAATCCTGATCAACATGGCTTTACATCTGGATGGTCATGCATCACAAACCTGTTATGTTTTTCTGAAAAAATTATTCACACACTAGAAAACAAAACCACATGTGACATCATCTATCTGTATTTTACAAAAGCCTTCTATCTTGTCACTCATTGGGCAATAACTGAGAAAATGTATAATCTACGTGTAAATAAAAAATCTTATTAACTGGACAGAAAACTGGATGTTGAACAGAACCCAATGAGTAATGATAAATGGTTACAAATGTACTTCACGGGGTGTGAAAAGCGGGGTGCCATAGGGTTTGGTACTTGGTCCACTAATTTTTCAAATCTTTATATCACAACTCACAATAAATCTTATAAGCCAGACCACTAAATATGCAGATGATTCTAAAATAGGAGGTCCTTGCACTACAAAAGAACATATATCAGACCTTCAGATAGATCTAGATAATATAGGACATTGAGCTGAGGCATTGGAGATGAGATTTAAGTTGTAAGCAGCCTGACACAAAAAAAAACACTCCCAGGGGTTTCCTAAGTATCTTAAACATGGGGATGGTACATTTTTCCATGATTTTAGATTCCCGTTTTCTTCTTTGGCTTTTTTCAATCCCATGTTACTATTAACCAAATTCTAGGAAAACTTAATCCTTGAAACATCTAGCTCTATTCCTATTCTTTTTATCTCTTTTGCTAATCTTAAAATCTCCTGTCAAGTATTCCAATTGTTCAACACCACAAAAACATATCCTCTATTTGGTTCAGCTTTGTACCTATACACAGAGCTGATATCTTCACAAGTAAATTTCATTTTCACTAATGACTTTAAAATGTTTTAAATTGTTATTTTCAGGAGGCAAGGAGTTTCACTCTGGTTCCACATCAAAACAGACAGAAAAAAAGAGCGCATACAAAAACTGTGAATCCTAAAAAGCAAGTACACACAACAGCAACCACCATAAATGGCTAAAACAGTGCCTAAAACAACCCCCCCCCCCCCGCAACTCATATAATCAACTCAGGTGGCATGCAACTCGGGGATGGGGAGAAACTCTGGAGGGGGGATATTGTACAGGGGGACACAACTTGGGGAGGGGGAGTAAGTCAGGAGGACAAACAGGATGGTCCAACCACTACATCATAAGGTTCAATTTCATGGCTCCCCCCATAGTCCTGCCCTTGTGTAGATCGTCTGACACTGCCTTTTGCACCGTGTGACCCATGAAGGTCTCCTGGTGATAATGGACCTATCAGGAATGCCGGATGTAAGTGAGGGTCTGGAGAACCTACTTCAGGCTTATAATCAAGAATTGGTGGAGGCTGTGGACACCCTTGCTCCTTTCTGTGTTTGTCTGCTCACCCTCCACCCTCAGGCCTCCTGGCTCAATGGGCCCATCAGAGAGTTGAAGCGAGTGGGGTGAAGGTTAGAGTGTGCCTGGCGTAGGTCCGGCCTGGATGCCGACAAACTTAGACTGATGGAGCATTATAGGGACTATCAGTCAACAATCTCCCTTAAGAAGGTAGGGTTCCTGTCCAGGGAGATTGCTGCAGCGCAGAACCAATCAGCTCAGCTGTTCTGAATGGCAGACAGACTGTGCAATCCAGCATGTCTACAAGTCTGGAAAGCCTTTTTGCAAATTGAGTGCGATGAGTTTGCTCACTTCTTTGCTGATAAGATTGCTGACATCAGGTTGGAGATTAACCTGTCGCACCATTTGGGGGCTACTGGTGGTCAGAGTGGAGTGGTGACTCCTCTGCTTTGTTGAGTTGAGTTTGATCAGCTGGAGATCACGAATATCATGTGGCTTCTCCCGAGAATGCGACCAACTAGCTGTATTTTAGATCCGGGCCCCACTTGCCTTTTAATGGGATGTGTGAATGTGATCGGTCTAGCTCTGGCAGAGTTAATCTGGTGTCCATTAGAGTCAGGGGAGTTTCCCATCTCTTTGAAGGAGGCTGTGGTAACCACCACTTCTCAAGAAATCATCTCTTGACCCAGATTCCACTGCAAATTATAGACCAATCTCTAACCTTCCCTTTACAGGGAAGGTTATTGAGAAAGTTGTTGCGCTACAGCTGGAGAACCATATTACCATCCATGCTATCTCTGACCCTCTCCAGTCTGGTTTCCATAAGAGACATAGTACTGAGACTGTTCTGGTTCGGGTACTCAGTGATCTCCTGATGGCTAGAGACCAGAAGAATTGCTCCATTTTGGCCCTTCTGGATTTCTCATCAGCTTTTGACACTGTGGACCATGGGGTGCTGCTTGATCACCGCGGTACTTCTGTGATCTGTCCGGTACAGTCTTCAGATGGTTCCATTCTTTCCTTTCCAGCAGGTCATAGATAGTAGTTTTGGGAATTTATTCCTCTGCTTCTTTCTCCCTGCCATGTGGGGTCCCTCAAGGTTCAGTGCTGTCCCCCATGTTGTTTGCGGTGTACATGCTACCATTAGGAGACATTGTGAGATGGTATGGGCTGATACTCAGATGATACTCAACTATACCTGTCTTTTGTGCCTGACCAGGATAGTGCCCTCTCAATATTTTCCAACTGTATCATAGAAATCCAAGACTGGATGAACTCCAGCTGGTTAAAGCTAAATCCTGCAAAGAAGGAGGTGTTAGTGGTGGAGCTGGGTTACCAGATAGAGGGGTTGGCTGTTGGTCGGCTGGCTGAGCTGTGGCTTGGGGGCTCCCAGATGCTGACCTCTGAATGGGTGCGGAATCTGGGGGTGGTTTTTGATGAAGGGCTGACACTTCATTCTCAGGTGTCAGCTGTTTTCAAATCCTCATTTTACCATCTAAGGATCTTCGCCCGTATTAAGCACCTTGTTCTGCCTGGCAATCTGCCAACTTTGGTCCACGCTTTTGTGACCTCACAGCTTCGCTACTTTAACTCCCTTTACCTAGGGCTTTCAGGGGTAGATATCTGCCACCTGCAGCTAGTGCAGGATGCGGCAGGCAGGTTATTCTCTGGATCATTTCGATCCAGCCATATTTCCCCTGTACTGCGCATTCTACACTGGCTGACTGTTCAGTGGCAGATCACCTTTAAATTTGGTTTTCTGACTTATAAAGCCCTACACAGTTTGGGTCTGAGTTACCTGCAAGAGCCTCTGCATG
Organism: Neoceratodus forsteri; assembly: GCA_016271365.2. Taxonomy (NCBI): domain Eukaryota; kingdom Metazoa; phylum Chordata; order Ceratodontiformes; family Ceratodontidae; genus Neoceratodus; species Neoceratodus forsteri. Next base: position 951,912,556 of record CM057454.1, on the reverse strand, counting down.
CCTACTGCCCCCTCTGACCACACCGCAGAGCCAATGAGGGACTGCTAGATATTACTAGGGTGCACTTGAAGACTTCTGGGACACAGGTTCTTGTCTTTGCTGCCCCTACCCTGTGGAATTCTCTACCTCATCGGATACGTGAGTGCCAGACAGTGGAGAGCTTTAAAATGGCTCTTAAAACACACCTTTTCCAGCTGGCCTTTCCTGATTTTTGATATGTCATTCCTGATACAGTATTTAGTTTGTATACTTACAGGTAATTGCTAATAAGTTTTAGAGTGTTTTTAAAAAAGTTTTAAACATTTGTAATTGTAAAGCACTTTGATATCTATGAATCGTGCTTCATAAATAAAATGTATTATTATTATTAAACTGTTCCCACTCTGGTGGGAATGAAACTCGAGGAGGGGGGAGCTGTGACCCATGGTGCAACATGTTAAAAGAAAAAAACACACACAAAATATGAAAAAGAGAAACACTAGGAATCACAAGCTTTGAACCCAAGTCTGCTGGAGGTATGAAGCAAACACACAGCAAGTGAATCTAATCACTAGGCAACAGGGCACCACAAGTTTTTGGCACACAGATGTCTACTTTAGTTTTCAGCATACAACAGCCAGTACCTCACTGCTTTGCTGACGAAACCATATGCTATTAAAAGCAAGTCACTAAAAAGACAGTCGCTGTTTGTACTTGCTGTAATTGCTTCACTCAAACTCCTTTGTTCTCTTCACAGAATACCTTCCCTCTTTGAGTTGTGTATTCCTTTGAAATAGACTTGGTAATTTTTGTTCTTTATCCATTTTATTGTGCTGAGATCTTTTTTGTTACCTTTCCTTTTTGTGTAACTGAGTCATCTGAATCCATGTTATCTGAGGACAAAAAATAAAGCTCATTGTATAGAGCATTATTTGTTTTCATGTGCAATGTTTGAATTCACTTTTCTTTCATCTTTCATTTTTCAACTTTGTTTGGTCTTGTTTCTTATATATTCTGATTTATCCAAGATTTGCAGTTTCTCCAATGCTTACCTAAAGGATCTATCATTTCTTTAGTAATTTATTCATCATGTCTTCTGTGATCTGTTGAACTGTTCTTTTGGGCAATTTGTTTTCTGGGGGTTTTGGACCACTTGACTTTATCCTGTTTAATTCTCTGCAACTGCCTATTGTGCTCTTCAAGTTCTTTTAGAATGTTAACCAGTAACAATTTTGGCCTGTACCATATAGTGTTCCTTATTTGATTCATTCATGGCTTGACTTTCTGGTTGTGCATCATTTATATGTTGATAACGGGAAGGCTTTAAGCCTGAGGTTCAATGGGTGGAGTAACTACATCACTCCCCCATCAGGCCTTAAAAGGACACTTCTCCTGGACTGTTCCAGGATTCATTCTTTATTGCGGCCAGAGACGCCACTACTCCTTGTCTTCTCCTGGTCATCCTACCTCTGTGCTTCCCTTGTTCTTATGGCACCTCTGACTGAAAGCTCGTTCTTTGCCTTCCTTATTTTTCCCCACCACTCATTCTCTTGCCTTCTCAGTCTGGTCTCCCTTTCCCCACCTCTGTCCCCTCTGTTCTTGGGCTATCAATCCTTCTGCGACCCCACCCCCCTGCTGCTGCAGCTTCCCCCCACTTGCTTTCCTGTCCCCTCCAGCTCACTGTGGCCCCTGTGCCCTTAGAATTCCCCCCCCCTCTGATTTCATCTCTGTTTCCCCTTACCACTCCCTGTCTATTCTGAAGCCACCGCTCTGTTTTCCACTGACCTGGAATGCCACTGGTGCTCTGCGTGTGTGTCATCCACCCAGCTCTGCTCCTCTGTGTTGCCTCTTTGTCACTGTGCCATTGGATCCTGTTCTCTCTCTGGTTCTCCCTCACTCCTGCAGTGACTATGGTTTTCTCCTATAGCTGTCTCGGGCCACTGCTCCGCTCCACCCTCCCAGCCTTTTCGGCTTTCTGACTGTCATAGTGCTGCTGCTCTCAGTGCATAACTCACCCTGTTCTTGGCTGCCCAGCCCTCTCACCATTTCTAGGGGCTGCACTACCTACTACATCTGCCTGTGGTTCAGACCCTGCCCTGCACCATGGTGGCTTAATTTTCCAGGACTCTTCAGGCTTGCTCTGGCCTGTTTCCATTGTCTCGTTCTTTTTTCCCCTCTCAGGGCTCGGTTTCCCTGGCAACTTGCTTACTCTTTGGTTGTTCCTCTGTTCATTCTTTGCTGCTCAGATCCATTGCCTTTCCATTGTATTCCTGTGCAGCATTCGCATTTTGAAGCTCATGACTGGACCAGTGCTCTTCATTTAACTCCTATGTGAATCCAATTCTTCAGACTGCACAATGACAGGTTAGCCTCCTTCACAGACGTTCTTGTTGCCTAAGTGATTATTTCTGAAACTTCTTCCTGCAGCGGTTTCTGCAACCCAATCTGTGTCACCCCCAGTCAGCCAGCTACATTGCTGGTGTCACCTTGAATTACTTTGTCTCTTGCTTCATTCCACTGCTTGGCATCTTGCTGTCTAGTTTCTGATGCTTATTCTGCCTTCATTTTCATTAGGCTCTGCTTTTGCCTTCAGATATCATGACTTGATGCCCATTGGACTGCATGAGTGCTGTGCTCCCAGTGTGTATTCCGACTGTGATTTGGCCCTGGTGTTTCATTTTGGATGATGCTGGGTAGTTGTACCTTCTGTCTCTTGACTCGGTCCTTCTCTCCACCTATCTCCACTGTATCGGGGGTGTCTACCCCTGCTGACTCCACATGTTGCCCTCCTCCTCCCATTCTCTCCACCCTCCGTTCTGCTCCTTCTCTGACCTTTGCTTTATTTTGGGGGTTTCCCTATCACACCATCACCTTCCCTATTCATATCCTCCTCTTACCCTAGTCTGTCTGGTGTCCAGGGCCAGAGTCTGATTCTCCTTCACTCAGACCAATCTCAGGTCTACTCATTCACATCAATTAATCAAGCATACCTCTCATTGGGTCTTATGCTACCTCATAGAACCACTGCACTCCTGCACTTATTATCACCATCAGTCTTCTCATGACCGCATTTAGGTATTTCTCGCTCATTCAGCCACCATGTGGGTCTACTCCTTCACACTGACTACTCAAGCATAACCCTCTCGCATCCATGCTACCTTGACTCAGCCTGCTCTCCACTCAAAGACATGCCTCTATGTCTATTGTCCCTTTACTCGGGGCTGGCAGGCTTCTCTCCATCACTGTACATTGTTCATTTCTTTCCTTATCTTAACCATACCAGCTTCTACGACTTCACTCCATCATCGTTCATCTTCCTCTTCATAGTTCACCTTAAATGTACCGGCCTTCAAGGCCTCATTTCATAATCATACATCATCCATTTCATTCCTCACCTTGAACCATTCAGGCCTTCAAGGCTGCTTTCCATCATTATACATCCTCTCTTGCTTTTGAGCATCTAGTTGCAGAGACATTGCTCATATCCTTCAACAGCTGTCCATTTACATGAACAGAGTGAGAGCTTCCTTTAACTTGTATCTTTCCTCCTTCCTCAATCTCGATTTTAAATTACTGTAGGTGAGCTGTCTCTAATCAAAACATCCTTCAGCCTGGAGGGAAGATGACCTAGGCCTTGGATCTCCAGAGGTTTTCTCCTCAAAGGGTTTTTTCTTCTCCTCCATGCCAATGATCATAATATTAGTTAGGGTTAGTACTTTCATAGGTTCCATAGTTAGGTTCTGCTGTTGGATGGAGTCAGATGGCGGCACTGTCTGTTCTCTCTCTCTCTCTCCTTGGGAAGTCACCCTTCAGATTCCCTTTCATTCATTGTCCTAGCCTTATATAGTTCTTCTTCTGTTTTTTCCTATTTACATCTGTCACATTTATTTCCATCTTGATATATTCTGATTTCTCACCTCTTCGATGCTTGACACCCTTTTAGGTATTCTTTTTGGGCTTCTTCCTAAGCTACCTTTAGCCATGGGAATTATTCCCATGGCACCTATGGGGGGGGACCCTCCTCTAGAGTTCTTTGCATCATACCCCTACAGGGTGGTAGATCTCACAGATAGAGAGGTGAACAGCCACAATGTATCAAAGTCACACAAGCATGCATCTCATCCAGTTGCATAAGCACAATTGAATGGGAAAGCTTTAATCCTGAGGTTCAATGGGCTGGGCAACGATGCCACTCCACCATCAGGCTGTAAAAGGCCACTACTCCTGGACTGTTACAGGATTCATTCTTCGTTGCCCCACCATCCACCCTTCCTCCTCCAGCAGCTCGTCTCTCATTCCCATGAGCTTCTTCCTAAGCTACCTTTAGCTATGGGAATTATTCCCATGGCACCGCCTTGCATCGTACCCCTACAAGATGGTAGATCCCATAGAAAGATAGGCGAACAGTCATAATGTATTGAAGTCACAAAAGCATACATCTCATCCAGTTGCATAAGAACAATTGAACCAATGCCTAAAATGCCTTTTGTCTGTGAATTCCTCTCCTTAGCTACAAATGCGGTTAAAATGTTTTCAAATTCAGCAAGGATGTCTTTATGTGTGCTTATATTCCTTTGAATATCATTTCCTATTCCTTTGTTGTGAGTCTGATGTTCATTGTCTACAGCTATTAGGATGTTCATATCATGTTCATGATTGCAATAGTTTTTTGTTATAGTGCCTGGGGATATCTGTGTTCTTACTGTAGATCCCTAACTGCTGTCAATAAATAATTATCATTTTGTTTATCTACTGAGTCTACCAATTTTCGGGGGCATGAGGTTCTTGGTGTTTCAGTAATAAAAATCTCATTTTTGACCTTTTATGTTTTGATATACTCAGTTATTTTTCTATTGCTTGATTTTGATATTAGGTTCTGCTTAAAGTTGAACCAGCATAATATTCTGTGGTGATTTGCATATACAGCCCATGATGCTTTCCATTATGGGGTTATGTGTGATTTTGTATTTCTTTGAAACTTGGTTTCACCGGCCAGTGCCCTTTGGGGTAACCCTTGCCTCAGTGCTTGTGGACTGAGGTTCTTTGTCCTTTAGCTTGTTTTTTGTTTGTATCGGGCTCACCACAACATAACCCAGATAGATCAACTTAGGGTGGCTGGTTCATTCCACTGGGGTGTCATACAGATGAGGCACACTGATGAGTCCTGGTAGGACAAAACATGTGTCTGTGTCTTATATTGGCACCCTTTGCAGACTGTGTGAGAGGTCTTTTGGCATCATGCATTTCTGCTTAATGTTGTACCAGCATAATATTCTGTGGGGATTTGCATATACAGCCCATGATGCTTTTCATTACGGGGTATGTGAAATTTTGTATTTCTTTGAAACTTGGCTTCCGAGCCAATGCCCTTTGGGGTAACCCTTGCCTCAGTGCTTGTGGACTGAGGTTCTTTGTCCTTTAGCTTGTTTTTTGTTTGTATTGGGCTCACCGCAACATAACCAGGTAGCTCAACTTAGGGTAGCTGGTTCATTCCACTGGGGTGTCATATAGATGAGACACACTGATGAGTCCTGGTAGGACAAATCACTTGTCTGTGTTTTCTGTTGGCACCCTTTGCAGACTGTGTGAGAGGCTTTTCAGCACCATGCATTTCTGCCTAAAGTTGAACCAGCATAATATTCTGTGGGGATTTGCATATACAGCCCATGATGCTTTCCATTATGGAGGTATGTGTGATTTTATATTTCAAGGGTAGAAGGGTAGAGCAGGGGAACTAGATCGTGATGAGGGGAGAGTAGGGGAGGAAATCAGAGCCAAAACAAGGGAGGGAGAGTGAGGGAAAGGAGGTAGGGGGAGGGTAGCCAGGGTAAAGAGTAGTAGAAGGAGGAAGTGGGTAACAAAAACATAGCTGGAATGCAATAAGACCATCCAGTAGGCTGCCAGGAGCAGTAATGCAACACTGGGCAATTGAGCTGAGATGTAGAGGGACTGTTGCAGGGAGGGGTGCATAATGGCACAACAGCTTAATTGTGGGGGGGGTTACCTGGATTGCTCTCAGATATGTGCATTGAGTTTCATGCACTGGAAATAGTACACATTGTGTGTAGTTAGCACTGGTTAACTACATAGGATTGGTAAATTATCATGAAGAATTTAAGCAGCCACCGGGAGGGGCAAGTGCCCGAGGTATTAGAGAGCAATAAATTAGCCAAAATTAACCAGCACTGGGGAGAGATAGGTGTACTTGATGCAAGATAATGGTAGTCAGGCAAACTGAGCAGCAGACAGACAAAGGAGAGCAGTAGCCCTTATAGAGAATAACTGCACCATGAGTAATAGGGAGCAGGTGCAGATCCCTGATTGATGAGCTGAGCAGAAATGCAGTAAGTATAAAGTTGTGGATAGCTACCATGGAAGGGCATGCACAACACAATCAGCATGCTCTACACTGTAGTACCCGGGTGTTCGTTGTCACTAGCCACTCATAGTGGAGTGAGGAGGGCAGCAGATCAAGCCCTAATAATTTTAAATTGTCTTTATGAGAACAATCTCTGCATTATTAATGGAAGGATAGAAGGAGACTTATTGCGTACATATACTTTCCTTAAAAAGATTAAACTAGAGGTCCTGTATTAGATTGTGCAATACGTGATATTTTTGATTTGCAAATAGTCAAACAATTTGAGGTATTCTGATCATTTGCCTTTTATTACTCATCTTGATATAATGGGAGAAGCATTAGTAGGAAAAGCATGGGAATCTGGTAGGAGTGCACAGATTGATACAGTAGCTCCCACCTGTTTATTAATAACAGAAACAAGATGCAGTGGAATCCTGTCCTACACATTAAAATTGAAGCCTCCACAGAGAAAATGAGACAGAATTTCTAAGGGATAGAATCATAAGCAACACATATGTGTTAACGAATTATGAAAAGCTTACCAATCTTATATCAAACAGAATCGGTCCCAAGCACAGAAAGCAGGAAAGAACTGTTATAAACATCAGTGTCAGTGGCTTAGTAGGTAGCACACTCACCTCTGAGGCTGGGAGATCAGAGGGCTGTGGGTTCAGCTCCCACATCTGGCACTTGGGCTAATATCCCAATACTGACACTGTAGTGCAGCATGACTGCTGTGTGACTGGACTTCTCTACTGGGACTAAAGAAGAAGAAGTTTTGTACTTGGACCTTTAATTTAGGGTAAAAAAAAAACTAACAAACAAAACAAAAAAAAGTGTGTGTTTGTCTGAGTTAACTGAACTGAATGGTTATCTGAACAGTTATCTAGATGTAAATCTCAGGTGATTAAAATGACTTAATAGCTGTGAGGTTCAAATTACTTGTAGAAAGATCCAGTAAGTAGGGAGAGTGGCTTAGCTAGAAGGAAGCTACATTTAAAGACTGCCTTAGAAAGATTCTGCTAATAGCTTGGCAGAAGACACCAGGAGAAAGGACTGCTGTGTTACTGGACTTCTCTACTGGGACTAAAGAAGAAGAACTTTTGTACTTGGACCTTTAATTTAGGGCAAAAAAAACCTAACAAACAAAAAAAAAAAAGTGTGTGTTTGTCTGAGTTAACTGAACTGAATTGTTATCTGAACAGTTATCTAGGTGTAAATCTCGTGATTAAAAGGACTTAATAGCTGTGAGGTTTAAATTACTTGTAGAAAGATCTAGTAAGTAGGGGGAGAGGCTTAGCTAGAAGGAAGCTACATTTAAAGACTGCCTTAGAAAGATTCTGCTAATAGCTTGGCAGAAGGCACCAGGAGAAAGGACTGCTGTGTGACTGGACTTCTCTACTGGGACTAAAGAAGAAGAACTTTTGTACTTGGACCTTTAATTTAGGGTAAAAAAAACCTAACAAACAAAACGAAAAAAAAGTGTGTGTTTGTCTGAGTTAACTGAACTGAATTGTTATCTGAACAGTTATCTAGGTGTAAATCTCAGGTGATTAAAAGGACTTAATAGCTGTGAGGTTTAAATTACTTGTAGAAAGATCTAGTAAGTAGGGGGAGTGGCTTAGCTAGAAGGAAGCTACATTTAAAGACTGCCTTAGAAAGATTCTGCTAATAGCTTGGCAGAAGACACCAGGAGAAAGGACTGCTGTGTGACTGGACTTCTCTACTAGGACTATATTGCCCTCCTTCCCTTCCCTCCACCCCCCACCCAAAGCTAGTTCTATTTTTATAGGCACAGGATTTGACTGACAACACGAACTTCCTGTTTGGGAGCAGGAAGTGTGTGATCACAGAACCACCAAAGACCCACCATCCTAGAAGGGCAAGAGTAGCTCTCCAGCCCCCTCTAGCTGCTGGAGGTCTGCCTCTGAGCAAGTAAGGGGTCTACTGAGAAATATAGGATATTCTTGTCTCAGAACAGGACAACCAGGAGCTTAAAGGGCATAAGGCAGAAAGTAAGGAGAGAGAGAAAAAAAAACAGAGGAAAGAGTAAGGATTGCAAACAGTTAAGGGGCCAGAAATAATACATGATTGTAGTGGTGCAGTGCAGTGACTGTGGAGCAGCAGTCTTCCGGGAGATGTTCTGGAGGATGTGGTGTTGTCCCATCTGCAGGCACATCTCTGGGCTGAGGGAGGTGGTTGCTCACCTCCAGGCTGAGTTGGCCAGGATTTATGAGACCTCCTCTTCCATCCAGGGACCACCAGTGCCACTGTCGTTGCCTCAGAGGTTACCAAGAAAGAGGAGCGGTTGGACCACAGTGGGCTCAGGGAGGGTGAGGGTGGTAGAACAGAGGTGCATCCCTCCAGTTGTACCTCTCCACATTCCTATGCCATTCTGGCAAAGTGTGGTTCCTCTATGGAGGCACCCACAGTGGAGACCAAGGAGGATGCTGGGAATCTCCACAAAGAAGACCCACAGGAGGGTGGCAGGGACCCTGCAGGAAGAAAACAACCCTAGTGGGGGACTTCATTGTTAGGAAGGCAGAACTGGGGAGGAAGGGAAGAGGGAGGCAGTGCCTGCCTGGCGCCATTGCTTGGAGGGACAGGGAGTGAATCCTCAGGATTGCCAGAGCAGCTGCACATGGGAGGGAGCTGGATGTCATTGTCCATCTAGGGACAAATGACCTGGCTAAGAAAGGGATTAGAGAAGTGCAGGAAGAGTTTGTGGAATTGGGGAAGGGCCTTAGTCAAGTAGCACGCATGGTAACCTTCTCAGAGGTGCTGCCCATCTATGGCATAGGGGAGTCTAGGGTGTTCTGCACCATGGGATTCAATCAGTGGTTGAAAAACTGGTGTGGAGCTCAGGGATTTGGCTTCATTGGGGACTGGGGGTCCACCTGGAGTGATGCAAGCCTATACTGGCATGATGAGCTGCATCTGTCTGGGAGGGGAACCAGGATCCTAGGTGATAGGTTTAAATGCTTCATTGGCAAGCATTTAAACTAGCCAAGGGGGGAGGCACTGGAAAGGAGCAGGGAAATCCTAGCCGCCTCAAAAAAATAATGGTAGTAAGTGGCAAACACCAACATAGAGGTGTCGATAGGGAGAAGGACAGGGGTAAATGGAAAAAGTGACAAAGGCAAGAAGGACAGGGATAGGGAAAAAGGGAGTAAGGCCATCAGGAAATGGAGGGTAATGAGTACCAATGCCTGTAGTCTGGGCAACAAGCTCCCTGAGCTGGTGGCCTTGATGGAAGAGGGATGCCTGGATATCATAGCAGTCACAGAAACATGGTACACAGAGAACCATGACTGGGATGTTAACAAACCAGGGTACATAACCTACAGGAGAGACAGGCAGGGGAGAAGAAGGGAGGAGTAGCTCTCTATGTAAAGGAAGGGATAAAAGCAGCTGAACAAAAGAGTAAACAGGGAGGAGAGGAGGCACTGTGGGTCACCTTGGAGACTGGAAAGGGCACCACAATCCGCACAGGGGGTTGTGTACAGACCCCCATGTCAGGGGGAGGGAATGGACAAGGCTATGATAGAAGGCATTCTTAGAATGGCAGAGAAAGCGAATATACTGTTGATGGGAGACCTGAATATGCCAGATATTAACTGGAGCACATTTGCTGCAACCACATCCAAGAGCAGGGCCATTCTTGATGCCCTACAGGTGGCAGGCCTCAGACAGCTAGTTTCGGAACCCACTCGTGAGGGAGCAATCTTAGACCTCGTACTACTCTCAAACGGAGGCAGTGAGAGGATCTCAGATCTAGAAGTGGGTTGCCATCTGGGGACAAGTAACCATCAAACAGTGTGGTTCACGTTAAACTCAGCTACAGAGTCAAGCCATACAAAAGTGAGGGTACTGGACTTTAGGAGGGCTGACTTTGGCAAGATGGGAGAGTGCCTCAGAAAAGCACTAGCAAACAGGCTAGAAGGAGGTATGGAGCAACAATGGGAAATCATCAAAACTGCCATCACAGATGCAACAAGCCTTTGTGTGAAGCAAATAAACAAATCAAAATGAAAAAAAAGCCACTATGATTCTCAAAAGAGGTGGCTGTGAAAGTCAGGAAGAAAAAGATAGCATTCTGGAAGTATAAGGAAACACAGAAGGAGCAGGACAGAGAGATGTACCAGTTAAGGCAGAAGGAAGCAGGGAGGGAAGTCAGAATAGCAAATGCCCAAACTGAGGAAAAGATAGCCAACTCAGTTAAGAAGGGAGATAAAACCTTTTATAGGTACATCAGCGAGCGTAGAAAGACAAAGGGAGGGATAGTGAGGCTGAATAGAATGAGCGGTGGGTGGGCAGAGGGGACAGTGAAAAGCAGGGATACTGAAGAATATTTCTGCTCAGTATTCACAAAAGAGGAGGGGAAGTGCCTAATCCAATTAACAGAAGCACTCTTGATAGGGATCGATCCCAGTCCTTTCACAGAAGAAAGGGTTCTGCAAGATCTCCTAAAACTGAAGGTGGACAAAGCAATGGGTCCTGATGGAATTCACCCCAGAATTCTAAAAGAATTAAGGAGGAACTAGTGAAACCACTGGCTACTCTTTTAATAAATCATGGGAGGATGGTGTGGTACCCGAGACTGGAGGAAGGCGGATGCGATTCCCTTCACAAAAGTGGGACCAAGACAGAGGCAGAAACTACAGACCTGTCAGTCTGACCTCTGTGTTAGGGAAAGTGATGGAGTCACTTTGAAGGAAAGAATAGTTGAGTACCTAGAGGCCAGTGGGGCACAGGACCCAAGGCAGCATGGGTTCACAGGGAAGGTCATGTCAGACGAATCTAATAGATTTCTTTGACTGGGTGACCAAAGTAGTAGACCAGGAGGGGCTGTGGACATGGCCTACCTAGACTTTAGCAAGGCATTTGACATAGTCCCACACAAAAGATTAATAGTCAAATTAACCAGCCTGGGAGTGGGTCCCAGGGTGGTAGCCTGGGTAAAACATTGGCTGCACAACAGGACACAGAAGGTAATTGTAAATGGAGTCCACTCTGAAGAAAGAGGGGTTACTAGTGGGGTACTGCAGGGTTCAGTATTGGGTCCAGTCCTTTTTAATGTCTTCATCAGTGACATTGCAGAGGGACTGGAAGGAAAAGTATGCCTTTTTGCAGATGACACAAAGATCTGCAACAGGGTTGATACACAAGGAGGCATTGAAAGGATGAAGAGGGACTTGGCAAGGTTGGAGGAATGGTCAGAAGTATGGCAGCTAGGATTCAATGCAAAGAAGTGCAAAATAATGCACCTGGGAAACAAGAACCCAGGGGAAGAATACACAATGGGTGGGGAGGTAGTAACAACAACAAAAAAGGAAAGGGATCTGGGGGTAATCATATCAGATGACCTTAAGGTTAGCAAGCAATGTGAGAAGGCAGTAGGGAGGGCTGGGGGTATACTGGGATGGATAGGGAGAGGCATCAGCACCAGAAAACAGGAAGTTGTCATCCCTCTGTACAGACAGTTGGTGAGACCCCATCTGGAGTACTGCGTCCAGTTCTGGAGACCCCATCTCAGCAAGGACATAGACAGGATAGAGGCAGTCCAGAGGAGGGCAACTAAAATGGTTCAGGGTCTGCAAGAGAATCCATGTGAGGAGAGACTAAAGGAGCTTAATATGTATACCCTTGAGGAAAGAAGGGAGAGGGGGGACATGATAGAAACTTTTAAGTACCTCAGTGGAATCAACAAATTCCAAGAGGGTAGCATCTTTCTGAAAAAGAGATGTGCAAGAACAAAGGGACACAATTTAAAGATAGAAGGGGGGCGGTTCAGGGGCAATGTGAGGAAGTATTATTTCAGAGAGAGTAGTGGATGCATGGAACAGCCTTCCTGAGGAGGTTGTGGGGTCTAAAACTGTGGGAGAATTCAAGAATGCATGGGACAGACATAAGGCAATTCTTGTGGAGGGGTAGGAAGAAATAGGCTGTTGGTTAACTAGGATCTGCGGCCTATCCTGTAGGTAGGGAAATGGGCAGACTAGATGGGCCAAGCGGTCCTTATCTGCCATCAAAGTCTATGTTTCTATGTTTCATGAGGGGGGGTACTGCACTTCTGAAGTGCCGTCTTTCAGATGAGACGTTAAACCGAGGTCCCATCTGCCTATTTTGGTGGTAGTTCAGGCGGATGCTAAAGATCCCATGGTACTTATCGAAAAAGAGTAGGGGAGTGTCCACAGTGTCCTGGCCAAATTTCTCCCATTCACTAAAAATACCACCAACAGCTTAATCTGTTTCAATTTCAGTTGCTTACCATCTGTATCACCCCCTCCTCTCGGTCGCCCCTGAAAAAGGGAACTTCTAGGCCCAGTGGGCTTACTGAGTCAACAAAATTCAATAAATAAATAAATAAAAGCAAAATCCCCTTGGTTCAATAATGAGTGCAAAAGCTACAGATTGACAGTAAATAAAATAGGCAGATTGATATTACAGCATCCTGAATTAAGGATGAATAAGGCTCTCACAGAAATTAAGACGGACTATATCTCCTTTTTAGAATAAAATAAAAAAACAGAAAAATTTGCAGGGACAGCTTCAGGCTGCCATAGCTGAAAAAGATACAAAATGATTGCGGTCCATAATTGCATACGGAGAGAATAAATTATCACAAAATATAGATGCCATGATTTAAGCAACTACTTGGAAATTGTTTTCATAGTTTCATTGTGTTTACAAATTCTATAGACCAAAGTCCTTTGATGAACTTGACACCATTTCTTACTCTTAATGGTGGTATAAACATTTTTATGACTCATGTATGTATCTAGCCTATGCTTAAATTTTTCTGTGTTGTCACTTTCCGCTATGCCTTTTGGTAGTGCGTTCCATATTGCAATGGTTCTCTAGCTGAACCAGTAATTCCTTTTATTAGTCCTATTAGTTTCACCCTTGAGTTTAAGATTATGGGAACGTGTTTATCCTTATAATTTTCTTGCTTGACTAATCCGAGTGTTTCTAATAAGGCTTCACTATGAATACCCTTATATTTTAGATACATATGTCCTCTTATTCTTCGATAATTCGTTGAATAAAGGTTCAGTTCCTCAAGCCTTGTGCCATACTGTTTGTTTTTTACTGAAGATATCTTTTTGGTGATCTTCCTCTGGACTCTTTCTATTGTCTTTCTGCCTTCGAGTGAGTTAGGAGCACTAAAATGTGAGCAATACTCAAAATGCAGCCTAATAAGGGATGTATACAAAGGCAAGATGACATTTTGATTTCTGCACTTAATATTCCTGAGGATATAATGTAAGATTTTATAGCATTTTTTTGTTGTTTCATCGGTATGTTTGTCAAATTTAAGTTCTGCTGTCACTGTTACACCCAGATCCTTTTCATCTGATGTAACTTGTGGAGGTATATTAAGGTATATTAATAGCATCTGTTGTTTTTACCTAGGTGCATGATTTTGCATTTCACCTCATTAAAGAATAATTTATATTCATTTGCCCAGCTGAATAAGTAATCTATATTTTCCCGGAATTTTGCAGCTGAAGCAGGGTCAGTCACCAGACCACCTACCTTGCAGTCATCTGCATATTTGCATATCCAAGTGCCATCCGACTGCTGCATAGTTAATACTAGAATGTTAAATAGTACCAGGCCCAGGACCGAGCCCTGTGGCACACCACTGGTCACTGGTCCCCAATCCGATATGTGACCTCTCACAGCCTCCCTCTGCCTTCTATTATTAAGCCACAATTCAATCCAACTAATAATATTTGGGTGTAACTGCAACCTTTCTAGTTCTTCAATCAGTACTCTATGGGACACTGCATCAAATGCCTTTGAGAAGTCCAAAAAGGCAATGTCCACTGATATACCTTTGTCCATGGCTACACTTACTAGCTTGAAAAATTGGATTAGATTGATTAAGCAGGATCTACCTAAGAGAAAACCGTGTTGTGTTAAAGCCACATGACCTGACTGTTGTAGATGTTCAATAATTCTTTTTTGAAGAAGTCTTTCCATTACTTTTCCTAGAACTGATTTCAGGCTAATTGGTCGATAACTTTTGACATCTTGTTTATTTCACCCTTTGAAGATAGGCGTTATTAATGCTTCATTCCTTTCTTTAATTGTTTTTCCTTCTCTTAGGGAGGTATTAAATAGACATGAAAAAGGACCTGCCAGTTCAAGTACTAGCTCCTTTAGGAACTTTGGTGTAATGCCATCAGGCCCAGCTGAACTTGATATTTTTAAATTTCTGGTAGTTTCTATTACTTCTCTCTGTGTGATTTAGCTAGTTCGATTTTGGAGCATTGAACGTCTCTCACGATGATCTCCTTATTTTTGTAAACACTAAGAAAGTATTTATTTAACTTTACAGCCATCTCATTTTCCTTATTTATTAGTCCTATTTCAGACATTAGCAGGCCTACTGTGTTACTTTTGCTATTTTTCAATTAACCTATGTAGTTGTAAAATGTTTTTTTATTATCTTTAACATTTGCTGCTAATTTTTCCTCCATTTTATGTTTGGCTTTTTTGATTAGGTTTTTTGTCTTTTTAACAGCTGCTTTATAGTTATTGAAATGTCATTGTTTTAGTCATCTTTTTATATTTCCTATATAAGTTGTTTTTCTTTCTTAAAGTTTTCTGGATTGTTAGGTTCCACCATATAGGTACCTTTCATATATTGCTATATTTTATTCTATTAGGCACCCAATATTTGATACATGTTTAGATTTTTCCATTTATGATATCCCATACTTTATCTAATTTTTGTCTTGTAGGTCGATTGTCCAGTCCCAGTTTTGGAGAAACTCTTTCATTTTGATGTAATCGGCTCTGTAATAATCTTTCAATTTTATTACTCTGTTGACTGGTTTAGATAGTTTTATATCAATGTTGAACTGTATCATCATATGATCACTGCCCACTAATGGTGTGAGGTACTGAGGACTTTTGGAACCCACATCAAAGTTTGTAAATATTAAGTCGAGTATATTTCTACCTCTTGTGGCTTTTAACACTTTCTGTTCAAAATTATTTTGTGATGGAAGTTCAAGAAAAGTTCCATCCAAATAACTAGTCCCAGTATCTAGTATCCAGTCAATATTGGGGAAATTGAAGTCTCCCATAATAAAGGAGTCCCCTGTAAGATTCATGTGTTCAAATTCATTTAAAAAGTTTACATTGTCAACCTGTTTTACATTTGGTGATCTGTATCCCAGACCAATAGTTAGAGTTGAGGACAAAGTTTCCACTTTGACCCAAATTATGTCATCATGTGTGTCCAGATCTCCAGGAGAGTGTAGTTCATAGGACTTCAGGCTATCCTTAATATACAATGCTACACTACCTCCACTTTTGATTATTTTATTTTTCATAAATAAAGTATAACCTGGTATATTGGTTCCTCATTCATGTCTGTGAAACCAAGTTTCCTTAATCCCACAGATGTCTATGTCTCTGGAGGTCAACATTATTTTCAATTCACTGATCTTGTTCTTTTTTTTTTATTTATCTGTTTACCGCCCCTACGTGCGCCCAAGCTGCCCCTCCTTCAGGCTGCAAAGGTCCACAGTCATTCACCCTACTAACTCCCCTTTTGACCACCTACCTCATATACGCAGCCATCCATGGAGTAGCCCTAGTGTAACCCTTCACCAAGTGGGTCCCCGCTCCTCTGAGGGGGAAGGCACCGGTGGGGAGGAGGCACCAACACACTATTTACTTCTTGTGATCCTGGTAGCTGCTGAGGCATTCATGTGGCTTCCTGGGGAGTCTTTGGGATGCCTGGGGCCGGCAGCCATCATCCTGCTAGACTTCCAGTGCAGATTTTCCACTTTTCTTGTTCCCCTAGTGCATTGCTTCCTGTAGTGCCCCTGGTCTCCATTAGGGGCCACTATGGGAGCAAGGCTTAACCCAAACCCTTTCCAGGATAGGAGATCAGTCCATCGGATGCTCAATCCTATCCTTCCCTGCCAACCCCCGATGACCCAAGTCCGTTCCCAAACCTGGGTCGCTGGCATGGGAAGAGGTAAGGCGCCAGTGCCTCAACCCTCTACACTACCAGGCCAGCTTACTGATCTTATTCTTAAGTCTTTGAGCATTGGTCAATATCACCTTCAGTTCTTTGTGTTTATTGATTTTTACTACTGTCCCAGTACTGTTTTATACCAAACTATACTCTGTTTCCAATCAGGATATTGATAGTGTGTCAAAGTTTGGAGCTCTAAGTACTGTTACTTTAAGAAACAGCAGTACAGTAAAAATTTAGTCCTGGTGAATGGACCCGTGTTACCTCTGCAGACTTTTAAAATTATATAGCAGAACAAAAAAAAAAAAATAATAATACTAAGGCATCTGGGCTGGATGGCCAACCAGCTGACATTTTTAAACTGAACATCACATGGTGGTCACAGATTTTTACAATTCTTTTCAATGAGCATTGCCTCCATATGTGGTGGTGATAAAATAATTCTGGCAAGGGGTGACATTTTTTGGTTTGTCCCCTTCCTGCCAGGCAGGGATACTGCTTCAGGTAAATTTGTGCAGTCGAATATCACTACACAGAACTTAGGATCCAAACTCACCAGTACACCCAATAACAGCCAGTTTTGACAAACCAACAAGCTGCCTTACTGGTCCCTGTAAGTGTGGTATTATAAGCAGAAAATGAGTCTGTCTACAGTAAGTGTCTGCTTTCTGCTAGGGGGCATATTAATAGTGATGGAAATTGTCTCAGATCTTATAAAAGTTTCTCCAGAGGGAGCAAATGAACACGAGGAAGTGATCTATTTCACCTTCTCTAATTTAATAACCCGTAAGGATCAAATCTCAGTCAATAACTAGTACTTAAAGAGCATCAACACAGCAAAATTAGGGCACCACTTAACTGCCCATCCTATCCAAGGACCAAAGGGCTACAGGCGTCTGCAAAAATTCATCACAGAACTATGGCTTCATCTATTATATCTATCATGCTTGGGGGACAATGAAACAAACTCTGGGCCTCCTCTTGGGACTGATCCCTCTATCATCCCACAATGGTTCAAAACTCAAGGACTAAAGGTTGCACACATAAACATTAGAAGTCTGATGGCAAACTTAGTTGAACTACAAGCATGGATATCCCACTACTCCCCAAAGATACTTGGACTAACCAAAATGTGGCTAAAACCAAGCATCCCTAACTTGTTATGTGCCATTAAGGGTTACAAATTACTAAGAAAGGACTGTGGATCCACCAAAAGGGGAGGTGGAGTTGCCATCCTTGCCAGGGAACAACTAAAACTTACAGTTTGACTCATGGATGCAACCAGCACCCTTGAAGCCCTGCATGTAGTCCTGTTACTAGGAAACACCAAGAAAGTAAACCTGATCTGTGCCCACAACCCACCCAAGAGCGGCCTGCTGGGATTAACTAGCCTCATGAACTCTCTGGACTCCCTAAAAGGACAAAATGAAGTTCTACTAATGGGTGATTTCAATCTGGACTGGGCAGGGAAACACTCAGGATCTTACGAAGCGACATTGGGAAAACTGCATCTAACGCAGCTAATTACATGCCCAACAAAGGTATCACAACAAAGCAATCACAAATCGGTGCTGGACTGGACAGTCACAAACAGAGTGGAACATACAAGGATGTGTGGAACACTTCCTGACTCCATCAGTGACCACGCTCCGTTTTTTTGTGTCTGTAGCGCGCATATATCCAAGCCTCCTTTCAAGGAAATTCAGTTCTGCAATTTTTCTAAGCTAGGCACAAGAGACCTTCATGCTGATGTCAAGCAACATAGACTGGGCCCCAATCTACCAGACAAAGGATGTTGAAGTTGCAGTGGCTTTTCTCATGAACACCCTGGAGGAGGTGCAGAACAAACACGTATCCCTAAAAAGAAGAAGAGCACGTGGCACCGCTACGATATGGGTACATAGTGGTCTTTTAGCCACCATGAAAGTCAGAGATAAGACCTCGATTGCTGCAAAGAAATTGAACAGACAAGCAGACCGTGAGGAATACAGAAGGCAGCATAAAGCCTGTAAGAAAGCCATTCGCATGGCAAAAAGGACCTACTCAAACCAACTGCTACAGGCATCTGCCAAGGATGCCCGTGGTTTCTGGAACCACATAAAATCCTTCATTGGGCAAGGCAGCAACCAATCTATAAAGGATATGACACTGGCTGGAGTAAACTGTAACAATATTAGAACAATAGCAAATGCACTAAACTCCCACTTTACTGACCTCTTTAGCTATGAGAGGGTCACAAACTAGTCAAATACTCTACCTACTGGTGACATGCCCACTGCCACTACACCACTTAACCTAAGCGAGGTTAGCACAGCAGAAGTGCTAAGTCTCCTTAGAAAAATCCTGGCTCATGGATCAGCTGGACCAGATGGCCTAATACCAAGGTTCCTTAAAATAGCAGCTCCAGCCATAGCAGCACCGGTCACCAGGATCTTAAACCTCTCACTCAGTACAAAGATAGTCCCGTCTTTCTGGAAAATTGCCTGGGTAGTACCAATACACAAAAAAGGGGATACCAAGGACATAAATAACTACTGACCAATTGCCATACAATCTGCCCTGAATAAGCTACTAGAACAAACTGTGGCAACCCAAGTTGCTGAACACTTACAACAGAATAACTTACTCCCTTCTGCACAACATGGTTTATCAAATTTATAAATGATGTGAAAACTGCAATGGACAAGGGCCTCTACACAGGAGCAGTCTTTGTGGATTTAACCAAGGTGTTTGACCTAGTGGACCACCACCTGCTTCTATCAAAATTGGACACATTTGGTCTCTCAAAAGACTCTATCTCATGGTTTGACAGCTACCTCTCTGGAAGTATGCAATTCATTCAAATAAACAACTACAAATCTGATCTTTCCACCACCTCCATCGGGGTGCCTCAAGGATCCATCCTTGGCCCATTGCTTTTCTCACTATTCATAAACAATCTACCAGTGATGTCTGGCCCCTCCGCTACTATTCTGTATGCAGACGACATGGTACTGTACACAAGTGCCAAAGATGTAACTACTATAAATTCCACACTTAACACTGATTTTGAATACACACATACATGGCTAATATGCTACAAGGTAATCCTAAATGCTAAAAAAAATGGTGGCCATGACGTTTGGCTCAGCACAGAGGATCAAAGCTCAGACATCTGCACTGTCAATCTCAGGAACAGATGGCACCCTGTTGGAGGTGGTGGGCTCCTTTAGGTACTTGGGAATAATGCTGGACAACTCGTTTGACTTTAACCTGCATGTAGTCTCCACCTGCAAAGCTGTAAATATAAAGCTGGGGCGGGCCTACAAAATCCGTTCCTCACTAAACACTGCAGCTAAACTGGCCATCACTCAGGGAATTCTTAGACCCAGTCTCACCTATGGCATAGCGACCTTCCATGATGCAAACAAAGGGGTACTACAAAGGTAGGACACCTGCTACAATAACATCTGCCGCTTTGCCTTATCGGTCCCCAGGCAGACCCACAGGTATATACTGTACTCAAGTCTAGTTTGGCTCTTCCCTACCTCTTATTGCACTTGCACTGCAGGATGTACAATTGATTCCATCATTAGATCTGGCACACCAGAGATGCTGGCCTGCCTGTTACATCAAGCAAAACAAGCTTATCCACTCAGATTGGCAGAAAAGACTTGCCTTAGTATACCTAAATGTGCCACGAAAATGGGTGAACAAGCCTTTTTAACATCGGCCCCCAAGCTTTGGAACACCCTGCCCTCATCTATTAGGCTCTCCAAATTGCACCAGATGTTCAAATATGAGCTACGTGCCTACCTTATGGGCACTGATAGATGCACATGCACCCAAATCACTGGAGCACCCGCCTAGTATAGTTCTTCCAAATCTAAAGCACTTTCCTTATATGTATGCCACATTCTTATGTGGGAAGGCTTAATCTCTCTGGTTGTGACAACCTGTTTTTCGGGGGGACCTGCACTACCTGATCTGTTGCCATATTGATCCCATATGCTGCTAACCCCTGCACTAGAACACGTTTTGTATGATTTCTTCCTCAGTTATTGTTTCTCCTGTTTGCAACTGCCTCACCAACTGTGATGCAGCAATACCTGAGATATCTAGTGTAGTCTAGTTTCCTTGCGCTAAGTCATGTAATGTTATTTGTCTCCTGACTTGCTATTGCCTTTGTATGTAACTTTGTATATAACTGTATCTCTGTATGTATTCAAGGCTCCCCTCGTGGGTGTAGGCTGTGAGGGCATGGCGCCCTTCCCAGAGCAAAGGACCTGCACAGCATTCCAGCATATTCAAGGCTCCCCTCGTGGGTGTAGTTTGTGAGGCATGGCACCCTCCATAGAGCAAAGGACCCCCACAGCATTCCAGGTAATGTCCATCTCTAAAAAGCCTTCCAAGCATGCAGCACTGCAGTGATCTCCACCCTGAACTTTCTAAACATTGGAGTATTAAATTCTCAAACTGTCTTAAGGGCTTTTCTGTCCCCACACATGTGGACATAGTTTTTAATCAGAGTACTTGCAGCGTGTAACGACCATTTTCATTGGTTAGAATCTGTACCTTAAAAGCCATTTTGGTGTCATTACTCCTAGTTAAACTGAGTGTTCTTACCCTGAGCTGCCTATTGTATTGTGACTGTTTAAAAGGAAAATCACTGTTTTTCTGTTTAGCCTTGCTACTAATTCCAAGTTTACTGTATACTGCTGGTTAAATTGTTTAATGTGTTGTTAAGCACCCGAATTTGCCTTAAAAATAAAAAAAAATTAAAACTGAGGGTTCTAAGTTAGCCCTGAGCCAGACCCTGCATTAGTTTTCCTTAAAATCGCCCTCTAGTGTTGCAGAAAGGTAGTAGCTATAGTGAATCCCCAGAGTCTAAATGGCCTAAATCTCCGATTGTTCACAGTGAGTGCAAGGCGCCATTTCTCCGTTTAAAAACATAGGGGAAATAGAAGCTGTTCTCACCCCACGCCCTGATAAATTGTAACCATCTTCATTCTGTAACAGTAATAAGTAGCCTGCTGAAATAAACCATATACTTGAATTTGGATCTGATTGAAATGCTCCCCTGTCCCCCTTCCCCCTACCTGCGTCAGCACAACCTCTCTGCTTGTCCTTAAATTCTTTCCTCTGTTTCTTCTCCAGCATATTCAAGGCTCCCCTCATGGGTATAGGTCATGAGGGCATGGTGCCCTTCCCAGAGCAAAGGACCCCCACAGCATTTCAGGTAACGTCCGTCTCTAAAAAGCCTTCCAAGCATGCAGCACTGCAGTAATCTCCACCCTGAACTTTCTAAACATCGGAGTAGGAGGCCCCACTGACACTGCACGTCAGCTGCCCCACCGCCCCCACTACCACCCTTGGTCGACTTGGTGTCTTATAGTGGATGTCAGGTGACTAAAACTAACCTATCAGGCAATTCTCCCATTTGCGGGCTATCAGCACCTGCCACTAGTGGCTGCTTTCTTTGCCAAAAGCATCCTTGCACATTGCCTGGTGTATGTAACCTAGAAGTACTCCTAATTTCCCAATTCTAGTCTTTTCTTATCTCCCCCCCCAAAAAAAACTTTATCTTCTGTAATCACAGCACTGCAACTACACCTTCCCCCAGCCTCTCTCTCTCTCTCCCTCACCATAAATCCTATTGCTGAGTAGCACTAGCAATGTCCCTGCAGATAGGCTACCTGCCCCTTCTTACTATCATTAGCTTCTGCCATCCCTCTCTCCCCCCAACTTACCCCAAATATTCCCTCAAACTCAACCTCCTATACTACCTGATCGCATAAGGTTACACCACCTCCCATACTCTACAATGACCACTCACCTTAGTTATACATGGGTCCATTCAATCGTATATCCCTGACCCTTCCTCTTCCCGTCCCACCCATGGTCAATACTAAATTTACTTGCCTCCCATCGTACCTCCCACAGCCACCCACGCAGCCTCACTAGATGTTGTTCAAACTCCAATAGCTGGCTTCAACTCTTCGGACACTATCTGACTATTGCCCTCCTGCTCCTTGCAGCTGGGGACATACATCTTAACCCAGGCCCCCACCACTCCCCTACCCTGCTAACTATGCCTGGACCCTCTGCTAACCCTTCCATCTCCTCAATCCCCAGTGGCCCCTCCCTCCCCTGTGGCCTGCACCTCCTACACCTAAACATAAGAAGCCTCACCCCCAAAATTGATTCCCTCCAGGTGCTAGCCACTCACTATGCCCCTGACATCATCATCCTGTCTGAGACATGGCTAAACAAAAATATCTCAGAGCCCTCTGTCTCAGTCCCAGGTTATACCATGACCCGCCAAGACAGGGCTAGCAGAGGCGGTGGGGTTGCCATATATATAAATGCCAACCTGCACTTCTCTGTAGTTTTATCAAAGTCCATACCACAAGCCCATGAACTTATAATGGTTCAATTGGAACTACTCCTTTCACTCCCTATTTACATAGCTGGTGTATACTGTCGACCGGACACTCCAGTATCAACAGTCACTGACCTACTCATACAAATCTCCTCTCTATCATCGAAGGGAGAATTATACATCATGGGGGTTTTTAACCACAACTGGTTATCTCATTCTCTCAGCAAAACCAGAATGGACATTTCTGCCCTGAACCTGTCTCAATCCATCACTGAGTTTTTTATTGGGTTTTTAAGCCCACCCGGTGAGGGTCTGTTCTAATTTAAATCATTATTCAGGCAGCAGATGGTTTATTCTCTGCTGGGACTATGTAATTTTTAGGTAAAGTATCGGAGCCTTCTTTAAGATTAACTGTTTTTGTTTTGGGGGAGTGGTGGGAGTTCCGGGGGGTAGTATGGGACGTACTGGGCTGTTTGGAATAATTAATCATGTGGCGTGCTTTGTTTAGGAGAGCAGTCTTTTGGGACTGGGGGATAGGTACTGTTTGGGTGTTGGGGGACGTTTTGAAAGGTTATCTTATTGGTAGAGGGAGTATTGGGGTTTGTAGGATTGTTGGTATTCTGGGAGGTCGGAGTTACTAGGGCTAAGGGAGCTAGTTGAGATCCAGGTATTTATTTGGTATCAGGGAGTTAGTAATACTATTATCAGTGTCCTAGGTATAGTGTCCCAGGGCATTTCCCATTCAGTCTTTTCTCACAACCTAGTTGACAACAATGAGTCATATTTATAAGTTCTTTAGTTGGAATGTTAAAGGAGCCAAGGATAGGGTCAAGAGGCAGGTAGTTCTAACACATCTCCGCCATTTGGGGGGTGCAAATTGTCTTCCTCCAGGAGACACACCTTAAAAGAAGTGATGTCCATTATTTCAGAAGGGTGTGGGTTGCACAGGTCTATGGGGCTGGGGCATCGATGAAGAGAGGAGGGGTGGCCATCCTCATTGCTAGGAACATCCACTTCAATTTAGTGAACAAGTACTGGGATCCCGAAGGCCGTTATATAATTGTGCACACCCAGTTACCATCACAGCCGATTATATTAGGCTCTATATATGGTCCTAACAGTGATTCCCCTTCCTTTTTTATGAACTTATTGCGCTTGGTAATATCTGATACCTATAAGCTTATGATCATTGGGGGAGATTGGAATTTAGTACTCCCAGAATGATCTGGACAGATCAGGTAATGGGAGGCAGGGTTTATCCCCAGCACAAAGGGCCCTGAAGGACTTTATTAGTAAGGCAGCCTTAGTCGATGTCTGGCGCATATTTAACCCTAAGATACGACAATACTCATTTTATTCACCGGTACATAATTCCCATTCACGAATTGACTATATTTTGGTCAGCTCTTCGGCAGTGCCCGATGTAATCCAGGCGGATATTTCTGCCAGGGTAGTATCAGATCATGCGCCTGTTAGCGTGACATACAGGCCAACTTTAGAGAGTAGACATTCCCCACAATGGCACTTAAACTGCCAAATTTTAAAAGATGAGTCCGCCTTGATGATTCTCAAGGATTTTATTGGCCATTTTTTAGCTGATAACCAAGACTCAGTAGACCAGAGAGACTTGGTCTGGGCTGCCATGAAGTGCTCCTTACGGGGTATGCTAATTAAGAGCGCCTCTAGAAAGAAATGTATTCAAAGGGACAAATTAGATTCCCTATTAACAGCAATTAAGCAGATAGAATGTGGTTTATCCCGGTCCTCACCCGACTCAGACTGGGCCAGATTGCATCAACTGCAAGTGCAGCACTCGGGCTTAGTAATGCAGCAAGCTGAGTTAGCACTTTTGCGGACAAGACTTCAATACCTAGACATAGGGGAGAGAGCGAAACTTCTGCTATGCTATCATCGCACTTAGACTCCGTTCAACACATTGCGGGAATCGCATTGGTCAAGGGGATCAGGTTTGTACGGATTCAGGGGAAATGTCTAAGGCTTTTGGGGCGTATTTTCAGAGTTTATATGCTGAAAATCCTGAATCCAAGCCCTCACTGATAGAGATTACCTCATACTTGAACTCATTTATTCTCCCAAAGCTATCTGAGGATGAGGTGGAGGGTCTAGGCACCCCAATATCGGTCTTAGAGATTCAGAAAGCTATTCAGCAGATGCCCCTTGGCAAATCCCCTGGACCCGATGGGTTCCCCAGCAATTTCTACAAGGAATTCCTCCCTACTATATCTCCGATTTTATTGGATGTCTTCCAATATTGGTTTGAGTATGGTATCTCCGACCCAAATTTCCTTGAGGCCACAATTTCGCTAATTTTGAAGCCTGGAAAGGACCCCCTTAATATGGATAGTTATCGCCCTATATCACTTTTGAACACAGATATTAAAATATTGGCAAAAGTTCTTGCTAACAGATTGTCCAAAGTGATGGATAGGTTGGTCTGTAGGGAACAAGTGGGTTTTATGAGGGGGAGGTTGCCCCAGGATCACCTACGAAAACTGTTACATCTCATTGCGGAGGCTAAGGAATCTAAAATACCAGCTGTACTCCTTTCTCTTGATGCCGAAAAGGCCTTTGACCGGGTGTCCTGGGATTTTTTATTCTCTACCCTTTCGGCTTTTGGTCTGCCTGAGGTGTTTTTAAGATGGGTTAAAGTTTTGTATTCCTTCCCTTCTGAGAGAGTTAAATGCAATGGGGTATTGTCACCGGTTATTAAGTTAGAGCGAGGTACTAGGCAAGGCTGCCCCTTGTCCCCATTGCTATTTAACTTGTACTTAGAACCTTTTTTACGTACAATAGTGGGGAATTCATTTATAAAGGGTATTCAGGTAGGGGAATCCAATTATATACACTCAGTTTATGCAGATGATGTTTTATTCCATATTGAGAACCCTGGGATCTCCATACCGGCCGTCTTAGAGGAAATAGATAGTTTTTCCAGAGTATCCTATTATAAGTTAAATCGTACTAAGACAAAAATCTTTCCCTTAAATCATAGAGTTATTAAAGCGGATCTACAGTTTTTAGGACTTGATTGGGAGACTAAATCCTTAACATATTTGGGCATTAATATCAACACAAGTCTATCCTTGATGGTTAAAAATAATTTGGGTACTCTGGTTCAAACTATTTCAGGAGACCTAAATAGATGGTGATTGCTCTCCTTCTCTTTGTGGGGCAGACTGAATCTCCTAAAAATGAATATTCTCCCTAGATTATTGTATCCCTTGGGGATGCTTGGGGCTTATCTCACGAGAAAATGGTTTACAAACCTGCAGAGGATATTTAATTCCTTTTTATGGCAGGAGAAGGGAATACGTAGGTCTTATGTTAACTTGACTGCTTCAAAATTTAAGGGTGGACTGGTGGCTCCCTCTGTTTTCTTATATTATGCAGCCTAACATATCTGCAAGCTGAGCTTGTGGGATGATGTGTAGGCACTGCCTATCTCCCCTTATGGTTAGACATTGAGCGACTCTGGCGAGGAGAACGAAGAGTTCTCTACGGGCCCTTCTATTTGTTCCCAGTCCGTCATCCCTAAGAGGTTAATAAACAACCCCATGGGTTGGTCTTTAAAGCATATTACCAATTGCAATGCCATATTAGGGTTAAATGGTGGCTTTGGAAACCAGCCCATTTTGAAACCCCGCAATCAAGGTCGGGGTGCTTCGGCACCGCTACCTTTGGCCCCAGATAAGCCATCTTTCTATTTCGGATTTCTGGGAACATAGTAGCCATGCCTTTGACCAACTAAAAGGCTTTATGGGGTTGATGACCATGACTTTTTAAGTGGTTACAGCTTAGTAAGGCCATAGCCCAGGCTTTTCCCTCGCCGCCATCTGCAGGTCATATTTCAGATAGCATTACTGCCCTATTAACTGTAGCACTCCAACCACATGCAGTTTCCAAAGTTTATAAGTTACTTCAGGAATGGGATTATAGGCTTCCTTCAGGCATTTGCTATTACTGGGTGAGAGAGTTGAATATCCAGGACACCCCAGACCTTTGGAAAAAACTTTGTTGCACTATGTACAAATACGTCAAACAAGATAGGCTTAGGATGGTACACTTTAATATCATGCATCATCTTTATTTAACGCCCTCTTATTTATTTAGGCGTGGGGCATGTGACACATCTCTGTGTTGGAAATGTAAAAAAGAAGAGGGCACTTTGAATCATATGCTATGGTCTTGCCCGGTGATACGGGCCATCTGGATGGCTGTCTACAGACTCTTGGACCCTATCCTTGGCTCAATTCATATGTTTACCCCCGAGATTTGTTTATTATGTCTCTTTCCCGCAGCCACCCCCAGGACTTTGAAGGCTCAAGTCTCACTTGTCTCAACTGTAATGAAACTGATAATATTAAGGCATTGGTCATCTGACAAGCCTCCATCTTTGCTAGAGTGGCATCAGGAATGTATCTTAGCATTGCAGCTTGAGAAACACATCGCATACATGCGGGACAAGCAAAGGTTTTATACATCCCTTTGGGGCCCCTAGACACCTTCCTTATGGCTTGGAAGCCAAGGCCTCAAACTCTTATACCCTAAGGATTAAATGTGTTCTCTTTAGCTCATAACCTGGGGGGAAGGGGGGAAGAGGGGGGTGGTGGGTAGAGTTTTACACCTTATACGTTTCATCAGAAGGTGCTTTATATGTATTATGCTGAGTTAATTGCTCTGTTCTGCACTTTCAGTGTAATTCTCCATTGTCTGATCTTTTGAGTGAGATGTTTGTAAAGACAATGAAGAATGTTAATTACAAAAAAAAAAAAATTCAATGTAGGCTCAAAACTTTGTTGTTTAATATTTTTACACCAAATTTTTAACATAGATTGCTTATGACCCCATCTCATAAACAAGGGCAGTGAAAATTTTCAACTCCTGTCTAAAAGGTGATTTCATGACAGGACCACAAAATCACCTTTTGGGACAGATCTGCCTATTGACCGTGACATTGTTCATGAGGGGGGTCCCAAAGAAGGCATGTTGAAAATTTTGACAACAAATTTAAAAATGCCCAAGTTATGCCACTAAGTTCAGAATCCCATTGAAATACATTGGACTGCATACCTGTGTCCTCAATTCATTGTCCAGCTTTGAAGAGTGAAGACATGTCTGTGGACCAGAGAGGATTATGATGTTGGACCCCTGATAGGTAAGTAAGGGCTTGGAGTGGTGCAGGGTGGTGGATGCTGAGTGGGAAGATTGGGTAGGGGATATGTAATGGCCACAAAAGACATTGATAGACCATTTTATTTTATTTACAGGTGGAAAAAAAACAGACCGATGATCCCCAACTGTGACACTGGGGACTGGGCACCCCCAGTTTCACAGTCATGTGGGGGAAGACATTGATGAACTTTTTTTTTTTAGGTGAAAAAAAAATACTGACAATCCTCAGTTGCAACAGTGGAGGACTGGGCACCTCCAGTGTCACAAAAAAAGATGGACAATCCCTGATCGTGACACTAGGGGATTGGGCACCCCCAGTGCCACAGTTATGTTTCTGGGGGTTGTTGTTGTGGGTGCTGAGAGAGGGTTGGGTGGGGGGAATTTTGATAGTATAAAATATATAAATACATTATGAGTTCACGGTGGAACACGACCCACTCTTCCGTGAGCAAGATGGCTTCCTCATGCTACTGCACATGCATGACTGCTAGCGCATGCACAGTAGAGTGTGGTGGCCATCTTGGGCCATGTTCCACTGTGAACGCCAGCACTGTGTGCCTTAGTATTGCAAGGAGAGGAGTAATGGGCAGCAGGAAACTACCGGTACACTTAAGAATCAGTAGCGATTGACATGGTGGGCACATCCATTAACTGTCAATAGTTAAATTGGAAATGCTTAGCTGGGGGAACTCTCATTGAGATTTCTAGACAGTTATGTACTTGTGCCTTTGTATTGTTAGGAGAAGAGAAATGGGCAATAGTGCAGTGATGTGGTTAGTAGGGACAACATGGGTGGACTGCTTCACAGACATGGAGGCAACTGTGACGCAATCCAACTTGTTGTTTGTTCGTAAGGAATGTGGAGTCCTTTTTCTCAGTGATTGTGACAGGACTGCAGGGTTATGCCCACTGCAGCCCTAAAAAGGGATCTTAAACGGTCTTGCTTATTTCAGGCCTATTTTCTTTCTGTGTGTTCCAGCCAAGATTTATGCGTGTTACTTACTGAGTAAAATAGATTTATGGATTGAAGAAAATAATACACTTTCAGAAAATTAGCATGGATTTAGAACAAGGAGATCAACTGTAGACAATATGTTTATTATAAACCATTTAACACAGAAGTACATTAAAGGGAAAAAAGATAGCTGTACTGTTGTTTTCATTACCTGAAAAATGCATTTGACAATGTCAATAGAGTTGTTTTTATGGAAATTATTGGTGGATTTGGGCATGGATTCACACTTGCTTAAAATAATACTAGCTTTACATACAAACATCTGCATATATCAGATACAGTACTGATGGGAAACTATTTAAAAAGATACAAATTAATAAGGAGGTGAAGCAGGGGTGTCTTACGGTACCTGATCAGATTGTGAGAAATATGGAAAAGACTGACACAGATGCTCCAAATATTATGAACTATCCAGTAAATATCTTAATGTTTGCAGATGATACCCTAATAATTTCTGGGTCCTCCCAAGGCCTGCAGAAAGCTTTGTTGGATGAATGTTTTTCTTGATGTACTGTTTTTAATCAATTTTCTGTGTTATGTTACATATATAATGCTTGTCAATGTACTGTTTCTTTTTTGTTGTCTAATTCGTTGTTTAGTGTCTGGTCAGGCCTGAAAAGGGGCTTTTGTCCAGTGCTCTTACCTGGTTAACAAAATTTAAATAAATAAAAAAATCAAAATAAATGTTAATTCACTTACTAAGCTTACACTAGAGCATAATGTATAAAAAAATAAAGTTCTAATTATTAATAAACCCCACTCTATGATATACAAATGGAATGTGATGAGGAATGTTATTGAAGGAACAGAAGATTTTAAATATTTAGGAGTTACAATAACATTAAACAATGGTTGGCAGCAATATATAAAGTACACAAAACTGGCAACTAGATACATTGTATGAGATATAAATAAGTTTATTAAAAACTTTAAAAGTTCATTCAAAGATATGATGGACATCTTTAATGCAAAGGTAGTTCTGTTGTACAGTTCAGAAGTATGGGGTATCATTCATCTGCTGCGCCTTTAGAACCAATACATCTAATTTGGGGAATGGCCTTGGGTTTAATGCAAATAGTCTCAGGGGAACATCTGTGCACAGAAATGGGACAAAGATCTATGGTAGTCAAAGCCCTTATTAGAGACAGACATTATTGGTATAGATTGATCAATAATTCCAAAAATACCTTGTTATAAATGTTGGCAAGAATATTTTTCTTATAAACATAATAACTTTACCTTTTCTTCATGGTTCTCAGATCTAAATTTGATTCTGAGGAAACATGGAATAAATGCATTTTTTGAAGATTCTACTATTATGAACCCCAAAAAATGCAAAGATGAAACCATACAAAGACTAATTAAGAAACATAGAAAAGTGATGGCAGAAGGAGACTGTTGGTCCATCTAGTCTGCCCAAGAGCTCCCAAGACCTCTTCTTGATTCTGGCGCCTAACCCCCCCATCAGAGTTTTGCCCTTAACAGATACCGCCACTCCCCTTTAAGCCCTTACACTGTCCCATCCTTGCTTGAAAGCTGACACAGTCTTTGCATACACCACTTCCACTGGCATGCCATTCTAGGGTTCCACCACTCATTCCATGAAGAAATGCTTTCTTAGATCTTTTCTGAAACTCCCTCCTCATGGCTTCCATTCATCACCCCTTCTGATACAGCTGCAGGAATAGTTATGTGTATGGCACCTTATTTATTCCTTTTTAAGAACTTGAAAGTCTCAATCATACCCCCCTTCTCCCTTCATGTCTTCAATGAGAATAAGTTTAGTTCTTTCAGGTGTTACTCGTACGAGAAACCATGGAGGCCCTGTACCATCTTGGTCACCCTTCTCTGTGTAGTCTCCAGCCTATCCCTATCCATTTTCAGGTGTGGATTCCAAAACTGGATGCAGTGCTCCAGGTGGGGCGTTACCAGGGACCTGTACAGTGGGAGGATCACCTCCTTGCTCCTGCTGTCGAATCCTCTCTCTATGTACCCCAGCATTCTATTTGCCTTGCCATAACCTTTGTTGCATTGGCTCGATTGTTTCAGTGTGTTGCATATGTTGACCCCTAGGTAGAGGTGTGCAAAAGTTGCCATTCCATCCTTAGCAGACATTTTGTGAAATTCGCCAACTTTCACAGACATTTTTGAGCTTCCACCTGTGGTGAATCTGAAAACTTCTGAATTTTTCTGCACTGCCCAACCTGTTAATAACACCCCCCCATGGGTAGCTGTCCCTTCCCCCATCCAATTACCCACCTTCCCCATGTGTATTTAAAAAAAAAACAACCCTGGTGACTAGCGGTCTCTCCCCCCCGATCACCCACCAGTGTAGTAGTAGTAGTCAATAAACATATAACCTCCCCCCCATCACTATCCCTCATACAGTAAAACATATTTTTTCCCCTCATGGTCTAGTGAACCCCCTTCCTTCCTATCCCTGATCCCCAAAATGCAGTGTGTTTTTTTTAACTTATTCCTTGATGGTCTAGTGGTCCCTCCATCCTCCACCCCCCCACCCTGGCAGATAGTGTCCCCAAACTAAAAAAACATCTTTTGAAATACAGCACACTACAAATGATTTTCAAAACTACTTTATTCTTCATAAAAAGTTTCCCTGAATACTTTTTTAATGTCTCCCTGCCACCACAAACCCAACTATCAAACTCCATACCTGCAATTGGTACATCCATCTGGCCAATGCCACAAACATGCTGCCTTCCTTAAGCCAGCATCATACCATGTGCTGCTCTACAGAGCCCTCTGAATACTCTAAAGATTTTCCAAGCTAAGCAAAAATCACAGATACACTGACATGCTGATGCACAATGTCAACATCAGTGAACTTCAGCAAAGTGACAGCAACTGCATACTTCCCTCTCAGTCATCCAAAAAAAGTTTAAAACATAAAAAACAAGAAAATGGAGCACAGCATTGAAAAACATTATATGAAAGAAATATGTAATGGCCTCACTGGGGAATACCTGTGATATTTTTCCCTCATGCCCCTTGACCTTTGCAATTACCTGTGTCTCTGCCACTCGTGATGTCATATGGTCAACCTGCACTTGGACAAAAATATCATTGATATTCCCGGTAGGGCTATGACATCTCCCTTACAGCCATATCTACATCTATATCTACATCTACATCTATATCTATATCTATATCTATATCTATATCTATATCTATATCTATATCTATATCTATATCTATGGTTCATGATAATGACACAAAAGTAGGGAAATGAGGTGCTAGGGTTTCCAACCCAACTCTCCACCCCCAAGCAGCAAAAGGGAAAACACATTAGGATTTGTGGTCTCCAGAGTCTTGGCAAATCAATAGTGGGGGTCTACCTTGGGGTTGTCAACTCTAATGTTGCGCCCTTCCTCCCAGGCTGCAGCCTCCTGTCCTAAGCATGAGGTACAGCTCCAAGCCAGTGTCTCATACTGATACTGTACACTTTTCAAAGAAAGAGAAGTATGTTTTGCCACATGTTGCCAATACAATCTGTTATGGCTTTCTTCATGCAGGGCACTGCAAGAAGAAAGGAGATCATGTCTGACATTATTTGCTGAGGGAACAGGGTACACATTAGGGTTGAGAACCCTAAGGTAGACCCCACTACTGATTCACCAAGACTCTGGAGACCCAAAACCCTAATTTTTATATTTTTATTTTGCTGCAATGGGGAGGGGAGTTAGGGTTGGAGACCCAAACACGACATTTCCCTACTTTTGTGTCATTAACATGAACCCTAACTGGTGCACTAATGTAGTTTTTTTGCAAGTTTCCCCTGCTGCAGAGTACTGCCCTCTATATGAACATGATCTGTTTTCTATTTAGTTTTTATATAGCGATTTCCCTTTTTGCAGCTGCTTTTTATTGTCAGGTTGCCAAAATGTCCAAGGGAGCGAGTGAATAGGGCACCTGCTTCAGATCTGTCACAACATGTTTTGGCCACAATACAAGTGGTCACATAGGCAGCCAGTGTGAGTCATGTGGCAGTTCAGCCAAAATTCAAAACTTAACCTGTTGAATCCCAGTGTGAGAGAATTACATGTTTTACAGGTAGCCACAATACAAGCAGCTGCGATGAGAGTAAGGGTGACACATGTGACAATATGGCCAAAATTTAAAATTCAACCTCCTGCATCCCACCCTGGAAGCAGCAAAAGGAAAAACCATTACAGTTTCACCTCTCCTGAGTCTTCGCAGATCAGACCTGAGGTGTCTCTTGGGGTTCTCAACCCTAATGCTCACCCCATTCCATCAGCAAAGAAGTTCAGATATGCAGACAATGTGAGACTGGGGTGAACATTAGGGTTGACAACCCCAAGGAACACCCCAGGCCTGATTTATGAAGACTCACTAGAGGTGAAACTGTAATGTTTTTTCTTTTTGTTGCCTGCAGTATGGAGGTAGGGAGTTAGGGTTGGAAACCCTATCACCACATTTCTCTACTTTTGTTGCTTTAATCTGAACTCTAACTGGTGCATCAATGTACTTTTTAGGGCTGTAGTGGGTGGAGCCCTGCAGACCTCTTGCTGAAAAATAAGGAGACTTTTGCGACCGAACAACAATGTGGAGTTCCATCACAGTTGCCTCCATGTCTGTGAAGCACTCCACACTGTCTATTAGTGGTCGATATTTTTTTCTTCCACTACCTAACCTTCCTTCTTAGCACCCACCAACAGAAATGCAACAGTGACACTGGGGGTGCCCAATCCCCCAGTGTTGCGATGGGGATTCCTCCATCCTATCTATCACACATGTGCAATTACTTGGTGTGTGTGTTTTTACATCCATTTAATGCATTAGTTAGGGTTGTTCCACACTGACAAAAGCAAGGAAATTTGGTGTTAGGGTTGAAAGCCCCCCTAGGACCCCCCCACACCCCCAACCAGCATCGGGGTGTGCATTGGGAGTTGTCGGCCCCAACTCTCACCCTCCCATCAGATGTGAAGAAGCAGAGGTACAGGAGAATGGGGTGAGTTAGGACCGACAACCCCAATGTGCACCCCGATGCCGGTTGGGGGTGTGGGGGGTCCTAGGGGGGCTTTCAACCCTAACACTGAATTTCCTCACTTTTGTTGGTGTGGAACAACCCTAACTAATGCATTAAGTGGAGTTTTTTGCCTCTAAGTTCCCTTCTTCTTGAGAACAATAACGAGAAATAGTGAATGTAATGCGGTGGCGGGAGCGCGGGGCCCGAAGTAACATGGTGCCTGCAAACGCAAATGGTAATGCGCATGGTGACGCAAAGCAAAACAGAAAGAGAAACAGTACTGTAGACAGAAATGCTAAAAATAACGCAAACACAAGCGCAAATGAAAACGCAAAGGGTAACCCACATGGTGGCATAGACGTGAAAGGTAAGTGAAACGGGTACGGAACTGCAAGCGGAAACGATAACAGTAACAGTAATGTAAGCACACAGGCTGGTTTTCCCCAAAAGCTGCATAAAGAAAGACAGTGAGTACAAAGAATGTATGCATAATAATGGTTCTCGGAGCAGAAAATGAGGAGTTGGAATACTAAATTGCTTATATTTTAGGAACCGTACGACATAGAAAAAAATGTAAAAGTTATATGATTTATGACTTTCCTGGCTAGTTTTTTACTTTGCCCCTGCTAGGAGGCTAAGCATTTTTCCAATGAAAAGTGCGTATCTCGCACCGTTTCCAAGATATGGGCCCTGACAGGCGCGGCGAACGCTGTAATGTTATCCTACAGGAAAAAAAGAGAAGTTCAGAGGGCCATAACTTTGGCTCCCTATAATATTTTTTCACCAAACCACTGAAAGCACATCTGTGTGATGTTGGCTTTCTTCCCTCCAAATTTCAGCCCAAAAGACCAAACTGTTATTTTGCAGCAGGGCGCTAAAGGATTCCTGTAATGCGGCGGACGCAGTAATGTTATCTTATGGGAAAAAGCGTCAACTTTGGAGTGCCGTAACTTTGCCGCCCTGTAAT
The DNA here is from genome assembly GCA_016271365.2 of Neoceratodus forsteri. Lineage (NCBI taxonomy): Eukaryota > Metazoa > Chordata > Ceratodontiformes > Ceratodontidae > Neoceratodus > Neoceratodus forsteri. The sequence continues at coordinate 951,877,669 of CM057454.1, read as the reverse complement.
ATTTTTTTACCGAAACACTGAAAGGCAGAGTGACAAAGAATTGCTGTCATTTTCACACAGCCTGGAAAAGTACTGTCGAACTTTGCGAAAGCTTTCGTAAATTCATTCGACAGTGTTGCACGTTCGACAGTACTTTGCGAAAGTACTTTTTCCAGAAATGTGGAAAACATATTTCTGGGGTGTATTACCCGAAAATAAAGACATGCTTAGCATCCTCAGGGTCCGACTAGATGAATACAAAAAGAATTAGGTTACTAGAGGGTCCCAAATTTAAATGGCAAGCATTTTTCTGATCGCTAACTGAAAACAAAATGGCAGATTTGCGACAGTAAAAGGGCCATTTACGAAAGTAAAAACTGCATTTGTGGCAACATTTTAATAATGAAAATAGCCTTAAAAAAGAAAGTAATTTTGTGACATGGCTGTGCTACACATCTTGGTGACCATTAAATTTACTGTATTTAAAGCACAATACTAAAGTTTTCTTTTTTAGTGGACAGAGTGGATGTGTAACCGTCCCCCAGTGATTATTAATTTTATGCAGATGTAATTACATTTACATGGCACCACATGTAATTTATTACTTTTGTGCATTACTGTGGTGTCTTATATAGCTGCATAATTTCTTTTGTGTATTCTGCCTTTATGCTTTGAGGTTTTTTTTCAGTGTCAGTTTACATTGCTTAATGTGTTTCCCCCACACAAATCTGCAATCTTAATGCAGTGGTACACAGAGCATGCTAGGAGCAGCAGCATCAAAAGCTGTGGCTCTTGCTGTCGTGTCCGTGTTACCCACATGGATAATGATGATGCTGGTATTGGTACAAATAGCCGGGACCTGAAGGTGACATCAGGCATTCAGTTTTGGTACTCTGGCTCTAAGCAAAACTGTTCTCTTCCCGCTGCTTCTCAAATTTACCATTCTTAAAAACAGGTAGAATGAAGCGTCGTCCATTTTAAATCTGGTGTGCTGCACAGGAGTTTGGATGGATCTCAGAGGTCTCCAGTCACTAGAAAACATGATCTTCAACATTCTGCTACAAAACAGCAAGGTACAATTCTGGGAGACATATTAAATAGTGACTGGTTAAAGTGCAGCAGTTATTCTGTGTCATTTTGGGGACAGAAAAAGTAAAGTATTCACCTTAAGACTTCATGGTCCTGCTGTTTGTGAAGGGCCCCTCTTCAAATAGAGGATGATTGGATTAGTTGGCTGTGCAGCACAATGAGTATATTTTAAAGTTTTGTTTGGGAAGTATATCAGCAGAACTTTTTCTGGTCTAGCACTGTCTAAATGGGGCATATTAAATAGTATAGTTTATAGTTGTGTATGGGAAGTATATTAGCAGAACTTTCTTCTGGTGTGCTTAGTGTTTAAATGTGGCATATTAAATAGTATATTTTAAAGTTTTGAGAAGTACATCAGCTGAACTTTCCTCTGGTGCTAGCACTGTATAAATAGGGCATATTAAATAGTATCTGGCTATAGTGCAGTAGTTGTGTTCTATCATCTATGGGGGCAGAAAAGTTAAATTTGTGTGTTCTCTCATGGACCAGCTGTTTGTGAAGAGCCCTCTTCAAAATTGGACTGTGCATATATGTGACCAGTCTAATCAAATAGAGTTTTGTTTGAGATGTATAGTTTTTTGTTTACAATCCAACCAGCAGGTTTTCATTGCATAATTTGATTTTTTTCAGAATATTGCTAATATTGGTGAACTTTCCCCTGCTGGTGACTTTTAATCATGTTTAAATGGGGAAAAAAACAACACCTGTGGGGTTTCTACTGGAAAATTCTGAGAATGTCGAATGAATGCTGCACCTGTTGATGTGATGATGGCTCTATTTTAGAAGTGTGTATGTGGAATGAATATAAAAACTGCACTCTTAAAATGTTTTAAATAAAAATAATGCAATTTGTGAGAAATGCTTGTAATTTTTGGAAAGAAGGGGTGATGCTGGCTCCGGTTAAGGTAGGGGTGTGTGTGTGGGTGTGATGTTATTTTAAAATGATAAAGTTGCCTTTCTTGATGTAAGATTATAAAGGAGCATCATTGTATTGGCATACTGAACTAGGGGATCAGGTGTGGGTGGTGGCATAATATTTTGGAACTGTTTGAAATAAAAAAAACTACAGCAATGGGGCCTACAGTACCTCAAAAATGCTTCTTATGGCATTGGTCAGTTCATTCGAGGTTATGGGGGGTTAGCATGTGTAGGAATGAGACTGCTTCTAAACTAGACATCAAGTGGTGGCATAATATGTTGGAACTGTTTAAAAATTAAAGAATACAGCACATGGCCCTACCTCAAAATTGCTGCTCATGGCATGGGGGGGGGTACCATGTGTAATAACTGGGTTATTGCCTGGGTGTACTAGTGCCTGTAGGGCAACATCATTGTTTTGAATTCATCTGGCAAAAACATTCTCCTGATTTATTTATAATGAGACTGTTTCTAAATTAGATGTCAAGTGATGGCACAATATATTAGAACTGTTTAAAAATTAAAACAATATAGCACTTGGGCTTACCTCAGAAAGGCTGCTCATGGCATTGTTTAGTACATTCAGGGTATGGGAGGGATACCATGTGTAGTACTGGAATCTTGTCATTGCCTGGGTGTACTAGTGCCTATTGGGCAATATCAGTGGTTTGGATTCATCTGGCAAAAACATTTAGCAGATTTATTTATAATGAGACTGCCTATAAATTAAATGGCAAGTGCTGGCATAATATCTTAGAATTGTTTGAAAATAAAAAATACATCAGCTGGGCCTGACTCAAGCAGTTTGGATGTGGCATTCCATGTGCAGTACAAGAACTCTGCAGCAGCAGTGTCCCTGTGATGCACATGGTGGGAGCACAGGGTAAGCCTGTGTGATATTTTGGCTTCATTTTCCCCATATTGGTTGGCACTGGGTTGCCAGGGGATGCCATGCAGTGCCTGCATCTACAGTTATCAACACCAAACAGTTTGCCTGGGTGCTTTCTGGTTGGTAACTGTGGTTGGGCCTGCCCTTGGTTTGACTCTGTGGAGGTACAGTCATGTCAAAATGACCCCTGATGTGGCTCAGACCCACCGTGTAACATCCAGCTGTATCTTGTCTTTCCTTTGCTTCTTCAAGGTGAACTTTGGTGTATTGTTTTGACTTGTAGAGTAGTTTGGATGTGGCATTCCACATGCAGAACAAGAACCCTGCTGCAGTGGCATCCCTGTGATGCACATGGTGGTGAGCTTAGGGTGGGCCTATGTGATATTTTGGCATAATTTTCCCCTCAAAGGCCGGCATGGGGTTGCCAGGGAGCATCATGTGGCACCATTATGTATAGTTTTCAGTACCAAACAGCTTACATGGGTGCTTTCTGGTTGTTAACTGTGGTTGGGCATCTCCTCAGTCTTGCTCTGGGAAGCTACAGTGATGTCAAAATGGCCCCTGATGTGGCATGGTACTTATCAATGTGTATTGGCTGTTTGGTTGATAATAAGCCATTAATAAAAGTTGTACCATGTATTTCACATGTTGCATTGCTACTGTGGTGTCCGCGTTACCCACAGTAGTTTTATGCAACAGAGATGATTACATAATAAATCAAGTACAACCAAGTGATTTGTTCCTGTTTATCTTTCTGCTTAATGTCCAGCTTAACTGTAAAAGGCATGTAGACTGGGCATAAACAGTATAAGCATAAAGTAATGAAACTTTGGTAACCTCCTGTTTGCATTTTTAGTGCTGTCTACATAGGAGGATAGATAGCAACACATATGTATAGAAGAACATCAAATCATTAGATGTTGCAAATGAACACACTTAAATAGAAGACAGAGACACTGCATTTGAAAATTTTATTTATTACTAGAAATAATAAATAATAATAATAAAATGTATTTGTTATAGCGCCTTTCACATAACCAAGGTGCTGTACATCAGAATAAAACAAGATACAATAAATACAATAAAATCAAGAAGATTCAGAATAGGCTTTCCCCCACAAAAAAAGTCTTAAGTGCCTGCTTAAAGCACCACACCGTCCTGCACTCCTGAAGCTGACGTGGCAGAGAATTCCAGAGGGTAGGTGCCACAAAACCAAAAGCACACACACCAGATGACTTTAAGCTTACCCTCGAAATCTCCAGCAACCTCTTGTCAGCTGAGCGGAGCTATCGCAGAGGGGTGTAAGGAACCAGGAGCTCTTTCAAGTAATCAGGACCCTGTCCATGTAGGGCTTTGTAAGTCAAAAGACCTACCTTAAAGGTGATCCACCACTGAATAGGCAACCAGTGCAGACCGTGCAGCACAGGGGTAATGTACGTTGTTCTAGATGCCCTAGCCAACCAACATGTTGCAGCGTTCTGCACTAGCTGCAAGCGGCGGATATCAACCCCAGGAAGCCCTAAGTACAGGGAGTTGCAGTAATCAAGGCGCAATGTCACAAAGGCATGGACCAAAACAGGAAGGTCGCAAGACGGAACAAGGTGCTTAATCCTAGCAATGTTCCTAAGATGGTTAAAGGCTAGCTTGATGACTGCCGACATCTGATGACGAAGGGTCATGCCATTGTCAAGCACTACTCCCAGGTTATGCACCCATTCAGAAGCGAGAATCTGGGCCCCCCAGGACTAGACCGTAGGGGAGCTCAGTCCTCAGCCCCTCTGCCCTACGACCCAGGTCCACAACCAACACCTCAGTCTTTCCTGGGTTCAACTTTAAATCGCTGGTATTCATCCAATCTTGGATTTCAACGAGGCAGCTGTTCAATACTGAGATAGCACTAACCTGGTCAGGTGCAAAAGACAGGTAGAGCTGGGTATCATCAGCATAGCAGTGAAACCTCAGCCCATACCATCTTACAATGTCTCTGAGGGGCAGCATATATACTGTGAATAACATGGGGGACAACACAGAGCCCTGGGGTACCCCACAAGGCAGGCAGAAAGCACTGGAAGAAAATATACTCAGGATAACTCTCCGCATTCTACCAGCGAGGAAATATGTAAACCATCTGAGAACTGTACAAGACAGCCCACAAATGGACCCCAGATGCTCGAGTAGAACCAAGATGGAATGATGTCTCCAATCTCTCACCATCAGGAGATCATTGAGCACCCGAACCACAGCAGTCTCAGTACTATGCCTCTTACGAAAACCCGATTGGAGAGGTTCATATAAATTATGGATGGTTAAATGGTTATCCAGTTGAGCTACCACAACTTTCTCAATAACTTTCCCCACAAAAGGGAGGTTAGAGATAGGCCTGTAGTTTGCTAGCTTCTCCAGGTCTAGAGAAGCTTTCTTCAGGAAGGATATCACCACCCCCTCCTTCAGGGAGCTAGGAAACTCACCTGACTCCAAAAAACACCTGACAATCTGAGCTAAGACCGGGCCGATGATATTACTACAACTCAAAATCAGGGGATTAGGGCCCAGATCTAAACTACAGCAGGTGGGACGCAACGCCTGGACAATCCTCATAATATCTACTAACTCCGGCAGATCAAAGGTACTCCAGGAAACTCCGGGTTCTGTGACAAGGTACCGATCAACCACATCCCCCATAGAGTGAAGCTGGTGGCATTCCTGCCTGACATCAGCCACCTTATTTGCAAAGAAGTGAGCAATCTCATCACAATCATTTTGTGAAAAAACTCGATGGAACTGCTGACAGGCTGGGCTGCACAGTCTGTCAACAGTTCTGAACAGTTGAGCCGGTCAGTTCCGTGCGACATCTATTTCCCTGGACAGGAATTCTGCCTTCTTACGGGAAATTTCTGTTTGATAGAAATTATAATGTTCTAACAAAATAAGGTGGTCGGCATCTAAGGCTGTCCTCTGCCAATGACGCTCCAACCTACGCTCCTGTCTCCGCAACTCCCTTACAGTCCCATCAAACCAAGGGGCCCTAGGGCGACGCGGGAGGGAGTGAACACGGACGGGAGCAATCAGATCGAGAACTGAGGAAATGGCCCTATTATAGGTGGTAACTAACTGCTCAGGATCTGTGCTAGTCTCGCCCAATAACGAGAGGTCAATTACTGCCATCAGGTCTTCATGGGGATGGAAATGGGAAATAATGCATAATGGACATCGAGTTACCCATGAAAGTAGTTTACATGTCATAAACAAGTGTGCCATTTTTCCAAACCTAGAAATACAGAACTATCTTTATATTTTGTATTATGCAACTACCACATATACACATTAAAATTAAGGTTAAGTCATGGCTAATTATAAAACTTTTTTTGAGTGTATGACTGTCACACTTTGTCTCTCGAATACTGTCCACACAGCTATATATATAGTTATATATATATATATATATATATATATATATATATATGTATATAATATGTATGTATTGGGTGGGTGGGAAAGTAATCTCTAGCTCCCTTCTTCTTCCGTTTACTACTAGTGGCCTCCACACTGAAGCCCTCTGTTCTAAGAACCATAGTGTAAAGGACAGGGATGGAATCTGCCTGGAGTCAGCAGTGAGTCAGCCATTGGCTGGCCACTCTGCTCCTCATGCTCCCCATCTCTGTGCTCCCTCAACTACACTCTGTGCTCATAAGATGTCCAGCTCATACAGACAAACCTCATCATATCTCTGAAAGTGTCTGTTTTTACTTCTGTTTTTTTTTACAGCAACCATATCTACACCCTATTTGGGTTTATCCTTCTTACCAGTTTGTATATCCTACTTATTTTATTTTTGCCTTCTTGCTACAGCTAAGTGGTCTGTTTGATTAGTTGATCCAAGATCTGCTACATTTACTTCTGATTATTTTCCAGTAACCCTAGACACTGTATTTGGGCTTAGCCTTTATACAAGTTTGTGTGTCCTACTTATTTTAGTTTTGTTTATATTTTCCTGCTTGCTACAGCTAAGTTGTCTGTCTGTTTAATTCATTTACTTCTGAGTATTTTACATCACCCTTTGGTATACCCTAGTTGGGTTTATCCATCACACAAGTTTATGTGTCCTCCTTAATTCATTTTTTCTCTGCTTGCTGCTGCTAAGTGGTTAGCTTCCTTTGTTCATCAAAGGTCTGCTTCATTTAATATTACATTATCCACCAGTTTTGTCATTAATCTGTGGGTATTCCAGTTTAGTTTGTATGATTCTGTTTTGCTGACTCATTAACATGTTTTACTCATACTGTTTGACTAGTCCATAATTCTTGTCTACTCAGCAATAACTACCTCATTGTAAAGCCTCATTGGTAGCTAACTGGCCAAGCCTGTTATCATATCCCTGTACCTTAACTAGCCTCTGCCCAGTTAATCATGCACATTACTGTGGTTTATGCTTACTGTTGCTTTGCAACCCACCTCCTGACTGCAATACTCCTTGCACTCCTCTACTATCTCCATTTTCTCCTTCTCATCCTACCACCTCTACCTCCCTCCTCCATCAAATTCTCCTACCCTCCTTTCCTGCCCATTCATCATCCCCCCACCCTCCCCCTCTCTCCCTTCCTCCTTACCCACCCATCTTCAACTCTGAAGGTCTCTTCTCTGGGTCCCACCTTGAGATTCAAAGTTCAAAGATGTCCCACGATAATACTGAAAAGCTCTAATTTTGTCTTTTATTTCATCAGTCATTAATGTACTAAACTTTTTACCCATTGCCTGTCAAGAAATTAAGTTTTGTAATTTTTCCCTAACACCAAGCTATTTCAAGTAGGCTGCATGTTTTTCTTTTCTTTTACTTAAAGAGATAACCCATGTTTAATTTCCAGCTTTGTATCTTCCCACTACTCAGAGGGAAATCAAAAGCACACAAAACAGATTGTTCTACCTGATAGAGATTTTATATGTTGTACTATGGAATCATCTTGCAGCAAATCATTATTTAGTCTCTGGAATGTCTAATTCTGGCATGGACTTGTAATAATGCTGCTGGTTACCACAACAACCAAATGGTCAGTGGTATCAATGATCTTAGTATCAGATGAGCTAATGTGCACCTGATCAGACATAAAAAAAAATAATCAGTTCTACTGGCTAAAGTATTCCTTATATATGTAGTCCCTCCTTGTGGATGTATGGATCTATAAGCATTTTTAAGACAAGCTGATATTGTCCCACTGCTGCAGTGGCAAGACGTCCACTTGCAACACCAACACCCACAGTTAGGGGATGAACTTAGGGTGATGGAGGGTGGGCCAGGGGGAGAAGGATTAAGCAAAATTGGATGGCTGTCCTCCTCTGGGAGGGTGAGTGCATCTGACATCCTGTGGAGGCTGGGGTCACAACAAGCAGGCACCAAAGTACTTGAAGGTGTGCCAGATGTTGACGCTTTGGCATCATTCTGTCATAGTATGCCACACCTCTCTTCAGGTTAGAAAATGTCCACTGACAGGATGCCGTCTGCCGTATATGGATCAGACCTTCCACTGTGGACCATGACCCCTCACTCCATACCAGTACCACTTCAAAGTCTGTCAGGGAAATGGTGACCCTGCTCTGGGGAGTGAGCCAGGGTGCTGGGGGTTCCTCCCTCCCCTCTGGTGCCATTTCATGTCTGTTAGGGAATTGGTGGCCCCACCATGGGGGTAAGCCAGGATGCTTGGGGGGTAGCGGAGATGAGTCCCAGGATGTGGTGGCAGGGGAAGAGCACAAGTTAGTGGCCAGTTGGGGTCAGTCAGACTGGGGAGCAAAAAATTAATTAATTAATTAACTAATTAACACAAGCTGATTTTACCATATCCAATAAGTAATGTGTGTCACAGTAAATGTTAGCCAAGGTCAGCGTTGACATTTGCAGAGGAAGGCCACAATTAAAATTCCTCTAATATTACATTCTCACTAGTATAGAGAAAATGCCTTATTTCAGAAGATAGAGAGATCCTGGTGGACTGACCAGTTCCCTCAACCTATCAAAGTACACCCTTCTAAGGTCAAGGTCTTCAGTTTTTGATAGTGGTTTGTTGGCCCCAAGGCCCAACTGAATCCACATAGAGTTGTGGTTACTGTTCCCTAGCAGCTACCCTACTCCCACAGCACCCACCATCTCTGAGCTGGTGAGCACTATATCAGGAATTGCAATCTAAATGATAGGTCCCTTAACAAGCTGCACCAGCAGACAATCTTAGAAGGCATCCAGTAATGTCTGACTCCTGGCACTCTTGTCCACCAGGACTTCCCAATTGATCTCAGTCAGGTTTAGGTCACCCAGCATCACTACTTCCCCCTTTGATGTGCCTCTTTTAAGTTCCTCCTCATGTTCTCATTTCATTTCCTTCCCCTGCCCTGGAGGCCTATAGATCACCCCTAAGGGCACATATTCCTGCCTTAGGCTGCTATGAGTGGCACCCATACTGACTCAGCATCCCCACTGCTACCCCTAATACTTCCATCAAAAGAAGCTGAGGTTGTGAGAGAAAGGAACAAAGTAAAAAAAAAACATGTGTGTGTGTGTATATATATATATATATATATATATATATATATATATATATAAAATAAAATAAAGTTAACCAATTATAATATTTAAATGCATCAGACAGCAGTGGCAAAGTTAAATTATAACACCACATTAATTCCAGCTGTTTTCTGGTGAAAGAAGGGAGAACAGGGAAAAGGGGGGTCCTTTTCCCCTTTCCCTTTTAAAATGCTTCACACTCCTCTGTTACTTAATGTGATTTATTTATGGCTAGTTGGTTGTATGGAGAACTGTTCAATTTTTTTAATTTCATTTCTTTCCTCTCCTTCACCCCTCCCTTTTCTGTCTCCATTTCCTTCTTTTCTTTTCCCTGCCTCCCTCCTTTCCCTCTTTTTCCTTGTCATTATGGGCTTTGTTAATATAATGTAATGGGTATTGTCAGGCAAAACATTTAATAGATTAGTATTATGAATGTATGCCCTGGTGTAGTTCTACATATCTACTTGTCCTTGTTTCATTTTTTTAATCCTTTTTTATATTGTGGATATTGAGTCACACTACCTGTTCTGCACTCCTTAATTGTTCAATGGGATTTAACAATGAATTGTTAACTGTATGGGGTAATTAAGGAGTGTGATTTGTGCTAACTCCACACCTGATGAAGTCTCAGTGGAAGTGATACCTAGGCATATTAGTCCAGTTCTGTATGTGCTTTTTGTTATTTTTAAACTAAAACAGTTATTCAATACCTGTCCAGTGTATCCAAAGCTGTTTAGCTTTTCTCTGGTCTGCTGTTTGGCTGCAGCACCTTTGTGGGCCCTGTGTGTATTTTATTTATTTTTTCCAGTTATGTGTGGTTAAAATGTGTTTGGGGTTATTCCAAGTCCAGAAAAGGTGCAGTGGGAGATGATCAAGAATAATAAACAAAAACATTTTGTGTGGTAACACCAGTATGGTGGACAATCTGTTTTTCAGTTTTAAAAAGGAAAAAGGAATCAGAATCAAACTACTGGCTACATCAGTAACCTCTACAAAATGCAACCAATCATAACATAGTTTTTAAATTAAAGACATGTCGAGGCTGAATGGTGTTGACAGTACCCCTTTAAGTTCACACAGTATAGTGAGATTTGAAGCAATTTTTGTGCCTATGTAAGTTATATAATTAGGATTCCAATGAAGTGCATAGGGTTGAACCTGCTGAGCCATGCTGTGTTCGTTGAGAGGGAGGACTTCTGTCTTCATGGGATTAATCTTGAGACCTGAGACCTGTGAGAAGGAGGTTAAGGGGGCATGATGTGGGATGTGGATGAGGGTACCTGATCAGTAAGGATCAGCAGGTCATCCACATATAGGAGAGCCTGGTACTGCTCTTGCCCTACAGTAATGCTGTGCATGTTATGACACTGCTGGATGGCTGCTGCTAGGTACCTTATATAGCCAACACAAATAGAAGAGGGGATAATGGGCACCCCTGTCATTTTCCCTTTGCTAAGTGTAATGGTTTGTAGATCATAGCTTTCATGAGGACTCTAGCGATTAGATTAGAATAAAGAGTGCACATTTTTTCAGAAATTGGTTATAAAAACTCATATGTTGCAGTACCTATAGAGGTAACCTCACTCCACCAATTTAAAGGCTTTCTTACATTCTGTCACTATTGCTGTGCATGGAGTGGGGGCACATAAGGGCAATGTGTATTAGGTCAACCAAGGTTTTCAAGTGGTAAGATTAAGGCTGTTCAGCACTCACTGGTACCTGCACAAATAAATCAAGCCTGGAGTCCTATTCAAGTTTATAAATTCTCCTTCAGATTTATTGCAATAAATTCCCATAAGATAAGAATTGCAGGAATTCATTTTATTTTTTTATTTTATTTATGACTTTGATAACCGGGTAGGTGCACTGATCCCAGGGACCATTTTCAGGCATGACCTGGGCCATTTACAGAATGGCATGAATAACATAGAACAGAAAAAAAACAGAAAAGGCAAAACAGAAAAAAAAAACTGTGATACAGGTTACAATAACACAAGCTAGGACACATAAGTCAAATAAAACTAGTTTGGATGTCATAAGTCAGTTATTTACATATATGTAAGTAATTAATTACATAAGTACATTTTGCGGTAGACAGCATGAGTACATTACCTGCAACTGAAGCAAAAACTGCAGTTGATAGTGAGTGGATGAAGAGGGAAAACAGAGGGAAAATCTGAGGGGAGGGAGGCAAAAATGAGACTCAGGGGGTGAGTGGACAAATATGGCAAAAAACAGATGGCCTACCCAGGGGAACAGTGACAGGAGGAATTTGCTAGGAGCCAGCTTTTGAGGTGGGATTTGAAACTATAGTGTGTGTCAGTGGAATGGAGTACAGGTAGCAGTTTGTTCCACCGAGTAGGGGCTGCTGCCAAAAAAGCTCTGCCACCCATATTCGTGTGTAGCCTAGGAACTGCTAATGTGGGGGGTGCTGTTTGAGTGGAGGCAGTGGCGGGGAGTTTGGATCTTGAGGAGAGCCACAAGGGAGAATTCCTGACCAGTATGGATAACAGTGTCTGCCAGGCAGCAGAGGGTGAGGTCAAAGTGACCTTGCAGTGGGAGTCATCCAAGGGAGCTGTAGAGGATGCAGTGGTAGGTAGAGAAAGGGGCCAGCAAGGAAAAATGACAGGCATTGTTGTAGGCTGAGGAGAGCTTGGCTATAGTGGTTACACATGCTCTGGCATAGATACTGGAGCAATAGTACAATATTGGGAGAAGCTTTCCCTTGAAAATGGCTAGTCTGGCCTCCGGGGTAACGAATTGCCAGAATCTATAGGCTGTGCCCAGTTTTTGATGGAACCTGCTGACTAGGGAATTGGCGTGCTTGGAGAAGGTGAGGGAGGGGTCAAGTAAGACTCCTAAGTATTTGAAAGTGTTGACGCCCTCCAGAGCTGGTCCATAAGGGGAGAGAATGTTTAGGTGGAAGTGAGTCCCGCATTATGCAAGGAAGGGCTTGGATCTGAACAACATGGATTTAGTGTTTTTGGCATTTACCAAGAGGAGATTTTTTGAGAACCAGTTGTGGGCTGCAGTGTAGTTTTGAGTGAGAGCTGATGAAATGCTGGCAGTGGATTTCTTACTGGAGAAGAGTACAAGGTCATCAGCGTAGAGGAGAGTGGCAGTTTAGACTGTCTGAAGGAAGGGAATTTATAAATAAGGAGAAAAGAAGGGGGCCCAGAATGGAGCCCTGGGGGACCCCTGTGGAGATGGGCAAGGTAGAGGAGCAGACCTGGCCAATACACATGAATTGGGATCGGTTTGTGAGGTAGCTCCAGAGCCAGTCTGTTACCTCCTGAGAACAGCCTATGCAGCTTAGCTTAAAGAGGAGGAGGGCATGGTTAACCATATCGAAGGCCTTGGAGATGTCCACAAAAACAGCACTGGTGGCCTTACCAATATCCATGTTCATGAGGATATGGTCAGTCAGAAGTGCTAGGGCAGTAGTAGTGGAATGGTTTTTAAGGAAACCGTGTTGCTGGCTAAACAGGAAGTTGTATTTGCCGACGTGTTCAGCAAGCTGAGTGTGGATCACTTTCTCAAGCAATTTACTTAGGTGGGAAAAGATAAAGATCGGTGGTAGTTGTCGGAGGATTGAGGGTCACTGGCTTTGAAAATGGGGATCACCTTAGCTGTCTTCCAGGGGTTGGTGAGAGGTTTGGCTAAAGTAGGTGCGATCAGCCTGAGGAAAACTGGTGATAAGCCATCGGCTCCAGCAGAGCCGTGATTTGGTAGGCTTTTGAGGAGCTTGGTGGTATCAGTGCGAGAGAGTGTTTGAAGTAAAAATGTTGGATTGGAGAGTGGGTGGTAGAGCAGGTAAAGGATGCCAGTGGGTTAAGATGGGGGTTGAGCTGCTTGGTATGCCGCTAGGGAGTTTATTTAGGTAAATGAATAGATCAGTGAACGTGCTATTTAATGTCCTGGCCACTTCCATGGGATCTAAAACAGGCCACCCGTGGAGTTTATATTTAGGGCAGCCTTGCTAGAGGGGGTTTTAGAAGGGATCCAATTGATTCCCAAAATTTCTTGGGGTCACCAAGGTTAGCCCTTAGTTTGTTACGGAAATTAGTTTGTTTCAATGATTTGGCGAGGAGCTTACATTGGTTTCTCCTACACCTGTAGGCCTCCCAGAGGACTAGGGATGGGGATGCTTTGTAGATGGACCAAGCATGATCACTGTCCTTCATGAGGGCAAGGAGATCTCTGGAGACCCAGCACGAGCAGCCACCTCTGACCCTTTTTGTGGTAAGAGGAAAGAACCTGTCCTATATTGACAGTAGGGTCTGCATAAGAAGGATAACTGCTGGGGTCACATCAGCAAGTGAGTAGAGGAAAGACCAGTCCAATGCCCAGGTCTCCACAAGGAGATTGGGGCTGTTGGGATTACAGAAATTACAGAACGATATGTATTTGGGAGGAGAGTGCTTGAATTTGGAGGACCATAGGAGATAGGTCGGGAATGGTCACTAATGGAGTCAGCCATAGTTCAGCGTGCAGTACATGGTCATCCCCCTTCATGAGAATCCAGTCCAAGAGGGTCTGAGTACCAGTTCTATGGTTGCGTCTGGTGGGAAGAGTAATAGTCTGGGCCAGATTGTGTTGTTTAAGCTGGGAAGCATAGTCCAGTTGGTGGTTGCTCAGCCAGTTTAGACTGATATCCCTGAGGAGGACAGAGTTCCTGTGGGGGGGGGATAAGGAGCTCAGGCTCAGAAGGAAGTTGTTTAGTCCCCCCCATTCCCACAGTTGGGGGGTTATAGCAGCAGCCAATGTAAAGTTTCTTAGAAGATCCCAGGGTCATTTCTGAGAGGAGCCATTTGCTTGGTGAGGAGGGGTTGGAGCATAGAATGATTCTAGCAGTGAAGGGTTCTCCAAAGAATGGAGCGACACCACCTCCTTTCTTTCTGCCCAGTCTATCAAGACATAGTAGGGAGTACCAGGTAGTTGGTAGGTGTTGTCGGTATGGTGCAGTTTTAGCCAGTTTTCAGTAAGTCCCACCATGTGGGGCTTGTGTAGTACAATCCATGCCTCCAGTTCTGGGAACTTGGAGGGAAGGCTACAAATCATGAACATCTTCACCTCCCTGGCACCTTATTGGGGTTAAGAGCCTTCAGGGTTGTCTCTATTTGTGTTACCATGAAGGGAGCTTCCAGTGCTTGGGCTTTATCATCTGAGAAAGTGGAAACATAGAAACATGGAAACAGACTGTGATGGCAGATAAGGACCACTTGGCCCACCTAGTCTGCCCATTTCCCTACCTATTGGTTAAGCTGCAGATTCTAGATAACCAACAGCTTACTTCTTCCTACCCCCACTAGAATTGCCTTATGTCTGTCTCATGCATTCTTGAATTCCACCACTGTTTTTGACCCCACAACTTCCTCACGAAGGCCGTTCCGTGTGTCCACTACCATCTCCGTGAAAAAATACTTCCTCACATTGCCCCGGAGCCATCCCCCTTCTATCTTCAAATTGTGTCCCCTTGTTCTTGCACATCTCTTTTTCTGAAAGATGCTACCCTCTTGGACTTTGTTGATTCCCTTGAGGTACTTGAAAGTTTCTATCATGTCCCCTTCCCCTCCTTTCCTTAAGGGTACACATAATAAGCTCCTTTTGTCTCTCTCTTCATATGGCTTCTGTTGCAGACCCTGCACCATTTTAGTTGCCCTCCTCTGGACAGCCTCCTTCCTGCCTATGTCCTTGCAGAGATGGGGTCTCCAGAACTGCACATAATACTCTAGATGGGGTCTCACCAACTGTCTGTACAGAGGGATAACAACTTCCTGTTTTCTACTGGTGATGCCTCTCAGTATACATCCCAGTATCTCCCCAGCCATCCTTACTGCCTTCTCACATTGCTTGCTTACATTTAGGTCATCTGATATGACTACCCCCAGGTCCCTTTCCATTTTTGTTGTTGTTAATACCTCCCCCCAAATGTGTACTCTTCTCCTGGGTTTTTGTTTCCTGGGTGCATTACCTTGCACTGCTTTGCACTGAATCCAAACTGCCACATTTTTGATAATTCCTCCAAGTCCCTTCCCATCCTTTCCATCCCTCCTTGTGTATCAGCCCTGTTGCAGATCTTTGGGTCATCTGCAAAGAGGCATACTTTTCCTTCCTCTGCAATGCCACTTATAAAGACATTAAAAAGGACTGGACCCAGTACTTAACCCTGTGGTACCCCACTAGTAACCCCACTTTCTTCAGAGTGGACTTTGTTTACTATTACTCTCTGTGTCCTGTTGTTCAGCCAACTTTTTACCCAGGTTATCACCCTGGGAACCACTGCCAGGGTGACTAATTTGTTTATTAATCTTTTATGTGGGACTGTGTCAAATGCCTTGCTAAAGTCTAGGTAGGCCATGTCCACAGCCCTTCCCTGGTCTACTACTTTGGTCACCCAGTCAAAGAAATTGATTAGATTCATCTGACATGACCTTACCATTGTGAATCCATGCTGCCTTGTGTCCTGTGCTCTGCTGGCCTCTCAATACTCAACAATTCTTTCTTTCAAAAGTGATTCCATTATTTTCCCTACCACTGAGATCAAACTAGCAGGTCTGTAGTTTCCTGCCTCTGCTTTGCTCCCACATTTGTGAAGAGGAATCACATTCACCCTCCTCCATTCCTTAGGTACCACACCAACCTCCCATGATTTGTTAAACCGGGTAGTCAGTGGTGTCACTAGTTCTCCACTTAGTTCTTTTAGAATTCTGGGGTGAATCCCATCAGGACCCATTGCTTTGTCTACCTTTAGTTTTAGGAGTTCCTTCAGAATCCTTTCTTCTGTGAAAGGACTGGTATTGACCCCCCCCCATCAAGAGTGCTTCTATTGATTGGATCAGGTACATCCCCCTTCTCTTCTTTTGTGTATACTGAGCAGAAGTATTCATTCAGTATCCCTGCTTTTTACTGTCCCTCTCTGCCCACCCACCCTACCCTTTATTAAGCCTCACTATCCCTCCCTTGGTCTTTCTTCGCTCCCTAATGTACCTATAAAAGCTTTTATCCCCCTTCTTAACTGAATTGGCTATCTTTTCCTCAGTTTGGGCCTTTCTATTCTGGCTACCTTCCCCACTTTCTTCTGCTTTAACTTGTACAGTTCTCTGTCCTGCTCCTTTTGTGTTTCCTTATACTTCCTGAATGCTTTCTTTTTCTCCCTAACCTTCCCCACCACCTCTTTTAAGAACCATAGTGTTTTTTTCTTTCATTTTGATTTATTTGCTTCGCACAAAGGCTTGTTGCCTCTGTGATGGCAGTTTTGATGTTTCCTCATTGTTCCTTCACTACTCCTTCTTGCCTGTTTGCGAGTGCTTATCTGAGGCACTCTCCCATTTTGACAAGGTTTTCCCTTCTAAAGTCCAGTACCCTCACTTCTGAATAGCTTGACTCTATGGCTGTGTTTATCATGAACCACACTGTTTGGTGTTCACTTGTTCCCAGATGACTACCCACTTCTAGATCTGAGATCCTCTTTCTGTCCCCATTTGAGAGTACCAGGTCTAAGATTGCTCCCTCCTGAATGTGTTCCAACACTAGCTATCTGAGGCATGTCCCCTATAGGGCATTGAGAATGACCCTACCCTTGGATGTGACTGCAGCAAAGGTGCTCCATTTAACATCTGGCATATTCAGGTCTCCCATCAACAATATCTCCCCTTTTTTCTGCCATTCTAAGGATGCCTTCTATCATTTCTTTGTCCTGGAAAGGTGGAGATGCTCCAGAAAGCCTTTGATTTATGAGTTGCCTGGAGTGGCAGGAGAGGTTTACAGCTGACTATTGAATTGATTCATTACACCATTGATTTGAACTGCTTTGAAGCTTAGACTGCCATGAGGATCTCTGAGCCATGCTTTGTGCCTTTCTGCTTGTTGTTTCTTGATGCAATAGGCTAGAACTTTGCCACTTTCCCCCTCCCTCCCAGTATTTGTGCCAATGCCTAAGAATGGCCAGTTCAGCTTGGCATGTCAGGAGTGCACCTTGTGTATGTCCAGGCATAGCTTAATGATGGATTAGTGCAGAGGAGAACTGGTGTTGCAATATGGTTGGGATTTGAATTCTTCCCCTGTTTCTTAAGCTCAGTCTCTAGGTCACCTATCTACTTCTCTGTTTCACTCCATCTGTGTGTGGGATGTACTACCTCAGGTCATAGCCTTAAAGGACTCCCACAGGGTGCCCACCACTGTATCCCCAGTATAATTAATTACAAAAAATTATTTTAAATGGCTGAAAGCACTCCAAACAAAGTTAGTAAATTCATATGGGCTGGGAGAAAACCTAGAATCAGGTGGTCTGTCTTGGAACCCAGGAAACTCTGGGGTGGATGGGCAGTGCCTAACCTGACAGAGTACTGGTTAGCCACCCAGTTCAGATGGGCCTTTTTCTGGGGCAATGACCAGATGGAGGCCTAGTTGGAGAGACACAGAAACTAAACAGACAGGGGATTTAGATCTTTATGAAAGCCTCTTTTTGAACCTCTCACAAAGATTACAGACAAATGACTTGTTTTCCAGTGTGAAAGTAACAATACAGGCCTGAGACAAATATATTACATCCCCAGCCATTAAAAGAGAGGTTTGGAAACATGCCCGTTTCTGGCAAAACAAGGATTTCCCCCACGTGAATCAGACCTTTGGTATAGGAGACAGTACCAGCATGGGTTGAGGTACTCACATCAGGTCCTCCGAGGGAGTACAATGACCTCATTCATGGAGTGCTAGGCAACCTTTGACTGGGGCACCCATGACATTTTTAGATATTTACAGGTAAGCAACTACATAAATAAACAGATTAGAGTAGAGACTTTTGACCCACCAAAACAGCTTAAAATCCCCACTTTAGGGGACTTAATACACAAAAACAATACAAAAGGGATGGTGACAGTTATATACAGTTCACTACAAGGACAAAAAAGAACCAGAATATGAAGTACATCACTGTAAAGTGGGAGGAAGAGGCAGATTGTGAGCTGAGAGAGGAGGACTGGCACAAGATATGGAGGGGAACATTCCAGACCACTGTGGTTCTGAAATGGCAAGAATTTGTTTGGAGAGTAAGGGTCCAGTTCTACCTGACTCCAGTTAAGCAATCAAAATGGTACAAAACTAAATCAACCCATTGCTGGAGAAATGTGGGGAACAGGTAGCCACCAACACCCATATCTTTTACAAGTGCCCCAGGTTACTCCCCTTCCTGCAAAGCATACAGCATAGGCTCCAATCCATTTTTCAAATTGAGAAAACTATCCTTATAAGTAATCTGGGCTGGGGTCTACCCCCTAAAGGGGTCGGGGTACTGCAGACCACTACCTGTGGAGCATCTGCATAGCAGCATTAGGTGAGGCAATCACAAAGAAGTGGTTGAAAGAGGAGCCTCCAATGATTTTAGAGTGAGAAGTAATTATACAGGAGATTCAAGAGATGGAGCAGATCACCTATCAGGTACAAGATAGAGTACCCAAATATATCGAAAGATGGTCTAAATGGACACTGCTACAGGCCAAATGAGCAGAAAGTTATAGAAGGTTAAGTGAAGGTTGAACGTAGATTAATCTTCCCATTAAGCAGTCAGTACTAGAAAGTGATTAATTGTAAACCATTATAAATTAGACACAATATGTTAGACACAAAATTAGTAACATATCAATTGTCTCAGCAGTTTGCATTATATGTTTTATGTTGCCTCTACCCCTTTCCCCTATGTGTTGTATCTGGAAATCAAACTATTTATGAAACTGTACAATGAAATGTCTAGAATACAAATTTCAATAAAATAAATATATAAAAAAAATTCTTCTGCATTCATTTTCACCAGCTCAGGAAAATGTGGATCATGCAATAGTGGGGGGTCTAGGCACCAGGAAGAAGAATGGGAAGTAAATGGTCCCCACAGAAGATCCAGTTGTACTGGAGTGTGATCAGATAGGATTAGAAGAGTTATAGTCATTTCTGTCACCATTGTGGATATCTGTGGGGAGGTCAGCCACATATCCAGGTGGCTGTATAAGCCATGCGCTGCCAAGTACAAAGTGTAATCATGCACCCTTGGGTGATGAAGATGCTAGATGTCTGTCAGTGCTTGGTCTTACAACCAAAGACTGAAAGCCTGGGCCACTCTGGGGGGAGGCTCCACTGCCTGCAACTGCGGTCTACCACTGGATCCAAGGTGAGGTTAAAACCATCAGCAATGAGCTTGGGGGAATTGGCAGTGTTAAATTGCATGAGATATACAGAAAAGGTGTGAAAGAAAGTGGGACAACCTTCACTACAGACATAGAGGTTGCCTATTAATAATTGTCCCATCATGGTGTTCAGGAATGCAAGTATCCATCTGCATCTGAGTTCAGGGCAGTTTTTGGCACTTTGAAGGGCCAGGTCTTGTATATGAGGATTGGAAACCCTCATTGTAACTTGTGTGAAGCTATGTATCTCCAAGCCTACCTGTTCCCATTGGAGTTTTTTGGCTTCTGGAGAAAGGAGCTTTATTTCATGTTGGAGGGCAGCCTAAGAGCATAAACTTTTTATATGACCAGTAGCATCTTGTATTTCATGGGAGAGTTCATTCCCCTCATATTCCAGCTGTGAAAACACAGGTCTACCATCATGGCAAATCACAAAAGGAAGGTATGGGTTTTTGTCAGCCTTCTGACCATAAGTGGACCTTCCACCTTTCATCCCTTGGGCATGTCCAGATTGGTTGAGTCCAAGACTGGGGGTAGTGGTCAGGACAGCAAAACGCAAATTAGCAGATATGAACAGTGTAAATACTGTGATGCAAGCTGAGTACCAGTAAAACAGGACACACCATAAAACAACTAGTGAAAGAACATAAATTACAGTACAGTATAAACAAATGCTGATCTCTGTAATGTTGTTGAGCAAGGTTTGGACATAGTAGTTTGCCCCAGAGCCATTGAAAACATCTTGAGAGTATGCAAAACTGAGACGTTAGGAATACAAGACCTTTTGAGCTCTGCTCCCACCCCCCCCCCAAACCCTAATATAATAACAGGGATCCTGCAGTATTTGGTAATCTGGATTACCTATAGTAAAACCTGTTTGGTGGGATAGGCAAAAACATTTCTCTGTTGCCATAAACCTCAGTACTCTATCATGAAAATTTAGATAGATAGATAGATAGATAGATAGATAGATAGATAGATAGATAGATAGATAGACAGACAGACAGACAGATAGAAATCTTTATTTTTTGACCGGAAAAAACTTTTAGGACTGTGATGCCCTGTTTTACAAAGTTGTCATGTTTAGTAAATGGTTACATTGGATAAATTGAGTACAAAGCTTATAACAGTTCCGACACAGACAGACATACAGACAAAACATTATGAAAACAGTATTTAGCCTATATTGACAGAAACCTAGTGGCTGCTTAAATGAGCAGACTAACATGGATGGATATGAGGCCCTATTTAAGAAAAATATCCTGTATAAACAGTCAATTAACAAAAAAGAAGATAAATAAATTGTGTGCAAAATAAATATGAGTTTCACATAGACATATATGCAGTAGGATCCCTGCAATATTAAATAAACCTGCATGTGTAAGTATGATATAGAGTAATCTTCCAGAGAGGAAAGTTTTTAAGTTACACAATAAAAGATTATAGAAGGAAAGACCATTCCACCCTCACAGCCCCACCAGCTGCCCCACCCTCATCCATGGAAACAACCCTGTCTTACTCTTAGACAGAAACATCTTTCCATAACATGTCAACGCCACCTTTAAATTGACCTACAGTAGGTTTTTTGCATTTCAAACCCCTGAGTTTATTTCATTCCATATTTTTGGGAGAAAGCACCTTCTTTGCATCTTACTAATACATTATTCTCAAAACGGATCTTTAGACGCCTAATTTTTAGATCCCTTAACTTATATCTGTTGTCTGTTTTTTGTGCATGTTTAGCTTTGTGCAGATTTTTTCCTATGTACTCAGTATATGCTTTTTGCCCCATAAACTTTTTCCTTCAAATTTCAAGACAGTCACATTTTAACTGTTGTAGCAAATTACAGTGGTGTGTATCATATTGGCATTTTAGGGCAAATCTAGCCATCCTGTAATAGATTTTGTCTATCTTATCCAATAATGTCTTCAAAGCATGTTGGTATGTGATACTGCCATATTCCAGTACAAATTCTGTTTCTAGTTTCTTTGGGCAGTATTTAAACTTTCCTACATAATGACCCCAGTCTCACATTAACTTTACCCACATTGTTGGTTATGTGCTTCTCGAAGGTGAGCCTGCTATCTAGTTGTACCTCTAGGTACTTGAAAGAGACCACCTCTTCTAATGTAAATATGTCTGAAGTGTATATATCTAGTCCATGATTGAGTGCCTTTGTTGTACACCTTGTATTAAATAGCATGACTTGGGTTTTTTTCCTGCTCAAAACCATATTTGAGGCTTATAGCCAGCACTGTAGTTTATCAAACTCTGACTGCAATATGTTTTGTAGTTCAATGTAATCTGTTGCTTTTCCCATTAAGGTAATGCCATCAGCATATAAATAGATTTTACATATTTCTATCTGTTGTGGCATAGGATTTATATAAATTAAAAACAGAAGGGGGCCCAGGATTGATCCCTGGGGTACCTCCTAAAATCTATTCTCTTTCTGACAATATGCCACCCATGTAGACCTGCTGTATATGCTCTATTAAATAAGAGATCATCCATGTTTTAACTAGGTCAGACATGCCAACAAGTGAGAACCAGTTCATCAGTATATTATACTGTAGTCAACCAAATCAAAAGCTTTTGAGAGGTCAATGAACACTGCGCCGATAGACACCTTCACCTCCAGTCTATTTGAGACTGTTTGGATGAAGTCTGCCAGGGCACTGTCTGTTGACTTCCCCACTCTAAAGCCTGCCTGGCAGTCCAACAACAGTTTATATTTGTCAAGGTGCTCATAGATTTTAGTACATACAAGACATTTGAATACTTTAGAGATAGTAGACAGCAATGCTAGTGGGTGGTAGTTTTTCAGATTATCCCTATCTCCTGCCATAAATATTGGTATTATTTTGGAGTTTTTTCCAAAATCAGGGTAGGCCCTTTGTTGAAGGCTGGCATTAAATACATTTGTTAGGGTTGGGGTGATCTGTTCTACTGAATGTTTTAAAAATGTGATAAGCAGAGGTGCCTTTCGACCCCCTCAATGAAACTGGAGACTAAAAAAGGTGTAGGGCTAATTAGCCAGAATAATGCAGCAGGCTGGAAGCAGTCAAAGAACATTCTGCCTTTATCAGGTGTTGAGCATGGATATGTGCTCTGCATTGCAAGCTTGGTGGACTGTCTGGTCATAGCCTAGCCAGGAGAATACCACATATCTTTGCTACCTGCCAGTGAAGAAGTTGGTGAAGGACGATTAAAAGCCAGTTGGGGAGCAAATAATATGCTACACATGTTTACTTTGAGATTTTTGGGAGCCAATTTGTAGTTACCACTTGAGTAAAGCTATCCTTGTGTGTTCAAATCCTAAACAAAATGAACAAAAATGGCTGGGGCTGTAATTACAGTCAGCTATTGAAGAGTTGATTTGTATCTGTGTTTGTACCACTTACTGGAAACTCCTTGAAAAATATAATAAAACACTTATTCACACTGGGTATGCACAAGGATAGTGGTGCTACTATGCTATAAACAAATTTGTAAAACTCAAAAGCAGAGCACACACAAACCTTATAAAAATAATACCAGGAGCACCAGCCTCATAAAAAATCCAGATCATTTAATGATTACATAAATTCAACAACAACCTGATGCTTTTTGGATGTTCTCCCATCCTTTATAAAAGGCATACTAGCATACATTGGTGTGACCTTTTATAGTGTTCAGCATCATTGTGATGTCACAGTGTAAACTGCTTCAGATGTTAACCCTTTATGAAACAAAAAGCTAACTCACCAAATATATGTAATGATTATATTATATATGACACCAAGATGTTACAACTTAATAATCTAAACATATTTAAAAATATTTAATAACTTCCTAAAGGAAGAAAAGAAGGAAGAATAAAGAATAAGATGAGGTGAGAAAGGAAAATGGGGGGAAGGGTGGGAAGGGAGGAGACGGGAAAGAAGGAAGGGTAAGGGGAGGTGAAGGAAGGGAGAGGGGAATGGGGAAAGGGTAAGGGTTGTGGGGGGAAGGGGAGGAATTACATTGAGCTACAAATGATTCTATTAATATGAAGAGAATACATTGTTATATTTTTAAAAACAAATTCTCTATACAGTGTAATACACATAACCAAGACATATAACTTATTATGCATGACAAATAGCTCTTGATGGCTCATAAGAGCTTTTGACCATATATACAGAGTACATTAATGCATTCGAAAGAATAGAGAAGGATGGTGGGGATTCAATCTAGTATATACCCCTAAGAAGAGACATTCTTTTTGCATATCTCATAATGTCACACAATTGCATTATAGTTTATGTTTCTACATCACAAGTGCATCAGCTATAACAACAATAGTGTATGCTTACCAAAACTTATACAGCTATCCTTGGAGGGTCATGCCTTAACCTTTTAAATCTTATTTACTTTTGGTTTCTTTAAAAACGGTTTAATATCAAACCCTCCATTCAAACCCTGTTTATTGGTATAGCGTTCAAATTAATGATCCAAAATGCTTCCCTTGATAGTAATAAATCATTAAAGTTACTGCCTCTTGGTTTGTGGCTTACTTTGTCTATACCCATAAATGCAAATTCATGTCCAGTCTTGTTACTATACTTATTTATATGGGCTGCTTTGACATATGATATATCTTTCTTCTCAATGGCTCAAACATGTTCCTTAACTCTGGTGTTAAAACCCCTTAATATTTTTCCTACATAGAACATACCACACTTGCATGTAGCAAGGTATATAAATCCCGTTGAGTCACATGTGATTAGTTGCCTAATCTCAAAACTGCATCCTGTATTCTGATATGTAAACTCTTTTCCCTGTTTGATATATTTACAACAGTTGCAGTTCCTACAGGGGAAACATCCAACACTCTTACTTTAATCTCTACTTCTCTTAGCTATCTCACTATCATCCTTAAAATGACTGTGGCATAATTTGTTTCCCAATGTAGGAGCCCTTCTATACACAGTCCGGGGTGGGATTAGAGCCAGCTCACCAAGACCTGGATCACTCCTCAGTACCTGCCAATGCTCCTTAATTATCCTTTCTATTTCCTGAGAATGTGCTGAATAGGGTAATACTATATTAAATCTCTTTTTTTTCTTCTTTGCAATTTCTTTTTCTGCAATGTCTTTAGAAGCAACCCCAAATTTGGTTTTTACACAAAGAAGCGATAGAAGTGAGAGAAAACAGGGGCCATTGGACTACATGAATGAGTTAATGGAAAATGTGGTGAGAAGCAATCCTTTCCTGATGGATGGTGATACAAATGTTACAAGAAATGCTGTAGAGCAATCATTAAGTACAGCATTTAGAGATTTAGAAAAGGTCACCCATCAATGGAGAAGAGCTTATTGGAACACAGTAAACATGGAGGCATATACTGTATAACAGTTAAAAGAATACCCCATGGGTTAAGACAGTGGAAAAATCTGGGTTGTGGCCAGGAAAATGAAGAGTTTTTAAAACAATAGGAAGAGATCCTTATAGAAGCAAGTTTTAAATTGATAGACTTGATAATTAAATACAGTAAAGAAAAGGAAACAAATTTAAAGGAAGAAACTAAGATAAGGGAGAGAGAAGTTTTGAAATTTCAACAACATTTGGACTTTGAACGTATGAAACAGAGACTTAAAGACTCGATTCTAAAACTTGATAATGAATTGAAAATGATTAAACAGACTAAGTTCACAAGAGATAGAAATGATTATGAACGCAATCAAGTTATTAGTTGGCAAAAGAATCCAAGGGGAATTTTAAAGAATAGAACATGACACATAAGTTTCAAATTCAGCAGTGCTAGTGAATCTGAAAATGAAGAAAACACAACACAGAACCATTTTCAGCAGGACAGACCGGAAACAGCACCACCGTACCAATTGAAGGAGGAGCCCAAGGTTTGGAGTAACAGGAAGAGAAGAGGACAATGGTGCACGAGAAGAACTCAGCGGGGAAATCGGAAGAAGAGGACATGGATGAGGGCGTCAGATCAACCACAGACAACAGAATTGGAAGAGGGGGAGACAATGTTAATGACAGAAGCGGCAGCTACTGGAGATATACAGGTACTGAATCTTTCAAATATTGAACTGTCTGAGGTTGAGCTCTCGGTGCTTAGCAAAGGGTTGAATTTTGCACCCACGATGGCTGCTAATAAATTCCACACCGTGGTAGACTTGAATATTATGTTTAGAAATCTCAGTCTGAGATTGTTCTTTGGTAATAGAATGATAGAAACTGTTAATGAAGTAAATACAAACAAGATCAGCCAGCCATACTTTGCACCTAAGTCCTCATTTAACCCCCCACCAAGTGCAGCTATTAAAGTCTTCAAGCAACTGGTAGAACAGGACATTGATACCTTGCTTGATAGTTTGCCAAAAGTGAAATACAACAATCTTACAGTGGCAGAAAATGAGGCTATTAGGATGCTACAAGGGACTAGACACATCATAATAAAAAAAGCGGACAAAGGGGGCTGTGTGGTAGTACTTATTACTGCTGATTATGTTAAAGAAGCAGAGAGACAATTAAGGGATGAAGAGTTTTATGTAAGACTGCACCAGGACCCTACTTTTGAGTTTAAAACTGCCATTGATACCTATATTAAAGAAGGATTTAAGAATAAAGACATTGATAATAAAACCATGAAATTTTTGATCACAGACAACCCAGTAAGGGCCACATTTTATTTGATACCAAAGGTGCATAAATCATTAGAATGCCCACTGGGTCACCCTATCATTAGTGGCATAGGGTCATTAACTGAAAGTCTGTCACAATTCTTAGATGTTTATATGTGTCCTTTTGTAACTACATTGCCATCCTATATACAGGATACTGGTGACATGCTTAGGATTCTTTATGATGTTAAATTAAATCCAAATGACTGTATGGAGACAATGGATGTGGAATTGCTTTATTCTAACATCCCCCATGAGGGGGCACTAGACACATGGGCTTTGTTTCTAAATACTAGAGAAGATACTGAAATACCAAGCACTGAATTTTTAGTAAAGATTTTAGAGATTGTGTTGAAAGATAATGTGTTTTTGTTAGATGTAAAGATCTATTTACAGATAAAGGGAACAGCTATGGGTGCAGCATGTGCACCATCAATAGCAAATCTGTATATGGGAGCCTGGGAAAATCATTATGTGCTTAATCAGGAAACAAACCCATTTTTTGTTAAAATTGAGCATTGGAAGAGATACATTGATGATTTGTTTTTTATATGGGACAGTGATGTTAGTAAACTTGGTCTTTTTAAGGAGTATTTAGAAAAAAACAAATGGTAATTTGAAATTTAGCAGTAATGTTTTTAGAAAGGAAGCGTTCTTTTTAGATTTGAGGATAATTAGAACAGCAGAGAATAAGATTATTACAAATCTATATAGGAAACCAACACATGGGAATACACTGTTAAGAGTTGAAAGTTGCCATCCAAGACACGTAATTAGGAATTTACCGAAAGGACAATTCCTGAGAGCAAGAAGAAACTGTGGTAATGACCACATGTTTGAAGATGGAGCAACAGAATTATGCAATAGGTTAGAACAGAGAGGTTATGGCTCAGAAAATATATATGATGGATATAAAACAGCAGCAAGTTCAAATAGAGAGACTTTACTGGAGAAAAAAAGTATTGAGGAAAAAATGAAGAAAAAGAAAGAGATTTAATGTAGTATTATCCTATTCAGCACATTCTCAGGAAATAGAAAGGATAATTAAGGGGCATTGGCAGGTACTGAGGAGTGATCCAGGTCTTGGTGAGCTGGCTCTAATCCCACCCCGGACTGCGTATAGAAGGGCTCCTACACTGGGAGACAAATTATGCTACAGTCATTTTAAGGATGATAGTGAGATAGCTAAGAGAAGCAGAGATGAAAATAAGAGTGTTGGATGTTTCCCCTGTAGGAACTGTAACTGTTGTAAATATATCAAACAGGGAAAAGAGTTTACAGATCAGAATACAGGATGCAGTTTTGAGATTAGGCAACTAATCTCATGTGACTCAACGGGACTTATATACCTTGCTACATGCAAGTGTGGTATGTTCTATGTAGGAAAAACATTAAGGGGTTTTAACACCAGAGTTAAGGAACATGTTTGAGCCATTGAGAAGAAAGATATATCATATGCCACAGCAGCACATAAAAATAAGTATAGTAACAAGACTGGACATGAATTTGCATTTATGGGTATAGACAAAGTAAGCCACAAACCAAGAGGCAGTAACTTTAATGATTTATTACTATCAAGGGAAGCATTTTGGATCATTAATTTGAATGCTACCAAAAAACAGGGTTTGAATGGAGGGTTTGATATTAAACTATTTTTAAAGAAACCAAAAGTAAATAAGATTTAAAAGGTTAAGGCATGACCCTCCAAGGATAGCTGTATAAGTTTTGGTAAGCATACACTATTGTTGTAATAGCTGATGCACTTGTGATGTAGAAGCATAAACTATAGTGCAATTATGTGACATTATGAGATATACAAAAAGAGTGTCTCTTCTTAGGGGTATATCCTAGATTGAATCCTCACCATCCTTCTCTATTCTTTCGAATGCATTAATGTATTCTGTATATATGGTCAAAAGCTCTTATGAGCCATCAAGAGCTATTTGTCATGCATAATAAGTTATATGTCTTGGTTATGTGTATTACACTGTATAGAGAATAAAAAAAATATAACAATGTATTCTCTTCATATTAATAGAATCATTTGTAGCTCAATGTAATTCCTCCCCTTCCCCCCACAACCCTTTTCCCCTCCCCCTCCCTCTCCTTCCTTCACCTCCACTTCCCCTTCCTTCATTCTCTTCCCTCCCTTTCCCCTCCCCATTTTCCTTTCGCCTCCTTATTTCTTTATTCTCCTTCTTTTCCTCCTTTAGGAAGTTTTAAATATTTTTAAATATGTTTAGATTATTAAGTTGTAACATCTTGGTGTCATGTATAATATATTCATTACAGATATATGGTAGTTTAACTTTTTGATTCATAAAGGGTTAACATCTGAAGCAGTTTAAACTGTGACATCACAATGATGCTGATCACTATAAAAGGTCACACCAATATGTGCCAGTATGCCTTTGATAAAGGATAGGAGAACATCTGAAACGTGTCAGGCTGTTGTTGATTTTATGTAATCATTAAATTATCTGGATTTTTTAAGAGGCTGGTGCGCCTGGTATTATTTTTATGAGGTTTGTGTGTGCTCTGCTTTTGTGTTTTACAATAAAACACTATAAATATACACCTCCCTCTCTCTATCTACTTGCAGTTCCTTAGTGGTGGGCAGGTGGGGCTGTGGGTACTAGGAGGCCCAGGAGCTGATGCTTTTATTGACAGCTCTTATAAGAGTGATTAAGCTTAATTTCCTGTTTTGTTAGCAGGCCCAGAGGCACTGAGGGTTGAAGTGCTGGATGCCACACCTCGCTCCACACCAGCGACCCAGGTTATGGAATGAGCCCGGGTCATCGGGGGTTGGCAGGGGAAGACTAGGATCGAGCATCCAATGACAGCTGTTGTAGTCCTGGGGAAAGGGGTGGGTGCACACTGTGCTCTGGCAGTCCCTGGGGATGCCCAGAGGAACTTCAGTTGCATGGGTGCTTAGCAGGGAGGAGCACAGCAGACATCTGCATGCTGTGCATGGACATCATTGCATGTCCGTGTTCCCAATGGGAGAAAAAGGGTAATGGCAGCATGGTCCATGGCAGCTTGATAGCCACTAGCTTCACCGGCCGACGATGCCTGGAAAAATAGGTGTGTGCTGGTATGGGATCCTCGCTGGGCATGGGGGCTTAAGGGGGGAAGCCCCCTCGACAGTGGTAGCTGCGTATGCCAGCTGGGCATGTCGGCTTCGGGGTCAGAGGTGAAGGTAGGAGCAGTGGCTGAATGTACCGCAGCACTGTGGCTGCAAGGTGAGAAACAGAGATGTGATAAAAAAAATTCCAGTTTTATTGGGCTAGACTAGCCACATTAGAGCATTCAGGCAGTTAAAAACCTGTTTTTAAAGGTTTAATCCCTTCTTTTGGTCCATGCTTGAACTGGAAGTGAACAATGAATCACTTCCAGTCCAACCAACATATACGCTGATGCATCAGAAGTGAGTAGCATGGCTGGAGCTATGATTACATTCAGCTATTGCTGAGTATATTGTAAGTGTGTCTGTACCGCTCTTAGTACAAACTCCCTGAAATTACAAAGATTGCTAGAAAAATACACCACCCATCCTTATCTACTAGCAGTCTTTCACTGGTGGTCAGATTGTACTGTGGGTACTAGGAAGATCTGGAGGTGACATTTCTACTGATAGCTGTTATCTGAGATATTAAGTTTACTTTCCAGTTTTACTAGAACAGAATAACCAAATTAAAGTGCTCAAATAGTTAAAAGCTTGTTTTAAAAGCTTTAATCTCACCATTTGGTCCAAGCACAAACTGAAAGTGGACAGCAAGCCACTGTTCTGATTTGATCTACGTATACGCCGATGCCTGTGAAGTGAGTAGAATTGTTGCAGCGGCTATTACAATCAGCTATGTCTGGGCTGATTGTATGTGTGTCTGTACCTCTTACTGCAAAGTCACTGAAAAATAAAAAAAGCTACCCCCATCCACCAACAATCTCTCAGTGGTGGGCAAGTGGGATTTAAAGTGCGTGGAGGACATGGAGCTGATGTTTTAATTGATAGCTCTTCTAAGAGCTACTAAATTGACTTTCTAGTTTTAATGGGTTTAATGGGTTAATTGCTAAATTAGAGCATTCAGGCAGTTAAAATCCTGCTTTAAAAGGTGTAATCCCTCCTTTTGTTCCCTGTTCAAACCAGAAGTGGACTGTGAGTCCCTTCTGGTTCAACCTACACATAAGGTGAAGCCTGTGAAGTGAGCAGCATCACCTGGCTGAGATTACACTCAAATATTGCTGAGCTTATTGTATGTGTGTTTATACCTCTGCAAACTCCCTGAAAAATACAAAAAGGTTAAAATAATGCACCCCCCCTGTATGCAGTATCAGTGGTGGGTGTCACACTTGGACAGCTGGTTCTGATCCCTGTATCATTTTTTGTAAATATAAAAAAAATGTGTGATGGACTGTGTCAAGAGAAAATGCTGTCATGCTGGAACTGACACATAAAAGCCGCCAGGGATAAGTCCTCCCACATCCCACCCCCACACCCACTCCCTCACCCCTTCTATATCTCCTCCCTATTCTTCTATCATTGCTCTGGTCCTTTCCACATCAAACCTCAAACATATATGCCCACCCATGTACCATTATTCAAGCCTTATCCCCACCAGACTGTTTGTTTCTCACCTTTAATAGGTTTTTGGTTTACTGTCCTTTGCCTTGTATATATGTAAATAATTGTACATCTATCTCACTCATAAATTTTTGTATTTGTGCTATTTCAATATCATGTTTTTGTATACACTCTGTAACCTTTTTTGTTATGACCACTCAGGTCCATCTTGTAAATGAGCTATGCTCAATGATGTTCGCCTGAATAAATAAAGATTTTGATTGATTTTTTGATTGATAAGTTCAAAGGACAGGACATAGCCTAAACTGCAGATATCTGATGTGCAATTATCTTATTAGTTTGCTTTGTAGGCAGGAAACCAAGATATCCATTTTATAATGCCCTCAGGGAGACCTTTTTATATGCACTAGGTGTCCTGAGAAAAGGGGCACGGGCCAGTTTTATGGGTCTCTTCCCAGGGGGCCAGCTAATTTTATCAAATAATCTTTGATGTCTGGGCCAAGAAGGACTCAGACTAAATTGTAAGGTCCAATAACCATTCCAAGGAAGCCCTTGAATGACATCAAAGAGACTTTTGATGTGTGTGTGAAGCAGAGCACAGACCAGTTTGGACCAGTCACATAAAAGAGGCGATTTATTTTGTCATCTATTATTTTTTTAAATATCTTAGTAGACCATCCTGTGTTATAAAAATATAAATTTTAATTCTCCAAGGTGGAGTTAGGTGACCTCAGAGAGAAGGCAGGCTCAAGACTATTTTTAAACCTACTGAGCAAACCTTAGAAGACACATTCTTTTTCATTATCTGACTGAGAGAAGAGACACCATCAAAGCACTGAAAGATTAGGAAGTAAGGACCTTAGACAAGACTAGTCTGAGTGTTATTATTTGTAGGAATCTGCACTTTTTTAAACCTGTTTGTTTTAAGGCTGTATGTGTTGGGATATTTTATTCTGTAATTTTACTGTTTTCCTATTTACCTATTTTAAAGTAAAGATATATATTTTAAAAATGGAAACTGCCTGGTGTGCCTTGAAATTTCTTTTTCTATATAAGTGAAGCTTTGAAGGTTATAGTTTACACTGTGTATGAGCTTATTGTGATACCAAACTGGGAGACGGATAGAGTTCTGTAAGGTCTTGCATAGAGTTCTAGGGTTCATTTTGTGCTACCTGATTAGGTGCCCATAGGCAAATATATCTGGCCCCCCGAAGAGAGAATTATCTGAGCCTGATAATTGACTACACTATCAAGAGGTTATCAGTTTGAGTCCATCCAGAACTTGAGACTAAGGTGACTCAAACTCACAAAACCGACAAGAGGGTTACCTTGTACTGTTCACTGTTCACAATTCTACACTCAGAGGTTGTCACTTTGGGAGTAGAGTGCTGACTGGCTGTGCAAATTTGTGACAGATATAAGCTTCATTGTTCAGTGTGTCAGCTTGTGGCCA
Organism: Neoceratodus forsteri; assembly: GCA_016271365.2. Lineage (NCBI taxonomy): Eukaryota > Metazoa > Chordata > Ceratodontiformes > Ceratodontidae > Neoceratodus > Neoceratodus forsteri. Next base: position 951,845,365 of record CM057454.1, on the reverse strand, counting down.
TTCAGCTCACTTGGAAAAAAGAAAGGCAGTGTTTTATTTCAAAAGGAAACAGAACTATATCCCTTGGCTTACAGTCAAGTCCCTACCCATTTTATTTTTTTTCTAAGTGCCAGTCAGAAAAGCAGTAGTTAGGAAAGATGACTTCCTAATACAGCAGGCACACTGTAGATTACTTAAAGCAGTTGTGCAGGGACAGAGGAGTTCTGTTCAATGTGACAGCCAAAAAGCAGAACCTCATCGAAGCCCTGATGGTAGCAGATACCCAGAGCAACAAGTCACAGACCATGACTAAAAGGGACCAAACCTCAAGTGTGGAAGGGCTAGTGGCCAGTGAAGGGTCCAAAGCCGATGAGGAGGACAGCATGGCCACTGTCAATGAAGGGCCACAGCAGCAGGGGAAGGTCACCAGTATCCTGAATCCAGAGGTACTCAGGCTGCAAATTGAGTTGTGAAGGATGGAACTGGAGGCAGAGTGAGAACAGAGGGAGGCAGATTGTGAGGAGCGTGAGCGCCAGCGAGCTGCAGATGAGAAGAGAGAGAGCAAGAACGCAGAGAGGCAGAGTGAGAACAGCATGATGCAGAGGAGAAGAGAGAAGAGTGCCAGTGGCAACACGAACTGGAGAAGCTAAGACTCCAACCAGCGGTACCAGAGTAGGTAAGTGGCTTGGGTTTAACTGGAACTGCAGGACTGGGTTACAAATTGAACTCCAAATTAATAGCCGAGTTTAAAGAAGGGGAGGACATGGATGCCTTTTTAAATTCTTTTGAAAATGTTTGTATTCAGGCTAAAATTCCTGGAGAGTCCTGGAGCTTCCAGCTATTCCCGTTACTTACTGGGAAAGCTTGGGATGCATTGGGTCAAATGGACAATGAAGACAGCAATGATTATAGCAAACTAAAAACTGCACTGTTAAAAAAGTTTAAATTAACTGCTGAATCATACAGAGCTAAATTCCGTAAGCTCAGGAGAAGCCCTGATATGAGCTATGAGGAACTAGCCATGAAATAACGTCAGTTTTTAAAATGTTGGTGGGAAGGAATTGAGGCAAACTCTGTTGATAAAACTGAAAATGTGATTTTTATTAGAACAGTTTTATTGGGCTTGCCCAGCAGAGCTAAAAACCTGGCTGGAGGACTGAGATCCAAAACCAGTGCAAGAGGCTGCTACGCTCTTGGACCACTATGCCAAGAGCAGACCTGCTCTGAGAGTGAATAGGGTAGGCATGGCAGTGCAAGGAAAAGCATGCCTTCGGGGCACCTAAAACCCTCACTGCCTCCACCAAAACCGGTTAGCTCCAGGTTTCAGAGAAAAGATTTCTCTGAGAGGAGAACTGAATGTTGGTTGTGTAAGGAAACTGGGCATATTGCCAGACAGTGTCCCAAAGAGGTGAGCCATAATACACAACTGGGTGCTAGAAAAGAAGTGGGTTGTTTGTGTGTCTCTGGGAGCATGCCAGTGAACATGAGGGAACATGTGCACCCAGTCATAGTAAATGGTGTACAGAAGCAGGGGTTAAGGGAAACAGGGGCATCCCTGACATTGGTAAAGAGGGATCTGGTACAGCCTGGTCAGCTTATATCCAATAAATACATAACTGTACAGGACTTTACGGGTGGGTAGAAAACATTGCCCCTCGCTAGTGTTCTCCTGGACTGGGGTGAAACAGGGGGAACTGTACAACAGGTAGCTGTAGCCAAAATGTTAGCTGTGGATGTGATCCTGGGTAACAATCTCCAACAGGGAATGGTATGTGCAGTTACCTGTAGCCAAGCAGCAAGGGAAAATTGTAATTCCCTGAACCCCATAGAAACCAGTGTGGAAATCACTGAGAGGTTGGTTCCCCAGCCTGTGTCTCCAGATGGGGAAACTGATAAAAAGGGGGTAGAAATTTCCCCAGTAGCCAGTAACCACACAGCTACAGAGGGTTACTCTGAAGAGGAAGGGGTGACCCCTTGTCAGAGGGTTGGTATTGACAGTGATCCTGAGGGCCCTGACACTAGTGCTAGAGACCCTAGTTTAGTGACTGAAGGGGACCTGTCCCATGCCTTGGGACTGTGTGAGGGGTTTGCAGCTGCTCAGAGGAGTGACCCTAGTTTAGAGAAGCTGAGGGCTTGGGCAGACTCAAAGGGCACACAGGGAGGTGATGGCAGACATAAGGTTTATTGGGAAAATGGACTTGTATATACATAGGTAGTACAGACAGAGGGAGGGATGCTAGGCAGGCAGCTTGTCATTCCTCATGGGTATCATGAGCAGTTGCTCAAAATGGCACATGATATTCCCTTGTCTGGTCATCTGGGAATTGCGTGCAGTATGCAGCGATTGGCCCAGAATTTCTGCTGACCTAACTTCACCCAGCAGGTGAAGGAGTATTGCAGGTCTTGTCACCGGTGCCAAGAAATAGGGAAGGTGGGCAAGAAAACCCAAGCCACCCTGATTCCATTGCCCATAGTGAAGGAGCCATTCCAGAGGGTGGGAATGGATATTGTGGGTCCTTTAAATACCCCCAGCTCCTCAGGGAAGAGATTCATCCTGACTGTGATGGATTATGCCACCCAGTACCCAGAGGCAGTCATCCTATCCTTACTGAGGACAGATAAAGTGGCAGATGCCTTACTTGGGATTTTCTCCCCTGTTGGGTTTCCACAGGAGGTAATCACCAATTGAGGGGGTTCCTTCATGTCGGACCTGATGAAAAGTTTATGGGAGAAGTGTGGGGTGGTGCAGAGATGCACGACTTCGTATCACCCACAAGCCAATGGGCTTATGGAATGATTTAATGGTACCCTAAAGTCAATGCTCTGGGCATTTGCTGAACAGCATGGGAGGGACTGGGAGAAATACCTTCCCCACCTGTTGTTTGCATACAGGGATGTGCCCCAAGAGTCGACAGGATTTTCCCCCTTCAAACTCTTATATGGATGCCAGGTACATGGGCCCCTAGACTTGATCCAGGAAGACTGGGAAGGCAAGCACGCCACCCAGGGCCTTCCCATTGTGGATTACATCCTTATGTTTAGGGAAAGGCTGAAGGAGCTTATGGGGACAGCCCAGAGCAACCTGGCAGCTGCCCAACAGAAACAAAAACTGTGGTAAGACAGCAGAGCCAGAGCTCGCTCGTACATGGTGGGTCAGGAAGTCATGGTCCTTATTCCGGTCCAGAAAGACAAGCTGCAGTCTGAGTGGGCAGGACCGTACAAAGTGGTCAGGAAGGTGAATGATGTGAACTACATTGTGGAGTTATCTGACTGAAGATAGACAGAAAGGATGTACCATGTCAACCTGATGAAGCCGTATGCAAATAGGGCTGACATGGTGTTCGCAGTGTGTAGTCACATGGAGGGGACAGACGAAGGAGACCCCCTTCTGGATTTGCTGGAAGAGAGTAAGTGGGAGTCCTCTGTGGAGGCAGTAAAATTTTCACCCCAGCTGACCCTGGGCCAGATCCAGAAAGTAAGGGAGGTTTTTGCAGACTTTGCCCCCTTGTATAGCACCAAGCCTGGACTAACCCCCTTAGTGACACACTATGTGGAGAAAGGGACACAGACGCTCATATGGCGGACAGCATATTGGGTGTCAGAGGCTGTCCAAAAGGACATTAGGAGGGAAGTGGAGGAGATGCTGGATTTAGGGGTAATCTAGAGATCCCACAGTCCCTGGGCCTCACCCATAGTCTTTGTACCCAAGCCAGATGGCTCAACTCATTTCTGTGTAGACTATCGTGGACTGAATGCAGTCACAAAGTCAGACACCCACCCAATGCCCCAGACGGATGAACTCCTAGTCAAGTTGGGAGGGGCGACCTACCTTATGACCATTGACCTGACATAGGGGTATTGGCAGGTAGAGTTGATGGACACAGCTAGGGAAAGGTCAGCCTTCATCACTCTGATAGGCTTATTTGAGTTCAAAGTAATGCCTTTCGGAATGAAGAACTCCCCCACCACTTTCCAAAGGTTGGTGAACCAAGTGTTAAATGGTGCTGAGGAGTATGCCGTGGCATACCTGGATGACATTGTCATCTTTAGTACCAGCTGGGAGGAATACCTGTCACACCTTAGGGAAGTGCTGGGCAGAATACAGAGGGCCGGACTCACTGTCAAAGCCGAGAAGTGCCAGGTGGCCATGGGGGAAGTGGCATACCTCGGGCATGTGGTAGGCCAGGGACAGCTCCATCCTAACCAAATAGGAATAGAGGTAATCCAGGTCTGGCCCAGACCAGAAACTCAGAAGCAGGTCAGGAGTTTTCTCAGGACAGCAGGGTACTATAGAAAATTTGAACCCAATTACAGTGTCCTGGTTGCTCCCCTATCTGACCTGACAAAGAAAAATATGCCAAAGAAAATTACCTGGGGCCCAGCCTGTGAGGAAGCCTTTTCCAAACTAAAGGAGGCCCTGTACAGTGCTTCTGTTTTGACAAGTCCCAACTACAGCAAACCTTTTATAGTTCAGACTGACACCTCAGACATGGGTATTGGGGCAGTACTGAGCCAGATATCCAGTGAAGGGAGGGATCACCCAATAGCCTACCTGAGTAAAATGTTACTTCCCAGGGAGCAGTCATACTCCACGGTGGAAAAGGAGTGTCTTGCCATAGTGTGGGCCCTAAAGAAATTGGAGCCATACTTGTATGGGCAGCATTTTGTGATGCAGACTGACCACAACCCCCTGGTTTGGCTGACGCAGATGGGGGGAAACAATGGCAGACCGCTAAGATGGAGTCTTGCTTTGCAAGGATATGATATGACCATTCTACATAGGACTGGAGCAACCAATCAGAACACAGATGGGCTGTCCCGTGTGTATGAGGAGTGAACTGATTTGGGAAGCTCATGCCATGCAGGGGATAGACCTCCCAAATTCAGTCTAGGTGGGGAGGAGTTGTCACACTTGAAGAGCTGGTTCTGACCCCTGTATCATTTTTTGTAAATATGAAAAAATGTGTGATGGACTGTGTCAACAGAAAATGCTGTCTTGCTGGAACTGACACATAAAGCCCCCCAGGGATAAGTTCAAAGGACAGGACATAGCCTAAACTGCAGATATCTGAGGTGCAGTTATCTTGTTAGTTTGCTTTGTAGGAAGAACACCAAGATATCCATTTTATAATGCCCTCAGGGAGATCCTATGATGTGCACTAGTTGTCCTGAGAAAAAGGACATGGGCCAGTGTTATGGGTTACTTCCCAGGGGGCCAGCTCATTTCATCAAAGAGTCTTTGATGTCTGGGCCGAGCAGAACCCAGACTAAATTGGAAGGTCCAATAACCATTCCAAGGAAGCCCTTGAATGACATCAAAGAGATTTTTGAAGTGTGTGTGAAGCAGAGCACAGACCGGTTTGGACCAGTCACATAAAAGAGGCGATTTAGTTTGTCATCTATTATTTTTTTAAATATCTTAGTAGGCCATCCTGTGTTATAAAAATATAAATTTTAATACTCCAAGGCGGAGTTAGGTGACCTCAGAGAGAAGGCCAGCTCAAGACTGTTTTTAAAATTACTAAGCAAACCTTAGAAGACACATTCTTTTTCATTATCTGACTGAGAGAAGAGACACCATCAAAGCACTGAAAGATTAAGAAGTAAGGACCTTAGACAAGACTAGTCTGAGTGTTATTATTTGTAGGAATCTGCACTTTTAAACCTGTTTGTTTTAAGGCTGTATGTGTTGGGATATTTTGTTCTGCAATTTTACTGTTTTCCTATTTACCTATTTTAAAGTAAAGATATATATTTTAAAAATGGAAACTGCCTGGTGTGCCTTGAAATTTCTTTTTCTATATAAGTGAAGCTTTGAAGGTTATAGTTTACACTGTGTATGAGCTTATTGTGATACCAAACTGGGAGACGGATAGAGTTCTGTAAGGTCTTGCATAGAGTTCTAGGGTTCATTTTGTACTACCTGGTTAGGTGCCCATAGGCAAAGATATCTGGCCCCCGAAGACAATATTATCTGAGCCTGATAATTGGGTACGCTAACAAGAGGTTATCAGTTTGAATCCATCCAGAACTTGAGACTAAGGTGACTCAAACTCACAAAACAGACAAGAGGGTTACCTTGTACTGTTCACTGTTCACAATTCTATGCTCAGAGGTTGGCACTTTGGGAGTAGAAGGCTGACCAGCTGAGCAAGTTTGTGACAGTGGGCAGGTGGGATTGTGGATACTAGGTTGGAGCTGACGTTTTTATTGATAGTTTCTTATAAGAGCTACTAAGCTAATTTTCAAGTTTTACTGAGACAGAATAGCCAAATTAAAGCATTCAGACAGTTACAAGCATAGTTTAAAAGGTTTAATCTCTCCTTTTGATCCACTTTCAAACTAGAAGTGAACAGTGAGTCACTTCCAGTCCAACCTACTGTAAATGTAAGACAACGCCTGTAAATTAAGTAGTTTGGCTGGGGCTGCATAACACTTGGTTATTGCTGAGCTGATTCTATGTGTGTTTGTACCTGTGTTACTACAAACTCCCTGAAAAATACAAAAAAAAAAAAACACTAGTAAAATATCTCCCCTTTCTATCTGTTAGCAGTCTCTCAATGGTGGGCAGTTGGTATTGTGGGCAGAGCTAATAAGCTTGCTTTCTTGTTTTACAGGGACTGAATAGCAAAATTAGAGCATTCATGCAGTTAAAATACTGTTTCAAGAGGTAAAATCCCTCCTTTTGGTCCATAGATGAACCAGAAGTGGACTGCATGTTGGTTCTGGTCTGAACTACATATAGGCTGATGCCTGTAAACTGAGTAGGGTGGCTGGGCTGCGATTACGCTCAGTTATTGCTGAGCTGAGCTGACCGCATATGTGTTTGTACTTCTCTTACTGCAAACTCCCTTAAAAATAAAAAAAGCTAAAAAAAATACCCCTGTCTCTATCCACTAGCACTCTCTTAGTGGTGGGCAGGTGTGATTGTGGGTACGAGGAAGAACTGGAGCTGACGTTTCTACTGATAGCGTTATAAAAGTTATTATGTTTAATTTCCAGTTTTACTGGGATAGAATAGCTAAATTAAAGTGTTCAGGCAATTGAAAACCTGTTTTAAAATGTTTAATCACACCTTTTGATCAATGGTCAAGATCAAGAATTTTTATTTGTTCAGCATAATAGCCATTACAAAACAAACAACACAAATAATATGAAATTTCAAAAGTATAAGGTTGTACCTCAGATCCAAAGCATATTAAGGACAATTGATAAAAGGAATAAATACAATACCTATAAAATAAATTCAGTAATTTAAAATACATTCAGGTTTAACAACTTTCATAAATCAGCAGCCATATTGTTGGAACCGGTGACTGGTAGTCCAGGGAGGAATACAAGTTTTACTTGGCACCATTTCCTAGGAGTCCCATCCTTTCTAAACTGGAATAGTAACCTAGATGACTCCTATATTTGCAATAGCCCACATATTGGTTAACAGAGAACATATACCAACAATCTTAATTCTTAAATCGAATACCTTAAAGTCAAGCAAAGGTGATTTAACACATTAAATCTAAATCATTCCCATTCAAAATGACCAGATAACAGACGCCCATCAGGCTTAATAAATTAATGAAACAATGACATTTTAAATCATTTAAATGCAAAACCTTACTAATTAAATAAGCCTATTCAAGGATATATCTCCAGAAACATGCTTGCTGTCTCCAGTATGGAGTCCCACAGTGTACAATACTTTTTGGTTTTGAGTATTCTGAAGTGCTTATGAAGCATTCTTTTTATATTCCAGAGTACCTCATAAAGCATTAGGACATAAAATCAAATGGATAAAATATGTAAAAACCAGCAACAGTCCGAGGGCATAACCCCAGCTAGCTGCTTCTTTAGATAAATGGCTCTGAAAAAGAAACAAAGGACTTCTTTTAAATACAGAAGTTCGCTTTTTATATAAAAATGATCAATGTGAGCAAAAGGGCTACATTCAAGCTCAGGAGTCAATCTTCCTTGTTAATAGCTGTGCTAATTGCTATGTTGATTGCGAAAACGGGTGATGACTTTTGTTATTCCTTCAGAGGGGTAGAATTTATGTAGCAGAATAAAGACCCAAACACCAGATATAAAATATAAAATCAACTTTGCTCCTTTCGCTTTTCTTCAAATCATAGGAGTCCTTTTGTATCCATCTGGCCCCGCAAAACAGGAACAACCACAGATACCTTGTGAATTCCAAAAGTAGCTGCAAATGATAGAACAGAAAAGCAAAAGGCTCCAGTTAAATACCAGAGTCCATCTTTTATACAATGAAAATCCCATTGTCACTAAAAAATTCAGTTTAAACTCGGGAATCCCTGATTTCATTCATAAATATACTTGAGGCAATATCAGCTGCATTGCTCCTTAATAATGGAGTCCAGCTGTTAGGGATATAGGGCGAGATATTCAAAACATTGCATTGGGCGCAAACCGTTTGCACAGGGTTTGCGTTGGGTTTGTGCAAGTCCACTATATTCAAAAGGTCAAATAGCATGGGCAAACTGCATTAGCACCAGGCAAAAGCATAATGTATGCAAGGGGCAAAAAGAGGGAGCTGGTACATGAATACAGGTGCAATGCTATATTTAGTGCTTTAGCACCACGCAAAGTGTTTTTGCGTGATATAGCGTGACATTTTGCATGGTGAAAATTACCGCCCAGGAAAAGGTAGTCTTATATCTGGGCAAACCAGCTTTGCACGACTTTGTGGCTTTGCACAGCTTTGTGCAACTTTTGCGCAGCTTTGCACAACCCTAACCAGTAAAAAGTAAACATAGAAAGAAACCAGACAGGGAAGAAACATGCAGCACATGGATGGCACCTCCTATGATGCCATCATCTGCCACTGGTCCCAGCTATGCCAGGCAGTAAGTGGTGACCCAGCACCCAGTGGACACCATGGCAGTGTGTCCATACATCATACACCTCCAGACCTCCCTTCGGTGGACACCAACAGAATCCAGCACACACACACATGCAGCACTAAGGGCGTGGAGGGTGTTGAGGGGAGGCTGTACAAGTGGCCAGTCTGTACCACATACTAGGTGCTGCCACAAGGCTGGGATAATCCATGCAGTGCAACTGATCCAGTGTTGGGAATACCCCAACACCAGTGTGCCTGTCTGTGGCATGTGCGCCCCTCCCTTGGCCACATCCCACACATCTGTACGGACCACCACAGCACACACAGCCAGCCATGTATATATCACTGTGAGTATTCTATGCCAGTGTTGCAACATCTGTGGGTCACACAACAGCATAACAGTAATGTCCACTGTCAGTACGCACCTACAAGCTTGGCCTGTCACTGTGTAAGGTGCAGCAGTCATTGATGCCCTGCACACCATAGGCATTGATGTGTCCCTCACACTACAGGCCCCTGTGTTACTGTAGTGTCTGCTGTGCACTGTAGCAGGAACTACAGTTTGACAACTGCATGCAGCACCACCACCTGTGCCTGTAGCAAGGCAAGGCAAGTTTTATTTTTCAAGGCGCCAAATCCTGGAGGTCCTTGGTGCCATACATAAATTCAAACTAATAATAAAATACACAGATAAGTAAATATCATATGAATTACAACAATTACTGTGCTGTGCTGTTTAATCCCTGGGCCACAATATTCTATGTGGTTCTGTACAAATGTCACCTGCAGCTACAGTACTGCCATGCATTTCCAGACTGATCCACAGGTGGAGCTGTGTGCAGACCCAGCCAGCCCCTGTACTTCCAGACTGACGTACAGGTGGAGTCATGGGACCCTGCAAAAGTGCTGGGCAAACTGCATGCAAGCAAATCAGGACATAATGAGATGCTAATCTGGATGTTTGCCCAGAGACTGCCTAAGTAGGCTCATTTGCATGTCACTTTTGAATATAGCAAATTTTTGCCCCTGGCAAATGTTTGCGCTGCACAAATGTCTTTTGCACCATGCAAACATTTCAGAAACATGGTACATTTCTGCAGAATTTCACATGCGCTGGCACTTGCAGCTTTACTGAATCCACTCCTTTGCTAGCACACACATTGGCAACATGGTTTACCTTTACCTTCCTTCACATCTTTGTGCACTGGGCTGCTGTTGTGATTTGCACTTCCTGGTTGCTATATTCAGAGCTGTCTTATTTCCCGGGCTATTTTTGCACTGCACTCCCAGCCCAGTTTGCTCAGCTTCCTTAGCACACTATATTCAGCAGGTTTAGCACCGGGGCTATCCCTTTTGAATATAGTGTGCTATTGGTTCTGGGCTAATTTAGCACACTGGTCAGTGCTAATTTAGCCCCGGCGCAAAGTTTTGAATATGCCCATAGTCTTTTATACTGTTCCAATAATTCTCAGGTACAACCTCAAGTAGGCTTGATGCTCTACCAGTCTTATATCAAGGTTGTGACCGGGTTATGTGGGTAGGGTAAATGAGAGACACAAGAAATCCAAATATGGTTTAAAACACACTTGCTTTCGTGTGATATTTATTAGTCCAAAGGACTTTTTTTTGTGTAAAAATATAAACAAAAAACATAAAATGAATAAGTCTTAAACTTCAGACTAAAATAAAACAAAAATAACAAAAGAAATAACTCTCCTTGAGTGTAACAGGGTTCCCCTGTTATGCATTAATAATGTATTTAATCCCTCTTTAAATCCTTTTCACTCATTTCTAGCCTCTTGTATTTATTCTAATTCTATCCTTACTTTTTTCTTGTCAGGGTGGCTAACCTGACAAATATCCTAAATCTGTACTATCCCTTTAAATTTCTAAACATTCCCCTTTTTGCTGGATACATCTACATTGTGAAATAATTGTGAAGTCTGGAAATAGATGTTCACTTTTATAAGGAGCCCTTGTTTGGATTCATGCTGGGAAGAACGCTTAGCACTGTATTACAGGTGCCCTGAAAATTATGTGAGTGCAGATCGCAAGTAGTGACTGTAAAATGATCCAAAAAGAAACAGCATTATGCAGTAAATAAAATGAATAAACTCTGCTCCCAAGTTGAATTAGAGAGCTGCCTTCTGCAGTTAGTTAAAATAGCAGCCCTGTAGTTGTGCACCGGAGCAGGAGCACATTCCGATGTGCACAGTAGCGCAGCCACCTTGAAATGCGATGCAGGATGTTTCATAGGAGTGTACAAGTGCTGCACAGAAGGGTGGAGAAAAATATGCTCAGACAGATTATAAGACACTACAGACTGAAAGAAAAAAGCCTTGTAGTGTCTACTGATAAAATGATTATGCCTGTTTCGTTGGTTCAAGCAGCCCCAGAGCAACAACTGGGAGTTGGGGAAGTAAAGAGAGCCAGAATGAAATGTATGCCGACGGCTGATATTTCAGCCATCGAGAATGAAATAAACAAACTCACAGAAGTCAGAATAACTCCTGAAATAGGAAGAAAGAGATGTGTTGGTTAAAACATCTCTCTGTTCAGTTACTGACATTTTATGTATGCTGACCTGATGTTAAAATGCATTTCCCTCATGTTTAAGATATTGCAGTTTTGTACAGGGTTGTAAACTCTTCTACTATAACACTGTGGCCGTAAATGGGTGAGGATAAGGAGCACACCCTTCATCTCTCTGCCATTTACTAGTTTAACAGGATCTTATAGTTATTAGACATTATGGAACAAAAAAATATTGTTTCTTATACCTGGAGTTTTGCATTTTTTAGGTGGTGTTTAAGAGCTGGCCAACCCAGGAATGACAGTATATATATATATTTTTTATTTAGTTATTTAACCAGGTGTAGCACACTAATCTGAAAGCTTTTTTTACAGGAGCGACCTGGGAGCACAGGGAAGTTAAGTGACTTGCTTAAGTGACTTGCTTAGGGTTACACAGTATGCAAGTGGAAGCTGTGAGTTTCAAACCCAGGTCTGGTCTGCTGGATGCCAAGAGATTTTCAGCTCATAGCCTTAAGCCACTGCACTATACTGCCCTATAACCCAGGAATGACAGTATATATGCATAGCAGGTCATGATGTCATCAATTAGGAGAGGAGTTACTAGTCCTGAAAGGAGACTATATAAAACCCCTGCTGATAGGCTATAGTTAGAGAGTAAATGGAGAATGTTCAGTAGGTTCCTGGACACTGAGCAAAAAGGAGCTTGTTGGAGAAAGCCATTACTGTTATAGAGGAAAAGACAGGATTCAAAAGGAAGTGATTTCCCCGTTGTGGTGTGATGGACTAACACCCTTGAATTTTATCTTTCTGTGAAGTAACAGTGCTGTCTTTATTTCATTTATGTATTTATTTTTTTGTTATTTGAAGTTATTTTGTACTTTATTTCTGAAATAAGAAATAAAATGGTAAAAGCATAATTTGCATTTTTTAAGCTCTAAATATCTATCTGAGTGTCTGTCATTGATCTCACGCTTCTACAGCAAGCTTCAGAACTACTCTACCTCAGTAGTTCTGCCACAGAGTAGTTAACTTTAAGTAAGCAATTTAACCACAATCTTCTGTGCCTGTTAAAAGAAGCAGGTGAAGCTAACCCATTTTTGATTGATGTCGCTAATCAGGGAACCGAGACGAATACATCCACTAATTCCCTTGTTATAGCATTCAGAACTCTGGAAAAAATTATTCTTAAAACTCAGAAGATTTATTGGAATATTACGAACTTAGAAGCCTATCTACATGCTAAATAAATTCCATGTGGTCTCAGATTGATTAAAAATCCTTCATTTGGACTTGATATGGAGATGTTCGATAATGAATGGAAAGCTATTTTGGAAGAGGCCTCTAATAAATTGATGCAATTGATTATTAAACATGGGCAAGAGGTGAGTGAAACCTTATTACAAGACATCAAAGAGCAATAAAAAATCATCCTTACTTTTAAGAATGATATAGATTTTGGCAATTACAACAAACATTTGAAAGATACAGCAGCCAAGTTGGATCTGGAGTTAAAAAATAAGAAGCTAACTAAATTTAAAAGGGACTTGGATGACCATCAATTGGGTCGTATTTATAGCTGGAAGAAAGCAGATAGAGTAAAGGGCATTCTAAGGCAAGAATGAAAAGTGTCATTCAATCTTAGCACTAGTGATTCAGAAACAGTGGTATCGAGTAAAGGTACTGAATCACCCATCCATACTGTGGAGAATATTGATGTTCCGAGAAAAAGTAATAGACAGAACTGATTTCAGGGTTTTCACATATTCCCTCAGAGGACACAGGGTCGGAGAGGAAGAGACAGAGGACAATGAGGAGGGGGGAAAGAGATGGCAGAGGCAAAAGAAAGTGGCAAAGTACAACATGTCAAGAACCACACATATACCCCCACCCCCAGTCTCATTATCAGGAACAGCAATATTAGCAAGAGTATCAAGAACCAATAGGGACTGTGTATTTAATGACCCGGCCTTCACCCCCAACCCCACAATGATACCAGCGGAGAGGGATCAGAAAGTGATTAATTTATCAAATAAAGTACTGACTTCCAGTGAACTGAATGTACTTAATAAGGGTTTGTCATTTGCCCCTATGTGTGGTATTAACAAATTTGACACGTTTATTGATTTCAACAAATTATGTCGAAATTTGAGTCTTAAATCTTTTTTTTCTAAACCTGATGTTTGTGGTAGTGAGATTTTAGATATGCATTCTGTCCCTGGTCTGAATGATGTAACCAATTGTGTCAGCACTGGACTGTCTATACAAAAATTCAAGAAGAAATTGATATTTTATCCAGCCTCCTCCACAGTTATTAATACATTTCAGGAACTGTGTGAAACACAAATGGATGTGCTTTTTCAAAATTTGCCAGATATCACATATAACAATTTATCTGTAAATGAAAGAACAGCCTTAAGTGCCTTATGAAATTATAGAGAAATTGTAATTAAGCCAGTGGATAAGGGGGGAGTTATTGTCATTCAGAATACTGGAGATTACGTGATAGAAATGGAGAGACAACTACATAATATCAATTTCTATTGCATACTTTCTATAGATCCTACAGTAAAGTTTAAACACAATATTGATATATATATTGAGATGGCTCTGGATAAGAAATGGATTAATGAGGACGTAAACATTTTCTTGACAGTGAATCACCTTAAGAGAGCGATGATTTATGCACTACCCAAAGTGCATAAATCCTCTGACAAACCACCTCCCCCAGGTTGACCCACAGCGAGTGGGACAGGATCCCTTACTGAGCCCCTGTCACACTATATTGATTTCCATATATGACCATTTGTACATACTCTGGGTTTGTATATCTGAAATATAGGGGATATACTCAATACTTTGGAAGATATTGTGATAGGGATAGGATCCTTATTGGTAACATTGGACATAGAGTCTTTATTTATTTATTTAGTTAAACATCAGTTTAGAAACCTTTGAGCCAGAGGCTCATTTACAAAGGTACCTCGTCACAAAGAGGACATCAGAACAGTAGTACAAGGGACACAGTACTTACAAACAAAAAAGTTACAGTTCAATTACAATTTTGTTACAATAGAATACAATCTCCAACGAAGCAAAAGATAACAAAAGGTGCAAAACTTATGGTCGGGGGAGAGCTGGTGGGGGTAGAAGGGAGGAGATAGGGGAGGAGGAATTAGTAGGGAAAGTAAGGGGGGGGGAGCCGCTCAGTGAGCATTGTCAAACAGAGTATATATATATTTTTTTTTGATATATATTTTTTATATTTATTTTTTTATATTTTTATATACCAATATACCGGTTCAAGGGGCTCTGGAGAGTATCGCATATTTATAAGAACAGGAGACATTGAGCCTCCTACAGAATTTTTGGTATAGCTCTCTAGATTTGTTTTGACATATAATACATTTACTTTTTTTTTTTTTTTTATTTACAAAAGAAAGGGACAGTGATGGGGGATACATTTGCCCCTAGTGTAGTTGATTTGTATATGGGTAGATGTGAAAATCAATATATAAGAGATCCTGACTACAATCCATTTTTTCATCATATAGAACTATATAGTCATTTTATTGATTATATTATTTTGATTTGGAAGGGTTCATGAGCTGATTTAGATTTATTTGTTGATTTTTTGCATGGCACCAATCCCCATCTACATTTTAGCTGTACAGTAAGTGACACTGCAATTTGCTTTCTGGATCTTATGATTACTATAATTGAAAGACGTGAAGTTGAGACTAATATCTATAGAAAGGAATGTGAATGAAACACTCTATTAATGCCCGCTAGCTGTCATCCTAGGCATGTTGTAAATAAAATTCCAAAAGGACAGTTCTTAAGATTGAAACATAACTGCAGCATGGAAATAAAATATAAAACAGCTGCTAAAGATCTAGAGAATAGATTTATTGAGAGAGGTTACAATAGTGACAAAGTGCAGGAAATGACTAAAGTGATTAGTGGGACATCTAGATGTGAAGTATTGAAGAAAGGACCTGAGAGAGAACAAGATGCTAATATTTTAAATTTTGTTTTGGATTATTCTGTCAATGCACATGTGATAGGAGACATCATACATAATAACTGGCATGTTTTAGGGGGTGACAAGAATCTAAGAGAGATCTCTACATATTTACCTCGCCTATCTTATAGATGAGCAAATATACTCAAGGACAATCTGGTTCATAGCAAATTGGAAAAAAAAACAATAAAATACACATGGCTTAATAAGGGATCCACAGGCTGCTTTCCTTGTAAAAGATGTATATATTGTACAGTCATTCTACCAGGAAAAGAATTTCATATCTATAACAATGATAAGAGTGTATACTGTTCAACATTTAATAACGTGTGACACCATGGGGTAATTTATATGGCTACTTGTACTTGAGGTGCCTTCTATGTAGGTAAAACTGCAAGACATATTAAAATCCTTGTAGGAGAGCATTGCAGAGCAATTAAAAATGGGGACCTTACATATACTATGGGTGCACATATTAAAAACTGTACAGATGGAGAGCATAAATTTGTCTTTCCGACCATTGAGAAAGTGATACCAGATAAAAGGGGAAGGGATTACAGAAATCTGATTTTGAGACATGAAGGCTTTTGGATATATATATAAGGAGCATCTAAAACCTCAGGATTAAATGATAATATTAGTATAATGCCATATATAAAATGTGGATAGGAATAATATATTTTCTGTAGAGAGATCCTTGGTTTTGAATTATAAATTTTGATATTCTTTTTTTTTTTTAAATTACTCTTTATCCCTCTTTACTGCCTGAAAGCCCCAACCCTTCGGGACATCCAACGAGTCATCTTCCTACCACACACCCACCAGGACTCACCTCTCGCTCCTCCACGGAGCTTTGGTTTCTCCCCCAAGCAAGGGTGAGGTGGGGCCCTTTGCCTTGTAATCCATCATTTTGTCAGGCCAAGATGGTGGTCCTGGTGAGTGGGGCACATCAGAGGCATGTTCTGGGAAGTCCATCTTCCCAGAGCCAGCAGGTGTCTTTCTTCTTTTTTCTCCCTCCCCTACAGTGCGCAGCCCCTTGACGTCAAGGCGACAAGCGCTGACATCTGCACTGTAAAGCAGCAGCCCGTTTCCCTGCAGTCAGGGCTTGTAGTACTCTGAGCCTCTGCTCAGAGTCAGACAAGTGCTCAGGCTGTGGCCGCAACCCTCCCCAGAGATGGTGAGCTGTCGTTGGATGCTCAAGCCTGTCTCCCCTCCCGGCCAACCCACCAGCGACCCAAGTCCACTCTCAAACCCTGGTCACTGGCATGGAGTGAGGTGTGGCATCCAGCGCCTCAACCCTCAGCGCCACTGGGCTGGCAAATTTTGATATTCTAACTGTAGTGTAGAATATGTGAATCATATGTGGTTTAATATATATACATACTAACATACTAAAATGCCAGAAGAATAGGCCTAACGGTCTTTCACATCTGCTCGTTTGGTCAGCCTCCACCCTGGGAGCTGACCTTGCTGCCCCCCTCACCTTTCTCTGGATTCTTCCTTCCCAGTTCCGGATATTCTCGCTGCATTGGATTTTGCTTCCAGAACCCTTCCCCTGTACCTGTCCCACCCCCTCTTGAACCCCTCCACCGTCTCTGCCTCCAGCAGCCCCCTAGGCAGAGAATTCCATGGCACCACCACCCTCTCAGTGAAATAGCACCTCCTCCTTTCTCTCCTGAATCTTCCCCCCTCCAGCTTCCACCCATGCCCTCTAGTGGCCCCCCTCCTTCTTCTTTCGAAGCACCCTGACTGTTCCTCTCCTATTTACCCCCTTCAAGTACCTGAAGACCTCTATCATGTCCCCCCTTCTCTCTTCCAATGTGTACATATTTAGCTCTTCGAGCCTCTCCTCATAGGTCCTGTTCTCCCAAGCCCCAAATCATTTTGGTTGCCCTCCTCTGGACCCTCTCCAGGAGTTTAATGTCCCTCTTTAAGTGTGGCCTCCAAAACTGCACGCAGTACTCGAGCTGCGGCCTCACCAAGCAGTTATACAGAGGGAGTATCACTTCCCTCCTTCTGGAGGTGATCCCCCTAGCGATGCATCCCAGCATCCTGTTGGCCTTGGCTGCTGCCCTCCTGCAAGTCTCTGAGTTGTTCATCTTGACATCCACCACCACCCCCAGGTCCCTCTCAGCCATCGAGACTTGTAGCAATCCCCCAGGGTGTACACTTGGCCCTGGTTTCTGGCCCCCAGGTGCAGTACCTTGCATTTCCCTGCATTGAACCTCAGCTTCCACTTTCTAGACCATCTTTACAGAGCCTCCAGGTCCCCCTGTAGGGCCACCCTCCCCTCCTCCCCATTCACCACCTCCCCCAGTTTTGAGTCATTTGCAAAGAGACTCATCTCACTCCTGATACCTGTCCTTATGTCAGAGACGTAGGCGTTGAACAGGAGGGGCCCAAGAACTGATCCCTGTGGGACCCCACTAATGACCCTCCTAGGGGATGAGACTATCCCACCAACTACAACCCTCTGAGTCCGGTCCTGGAGCCAATTTCCTATCCATCTGATCATCTGCTTCCCCACCCCCATTTCTCCCAGCTTATCCAACAGGCTCCCGTGAGGAACAGAGTCAAATGCCTTGCTGAAGTCTAGAAAGAGGCCATAAATATAAATTAGAATGTAATTTTATATGTACTACAGGTGAGGCTATAATAGTGATGTACTGATATTTGTTTGTGTTCAGCATATTTATGCATCTAATTAACTTAAATAGTATAATATGGTGCATCTTTTGAAATAATAATTGAAAATAAATAATTTTATTATGAGATGCATATATATATTATTGGTATTAGATGAGTGGATATAAATGAATAAATATACATATGTATGTAAATGTCTTACATTAATTGTTATGTTATATTATACATAGATATTGGAATGATTTGTTTGAATAAATTCAACTTTCTTTTTTCAGGAATAGGGTATTGAATCTTCTAAAAAAAATGTATATGTACAAAATGATGATAGATATAGCTATGTAATTTGTAGATTGGTGAGATGTGTGTTTTATGTTATATCTGTATTTATCATGTGTTGTATATTAAGACATTTTATATGGTGATTGCTTCACTCCAAGTGTTTAAAAAATATATATTTTCATGACACTGGGTGATGATGCCATTTTATGGGCATATAAAAGGCAGTTTTTGTAATTATGTAGCATGCCTTTTGAGGAAGGACTTGATCCGAAACTAGTCAAGGTGTGTTGAATTGGTTATGGCACTTTGAATAAAAATATTGCACCTGGAATCAGCGAGCAGCATGTTTATTGTGGTGGTGAGTGCTGGACTTCTGAAAATCTCTCACGACAGTATATATACTGTACATAGCAGGTCATGATGTCATCAATTAGGGGAGGAGTTACTAGTCCCAAAAGGAGACTATATAAAGCCACTACTGATAGGCTATAGTTAGAGAGTAAATGGAGAATGTTCAGTAGGTTCCTGGACACTGAGCAAGAAGGAGCTTGTTGGAAAAAAGCCATTACTGTTATAGAGGAAAAGACAGGAATCAAAAGGAAGTGATTTCCCTGTTGTGGTGTGATGGACTAACACCTTTGAATTTTTTCTTTCTGTGAAGTAACAGTGGTGTCATTATTTCATTTATGTATTTATTTTTTTTGTTATTTGAAGTTATGTTGGACTTTATTTCTGAAATTAAGAAATAAAATGATAAATGCATAATTAGCATTTTTTATGCACTAAATATCTGTCTGAGTGTCTGTCACTGATTTCACACTTCTACAGTGGTGTTAGAAGTGGGATCTTCCAAGTACACTAAGGCTGCTTAGGGAGTGCTACCAGGGGGCATTGTCATATATCAGCGCCCTGACAGATGAAGGAAGGGGACCAGGCAGAATTAAGTACAGTGCATGTTACAAGATCAGTGAGGGAGAAAACTGGTCTACCATTATTACCTGGATTGGATCCCGGAATGAGACCCAAGATGAAGACAAATACAGATGAGGATGAGGATGTTCTGAAGGAAGAGACCAGAGGCATGGATTGCAGTGATACCTGATGATCCCAGTAAATTACTCAAGTGGTTGTGTTTAAGACAACTGGACCTGGAGCATCAGAGGGAAGAGGGTCAATGGCAACGAGAAGAGGACAGAAAGATGCAGGCTGAGGACCGGAGACTTCAGGATAAGAAATGGCAGGATACCTTAAAGGCCATTCAGGATATGAACCAGGGTCAGACAAATTGAACAGGACCCCAAGACATTAAACTCACCAAACTAATGGAAGCTGATGACATTGAAGTGTACCTGACCACTTTCGAATGGATAGCACTGACGTGTACATAGCCCAGGGACCAGTGGGTAATCAGGTTGGTACCTTATCTTTCGGGAAGAGCACAATTTGTTTATAGCCAGTTAAGTGGGGCTGATGCTAACAATTATGACAGAGTTAAGGAAGAGGTGCTTAGAAGGTACAATATAAACACTGAGACCTACCAGCAGCGGTTTCATCAACAGAAAATGTCATTATATGATACCCCTATAGAGACATATGCCAGACTGAAAGACTATTCTGGGGAATGGTTACAGCCAGCTACAAAAACGATTAACCAGATAATGGAACTGATTATCATAGAACAGTTCATTCAAGTATTACCCATAAATGTTCAGTTGTGGGTGAAGGAGCACAAACCTGAGTTGTCCGAAGCTACAATCAAGCTAGCTGAAGACTACCTTGCAGTTTGTCCATCTAGACCAATGGGGCAGCACAGTAATCCAGGCCCAGTTCAAGCACCAGCCAGAACCTTGTTCTCTAATAACCGAAATATTAATTATGGCCGACAAGATCGAGGAGGTAGAATCCCTTATGCTGAGATCATTTGTCATGGGTGCCTAGGGAAGGGGCATATTGTCAGGAATTGTCCCCACAAATGAAGAGACATGGACCATTTATCTCTTGCTAATATTGGATATGTGGCATCTGTGGGTATTGGTAACCAACAAACCTTAAGACTCTTAGACTCAGGCAGCAAACAGACCTTGCTGAGAACTGATTTGGCCCCTGAAGTAGAATTAACTGGAAATGATAGTACAATGCAATGTGTGCATGGTGTTATTCATCAATATCATACAGCCACTATGAATATATCCGTTGATAATGAGAGTCATCAACTAGTGGTTGGTTTAGTCCCCTGCTTACCTGTACCAGTTATCATTGGCAAGAATTTCCCCAGTTTGACAGACTTATACAAAACTACCAATCATTCCTTAAAACAGTACATGTAGTGACTAGAGCTCAAGCAAAAGCACAACTGGGAGATATTTTTTCTTTTGAAGAGGACTATTTCAATGAGAAAGGGAAAGCATGAAAAACAAAATAGGCTAAAAGAAAGGACAAGGATAGGTGGCATGCAATTCATACTGAGAAAGGGATGGAGACTGTACCTGAACTATTGTCCTGTGATATAAAATGTGACCAAATGAATGATGAGACACTGAAATCATTTTTTTTACAGGTGGGAAAAGAAGAGCATTCAGGACATTCTAAATTTTTGTTAAAAAGGGGTATTTTGTATTGTATTACTGTTGAGCCTTGTACTGATCAGGAGATAGAACAGCTAATGGTTCCTAAAATGTATCAAGAGAAAGTAATGCATTTGGCACACAGTATCCCCGTGTCAGGACATGAAGGGCGTGATAAAGCTTTACATCGCATCCTAGCCAGATTTAATTGGCCAGAAGTGCATCAGGAGGTAGCTGCTTACTGTAGATCCTGCCCTGAAAGTAAAATGGTAGCTAAAAAGAGAAGCGAGATCTGTTTCCTTTACAACCCATTCTATATGTCACAACCCCATTTGAGAGAATAGCAATGGATGTGGTGGGGCCACTTACAAAAAGTTCCAAAGGGAATCAATTTATTTTAGTGATTTATGACTATGCAACCCAATACCCAGAGGCTATTCGAATGAGGATGGTAATAGCCCCTTGAATAGCAGAAGAGTTGGCCAAGATTTTTAGTAGGATGGGGATACCCCATATAATTCTAACAGATACAGGCAGTAACTTCACCTCCATTATGCTGAAAGAATTGTATCGACTACTAGGGGTGTCAGCTGTTAAAACCTCCCCATACCATCCTGAGACGGATCAGTCAAATGTTTTAATAAAACTTTAAAAAGTATGTTACAGAAGTATGTTCAAGAACTGCCTGGATTGGTGGTCATTCAGGTGGATGTTAAAGATCCCATGGCACTTATCGAAAAGAGTAGGGGAATTTCCCCAGTGTTCTGGTCACATTTCCCTCATTCACTAAAAATTCGTCCAACAGCTCAATCTGGTTCAAGGTCAGTTGGCATTCATCTGTATCCCCCTCCCCCGGGTCATGCCTGAAAATAAGCAGGATTTGTCTAGTGCACTTACCAGGTCAACAAAAAAAGTAAGTAAATAAATAAGAGGGCCGGGACTGGGATAAGTATCTCCCCTATTTGTTGTTTGCATACTGAGCAGTACCCCAGGCTGCAACTGTTTTCTCCCCATTTTCTCTACTTTATGTTCGGAATCCAAGAGGGCCCCTGGATGTTGTTAAGGAGCATTGGGAGGAGGGAAAGAATGTTGGGTTCACAAATACTGTTGAATATATGACTGTCTTTAGACAGAAATTGGTGAGATATGTCACACTAGCACATCAAAATGTGGAACAGAAACAAATGTGCCAGAAAGAAGTGTATGATGAAGGTTTAAAGTTGAAACAGTTTGACCCTGGAGAGAAAGTACTGTTATTGTTACCCTCTAAATTACTTATGAGATGGACAGGCCATTATGAAGTGATCAGACAGACTAGTAGAGTGAACTATGAAATTGATATGCCATGCCATAGACCAA
This sequence comes from Neoceratodus forsteri, assembly GCA_016271365.2. NCBI lineage: Eukaryota > Metazoa > Chordata > Ceratodontiformes > Ceratodontidae > Neoceratodus > Neoceratodus forsteri. Next base: position 951,823,122 of record CM057454.1, on the reverse strand, counting down.
CTAAAAATGTGTACCATGCAAATTTTCTTAGGAAGTGGTTTGAGACACCCCTGAATCCTTCTCTGTATATCCCACCTGAACAAGATACATCTGAATTAGAGGTGGCCTATGATCATATAGATACCTATACAAATAAGAAAGAGATACAGATTAATTCTGATTTACAAACAGACCAAAGAGAAGAGATTGATAATCTCTTAGATTATTATCGAGAGACTTTTATGAAGACTCTTGGCCGAGCAATAGGAGTAGAACATGAGAGAAGGGTAAATCAGAACAAGCTTATACACCAAAAGCCCTATAGATTACCAAAAAAAAAGTGAGGCAGGAAGTCATCAAGGAGGTCAGAAAGATGGAACAGGCCAAAGTCATTGTACCTTGTCGTAGCCTATGGTCCTCTCCATTAGTGGTCTTAAAGAAAAAAAGAAAGTGGAATCAGGCTGTGCTTTGATTTCAGGAAGATTAATGCCATATCTGATTTTGACGGGTACCATATGCAAAGGATCGATGATCTGTTAGATCAGATCGGTTCTGCTAAATGTATCAGTACACTAGACTTAACTAAGGCATATTGGCAGATACCCCTGGATCCAAGTGCACAAGAATTAACAGCATTCAGCATACCTATAGGTTTACACCATTGCACAACCATGCCTTTTGGTCTCCATGATGCACCTGCCACCTTTCAAAGATATATGGATCATGTATTGAGACCCCACAGTTTATACAGTGCTGCCTACCTAGATGAAGTGGTCATCTACAGCCCGGATTGGAACACTCACTTAATACATCTAAGTGCTGTGATACAGTGTATCAAGGAGGCTGGGCTCACAATAAATCCATCCAAGCATGCATTAGCAAAAGCAGAAACACAGTACCTGGGTTTTGTGATTGGCAATGGCAGGGTACAGCCAGAAATCAACAAAGTGGAAGCAGTGGCCAATAGTTCTATCCCTAGCACTAAAAAGCATATTCATTCACTTTTAGGCTAGACAGTTATTACAGGCACTTCATCCCAGATATCTGCACCCTAGCTACACCCCTGACAGAATTAACAAAGAATAAATACCCCAATAAAGTTAAATAGAGTGATGAATGTGACCAGGCATTTCAAAGCATAAAAGTAGTGCTATGTTCAGCCCCAGTACTGCTCAGTCCTGATTTTTCGAAACCATTTGAGGTCCACATTGAGGCCTCTAATATGGGCATCAGTGCAGTCTTAACCCAGCACAATAAACATGATGAGCACCCTATCCTGTACATCAAGCAGCCTCAGAGCAACAACTGGGAGCTGGGGAAGTAAAGAGAGCCAGAATGAAATGTATGCCGACGGCTGATATTTCAGCCATTGGGAATGAAATAAACAAACTCACAGAAGTCAGAATAACTCCTGAAATAGGAAGAAAGAGATGTTGTGTTGGTTAAAACATCTCTCTGTTCAGTTAGTGATGTATTATGCATGCTGACCAGATGTTAAAATGCATTTCCCTCATGTTTAAGATATTATAGTTTCATACAGGGTTGTAAACTCTTCTACTATAATACTGTGGCAGTAAATGGGTGAGGATAAGGAGCGTGACCTTCATCTCTTTACCATTTACTAGTTTAACAGGATCTTATAGATATTAGACACCATGGAATAAAAAAATATCATTTCTTAAACCTGGAGTCTTGCATTTTTTATGTCCTGCTTAAGAGCTGGCCGACCTAGGAATGACAGTATATATACATAGCAGGTCATGATGTCATCAATTAGAGGAGGAGTTACTAGTCCCAAAAGAAGACTATATAATAGCCCCTGCTGATAGGCTATAGTTAGAGAGTAAATGGAGAATGTTCAGTAGTTTCCTGGACACTGAGCAAGAAGGAGCTTGTTGGTGAAAGCCATTACTGTTATAGAGGAAAAGGCAGGATTTGAAAGGAAGTGATTTCCCTGTTGTGGTGTTTTATTTGAAGTTATTTTGGACTTTATTTCTGAAATTAAGAAGTAAAATGATAAAAGCATAATTTGCATTTTTTATGGTCTAAATATCTGTCTGAGTGTCTGTCATTGATCTCACGCTTCTACATCGAGCTTCAGAACTACTCTACCTCAGTAGTTCTGCCATACAGTAGATAACTTTAAGTAAGCAATTTAACCACAATATGTTGTGCTCTTTAGAAAACCTATCAGGACACTCTCCAGGGCTTATCTGCCAATTCTGAGCACTAGGGTTGTTTTTATACAGGTCCCTACAACATCATTATCATGTCAGCTGATCTGCCCCTTTTCTAAAAAAGAAAAAAAGACATTCCTCCTCTAATACATACAATTGGGTGGATCAGCATGACTGCCAATAAACTCTCAAAAATTACAAACAATAATAAATGACTTCTGTATTCTGTATCATACTTTAGCCCTAGATATACAGAAATGCATGTTAATTGTCTATCTGACATGAAACTCCGCCCATTTTGTTTGATGGACAGCTGGGGAGTTTCAGTAAAATGGACTCTTTATGGGGCTGCTGGCTCCTAACAGCCCATTTTACTTGAACACTGCACTCAGGTAAGAGCTTATTTCTTTAGGAGTAAAATAGACAAAAACACTCTATTTCCACATAGTATTCATTTCCTAAACATTTCTTAAGTTTAACATCCACTAATCAATTCAACAACATTCCCAGACAAGGCTCACTGAGCCACTCTCTGACCTTCTGTCCAGCTCTACCTTTACTTGTCACTATCTTCCCCACACTCCTCTTCTGATGTCTTCCACCCAGCCTTACTGTTATTCTGCCCACTGAATCAATCTCTATGTAACTACTGTATATTGTCTACTCTGTAAAGCGCACATGTAAGCCTGTTGTATACTGTGTTTGACAAATGCCTGTATTTTTTGGCTGATCCCTAAATGTACTCAGATTTTTTGTCTGCCTTGATGTTTGTTTCTTGCACTGTTTTGTCCTCACTGTGATGAGGTACCTTTGTAAGTGAGCCTCTGGCTCAAAGGTTGTTAAACTGATGTTCTAATAAATAAATAAATAAATAAATAAAAACATACAATTGATACACTCGACAGCTGACGTTTCAAGTCGTTGGGAAATATTTCATCTTTCTGTCTTCTTATTCATTTTATGCTGCTGTATAATTTTCCCATATATTTACACAGTCTAGCTTTCATCAACATGCTGCAAAGGTTCCCATTCTGAATACAGGAGAGTTCCTCCCCTTCTGGCTGTTTATTCTGTAGGTGCGAGTCAAGGAAAGTGACAACTTTTACTTTCCTGACTCAGCCACGCTGTGGATCACCAGACTGTTAAACAGTCGTTACATTTTCAGTACTGCCAGTAAGTTTCTCAGTTCAGGGCACGCAGTGCTCGACAGACAAAGCAAGCAACTGAGGGAGAAGTGCTTTTGTGCATGAAGCAACTATGAGAGAAGCATGCTTTATTTCTCTCTCTCTCTCATAGCAGCAAGTTGCCTATTTCTTTCTCAGACTGTTTACCAGCTCAGACTGAGTGTCAGATGCTTCTTCTGTTCCTGAAATTAACAACTGCATAAAAACTAACTTTATTTAAGCTGAGGACAGCTTCTTACAGTGGACAGTAGCTTGATTCTTTTCGTTATACCCCAGCAGTTTATACCACTTGTATAATAGCGCTAATGTGCACTATGGGGCATATTCCAAGTTATTCGCACTTCAGTATAACCCTACTTCATCCTGTCTCTTTATTTCTTTCAGCTCTGCCCAGGAAAAAAGGGTCACAGGACTAATTTCTGCAGAGGCAAAACATTTTTTCTGAAGCTAGCTCACAGGCATAAGGCAGGGGATGAAAAAGGAATTTAAAGACGGAATAGTCAAGTGAGATAAAGATACTATTTCTGGGTGGCCTACCCATAATAGTAGAAAAGGATATAAATAGAATATAGTAGAGAAATAATGCTACTGCAGTAGACTTTAGGGGGGTAAGAATAAAGTTGCCTTGCATAGCCTGACACAGGAGGGGGTCAATCTACCACAAAGGTGATTTGGCAATTTAAATCTCAAAAACAAGTTGGTTTTGAGACATATCATGCCCAAACCACAAAGATTCCATGGACTGCTAATCCAAACCGGAGTGTCTATATATGCATATGTGAAAAATTGCAAGTGTTTTACCTGATATAAGGGGATTAGCAGGCAACTGGCTCCTCTAAGGTTTTCCACATCACCGTTGCCATAAATGGAGTAACTTTTCCTGACAATTAATATTCAGTATCTGTACGTGGTCTACAGATCTGGGGCCTTTTTCAGCTATCCTCCAGTCTCCAATTTGTAGTTTTCCAGTTTCTCTTCTCTTTCTCTTCTCCTGATCCACAGGACCACCTGACTGTACACCTAAAAGGAGGTAAAAAGAATTGCTCTCTCAGAGTAGTAAATCATATCATGTAAACTGCAGTTCCCAGCTCTCTTAGGCAATGTTAGCATACCTGTAATGCTTTAAAAACTAGCATGTAGCACTCCAAAGTGCAAAACTCTCATGTAGCTTCACAAGACTCATTCTCTTCAGTCTCCAAACCAGATGCTGGCTATTTGCAATTCACTTTGAGATAGCATAAATAAAATATCATATTTCAGAGGCTATTAAAATGTCAACTCAATTTCATCCTAAGGCATAAACCCACCTCAATACAGCGAGGTCTAGGCCATGACATTAAATCTCAAAATTGGCAACCATTCAGGCAAAGCAGTTCATGAATGAACATAAGAACATAAGAATTTGCTGTCAGAAGGAGACTGCACGGTCCATTAAGTCTTCCCAGGTTTTCTACCACCACCATCAATTTGTCTTTCTAAGGTGACTATACTATCTATCCCATGCCTGTTTGAATTCAGTGACCATCTTGGATACCACTACCACCAGTGGTAGGCTGTTCCAAGGGTCCACCACCCTCTCCTTAAAAAAGTACTTCCTAACATTTGTTTTGAATTTACCTCCCACCAGGCGCATGTTGTGTCCTCTAGTACATGCAGCCCTGTTTTCCTGGAAGAGGTTCCCAGATTGTACTTTATTGATCCCATTAACAAATTTAAATGTCTCAATCATGTCTCCTCTGTTCTACCTCTGCTCAAGGGAGAATGCATTTAGCTGGCTGAGTATATGGTAGCTTCATACGTTACGTGGTGCAGACCCTGGACCATTTTGGTGGCAAGTTTCTGCATGGATTCCAGATGGTCTATGTCCTTTTTTAGGTGAGGTCTCCAGAACCGTACACAGTACTCCAAGTGAGGTCTCACCAGGGGCTTGTACAGCGGAAGGATTACATTATGCTTCCTACTGGTAATACCCCTACCAATACATCTGAGGATGCTGCTTGCCTTTAGTACAGCTTTTTTGCATTGCTTCCCTACCTTTAAATAGATTGAGATCATGACACCAAGATCCTGTTCCAGCTTTGTTTCTTCTGGTAGCTGCCCCTCCAGGACATACTTCATGCATGGGTTCCTTCTACCCAAGTGCTTGCGTTTACATTTTTTGACATTGAATCTCAACTATCAATTCCTGGACCATTCCTCTAGCATCCTGAGATCTGCCTCCATTTTTGCGATCCTTTCCAGTGTGTCCACCCTGTTGCAGAGCTTTGCATCATCTGCAAGGAAGCAGACTTTCCCTTTCAGTTATTCAGTGATGTTGCTGATGAATATGTTGAAAAGGATGGCACCTAGTACTGATTGTGCGGCACACCGCTTGACACCTTCCCGTCTTGGGACAAGGTGCCACTTACCATAACCCTCTCTGTCCTGCCTTGTAGCTAGCTTGTGATCCGTTTAAGTACTTTGTGACTGATGCCAGCTTGCTCCAGTTTGTTGGCTAGCCTTCTGTGTTGGACTGTATCAAAGGCTTTACTAAAGTCCAGATACACCACATCCACTGCTGCCCCCTGGTTTACTTCTCTTGTAACCCAGTAGAAGAATTCTATCAAATTAGTTTGGCATGAGCTTCCTGATGTGAAGCCATGCTGCTTTGGGTCAAGTTGCCCACTTGCTTTCAGGTAGTTCATTATCATTTCCTTAATCAATGTCTCCATTATTTTACCCACCACTGAGGTCAGACTTACTGGACTGTAGTTTCTTGCTACCTCCCTGCTACCACTCTTGTACAATGGCACAACTGTGGCCCTTTTCCAGTCCTGTGGTTCTATCCCCTGTTCCAGTGAACTGTTAAGCAGTTCAGCAAGTGAGGTGGCAAGTTTATCTCTAAGTTCTTTTAGAACTCTTGGGTGTATTCTGTCAGGGTCCATTGCCTTGTCCACTCTTATTTTAGACAACTCCTCAAGGACCCTTTCTTTCATAAAGGGGGATATGTCAGCTCCCCTGGTATGGAGAAGTGTTCTGGTTGGTGCTGGACCATTACTGTCTTCCTGTGTGAAGACTGAGCAGAAAAATTTGTTGAGAACCTCTGCCTTGTCTTTGTTGTTTTCCACCAGGTGTCCTTCCTTGGTTGCCAGCTTTGTTATTTCCCCTTTGCTCTTTCTTTTTTCTTGAATGTATCAATAAAAAGTTTTGTCCCCCTTTTCACTTCTTGAGCCAGTTTTTCTTCAGTCTGGGCCTTTGCCACTCTAATAGCTTTCCCAGTTTCCTTGAGTTTCTCTCTGTAGGCTTCTCTGCCCTTTTCAGACTGGTCTCTTTGTACTTCCAAAAAGCTTTTCTCTTTTCCCTAACTATAGTAGCTACCTCTTTGGAGAACCAGAGGGGTTTTCTTGTCTTTTTGGACTTGCTGATTTGTTTGGTGCATAGTGCTATGACCGACGTTATAGCATCTTTCAGCTTTGTCCATTTCTCCTCCACATTCCATATGGTATCTGTTGCCAGCAGGGGTTTAATCCTTTCCCTCATTTTTGGGAACTCTGATTTCCTGAAATCAAGCACCTTGATTCTGGAGTGCCAGGGATCCTCAGTCTTGCTAATGGATAACCAGATTGACATGTGGTCACTGGTACCTAGATTGATCCCCACTTGTACATCTGATACCCTGGCACTGTTAGTGAATACCAGGTCCAGGATAGTTGATTCTGTGGTGGGAGAAACCACCATTTGATTCAGTCCTAGCCCCCTCAAAGCCTTGAGGAAGTCTCTACTCCTCTCTGAGGAAGCTGTGATGGTGGACATTTCTACATCTGGTAGATTGAAGTCCCTGACTAGCAATAGCTCACCTTTGTTTGCCATCCTCATTATGTCTTCCAGAAGAACCTTGTCCTTTTTGATCTCCTGTTTGGGGTCTATAGATAACTCCAACCCTGATGGAGTTCCTGTTTCCAGCTCCCAGAGTGAGCCATAGGGCCTCTGTCTTGCCTTGTGTTCCCTGGGTCTCAGTACCATCTATCCCTTCCCTGATATAAATAGTGACCCCCAATCCTTTCTTACCTATGTGGTCTCTCCTGAAGATGGTGTAACCAGGGATGGTGACGTCCTAGGTATGGTTTTCTGTGAACCAAGTCTTCATAACAGCAACCCAGTCAAGGCTGGCCTCAGCCATCATTGCTGTGAGATCTGTGATTTTGTTTGGAAGGCTATGGGCACTGACACACATTGCTTTCCAGTCTTGGTTTGTCCTGCTTGCTGCATGATTTCTCTGCCTGTGGTTTGTGTCCCTAATGTTTTGAACGTCCCTATCATGTTTTGAATGCCCATGTGGAGTTGTGATGCACTTGGTGCTTTTAATGTCCTGTTTTCATTCAGATCGATTTTCCTTAGATGGGGAGGGGCATTCATAAGTTCATATGATGCAACTGTTCCTGATGTCACTTCCCTTCCCTCCCCTTTAGTTTAAATGGTTGATGAAGATGTTGAATGTTTGGCCGACAGCACGTGTTCCCTCTTTTGTAAGGTGTCGCCCATCAATTCTAAAGAACTCGCTCTCCCAGAAGTTCTGTCTTTTTCCCACGTTAAAAGCAGCCTGCTCATTTCAGGGCACATTACCTGCCCTATCATAAAGGAACCAGTGACTAAAACTCGTCGAGTTCAATGCACATAGCTGGCAGCTTCCCTCCCACAAAAAGGTCGAACTCCTATCTGCATACTTTTTAGAACATTTTAAAAGTTCCTTACTGGTATCCGAAAGTTAGAATAAACCAAAATATCCCAAGTTTCATTCATAAGCAAGTTTGGAGTTTTCAGAAAAAGCCATCAAATGAGCAAGGAGCAGAAAGGAGCAACGAGGAGTGGAGCAGCACCACGGCCATCTTGCTGCTCTGCCCCTCCCCTGTCAGGAGGGCTTTACCTTTTGGTCCATGTCCAAACTGTAAGTGGACCGCATGTCACTTCTGATTCAACCTATGTATAAGCAGATGCCTGTGAAGTAAATAGCATTGCTGGGGCTACAATTACACTCAGCTATTGCTGAGATGATTGTGTCTGTGTTTGTACATCTCCTACTGCGAATTCTGTGAAAAATACAAAAAAAAGCTAGAATAATATATCCCACCTTACTTTATCTACTAACAGTTGCTCAGTGGTGGACAGGAGAGATTGTGGGTACTAGGAGGACCTGGAGTGCACATTTTTATTGATAGCTCTTAAAAGAGCTACTAAGCTTACTTTCCAGTTTTACAGGGGCATAATAGCCACATTAGCGCATTCAGGAAGTTAAAAGCCTATTTTTAAAGGTTTAATCCCTCCTTTTGGTCCATGTTCAAACTGGAAGTGGACCGTGAGTCACTTCCGATCTGACATACATATAAGCTGATGCCTGTGAAGTGAGTAGCATGGCTGGGGCTGTGATTACACTCAGTGATTGCTGAGCTGATTGTATGTGTGTTTGTACCTCTGTTACTGCAAAGTCCCTGAAAAATACAAAAAATACCCCCTCTCATTATCCACTAACAGTCTCTTAGGGCATCCTGTGATAACAGGGAACCAAACTGAGTGACTCACAACTGAGTGATTCAGTTTGGCCACTTTCTAGATCGGTGATGGGGAAGGGATAGCATAGGGAGGGAATAGTCAGAGAGTAGAGGAACAACGGTGAGGGAAGAGATAGCGATGAAAGGGAGGGAGTAGTGGGATTGGCTAAATGGGTCTGTGGAGAGTCACTCCACCAAGCTACCCTCCTAGCATACTGGGTAGGGACATGGACTGCAGTGCTGGTGGTCCTGGGTTCGAGACTGTACTGAAGTATGGTTTCTTTTTTTGTTGTTGTTTTGCAGGCATCCATGTGTATTTTAAGTCCTCTGTCCTTCTTTTTTCTTCCAGTGTCTGCTCCCCCAGAAGTGATTATTTTAGTATGGGAGTACAGGGGGCATAGCCCCCTGCATAAAACCAATATTTAAATGTTCACTGAGTTGGTGTTCAGTATTTGTTGAGGTGTGCCAAACTGGTTTTTGGCAGGTTGCACTCGCTGTTTTGTAAGTCGCTGTGTTATTTTCACTATTGTGACATGGAACCATCTCTCAGTGGTGGGTAGGTGGGATTTAGGTTACTAGAAGGACCTGGAGCTGATGTTTTTATTGATAGCTCTTCTAATTATATTATACATGTAGGAACTTAGGAAATCTTATACATGTAGGAACTTAGGAATAGTAGGAATTCAATTATATATGTAGGAACAAATGACATAAGGAAGAAAACTCTGGAGGAAATTTACAATGGTTCACTAGATATTCATTAAATACTGATTAAATTGAACTGCGAAGTCATATTTTTGGAAGTACTTCCCATCCCCGGGGCAAATCAGCATGTGAATAATAGGATCCTAAGACTTAATAATTGGATTAGACAGTGGTGCCTATATAAGGATATCATATGTATTAGAACTTGGGAAACTTTTGTTAACAATCAAAACCTATTCAGTAGGATCTCTTCTACACCTGAACAGGCTATGCAGCAGAAAACTAGGAAATTACTTTGCAGTAGCTATCAGAATTAATTTAAACTGAACAGCAAGAGGAGACGGAACAAAGAAGAGTTACAGATTCCCAAACAATTAGTTAGAACTAACAAATATATAAACAAAGGAAAGAAAACCAATTTTAAAGAACCAAATTGTCTGTTGATTAATGCATGCAGTATGTGTAATAAGCTAGATGAGCTTCAATACATCTTAAAAAGAGATAACATCTCAATTTGTGGAATTACTGAAACTTGATATAAGGAAGGGGACTGGGGGATAGATATTCCTGGGTACAATGTTATACACAATGATTGAAGTAATAAAACTGGAGGTGGGATAGCACTTTATGTCTCAAATAACATAACAATGACTGAAATAAAACTGAATAATATACCATCAGAATGTGAAATACTGTGGGCAGAGATACACCAGGTTAATAAAAAAATGACAATTAGCTTAGCATACAAACCCACTGGGTTCAATAGGGAACAGACTACTGCCTTTATGGACATTTTAGACAGTTTTGAACCCAATGGAGACTATATTCTCATGGGTGATTTTAACCTTCCCCATATCAATTGGTCAACACTTGAGGGCATGGGTACATCTGAGGTACGATTAATTGACATCATATTACATAAAACCTAATCCAGCTGGTTACTAATAATACCAGAGGCCACACTATTCTGGACTTAGTTTTCTGTAATTTCCCTAATCAAATTAAAAATATCAAAATACAGGAACCATTAGGCTGTAGTGATCACAATTCAGTTAGTTTTAGGATTGACACAACATGGGATAAAGTTAGAGGTACCACCAGGATTAGAAGTTATAATAAAGCAGACTATCAAGGAATGAAGACTTACCTTTCCACTTGGAACTAGGAACATGAACTTGAGAGCAAGGATCTAGATATTGTCTCGAACATGATAAAAGATAAATTACACTACTGTGTCCAAAAGTACGTGCCAGAAGTAGAAAAATATAGCTCTAATGGTAGGGTATCCCACTGGTTTAATAAAAACATCAAAAAACTTTTAAATAAGAAAAAGGGGCATTTAGAAAGTACAAGAGGGTACAAACCACTGACAACTGGACATATTACAAACAAAGGGCCAACACATGTAAGACAGCCATCAGCAGAGCCAAAAAAACATGGACTATAACATGTCTACATCAGTCCAGAATAATCCCGAAAAATTCTGTAACTATTTTGGTTCCATCAGAGGGAATGAAACTACTATTGAACCCCTGGAAAAAGATGGACTATTAATAGGAGATGAGACAAAGATGGCTAAAGAATTCAACAGTTACTTTATAAGTATATTTCAAAATAAGGAGATAGCTATCCTACGTGAAAATGATCCATCTTTAGCTGACAATGTATTATTCATCACAGAACAAGAAATATTAGAAAAAATTAAAAAACTCAAAACAAATACCTCTCCAGGCTATGATTAGATTCACCCTACTCTCATTAAATCACTCTCAAATGAACTCATGGGTCCCATTACACTATTATTTAATAAATCCCTAAATGATGGAAAAACAGTTAAAGTTTGGAAGGATGCAGTAGTAACTCCAGTATACAAAAAGGGCAGCAAGCAACTGGTTTCAAACTATAGTCCAATTAGCCTTACTTCTGTTATTGGAAAACTCAAGGAGGGGCTTATTTGGGATAGGATAAATGAGCAATTAACAAGGCATGGAAACTCAGACATAACCCAGCATGGCTTTAGTCAAGGTAGATCTTGTCTCTCTAATTTATTAACATTCTTCAAACCAATCAATGCAGCACTTGACACATGTCTAAGTGTGGATGTGATCTATCTGGACTTCTCGAGTGCATTTGACATGGTCCCACATAAGGAATTAATAGAAACCTTAATCAGATTCAACTTGCACCCTAATGTAATATCACAGGTGGACTCTTGGCTGAGTGGTAGAAAGCAGAGGGTTAGAATCAGGGGTTTCTGTTCTGAGTGGGGAGATGTGATAAGCGAGGTGCCCCAGGGGTCCGTTCTGGGCCCATCTCTGTTTATTGTCTTTATCTCATGGATACAAACTTCTAATAACACATGGTTGGCTAAATATGCAGATGACAGTAAAATAGGAGCAATTATCAATAATCAAAATGATGGAAATCTGTTACAACAAGTTCTGGGCTTAATTTATATATGAGCTGAAACTAATAAATTAAAATTCAATACTGACAAATGCAGAGTTATGCACCTGGGATATTAGAATCCCTGGATCACTTACTATTTAGGTAGAATTGCTCTCTCAGAAACAGATAATGAAAGAGATCTGGAGGTTGTCATCACAAACAGACTGTCTTTTGGTATACATTCTAGAGTAACAGTACAGAAATGTTAAAGGACCTTGGGCTATATTCTGAGAAACATAAGGAGTAGAGATCCTAAAGTTATTGTTCCATTATACACTTATTGGTCAGACCCCACCTGGAATATGGTTCTCCCTTGTGTACACCTCAAACTATTAGAGATAACGAGTTATACAAATGGGTTTAGAGGGAAAATGACCCAAAAAATAGATAACATGGAAATTAAATCATATGCTGATAGACTAAATGATTTTAATCTATATTCTCTTGATTATAGAAGAATAACAGGTGATCTCTGTTATGTATTCAGAGCAAGCAAAAACAGATTCCTATGGAAGTTTATAGGATTACAGAACTCCAACAATGTAATGAATACTAGATCTCACTATTTACAATTGAAAGGGGATATATACAAGACAAATGCATGAGGTAAATGGTTCAGCTAGAGAATGGTGAATGCTTGGAATGCATTACCAGAAACAGTGGTGTCATGTAGTACTATGTCAACATTTAAACATAGATTGGATAAACATATGGGATTACAGAGATGTAGGAGTTTCCACTAATTAGTGGTGAGTCATCAAAGGTCTTTCAACCACTTGGCTTGTTAACCACCTATAAGAGCTACTAAGCTTACTTTCCAGTTTTATTGGGGCTAATAGACAAATTAGAGGGTTTACCCAGTTAAAAACCTGTTTTAAAAGGATTACTTCCTCCTTTTAGTCCCCGCTCATGCCAGAAGTATTCTGTGAGTCACTGACAGTCTGACCTACATATAAGCCAAAGCCTGTGAAGTGAGTTGTGTGGCTGGGGCTGCGATTACACTCAGCGACTTCTGAGCTGATTGTACTGTATGTGTATTTGTATCTGTCTTACTGCAAAACTCCCTAAAAATACAAAAATGTTAGAAAATGCATCCCCCATCTACTAGTAGTTTCTCAAAGGTGGGGCTGTGGGTACTAGCAGGACCTGAAGCTGATGTTTTTTATTGAAAGCTCTTATAAGCTTACTTTTAGTTTTTGTGAGGCAGAATAGTCAAATTAGAGCATTAATAGTTAAAAGCCTGTTTTAAAAGGTTTAATCCCTCCTTTTGATGAACGATTGAATCAGAAGTGGACCACAAATCTCTTCTCATGTGGCTTACATATAAGCCAATGCCTGTGAAGTAAGTAACATTGCTGGGGCTGCGATTACACTCAGCAATTGCTGAGATGATTGTATGCATGTGTGTACCTCTCTTACTGCAAACTCCATGAAAAATATAGAAACCACTACAAAAATACACCTCCCCCTCTCTGTCTACTAGCAGTCTCTCTATGGTGGGCAGGTAGAATTGTAGCTTCTAGGCTGAAGCTGATGTTTTAATTGATATCTCTTATAAGAGCTACTTAGCTTACTTTCTAGTTTTTCTGAGGCAGAATAGATAAATTAGAGCATTCAGGCCATTAAAAGCCAATTTTAATAGGTTTAATACCTCCTTTTGAGGCACGCTCGAACCAGAAGTGGACTACAAGTCACTTGTGGTCCAATCTACATGTAAGCCGATACCTGTAAAGTGGGTAGAAAGACTGAGGCATCAATTTTTTTTCCAACTGTTTTTCCCTTCTGATCACCGACTTACCGGGGCATCTCTCGGGTGGGGACCCACTCACCCAGGCTCCGCCACCCACCTAAATCCTGACCATGATCAAGGAATTGGGTACTGTGCCGCCTCCTCCCGGCCTGCAACGGGAGGAGGCAGGGACATGGAGAGTCAAGTCAGGCCAGGGCCAGCACTGGGCATGCAGGCTTGGGTACTCGAGCCCCACCTTCGCCTCCCTAGTAGCTGGGGTTATCCTCCATGTTTTCCCCCTGGGGCATGGACGTGCAGTGATGTCTGCACACTTGATACTGACGTCTGCCGCAGTCTTGCCCCTACATTGGCTCCACTCCTTTAGTGTCCCCGCTCACCACCGGGGGCAACTCATACAGCAAGGTAACCCCTCAACCCACCCCAGGAGGAGAGAGCTGTCCTCTGGATGCTCGATCTCCTTCTTCTCCTGCCTACCCCCAATGTCCCGAGTCTGCTCCTCAACCCGGATCACCAGCATGGTGTGAGGTGTGCATTCAGCACCTCAACCCTCAGTGCCACAGGGCCACTGCATGACTTTGGCATCAATTATACTTTAGATATTGAGGAGTTGAGATAATATGTGTTTGTACCTTTCTTACTACAAATCCCCTGAATAATACAAAAAAAGCTAGAAAAATATCTTTCCCTTTTCTATCTATTAGCAGTCTCTCAGTGGTGGGCAGGTGGTATTGTGGGTACTAGGAGGACTTTGAACTGATGTTTTAGTGATAGCTCTTGTAAGATCTACTGTACTAAACTTGGTTTCCAGCTTTACTGGAGAATAGCCAATTAGAGCACTTCAGCAGTTAGAATCCTGTTTTAAAAGTTTCAGTATCCTCCATTTAGTTAAAACATGAACCAGAAATGAACCACGTGTCAGTTCTGGTCCAACCTACATATACTGTAGGCTGATGCCTGTGGAGTGAATGGCATGGCTGGGGCTACGATTACACTGAACCATTGTTGAGCTAATCTGATTGTACTTGTTTGTACCTCTCTTACTGCAAACTGCCTGAAACAATGCTAGAATAATCCACCCCTTCTATCTAGTAGTATTCTCTTAGTGGTGGGCAGGAGGGATTGTGGGAACTAGGAGGGCCTCAAGCTGATATTTTTGTGGATAGCTTTTATTAGAGCTACAAAGCTTACTTTCTAGTTTTACTGGGACAGAATGGCCAAATAAAAGTGTCTGAGCAGATAGAATCCTGTTTTTAAAGACTTAATCCCTTGTTTTTGTCCACACATGAACCAGAAGTGGACTGTGAGTTATTTCTGGTCTGTCCTACATATAAGCTGATGCCTGTGAAGTGAGCAGCATCACTAGACTGTGATAATAATGAGCTACTGCAGAGCTGATTGTTTGCTTGTACCTCTCTTATTACAAACACCCAGAAAAATACAAAAAATACTAAAACAAATACACGCGCCTTATCTACTAGCAGTCTTTCAGTGGTGGGCAGGTGGGATTGTGGGTACCAGGAGGACCTGGAGCTGATGTTTTAATTGATATCCCTTATAATGGCTACAATTCATACTTCTCAGTTTTACTGGGGCAGAACAGCCACATTGGAGCATTCAGATAGTTAAAAGCCTGTTTTAAAAAGGTTTAATCCCTCCTTTTGGCCCACACTTGAACCAAAGTGGACCACAAATCATTTCTCGTCTAACCTACATACTGTATAAGCCGATACTTCTGAAGTGAGTAGCATGGCTGGGGCTGTGACTGAACTGAGCTATTGCTGAGCTGACTACATCACCTCTGTTGCTGTAAACTCCCTGAAAAATATGAAACACGCTAGAAGAATACACCCCTCATCCACCAGCAGTCTCTCATTAGTGCGCATGTGGGATTATGGGTACTAGGTGGACCTAGACCTGATGTTTTTATTGATAGCTCTTGTAAGAATTAGTAAGCTTACTTTCCAGTTTTAGTGGGTAGAATAGACAAATTAGAGTGTTCAGGCAGTTAAAAAGCTGTTTAAAAAAGTTTAATCCCTCCTTTTGGACCACACTCAAACTGGAAGTGAACAGCGAGTCATTCTGATCAAACTTATATATAAACCAAAGTCTGTAAAGAGAGAATTGTGGCTGGGGCTGCGATTACACTTAGTTATTGCTGAGCTGATTATAGGTGTATTTGTACCTCTCTTACTGCAAACTCCCTGAGAAATACAGAAAATGCTAGAAAAACAGCCTCTCAGTGGTGGGCTGGTGGAATGTCGGTACAACAAGAACCTGCAGCTGACATTTTCATTTATAACTGTTATAAGTGCTACTAAGCTTACTTTCTCGTTTTACTTTGAGCAGAATAGCTAAATTACAGTATTCAGGCAGTTACAAGCCTGTTTTATAATGTTTAATCCCTCCTTTTGGTTCATACTCAACCTGGAAGTGGACCTTGAATCACTTCCGGTCCAACCTACATATAAGTCGATGGTTCTGTGAGCAGTAGTAAGCACTGTGTGGAAGTGACTCTGGCATAGACAGTGTCTGCTAATGTCAGCCAGAGGAACCAGAATACTTGTCAGTGAAACCAGAGGAAACAGCAAGGTAGAGTGTATTTAGAAAATTGGCTTTTTATTTGGAGGCATCTGATTGGCTGGTACCCCTTCCAGAGGGGTACATTAACTTTTAATAAATGCCCCACAAATAAAAAGCCCCAGTCCAATCCTACCTTATGCCCAGTCAAGTATCATTGTGTCTAGCCTGCTTCATCATTGGCTGAAGCACTGGGTATATAATTTCAAATGACCTCCATTTTTTTTTTTTATCACTTAGCGAGAGAGTGTGAGCCTCCCTCCACACACACACATATTTACTCCTTAGACAACAACCAGTACCAAATGACATTTTTACCCATTTCTCAGTTTTAAAACAGTCTCTCCTGTCCTTTTTTTTCACGTCTGCCACCGCTCACTCAGTCTCACCTGTCAGCGAACACAGAACACAGAATCAGCCCTACAACTAAAAAATCCTGGTCTGCTCAATGATACCCCCCACCCACCCCACTACTGTGATCACTTACGAAGATCAGTGGCAAGTTACAAGAGAGAGATCAGTAAGCAGGCAATAAAAGAAAACTCCACACAGTTGTAGTGCTGACAGAAAATAATGAAATCAACTTTTCCAGGTAATCACAGGCACCACTTCCAATGTCCCGCTTGCTATCATCTTCCGCTCACACTCGCGCACATCAGAGCAACTGCCAGTATTGCTGAACCAAGGATGTTTCCAAAGAAATAAAAAAGTCACCTATTTTGTACCTGATCTCCATCTCAGTCAAAGTACATGAGTCTTTTCTTTCGGCATTATTAGGCATGAGGGCGGGATGGATCGAGGCATGCAGGCAGGATTGCAATGGCAAGAACGTAACCCTGAAACCCTTTATCAGTTAACATGGGCAACTGCTGGTGGAGAGGGGAGATGGCCCGGGGAGTTGGGAAGCACATAACTAAAAATCATGATGGTGGGCTCAGACCTTGAGGGTGGGGGCACAAGAACTGAATAGAAATAGAAGTGCCACAGAGGGGGAAAAAAAACTGCCAAACGCTACAATCAGAGAGAATTCCTCAAAGACTTGTCCCAAAGCACTAGCCTCCTGTAGCAGCGCCCTCTACTGGCAACTGTATCAGGCAGGGAAGGCAACTGTGTCAGGTAGGAACTACTTTACTATTAAACTTTTTTTTTTGTATTTTAAGATTATATTTTTCGATGTTGTATCTATTTGTTAACTACTGGAAACAAATCTGTTTCTAGTCACACTAAAAAAGAAAGAGTTAGTCAAAGAATGAGGATGAGGAAGAATGGTGTAGTGGATGTATCCTGTAGGTAGACAAGTTGCAATGTGAGATGTGAATGGCCAACAACCCCATGCCAACACAATGTGAACCTGTGGATGGTGGGTACAGGTGACAACTGCCAGGGCCAGGATGTTAAGAAAGAGAATAGATGCACTGGGCACAGGTCGTATTAGATATGAAAATATTAATGTTAAACTGAAAAAGTCTCAAAACATAACAATAAAACAAAGTCAAGATTAACAATATTATAATGAGAACAGTGAAAGGGACTAGGGTGGGTTCAGGAGGGGACAATTGAAATGAACTATTTACAGTGTTGGGATGTATATGGGTGGTGGGGATGTTGAGAAGCAAAGGGAAAAGAATCAACAAAACTATTTACAATATCTATGGTGCAGCTGGAGAGGGGAGGTTGTGCCTGCTGCTGCCACATCGTATCAATGTTTGCACAGATGTCCTCAACAGGCCCTGCCATCTGCCATTGCTTCCCAAGGATGTCACCCAGGAGGGCTATCATCTGGTCCTGCTTCCATATCATCCACAACATCCTGGCTGACCTCCAGGCATGGATGTGTCTTGCCTAAGCCAAAGATATGGCACTGGGAACAATACATAAGGGGAGAAAATGACTCAGTACAGCAGCAGCTCCAATGTGGTGCTGTGCATGTAAAGAAGCCCCCCCCCCCCCAACTAGCAAGACAAAATAAGGTAGTGGAGAGTCTGTTGCTCATTGAGCATAGTCTACAAGCATTGTAACACGCTACATGACACAGTGGCCAGGTATGTGTGGAAGAGATGTATGCCATGAAGCACTGCACACTTCCCAGGCATGACGGCTTGATACACAACTGGCACATGTGCAGTCCACAATGTTCTATGTAACCTGCATTATAGTCACATGTGTGCATGTGGTCCTGCAACAGTACAACCTAATGTACAGCATGAAATGGCAGGCAGAAGTGCGTGTCCGCTGTGCACAACACAACTGGACACATTGGTGTGCCAATACAGGGTGGATAATATGCACAAACCATACATTTCAAAAGAGCATGTGTTGGAATGTGACACATGTTTGTGTTTCTCCAACATAAGTGCCCTATGGTGATGACAGCAGTCACTGGGCAGAAGTGGCACAAGAATTTGATGGAACATGTCTGGAGTACAGTATGCATGGTATTGGGCACAGCACACCACACTGGCCATAACCATGATGAACCATTGCAAGTCCTGATGGACCCATTCAAAGGGGGGGTGCATATAGTGTGTCATGTGCTTGGGGGCATGTAGCAGATGAGCAGCAGGTGGACAGCTCCATACATGTGTACTACACACAGGCCACAGCATGCCATGTGACTGTATACCATTCACACAGGATGTGAACAAGGAGGACATGGCAACACAGTGTACACACCAATCACTGTGTATGTTCTCCATCACACAGGGAGCATGTCCACAGATGTGTGCTGTGCTGCCACAACAATCATTGATATATTTGGGAAGGTCAGTTTATCCCACCCCTGACATGAGTAGCACATATATCGTACAGTGCATGGCAAAGAAGTGAAGCACACACAGGCACCATTGGTAGGTATCCCAGTAGCCGTGAAGAGCAGGAATGGCCACAACACAGTAATAAATCATGACATGCGAACACTGTACTGTCAGAGTGCAATGGCATATCAGCTGAACAGTATAAACAACATTATAAGGGTGATGTGGACTATGGCAAATGACACAGGACAATGACTTCATGATGTACACATATTTACTTGCAAAATGTGCTGTGATAGAGAAGTAATGACACACACATGTATGTGACAACACTCTATGGGACACATCTAACAGGTGTGCGCAGGTGCATGGGTGTGTGGTAACACCACACATGCAGAGGCAGGACACAGCACAAGTGGCTGTCTGTGGAGCATGTGAGACAGCCTGGACTGTCCAGTGCCCTTTGAAGCAGACATCGCTGCAGTGCTGCGTGACTGCACAGCCATACCATCATAAGGGCTGGCACAAATTGTTAGGAGGACACATCCTGACGCAAGAAATCAAAAACCACAACAGGTGGGGAAGCCACCTTATGCCACAGGTGCAACACATACAGTAAAGTGTGCAGATGGCACAATCATTGGCCACATGTAGCATGACATGGACATACAGGGTCAGCATTGTCTGCAACGTATGCCAGCACGCAATGTATGCAGGGTGTGCTTGCAGTGGGTGTGTGTATGCAAGATGAACAGGGAGTACACAGGGGCATTACACATGACATCAGTCAGATGAAGGAACACTGCTGTGCAGGGAACCATAGGGTAGGTTATTAACCAGCCATCAAACATGGCCAAAAATGCACTGGTGAAGCCATGACTAACAAGTGAAACATGCAACGTGTGTGTATGCATTAAACAAACCCACACGCAGAGAACAACATGACACAGTGGATGCAGCATGGTGCAAGAGTGCAATGGGCGAGTTAAGTTAAGGTGTGTGGCAAAGGCATACACACATGACTGTTGGCATTGCTCCCATGGTCCCCCAGCATGCCTACATCTGCTGTTTCCTGATCCATAAGGCCTCCTCCTCAACACATGCTCTTCCATAGAAACATAAAAACATATTAATTGCCATCAGATAAGGACTGCTAGGCCCATCCAGTCTTCCCATAAGCCCTGTACTTGTTTACAGCTTCTGACCCAACCACCACTTTACCCTGGCCCCTCTGGCTGTAACGGTAACACAAAGAAATGGAAACTCATTGTCATGCAGCAGGAGATATCTCCTCAAGACCCACACCGTTACATGGTATAATGCCGATGGTGAACAGATACCCCTGTGTTGACAGATGCCCACCCATCAGTGGTAGGACAGCAGTTCTAACTTGCACATGCTGTGCACAGTGATAGGCACAGTACCCCACACAACCACCCCCTCAAAACCAGACACACCCAAGCCATGTATGGAACTCTGTGGATGTTTTTGTTGTGTGTTGCCAGACATGTACGTGACATCTGAACAATGTGACCTGACCTCTAAATGTGCATGTACCATGCATTGTGAACATCCATGGTTTGTCACACATTGCTGGTCAACATATCTGACATCGGAGCATTTGGTGCAACTCTGTTCAGAACCACAGGTGTCCATCGAACATGACACCCAAAGATACCTGCTGCGTTAAAAACGTTATTCCTCATGGGATATATGAGGCAGTGCATATACATCACTGATACTGCTGCACAAGTGATTAGGCAGAACAGATATGCAGTGGTGTTTGTGTAACACAACCCAGAAAGTTAGGCCACCAGGAGGCATTCAGTGTAGAAGGATAGATGGAGCTGTGTAGGGCAACATGGGTGCATTGGATCTTGACGTGAATGGTATACCTGATGGGCATGTTCCTGAGGTGTATCCTGTGTGACATGAGCAAAAACATGTTTCTATATGATCGGACAACCATGCAATGGTCTTGTGGATTTCTGTCATGGCACACCACACCCATGCAGTACAGTGGTGTGAGCACACATTGTGACACACAAAGCAATGTCAACCAGCTGGTACCAAGAGGTAGGATAAATATGTCATGTGTGTGTGTGTGACCATGTGATATGTGCAGGTGATGTGTACACCAGCATTTACACAACATACACACCTATGTCCACCGTACAGCAACAGGACATACAGGTGGACATGCAATGGCTGCACTGCCTGACATGTTGCAGGAACCACATAGTGGAGCTGTATATCTTGCTTTCATACACACGCATATTGCACAATCCCACATTATGTATTATGGTGTGTTGGACACCACCAGCACTGTCTGGTAACATCATGAGGGCAAGGTTGGCCATCAGCACATGAGGCACTGATGACATGCCAGTGTGATGCCCCTGACATGGCAACATGTATACCCAGACCACCCTCCCCATATGTTGAAAAGTGGACTCATGATGCACACTTGCACATTGGGTATGTCAGTGTGCTGCACAGGTACAGGAGCCCTAATGCACAGCATCAATGATATGTGTCACGTTATGCACATTGATATGTGCCACAGTGAAACTGGCACAGTGATAGGGTACATTGTTCATGAGAACACAGATATATACAAGCCATGGAGCACAGGTGTAGCCACTACACATAAAGTAGGGGTGTCAATAGTCACATTTGATGGTGTTGGACATAATAGGAAGTGTAATGCAAACATACGGAACAAATGAAATTTGCCAGCAGATAAAGGTCCAGTGGTCTATCAAGCCTGCTCTAATGTGCAGCTAGCAATCCTTAATAATACCTGTACTGGGGGTGATACATAGATACATCTATGCAATAGGTAGCTGTACAACACACGACAGAACCAGTACCATAAGGTGACATACACAATGTATGTCGAAAATGATTGTCAGCAACTGTAAGTGTGGCAACATGCCAACATGTGTTACAGTGAGTGTTACACAAGCACAGTGCAAACACAATACAGTAACAACTGTGTAATGCCCAACAGGCATTTGTGCCCACGTACAGGGGCATACACATGCTGTGGATATGTAAATGTCACAGATCCACACAGTAGTCAGGTTGTGGTTGTGGGAATCAAATCCTGGTCTGTGGATGTACATCACCAGGACCAGTCACATGATGTAAAAATGACCCTTGCAGTACTGTTGCACAGTTACACAACGTATACAAAGTAAGCTCCCCTGCTGACTATTACACAATGTGTTGCTCATGGCTGTACAAACCACAACTGTACAGTATGCTGTTTTGCGTGACATGCCTGTCTGTGTTGCCTACCTATTTATTTATTTATTTGAAAGTTTGTGACCGGGAGAGGCACACTAAGCCGTGGCTTATTTCCAGGTGCGACCCGGAGGCAAGGGGAAGGGGAATATGTGTACGGATGTAGACTGATTTATGAACCAGATTAAGCTGTGGGTGATATTTTAGTAAATGGGGGGAATCTGGCCAGGACACCGGGAAAATTCCCCTGCTCTTATCCTTCCAGAAGAAGAACAGTCAAACTTAAACTCTTCACAGACAGCAGAGGAAAAAGAAACAGTAACAAAAAAAATTGAAACTTGGGACCTCTCCAGGGCTGGATAGGATCCCCTACGAGTTTTATAAAACTTTGTCCAGAGAAATGGCAAAATGTCTATTAGATGTTTTTACCTCTTTTTTCCAAAAAAGGGTCAGCCTTCTCGAAATTTACATCTGGGCTTCTAATTTTTCTACATAAATCAGGAGACAGATTGGACATTTCAAATTGGAAACCCATTACCCTATTAAATTCCAATTTTAAAATTTTGTCAGAAACTCTAAATAACAGATTAAGGAAAATAACGTCTAAATTAATCCACCCTGTCCAGTTTTGTGGCCTACCAGAAAGAAACATTCAGAATGCCCTAATGATTATTTGAGATGTCATAGGCTACCACGAGAGAAACAAGAAAAAAGGATGTATTTTGACTCTAGATCAGAGCAAAGCCTTTGATAGTGTGCACTGCCCATTCTTATTTCGCACATTACAGAAATATGGTATACCAACTGATTTTGTTAATAAAATAAAATGATTATATTCCAGTGCAATAGTACACCCTATCATAAAAGGAAAGATTGCAGAGGGTATCACTATCAGCACAGGAGTGAGACAGGAGTGCCCTCTTAGCCCTCTGCTTTACATCTTTTCCCTAGACCCATTAGTCAGAAAATTATACATCACACAGACATGGGAAGGGTTTGCAAGGGCCTCTGGACAGGCCCCTGTTAAAATCCAGGCATATGCAGATGATATTTGCCTATTCTTGGCCAACCCTAAGCAGATCCCGGCTCTAATCAGACAACTGCAGGAGCACTCTGAAGTTTCAGCTCTAAATTGAATACAAATAAGTGCAAGGGTCTTTTTCTTGGGAACGCAGGACTAACACAAATGATCATTGATAAAATTCATATCTCCAATGAAACAAAAAAAATCTTAGGTATTCTTTTTTGGTCCTGTAACCTCCCCCTAGAAAACAGGGAAACAGCACTTCAAGGGGTTGAATCTAAAGTAAAACAATGGAAGACCTAGAGGTTATCAAAAATGAAAAGGGTTCACATTATTAAACAATTTATCATCCCCTCCTTTTTGTATATAGTCATGATATTCCCACCCCCTATCACACTGGAAACAAGACTGTATTCATGTTTTTTTCAGATGGTATGGGGCAGTAGACTAAAACCTGATAAAAAGGTGTTTTGCATACTTACCAATGGCTCAGGGAAGACTAGGAATGGCTGACCCCATTTCCTTTTTTTATGCCTTGTTTATATCTCAGAATTTCAAAATAGGATTGGTTCTGTCCCAGACATTGCAATATTTGTGGTTCAATAACAATCTCTCCAACTATCTGATATTATGGTTTGAGAATGATCCACCAAGGCTATCCCCCAAACTACAAGTTCTGACTTTTATTAAGCCAGCAGTACAGAAACTTCAAAAATGGGGGATAACTGAATCACAAATCTATAAGACACCAGGACCACAACTATACACCTATATAATGTGTAAAATCCACCAAACAGAACCAGACTTTAAAAACTGCTCCCCCTTCCCACACACAATTTAAGAGGAGGAGTGCTGAGACAGCTAAATAATATCAGGATTCCTATACTCATGTGAGAAATATTGTGGTTATCAGTGTATGGATGTCTAAATCTAAGGGATAATGCAGAACACAAGGCACAGGAGGAGAGGAATTGCCCATACAGTAGGTGTCAAAATATTGAACATGGAACACTTTTTGTTCACATGCTTGTACGCTAAGCCTTTATGGGTTTTCTAGCTAACAGAAGGGATATGAAATGGATATTAAACTTATCCTATTAGTCTTTAATATTAGGACATTTCCCACATTTATTAAGTAAATATGATTATCAACATTAATGGTGTTTTTTTGTTGCCTAAAATTCTATCTGTGGCCAGCAAGGTGTCAGTGGACGCTACAACAGAAGCTGATGCCTTATGGAACGTACGGTATTCTGATAGAACAGACTATGTACAAAGTATATGCTAAAGATAGTCAGAAGAACCCCAAACACATCTTTTGCCTACTGCCTCATACCATCTGAAAAAAAAACATGAATACAGTCTTGTTTCCAGTGTGATAGGGGGCCGGAATATCATGACTATATACAAAAAGGACGGAATAATAAATCGTTTAATAACGTGAACCCTTTTTATTTTTGATAACCTCTAGGTCTTCCATCTGATTACTTTGGATTCAACCCCTTAAAGTGCTGTTTCCCAGTTTTCTAGGGGGAGGTTACACGACCCAAAAAGAATACCTAAGATTTTTTTTGTTTCACTGCAGATATTAATTTTATCTATGATCATTGGTGTTTGTCCTGCGTTCCCAAGGAAAAGACCCTTGCACTTATATGTATTCAATTTAGAGTTTGAAACTTCAGAGTACTCCTGCAGTTGTCTGATTAGAGCCGGGATCTGCTTAGGGTTGACAAAGAATAGGCAAATATCAAAGAAATAGTGGAGAATGTTGGTAGGATTTGTAAAATATGAATAGAGAGTAGAAATGTAAACTATACCACGAGCATACAGGATGGAAGGCATTAAGATTTGAAGTGGGATAAAATCAAGTAAGTGATTCATCTGTAAATTAAAATGTAATTATGAGTTTGTTTTTGTTCCTATGATGAAATGCC
The DNA here is from genome assembly GCA_016271365.2 of Neoceratodus forsteri. Taxonomy (NCBI): domain Eukaryota; kingdom Metazoa; phylum Chordata; order Ceratodontiformes; family Ceratodontidae; genus Neoceratodus; species Neoceratodus forsteri. The sequence goes on along the minus strand of CM057454.1, from coordinate 951,797,817 downwards.
ATGGTTTTGCATTTGTACATATGTTTTTGATGTACTTTCAATAAAAAATGTCCCTACTCTTATCGAGACGTGCCATGAGATCTTCAATGTCCACCTGAACAACCACCAGAACAGGCAGATGGGACCTCGATTTAACGTCTCATCTGAAAGATGACCTATGGTACCTAACATGTGCCACATGGCACACAGGTCACAGTACCACACAGATGTACTCCTGACATTTTGAGCCAATGGAAATGGAACATAGGTGAAAGGTATACATACTGTACCTAGGCGTGGCACATTTCCATCACGGACCATATCACTCAGGCACTGAAGATGATCCCTGTCTCTCCTTCTCAAGTCTCCATATCTATGGCATCACTTCTCACTGGTGTGCACCACCCCTGTCCTCCTTGATAGATTTGCTGGCAATTGTGGCCCACACCTTACATATGGGCGTGTCCAGGTCCTCAGTCCTGAACAGATGGGACTCCCTGGTGACCACCAGTCTACCGGGTTGACCAGCTCAGTTTCAGACCATCTCTGGTCCCTTTGGGAACATGCCTACACCCCTCTGGAAGGTGACATCTTAAACAACGTGAAGCCCTCTCAAACACCCTGCCACAATTTGGCAATTGTTTTAATAGTGTATGTTGTGCGATTGTTCCACATTTGTTTTGTTTGTGCTATCTGCCTTTGCACCATGAAAATGTGCAGTGGGGTATTGAAAGTGTGACACTGCACATGCATGATAGCATGGACCCATGCAGCAATGTGGGAGATTGTACTGCTTGTTACCAGGCATGTGCAGCACTCAAACAGCACCATATTGGGAAGAGTGTGACTGGCCACAACTTGTGCCACCCATACCGCACTATGCATTGGACATGTGCAGTAAGTTACTGTTGTGCAGGGGTTACAGGTGGTGGTGCATGTGCAATTGCAAATTGCATGACATTATGGCATGGTGCTGTGTGTGTCCTGCATGGCACTATTATGTGTGATGTCTATCGCGCTAACATCCATGACCGTGCGCCTTTGCATTCTGCGCAGCAACCAGAACAGGTACGCCGATTGCACTTTGCACAATTTTGCAATATTCAGTTGGCTTATGCAGATGTCCTCACTGCACAGTCTGTGCCCTAACAGCACATTAGCATCTCATTACTGGAATGTGTTCAGCTTGGTTTGCTGGCCAAGGCACCTAGCTTCACCTGAGCTCTTTCCCTCTAAGACTGCTTGAAAGGCAGAGTAGAGAAACTTACCAGAGCAAGGGAGAAGGATTAAGACTTAGTTTGGCTAAGCAGATTTACTGTGTGGTGGTGTTTTTATTTTTTACTCACAGGGATTGCTACTGTTTGTTGTTAACATTTCATTGCTTTATTTTTTCTCTGATTCAAATTGTTGTTGCTGGTATACCTTCTTCTGCATTATTACAAGGTGTGCCTACAGGTGTGTGCTAACAGATTACTGCTGTAATCTTCTGATTCAAATTGACTTTTGCAAGGTATATCTTCTGTTACTGCTTTATTTTCTCTGGAGCAAAGTGTTTCTTACAGGGTATATCTTCTCTGAAATTATTACAGGTGGTGCTTTACAGGTTTTACAGTTTTATCTAACATTAGGATAAGCTTTCAGGGTTACTGCATTTGTTGTTGACTGATTGTTTCTGCTCTTACCTCCTTGTTCTTTCGTCCGTGGTTCTTCTTTTAGGCAGGGAAGGGCCCAGCCACCCACCCCATCCCCAACCACCCCACGCTACACTCCTTTTATAGGGTACCACAGTTGTGACATTTCCTGTGACAGAGCAGGAAGGGGCGGATCAGTGGGGCCTCCACAAGGTGATCTCATTTACAGGGCACTAGTAATTTAACTTGTTATAACAAGTTAAACAAAGCACAATTAAACCATTACTTGCATTTTTTTTCCTTCTAATTACTCTGACTAGGTTACAAACCCAGCAACTTATTTGTAATGGATTTCATTAACTGCAGGTACTGTGGAACAATTTTCAGAAGGACAGTCTTACAGGATTTAGGACACTGTCCAACATGCTGAGCCTTTGGAGATCTTAGGGCTCAGCTCCGGGCAGCATGGGCAGAGATTGCACGCCTCAAATTTCATATTGAAGAGGAAATACATTATAAGAACCACCCGCCATTTCCCCAGCATCCAACAGAAAAACCTCGACCGCAGAGGGTAGTTGGTCCAGGAGGTTGGCAGGTGGTTAGGAGGAGCAAATCAGGTGCCCCATCACTCTCTGCTCTCCAACACATTACCTCCAAAAACCATATAAACACTCCAAACAGGTATCTGCCTCTATCTCTGAAATCAAATAAAGAGGCAGAAGACACTGCAGAGCAGGACACTGCAGCACAGGAGCTAGCACAACAATACTCACCCAAATCAGGAACCAAAACTAAACAAGCACAAAGGAAATCCAAAAAACTTCTGATCATAGGAGACTCCATGATTCGGGAGTTGATACCCATCTCCAGCCAGGGTGATGGTCAGATGTCTCCCAGGTACATCAGCATGGAGAGACACTGACCGCATTGCTAAAATTGTTCACAAAGCAGGAGAAAACATTGATGTCCTAGTACACATAGGGACTAATGATCTCGCCAGCCGGTCAGTTGTGGAGACCAAGGAACACCTGACTAGGCTGGGTGACAAACTATCATCTATTTCATCCGGCGTCTCCTTCTCTGAGATCCTGCCAGTCTGGGAGAGGGGAGCAGATGGACGGAAGGTCAGAGAAGGGGAGATAGGGGAGCTAAACACGTGGCTCAAGGACTGGTGCCAGGAAAAAGGACACAGATTTGTAGGGAACTGGCAACAGTTCTGGGAGGCGAAGTTCTTTAAATTTGATGGACTGCATCTGACTAAAGAGGGAGTCAGTGCATTGGGGCAGAAGTTTGACGTCTTTGCAGAATATTTAAACTAGCAAATGGGGAGAGGGGTGCAGCACCCCATACGTCGAATGGGAAGAACACCCCTCCCCCTCAGCTAGTGGTCAAACAGGAATTCAGCGTGTTTGCCGTTCATTTGCATCACCAGGTAAGAAAAAAGGTTTGTCTCCCCATACGATGCACAGGGGTAATGCCAAACTTCACCCAACAACTAACACACCAAAATCTGGCCAATGGAAAATCATGTACACAATATTCACAGCCTGGGAAATAAGATCCCAGACCTGCAGGCAATAATGTCAGAGGCTAAACTTGACATAGTAGCAATTAGTGAGACGTGGTTTACCAGTAACCACACAGGAGACTTCAGTACCTGGCTATGTATTGTTCAGAAGAGACCGAGGTGCAAAAGGGGAGGGTGGCCCTGCATATAGTGAAAATATCAAAGCTACAGAAATTCAGAATACACATAAGGAGCCAGAAGAACTGTGGGTCACCCTGGAAACAGGAAATGGGACAGCCATAAGAACTGGGGTTGTCTCAGACCCCCAGACCAGAGGAGGACATAGACACATTACTGTTAGAAGATATACAAAACATGACAGCTAAAGGGAGGTTCTGATAATGGGAGACTTCAACATGCCAGATACAGATTGGTCAATACCAGCAGGAACATCGGCCAGAACTAGACACATAGTGGATTCCTGCAGGGGAGGGCCTCAAACAACTGGTACAGCAACCCACAAGAGACAGGGCTATCCTAGATCTAGTACTGACTAACAAAGAAGGGATCACAGATCTCCAGGTAGAAGGTCACCTGGGGGCCAGTGACCATCACATGGTATGGTTCAATTTGCTACTACATCCAAATCATCCCATTCCAAGGCAAAAATATGGGACTTCAGAGGAGCTGACTTTGATAAGATGGCCAACAGAGTTAAGCTAGCCTGGCAAAAGAAACACAGGTGAGGAGGTACAGGCAAAGTGGTCAAGCATTAAGGATACAATACTTGAAGCAACATCCCATTGTGTTAGACAGAAAAGGAAGTGTAAAAGAAGAAGGAAACCACTTTGGTTCTCAAATACAGTAGCAGAAAGGTCAGAGCCAAAGGCTGGCCTTCAGAAAATATAAGGAACACAGCGGGATGAAGATAGGGAGGCATACCAAAACTGCCCTAAGGGAAGCAGGTAAGGCAGTAAGGCAGGCAAAGTCCCAAACTGAGGAAACACTAGCATGAACAGTAAAGGAAGGTGACAAGACTTTCTATAGATACATTAGTGAAAGGAGAAAGTCCAGAGGGTATTGCTAAGCTTAATGGAGAAAAGGGAGCATGTGAGGAGGAGGACCCTGTAAAGGCATCTATCTTAAATAGATACTTTGCTCAGTATTTACTGAAGAGAAGGTAGGCAGGGGCCCACAGCTCAGCATCATGGACACAGGGAGGAGGGGTATATTCTCCTTCACAAAAGAAAGGGTCCTACAAGAGCTTGCTAAGCTCAGGGTGGATAAGGCAATGGGACCTGATGGCATACATCCCAGGGTACTTAAGGAGCTAAAGGAGAACTAGCAGAGCCATTAGCAGAATTGTTTAGTGAGTCTCTGAGCACAGGAGAGGTCCCAGAAGACTGGAGAAGGGCTCATGTGATCCCACTCCACAAGAGTGGTAGCAGGGAGGAGGCGGGGAACTACAGACGGTCAGTCTTACCTCAGTAGTGGGCAAGATTATGGAGGCACTCCTTAAGGAGAGGATAGTGCAACACCTGGAATCCATAGGGGCACAGGATCCAAGACAGCATGGGTTTACAAAGGAAGGTCCTGTCAAACTAATCTCATAGATTTCATTGACTGGGTAACCAAGTGGTGGACCAAGGGGAGCAGTTGATGTCACTACCTTGACTTCAGCAAAGCTTTTGACACTGTTCCACATAGAAGATTGATAAATAAGCTAGGTAGGCTCGGGGTGGGTCAGAGTTGGTCAACTGGGTGGCAAACTGGTTGACTGGCAGAAAACAGAGAGTGGTGGTAAATGGTATACAGTCAGAAGAGATGCAAGTCACAAGTGGGGTACCTCAGGGATCAGTCCTGGGGCCAGTCCTATTCAACATCTTCATTAGTGACCTCGTAGATGGACTAGAGGGTAAGGCTTGTCTGTTTGCAGATGACACCAAGATCTGCAACAGAGTAGATGATCCAGATGGGGTGGGCAGAATGAGAAGAGAGATCTGGATAAACTAGCAGAATGGTCAGAAGAGTGGCAACTGGGATTTAATGCAAAGAAGTGCAAAATCATGCACATAGGGAAGAGAAACCCTGAAGCCACTTATAGGCTGGGAGGGGAGTTGCTAGCAGTCACAAAGGAAGAAAGAGACTTGGGCATCATCATCACTGATGACCAAAATCATCCAAGCAGACCTCTAAAGCAGTAGGTAAGGCTAGGGGGGTGTTAGGGTGTATTAGTAGGGGTATCACAAGTCGTAAGAGGGAGGTAATAATCCCTCTGTACAAGACACTGGTTAGGCCCCATCTGGAGTACTGTGCAGTATTGGAGGCCACACCTTCACAAGGACATTAACCAAATTGAGGCAGTCCAGAGAAGGGCAACCAAAATGGTGCAGGGACTGCATCAGAAGACATATGAGGACAGATTAACGGAGCTCAATATGTATACCCTTGAGCAAAGGAGGGAGAGAGGTGATATGATCGAGACATTTAAACACCTTAAGGGCATAAACAAGGTGAAAGAGTCTAACATGTTTAAATATAAGAAAAATAGCAGGACAAGAGGACAGCATGAGATTAGAGGGAGGCCGATTAAGGGGGAATGTGAGGAAATTCTTTTTCACAGAAAGGTGGTAGATGCATGGAATGGCTTACCACAAGAAGTGGTGGCTATGAATACAGTGCAGGGCTTCAAACAGGCATGGGATAGGCATAAGGGAACAATACAAATGACTACGAATAGATAGGTCACTGACAGAGTAAAGGCCGATGGCACATTTATAAGGTAGAAAAAGAAATGGGCAGACTGGATGGGCCTTGCGGTCCTTATCTGCCGTCAACTTCTATGTTTCTATGTTTCTATTTGCATGTGCAGGACCATAAATGCCCAACAGAATCACTACTCCTCAGAGGTGACCAAAAAGTACTACAAACTTGAAGGTAGGTGTTTTTTTTGGTGTGTGTGTGTTGGGGGGGGTCATTAAAGGAACAATACTCAACAGGGTGGGTGTTATGCTGGGATAACATCCCACCTTGGGTGGTTGGGCCTGAGGCCACAAGCCGAGGGGTCCAGCACCCAAGAAGAGATGTTATCCCAGCATAACACCCACCCTGGAGGACAATATTCCTATTATACAATAGCTCGTTTAGATTTACATTAATAAAATAGGTTAAAAATAACATTTTAATTATATATTTTGAAGTTTTTTATTGTGGAAGGATATTGGTTTAAAAAGTAGTTCCTTCCTTACACAGTACAGCAAGTGGGGCTGTTATTCTCTCTTTCTGCCTTAATTCTGTGGCTTTGTAACAACTGCCTCACCTTCCCCTGCCCTAGTCATGTTTGGTTAAATATTTTTTTCTTCTGTTGTTTGGTTAAAAAAAAGAAAAAGAGAAGGAAGATGAGCTGCACAGCAAGTGAGCATTACTTGAATGGCCACTTGCTGACTGGGAAAGACGACCACTCACTTGGTCAACTCACTTTAAATTCCGATAGAGTATTTCTTTTTTTTTTCACTGTTTTTTTATTTTAACAGAGCAGGTAATATCACTATCTGTTAAGAAGGAGCCAGGAAATGAAGTAGACAATGGAGGTGTTGCCGTGGCAGGCAAGAAGTGAAGCCGGCGATGGTGGTGTTGGCGAGGCGGACAGCGGAAACAGAGCGGGAGACTGCTGTGAAGCAGATTGAGGACAGCTTACAGTTGGGTTTCTTTTTGTTTTTTCCTTTTAAGTAATGACATGTAAGTTTCTTTGGGGGAATGTGTGAAGGCTCTGCATTAATGTAAGCAGATCAGAAATGTGGCTTTTAGCAGGAAGCAATGAAGCTGATGCCAGCGATGGCTGTGGAGTTATTTTTTTGGGGGGATTACTTTTAATGTGGTTGTAGATGTGCTGGGACTATAGTTGGGATGTTATGCTGGGATAACAGACTGGCTCTAGCCCCAGACTAACCAATCAGATATCAGCATTATTTCTTGCCACTGTATAATTTGTTTTTGTATTTGCTTCTATTAATGTTGCTGTCAATGTAACAGAGCCTGTGTCCATCTGTCTGTCCCACAAGCACCAGACATATCTTCAGAGAGATGGAGACAGCCAAAATTCTCCCAAGAGGAACTAAAGGCCCTTACTGAGGCCTATGTTGCAAGGGAGGCTCTCCTGTGCAGGCAGAGAGGTACACCCCAGGAGCAGGAGCAGGCCTGGAAGGAGGTAGTTAAGGCAGTGAATGCCCAGAGGCAGAGATGCCACACTCCCCAGAAGTGCAAGAAGTGGGCAAGTGGCCTCCACATCAGAACTAAAGAACTGCTGGCATGGGCACATGCCGAATGCCAGGCCACAGGTGGAGGCCCATCCGGAACACAGCAGATGATGCCACAGGAGGCGCTGATGGCTACAACATTCAGATAGGTGGCCGTGCAGGGTGTACCTGGAGGGAGTTATGAGACACAGGTTGGCATATCCTAGCAGTGTATGTATACATGTTTAAATGAGTTAGAACCTTAGCTGCACTCAGGAAACGGATGGGGTGCATCTGGTAACAGGGCCACCAGCCCTGCCACAATAGAATACTCATTTTCAAAAGCAGGCGCAAACACTACTCCCACTTCACAAAAAAGAATCCAGCATGACAAGTTTCTTTGCTAACTGCTCATTTATTCCAACAAATAGCAGTTCACAGTTCAGAAAAGTACAAAATCACCAAAGATAACCAACAAAGATATGCTAGCCCCTGCGCTTCGGATTGTAATCTTCCTTAGGGGGCCCCCTAAGGAAGGCTACGAGCAAAAGCGCTGGGGCTAGCGTATCTCTGTTGGTTATTTTTGGCGATTTTGCACTTTTGTGAACTGTGAACTGTGATCTGCTACTTGTTGGAATAAATGAGCAGTTAGCACAGAAACGTTTCATGCTGGATTCTTTTTGTTGAGTGGGAGTAGCGTTTGTACCTGCTTTTAAAAATAAGTATACATGTTGCAGTTCACATTTTGTTGTGCAGGTTGTGTTCTGTGTATGTGGTGTTAATAATCACACTGTTGTATAACAACGTGTGGAAAACATTGTTCCACTGCTGGGTACCCCATCAAATGAGCGCTACCAGAATAGCACCATACTATACGGCACTAGTCTGGTAAGCGCTCACACAGACAGTGAGGGGGGATTTACAGCACTTGCTGAAAGCACTCCCCTGGTCACTGTCTGGGGTGCTGAAACAGGATAAGAGCACCAGGAGCCAGGAGGCTGGCTGAGCTGCTTCCATGGTGTGGAGGGCTGGGGCATTAAGCAGCTTGGCCAGCAGCAGTGGAGGCTAGGGTTCTAATCCTAGTCTCCAACCTTTTAGCATACCTAGGGACTTTTCCTTTTACATGGGTCCATAACTGCCCCACAAATTTTAACTTTCCCCAGGATCTGCTCCCCCTCAGAGTAAGAATCCTATAGCCAGGGGTGTGTGGGGGGGCGAAGCGCCCCGAATAAAAAAATAAAGGTGCCGTTTTTACCACGTGCACCATGCCAATGCTATTCTTGTCGGTACTCTTTGGACCCAATGCCCAGCTGCTATATGTGTGTGCATGCTACAGCATGTTTTGTCTATCTAGCATACCTGGCCTGTAATCCCTTTCCTATGTCTTGCCCATACTGTATATTATCTCTCATGAATGGACGGTACAAGCATATGCACCTAACTGTGTATGTGACAGTACTGTGTCAATGACTTTGTATCTCTGACCTTTTTCAACCTTTTCTCTCCACAGCACCATTACTCCTAGGGACAGGTGGTGGTTGCCAGGTACAGCCCACTGCACAGCATGGCAGTGTAATGGTGCCCACCTCCAGTGCCAGTGTGGAGCCCTTGCACGTGAGTCTCCACACCCAGGGGGAGACCAATGATGATGATGATAAGACCCCCCTCCCTGTTTGGTAAGATCCTTCTGGCTGCTGCAGAGGTCCTCTCCATGGATTCTGGGGATGACAGCACCACCATCGACACCATCATCCCCAGCACTTCCTTCCAAGGGCCATAGGTAAACCCTCCAGCCACTGCACATGCCATCAGCAGCAATGCAGGGCTGGCCCCTGCACAGCAACTTGACCGCCACTGCCAGGTGGACATTGCACAGCAACAGGGTAACATCACGAGGCCTGCACAGGTGCAGCAGCAGGGCCACAGTGCCCCACAGCAACAACAATAGCCATTAATGCAAGGTCCCCAGCCACAGCCTGACTGTGTACAGGATCAGGCACCCCCTTCATGTGCAGGACCGGCACATGCCTAATCCCCACCACCCCAGCAGGCAGATGTGGGGGTATCCCACACTGTGTCACCTGTACATCTGGCTACATAGGCACCACCTCCCCTGTGGCAGGCTGACACCATCCCAGAACACATAGCTCAAGACCCATAGCTTGCTGACCATACATGGGTTCTGAGAGTCACTGTAGAGGTCCAGGAATCAATCCATTAGGCAGTGTAGGAGTGCCACCAGGAGGAGTTGGCTGCAGTCCACTATGCGGAACTTGTAGAGGTTCTCCATGGCATATGGGCAGACATTGGAGCAGGGTTAACAGGAATCACAGTGGTCATATGGGACCTCAGCACAGCCGGTGCTGGGTGTGGAAGTCGTGCTACACCCCGTACCTCTCACATCCCTTTCAACCCATACACTCCATCACATGTGCTTGCACCTCTCCCCACCCCTGGTTGCGGCATTTGCTTCACCACAATGACCACATCCAGTGGCTATGCATGGACATGTGTGCCTACTCCCTCCAGGGTGGGTGACTCCACCAAGATGGCTGGCTGTCCCCACTGCTGAACATGTGCTCAATGAGGTTACGTGTAGCTGTGTGCCTTGTATCTTTCCTCTGCCTCTGATGTGGGACAGAGTATTAGGGTGAGCATCCATGGCCACAGGTGAGTATGTACTGTCTCCTGTGTAGAAGAAGGTGACAAGTTAGTACACATTATAGTAACATAGCTCTGTACACTCTCAGCAAATATGGACCGCATGGGCCATGTCTTCTGACCATTTTCCCACCCACACTGACACTGTGGCACATACATACTCTCCCATTTTCTACCCCTTTCCTTGCTTGTATAATTCCATTTTCCAATCCCCTGATCTCGTACACACCATTCTAGCACCTCCTCAAGGTGGTTGTTCCAGACATGCACCACCCTTCATTATAAACATGTTTCCTTACCGCTCCTGTGATTCTACACCCTGCAGCTTCATAGCATGACCACTGGGTCTTGTGCATCCTTTTCCCTGTCACATGACTTCCCTCTTGCCCACTCTATACCCTTGTGGTATGTCACAGTCTGTCTCACATCTCCCTATCCCTCCTTCCCTCCTGTGTGTCCAGTAGATTCCTGATATTCCAGCATCCATTCTATTTGTGGTGATTTCAGTACTTTCACCATCACCACAATGTTATCACATGTGTACACATTGTTTGTGCCTGTGATCACACTCACAAGAACCGATTCACTTAGATGTCCTTATCTCCACCTGGTGGTGCTCTAATGGTTACATGGGTGTAGCCGATGGCACCTAGCATTGCTGGTAGGTGTGCAATCTTGTAGAACTGCTACATGGTTAATGTCCACTCTGCTGGTATGCTAGGAATTGTATGAACTCACTAGTGTGGGGCAGCACAGTGTTATGGAACAGACCAAGGGGGAGTGAGGTGACTGACTGTGTCACAGTGGTGGTGTCACTCACTGGTATCTAAATGGTGCCCATGGCAAGGAGGCACAGTGCTGCCATGACCTTTGTCTCCACCGTCATAGCGTGACTTCTGTGTGTGGGTGCCTTGAGCTGCTCATGGAGGAGCTCACACAGCTGTCTAAGGACAGCCCTTTTGAGATGGTACAGGTCAACGATTTGGGCATCACTGAGGTTTTTAAATGTGACACGTGGATGGTACTGTCTCTGACGGACATACCACCTATGGGCCACCCTTTGTTGTCCTCCTTGGGGAGCATTGCCTTGCCTCCCCTGCCTTGCATCAACCATGACAGCGTTCATGGGAAGGCAATGTTTGCCATGCCTGCAGCTCCACAGCCAGCCTCAGTGTGTCCACCTGGTTAAGGTCAGCCCCTTATAAACCTTCATTTGTATGGCACAATTCTGCACTGCACAACATATGCATTGCACTATTACTCTGAATATACCTATGCACGGCATATGCAGGTGTACTCCCCCTTTTTTGTGTGGAATACATAATTTATGTGCTGCTGCACAATTGCATATGTGCAGCACATTTGTTCATTTTGAATAGTGCGCCACCACGCTATTTTCATTAGGCACTGCGCAAATCGATTTTGTGCTGCATAAACCTTTCGAAAATGGGGTCCCTAGAAATGAACTTTCTGGTGGACGTGTCATATCTTGACTTTCGAAAGGCCTTTAATAAGTCTCTCACAACATTCTGAAAAAAATGTTAGATGATGCAGGGATTGATACAAGAATTACAAACTGGAAACAGAGTTGGGTAAGTGAAAGACCTCAGCAAGTACAAATCAAGGGTGTGATGTCAGACAAGGGAAGAGTGACCAGTGAGGTGCTGCTGTCATAAGTTTTGGGACCAGCATTATTATTATTCTTTATCAGCAATCTAAACAGCAGTGTAAGAGAATGGATTGTCAGATTTAACACAGAAACTTAGACTTTGACATCAGATAAGGACTGCTTGGCCCACATAGTCTGCCCATTTCCCTACATATTGAATAAGCTGCAGATCCTAGTTAACCAACAGCCTACTTCCTCCTACCCCCCCACTAGAATTGCCTTATGTCTGTCCCATGCATTCTTGAATTCCCCCACTGTTTTTGTCCCCACAACCTCCTCAGGAAGGCCATTCCATGTGTCCACCACCCTATCCATGCAAAAATACTTCCTTACTTTGCCACTGACCCGTCCCCCCTCTGTCTTCAAATTGTGTCCCCTTGTTCTTGCACATCTCTTTTTCTGAAAGATGCTACCCTCTTGGACTTTGTTGATTCCCTTAAGGTACTTGAATATTTCTATCATATCCCCCCTTCCTCCTTTCCTCAAGGGTATACATATTAAGCTCCTTTAGTCTCTCTCTTCATATGGCTTCTGGTGCACACCCTGCACCATTTTAGTTGCCCTCATCTGGACCTTCTCCATCCTGTCTAGGTCCTTGCAGAGATGAGATCTCCAGAACTGCATTCAGTACTCCAGATGGGGTCTCACCAACTGTCTTTACAGAGGGATAACAATGTCCTGTTTTCTACTGGTGTGCCTGTCTCTATGCATCCCAGTATGCCCCCAGCCCTCCTTACTGCCTTCTCACATTATGCATCTACCTTTAGTTCATCTGATATGACTACCCCCAGGTCCCTTTCCATTTTTGTTATTGTTAGTACCTCCCCCCCAATTGTGTACTCCTCCCCTGGGTTATTGTTTCCCAAGTGCATTATTTTGCACTTTTTGCATTGAAACTAAGTTGCCATACTTTTGACCATTCCTCCAATCTTGCCAAGTCCCTTCTCATCCTTTCCACCCCAGCGTGTGTATCCACCCTGTTGCAGATCTTTGTGTCATCAGCAAAGAGGCATCCTTTTCCTCCCAGTCCTCACAGTGTCACCTATAAAGACATTAAAGAGGACTGGTCCCAGTACTGAACCCTGTGGTATCCTGCTAGTAACCCTCCTTTCTTCAGAGTGGACTCCGTTTACTATTACCCTTTGTGTCCCATTGTCCAGCCTATTTTTTACCCAGGCTACTAGCCTGGGACCCAGTCCCAGGCTGACTAACTTGTTTATTAATACTTTGTGTGGGGAGCCAGACCAACAGTGCAGCAGCATGGTGTCCATCTGCGACAATGATGTCCCTGGTTCGGGAACAGACCCGGGAAGTCAGAGGATCGGCCACAGGGAAAAGGATTGAGCATCCTAGGGATGGCTTTCCCTCTCCAGAGAGAGGGGAAATTGTGTGTCTGGCACAAGTTGGACCCCTAGTGGAGGCTGGGGGTCTCACAAGAACCGTCACCTAGATACCTTAGGAGGCATGCAGACGTTGGCATCATTGCATGTCACACCTCTTCCTTCTAAAAAAAAAGTGTGGGGAAAATAAATCAGCCACCTGTATGATGCCCCACCTGCTTTCCTGGCCCTGATTGTTAGACCCTGGGACTCGGGTGGATAATCTATCTCATCGTCCACTGTATCCAGTCGGCTCCATGCCCTGCCCTGGGGGACAAGCCAGGGAGGCAATGGTTGGGACCACTGCCGGCACCCTTCTTCTGTCATTGTGGGGTCTTGCTGATGAAGTGACCCTACCCTGGGGGCAATCCAGAGGGGTTGGTCCCGTGAGGGTGAGGACGGGGTTCAGGGGTTAGTGAGGGCTGAGAAATAGTGGCAGAGAAAGCATAGTAAATAAAAAAAAAACCTTTGTGTGGGACTGCGTCAAATGCCTTGCTAAAGTCTAGGTAGACCATGTCCACAGCCCCTCAGTGGTCTACTACTTTGGTCACTCAATCAAAGAAATCTATTAGATTCATCTGACATGATCTTCCCATTGTGAATCCATGCTGTCTTGGGTCCTGTGCCCCGATGGCCTCTCAGTACTCAACAATTCTTTCTCTGAGAAGTGATTCCATCGTTTTCTCTACCACTGAGGTCAAACAAAGAGGTCTATAGTTTCCTGCCTCTGCCTTGCTCCCACTTTTGTGAAGGGGAATCACATCTGCCATCCTCCTTCCTCAGGTACCACACCATCCTCCCATGATTTGTTAAAAAGGGTGGTCAGTAGTGTCACTAGTTCTCCTCTTAGTTCTTTTATAATTCTGAAGTGAATCCCATCAGGCCCATTGCTTTGTCCACCTTCAGTTTTAAGAGTTCCTTCATGACCCTTTCTTCTGTGAATGAACTGGGATTGACCCCATATCCAGAGTGCTTCTATTGTTTGGTTTAACTACCTTCCCCATCCCGCCTCTTCTTTTGTGAATACTGAGCAGAAGTATTCATTCAGTATCCCTGCTTTTTACTGTCACCCTCTGCCACCCCCTTCCCTTTATTAAGCCTCACTATCCTTCCTTTGGGCTTTCTTCACTCCCTAATGTACCTATAAAAGGTTTTATCCCCCTTCTTAACCGAGTTGGCTATCCTTTCCTTGGTTTGGGCCTTTGCTATTCTGACTGTCTTCCCCACTTCCTTCTGCTTTAATTGGTGCAGTTCTCTGTCCTGCTCCTTCTGTGTTTCCTTACACTTCCTGAAGGTAGTCCATGACCATAGAGACCGAGATTGAGCACCTAGAAAAATGGTGACTTGGTCTTGGCAACTGTGATCATGGATACCTAGGGAAGAGGGCAACTGGATACTGCATTCGGCAAAAATCACAAGAGGAACTCGCGCATATATGCGCACGTGCACCCACAGGGGGGAGAGAGACACGGAGGAGGGATGGCATGTGGGAGGGGTTACAGTGAGAAGCTGCTGAGCCAGATCGCTGGTATCATGGGGAGGGTGGCTGGCTGGAAGGCATGGGGTACTGGGTTCTGGTCCGGCGTGGTGCGGGGTTTTTTTTTTTGCAGCCTGGCAGCATGTATTGCCTCAAGTTCCCCCCCCAACATGCAACCCCCTGGAGTTGAGAATCCATAAGTAGGGGGGTGTGGGTGGCACAGCCTCCCACATTAAAAATGAGACCCATAGGTCTCCAGTCCCATTTTGCAGTGCGTTGCCAGTGTGCATCGCCAAAATTCTTTTTCGGTGATGTACACTCGCCATAATAGCGATTGCGGTTGCTCAATCGCTATTATGACATGGAACCTTCCTAAATGCTATCTTTTTCTCCCTAATCTTCCCCGCCACCTCTTTTGAGAACCATAGTGTTTTTTTCCTTTGTTTTGTTTATTTGCCTCACACAAAGACTAGTTGCCTCTGTGATGGCAGTTTTGATTTTTCCCCATTGTTCCTCCATTCCTCCTTCTTGCCTGATTGCTAATGCTTTTCTGAGGCACTTTCCTGTTTTGCCAAAGTCAGCCCTTCTAAAGTTCAATACCCTCACTTTTTTATGGCTTGACTCTATGGCTGTGTTTATCATGAACCGCACTGTTTGGTGGTCACCCGTTCCCAGATGGCTACCTACTTCTGAATCTGAGATCCTCTCTTCATCCCAGTTTGAGATTACCAGATCTAAGAGTGCGCCCTCTTGAGTGGGTTTCAACTCTAGCTGTCTGAGTCATGCCCCTGTAGGACATCATGAATGACCCTGCTCTTGGATGTGGCTGCAGCAAAGGTGTTCCAGTTAACATCTGACATATTCAGGTCCCTCATCAACAATATCTCCCCTTTTTCTGCCATTCTAAGGATGTCTTCTATCATTTCCTTGTCCATTGCCTTCTCCTGAGTTGGGGGTCTGTATACAACCCATGTACAGATTGGGGTGCTATTTCCTGTTTCCAGGGAGACCCACAGTGCCTCCTCTCCTCCCTATTTACCCTTTAGTTCCATTGCTTTGATCTCTTCCCTTACATAGAGAGTGACTCCTCCTCCTCTTTTACCCTCCCTGTCCCTCCTGTAGATTGTGTACACTGGTATGTTGACATCCCAGTCATGGTTCTCTGTGTACCATGTTTCTATGACTGCCACAATATCCAGGCATCCTTCTTCCATCAAGGACACTAGTTCAGGGAGCTTGTTACCCAGGCTATGGGCATTGGTACTCATCACCCTCCATCTTTTGATGGCCTTACTCCTTTTAGCCCCATCCCTGTCCTTACTGCCTTTTTCTCCATTTAACCCTGTCCTGATCCACATCAACTTCTCTTCCATGGTGTTTACCTCATTAACTGCTCTGTTTTGTGGGGGAGGGGGTGCGCTGGGATTTCCCTGCTATTTTTCAGTGCCTCACCACTTGGCTAGTTTAAATACTTGCCAATAAAGCATTTAAACCTACATTATCACCTAGGATCCTGGTTCTCCTCCTGGACAGATGCAGACCATTGTGCCAGTATCTCTCCAGGTGGACCTCCAGTCCCCAATGAAGCCAAAATCCTGAGCCCAACACCAGCTTTTCAGCCATTCATTGAATTCCATGGTGCAGAGTACCCTAGCTTCGCCTATGCCATAGACAGGCAAGTCCACTGAGAAGATTACTGTATGTGCTACTTGTACTGCTCTGATCCCATTCCCAGACAGATCATTTGTCCCTAGGTGGATAATGATGTCCAGCTCCCTCTTCTGTGCAGCTACTCCTACAATTCTGAGAATTTGCTTCCTGTTCTTCCAAGCTATGGCACCGGGCAAGCACCTTACCTCCCTTTCTCCTCCCTCCCCCAGTTCTACTGCCCTAACAATTGAGTCCCCCACCAGGAGTTGTTTCCTTACCCTGTGGGGTCCCATGCCACCATCCTGTGGGTCTTCTTTGTGGAGGTTCCCATTATCCTCCTTGGTCTCCACTGTGGGTGCCTCCATTGAGGAACCATGCTCCACCAGAATGGTGTATGAATTATGGAGAGGTGCAATTGGAAGGATGTGCCTCTGTTCCACCACCCTCACCCTCCCTGAGCCCACTGTGGTCCAACTGCTGCTCCTCTTTCTTGGCAACCTCTGAGGCAGAAGTGGTGGCCCTGGTGGTCCCTGGGTGGGGGAAGAGGTTTCCCAAATCTTCACCAGGTCAGCCTGGAGATGGGCAGCCTCCTCCCTCAGACCAGAGAGGTGCCTGCAAATAAGACTGCATTGCAGCCTCTATAACATCTCCCAGAAGACTTCTGCCCCACAACCAGTGCATTGCACCACTCCCCACATGTCTTTCTCCATTTCTGTTTATTTTTTTTCCTTTTTGTTAGTGTGTGTGTGCATGTCAGTATATTTATCCCCAACATGGTGTGCTGGGATGTTAAGGATATGAAAGGTGTATGGCCTTTTCCCTTTTGAGGAAGTGATGTCAGAACTCCTGGTATTAAGGAAATGACACCATTGGGGTAGGTGGGATGAGGGCAGGGTGGGTGGGACCTAAGCCCTTGCCCTCCAGAAACAATCAGCTACACCTCTGACCCACCACCCCTCTCAGTGCTTGCCTTCCTTTCAGCAAGACAACCTTCACAACAAATTAACAGAAAATATACCCTGCAAAAAACAATTTCAATCAGAGATTCATTTACACAAACCCTGCAAGCCTGAAATGAAAAAATAAAATAAATCACCTCTGCTGTGTAGTTCTTTTCGGCTCTTCTATGATACTAAATTTGCAGATGATACTAAATAAAGAGGACAGGCTGATACCGCATAAATAGGGAAGCCATCAGCAAGGATCTAAAGCAAATAAAAATATTTGATGAGAAAAGTGGTATGTTCTTCAATAGCAACAAATGTGTTATTATCTACATGGGTACAAGCAATGCTAAACACAGCTACACACTAGATGAGAACATGATCATATAAGTAAAATCAGAAAGGGACTTGGGAATCACAATAGCAGAAGACTTTAGATTTAGAGAACAATGTAATCAAGTGGCTTTTATCAGCAAACAGAACACTGAATAATATCAAACACACAAAAGAAAAACTAAACACGGTATTACACTTATATGTAAAACTTACATCAGACCACACTTGGACTTTTGTTCACAGTTATGGAATCCATATCACAAGTAAGATATAAAGGGAGTTAACTGGGTACAACAAAGAGCTACAAAAACGGTACCATGACTTAATAACATGCCATGTGAAGAAAGATTGGAATGGTTAAAACTATTTACATTGGAGGAGAGATGATAGAGAGGGGACATGCAACAGTTATTTAAAATAATGAATGGCAGAGAACTGATGCTGGATATGAAAATGGAAATTCAAAACAATTAATTTAATTTGAGATTTCATAAAAAGCAAATTTTATTAGAAAATACAAAGAAAAAACAGGAAAGACTTTTACACTCAGAGATCAGGCAAAGTCTGAAATTCCTCACTTAGGGAGATAGTAAAAACTGACACATTATCAGGTTTTAAAAACATAGAGGATAATTGATGGGAATGAGTTAATAACAATGCCGTGTTCCCATTGAGAGGTTGTCATGACAACACAGTAAACCGGCATGATGACCTCAATATGGGAACTCTGCATTGTTGTTAACTGGTGACCATCCATTGTCTTGTATAGTGTATAGGCACCAGTTAAGTGAAATTTATCCTTACTTTACTTTTTTTCCATCACAGCATGCTCTTCTTCAGTGCCAGATTTCACCTCAGTGGCCATTAGTCATAAACAGATAGTTCACTAGAAGTACATGCACAGATCCATTCACGTTGTTATGATATTGTTGTGATGTACTCAAGAGGGTATAATAACCTCTTGATGCCACAACGATGCAATAACAAGGATTGAAATTCATCGAATTCCATCTGTAACAACCCTCTCCCATAAATTATATGTAGGTTAAGTACATAATAGGAAAAACAGAACAATGTAGCCCCACTAGTTGAGACAGACATGATGGGATATTTTTTCTTTATCTGTTTTACCATTCAGTATCGCATTCATTATCTCTTATATTGGTTTTGAAAAGATACAAAATCTTATCCTTTAAACTTTTTTGGGAGGGGGAGTAACATAACTTTGCTATGTTAGTTGCAAGGCTTGTTACCGCTGTATAGGTCACTGGTGAGACCCAATCTGGAGTATTCTGTACAGTTCTGGAGACCACATCTATAAATAAGGACATAGACTGAGTGCAGGTGGTGCAGCGAGGATGGCTACTTGCATGGTGAGGGCCTGCAGCATAAGACCTATGAGGAGAGACTAAGAAAACTCAATATGTACATCCTGGAGGAAATGAAAGAGAGAAGGGCTATGATAGATATATTTAAATACATAAATAGCATCACTAAGGTTCAGGAGGGGAGTATTTTTCAGAAGAAGAAGTGCTCAAGAATGAGCAGGCATGGTGTGAAGCTGGGGGGGGTAAACTCTGGAGGGATATAAGAAAGTTCTTCTTAACAAAATGAGTGGTGGATCCCTGGAACAAGTTCCCAGCTGAGGTAGCTGGGGCTAAAACAGTGGAAAGATTCAAAAAAGCATGGGATAAGCATGCAAAAATCTTAGAGGAAAAGAAACAAGGGGTGGATGGAAGAACTGGAGATCACGTGGGATCTGTGGGGATACTGTAGGCAGGGCTAAATGGGCAAACTGGGTGGACTGAGTGGTTCTTATCTGCTGACAAATTATGGTTCCATGGCATAATAGTGACCACCGAAAGACAATTGCCGTTAGGACAACGTCACATCGCCAAAAATCAGTTTCAGTGATGTGCCCCCCCAGCCCACAGCAAAAGGATGCCAGGGACTCACAATTTTAAATGTTATGTGGGGGGATGTGCCCCCGCACCCCCATGGGAGTCTTTGCCCTTGCACCCCCCTACTATAGGATTCTCAACTCCAGGGGGGTACATATTGGCGGGTGAAATCCATGAAAAAAATTGGGTCGTGCAACAAAACATACCTGCACCAGACCCTAACCCTGTGAACCACAGCCCTGAACCCACCCACCACACCATGGGGCCAACTTGGCAGCTCACCGTGGCACCACCCCTCAAAAGTCCTCCCTCCCCTCCCACCACTTGCTGAGCTTGCTTGCTCCCCCCATGTGCATGTACATGTAGCTACATCCAATCTGATCGCCCTCCCTGGTACGTAACCCTGATGACATGTGCCATGATTGAGTTGTCATTTTTGTATGCACCCAATCACGGTCACCCATGTCACGGGATACTCAAATTCTATGTTTTTATGAAACAATGTTACTGTTGCTTAATTATTTTTATAAAATTTGTAGATAATGGAATGTCCAGCATTTTGATCAGTCAAAATTATTCCAAATGTGTTTGTAGTGCAACAACCAATGGGTTTAGACTTTTTCTGGCAACCAACATGTGACACATTAATAGATTAATGCCTCCCAAAACAATTTTGCTCTCATCCCTCATGGCCATCACAAAAATAGCCAACAGGTTTACTATTTTACAAACCTTCATATGGGTCCCAAAAATAAAACTCCCTTACAATAAAAAACAAATTAAATTATTCAACCTCCTCATTATCCTCTCTTTCCACATATGAAATTTTAAAAACATAAAGTACTTGTCACAGGGTGAATTTATAGTGTTCATTTGTTGTCCATCACAAATTGTCTTCCTATCTTTACATGCTTGCTAGGGAAAAGTCAGCTTTGTATCCTACAACAGAGAAAACGGAAACCCTGGCATCATCTGAGACTTTCCATTTTGCATGTGTGTGAAGGGGGATGCATTTTGCCAGTTAATTATGCATAATTTTCATTTTTTTTATTACTTGTTAAACAAACATTACATCTAGTAACAATAGTTAATTTTATATGGGTACAGACAATTAGGCTGAGGACTATTTACAATGTCATCCTGTTAATTTTCTGATTATTTATTTAGCTAGTTTTTGTTAAATGGAAAGGAGGGCAAAACAATACTCCCTGTTTTCAGCCTTGTCAAGGGGGGTACAGATGTATGGAAAGCAGATGCTTGACAGGTGAGGAGTGACAACTTTTTGCTAATTGCATTTAATAAAAAAGACTGTTTTTAATTTTAAAAAGTTGTGCATCTTGTTGTTTTTTTATTTGTTTCTCAATTTACCCATTTTATAAGAACAATAAAGCACTCTATGATATTGAATTACTATTTGATAACTGTACATCTGTGTGCTGAAGTTACTTGATGTAAATGACTCATGCCAAACAGTACACCTTGGTGAGTAGTTAGATCATGGTAACCTATGCACTACCATGTCTTATTGTTTTCTTGTAAACTGGAAAGGTTATGTCTTACACCCTAATTGACCGGTTGATTCATTTTACTAACAATTACAACCCAAAGGTTGAAGTTCAGTGCAAGAGCATATGCAAAAAACATTAAATAGCATAAAACCGCATAATGTTGGAGACATACAATCTACTATCTAGTACTGCACAACACAAGAACATGTCTCTCATTTCAATAAACAATATTAAAACAACATTCAAAAACTAAAAACAGAAAAAAGAGAATACAGCAAATTTGAGCAAACAAAACAACATTGAACAACCAAAATAAAAAGTGTAAAAAAGGATAGGGCTTCTAGGAATTTTCAAATTAAATCCCAATATTTTTAGAGTTTTTGAAATAAAGCTTTTCCTTAATCTTTTGTACTTTCCAAGTGTCTTTACCTCTCATACCTAACCTTTAAGGAATAATGGTTTCTCCTCTCAGAATAAACAAACTACTGAGACAATGATCTGGGCTTCACAGTTCATTATACAGTTTCATGCACATTTCTCTTCTCCTGACATTTAAGGTCTGGACTAATGGAATGAAAAGTGGGCCATTGGCAACTTCTGTTCAGCTTTGAGTCTGGCCCATATACAATGGATTCCACATAAGTGCACATCAGATAAGTGCACACTTTTCCAGTTTCCCGATTTGTTTACTATTGACATAGTTCAAAAAAATCTGTTAAGTACACACTGGACAAGTGCACTTTTCAGCTAAATGCACAGTTTTATAGTTCACCAGCACATCTCTCTCTAGGTAGTTAGCTTCTGTTAAGTGCACAGGTGATTCTAAGCAGTTGTGAAGCAACATTTAACATCCTATATAACTCAGCTGGCACTAAAAAGTTGCAGACAGACAAAAATCATGTCCTCATTTGGGTCCACAAGCAATACAGATAATGCAGACAGATGATCGGCGTTGATATTTTTTTATAGCATTGTGCTTCATTAAGTTACAGTATTTGTCAATGCTGCACAGTAGAACATTTTAACATTTTTTTACATTTTTAGTATATTGCTATGATTGATAAATGTAAATGCCATCACGGTGTCAGGTCTCAGTCATTTTCTTTATGTTGCATGGGAAATATAAGAGTTCGGACAAATGCACATTCTGCTTAAATGCACATTTTCTTGCTGCAAAACGGGTGTGCATTTAACTAGATTCCACTATATTTGGTTTGATTTTGAGAATTCAGCCAGACCACCTTGACTCCCAGTGCAGTATTTGTTATGCAGTAAAGCAGACTATAAATGCATGTGGGAGGGATAAAAAGCCTTGAGATCAGTAATGAATATTAATTACTGTAGCTTATGTGTGACGTGCTGTTGGTATGCATCAACTGTGGATAACTGTTTGTTCTGTTGTGACAAAATCTGCAAAACCTACTAAAACTGCTGTGGTCAAGCGTGACCTACATTAATCCTTACTAATCATTGCTGACCTCAGTGTATCTACTCCCTGTAGTATCTGCTTTTCCTCCATGCTGGTTGCTATACTCTCTCTCTAGAGTCTGGCCTCATTGATTTTCAAATTATATAATGTTACCCCCCAAAACAAAAGATGCAAAATAAAAAGGTACGAAAATACATTAAATGCAAGGCATTACGTTGCCCATAATGAGTCTTCTTTAAAGGTGATATGAAACAGGTTTTTAGACCTCTAGTTTCTCTCCTGTTTTCCTTCCAGTGTCTATCCAATATTTTTATGTGTCTTTCTTTCATTAATACTCTAATTGTTTTGCCTTTGTAATTACTCTGAATCTCTTTCTCCTCAGCAGTGACTGTTCTCTATTTTAATACTGCCAAAATAGTCCATGACATCAGTAACACCATTCTAGGCCATTCAAATCAATAGCATGGAATGGTGTAGAAGATATCATAATATGTCTCAGACACATGAGAGGGATGAGCAGCAGCTGTTGAGGAGAGTGGAACTCTCTGTAGATATAAAGGCACCAATAAACTAGATTTTTTTATTTATTCAAAAACTGGTCAAAGCATATCAGAATATATAACTGATATGACAAGGAAAATGGGAAGGCTATTAATTACATTATGTAAAATTACTTTTTATCACTTTTAACTGATACAGGCTCTATGTGATCTGTGTTCTCAATGGCACATTTCACCATACTGAATGTGTAGGTGATACCAATATGAAAGCTGTAGGTGTTATCAGGAAGAGGAGTTGTGGTGCTACTGTTATGAGCTGGTGAGCTAGACTGTGGTTCCTGTACCAGTGGGAGGAGCCCTGGGAGACTTGCCACCTGGAAGTATAGTACGTGAAATAGTGATAGATGTCATTTACTGGACATGTGAATAATAGAATGAATACTGCAGTCTCCATCACAGGCAGATAAAGCACAGTCTACTAGAGTCAGAAGTAAAGTAATCAAGATGTACTCATAGAAAGATGCTTGGCTACTTAGTCCCAGCCAGTAGAAGCAGACACTGCAGTTGTGTTGTAGGATTAGAAACTTCTTTATTTAGTAAAACAGCAGTGAGCTAGTGACACTCCCAACAAGCAAGCAAACGTTTTCATGCCTCCTGCACTTTTTCAAGATTGACTACACCACCAGACAGGTCATATTATATAGGTGCTCCCTTGTAGATGGATACACCTGAAAAACATTATCAAACGTGACATTTCAGTTCTTAACAAATTATCTGAATGAATCAATAAATGACGTAAAAATCCACCAGTGCAAAAACAATCAATAATAATACTGAAATAGACAAATACATGTCTATTGCACGCATTCAATACAATAAAAATGTTGTCAAAACCATATATGGAATGCAAATACAGGTACTGTATAGGTCACATCCCAAAGAAGGAAAAAGAAGTATTGTAACTTATGAACATACGAACATAGGATGAAGTCATCAGGTAAAGGCAGGTAAAGGCCTAGTGGCCTAGTGGCATATTGACTCTGCTTGAATGTGCAGTTCTCAGTGTTATGCACTGATGCAGTTCCCCCTTTAAACCCCAATCCTTACCAACTGATCCTACTGTTTTACCATTTTGCCTTCTCCATTTTGATTATGCCCTTAAGTGTATCCCACCCACCCATAAAGCCCCCCTCCAATGCCCTTGAAACCAGCTCCTCAGGCAGAACATTCCATGCTGTCACCACCCTCTCACTGAGAAAGTGACTCCTCATCTCCCTTCTGAACCTCCCCCTCCAACTTTAGACTATGTCTTCTTGAAATTTCCTCATTTCTCATTTTAAACAGGCCCTCATGACTTACCCTATTAATGCCCTTCAAGTATTTAAATGTCTCAATCATATCCCCCGTCCCTTCTGTCCTCAAGAGAATACATATTGAGCATCTGTAGCCTAGTAATATATTCTCAGAAGTACTGAAAAAAAAACAATGTAATATCAGTATCCACAATGAATGAGGATGGGGGAATGAAGGAGAGAAATGGAAAAAACAGAAAAAAAAACAAGAGGGGATATGAAGAGGAAAAACAAAATAAAAAAATATAGTTAATAGAATATTAGTTAAATACAATACAAGAATATATACCATAATTGCATATATATAAATAAACTATGCATCATATCAAAACAACCATAGGATAATAACAATATAATTCATGGATGGGAACTTCCCCATAGGAAAGTCCATCATTTATTTCCCTGTATACATGTGACTAACCTTTCAGGTAAAAGGTATACCTATACTAATCAAACAATTACAGCTATTGTACCTACACTAATTAATCTGTATATATACACTAATAAATCAATTTAAAGTATATACATACACTACATTAAATCCTTTGAGACAATACTAATAACACAATTAACACATCTTTATTAAGCTAGCCAAACCAATTAACAAGCTGCAAAAGGACCTGGAAAAAAAGACACACAAAACTCTCCAAAACCCCCAAATCCCCCAAATTCATTTATGTACTCACTGCACACCATTTCCTCCTTGCTGCAAAAGACTTTTAGATGCCATAATATGATTGCAAATGCAATCTCCATAACAATAACCATCCTAATGTACTATATTCAACAAACAATGGGTAAGGGTGGAACCCTTGAAAGAATACCCATCTCAGTCGCTAATTAAAGGAGTAGTACACTCAGAATTTGTGAAAACATATGCTGTACAGTGTGTTTTGCTTTGTGTGTAAAGTCCTAGTGTGTCCTTCCTTCTGTCTGCTATTAGTTTTTAAAACATTTGCCATCCGATGTGGGAAATTTACTAAAAAAAATGGACATGTGGTTAATTAGATGGCTATATTTCAAAAAAACTATACAGAGTTCAGCTTCATGACTACCCTCATTGTAAATGTATTTTCGTCCTAAACAACTTTGCTGCTGTTCATTTTTGTGTAGCTTGTAAAATTGTCAAGATATTTAGGTTTGTTTGGCATATATGCAGATGCACTTGCAAACAGCATATGTTTTTCTTTCTGTCTGACTGAACACTGTAATAGACATGCCAAACAAATGTAAATATCTTGAAAACCATACAAGTTACTCATACACAACCAGTATCATAATTGTTCACAACACAAATACCTTTACAATGAGGGTAGTCACCAAGCTGAAATCTGTATAGTTTTTAAAATATAGCTATCTCTACTGTTGTGAACTGATTGTAAAGCAGTGCTTTCTGTGAATCTATGGTCCCAGTTACATCACTGTCACATGAGACAGGATGCATTGTAGGAACAAGGAATGCAATAAACTTAGCTGAGTTGGAGATCCACGGGGATCGTGGAACTTCCATAAAGCTAGCAGGCTAATTTAGGACAATTCCTAAAGCAGACAGAGGGAAGAATACTCTAGGATTTCATACAGAAATCAAAACACTCTGCACAACATATGGTTTTGCAAATTCTGGGTATACTACTCCTTTAAGGCAATACAATCACTCCTCCTTTGGGCTCATGGCCTTATAGCCCTAATTAGCTCCCTCTATGGGTATGCATCCTTACCACCCTTATCCATTATTTTTCTATATACACACCTTACACAATACTAGTTATAAAATCAGTATAGCACTAGTGCAAACAAGCATAGCAACAAATTAAGAACTAACATGACAGCAGCAATCTAATTTATTATGTCATCTGCAAAACTTCATACCAGGTGGACTTCCTGCATGCAATTTATACTGCTAAAATGACTCTCTCTTCAAAAATCTTTTATCACCATCACCACTATCCCTGCCCCCATACATTATCATATACCTGTTCAACAATTTAAAAACTGAACTTATGTTCTTCCCCTTCTTACTGGCATTTTGTGCCAATGCACTGATGTAATCTTTTTTTTATCAATGCTGCAAATATGTTCTGCTATTCTATCTCTTGAGCTACAGTATGTTTCATTTTGCCTATATAGAAAGCTGGACAACTGTTACAAGTTGCCAGACAAACCACATTGCACTTATTGCATGTTACAAAATATCCAATAGTGCATTTGTGTCTAGTAACTGGAATAATAAATCCATTATTGTTTAATGTATTTACACTATTTACAGTTTCCACACTTGTAAGTGCCACCAAGTAAATGGCCCTTCTGAGATGTCTGGGAATTACCATTCCAATATAGGCTATGTACTACTTTAATATTCTCTCCTGTCCTATACTGTATATCATCTTTGGAATATTTTTTACAACATTTGTCAATTTTTTTCTCAGTAATCAGTATATTCCAATTTTTCTGTAAGATCAGCAAAATACTGTGTGCTTGAGGAGAGAAAGTGGTGATAAAATTCTGTGTTTTACTGTAAAAGGATATTTTGTCAGTTCTAGTCCTGGATGCTAGCAATGACTCCTGAGTAAGTGAACTAATCTGATTCTGAGCTTCTTGTACTGTCTCACTATTGTAGACTCTTACCTAGAATCTATCTCTTAACTCATCTGCATGTATTTATAATCAGATTCCTTACTGCAATTGTGTTTAATACACATAAACTGCCCTTTTGCGATATCGTAAGTCACATGAGGTGGATGGCAGCTTGAGCTATGCAGTAAGGAGTTTCAACTAGTCTCCTTACAAGAGATACTGGTAGTCAAATCACCATTTTGTTATTTTTTGATGGTTAAATCCAGGAACTTAAAGGGACACTGTCAACTCCCATAGGTCTAAAAGTGTCCCTAGTTTAAAAAACACATTTTATGATTGCCAACATTCTGTAAAGATTGCTGATGTGGCTGGTAGTTTGATGCTGCCTCTTGTTTCTTTAAAAAAGTGAAAAACAGATTGTCCACCATGCTGGTGTTACCACACAAACACAGGTTTGTTTACATTCGTTGATCAGCTCCAACTCGCATCTTTCCTGAACTTGGGAACACCCACAACACAGTATGGTCTGTTATGATGCAGTGGGAGTTCAGGAGGCTACTGCCTCATGAGTGACTGCACTGTTTGGAAGTGTTTCTAATGCTCATAAAGTATGCAGTAAGGACAGATCCAGGATTGTAAACAAAACAAAATTGTTTATAAATATACATTAGCATGCATTTCAATTCTAATAAACAAGGAGATAAACAAAATAAACTGCAACATCAATGAATGTTAGAGAAGGTAAACAATCATAAAATGTAGGTTTTTAACTAGAAATAATATGATAAACAGGTTGACAGTGCCCCTTTAACTGACTCTAAATCAGAATAAAGTGTAAAACTGAGATTGTCATTAGAGCTGTCAAAATATTAAGCAAAGCTATTCAATTCTTCACTGCTCCCCTACAAAACAGAAAACCAATCATCTATAAACCTTCCATATACAGTAGCTCAATATGTCTCAAAAAGGAGTTAGCATCAGGGAATATAAAACCATTTCCCCACTCAGGAAGATAAATATTTGCAAAATTGGAAGCTAGAGCTGTCCCCGTAGCTATACTTTTTGTCTGTAAATACATACAGTCACTGAACAGAAAGCAAATACATTTTAGGACTTTTCTGTTATGGCAATAAACTCAATCAATGCAGCAGAGAACTCTGTTTCTCTATATAAACATTGCCTTAATGCTTCCATCACTTTGCCATGGGGGATGTTACTGTAGAGTGACAGGACATCCATAGTGACTAGATACCAGTCAGGTTGTACACTAACATCCTCCAAAACACAGAGACTGTCCCTGGTGTATCTGATATATGAGTGGGCATGGCTAGCCAGATCCTTAAAGTAAAACTCAACAAACTAAGCTAACGGTTCAATCAAAGACCCGATATCGGCAGCAATATTTCTGACTGGTGGTTCCCATAAATTTTTATTCATCTTGGGGACACCATAAATGGCCCCTTGTCTTGGCTGATCTACAGCCAAAAATCATGAATATCCTGAGAAATGATACTACTCAGTACAGCCTCATATAACAGGACATCAATCTGTTCCTTGAAGACTGATGTTGGATCATAATCTAATGGACAGAAAAAATCCACACCCAACAGTTGTTTTTAACATCTCATTTTCATATTTTACCCTGTCCTAAACCACAACTGAGCCCCCCATCTACCAATTTTGTAATATAATCAGGAGTGGGTTTTTTTTAAGTTCTCAATTGCCTGTCATTCTTCCTGTGTACAGTTAAAGTAACATGTTCTCCCTGAATTTTTAAAAAATTCTTCCAAATCCTATAGACAGGCTTTTTCAAATACTGTTACTGTAGTATCGGGCAGTGGAGTAAAAGTAGATTTTCTCTTAAATATATTACAGTATATTCCTCTCCTCCTTCAACTTGCATAGTAGATTCAGTAAATAGGTCATCATTTGTACTTACTATATCAGGGGTCTCTAAGATAATGTGGTTGGTTGCTGGGCAACCTATGTTGTTCTTATAGAACTTTGCTCTTAAATGTAACTTATGCATAAATTTATAGAAGTCTAAGACAGTTTCAAATGAGTCTGTCAGTTCATGTCCTGAAATATTAACTGCAGTAGAGTCTCTCAGTACCTGATGCCTCTCCTGTATCTCTGGTATGGTGTCCTGTGATACCTACCCCTCTGCTGATACCCCCTTATGCAGTTTGGTTCCCCCTTACCTCGCTAACCCTGTTGTGTTCTTCTGCTTGAACCCCATAATGGGTTTTCTTTAAGGGTAATAGGAAATAGATTTTTACACCTCTAGTTGCCCTCCTGTTTTCCTTTTAGTGTCTATCCTATTGTTTAATCATTCTATAATTAATAATCTAATTGTTTTGCCTTTGTAATTACTCTGCATCTCTTTCTCCTCATCAGTTGCTGTTCTCTATTTCATACTGCCTAAATGTTCCATGAGATCAGCAACAGCATTCCAGGCTATTCAGATTAGTAGCATGGAATGGTGTAAATGATGCCATGAAACATCTCAGAAATATGAAATGAATGAGCAGTAGCTGTTGAGGAGAGTGAAACTCTATATAGATATAAAAGCACCCCAAATCTATTTTTATTATTATTATTATTTATTTATTCAAAAACTGGTCAACAATGCATATCAGAATGCATAACTTGTATGGCAAGGAAAATGGGAAGGCAATTAGCTACAGTATGTAAAATTATTTCCTATCACTTTTAACTGATACAGACTCTGTGTGATCTGTGTTCCAAATGACACAGTTCATCATACTGAATTTGCTGGTGATACCAATATGAAAGCTGTTGTAGGTGTCATCAGGAGGAGGAGTTGTGGTGCTACTGCTGGGAGCTGGTGAGCTGGACTGTGGTGCTGTACAAATGAGAGGAGTCCAGGGAGACTTGCCACCAGCCGGTATAGTGGTTAGAATAGTAGTAGATGTCACTTGTTGGACATGTGAATAATAGAATGAGTCAATTGTATTGTAAACTGAGTTTGAGAAAAGCAACTAATTCAAGATTCTCAGGATCTAGACTTGACATAAAGTCAGTAGAAGAGGTGGGGTACAATCAGGAAGTTGTATATATGCAATATTACTGATTTCTTCAAGAAATCTTCATTGCTCCTCCGTATTTCTATGCATCCATGGGAAATTAGCATGTCATTATGCATGTGGAATCTGGTATCCAGTATTGTTGCCGTGCCAAATTGCATGTCTGCTCTAATACTGTCAAACATGTCTGCAAGTTGTGTCAAAAACATCCCTGTGATGTCTTTAATGAATATTGAATCCTGATGTTGCAGTGATTCAGATGAACAAGTGATGTCACTACTTTCTTTCGTAATGGATACCAGTCAGACTTTACAATCTGCTATGCAGTGTGTAGAGTAGAATGTGGTATCACTTACATGCTGCATTGATAAATGCTGCAGAAAATATGATTCATGGTGGAGGGAGAAGGAAAAGGAAAAAGAAGATGACATAGCAAATAGGACTGTGGAAGAAGCCAAGGCAGACATAAAGACCCTAAGGGAGATCCTAAAGGAGTACACAACACATCTGGTCTTCTCAGAGGTGTTGCCCATTTGGAGAAAGAGCAGAAGTGAGGACAAGATCAGGAAAGAAGAGATCAGGAAATTCAACTGATAGCTCCAGGACTGGTGCGCAGACAACATGATGCATTACATTGGAGACTGGGGGACCTTCTGGGACAGGAAGCTCTTCAGGCATGATGGTCTGCATCTCACTGGAGAAGGAGCGAGAGTGCTAAGGCAGAAGTTGGAGGTCTTCTTGAATGGTTTAAGCTGGCAGATCTCCAGCACAGATAAGAAGACCTAAATGAGGATGAAGCAGAAAGATGCAAAGATAAGGGGATTGGTGAATAGATGGGACCCCCCATGACATTGGATTAAAGGAAACAGGCAAGGCCATGATCAAGGATTGGCCATAGGTAAAAAAGAAGGGATCTCATGTAAAGTACAAGACGGGCAGACACAGAAAAGGGGGGATGGTACTGGGGTTATAGCAGAGGGGGGAGGCTGTGATTGGATGGCTATGTGCACCAATGCCCACAGCCTGGGTAGCAAAATCCCTGAATGTGGCATTAATGACCTCCGAGGACCTGGATATCATGGCAGTCACAGAGACATGATGCAATAGTGAACATGCCTGGGAGCTAGCCATGCCAGCATACACACTGCACAGGTGGGAAAGGGAAGGCAAGAAGGGGGAGGGGTGGCATTGTATATCAGGGAAGGGATAAAAGTGACAGTCCCACAAGACAAGAGGGGAAAATCAGAAGTGCTGTGGGTAACCTTGGCAGTGGGGAGGGGAACAGTACTTAGAAGGGGAGTGATATACAGGCCCCGGGGCAGGTGGAGGATGTGGGCAGAGAACTGCTGATGACTATAGAGAACATGGCAACAAAGGGTGAATTGCTGCTGATGAGTGACTTGAACTTGCTGAATGTGGACTGGAGCACCCTGGCGGCAGCCTCAGCCAGGAGTAAGGGATTCCTGCAATCCCTGCAAGGGGTGAGTCTCACAAAGCTAGTGAGAGAGCCTAAAAGGGAGATTGCAATTCTGGATCTTGTCCTAAGCAATGAGGACAGAATAAACAAAGTCACAGTGGGGGAGAGCCTATGGACTAGTGACCATTGAGCTGTGGGGTATACCATAAGGACGTACTAGGAGGCTAGCCACACAAGGACTAGAATCCTGTATTTCAGGAGGATAGACTTCAGTAAGATGAAGGACAAATTCAGAAAGGCTATGCAGGGATACGATGACATAAGGGGAGTGGTGGAACAGTAGGATAAGATAAGAAAAGCCATGCACCTAGTATTAAATCATTGCACCAGACCCTGCAGCAAGAGCAAAAGAAAGAGAAAACCACTGTGGTTCTTGAGGGGCGTAGCAGAGCTAGTAAGAGGAAAAAAAATGCATTTCTGAGGTACATGGCAACACAAAACAAGAAGAACAGACAAGAATACTTGGAAAAATGAGAGGAAGCAAACAAGGCAGTAAGGGCAGCAAAGGCTGAAACCAAGGAAAAGTTAGCTAAATCAGTGAAGAAAGGAGGGAAGGCATTCTTTAGGTATATTAGTGGGAGAAGGAAGATGGCGGGATTGTGAGACTTAGGGAAGAGGGAGGCAGGGTAGTGGAGAAATATATTAAGAAGGCGACCGTCCTCAACAAAATACTTCTGCTCCATATTCGTGGAAGAATACAATGGGGATGATCCCCCATTAATGGAGAAGGGCAAACAAGGAGAAGGGGTGGACATTAGACCTTTTTCAGAGCACAGAGTAAAAAGAGCACTAGAATGGCTTAGGGTGAATAAAGCTATGGATCCCAATGGGATACACCTGAGCATCCTAAAGGAACCCTGGGAGGAACTGGCTAAATCACTAGCTAAGCTGTTCAGTAGATCACTGGAAACAGGAGTGGTTCCAGAGGAGTGGAGAAGGGCACAAGTGGTACCCCTGCACAAACGTGGTAGTAAGGAGGAGGCATAAAACTACCACACAGTCAGTTTGACCTCAATAGTAGGTAAAATGATGGAAACCCAGCTTAAGGAAAGGCTGGTGGACTACCTAGAGACAAGGGGGCTGCTGGATCCAAGACAATATGGATTCTTCAATATGTTTTTTTCCAGAACCAGTCAATTTCTATGGTTTTTAGTTTAATGTAATTATGATTATTTGTAGTTATTATTCATAAATTTGGCTTTATTTATATGCTGAGAAAATTTGATTCATAATGGATGGAGGTGGATCAGGAGGAGAAGGAGGAGGAAAAAGACGTAGTGTTGTTTTTAGAGTCAGTGTAATTCTATCTCTTTGATTGTATTTATTATTATTATAAGGTATGTTCTTAATTTTGCTTTATTTCTGAACCAAGAAAACAGGATTCATGATATGGGGGGAGGGGGATGATGAAGATGATGGATTGTTTTCAGAACCAATTTTCTATGTTTTTTAAAATAATGTTATTATCATTATTAGGTATTAATATTTATTAACTTAGCTTTATTTATATGCTAGAAAAATGTGATTCATAATGGAGGGAGGAGGAGGTTAGTGCCCCAAATTAATGCAGGCTTTTGCCTGCCCAATATTCAACCTTTTAATTACTTAGCAATTCCAGAACCCAGTGACATCAGTTGAGCTGAACACTAGATTGAGGTAGAATACAATGACATACAGAATAGTGGATGGTTGCCCATCCACAAAAAGGTTGTGTTTCCATCGAGGGAGTCAATTGCGTCACAGAAACCTTGAGAGCAAAGCTTGAGAAGTTTCAATGAAGCCATCAACTCCCGAGATGGAAACACGGCTTTCGTTGTGGATGGTTAACCACCTACTATTTTATATAGTATATGGTTCCTCAACATTCCCACATCAAAACTTGGCATTTTGTCATTGTTTGCAGTTCCCAAAGATTGCAGTCCTCCTTGATGTGGTCCTGCCCCAGAAGTTACCGGTTCTGCCGACTCCTCGCTGAAAATCCCACTCTGCTTTGGCATTGGTAACTGTGCCAGTAGATTTAAAAAAAGAAAAACACTGAAAACTGACAGTTTGGGCATACGGAGCTGACAATATAGTTTGTGTCCAAACTGTACTTATGAGCTGCTTGCCTGACTGCTCACTAAGTGACGCCGCCATTTTCTCCTGCGTTTTTTGAATCCCCAGTCTGAATCAGCCAATCAGGTGGTAGGGCAAGTCAGAAAAGTTGTACTATCGATGTGATGTCAGAACGATAGTACAACAACTTTTTTGACCTTTGAACTGTCCTACAGCAAGATTTTGAAAGCCACTGCTTTCTATTCATAATAAGCCCTAACCATATACTATATAAGTTTCATCAGTATCACTGTGTTCCACTTCACTGTAGTCTTCAGCAGAACTGATGTCACTGGGTCATGGAACTGCTAATTTAACCAGACATTGTCTACACAGTAACATAGAAACATAGAAGTTGACGGCGGATAAGGACTGCAAGGCCCAGCCAGTCTGCCCATTTCTTTTTCTACCTTATAAATGCCACATAGCCGAGAATACTCCTTTCAATTTGTGACCTTGTTTCTTTCTTTCTTTTTTTTTTTTACCACTTTATTCATTTTCGGGCAATCATTTGCAATGTAACAAAGAAAGAAATGTATGAACAGCAGACTTGCGAGAATGATTTGACCTTCATTTTTAAGTGACAAGAAGATGTTAGACCAGGAGTGGATTCAGGCCTAAAAGTTGACAGTAATGCAGTTCTGTTCAGCCAATGACATTTCGTTTACCTATGCATGCCTTTTACAAGAGAGTACTGTATGTATTAATGGCAGTGAAACAATGTTACCCTAATAACAGGCTGTGGTGTGCATTTGAATGGAGTAAAAATTGTGATGCTACGCAATACATCAGGTAAAGAATGGTGTTCCTAATTTTAATAGGCAGTGTCCCTCATTTTTGTCCTGGCAGGGTGAGAGGTATGCATTCCAAGGTAGCCAGGTGTTGCAGCTGACACCCCTATGATTTCTTAGCAACCCCATATGATGCCATTTGCAACCCCTGGAAACCCTAAAACAATGGTTGCCTAGTATTTATTTATATAAAATGTGATGGGTGAAGGAGCTTTGCAACCCCTATGACTGCAGAACTGATACTCTGCTGTTGGTAAGATCCCACCTTCCTGTAGAGGACAGCTACCCCTCCTACAGATATAAAGTCTTGAGAGTTCCACCTTGTAAAATATTTCCAATTTACCAATTGTATTCTTAGACTACAACATGGTATTTATTGCATCAAATTTAAAGCCACAGAAAAGAAAATGCTAACATTTAAAAAGGCTGGGAAATAATTTAAAAATGTAAGTTGACAAAAAAGTCAGCTAAGTTATCATGTTTGGTCATCTTCAGTTTTCAGCATTTCCCCATATAATGCAGTCTGGTTCCTAAACCCCTCACTTCCCCCTAGAAAGACACTTGTGAATAGTTATGAAAATAAATTCAAGTCTGAAAAAAATTGAATAGAATGCCACTAAGAATTAGATATTGAAGGTCCTGAAAGGGTTAACATAAATGAACCTCCAGACAGGATTAAGTCATTGTAGACTGACACACACACACATATGTGCACACACACACACACACATATATACACACACGCATACACTCACACATGTGCACGTGCTCGCGCGCACACACACACACACACACACACACACACTTGGGAGAGAAAGAGTGAAAAATGTAATGTGAACCTCCACTGGAGGAATGCAGTCAGATAGGCATAGTGTGGCATTGAGATGTGTTTATCATTCAGTCCACTAAAAATGACATGGGTCCTGAAAGGATTAACATAAAGAAACACTCCAGACAGGAGTAAATCATTGTAGAGTCACACACACAAACACACACTTGGGGGGGGAGAACCCTCCCGACTTCTATAGCAGGAACCCTATCTCAAGTATGACTTCTCACTTAAAGGGGCATGAGATGGTAAAAAAGGAGTATGCTATGACCTGCTTTACTATATGAGCAGGACGCATTGAAGACAACTCATTTCTAAAACCAGCACTAGTCTGCTCAGGCTACTAGTTGGGCTACTACTCCTGCCCGGAGATATCCAACCCAACCCAGGCCCGCATACCCCCAATACCTTGGTAGCATCCCCCCAGGACCCTCACTGGGTGGCTACCAAGGGTCTGAAGATTGCACACATGAACATATACAGCCTCAGACCTAAAATACACGAAGTCCAAGCCTGGATGGACCACTACAAACCAGATGTACTAGCCATCTCAGAAACCTGGTTAAAAGCCCACATCCTGGATCACGAGAAACAAGTTCTGGGCTACAATAGCTTCCGCAAGGACCGGGTATCCAAAAAAGGGGGAGGGGTACTAATCTACACAAAGGTTGACCTCTCAGTGTTGCCCCAACCCTGGAGACAAATCTCACTGCAGAGAGAGAAAGTATATATATATCCGCATAACCTTAGGACAAGCCAAACAACTAACAATTGGCTGTGTCTACCACCCACCAAAATCAGCCATCCAATCCCTTGAAGCCATCACTAACTTGCTCGCTAGCAAGGCAGCTATGGAGCAGCTTATCTTGGGAGACTTCAACATAAATTGGGCTCAGGACCCTGGCCAGGCTGCAATGTCCTTGACTCAAGAAGTAGGTCTGACGCAGGTCATCTCTGAACCGACCTGACTGAATTACAAAACTGGGAACCACACCACCCTTGACTGGGCTTTGGTGTCAAATCCCTCTAACATACAGTGTGCGGGCACAATGGCAGACTCCTTGAGTGACCATTCCCCTATCTTCTGTATATGGAAAAACAGACCACCCAAGGTCCAGCCAAGAATCCTCTCCGCCCGAGACTTCTCCAAATTCTCAGAATTGCAATTCAATAACTACTTAAGTAGCCAGGACTGGAACCCCATAAATATTCTCCCAACTTTTTCCAAGACCTTGATATACTTCCAGGGTGAACTAAACACAGCTGCCAATCTCTTCACTCCTATTAAGAGACTGAGGGCAAAAGACAGCTGCTACAAGTGGATCTCTCCCTCCCTCAAAGCCCTTATGGTGACTCGGGGAAAAAGCCTGGAAAAAGTTTAGGCTCTCCTCTCCGGCAGATCTAATGGAATACAAAGCCCTAAGAAACAAAGCCAAGAGAGCCATAAAACTTGCTAAGCAAGAGTACCTAACACACCTCCAGAAACCTAGCCTGGGCAACCCCAAGCAATTCTGGAACCATGTTAATGATCTGATCAAGGGGAGCAAAAAGCCTGAATCCTGCCCCATTCAGATCAACGGTCAGCTCACAACTGACTCTTCTTAAATATCGGCTGCTCTAAACAGGCACTTCTCAGACCTCAAGGCCTATAAGACATGCCAGTCCCCCCAATCTCCCCCCCAAGCTCAGCTGAAGCACCCCATATGGAGTGACCCTTATTTCACCTGAGACTGGCTAAATGGACTGAAGTCCTTACCCTCCTAAGGAACTTGAAACCTAAAGGGTCAGGGGGACCTGATGGGATCAACCCATGGCTTCTCAAGGCAGGTGCTACCTCCTTATCCTGGCCCATAACCATGCTCCTCAACAGATCATTGAGGGAAGGAGCAGTCCCTGACCAGTGGAAACATGCCAAT
This sequence comes from Neoceratodus forsteri, assembly GCA_016271365.2. NCBI lineage: Eukaryota > Metazoa > Chordata > Ceratodontiformes > Ceratodontidae > Neoceratodus > Neoceratodus forsteri. The sequence goes on along the minus strand of CM057454.1, from coordinate 951,760,931 downwards.
GTCATACCTATCCACAAAGGGGGACTCAGGGATAAACTAAACAACTATAGGCCTATTGCCCTCCTCTGCTCACTCACCAAGGTGCAAGAAAGGGTAATCTAGAATCAACTCAGAGACTACCTGGAAGCATACCTGCTTCTTGCCCCCACCCAACATGGATTCAGAACAAACCATGGTACTGATACCGCCCTCATCAACTTCTCAGAAAAAAGTGCTCAGGGCAGTTGACAAAGGGATACCCACTGGTGCAGTCTTTATTGACTTATCCAAGGTGTTCAACCTCATTGACCACAACTTGCTGCTACAAAAACTGCAAAATGTTGACCTTGACACCCATGCCCTTAAGTGGTTTGGGAGCTGCTTATCAGGCCGGGCTCAGAGGGTCACATGGAAAGGCATCATGTTCGACCTGCTACCCCTAAAACAGGGTGTACCACAGGGATCAATACTAGGCCCCCTCCTATTTTCCCTGTTTACCAATGACCTAAGCTCCTACTGCAGAAAGAGCTCGGTTGTACAGTATGCAGACGATACTGTCATCTTCTGACCCATAAGCGATGTATCTGCACTAGGCTCTATCCTCCAAAAGGATCTCACATCCCTAGAGACTTGGCTATGTGAGAACAGAATGGTACTCAATGCTGACAAGACCAAGGCAATGCTATTCAGGCCAAGATCCCTAGGACTTGACAGGTCCTCATTCCTCCACTTAACCACACTTTCTGGCAAAGACATTAATGTAGTCCCTTCCCTTAAATACCTAGGCCTAACATTTGACAGGAATATCACTTACAAGGAACACGTACACCAGGTCACTAGGACCCTGCATTGCAAACTCTGCACCTTGTACCGACTCAGGGACCAGCTCATCCCTGAGGCCAGACTCTCCATTGCTACTAGTGTCCTGCTTCCTACCCTGACCTTTGCGGCCCTGATAATACAGGGTATGGGAAAGCAAGAGATAACCAGGATGCAAACCCTGTATAATAAAATAGCTCGCTTTGCCACTCAAGACCACCCACGACGTCACCACTGTGACACTCTAGCCCAGCTCTGCTGGCCTACATTGGTTGCTCATCTCCAATATACCCTGCTTGTCCAGGCCTAAAAGCTTCTCAAACCCCATGCTCTGCCTAGTATAGCCAAATCCATAACTCTCAAGCACAACCCAAGGAACCTAAAGACTTCAGTAAGAACACTATTAGAAGTCCCTAGGGTAAGGACAAATGCCAGCACTAGGTCCTTTTCCTCCCAAGTACCCTGCCAATGGAACAAGCTCCCTCCCTCCCTCTGTCCAAGATGCCCCCTCACTCATGAACTTCTGCACCAGGCTCAAGTCCCAAATGCTGACCTCAAGTTCATGCCACTGCCATGGTTCATAAGGCTCTTTAGGCACTCCCCTCCTTCTGACACACCTTCTACTAGTGAAGCCTACCTACTACCCACCTCTAACTGTTCTTTTCACCTGGGGTCATATGCTGCCTCCTGAATTAAACTACATGCAAAGAATTATCTACTCAAACTGTGTCATGATGATAACCATGCCTGTATCCGCTGCTTCCTGTAACTTCCTCATGTTGTAACAAATTATGCATACAAAAGTTCTCTTTTTCGCTCTTTCTGTATCTAACTAGTATTGTTATCCCCGGTCGCCCCTGAAAAAGGGACCTTCAGGGCCTAGTGGGTCTACCTGGTCACCAAGATTTAATAAATAAATAAATAAATAAACCTCAGCTGGACGAATGCAATCAGGTAAGCATGGTGTGGTGTGGAGCTGTGTTTATCATTCAGTCCACTAAGAATTAGATTGGTGCTGAAAGTTTTAACATAAACAAACCCTCCAGATGGGAGTATATCACTGTAGACTCACACACACACAAACACACTTACTTACACAAACACACTTGGGAGAGGGACAGACATGTACTTTGTACCTCTGCTGGAGGAATGCATTCCGATTAAAAACTCAGTTTTGATGAAAAGGGATGTTTTTAGATAAAAATGAATGGAGAATCAAAATCAGAAACACATACATTAACACAATTGATAGCCCAAGCACAACAAGCATTTAGCTCTGCCATCACAGAAAGAACTACATTTGAGAGGACAGCTGCTTCTTTGAGGGAAGCTACAGGGGACAGAGCTGCTGATTTGTAGAAAGGGTTTAGAAAGTTCATTGAGGGGAGCAGAGACAAAAGAACAGCACTGTGGTCTACTGAATGGAGACAGCGGAGTGCTTCAGCTAGTGGAGGGATTTTGCTTCAACTCCAAAATTATGTGTGCTTCATTCAGAGTGTGACATACCTTCTCCCTCTCTGTGATAGCAAGATGGCATGCAGAACTCCACCATGCAGCTATAAAAATGAATACTGGGTGGGTAAAAGGTTGCAGTAATATGGGGCCCTAAATAAGGAAACAAAATACAGCATTAGTGCCATATTAGTCAAGGGATGTTTCAGGATTTTTAAAAATTCCTTTTGAGAATTGTAAAACATTGTGAAACATTTTTTTCCTTGTTTGGTAATGTGTTCACTGCTACCAGGAGAGGGCACTTGGATCTGATAGTCTAGTCGAAGATCCAACAGATGGTGCTAGAGTACTGTAATAGGAACTGGTCTCTTTCTATGGTGAGAAATGTGTCTTAATTGCTTTTTTGTATGCTAATTGCTAGTTCCTGGAAGTTGCAGGTGTTAACAAAATGGTCTGCTGATGTAGAGGAAGTGTGTTTGCACGTGAAAACAAGGTTGATGGGTTCAAACCTAGAGGAAAGAGTTGTCATTCATTTCTACTACTTTTCACCCAGAGAACATGATTTAAATCTTAACAGAGGCTTAAACATTTGTATTAAAATATTATTATATCAATTGCAACTTCACTTGATCCATGGAAGCAACGAGAATAGCAAAGTTTTATCAAACAGAAGCTGACTGCAACAATATGTGCAGGCAGAAGGTTGTCCTTTCATGGCAGACACTTCATGAAAGAAAATGTGCATATCATTTTTGCTGCCTACAAAAGTGACCATGACATTTATGCTAATACAGTATTTCTGTAAAAAGTACAGGTAGCAGAAAAATGCTTTTTGCACATCTGCAATCATTTTTTTTTACTTTTTACTTGAGTAGTAATCTATGGAGGCATGGAGTAAGAACAGTAAACTGCATACTGTATATCACAAATCTGAGCAGGGACAAAATAGTGTTAGAACATGAAGTTACTGATTGGAAATGTGTGTAAATTTTAAAGTGCTCTAAGAATGTCTAGTTCATTAAAACAGTGTTAATCCTTCTGTCAGTCAGTGGTACACTAGCAGGGTTTCCATCTCCTTATCACATGGTGAGGAGTTATAATCTGAAAAAGTGTTTTTTTTTTCAAAAAGAAGAGTTTTTATACTGACACCGTTTAGCTAATTCAGTGCAAGTGGGCTACTGATTGTCTTACATATTGAAAAATCGGCAATTATGTATTTCTCAATCAAAACAATTCTGCAAGTTGATTTCATTTCAAAGTATCCAGAGAGTATATAGCTCATTAGAGAAGTTCACATTTTCATTGCTGGTCAGTAGACCATTGGTAGAGTGTTTGTCTTTCAATCAGAAGATGAAGGGTTCAAACCTGGTCATCAATTTTTATTATTATTTTTTTGTTATGAATAGAAGAGTTTTGATACTACATGTTTTACTAAATTCAGTACAAGGGCACTCATTATCAAAATATTGTCAGCAGCAATATAAGAAGGTCTGATAAAGTACTGTACACATATGCTCCTTACATTTAAATCTCATAGCCACCACCTAGATGGTTGATCACATTTCAAAGTGCACTTAAGCAGTAGGTGTCTATCCTGCTAGTGAGTAAGTACACTGGCAGAGTTACTGTCTTTTAACCATAGAGTGAGGAGTTCAATTCTTTCTTTCCCCCTTACCTAATTCAGTGCAAGTGATCTGTGCTGAGCTGCTTATCTTAAAGCAGTAGTGCAATGGATCAATAATGCTGTGATCACATATTTTTACTCAGAACTTGTCTGGAATAGTTAATTTATGTACCTTTTGCAATTGGATGGCATCGGGTTGTAGTTCTATGTTCATTTTATTTTCCACTGACTCATACACACCCTTGCCAGGATTGCCATTTTGTATCTAGTTGCATCATGGTGTTTTTTTGGACAAAAAGGCTTACCATGATGCAACTGGAGCAGTCCCATGATTCAATTCTTTACTGCTGTTCAAGTGCAATCCCCGTAACAGTTTTGGACCACTTCCATGTGAAAAAAATGGCTCTCGTTAGCAGTAGCATTTCATGCTGTAACACCTCAGATTCAGTGTGAGTGAACTTTGGATTTTAGCAAGCATTTTTGTGCCTTTTGTAAGTTTTTAGATAGACAAAATGCACAATGCAGCATTTAAAAATCAGTAAATGTGTGAAACCACTATTTTTTTCATAATAAATAAAATTTGGGAAGTTGAGGTATTGCTGTGGAACAGTCCCTCCCAGGACCAGTTTGTAAATGAGCCTGCTCAATTGTGTTTTCCTGGTAAAATAAAAGTTAAATTGAAAAACATTGACAATGAGAAACTTTGTTACAGAATTTATTACAAATCAGGAACTGCCAGTAGCTATCATTAGTGAAGAAGATGATGCAGATCACGATCATACACATGCACGGCAATGTCCAGGAAAGTAGTCAGAACATAAAAAATATTTACAAGCTGCTGTTCACAGTACACATCATGTCACATCATAGGTAATGCCAGCTGAACCAGCATTTCCATCCCTTATTCAACGAGTTTTTCAATCAAGATGAATGTGGAACATAACCATGATATAATGAAAAAAAACATGCATTCAGGACTTCAAATTTTTAATCTGACTGAACACGGAATATTACCATGATATGTAAAAAAATATATACATTTGTGCTGGGAGTGAGGACTGAACCTGACCCTTTGTGACAGTACTGCCAAACTGGGTTGAGGTTAATCAGCTTTCCTTTCTCTCTAACAATTGTTGCCCCATCTTCTTTGCAATAGAGAGCATTGTGACAGAGCTTGCTACAGCCTGTAGCCTACAGGCCAGGAACGATAACTAGCTATCTTTAGCTGAAGAGGATGATGAAGACTGTGAAAACACAACTGATCAACAATGACTAGGAAGACTGCCAAATAAATATTGTGGGATGATGTTCATGGTACGCATCATGTCATCCCCTAGGTGATACCAGCAGTACAGCATTTCCTTCATGTATACTGCGAGTTTTTAATTAGAATGAATGTTGAACATACCCATGAAATATTAAAAGGTATGCATTTTGACCTGAAAGTTTCCAATGAAAATATGTACTGTTCAGAAGAGACTGAGGTGCAAAAAGGGGGGGGGAAGGTGGAGTGGTCCTTTATGTCAATGAAAATATCAAAGCTACAGAAATTCAGAATACACATAAGGAGCCAGAAGAATTGTGGGTCACCCTGGAAACAGGAAATGGTACAGCCATAAGAACTGGGGTTGTATACAGGCCTCCCAACTGGGGAAGGACATAGACACATTACTGTTGGAAGATATACAAAACATGACAGCTAAAGGGGAGGTTCTGATAATGGGAGACTTCAACATGCCAGGTACAGCTTAGTCAATACCAGCAGGAACATCTGCCAGAACTAGACACATGGTGGATTCCCTGCAGGGGGAGGGCCTCAAACAACAGGTACAACAACCCGAAAGAGACAGGGCTATTCTAGATCTAGTACTGACTAACAGGGAAAGGATCACAGATCTCCAGGAGGAAGGTCACCTGGGGGCCAGTGACCATCTCATGGTATGGTTCAATTTGGCCGCTAGAACTAAATCATCCCATTCAAAGGCAAGAATATGGGACTTCAGAGGAGCCGACTTTGACAAGATGGCCAATAGAGTTAAGCTAGCCCTGGTAAAAAGAAATACAGCTGAGGGGGTACAGGCAAAGTGGGCAAGAATTAAGGATGTAATACTTGAAGCAACATCCCATTGTGTTAGAGAGAAAAGAAAGTGCAAAAGAAGAAGGAAACCCCTTTGGTTCTCAAAAACAGTAGCAGAAAAGATCAGAGCCAAAAGGCTGGGCTTCAGGATATATAAGGGAACACAGCAGGATGAAGATAGGGAGGCATACCAAACTTCCCTAAGGGAAGCAGGGAAGGCACTAAGGTAGGCAAAGGCCCAAACCAAGGAAACACTAGCACAAACAGTAAAATAATGTGGCATGACGTTCTATAGATACATTAGTGAAAGTAGAAAGTCCAGAGGGGGTATTGCTAAGATCAAAGGGGATAAGGGGGCACGTGAGGAGGAGGACCATGTAAAAGCATCTATCCTAAATAGTTACTTCTGCTCAGAATTTACTGAAGAAAAGATAGGGCAGGGCCCACAGCTTAGCACCATGGACACAGGGGGAGGGAGGTGTGCACTAGTCCCTTCACAAAAGAAAGGGTCCTACAAGAGCTCGATAAGCTCAGGGTGGACAAGGCAATGGGACCCAATGGCATACATCCTGGGGTACTAAAGAAGCTAAGGGTGGAACTAGCAGAGCCATTAGCAGAACTGTTTAGTGAGTCTCTGAGCACAGGAGAGGTCTCAGAAGACTGGAGAAGGGCTCATGTGATCCCACTCCACAAGAGTGGTAGCAGGGAGGAGGCTGGGAACTACAGACCAGTCAGTCTCACCTCAGTAGTGGGCAAGATTATGGAGGCACTCCTTAAGCAAAGGATAGTGCAACACCTGGAATCCACAGGAGTACATAATCCAAGACAGCATGGGTTTACAACTGGAGGATCCTGTCAAACTAATCTCATAGATTTCTTTGACTGGGTAATCAGAGTGGTGGACCAAGGGGGAGAAGTTGATGTCTCCTACCTTGACTTCAGCAAAGCTTTCAATAATGCTCCACATAGAAGATTGATTAATAAGCTGGGTAGGCTCAGGGTGGGTCAGAAGTTGGTCAACTGGGTGAGAAACTGGTTGATGGGCAGAAAACAGAGAGTGGTGGTAAACGGTATACAGTCAGAAGAGATGCAAGTCACAAGTGGGGGACCTCAGGCATCAGTCCTGGGGCCAGTCTTCTTCAATATCTTCATCAGTGACACTGCAGATGGATTGGAAGATAAGGTTTGTCTGTTTGCAGATGACACCAAAATCTGCAACAGAGTAGATGATCCAAATGGGGTGGGCAGAATGAGAAGAGATCTGGATAAATTAGCAAAATGGTCAGAAGAGTGGCAACTGGGAGTTAACACAAAGAAGTGAAAGATCATGCACATAGGGAAGAGAAACCATGAAGCCACCTATAGGCTGGGAGGGAAGTTGATGGCAGTGGCAAGGGAAGAAAGAGACTTGAGCATCACCATCACCGATGAACTGAAATCATCCAAGCAGACCACTAAAGCAGTAGATAAGGCTAGGGGGATGTTGGGGTGTATTAGTAGGGGTATCACACGTCAGAAGAGGGAGGTAATAATTCCTCTTTACAAGACACTGGTTAGGCCCCATCTGGAGTACTACGTGCAGTACTGGAGGCCACACCTTCACAAGGACATTAACCAAACTGAGGCAGTCCAGAGAAGGGCAAACAAAATGGTGCAGGAACTACATCAGAAAACATATGAGGACAGATTAACGGAGCTCAATATGTATACCCTAGAGCAAAGGAAGGAAAGAGGTGATATGATCAAAAAATTCAAACACCTTAAGGGCATTAACAAGGTGAAAGAGTCTAACATGCTTCAATATAAGAAAAATATCAGTACAAGAGGACACAGCATGAGATTAGAGGGAGGCTGATTAAGGCATAATGTGAGGAAGTTCTTTTTCACAGAAAGGGTGGAGGATGCATGGAACGGCCTACCTCAGGAAGTGGTGGATATGAATACAGTGCGGGGCTTCAAACAGGCATGGGATAGGCATAAGGGGCCAATACAGATGAGTACGAATAGATAGGCCATTGACAGAGCAAAGGTCGATGGCACATTTTTAAGGTAGAAAAAGAAATGGGCAGATTGGATGGGCCTTGCGGTCTTTATCTGCCATCAACTACTATGTTTCTATGTTTCTATGAAGACTTTTACCATGCCAATACAAAATGGAAGCATTGTGGGTGGGAATCAAACCCAATCCCTGTAACATGGCAGACAAAAACCAGAGGCTATCGCACTAACCACTACACCAATGTAACTATACAAACTACAAGCAATAGAAAACTTGATTTTATCAAATAATCAGTCTGCAGTTGATAGCCACATTCCTCCATTCCCTTTATAAAGTGCTTGTTTCCACTTTAGAATAACTGTGCTACTCATAACTCCCTTGTGATGTTACATTTGTTTCAGTCAGTGCTGCCACCAATTAGAATCTAGCTCTCGCCAAAGCACTCATGACAAGGCTCCTTCATAAAGAGGAGACAAGATTATGGTAAGAGTCAAACAGTGAGATAGACTGATGGTAGGGGGGTAATGATGCCCCACTGACCACAAGATGACATCAGTCCTGAATTTGACTATCCTATTTAAAAAAACAACAACAATTATACCAACACAAACTTGTTAACATAAATTATACAAGTATGGGCATGATTCTCAAAGCATCTGTTTCCTGTGAGAAACTGTCATGTTCAACAAGCTCACAAAAAATATATCCAGATGAAAAGATAAAATAAAGCAAAAAAATGTCAAAACAAATTAAATAAGGAGGCTAGGACTACTCTATGTGTCTATGTTGAAAAACTCTTAACATACTATATGGCCAAAAGCAAAATTCAACTACTGACCACTCCACAGATTCCTGCTTTCATCACATGAACGTGCACATCAGTCATATGACTTAGAGGACAACAAATGCATCATGGGAAGCTTACTATGGAGATTCAGCATGGGGAGTGATTAATTAAATTGTGTGAATTAAATAAAAAAATATATAAATCACGCTACAGCAAAGTATTGAATACTGAACATAAATACATATTCATGAACTGGAATATCACCCCAACATCTCAGTAAGCTAAAATCATTTGACACAATTTTATACACACAGCCCATTGCACTGCAGCTTTTTTTTATACTTTTTGTGCCATCTGCCTGCACCAGTACCTCAGCCCGGGTCATCTGTCCTCTCCAACCCCAACTCTCACCGCAAGCACTCTCCCTGATACCCCAGGGTGGGGTTGTGGCACCAGCCTCTGAAGTGCCACAAGCAATGGAATCATTCGGGAGGAGTCAGCCTGGGAGCTGATTGTGGGTCGGTGAGGTGAGCATCATCAAGGCGCAGGCTGTGACTGTTTTTACGTTAATATTCTTGGGGGTGGATACATGCAATGTCGGCTAGAGTCTGTTCTGCCCCCCTGAGCATTCTTAATGATGGTTGTTGCAGTACCCCCAGCCTTCAACAGGGGTCCATCAAGTACCGTGCATCCTCCCCAACCTCCCCCTGGAGAACGAAAGCTGTCCTAGGGATGCTCCATCCTTCTCCCCCCGACTGACCCTCCAACGACTCAGAATCATTCCCGAACCTGGGTTGCCGGAGCCACAAGCAGAAATCCAACCACTGCGCCGATGGGCCGGCTTGCAGTGCTGTTTTAAATGCTGTCCAAACAGTGCACCGGTGTTTAAACAGCAGATCAGATTTAAATTGCCGTGAAAATCTCTAGTTCACTAGAGCTGCAAATATTTTTTCCTACTGATAAGGAGTCCATTTGTATGTTTTTTCTTTTTTTTACTTCCAACCAGTAGGTCATGGATTCTAATCTTGATATGGATATTTTTTTTTTATTATTATTTATTTCAATCTTGGATTACAATACCTTTGAGTGGGAGACAGCTCTTTTACAAAGGTTCCACATCATAGAGGGTGGGTATACATACAATGTGGGTTTAGGATTATCTAGCTAGGTGAGTAAACATAGACATAATACATTGTTAATAGGAAATGGAGTGGTTTTAACATTAGGATAATTCAGGTAACTGAAGCAGCCTAGGTGGCATTGTCAGTTAAAAGATAGTAAGCAGTTATCCAGAAAGGAGAGTGGGGGGGTGACTATTTAGGGGGAAGATGGGAGAGGAGAGTGGAGGGGATTGCAGGCCAAAGACAGGCACAGTTTGGAGTAGTAGTAGACAGAAATAGTGAGGGGGATGGTGTGTGTGGAGTAATTAGAAAGTACAGTCACATGAGCTTTTCTTCAGTAGGTGTTGTCTTAGCTTGGTCTTGAAAAGCCCCAATCTCTGCGTGACACTAAGTTCAGTGCCAAGGTTATTGAGCCAAAGTGGTGCCCAATAGGCATATGACCTCTGCCCTTGGGAGGTTCTGCAGCAAGGCACTGTGAGAACCTGATGGTCAGAGTTCCTGGTGCAGTGCAGGCCTGTGAATAAGCTTCATAGATTTGTGACTCCAGGAGGTTGTAGTCCGAGTATTGATTTCTTAGCTATGAGGCAGGTTTGGTATTGTATACTGTTTTCAAGCCGTAGCCTCCCGGCTTGCTCATAAAGGTTGCATGTGTGCGTTAGTCGGGGGAATTGGTGAGCAGTCAGCAGGCTTTGTTTAGGGCTACTGCTATCCTACTTAGTGCGGTGGGAGTGGCTGAGCTGTATATAACCAATCCATAGTCAATGACGGAGACAATTGTGCTATGGATTGCAGTTTGGAGGGCTTCAGGTGTCAGACATTTCTTCTGCCTGTACAGGATCCCAATTCTTATGTTGACTGTTTTGGCCACATTCTCAATGTGTTCTACATAGGATAGGAAACTGTCAAGCGTAACCCCCAGGTATTTGAATTGCTCCACTTGTTCAAGAGGAACCCCTAAGCAGTTAGTAATGTTAAGGGAGGCTGCTTTGTGTTTGTTTCTAGTACCGCTAAAAAGCATTATTTTTGTCTTTTTATAGTTCAGACCCAACTTGTGGGCTCTAAACCAATCTTCAGTTTGTTTGAAAGCATGTTGTAGCTGATATTTTAGGGTGTGAGGGTCATGTTGAGAAGTGAAAATCACAGCATCATCTACATAGAGAAGTATCCGTTAGTCACATGATCGAGGTAGGCTATTTAGAAAGATGCTGAAAAGGAGGGGACCTAGGATTGATCCCTGTGGGGGCCCACAATGAACTGGCAGGGGCCCCCCAGATGTGATGTTTCCAATTTTTACCTGTTGGTAATGATCAGCTAGGTAGCTTCTGAACCAGTTTGTTGCTGGATTAGAGAGGCCTATTGAGGTGAGTTGTTGAATTAATAGGGAGTGACTGACCATGTCAAAAGCCTTTGTGAGATCAACAAATGCCATGCCAACAAGGTTACCCTGGTCCAGTGAACTGTGTTTGAAGCTGGTGAACTCCAGAAGAGCTGTGGAGGTACTATGCCCTTTTCGAAATCCATGTTGTTCAGGACACTGGATGCTGTAATTATTTAGGTATTTAACCAGCTGGTCTGAGACAATGTGTTCCATGTTTTTGACAGTGGTGGAAGGATAGAAATAGGTCTGTAATTGGCATGCAACGCCCGGTCACCGTTCTTGTACACTGGTGTTACTAGGGCTGATTTCCAACTTGGGGGAATTGAGACAGCTGCAGGGATAAGTTCAGCAGCTTAGTAATGGGAGCTAGGATTTCATCAAGTGCAAGGAAGATAAGTTTGAGGTCAAGCATGTCGCTGCTTTTCCTTGATTTTCCAAGTGTCTTATGAATGTACTTTCTAGCTTGGTGGTAGCTGACAGTTTTGAAATCGAAGGGAGGGAGTGATATTTGAGTGGGCCCTATGTTCTAGCTTAGGCTTAAGTTGGTTTCTTCAAAAAAAATTTGTCAGAAGTACACGGTTCAGGTCATTAAATGCTTTGTTAAACATGTTGGCAATAGTCAGGGGGTCAAGGGTAGGTGCACCATTGACGTTGAGCATTTGTGGAGCCTCTTTCTTGACTTTCCCTGTCACATCTTTTAAGGTATCCCAATAGGACTTGCTGTTTCCCCATGTTGTTTGTAATGCTTCCCTAAAATGCTTACTTGTGGCAGAGCGGATGGTCTGGGTGCAGTCATTCCATAGTCTTCTGTATTCCTGGAAGTCTGATTGTTTGCCTGAGGTCTATGCCCTATGCCACCAGTTGTCCCTGTTTTTTATGTGGCCTACTAGGTCTGGTGTGATCCAGGGGCTGTGCTTCCATGGCTTTTTGTCCTCTGCACAGGGGCATGGCAGTCATAAGCAGCATTGAATTGCTTGATGAAATACTCAAGTGTAGTGTCCATATCCACCACTGTGCCAAGGAGGCTCCAGTCAGTGTTGTGCAGCTGCTCCTTAAGGTACTCCAGGTAACCCCTTTTTAGTTTATGATTGGAGATTATTTGGGGGGGTGTTGCATTGAATTTCTTGGTCCAGCTGCAGGTTACTGGAGAGTGGTCACTCAGTGAGTCTGGGTGGGCTGTCACATTGGAGATATGATCTGAGCAGTTTATGAGGATCCAGTCAAGTAGTCTGCTAGATCCAGTTTTGTAATTTGTTCTGGTGGGTGAGCCAATAAGTTGTGTAAGATGTAGTGCTGCAACAGTGTCCTTATATGTACCAGTCAGGGGTGCCAACCAGTCTATATTGAAATCCCTGAGAATAATAGATTCAGAGTTGAGATACTGACATCTGATAACCTCCATAAGTTCTTCAAGTCCTGGAAATTTCACTTCCAGAGGGATGTATACAGTAAGTATAGTGCTTTATTGTGGGCCCCAACAGAATTTTTATGGGGAGAATTTGTGCAGTACTGGTAAGATGGGGTAGAGGAAGAGCAAACCCCTTTATCGAGTCTTTAATGTATAATACACAGCCCCCTCCTCTTTTGAGATCCTTTCATTCCTGAAAAGTGTGTAACCTGGTATCGAGACAGCGGAATCTGGTATTTTTGGAGTGAGGCATGACTCAACGATTAAAGTTCTTCTTTCCTTTTTTTTAAACATTTGTATTAAAAAATGTTATTTCTGTTACAAACAAACTTTAGTAACAATCAGTGAAATCATTAAGAACAGTACATTTACCAAAAATGTAATCTTGTTTAAAAAACAAAACAAAAAAACTATTTCTGCGGATACAAACATACAAAAATAGCAGCAGAAACAGGCCTCGTGGTCTATCAAGTCTGCTCGATTGTGCTGCCCCCACCCCACTCTGTTTCATACTCTCTTGAAACCTCCCACCATACTACAGGATAATAATTACTTAAGCAGAGTATTCCATTTGTCCACTACTCATTATGTGAAGACCAGAAGGAGAGGGATCCTTGTGGACATGGAGGCAGCAGCAATAGAATGGACAAAACAAAAGTACAAATGTAAATATTTTTAAGCCTTCCATTAGTTAAAGGAGACCATTTTAAGAATAAGGATAACACACAGTGATGAGTTCCATAAGGTAATCTAGTTTTGAAACAAACTTATCTATGATAAAGTGCATTCAGTTTTGCCAGGAGAATCAAGAGGCAGTTGGTAACCAAATCCAAAGAAGAGAAAAACCTGGGTGTGATGATCACTAGTGACCTAAAGCATTCCTCACAGTGCAAGAAGGTGGTGGTAAAAGCCTACATAATGCTGGGTTGCATCACCAGGGGGATCAGTAGCAGGTGGGAGGAAGTCATATTGACATACAGATCACTAGTGTGGCTGTATGTAGAGTACAGTGTGCAGTACTGGTGTCCTTACCTGAAGAAGGACATTAACCTGATAGACATGGTCCAGAGGAGGGTGACTAAGATGGTTAATGGTCAGCAAGGCACAACATATAAAGAGAGGCTGTAGGACCCGAATATGTTCTCCTGGAGGAGAGGAGGAAGACAGAAGACATAACTGCATGACTGATATCTTTAATTACATGAAGGACATTAACAAGGTGAGCCAAGAAAGCCTCTTCAGCCCCAGTGTCAATACAAGTACAAGGAGACTTTGCCTTAAGGTGGGGGAGGGAGGTTCAGGAGAGAGTTCAGGAGGCATTTATTCATGAAGAGGGTGGTTGCAAGGTGGAACAACCTCCATGAGGAGGTGGTCTCACTGGAGACAGTGGAGGGCTTCATAAGAAGGTGGGACTGGGTAAGATCAGGGCCAAAATGGGAGTGGACAAAAAGGGGGTAGCATTCAAGGAGGGGGGACTCCTTAGTTGCCACGTGGCACTTCACAATATGAGCCATTTTGATAGACCATTAGGCCTTCATCTGCTGGCACTTTTCATATGTTCATAATATTTTTATTGGCAAGATATCTTTTATAGCTGCAAAAATACCAATTTGATTTGGAGAAAAGTAAAGGAATTCCAGGAAGCACACCTCTACAATGACCAGAGGAGGCACCGGTAGAGAAGTTGGCCCCTTTGGGAGTATGGCCAAGGATTGAACAGTAACCCTGATATGGTAGTGAAGGGCAAGCCTAGGGGGTGGATGGGAGGCATTGGAGGCCCATATAGCTGCGAACAAAAAGAGCTTTAACAGTGATGGCAAGGTAAATGTTTATGTGGATAAACTTAGTAGCTGCTATTTGTGTGCTGATGAAACAATATTCTATTCCTTTGAAATTCATTTAAACCATGCTGACTAATTCATTAAATTTGTTTGATATGTACAGGAAAAATGAATATTATGTTTGTATGTTTATTTAGATCCTTGCCCCGATGAAGCCCAGAGTTGGATGAAACGTTGAGCCACAGGGGATCACTGTGTTCATAGTAAAGCAACAAATAAAAGAAAATAGATTTTATACAAAACAAGTTGGCTGGTTGATGAACAAAAAAACTTTTTCTCTGCATCTTGGAATCTGTACTAACAGCCCAAAGCATAAACTTTTAGGACTTACCAATAACCAAAAGGTACCCACCTAATAGACCTTCTCCTTCTTCTGGAATGGGCACCAGTACTGCACACAGTATTCCAGGTGCAGCCTTACCAAAGACCTATACAGAGGGAGGATAACCTCCATATTGCTGGAGGATATCCCCCTTGCTATACACCCCAGCATCTTGTTAGCTTTTGCCACTGTCTTCCTGCACTGAGCTGAGTTGTTCATACTCCCTGTTATAAGCATCCATAGACCCTTTTCCTCCTCAGTAATTTCCAATTGTACCCCCAGCTGATACAGTAGCTCCTCACCTGGTTCCTAGTCTCAAAGTGCAGTACCTTGCATTTCTTGGTGTTAAACCCCAACTGCCATGTTTCTGACCAGTCCTGCAGTTTGGTCAGGTCCTCCTGTAGCCCGTTCCACCTTTCAAAGTCATCCACCACAGCCCCCCTCTTCAAATCATCTGCAAACAGACTGATCTTACTCCAGATTCCCTGTGATGTATCAGCTATAAATATGCCAAACAATACCAGTCCCAATACCAATTCCTGTGGTACTCCACTCATCACATCCCTTGTTAATGAAAGTTCTCCCCCACTACTACCCTTTGCTGCTTTCCCTTCAGCCAGTTAGTGACCCACCTAACCATCTTTGTTCCCACACCAATGTCTTTTACTTTCCCTCCTAGTTTCCCATGTGGCACAGAATCAAAGGCCTTGCTGAAATCTGAATACATCATATCCACCTCATAGACCTTCTCCAGTTCCCTGGTCACCCAGTCATAGTACTCAACTAGGTTCATCTGGCAAGATCTTGCCCAGAGAAACCAATGCTGTTGATGATCCTGGAATTCATTGTTCTCCAAAAAGATCACCAGCCTCTCTTTTATTTATTGATTTATTTATTGTATCAGAATTGCATACCTTTGAATCATAGACAAAGGCTGTACCTCAAAAAACATACAGATATTCAACATTAACTTCACATATTACAGTTAGTTACTAACAGTGAATAGCAGCTGCATGCAGGTAGCATTGTCATGATAGCATCCAGGTTGTACACTGTGGACAATTATCCATTATTTACATTACATACAGGTTACATGGTCTTATATACAGTAAAATTACTGCTGCCAGCAGGAAGCATGGCCATACAACTGGCTGTACAATGAACATATTTATACAAAATTACATTGCAAATTACATTTTGTTCCATCAGGTATAAAATAGATAGCAGTTGTAGCTTATTCCTAGGTACAGTATATAGCAGCTACCATTAGTAGCTTAGTCATAGGCAGTATCAATGGTCAATACTAGGATATGATTTACCAAGCTGGGGGGGTGTAGGTTGGAGGACTGGCATGCCAGGTGTGCCTTAGCCTGAAGGCAGTAAAACTTGTAGTTGGAGTGTCTGTAAGTGGGCCTAAGAGCAAGGAGGTGTACCAAAGGGTTTGGCTAGAGGCAGTTGCATGCCCTTTCATGATGAATCTGTTCCCTAAGGAGGTGTTTGAAATAGCCGATTTTTGTTTCAGTGAGGATGGTATTGGGGAGGGCATTTAGCCAGAGGGGTGCCCTGTAATGAAAGGTTCTTTGGCCCATTGCTGATCTACAGAGGGGGACCTGGTAACAGGATTTACTGGAACAACAGGTACATTTAGGGGCAGAAGCAGGTTGAAGAAGGGGTGAGAGACCACAAGGTGCACTACCATTAGTGATTTTCTTTGCGAAAAGGCAGGTCTGGTATTTAAGCCCTCTGTCAAAGTCAAGCCAGTTTGTGAGGGTGTAGAGAGAGCAGGTGTGGGTCAGGTGCTCACAGCCAGTGGCAAGGTGACAGGTCTTGTTTAATGATATCCTGATTCTTTGAAGGGCAGTGGAGTCAGCAGCCCCATACACCAGTATCCTGTCTATGAGGGACAGGATGGATGATGAGATGGCAAGCTGTTGGGTTTCCAGCATGAGACAGTGCTTATGACGGTACAATAGACCAATGCGTGTGTTTACAGCAGTGCTAAGGAGATGGATATGTTTGTGGTAGTTAAGAGCAGTGTCTAGGGTTACTCCAAGGTATTTGAAGGAGGTTACCTGTTCTAGGGGGACCTGGTTGAAATTGAGGATTTGCAGGGTCTGGCCACTAGGTTTGTTCCAGGAGTTAGCAAATAACATTATTTTAGTTTTTTATAGTTTCAGATCAAACGGTGCTTGGAAAACCATGTTTCAGCTTCATTAAAAGACTGTTGTAGTATGACGGGGTTGGGGTGAGTAGCAAAACGTGCAGTTCATTTTAGGATTGTCTCCATGAACTTCCCCACAATTGATGTGTGGCTCACTGGCCTGTAGTTACCTGGTTCATCCTTAAGACCACTTTTGTAAATGGGCACCACATAGGCCATCATCCAATCCTGTGGCACACATCCTGTATCCAGTGAGGTGTTGAACAAGTCTGCCACTGGTCCTGCCAGGATCTTCGCCAGCTCCATGAGTACCCTAGGGTGAATGCTGTCTGGACCCAGTGCCTTGTCCACCGTCAGTACCCTTAATTCTTCCAGAACCCTGTCTTCTGTAATTCCTAAATCAGTCATCCCCTCTCCCCCTGCCCACACCACAGCTCCCTTGAGGTATCTGCCCCCTTTCTCGTTTGTGAACACAGAGCAGAAGTATTCATTTCATGCCTCTGCCTGGTCTTCTCCTTCTCCATCCCCCCCCCCCCGGGCCTTTCTGATCCTCACTATCTAGTCCTTATTATTCCTTCTCTCTCTAATGTATCGGAGGAAATCCTTCTCACCATCCCTAATGCCCTGTGCCACTCTTAGCTCTCTGGAAGCCTTGGCTGCTCTGACCAGTTTGGTAACTTACCTGAACTTCCTCTTGTACTCTTCTGTGTCATCCCCCCTCCCGATTTCTTGAGTCTCTGAAATGCCTTTCTCTTGGACCTTACCCCTTCCAGGACCTCTTGATTCAGCCAACTGGGCTTCTTTTCCCTTCCCTTCCCTTCTTACTCGTTGTCCTAGCACATGTCCTAAAGCCTCCATGAGCCCCCTTTTAATCATATCCCACTTTTGCCTGGCATCCATTTGTGCCTGAATTTCCACCAGGTGCCCGCCTCAAATTTCCTCCCATCCTTTTAAAGTCTGCACCCTTAAATTCAAACACCCTGGTACCCATACCTTCTTTTTGCTCCCCATGCTGAGCTTGAGCCACACCGTGTTGTAGTCACTCCCAGCTACTTGGTCCTCCAATGCCAGATCCCTTACAACCTCCCCATTCGATAGCACCAGGTGCAGAATGTTTCTCGTCTAGTCTGCTTCTTGACCAGTTGTACTAGGAAGCTGTCAGTAAAACAAGTAGTTCATAAAAAGAGTGGTGGCAGTACAGAAGAGGGCAACCAAAATGGTGCATGGCCTGCATCTAAGACCCTGTTAGGGAAGACTCAAGGACTTAAATAGGTACTCTAGAGGATAGACGGGTAAGGGGAATCAAAAAAATCTGTGTCTTAGAGCTGCCCAGCCTCCACCAACCACAACTAGACTGTAGGGGAAGCCGCAGTCAAACAGTACACTATGGAAACTCTCTCCATTTTTTTTCTGCTGCAGGGATGTTGCAAACAGGCAGATACCACTGACATCCCTTCCATTACTATTTATTCTGAACTACAGCATGCATCGGCAGCAATGAAGCATAGTGGTTCCTAAAATACAGGTACTTGTATGGTAGTTATTAAAAGGCAGGCTTGATTTAAATAACTACACTGAGCTGTAACTGTGGGTTTCAGTCACAGTTAACTAACAGGTGTCTCACTTTTCACAGTAGGTTTTCTTTACAGGGCTCTGGGCTATAACTGTGTACTTCCATATCATTGTAACAAATGGTTGTAAAGTTTTACAGACAGGTTATCATTGCAGAGCACTTAATATCATTACTGTACACCCTCCTGTCTAGCACAATCATTCCCTACCTTCTTGGAGTTCTAGGGGGACTGTAGTAGGTAGCAATACCAGGCAGCAGATTGTTTTTTGGCAAACATGGTCCTTCTCTCATTTTCAGCAGGGGCAGCTTCATGAGGGTAATTGTGCTAAAACAACATTGATCAAAGGGGATCTCTCAGTGATGTGTGCATCTGGGAACCAATAGCATCTCCAAGAAAATGGCGCCAGGTACAAACAAAGGACTTGTGTCCTTAAATTGCAGGCTCAGGGTCCTGAGTTGCACAGCAGCACACAGAGCTTCTAAGAAGGGGATGGAGTTTAACTACAACAGATCTCCCTCCCTGTGGACCATCTGAACTGGCAGATTTAATCTGTAGCTTAGAGATGCCTGATCTTCACTGACCACAACCAGACTACGGGGAACGCCGCAAGCGAGCATCACACTACAGACAACTCTCTCCATTTATTTTATTTTCTCCAGCAGGGATAACACAAGCAGGGGGATAGCACTGACATCCCTTCCATTACCATTTATCCTGTACTAAAAGGCAATCCCGCAAAGAGTAGAATAGTAGATAGAGCTACTGTAGTGCATCAGGAGCAGCTGGGAGACAGCTTTGTCACTTAAGTTGTAGTAAAAGGAGTAAGCAGGGAGGGATGCAAAGAAGAGGAGGTGGGGAGAAAGTTGGAGGAGAGGGGAAATGAGAAGATGGACTGCGAGGAAAAACTCAAGGGCACAATATTCCACTGGAAGAGGTAGGCTCAGAGGCGATATGAGGAAGTACTTCTTCTCAGAAAGGGTAGTCAGCAATTTGAACTGAATTCCAACAGAGGTAGCAGGTACATTACCAACATGGTAGCAGGTTTCAGGCATGCATGAGGTAGACTTAGGGGACCTTAGTAACAGGACTGGGGGGGTAAGTAAGGCTACAGATCAAGTAGAGTCTGTAGTGATGCATTGGGTAATATATTTTTAGGGCAAATTGGATGGGCTAGGGGGTCCTTTTGTGCTGAAAGTTTCTATGTTTCTTATAAAAGGAAATATTCATGTCCTCTTTGTTTCCTCAGAAAGCAGACTTGACAAGTATGCTCATATTTTTTTATAATTTAGGTAGCAGATAAATGTTTATTTTTGCACTGCTGAAGTGCCCTTCAATTTGTGAGAAAGGTGGAGGAAGATTTTCAACTGCAACATAGAAGAAATCAATTTCTATAGACAGTGGGGGACTTTTGCTCCAAAGAACTGATCCCTTGTGGGAAATTCCACATTTGCAGGCCCTAGCAATTTAGCAAATCTTGGACCCCATAATCAAGGTTCTCTGTGGGTGAATCAGCCAAGGAGGAGAAGCAGAAGGAAACTGCCTGAAAGTCTACAATACCCCCTACATTAGAGGGTAGTTAGGCAGATGCAAGCCCTGCATAAATACGCTGTCATATACCTGTTGACCCGAGTGAAAGATTTGCTAAGCCACTGGGTCCTCCTTATTTGGACTACAAAGAGGATCTCCATTGTTGTTGTTTGTTATTGCTTCATTATAATTTGATCCATCTCTGCAAGCACACTAACACTGAATGTCTCCACCACAATAGGAGCTTTGCCAGAAGCCCACGTAAGTCTCTGGGGTGTAACATTGTGGGTGTACCTGCAATTCTGGTATTGGAAACTGCCTGGAGGGAAGGTATGAGTGTGGGCATATTAGTACTGCGTGTTATACTTTGAATTGCATTGTTACCCTTTGTGTCCCATTTTCTCTATTCATCCTTGTCTTTCCTTACCAGTTCCACATCATGACTTCAACAATTTTCTTGTCGAAGTTTGACACAGCGGCAGTCTCAATATTGAAAGGCGAAATTTTACCTTTCGATATTGAGTGTTTTTCTTTGGAGGGCTTTGCCCCCCACAACACCCCATCTACTTTTAGCTATAAACTCCAAGTCAGAGTTTGTTTGGGGGGAAGGGGGAGAAAGGGTGAAATTTTGTCTTGAAGTCCATTACAGCAACAACAGCGAAACTGTTGCTGTAATGGACTTCATTGTGTTTCTGTTTTTGTGCGGTCGGTACACCTTCCTTACCACCCTTAATATTATTGCTTATACAGTTTACTTGCCAGTGTAGGTACTAATATTACATTGTATCATTTTTAGGGTTGCCACCCTTGCATGAGGTGAAAACCGTACACCAAACCACATCCAAACTCCACCTCTAACTCCACCCTTCTTTATGACTGATGGGTATATTGTTCCTACTTCAAAGCCATTTTAATCTCAGAGAAGACTTTTAAAAGTGATAGGAAATCATTTTTATACTGTTATTTTTATGCATTAGTCATTTTTGATCTTTGTTAATGAGGTAAGGCCCATTGACCACACGGCCCATTTACAGGGGTGAACTGGGAGCACCGAGAGGTGTAGTGTCTTGTATCTTGTACTTGTTGAGGTGTAGGAAGTATCTTGCTCGAGGTCACACAAGATGCAAAGGAAGACTGGGAATCAAATCCAGATCTGCTGAATGTACCAAGCTCATTCATAGCTCATTGTTCTAACCTCTGTTAAACTCTTCCATTTTTAGTTTCATGTTAATCACGTATTTTGATAAGCTTTGACCAATTTTTGACACATTATATATCAATGTTTGCAATAACCTCACTTCTGTACTGTGTCCCCTTTAACTCGGCAGGAACTGCTGTTTCTTTTCATATTTCTAAGACACATTTCATATGTTCGGACTCACCATTCCAGGCTATTCATCTGAATGGCCTGTAATGATGAAACTAATATCATGGAATGTTCTAGTAGTATCAAAAATGAGAGTAGAATTAGCTGCTGAGGACTCTGGAGAAAGGGAATCAATGTTGTAATAAAGGCTAACAGAATGGATCTAAAACACATCAGAATATAGGACAAACAAAAGGAAGGAACACAGGATGGCCTATAACAGTATAAAATCTGTTTCCTTCTCAGCAGTAAAAGACCATATTTAAAATTCAGAGTGGAATAGGTTAAGTTGAGTTACTGCTAATGGCCTTAATGGCCATAATTTACACCCCCCATATACAGGTAGACTGGTTTTACAAAGGTCTGTGACATCAGAACTTCTTTGTAACCTGGACATTCAGCCAAAAGAGTGAATGATTTGATACAATAACAGAGTATGTGAGTACTCAGACTAGCCCAAAAACCAGACTACATTTGCGAAAAACTGGATGACCAGATAAAGACCCTAAAAATTGATTATTCAGTCTAAAACCTGACAGGTGGCAACCCTAAAATTTTATTTCTGAGGTACCATGGTATTCATAATGTAAGTACAAATGCAGGAATGATGTTTATTTCTCTGGGAAAGGGGGGGGGGTAAGGGCCCAGTCAATGAGGGAGTGGTTATGAGATTTAAGATTGAGGGTCAAAGATTTGATATCAGAACAGATTTTGCTATGGTAGTTAACAGCTAGTCTATATTGAAGTTACAGTACCTAGAATGTACAGCTCACCTGAGGTGGCATGTGTGGTGATGGTGGAGATGAGTTCAGTGACTGCTGAACTGGGGAGACCAGGGCTGCAATAAGTGCTGGCTATAAATATAGGTAGTATTTGGGGATCAACCCTGGAACTACATGGGAACATGGCTGTGGAGAAAAACTTCTTTTAGCAGCAAACAGTTTGCTCAGAAAATAGGAGGCAAACACCAGAACTGCAGAAACAGGGGATCCCATTTACTGAACAGTTGATAAAGCAGGGAACAGTCACTCCATGGAGCAATGAAACAAAGTTTGGTTGCAGTAGACTGTGAAGATCACATCATAAGCAAGTGGTGCTCTGGACCACAGAGGTGACAACATGAGCAAATTAGTTCAGGTGGCTACCCATAGCCAAGGTAGTTAAACCCCAAACTCATGCAGTAAAAACTTGTGGCTGAATCAGGCCTTTGCAAAACAGCAGGCAGCTACAACGTTCCTTTCCACTAAATCCTATCAAAGTTCCCAACACAGAGAACAAACCTCCAGGGGGTGGCTGACTACAGAAAACCTCCATTTTTTGTCCACTCCTATTGTGGATGCCAAACCCAGAAATAAACAGTCCCAGACTGTGAGCCAAGAAGGACCAGAGGCTTGACTCAGGACCCCTGGCCCTCTGCAATTTCCCTTTACCTCATGGCTCAGTCCTTTCTCAGTGTTCCTGTACAGGTAGCACCCTTTCATTTTCTGTCCATCAAAGGGGGTTAGACTTGCAGGCAGTAGCTCTTCTTTTATCCCTCATTCTGCACTCCACTGAGGCAGCATCCTTTCCTTTCCTTTTCTCCCTCTCAAGGGACTAAAGATGCAAGCTAGCCCTAAAACCCAGAGTCCCCCAAACCAATGGCCACCACCATATCCTTATGCTGACTTAACTGCATGGCCCAATAAAACAATAAACAACTGGCTGCATGGCCGAGTGAGCAATCAGTCCCACTCCAGCCTCCTCTATCTTCTCTCTACTGGTTAATTTCCCAGGTTGCCAAAATGACTCTCTTTTATCTGCTTTTCCCCTGGGTGGCAAAAATCCATCTGGTCCAATCAGGGACCCAGCTACCAGGTACCTAACCAACAGAGCTCCTTAATGCCCTGTGGAGCATGAGGTCCCAAAAACTATTTACAACCCCTAACCAAGGTGCAAACTGGCAGCACAACCTATATACTCCAATTTCTTCTCAAGGAGGCCGCACATGCTCAGTAACCCAGAACCACCACAAACTATTTACATTTATTTTGAGCGTTTCCTTCCTGTCTCTTTTCACCACAAGATAAAGAAGCACCGAGCCTGGCCAACCCCCACAAATGATCAGACCCGAAGATGGAGCATTTACTCCACTAAAATCTAAATTTTCCGTTTTCTTTCCTTTCCTTTCCTGGTGGCTACACATGCTCAGTAGTGTGGCCACTCTATCTCTTTGCAAATGGCTGTCCCATTGCCATGTCAACCTTCTGGGACTGACCACCACCCCAAACACACTCCAGAAGGTGCAGAAACACTAATGCAGCACCTGTCCCACCGCAACAAAGGCCAGGTGCCACGATGAGGTGGCCTGAGCTGCAAGGACCTCCAGTGGACTGTAGGGGTACAATTCCCACCAGGGTAACTACAAACCCCAAACGCACGGAGGGAAGCCACTGAGTAAGAGGCTCCATATGGTAAGCTCTGTTTGGGGATGGCTTACATACAGTACCATCATATTCCTGATGCCCTTGAGGGTAGCGAGCCATGAGTACCAAGCTCTACAAGCATTATGTGTAGTATGGATGCGTGCTTCTACTGTACTGTTGACATCAAGTTTTTAATGTCAAACTTTTGGGGGCTCACACAGCCCCACCAATTGCCAGTACTATGGCCCCTATGCATGTAGGGGTGGAGTGGCTAAATGCAGTGTATCTGGGGCACATAGCCACTCCACACACATTGCACCCCCATGCAAGATGTACAAAGGGGGGGTGCACATACATTATGCACCTGATCCCACAGGTAAGCGGACCGCACTGTGCGGGGGGCATGCCAGCACTATACACCATGCACAAAGATGCATAGTGCTGGCCACAAGGGTGCACCCTGCCATAAACCCTCTATGCACCCTGTGCACACCGTGAGACATACCACAGAACAGGGTGGGAAGCCTGACAACACTCTGAGTCCCCATCAAACAGCCGCCTGATGCCACCCACCCACTCCAACAAACAGTGGTGAGTGTTGTGCCACCCCCACAAAACCCATACCCCTAACAGGGGCACCAGCACAAGGTTGCTGTCCCCCAGTTGCCCTGCATGTTAATACCCCTCCCCACTAACAGTGGTACTGTTCCCCCCTCTGCCATGTGACCTGCCCCCATCCCACTGCACTGTTGTGGTGCCATCAGAGGGCCGGTGGCATTGCCCACTACCACCTGCCATAGCTACCTGCCCTCGGACATCCACAAGGCATGCTGCCAACTCATGCCCTGCCACATAAGGGATCCACTGTTGGACCCATGCTAGGCATCCAATTGAATGCCCAGCTGGGTCCGCGACTCCACCCATGCCTGCCCTGCATAGACCTGCATGCCAAGGGGGCAGGGCCATGGGCAGGTTCCTGGTGATGATGAATGTTGCTGGTGTGTACCTGTCTGCAGGTGCATTGCTGTGTGGGTGGGATGCGCACCCCAGGCACGTACATCCCACCCCTACATGTATAGGTGCCCATGACGGCTAAGTAATTGAAGATAGACTGCCTGGGAGGGGTTGCTTATAGCAGACAGGAAGGGAAGAGACTTTGCTACTAGCATTTGGCTAATATTTCAAGATAAGCAAGTAAACCAAACATTTAGAACCATGAACAAACAGCTGTTGTGAACAATTATACCAGGAGTATGGTAGTTCAAAATGGCAACACAATCAGGTCTAATAAAGTTTAAACATTCTGGAAATATTATTAAAGAATTCTGTTGCAAAAACACTTGAATTTGTTTGTTCTTGAATATATTGTCAGTGTTCCTGATGGTACATCACAAAGTTGAAACTCTAACCAAAACAGCACGGGTGGAGTAGAGGTTGTGATTTTGTTAAGGGCCATTCTTAGCACAACAATGCAGGCGCAAAGCACAGCAGTGGCACAATTTGCATATAATGTATGGTAAGTGCCTATTAACCACCATAATCAGCATGCACACAGCTTTGTTATGCACTGTTTAGAATTTTAAAAGTTGTTAACCACACTTCGGAACTTCCAAACAGTGGCATAACAAAAAAGAATGCGCACCAGAGTTCCATAATTCTCACACATAGAATGCAAACAGTGTTTTTTTGACCATACACTATAAAAGATGATGGCTGGGGATCAGGTGACAACCACACTGAAATCACCTCTCGTGGTTGCTAGGGCTACAGTAAACCTCTCGAGCTGTGCTCTCGAGGTTTACCATGTTGCCCTAGCAACCACTCGAGGTGATTACAGTGTGGATATCACCTGATCCCCAGCCATTATCCTCCATGTCACTTGAAGTCTGTAGAGGGCATTTTGGATCATTCAGACTTTTAAGCCTTGTTTTCTGGTGTGATGGAGACAGGGAGCTAATTCCTGTCTGACATGGCATCTGACTTTCCTTGATTGTTTCCCAAGAGATAGTGATACGGTTATGAAAACAGATGAAAACATGAATAATAATACTTTTTCCAATGGCTGGCATCTGGTGACATGGTCTGGGAATATAGGCTTTTAGAAAAGAATCCAAGAAAGGCTGGCAGATAATCTTAGCATGAACATTTTGATTTAATGTATATATAAATCACAAAATGAGGTGGATGACCTACAATTTAAATTTGAATTTAACTTTGAAACTTCAGGAAGGTCGGTCAGAGGCACATCCCCCAGCCAGTGCACCTAAGGAATTCCTATGCTGTGCTTGAGGAATGGGAAGGCCCCACAGGGTCACCTGAGCTTACACCCAGGGAAGATGGGCAGGGCCTCTGGAATGGAACCCCAAGGGTGGAGGGTGGGAGACCACAAAGGAAGAGGATGACACTCCTGGTGGGGGACTCCATTATCAGGGGGTAGAGCTAGGAGCAGCAAGGGAGGGGAAGGAGAGTGAGGTAAAGTGCCTGTCAGAAGGAATGGCTTGGAGTGTTGAAAAGTTATTCCAGAGGATCCCTAGGGTGGTAGCAAGGAGGGGGAAACTCAATGTCATTGTCTATCTGGGAACTAATGACATAGCTGGGAATAAGGCAGAGATAGTAAGAGTACAGCAGGAATTCAGAGAACTGGGAGGGGCCTAGGGCAGGTAGCAAACTCTGTGACTTTCTTGGAAGTGCTGCCTGTCATAGAAACATAGAATTTGATGGCAGATAAGGACTACTTGGACCACCTAGTCTGCCCATTTCCCTACCTAATGAATAAGCTGCAGATCCCAGTTAACCAACAGCCTACTTCCTCCTACTCCCCACTATAATTGCCTTATGTCTGTTCCATGCATTCTTGAATTACCCCACTGTCTTTGACTCCACTACCTCCTCAGGAAGGCTGTTCCATGTATCCACAACCCTCACCATGAAAAAATACTTCCTCACATAATCTCTGAGCTGTCCCCTTCTATCTTCAAATTGTGCCCCTTGTTCTTGGACCTCTTTTTCTGAAAGATGCTACCCTTTTGGACTCTGTTGATTCCCTTGATGTACTTGAAAGTTTCTATCATGTCCCCCCTCTCCCTCCTCTCCTCGAGGGTATACATATTAAGCTCTTTTAGTCTCTCTTCGTATGTCTTCTGGTGCAGACCCTGCACCATTTTAGTTGCCCTCCTCTGGACAGCCTCCATCCTGTCTATGTCCTTACAGAGATGGGGTCTCCAGATGGGGTCTCACAAACTGTCTGTACAGAGGGACAACAACTTCCTGTTTTCTACTGGTGATGCCTTTCCCTATACATACCAGTATCCCACCAGCCCTTCTTATTGCCTTCTCACATTGCTTGCCCACCTTAAGGTCATATAATATGAATACCCCGAGGTCCCTTTCCATTTTTGTTGTTGGCAAGGGGTAGCTAGGGATCTACACACCAAGAACTTCAATGACTGATTGAAGACATGCTGCGGAGAGCAAGGTTTTGGCTTCATTGGGGAGTGGGGGCCTACCTGGGGAGATGCAGACCTGTACAGGTGCGATGGCTTGCATCTTTCCAAAAAGGGCACTGGAGTACTCTGTGAATGGCTTGAATGCTTCATTGGCAAGCATTGAAATTTACAAAGCAGTGGTACAGAAAAGGAGAAGGGGAAATCACACTGCCCACCCCCACAGGCTAATGCATCCTGCAAGGAGGACATAAATATGTATTATTGTATATGCGGCTAGAAAGGAGATAAACAAATATTGGAAGCAGGTATGGGACACAAAGGGTAAGGCAGGGGTAGTAAGGCAGCTAAAAAAGGGAAAAGTGAATGAGGGTAAAAAACAGGAGGGTGACGACAGGATTAGTGGGAGGGTAGGCAGCAAACCGTGGAAGGCAGTAGTTGCAAATGCCCACAGCCAGGGAAATAAAATCCCAGTCCTGTAGGCCTTGAAGATAGAGGCAGACCTGGACATAGTGGCAATAACAGAGATCTGGTTTACCACAAAGTATGACTGAGACACAAATGTTCCAGGTTATGCCCTATTCAGGAGAGACAAGGGGAGTTTTTATTTATTTATTTATTTATTGAAATCATGGATACACCTGTGAGCAGATGCTCATTGAGAGGTTTCATGTCATGTACACAGACAACAATGCAAGGAATTCAGGGCAATATACAGATAAAACATCGAGAGCACAGTAAACAGATGATGACAAAATTAACATAAGGGCACGTAAATATAAGCCAAGCCAGTAACTGCGGCGATGTGCAAAGTAAGCCTACATCAGAAGGAGAAGTAGGAGAAAAGGAGAAGAAGGGGTGGGGTACACAGGACAGTGTGGACAGAGGGGGGTAGGCTGGGATAAAGGGGTTGGAGATGGAGCTAAGTGCCAGGGTTTGCCTATGCCAGGGACAGGGGCTGGGAAGTGCTGGGGTCAGTCAGCGGGTGTGCAGATGACTCAGTGGTGGCACATGCAGGTACTCATATGAATAAGGTATTGGTGCAGTTTAAGTTTGAAGGGTCCAAGTGTAGAAAGGTGGAGGCAGAGTGGCTCTGTATGTAAGGGAGGGTATAAAATCAACAGAGGTGCAGGGTTAGCAATGGGAGACAGAGGCAGTGTGAGTCACCTTTGAGCTAGGCAATGGCACAGCAATTAGAAAAGGGGTGATCTACAGACATCCAGCATGGGCGGGAGCAGTATGACTAGGGATCTAGTGGATCAAATTCAGGAGATGGCAACAAAGTGTGAAGTATAGCTGCAGGATGATTACAATATCCCAGATGTTGAGTGGACCATCCTAGATGCCTTGACATCCTGGATTCCCTACAAGGGGCGGGCTTCAGACAAATGGCGTGCAATTCCAAAAGAGAAGAGGTGATTCTGGACCTGGTACTAATCAGTGGGGGCAGAATCTCAGACATCCAAGTGGAGGGTCAACTGTGAACCAACGACCACCACATAGCATGGTTTAACATGGGGACAGGGACACAGTCTAATCACACTAAGGCGAGAGACTTGGATTTTAGGGGGGGGATTTTGCTAGTATGGGAAGCTGTATCAAAGAGGCCCCAGTGAGATTAAAGGGGGAAATGAGCAGTGGGAACACCTGAAGGGAGTCATACAGGAGGTGACAAACCAATGTATATACTGTAGGTGTCAAGCAAAGGCAAGAAAATGAGGAAACCATTATGGTTCTTAAGGGAGGTGGCAGGCATTGTAACGGCCAAAATGGTGAGGTTTCAGAACATATAAGGAGACACTCAGGGAGGAAGACAGGGAGGTGTATCTAAAGAATCTAAAGGAAGTTGGAAAGGCTGCAAGGACAGCAAAGGCACAGACTGAAGATAGATTAGCACAGATAGTGAAGAAAGGCGACAAGACATTCTTTAGGTACAGCAGTGAGAGAAAGAAAACCGTGGGGGGAGGGGTAAAAGGAAGGCTAAAAGGAGATGACGGGGAGTGTCATGAGGGAGACCTGGAAAAGGTGGAAATACTGAACAAATACTTCTGTTCAGTATTCACTGAAGAGGGGGAAGGTCACAGACCACAGCTGAGTAGCAGACACGGGGGGGGGGGGAGTAAACACTAGTCCATTCAAAGTGAAGAGAGTCCTAGAGGAGCTCACAAAACTGAAGGTGGACAAAGCAATGGGGCTGAATGGAATACATCCACAAATATTATGGGAGCAGTGAGGGGGAGCTACAGTAGCAGAACCCCTGGCTGCCTTGTTCACCGAGTCACTTAACACAGGAATGGTTCCAGAAGATTGGAACAGGGCACATGTAATCCCTCTACACAAAAGTGGTAGTGGGGAGGAGGCAGGGAACAATAGGCCAGTCAGCCTCACCTCAGTAACAGGGAAGATCATGGAGGCACTGCTGAAAGAAAAAATAGTAGCCCATTTGGAATCCAACAGTGCCCAGGATTCGAGGCAACATGGATTCACAGCAGAAAAGTTACATCAGACAAAAGTTATAGGTGTTTTTGACTGGGTTACCTAGCAAATAAATTGGGGGGGGGGCAGTGGATGTTGCCTACTTCGATTTCAGCAAGGATTTCAACAATGTCCCACATACAAGGCTGGTGAAAAAAGATGGGTAATCTGGGCATGGGGCACAAGGTGGTGAACTGGGTTAGGAACTGGCTAAAGGACAGAAAGGAAAAAGTGGTGGTAAATTGGATCCTATCCAGGGAAAGGGGATGACCACTGGGGTGCCAAAGAGATCAGTCCTTGGGCCAGTCCTGTCCCATTCAATGTCTTCATTAGTGTCATTGCAGTGGGGCTGGAGGGAAAGATCTGCCTGTTTGCAGATGACACCAAGATCTGCAACAGGGTGGACACTCCAAGGGGTGGTGAGAATGGGGAGGGACCAAAGGAAGCTTGAAGAATGGTTGCATGAGTGGCAACTGAGATTCAATTCAAAAAAGTGCAAAATAATGCACCTGGGATGAGGTAACTATACAAAAGGAGGGGAGTTGCTGATGATGACCAAAGAGGAAAGGGACCTGGGGGCTGTCATTTCAGATGTCCTAAATGTGTCTAAACAGAGTACAATAACTGCAGGGAGGGCATGTGGCATGCTGGGATTTTTTTGCAGAGGCATCGCTAGCAGAAGGCAGGATGATGCCACTGTATAAAACACTGGTGAGGCCTCACCTGAAGTGCTGTGTGCAGTTTTGGAGGCCGCACCTTTATATGGACATTGATAGGGTGGAGGTGGTCCAGAGAAGGGATACTAAGATGGTATAGGGCTTGCCCCAGAAAACATATGAGGAGAGATTAAAATACCTCAATAGGTACTCCCAGGACAGAAGGGAGCGGCATAAACAAGGTGCAGTGGAGAGACATCTTCAAGCATAGGAGGAGTACAAGAATGAGGGGTCATGATATGAATTTGGAAGGTAGCAGGTTAAAGGGAAATGCAGTGAAGTTTTTCTACACCAAGAGGGTGGTGGACACATGAAATAGTCTGCCACAAAATGCAGTGGAAGTGAACACAGTGAAGGGATTTAAACATGCCTGGGACAGGTATACTGTAATGGAACCTTAGAGGTTGGAAGGAGGGATGAATAGCCAATAACCAGGTAGGGTCAGAGGCTGTAAACTAGTATAAGGCTTATATTTCTATGTCTCTTACCACCAGCCACCCAACCTGCAGAATCTCCTGGTAAGAAGGAGCCTACCTACTCCCAACAGTTCCTCCCTACCAGGTACAGTACCAAACCTTGCAGCAGAACTCACTGCTACACCTGCAAATTTATTTCTAGTGTGACTGAAATTCAGGGTCCCAAGGTGTTTTTCACATTGCCAAGGAGTTCTCATGCACCTCTACTAATGTTGTATATTGTATACTTTGCAGGAAGTGTGGCGCTATTTACATTGGAGAGACTGGTAGACACTTTGCTGACCATTCCGAGGAACATTACAGGGCAGTCAGGAATGCAGCCACTGACAAACCCATTGTATTCCACTTAATCACCAGGGACCAAAGTGTCAATGATCTTCTTCTGTGTCAATCAATGAATGAATGAATCAATCAATCAATCAAACTTTATTTAACCAGGCAGTTACATCATTGAGCAAGCTCATTTGCAAGATGGTCCTGGGCACATAGGACAAATTCATTTACAGTATTCAATATCATTTCATAACACAGTAGACACTGAAACAGACTATTTTTAAGTATGAAATCATTAGGTAACTGGAGCAAGACTTTAGATAACAAGGGCTATATACATATACAGGAAATTCATTATATATGGGTTAGGAGACAGTGAAGGACAAAGGGAGAAGAAGACAGTAAAGACACGGTGGAGGACAGAGAAAGGAGAGGAGGGCAAAGACACATGAGAGGAGTGGCGGGGGGGAAGCCCTGCTAGGGTAGAGGCCCCCAGAGGGGTTGCCACCAAGGAAGGAGGGAGGGAGCTGGTGAGGTAGTTACACTAAAAAAGAATGCTGGCCGACAAGGGGAATAAGAAGACCAGGGAGGTTCAGGAGCTAGGGGAATATTCAGTCCATATGCCAGTGATTACCTGAAGCAATCACTCGCAGACTTCAGGCATTGATAAAGCAGCTGCCTGAATACATAGGGGCTAGGCAGGAGGGAAACTTTAATTGCTTTTTGTATTTTGTTCCAAAGTGATGGTAGGAAGGAGCTGATGGCAGTTGTGTCATGATGTGTCCTCATCCGTGGTAGCTTGAGGAGGACAAAGGATGAGTTCTGTAGGCCGTACGCACCTTTAGACCATTCAAACAGGTTGCAAATATAGGGTGGGAGTTTGTTAGAAATAGCCCTGAAGAGCCACATGACGGTGTTTAGTTGCCTCCTCATGAAGAGGGACAGCCAATCAATCGTCTGGTACATCAGGCAGTGGTGAGTCCGCAGGGGCATGTCAAGTATGAATCTCAAAGCGCGATGGTAGAGTGTGTCAAGCTTCTGGAGGGCATTCTGAAGACAGTGACTGTAGAGAAAGTCAGTGTAGTCAAGCAAGGGTAGTAAGGTTGTCTGGACCAGACACTTCCTAGCTTCGAGAGTGAGTAGATGTCTTATGCGGTAAAATATGCCAAGGTGCTGTCTTAGCTATTTTGTTAACTCACTTAGGAGTACAATGAAACTGAGTTTGTTATCCAACCAGACTCCTAGATATTTGAATTTATCCACTGTTTCCAGAGGTTCACCAAGGAGGGTGACAATCTGGGGGTAACTAGGTGCCCCCATATTGTGGGAGTGCGGGGAGATAATCATGGCTTTGTTTTTTTTGGCATTGAGCAAAAGCTTCAGACTCAGCAAGTTATGTTGGAGGATGATAAAGGCCTGCTGTAACTCCTTGTAAGCAAGATCTAGAGAGGGTTTGGTTGTATAAAGGACTGTGTCATCCACGAAAAGGTGAACATTTCCTGTGAGTGTGCCAGAATCTATGTGGTTAATATAAAATGCAAAAAGGATAGGCTCCAAGATAGAACCTTGCGGGACACCTCGGGGCAAAACTTTTAGTGGGGACAGTTCCCATTGTGCTTTAATTTGCTGTCTTCAATTTGTGAGGTAGCAGTGGAACCACTTTACTGCAGCTGGGGTTAGACCAATACCACCCAGAGTATCAAGCAGGATGGAGTGATCAACCATGTCAAAGGCTTTGCTAAGGTCAAGGAAAAGTGCGTAGATGTGCTGTTTATTATCCAGGGTTTTTAACCAGTCATTAGACACTTTGGCTAGAGCCAACAAAGTGATATGCTTAGGTCTGACCCCCGATTGGGCTGAGTTAAGGATATTTTCACAGTCCAAATACTCCCTCAGTTGTGAGTTGACAATTTTTTCTAGTAGCTTGGATAGTACAGGAAGAAGCAAGATTGGTCTGTAATTATTCAAGTCTGCAGGGTCTCCCGACTTGAACAAAGGGATAATATGTACAATTATCCAACTGAGTGGTAGCTCCCCTTGGGTAAGTGAGCTATTAAATAGATGATCGATAGGTGCTGTCAGATGATAATAGCCTGCTTTTAGAAAGAAGGGTTCTAACCAGTTGGCACCAGCACTCTTTTTTTTTTTTCAATTCAAAGTTTATTATAAGTTTTCCATACAAAACACAGATCCACACCATATATGAGATACCAGACTTATTTGTAACATTCTTGAAGATCCATCCTTCCTCCCACACCCCCTCAAGAGTCCCAGCATGGCAGAGGGTATCTGTGAGCCTATGAGCTGTGAATAAATGGCAATTTCAGATGGGCTGTAGGGAATAAAGAGATTGTAAAGGGCCCCAAACTTTAGTGAATCTTTGCTTGTTTATTATGGAGGCTAGCTATTGCCTTCTCTGTTCTAAGATTGGCCAGTAGCTAGTGTAGCCAGTCAGCACAGGTAATTATTACCAGCACTCTTTTTGGTATCTAGTGAGAGAAGAAGGTCCTCCAGCTGTTTAAAGGATACTGGCTGGAAATAAAAGGGAGGACGTCCGGTACAGGGGACAGAAATAGGGCTATTACCTACACTGGGTGCACTTGGGGCACTCAGTTTACTTACAGACGAGGCATCGAATGTGAGGCCTGCAGTAGCAAAGTGGTTATTGAGCTGGTCAAGGATCTCAGACCTATCTGTGTAGGAATTTTTGTTCATCACAATTTTGGCCAGAATTGGGGTGGCAGAGGAGTGTCCTTCAACCTCTCTCAAGATTTGCCAAAACTTGGCAGAACAGTTTTTGGTTTTCTCGAAGGCAGACTGAAAGAAACGTGATTTTTCCCTCCTGATCAATTTGGTGCAAGCATTCCTGGCTACCCAAAAGGAGAGCCAGTCTGAGTCAGACTGCGACTTCCTTGCCCTTTTCAATAGTGTGTCTCTGGATCGTAGGGCCCTCTTCAGGGATGGGCTGGACCAATCAGGTGCCCCTTTCCTAGATTTAACCTTCTTAAAGGTACGTGTTTATTGATTACCCTTAGTAACAGATCCTGGAAGATACAGAAAGCTTCAGACACAGTAGGTGCAAGATAGAAGTCCTGCCACTTAATACTATAGTATTCCCAAGATCTGTCAGAAAGGCAGGGAGACAGACGTGTTTTAGGCTGCACTTTAGCTTGAAGGTAGAGGTGGAAGGTAGGTGTGGGGAACGCCTGACACAGGTGGCAGTGCAGTGGTCACTCAGGTCATTATGGAAGACCCCTGCATGGGAGATGTTATGTGGCTTGTTGACAAGCAGAAGATCCAGCAAGGAGCTTTGGTTGTTTTTTTTTTTTTAGGTTGGGTAACCTCAGGGGTAATCTGATTTAGCCTGTACTCATTGCAGAAATCCTTGAGCCTGTTGGCACAGGCATCATTCAAATTATGATTAAAGTCCCTCATTATGCCTCATTCAGTAGTCACTTTCTCCAAGAGGGAGTGAAGATGAGTTAGTATACACAGACCAGCAGCAGGCAGCCTATAGCATACAGCTACCAATAGGGCTACTCCAGGAGGTAAGGTTAACTTGAGAGCAGGACACTCAAATTCTTTGGGTATTGAGGTACAGACAATATCAGAGGTTAGGAATTTGTCCTTAATATATATGCAACACCACTTCCTCTGGTCGACCTGTCACACCTGTGTAGGTTGTAGCCAGGGATGTTAAGCATTTTGTTGGGTACATGATTCTTAAGCCAGGTTTCCAAGAACATTGCTACATCAGGCATTGCGTGTAGCACCCAGGCTTGGACCAGGTCAAATTTATTGACTAGGCTGAATACATTCATATGTAGGAAGTTCAGGCCCTTTAACTGTGGGAGCTCTCCTGGAGCAGCTAGCAGACGGGGTTTAGTTCCACAATACCTGCACAGAGCAGTAGCAGGATTAATTGTTTCCTGAGACATCTTACAATGAATCTCAGGAAGACTTTATTAAGTTGCTTAGCATGGATACTGCCTAGGGCAGCAGAACAAGAGCTGGAGGGGCAACGAAAGGTGGTCAGAGCAAATATTTCTACCCTAACGGAGAAGATAAGGGGTGTCTGCTTAGGGGGTGTAGTGCAGTAAGGGATGTGAAATGTTCTGATTGCGTGCAGATTACTGCCTTTGGAAGGAGTTAGCTGAGGAGCAAACACCGCCAGATTTGATTCCTGGCATGTAGGAGCGCTCAGGAAGGTTGTTTCTTTCAGAGTGTCCATATTAGGCTCCAATGTTAGATGGAGGACGCAGCCAAGGAGGAAATGGTAAGCTATGGACTCTTGGGAGTGCTGAGTAGCAGAGGAGAGGCGACACCTTATAGGCATTCTTGGGTGACTGACAGTAACCCTGTAAAGGCAAAGAAGCCTGGGGCAGGCCAAGGGCTATAGGGTCGAGCGTTAAGAGAATGATTTGTTGAGGTGGGTTAATAGAGCAGCTGGACAGGCAAAAAAAAAAACAGTGAAGGTTATAAACCAGTAAACATAGTGCAGAATAGGAAAGAAAAGGAGAAAGAAATGGAGGTAAAAGTAAAAAAATGAAAAACAGCACCAGTTTAAGATATAAAGTGTAGGTTAAAATAGGGCGTTGTTGCTAGGGCGGGGGATACCAAGGCAACTTGGTGACTATTGGGACTATGTAGAGGGTAACAAAGGAGAAAGCTCAGGTATGGAACTGTAGAGTAGATAGCAGAGCAGGTGCTAGACAAAGTTGATAGATAAGCAGATGGTGAAAATAGGAATATGTCTTTAAAGGGAGGGCAGGACAAGTATTAGGCCTAATAACTGCACTCTGTGTCTTGAAGGGGAGTTGCAATATTAGTGAGAGGGGAGGATGAAGATTGCCTAGGGGCAGTGCCAATGGGGGAGGAAGAGTATTTAAGAAAGGCTGGGGGTGGGTGAGAAATTCAAGCAGGAAGGAGACAAAGTGAAATAGAAATTGGATTATTTGCAGGGCATAGCTTACAACTGTGACCCAAATGAAAACTGATCTAAACAGAGAAGTGTTCACAAAAAACTGTATCACTTTGAACTTAGTTTCTGATCCAGGGTAAATTACCACAGGACCTTAAATCAAAGAGAGCTGTAATACTTTAAAACCTACAAACCTGCACTCTCAAAGAACGTGCACTTCAAACTACCCTTGGAGTGCAAAATTGCTGTAAACAGGCTTAGGTTCACATTTAAATTAGGATTCACAGGACAATTTGAAGAAACTTAACCAGTACCAGAATCAGTAAGTAACATTAGCTTAAAGTCCTAAAGGAACAGGAGCAGCAAAGAATTAAAAAAGTTGAGCAGCCAATCAGCAGGCAGAGACGATGGTTCCGGCCAGTCAAGTTTCAGCAGCGTACCTTCAGTCTGGTAATCAGCAGGCAGTACAGCGAGGAAGGCAGCCGGTGGACAGAGGGGACCCACAGGCTGCTTGCAGCAGCAGAGGCACCCGTGTCAAAGGTGAAGCTCCGGTCTGGTGATCGGCGGGCAGTATAGCAAGGAAGGCAGCCAGTAGACAGAGGGTGGCCCTCCGGGCTGCTTGCAGCAGCAAAGACACCCATGTCAAGGGTGAAGTAGGGCTTCTGGGATTTTGACCACAGAAAAACATAGAAACCAAGCGGATCATCTGCCTTAGCTTGCAGCAGCCCTTTGGTTTAAATGATAGACTTATTTTCTACTAACATCTTTCATTCACCCCTTGTTTTCCTAAAGTCTGTTTGTATCTGTGCACATCTATTTTAATTTTTATGTTTGCTTGCAAGCATGGACAAGAAACATGTGACAGCTTGCTGGAGAAGCAGGTTCAATGTTTGTGGAATAGCAATAAGGAGAGCTGGGGTATATAGTGCTTGTGTAACTTGTAGTACTTTTTGTGGCTTTACTCTATTCCCACCCTTGAGTAGTAGGTATGTAGGTAGTAGTTTGTAGAGAACAGAAGGCCCATGAGCAAGGGTGAGAAAAGTGCCAGAGGAGGAGGGGAAGATGGTGGACAAAAAACACACCCTAAGCAAGGGAGGCTTGTTAGAGGAAGGCTTATAAAGGGGTTGTGGGAGGAGCTATTCCCCACATTGAACCTTGTCAAGTCCTCCCATTCAATGTTTGTGGAATAGCAATGAGGAGAGATGGGGTATATAGTGCTTGTATAACTTGTAGTGCTTTTTGTGGCTTTACTCTAATCCCACCCTTGAGTAGTAGGTATGTAGGTAGTAGTTTGTAGGGAACAGAAGGCCCATGAGCAAGGATGAGAAGAGCACTGGAGAAGGAAGAGGAGGGGAAGGTGGTGGATGAAAAACACCATCTAAGCAAGGGAGGCGTGTTAGAGAAGGGCTTATAAAGAGGTTGTGGGAGGAGCTATTCCCCACATTGAACCTTGATCAAGCCCTCCCATTCAATGTTTGTGGAATAGCAATAAGGGGAGATGGGATATATAGTGCTTGCATAACTTGTAGTACTTTTTGTGGCATTACTCTAATCCCACCCTTGAGAAGTAGGTATGTAGGTAGTAGTTTGTAGGGAATAGAAGGCCCAAAAAGATACCTGTTCC
The DNA here is from genome assembly GCA_016271365.2 of Neoceratodus forsteri. Classification (NCBI taxonomy): domain Eukaryota; kingdom Metazoa; phylum Chordata; order Ceratodontiformes; family Ceratodontidae; genus Neoceratodus; species Neoceratodus forsteri. The sequence continues at coordinate 951,723,166 of CM057454.1, read as the reverse complement.
AACTGATGGAGAGTAGGACCCCCTGGCACTCAAGAAAGGAAAAAAAAACCCAGGTGGAGGAAACCTCTGAGGACCCATGGCTGGAGGTCTGCCCATCCTTCTAGGTATACTAAATGGAGAAGTATCTAGGTTTTAGTAACCATAGCTAATTCAAGGTTGTTGGGTTGCTTGGAAAGACGATAATCCATATTTGATCCATGGATTATGCCGATCACGTGATGATCCTGAAGTTGGAGAGGAATCTGTTCTGACTGAGCATTAGAATCCGAAGTATGAAGTAAATCTGAGAGAAGGAGGACAAAGGAAGTCCGAGTTTCCAAGATGATGAATGATGCTTGTCCAACGGACTTGTAATAGGCAGAGGGACCATGACCGGATCGATAAGGTACTAAACTGGGAATGGTGGAATTGCAACGGTAGAAGTAGTCATGGTGAATGATCCAACTTGTGAGAGGCTTGAATGTAAAGGTATGATCTAGAAGGTAGGAACTCTGTATTGAACAAGGAGACACTAAGGAAACATCCATAGAACAGAATTTGTAGAAGTCTTTGAATGCCCATATTTTCCATAAAGATGATAACTCCTATGTAGAGCAGATCCAGTTAAAGAAGGGCTGCTATAGATCATGGTTCTAAGTGACTAAGGATGCATGCCCAATCCCCCTGTCAGCGTGGCTCCTTCCAAGTTCATTTGCTGATGGGGAGCCCAATCCCATTCAGAATAATGTCTCCTTATAATTTGTCTGCTGAGAGGGGGGTGCCTAATTCCCCTCGGCATCATGCGCCTCAAAACACAGACCCTTTTTCTTTGCCGATGGAGTTCCCAATCCTTGTTGGCTCCAGTCTCCCCTCCCCTTCCCTCCCCAAAAATACAGGTGGCATGCTGGAAGCCCACCCCAGTATGTCAAATGCACCTGTAAAACAAGAAAACCTTCCTGCAAAGTTTTATTTTTTTGAAACCTGTAAACAAGAAAATGGTTCCTCATTATCTGCAGTGCCCCCCTCACCCAACCTGCAACCACCCTCTGCACACCCACCTGCCCACACCTCCCCCTCACCCCATACTTACCTCTGGAGCCCGGCACAATGATCTTTGGTGGAGCGGGAACATGTCTGCACTCTTCAAAACTGACAGCAAACTGAAGAAATGCCAGTAGTTGTATAATGGCATAAATGGGGGGGGGGGGGTCAACTTAGGTGGCTATCTCAGCCATTTCTGTGACTTTTAGCACCAAATCTTCAACATAGGGTTCTTGGGACCCCACCTCATGAACTCAGTCACTGTCATGTCATTATTCGGTCCAAAAGGTGATTATGTGGTCACTGCAAGGAATCACCTTCAGGGACTGATTTAAAAAACGACAGTGTCACTGTTCATGAGGTGGGCTCCCAAAAAGCCTATGTTGCAAATCTGGCTAAAAAAATCCCAAAAATGACTGTTATGAGTGTGCATTGCATAGTTCCCACATACGCTCTTAACTTTGAGAATTTTTAATATTTTGACTCCAGATTTTCAACATTGCTATTTTTCCACACCTCCTTATGAACAGTGCAGCTGCCATTTTTGACATCGAGCCCAAAATGTGGTTTCGCACATGTGGCGCGCAGTGATGCAGTCACTGCGTGAAATCAATGTTTGGGACAGATTAAGAAAATCAAAGTGACAATGTTCATAAGGAGAGGTCCCAAAAAGCCTATGTTGCAAATTTGGTGAATAAATTCCCCAAAATGACTGCGTTATCAGAGTGTGTTGCACAGTTTCTATGCATGCTTGTAACTTCACCAATTTTTTATATTTTTACTCCGGATTTTCAACATTTTCATTTTTGCACACCACCTGATGAACAGTATAGCTGTCATTTTTCACATCCTGCCCAAAACATGTTTTCATACTTGTGGCACACAATGGACACAGTCACTGTGCGAAAACAACATTCGGGACAGATTAAGAAAATCACAGTACCACTTTTCATGTACAGAGGTCCCAAAATGTCTATGTTGAAAATCTGGTGTAACAAATTCCCAAAATAATTGCATTAAGGGTGAGCATTGTGCAGTTTTTATGCATGCCCATGACTTCATCAATTTTGTTATATTTTCACTCCAGATTTTCAACATTACCATTTTTTATACCTCCTCATGAAAAGTACAGCTGTCATTTTTTATATCTTGATCAAAATGTGTTTTTGTACATGTGGCGCCAAATGGCACAGTTGCTGTGCAAAATCACCTTTTGACTAACGAACTGATAGTGTCACTGTTCATGCAGTGAGGTCACAAAAAGCCCATGTTGAAAACTTGCAGTGAAAATATCAAGAAACACCCAGGACATTAGGGTTTCTGACCATAACACCCTACCCTGTAAGGACTGACAGGCATCAGGAGTGTGACTTGGGACTGTCGACAGTAATGCTCTTGCCATTCCATCCCTCCCACCCTGCAGCCAGTGACAGGCATCGAGGTGTCCCTTGGACTCTTTGGTCCCAAATTACACCCCATTCTCCTATACTGCACCCGTTTCAGCGTATTTCCTTATGGAATGCGGTGAGTGTAAAACATGAACACCCTAAGGCACACCTCAGTACTTGTCAGTATCTGCAGGGTAGGGTGAGGTAAAATGGCATGAGCATTATGGGGATTGACCCAAAGGCACACCCCAATGCCTGTCCATCTCTGCAGGAAAAAACAAGCCCACGCTGCAGCAGCTCCATCAGTTGCTGCTCTCTTCAGCCCTAATTCATCCCAAAGGCACAAGAAAAGTCCCGACAGTCTTGATCTGAGGTGCTTCTTGCGTCTTGCATGCCTGGTCAGGAAATATTGCCATAGGGTGCCTGCCAGGAATGGCTCCCCTTCCTTAAAACATCTCCTATGGCTACTTCTGGTGACCCTAGCACTATCAGGTGACATCGAGCTAAACCCTGGCCCGCTTTGCCAAACAACCCCTGCTGCTTTGGGTGGGTTGGCAATCAAGGGGCTGAAAATAGCCTATCTCAGTATCCGTAGCATCCTGCCCAACCTGGCAGAACTACTGGCTTGGGTCACCCACCACACCCCTGACATCCTTGGAATAACAGAAACCTGGCTCAAACCCACCATACCAAACTCTGCATGTGCCCTCCCAGGCTATGACCTCCTCAGGCTTGATCACCCAGGAAAGAAGAGGGGGGGTGGCATCTTGTTATATTATAGAAGCCATCTTAATCTGTCGGTGCTACCCTGTCCACAACCTGTGCAGTCCCCTTGCGAGTTCCTGCACACAGTGCTGTTGCTCAGGATGACCAGAAAGATAAATGTTTTATTCACCTACAATCCCCCTAAGGGCAGCCTGGAGGGGCTGTCCATCCTCCTGGACACCGTAGGTGCTGTGACCCAACATAATGAACTAATTATCCTAGGTGATCTTAACCTAAACTGGCTTGATAGCAACACCAAAGCATATGAACCACTCCTCGCTGGTCTCTCCCTGTTGCAACTGATCAAGGAGCCTACCAGATGCCCACCTAATGGTGGAGGGAGCTCTCTCCTGGACTGGGTCATGACTAATCGAACAGAGAGGATCAGTTTGTCGGGCATCCTCCCCGACACCATCTCAGACCACTCCCCCGTGTATGGGGTGTGGAAGATTCCCTCTCTGAAAATCCCACATAAAATCACCCAGGACTGAGACTACTCAAGGTTAGATCATGGCTCCTTCCATGCTGATCTCCAGCACACTGACTGGTCAGCAGTTTGGAACGCCCGGGACTCCTCACCAGCAGCCAGTCACATCCTCAGTACATTCAGGGGTGCTGCAGGATACACATGCCCCCCTCATCAGATGGAGTTTCAGGGGCTTGGCAACAAAGTGGCTACATGGTAGTCTGCCAGCCCTCATGAAGTACAGAGATAAGTGCAGGGCACAATTCAAGGCCACAGCAGAAGAGGCCATATTTCTGCAGTACAGGAATCTCAGAAATCAGTGCAAGAAGGCTATTAGGGCTGCTAAAGGTGAATTTTGCAAATCTGTGCTGCTGCGCGCACAGCTAGGGATCCCAGGAGATTATGGAGAAACATTAAGAATATAGTCAGTGGGACTCTGAGTGGTGAGGCCTCTGATTATGATCATCAATGGTGCCAGTTGCAAAAACTCTCTGACCATCACAAATGCATTCAACCAATACTTTTTGGACCTATCTACTTTTACCTCGTCACTCCCCTATGGGGGAGGGGAGAAGGGTGAACAAGGGGCCGCACCATCCTCATCGTACCCACCCTTTCTTTTTAAGGTGGTGGTGGTGCAAGAGGTGCAGAGACTGCTCTTGGGCCTCTCCCACTTCTCGAGTGCTGGCCATGATGGACTGGAGCTGAAACTCCTGAGTCTTGGTGCCAGTAAGATTGCCCCCATGGTAACCCATATCTTCAGTCTGTCCCTGTCATTGGGTGTCATTCCAGAGGTATGGAAAGTTGCCAGGGTGGTCCCGATACTTAAACAAGAGAACTCCAAACTCATAGAAAACTACTTGCCAATATCCATACTGTCAGCAGTCAGCAAACTTCTTGAGAAGGTCATGGCAGGGCAGATCTCGGAGTACTTGCAGTCTCATGACCTGTTGTCCCCAGAGCAGCATGGCTTTAGAAAAGGACACAGCAGATCCTCTGCTCTTGTCACGGTCTCATCTGGGATCAGAGTGGCTATGGACCAAGGCAAACTCTCTGGAACTATCTTTATAGATCTCTCCAATGCCTTTGATCTTGTTGATCACACCATGCTCTCCACCCAGCTCAGCTCCTATGGTCTATCACCTGAGTAACTCAACTGGTTCTCCAACTACTTAAACGGCAGAAAGCAACTTGTTAAGTATGGGAAGGAGTTCTCGGGCACTATCCTTGTTACCATGGGTGTCCCACAAGGCTCTGTCTTGGGGCCACTGATTTTCTCCATATTCGTGAACAAACTCCCAGCTGCCGCTGTCCACTGCAAGCCTATCCTTTATGCAGATGACCTGGTCATCCTGACTCATTCCCCAGAGAGAGGGGTCATAAATCACCACCTGAGCGGGGACTTGAGGAACATCCAATCCTGGATTCTGTCCCACAAGCTGGTTCTAAATATCAGAAAAAAACAGGCCATGCTCTTTGGGTCTCAGGCCAAGATTAAGGCCGCCCTGCTCCACTATGTGTTTCTGGTGTTGACGGGCTTATGATCCCAGTTATGGACAACTTTACATACCTTGGAGTGATGCTGGACCCATAGCTTGACCTTGGCCACCACATACAGAATACTTGCAAGACTGTTAACTGCAAACTGGGTCTGGCCTACAGAGAAAAAAGCAATCTTACTCCAGCAGCTCGGATTGCACTTGCCAAAGGGGTGCTCCTACCCTTGCTCTGCTATGGGCTCCTCTTGTTTGCCCGCTCATCCAAAGTCCACCTCACCAGGTGATCTACTGCCTATAACAATGTCTGCCACTTTGCGCTGGCCGCCCCCCCATCTCACTCACCATTGTGACCTCTATAGCAGGCTAAACTGGCTCTCACCCACAAACCACATAGACTTTGTCTTAGGGTGCTTCACCGGAAAGGTCCTTGGCACTGGTACCCCTCCAGGGCTTGCAAAATTCCTTGTCCCGGCTGACTCCACCACCTACTCCATCAGGTCCCAGGGGCATGCCCTCCTTAAGATACCGGCTACGTGGACTCAAATGGGCCGGCGTGATTTTGCTGCATGTGCTCCCAGACTGTGGAACACTTTCCCTGCCCAGGTCTGTGACTCGCGCTCACAGGTGTGTCTTCGCTCAACCCTATGGAATCACCTTAAACTGTCCTTGGCTTGTGGCTGTCCTAGACCCCCATAAATTAATCCATCACAGCACTCCTCTGCCCTGGAGGCCCTCCTGGGCAAAAGACCAGACTCCCTGAGGTCACCAAGCTGTATTTAGTATAATATCTGAAGGATCTCAATACTGTACCCCTGGTACTGCTCTTAGCTTCCACAAGGTGTTTAATTTGTTATGTTCATACTGTATAATCTATGCCTTGCCACAATTCGTATGCTGTGTTGAATCTGTAATCTTACTGTCCTCACATGAACTGTAACTTGTCTAATTTGTACAATGTCATTTTATGTACTTAAATCTGTTATTTCTGTACTCTCCTGGGTCATACCTGAAAATAGGCAATTGTCTTGTCTAGTGTACTTACCTGGTTAACAAAAGCTAAATAAATAAATAAATAAATATTTTGAAAAGTTAAGTACTTCAGAAGACTGATTGTGTGACATTACGTCAACAGACAAAGGATACTGGACTCAGCTAGTATGACCTGTAACTACAATAATAATAATAATAATAATAATAATAATAATAATAATGAATGTATTTATAAAGCACAATTTAAACAATTACCAAAGCACTGTACAGAGCTAAAACTTAAATAAAACAGGAAAATATCTGAAGTAGATCAATAAAATAACATTTCAGATTCAAATATATTAGTCTCCAAAAGCACAGATAAATAAATAAATACATTTTTAAGACTGTCTTGAAGCTCTCCAGGGTCAGGCACTCTCTAATCTGACAAGGTAGAGAATTCCACAGGGTTGGGGCTGCATAACTAAAAGCTCTCATACCAGATGTTTTCAAACTAACCCTGGGAACCTCTAACAATCTTTTGTTGGCTGAGCGGAGGGGTCAGAGGGGGCAGTAAGGAATCAGGAGCTCTTGCAGGTAGCCAGGGCCATGACCGTATAGGGCCTTATAGGTCAATAAACTGACCTTGAAGGTGATCTGACACTGAACAGGCAGTCAGTGCAGTTTGTGCAGCACAGGGGCGATAGGACTGGTCTGAGAAACCCCTGCATTCTGCATCAGCTGCAAGCAGTGGATACAACCCCCAGAAGCCCTAGGTATAGGAAGTTACAGTAGTCAAAGCTAGAGGTCATGAAGGGATGGATCAGTTTTAGAAGATCACGAGATGGAACAAGGTACTTGATCCGGGCAATGTTCCTCAGGTGGTAAAAAGAGGATTTGACTACCGCCAACACCTGCAAATCAAGTGTCATCCCTTCATCAAATATCACACCCAGATTCTGCACCTGGACAGAGAACATGAGCTGGTTACCCCCAAGCCAAAGCCTGGAGGCAAACCACGCTCCCATCCTCTGTATCCCACAACCTGGCTCTGCCACAAACACCTCAGTTTTTCAGGGTTCAACCTTAGCCAGCTGGCCCACATCCAGTCCTAGAGCTCCACGAGGCAACTATTAAAAACAGAGACTGGGCTATCCTGGTCAGGGGCAAAAGAAAGGTAGAGCTGGGTGTCATCTGCATAACAGTGAAACCACAGCCCGTACCATCTTACAATGTCTCCTAATGGCAGGAGATACACCGCGAACAACATAGGGGACAGCACAGAGCCCTAAGAAACCCCACATGGCAGAGAAAATGAGGCCAAGGAATAAATCTCTGACACCACTCTCTGAGTTCTGCCAGTAAGGAAAGATCTAAACCAACTGAGGACCATACCTGACAGGCCACAGGTGCTTTCAGGCACTCAAGCAGACCCCTATGGTCCACAGTGTCAAAGGCTAAAGAAAGATTGATACGGACCAAGACTGAATGACACTTCCGATCTCTAGCAATCAGGAGATTATTGAGCACCCGAACTAGAGCATTCTCCGTACTATGCCTCTTCCGAAAACTGGACTGGAGGGAATCCTAGATGTTGTGGATGGTCAAATGGTTATCCAATTGAAGATCAATTACTTTCTTTATCACCTTCCCAATAAAGGGAAAGTTAGATATTGGCCTGTAGTTAACAGGGCAGTTTGGGTCCAGAGAAGTAGTAGTAGTAGTAATTTATTGATCGACTTATTCAAGTCATTACAGTTAAAATACATATTTAAAATTCAATTAAATACATATTTTATAATTTCCCTATTACAATATCCATTATACAACATTAGATCTCAATTTTACATTCATTAAATAGTATCCACATTTTTAAATATATTTAAATATCAGCATATTGGACAAAATATAAGCAGCTTAACCTACCCCTTAAATTGAGGCATTCCTCACATGCTATTTGTTCTGCTCAATTATTTTTAGAAAGGAGGCCACAGCGAGTAGTATTTTCAGGTTATGAGATTTTAACAAAAGATATAACTTAATTTCTGAATCTAACTCAAGTTTTCTCAGAATCTCTCCCCAAATTTTTCTTCTATCTTTCTCATATAGAGGGCATATTATTAATAAATGTCTAAGTGTATCTTTATCTGTTCCACATTTACATAGTATATCCCCCACTATTTTCTCTTTACTATATACATTTAATTTCCAATTTGTTGTTATACTCTCGAATCTTGCTGGGGTTAATAATTTCCTAAACTCAGGATTGATCTTCGCTCTCAAAAAATATTCTAATTCGTGCGACCTCTTATTTTTAGCCATCCATTCATTCACTTTATATTGTTTACACAGTGCCAAATCTAATTTGATATAATAATCTCTAACCCTCTATTTAATTCTTAATTTCATTGTATCTGCTGGGCAAATCATACTTTCCGTAATAATCTCTAACAGCCCCATTGGTTTTATTATTTTCTCCACTATTTCCATACTTGGAAATAACCTATAATGTTTACTATACTCCTTTGCCCCCTCCATGCATAATCTATGAAACTTTTGGTTACTCATATTATACACTTTCAACCAATAGTTAATTTGTCTTATTTTTATTTCACATTCCAATTGATGTTGTTCCAATTCTGCCCTAACCATTGCTGATGGTGTCCCGATGGAAAGTCCCAAATTTTTTTATAGAATTTATTCAAAATACCTTCTAGTTTAGAAAAATCACCAAGTCCCCAAATTTCTGCCCCATAAAGTATTTGAGCTTTAACTTTTGCATTTAAACCCCTCAAATTTCCTTTTATTGACTGCCCTCCATGTTTATAAGCAAATCTATTCATTACTAACATAAATCTATTAACTTTACTACATGTTTCTTTTATATGTTTATTCCATAATCCATCTTGAGTGAAAACTATTCCTAGATAGCAGAATTCTTTTACCACTTCCAATTTATATCCATTTATTTTATATTGGTATTCTTTTTTATTCCCTCTAAAAACCAATACTTTTGTTTTTTCATAATTTAATAATAAATCTGCCTTTTTACATTCTCAAACAAATTTGATTAACATCCTGTTTATACCAATGAAGCTTGTTGATAAAGCTACATCGTCCACAAATGCCAAATAAGCATAATACTTCTTCCCTATTCTAGGCAAATGAAAATCTGAGTCATATAGTTTGCTTAATATTGTTTGAAAATATAAATTAAACAATGATGAGAGAGTACATCCCTGCTTTACCCCAATGTTGGTTTGAAACCATTGTGTCAATTGTCCCTTTCTTGAATATCTTACACTTGTATAATTATCTTGATATAATCGCTCTATCATTGTCACCATATCCTTATCCACTCCTAATCCATTTAATCTTTCCCACAACATACTGCAATTCACTCGATCAAATGCTGTTTTTAGATCAACAAATATACAATATAGATTTTGTTTTTTAATCTTAGTAGACTTGTAAATTAAATGCACCAATGACCAACATTGATCTAATGTAGATTGGCCATTTCTAAATCCTGCTTGCGCTGTATCAATAATATTGTTTCTTTCAACCCATGTTGTCAATCTATTATTTAGTATTTTAGTGAATATCTTCTCCGTACTATCTATTAAACTAATTGGTCAATAACATTCGGGACTTTTTTCCCCCTTTTTTAAAATATTGCAACAATTATATTTAATTTCCAACTAGTTGGTATTATTCCTTTATCCCAAATCTTATTAAATAATATCGTCAAATAAGGAACCCAAAATCGAGCTGTATGAAAAATAACATCAAAAGGTATCCCATCTGGACCTGGGGCTTTATGTTTTTTGAAAGTATCCAAGACCTTCCATACATCCTCTTCCATAATTAATTTATTATTAGCCAATTCTTGGTTTATAATGTCAATTCCATTCTTGCCATGTTGTTCATTTATATTTTGACTCCTTTTATTTGTTGTATAAAATAGGCCTTTATAATATTGTACCCACACATCCGGCTCAATTAATGTAGTTATCCTATTATCATAATTTAATGTACCATTATTAACTATGCTCCAAAACTTCTTAGAGTCATTTAATGTTACAGCTTCCTCTAGTTCTGTCCATAATTTAAGTTGGTATCTTTCTTTATTTATTTTCAAAATCCTTTTATACTCTTTTCTTAATTTATTCATTTCTTTGTTCTTGTTTTCTGCCAAAATTCTTTTTAAAATTCTCTTTAACCCATTAAATTTCCTCTTTGCATCCCTACATTCTTTATTATACCATGCATGTCCTTTCCTTGCTATTATAATTTGTTGTTTGGAAATAATCTGCCTGACATCCACCATAATGATATTATATTCCAATAATGTTTCTATATCATTTTTATCATCAGTATAATTATTTTATCCAATATACCTCCATCATACATTAACTGAATAAGTTTTCCACCTTCTATAACATCCCACCCTATAACATTCTTTCTTATCAATTTCAATACATTAGGTCCCACTTGATCAACAACAAAATGTGCCTGATCCTTTTCTAACACTAGTTCTATGGAGGCATGCTGGCTCTCTAAAGTTGTCTTTATCCTCATCTCAACACATTTTGATAAAAAATTTAAATTAACCCAGACATAATCTATTGTAGATGACCCTCCACCCCCTTGATCTGTATAATTACCCGGGATGTCACCTTTTATTCTCCCATTTAATAAAAGGAAATTTCTATCATATAACATCCTCTGAACAAGGATTCCCTTATCATTTACTGTATAATCCATCACTTCCCAATTAGCCATCAGATTATTCTTCTCCAGATGAGAACAAGATATAATTTCTTCTGATGTTCCTTGTAAAGTACCCAATCTTACATTAAAATCTCCTACTAATATTATTTTGCTATTAGGATATTCAGATATCAATCTATCTAATTCTCTTGATAATTTTTTCAACCAATCTTTATCACCATGGGAACCATTAAATGGAGGTGCATAGATATTTATTAATATTAAATCATCTTCTCCTTCCTCCTGTATATATACTATTAATATACTCTTGCTATCAATCTGTATATCCTTTGTTTTCACTGTTATTTAATTTACAAAAAGTTTGAAGACCCCCTGCATTCCTTCCATACCTTTTCAACTTCTCAACTTTTTCCAATATGTCATATATCCATCTTAATAAACCTCATTCATCATCCATGTTTCCTGAATACATATATACTCAAACGTTTTTAGATGTTTTACTAAATCCGGGTCTTCTAATCTTTCCTGTAATCCTGAGGAGTTCCAAGTAAGAATTTGTGTCTTGTTCTTTAATTCTGTCTTATTCTCACTTTGTTCTCTCTCATATGTAATCTCATTAGCCCTTGTATTATACTCTGATATCTGTGGCCTTCTTTCATTACTTTTTCCAGGCAGTCACTGATCCAAATCTGTTAATAATGTATATCTATTTGAAGTCTCTATCATTACTTTCCATGTCCTTGGTTCCTTATACTTTTGAACTTCATGATCCATCTCACCTAGTTCCTTACAGACATATGCACCAAGATCATCCAACAGTGACTGCCTCTGTATTAATAATTCAAAAATAGTCCCCTTTTTCATCTTTACCAGTATTTGGCCATCCTTTTTACATTGAATAGCCTGTGTTACTTCATGGATGCAGCCCCCAGTGCCCAATAGTATATTTAGTAAGTCAGCCACTTTGCTCTTAAGATTCTTCCTATTTTCCATGTAAAATTGCTTTAAACCATATATAATGACCTCTCTTATTTCCCCTCTTTTTTCTAAACTGCATAATATTCCAGAAATAATTCTCCCAAAGTTAGCAATTCTCCAACTTGAATTCCCATTTATCCAAACTCTTTTGCTTGTTTGTCAATAGCTTTCAAAACATAATACTGGTCTGTAACCATAAGAACCAATTCTAATTCCATAATAGGCCTTACAATACTAATACTATTCAGCAATTGTCTGCAACCACTCAGTACACTGTCTAATAAGTTCTTAATCATTTTTGACAAACTTTCTTCTGTTTTATTGGGTAAACATGCCATTTTATACAAAGGTAAGACAAAATCTCTTTTTGCTGTTTTTTTTTTTTAATTGTTTCAATATTTCCTCATGTTTATTATCTAACTCTTCACCATCTAACATTGTTTTTTCTAAGTCATTTCTTCCTAGAATTCCTTTTTCCACTTTCTCCTTCACATTATCATTCACTTTTCTCATATCATCTACTACTTCTTCACATCCTTTTTGTCCTAGTTGTCCTTTATTATTCTCTACTGTACTGATCATGTTCCTTTCATCTTCTATTTCCTTGCCCTTTACCTTATTCTTCCCTTCCAACACTCTCTTTCCACTTGTCTTTTTGCTTATATTCTGTGAGTTTTTTTTAACCTTTTTTCCCTTATCCTTTGAACCTTCTAAAATTAATCCAGTTGTTACCCTTTCTATCTGTCTTCCTTTAATATTTTTCCTTTGTCTTTTATTATCAAACTCCTTCCTTATATTATTTGGGCCTTCTACTACCTGCTCCTCCTCCTCTAGTTTGTCTTTTAACCTTCTAACATCTTTACTAGTTCCTTCATCTTTATTCACATTCTCATCTTCCAGCTCTTTATTTTCTTGTTGTTCTCCTTTTTCCCATATATCAGGAAATCTGTTTTTTAAGTCCATACATATGCTTTCTTCCCTAAATATTTTATCTGGGAGCATCACATAATCTAATGAATCCTCCCCTTCACTTGCCTCTTTTTCATCGTACTTCTTGATTTCATCCACTTTCTTATCTAATTTAAATACCTTCTCATTGAATTCCAAAATTATTTTTATCTTGGATTTCAACAAGATAATCTAATCGTATCTTATTTTCAATCATTATTCCTTTTAGGAATGTCAATTCCTTTTTAATTTCAGTCAACTGTTGGTAGATCAAAACATTTGATTGCAATGGGTCTCTAAGTACTCTTCCAACTTCTTTTATTATTCCATCTAGATCTAGGTCCATCATAGAGATGCTAATTGAATTATGAGACCACGATAGTTCTTCCTCTGCCCAGGTCTGTTGATTATCTAGAGGACTCAATGCCTCTCCTGTTACTATTGACTTTTTAGATTTAACATCTTCTTGTATTACCCTAGTATTCCTAATTAAATTGCCTTGATTATTTATTTTTTTAATTTTAGATTCCATTAATGAATTCAATACTTCCATATCATCATTATTTTTTCCTTATCTTTTTGATCTCCCTCATTAGATCTTAAACTTTTTGTTTCCTCCATTCTATCCAATCTTAATCCATCTAACCCTAGATCAGTATTAATATTTTTAGTTACCTTCAAAAATGTTGTAATATCTCCATTTGGAGTGGAAGTACAAACTATTTCTTTGTTCAATATCTTTACTATCTCTTCTTTTTTTTAATTTCAGTTTGTCTAGACTTGTTTTATTCCTTCATTTATTTGGCATTTTCCCAGCCAATAATCCTTTTAAGGAGCTATCTCCCCCTTTCTCCACCTCCTTCTGTTCTCTTTTATTCTTGGATTTGGCCTCTGATAATTTAACCCCTCATTTGCTTCTTGTCATAACAGGCATTTATTCTAGGCAGTATATATATATATATATATATATGTATATATATGGACTTTATTAAACTGTTCTAACACAGGAGTTGCTAAACTAATCAATATGTATAGCTTCCAATTACAAGACTTTCCTATATAAAGCGTTTTACAAAAAGTTCAAGTAATTTACTATTATATCACAATACTAAATAGCTTAACATGGAAGAAAAATATATTCAATCTATTACCTCTTGTCTAGCTCAAAATCCTGGTAGATAATAAGAACTAGGCAAGACAGTATTGATATACATGAAAACCAATCACCTTCCAGAAATAATGAGTTACTCTGCTCTTCGATTATTAATCAAATATAGGTCGATATAAAATGGAAGTCCATTTTAAATTCAATATTCAGTATAAGTCCCGAGCAAAAATCGAGAAGTCCCAGATGCATTTAATCTGTTTTTCCACTGCAAAATGCCTCCTTCCAATCTGTCCAATATGTCTGCAGACACTTCATTTCTATTTAGTGGTTTCACTATATAGAAAAAATAAAAAAACAATAACAATTTCTAAAAAAAAATTTTTTATCTTTATAAGTGCTAAATTTAAACTTTTAAACTCCAGCTTCTTATAATATATAATATATAGACGTTCTCAACTTCCAATTCTTGTCCTATTAACAATTTGCCAGAAATTTCACAAGTTATACTAAGTTGGATACATTTAAAACCTAATAAAACTGTATATTAAATAACCCTTAATAATTACTATTACACTATTGCACTTATTACACTACTACACTTGTTGCATTAATTATTTCAAATGGTTGCAATAATCAATATCTTTTGAAACAATAACTTGTTAAACAATATGAAAGTTGAAAGTTTACATTTAACATTTAACTTACTTTTGAACAAAGTTGACAACCCAATATCCAGATGTACTCTTGACTGATGTCTAGAATCCCAGAGGGGTGTCTGTCTGGCCAGCAACATACCAACTGCTTTCACTTATTGCCAAACAATCACACAAACTCCAATGGTATCCCGCGGATATCACAATATAGTTTTCTCACTCAGATATTCAGCTACACGCTTCTCGTTTCTCACTTCTATTGTAGCGGAAACAGATTTAGCGTTTGTACCTTTGTGTGTATAAGTAAGAATATATTTTAACTAATTTCTCTAGCTGTAACCCTTTTAGCAAACAGCGTCATGATTTTTACAACTCAAAAAACATAGGCTGTACATAAAAATACTCGACACGCTCTCCAGTACGCACGCAGCTTCTTCCTCGTCTCCCAGCTCGTATCTGAATGAGGTTTACCAAATCCCCCTTTTATATAATGCAATGGTTAATCTATTAATTAACTGGTATTAAATGAATGTGAATATTTAAAAGGGCATTTAAGACATCAGTAATTGTTTTCACACATCAAGACGCTAGCACAGGCACTTAACTATTAAGTAGCTTAATTATTAGGTTTTTGATTTTAATTGGCATGTGAAAAGCCTGAACATCTAAATTCTTTAATTTATTTCACCAGTCACTAATTCTGGTCTCTGGTCTATCAGCTTATGACTTAATTGGAAGCTCGTTATTATGCAATTACAAGTTACAGGCTATGTGCTATAAGCTAACTGCCTGTTTTTTAGGCTCAACCTTTTCAATAATCCAGTAATTACCTAGAAATAGTTTATTGCTTATTACTTATTGTGTTTTTATTTTATTATGTTCTTTCAAAACTTTGTAGTTTTGTTTTGTTCTGTTTTTAAAACACTAACACCCTCTGATGTATAGCCGTTTTATCAACCACAACTATTATACAACTACTACACAACACAAATTTGAAAATACCTAGCAACAAGTGTACATTTATATTTGTAATAAAGGATCAAAAATAAAAAAAAAAGTTTAAAACAGCTCTATCTTGATATATTTCCTGTTGTGTTTTCTCCAAATGGCCGTATCTCTCTTCCTCAATTCCACGATTGCAGCCGACAATAATTCCACCCATGAAAAAACTTTCTCACGTTCTCTGTTAAACCATATACCAAACTCCACTCTCAATTTTTCTTTTCTTCTGACCAATTACTGTCATCTAGTCTCTGGTTTTCTGTCCTTTCTATACTTTCTGTGCCCTCTGTACTGTACCAGGGGGGTATAAACCCCCACTCTTCTTTCACTCCTCCTTTCACCTTCCCTCTTCAGCTGTTGTCTTCAAACCCTAAAGAAATATAAACATCACATCCTCTGGAGAAGCTTGATATAATTAAAAAAAAAAAACAACGAAGAAAGAGAGCACCAAATTAAAGCAATAGTGGTTTACTTTTTCTAAATAAACACAGGCATAAATCTCTCAAAACTCTTCATTTTCTCTCTGGTAAACTGCCTCTCCTCACGTAGCAGTACAACCGTATCATGTACTCAGTCACCTCCCAGGTCCAGAGAAGATTTTTAAGGAGCGGTGCAACCACCACCTCCTTTAGGGAGTTCAGAAAGATTCTACCAATCTTACTGGCTCCCTGCCCTCTTCATCTGACTTGGTCATCTGATTTGGCCTCAGTGTCTGCCAAAGGCACACTTGAACCTAAAATATCTTAGCTCCCACTACCTCATTAAGCAGCTTGTTTCAGCTATACTCTACTCTCCCTGTGAAGAAATTTTTTTTTTAACTTTTCCATTAAAATTGCCTTCACTAATTTCATTGCATTTCACATTTTCCGACATTGATGCGGTACCTGAATAACTCCTCACCCTCTGTCCTGTGAGAAACATACTATAGAAGCATAGAATCTGTTAGCAGAAAAGGTCCATGCCATCTCCCCCTTCTTTCATAACTTATGGTATGGCTAGGTGTCTTATTCTAGGGGTCCTATTTGGCCATCAGCATCCATCCATTCTCCTCCTCCCTGATTAGCAGTCATTTTAATATCCCTCAGTGTCTATCCCAAGTATGCTTGAAGCCAGCTAATAATTTAGCCCCATCACCTCTTTCAGCATTCCATTCCATCTGTCCAAAACTCTTCCTTTGTAGAAGTACTTCCTCACCTCCCTCTGGAGTATTTATCATGACAGTTTCATTCAATTCCTACATGGAACCAAGTTAGAGGGGTATATAAAGAGTTCATCCCCATGCACCCTGTTCGCCCTCAGAGACAGAGGTTTCCATCACATCTTGCTTTCCCTTACTGTCCTCCAGGAAATAAACATTGAGATCATTAAGCCTTTTCTTGTACAGCCCTCTTTCTCACCCTGTATCATCTTGTTTACCCTCCTCTGTACAGATTTTATCCTGCCGCAGTCCTTTTTAAGGTGCAGTCTCCAAGTCTCCACACAACACTCAAAGAGAGGATGAACCAGTGATCTGTAGAAGAGAAGTATAACCTCCTTCCTCCCATTTGTGATGCTTTTCACTGTTCAGCGCAGCACCCAGTTTGTGCTGACTGACATATTGCACCACACTGCCACCTTTAAAGGGAAACTGTTAGCTTCCCAGTAATAAGACAATGGGACCTGTAGGTCCTGCAGAGCTGAAAATAACTGTAGATAATTTTTTTTAACAATTGAGAAGGCTGCAATATTACCATTTATCTGGCTGAGTCTGCAACCCTCTGCCCACTGTTATTGCCCCACATTCCCCCGTGGCTAGTCCTTTGATGACATGTTTCTGGGACTAAGCCATGGGGGAACCTAGTATGCCACTATAGTGTCTGATAAGAATAATACATATTTATTTATTTGAAAGATTTCAACAGCAAAGACAACATGAGCTGCAAACAGCTCATTTCCAGAAGCATCCTGGTTGGAGGGGTTACATAGTGGGGGAGAACCAGCAAAAGCATAATAGCATAAAAATGCATACAGTGAAGTACAATTACATAAAGAAAGGTACTAATACAATTGAGCTCTATCCTAGGCAATAGACAGATTAAGTATGGAGAGAGTGTCTGATGGCAAGGTAATAGCCAGAGATAGAAGGTGAGGCATGCGGTGCAGACAGAACAATATGCAGAGAAAGGTTGTATAATGACAACGCAGATAGGGGAAACCCATGGAGAATATGCCAGATAGGTAACAAAAAGTCCCGGGCTGAGCATAGTGGGTTAAAAGTGATAAATAGATCAATAAGGATAATAAGCACTAGGTGGATAAAGAGAAAGAAAGGAGGGGTGGGGGAGTAGGGATTGTAGAGAAGTGGGGTGGGGCAAGCCAGCAGGGAGAGGAGGGGGGAGGCCAAGAACTACACACCTCCAGGATGCTGAGAACCCTGCAGTGGACAGGTCCTGCAGGAGAAAGAGAAGAAGGAGGGAGATATTAAGTGCTAGGTGAAAATAGAAGAAGGGAAGGGTGGGGGAGAGTGCTGGACTATCCTTGCATGTTGTATTCTGTATTCTACATTTGTACCTCCTAGATCATGCTAGGCATCAATTATGTTTAGAATACTTAGCAGATAAACAAAAACCAGAATAAATAAAGTAAACCAGAATGCTGGACGGTGTTTACACCACCATAGTACTATGGCATAATTGAATGCTGCAATAATATTATACATTATAATATTTAGACGGTGGTTATTACCATATCATGCAACTGTAGAATTCTATGTGTGGCAAGTAAAGAATTCTGCCTCCACAGTACAGTGTGATGCTGCTAAAGTTTATTAAGATTTTTAAATAGGTAGCTATAATTCCTTCAGTGGGCTACCTAAATGTATAAAATTAAGACTACGGCTTCAGTGACTTTTACCTGATGATGTCCAGGGACATGTTATAGGTGTGCTGGAGTGATCTGCTTCAAAACAGCATTACCATATTACTAAACCATAGCAGCAGATACATAAGTGCAAGCACACCTCAAACAGGTCTTTTTGTCATGGTAACTCTCTCTTGCTACTGTCTTCTAAGAGACAATAACAACCAGTTCATCATGTAAAAATGAGCAGCAATGAATATCTCATATGGACAGTGATACCGAGTTCGTATGTGTGGGATCTTTGTTTATGCCTCTTGCACACATACATAGAATCTGGGTGCTAATTTCAAAATGTAACTTGTACTCCTTCCAGTTCTCGGTTTTTAGTTGGAGATGCCTGGAGCATTTTGTTATACCAGAAGTACCAGGATTTACTTGGTTTTAATACTGCCTTGTGAAAAAATAGCACTTCGGGAATGCACCCGTGGCAGACCCCCGTCCCTAACTTGGATGTGCTTCTGGGACATGGGTCAATTACTATCGACCCGAGTGAAACAATATTTCTTAAAAAAATTCAAAAAAGGTACTAATGCGTATGTTTTTTACATAGTTGAAGATGCCCTTTTGGATCCACATCTACTCCTGCACTTTGCCAGCACCCCCCCTCCCATCTTCACCTCCCCTGCTGGCCCATGACAAATGCCACCCGACTGCACTACCTCTATTCTTATCCGCCTTCCACCTCTCCTCTCCTCTCTCTGTCCCCCCAACTTACCTCCCCTTTTCTCCCATCCACTTAGTCTCCCTGATTTCACCCTCCTCCTTTCCCTTTCCCCTTCCCAAAGTTTCACCTTATTGTTCTTTTTTCATCTACAAGACTACGTGTTTTTTTTATTTTTTAAACTGTTATCTTTGCTTATGATTGTCTCAATTGTACCAATGACGTGGAACCTTTGTAAAAGAGCCTTGGCTCAAAGGTATTTGTAATCCTAGAACAAATAAATAAATAAAAAAATAAATAGTGAAGCATTCTGCTTTAGATGTAATAGGTGTGTGCCAAGAGCACACTTTTTAGATTTGGAGAAAAAATGATGGGGCAAAGCTGACAATGCACCTTTAAATACATAAGATAAATGGTTTATAAATAAAAAATGAAAATGGCATTACATTAACAGGTAAGGGTGTCAGAACATCATAAATAGTGTGGGGGTGCTACATTTTGAAGGGCACTTGGCACTTATAATCCAGTGCTAATTTAGAAATGGCAGGTAATGCCTAAAAGGTACAAGTGTAGTTTCACCTGGACATGGTCAGAGGGATGGGTAGGATTAAGACAAGAGTCCTGGACTTTTAGAGGGCTGACTTTGACAGGACGGCAGAAGTTCCTCAAGGATAATGTGGTTGGATTTCAACATGCATGGGACAGGCATAAGAGAAATATAGAGGTAAAGCAAAGGAAGGGTCAGAAGCCATAATCAAGTATAAGGCTTACGGGTAGACTGGATGGACCTAGCAGTCCTTGTCTGCCAACAAGTTCTATGTTTCTATGACACCTTTCTGGGATCAGAGTAGGGATTGATGTGGAACAGAACTGGGTCATAATAGAGAGGACAATACTCCCAGACTCGGACTGTTGCAGTTTATCAGACCATCTGCTGCTCACTTCTCATAAGAAAAATGTCAGGTGAAAAATACAGGTTTTCAGTCTCTGAGTCCCACTACTAACACATAAATGATTTGATTTTGAACACTGAGCCCTATGCATAAAGGTGCGGAGTGGCTACACACCACTTATCTTGGGTGTGTAGCCACCCCACACCCAGTGCATCTCCCACACAGGATGCACTAACGGGGGTTACGGGGACCCAATGCACCTGATCCCCCATGTCCATGGACTGCACCATGTCAGGGGTGTTCTGGGTCATGCCAGCACTACGCGGTATTCATTAAACCATGTAGTGCTGTCCACCGAGGTGCAGAGGTTTGCACCTGGTATGTCAGCCAGGACCGGGTGTAACCTGGTACACACCCCCACAGATGCCACCCTTCAGATGCAAGAAGTCTGGAAAACATCCTGCAGTGTGGCCCCAGCCCACAAGGCTGCATGGGAGGGCTGAGGCAGCTAAGCCATGCACCAGAAGCTTGTCTGGAGTCCAAGAGTGTTGGTGCTATGGGGGTGGTAGGCCATCAATGGACTCCTGGGCCATGGCTGCACCATTTAGGGGGTCAGTGTCCTGGGCCAGGCTGTCTGCAGTGTGTGGTTATGCAGCTCCAGGTGTCCACAATGGCTGTGCAAGACCTGGACCCTCACCTGCGGGAACAATGGATCTACTAATGGACAGGTATCCGATTGGATGCCCACCTGGATCTGTGGCTCTGCCCCAGTTGCCCAGAGGAGTCCTGTGCACTGGGGGGGAGGAGCCAGGAACAGGTGGTCAGTGTTGGTGAATGCCAGTATGGGCACACCTGTCTGCAGGTGCACCACTATGCGGGCTGGGTACATGCTTGTTCTGTGTACCTGCACTCACATTGTGCATAGGGCCCATACTGTGCATGCAAACATGTATGTACCAGTTATACAGTCTGACAATGACAGATGGCTGCGACATACACTGTTAATGCTACTGGATAGCAGGCTACTCCGCCTGCAGGCTGAACTCTTGGGGGGAAGGTAAGTCTCCTGTCTCTCTGACTAAGGAGAGAGTCAGTGCATTGGGGCAGAAGTTTGATGTCTTTGCAGAATATTTGAACTAGCAAATGGGGAGAGGGATGCAGCATCCGATACGTCGAATAGGAAGAACACCCCTCCCCCCCTCAGCTAATGTTCAAACAGGAGTTCAGCATGTTTGTAGTTCATTTGCATCAACAGATAAGGAAAAAGGTCCGGCTCCCCACATGATGCACAGGGGAAACGCCAGACCTCACCCAACAAATAACACACTGAAATCTGGCCAATGCTAAATCATGTACACAAATGCTCACACTCTGGGAAACAAGATCCCAGACCTGTAGGCAATAATGATAGAGGCTAAACTGGACATAGTAGCCATTAACAAGACATGGTTTACCAGTAACCACACTTGGGAGACTTCAGTACTATTCAGAAGAGGCCGAGGTACAAAAAGAGGGGGTGGAGTGGCAATTTATGTTAGTGAAAATATCAAAGCTACAGAAATTCAGAATACACATAAGGAGCCAGAAGAACTGTGGGTCACCCTGGAAACAAGAAATGGGACAACAATATGAACTGGGGTTGTCTACAGGACTCCAGACCAGGGGGAGGACATAGACACATTATTGTTAGTAAATATACAAAACATGACAGCTAAAGAGGAGATTCTGATATTGGGAGACTTCAACATGCCAGATACAGATTGTTCAATACCAGCAGGAACATCTGCCAGAACTAGACACATAGTAGATTCCCTTCAGGGGGAGAGCCTCAAACAAACTGGTACAACAACCCACAAGAGACAGGGCTATCCTAGATCTAGCACTGATTAACAGGGAAAAGATCACAGATCTCCATGTGGAAGGTCACCTGGAGGCCAGTGACCATCACATGGTATGGTTCAATTTGGCCGTTAGAACTAAATCATCCCATTCCAAGGCACAAATATGGGATTTCAGAGGAGCTGACTTTGATAAGATGGCCACCAGAGTTAAGCTAGCCCTGGCAAAAAGAAGTACGGTGAGGGGGTACAGGTAAAGTGGGCAAGCATTAAGGATGCAATACTTGAAGCAACATCCCATTGTGTTAGAGAGAAAAGGAAGTGCAAAAGAAGAAGAAAACCACTTTGGTTGTCAAAAAGAGTAGCAGAAAATGTCAGAGCCAAAGGGCTGACCTTCAGGAAATATAAGGGAACACAGTGGGATGAAGATAGGGAGGCATACCAAACTTCCTTAAGGGAAGCAGGGAAGGAAGTAAGGCAGGCAAAGCTCTAAACCGAGGAAACACTAGCACGAACAGTAAAAGAAGGTGACAAGACTTTCTATAGATACATTAGTGAAAGGAGAAAGCCCAGAGGGGGTATTGCTAAGATCAAAGGGGATAAGGGGGTGTGAGAGGAGGAGGACCATGTAAAAGCATCTATCCTAAATAGATACCTCTGCTCAGTATTTACTGAAGAGAAGGTAGGGCAGGTCCCACAGCTCAGCACCATGGATTCAGGGGGAAGGAGGTGTACACTAGTCCCTTCACAAAAGAAAGGGTCCTACAAGAGCTCGATAAGCTCAAGGTGGGCAAGGCAATGGGACCTGATGGCATACATCCCAGGGTACTAAAGAAGCTAAGGGTGGAACTAGCAGAGTCATTATCAGAACTGTTTAGTGAGTTTCTGAGCACAGGAGAGGTCCCAGAAGACTGAAGAAGGGCTCATGTGATCCCACTCCACAAGAGTGGTAGCAGGGAGGAGACAGGGAACTAAAGAACAGTCAGTCTTACTTCAGTAGTGGGCAAGATTATGGAAGCACTCCTTAAGGAAAGGATAGTGCAACACCTGGAATCCATAGGAGCACAGGATCCAAGACAGCATGGGTTTATAACTGCAAGGTCCTGTGAAACTAATATCATAGATTTCTTTGACTGGGTAACCAGAGTGGTGGACCAAGGGGGAGCAGTTGATGTTGCCTACCTTGACTTCAGCAAAGCTTTCAATACTGTTCCACATGGAAGATTGATTAATAAGCTGGATAGGCTTGGGGTGGGTCAGAAGTTGGTCAACTGGGTGGCAAACTGGTTGACAGACAGAAAACAGAGAGTGGTGGTAAATGGCATACAGTCAGAACAAATGCAAGTCACAAGTGGGGTACCTCAGGGATCAGCCATGGAGCCAGTCCTCTTCAATATTTTCATCAGTGACATAGCAGATGGACTGGAGGGTAAGGTTTGTCTGTTTGCAGATGACACCAAAATCTGCAACAGAGTAGATGATACAATTGGGGATGCAGAATGAGAATATATCTGGATAAACTGGCAAAATGGTCAGAAGAGTGGCAAATGGGGTTTCACGCAAAGAAGCGCAAGATCATGCACATAGGGAAGAGAAACCCTGAAGCCACCTATAGGCTTGGAGGGGAGTTACTGTCAGTCACAAGGGAAGAAAGAGACTTGGGCATCATCATCACAGATGACTTGAAATCATCCAAGCAGCCACTAAAACAGTAGGTAAGGCTAGGGGGATGTTGGGGAGTATTAGTAGGGGTATCACAAGTCAAAAGAGGGAGGCAATAATCCCTCTTTACAAGACACTGGTTAGGCCCCATCTGGAGTATTGCATGCAGTAATGGAGACCACACCTTCAAAAGAACATTAATCAAATTGAGGCAGTTTAGAGAAGGGCAACCAAAATGGTGCAGGGACTGAATCAGAAAACATATGAGGACAGATTAACGGAGCTCAATATGTATACCCTAGAGCAAAGGAGAGAGAGAGAGGTGATATGATCGAAGCATTCAAACACCTTAAGGGCATTAACAAGGTGAAGGAGTCTAACATGTTTCAATATAAGAAAAATAGCAGGACAAGAGGACACAGCATGAGATTAGAGGGAGGCCAATTAAGTGGTAATGAGAGGAAGTTCTTTTTCACAGAAAGTGTGGTAGATGCATAGAACGGCCAACCTCAGGAAGTGTTGGATATGAATACAGTGTAGGGCTTCAAACAGGCATGGGATAGGCATAAGGGAGCAATACAGATGAGTATGAATATATAGGCCATTGACAGAGCAAAGACCAATGGTACATTCATGAGGTAGAAAAAGAAATGGGCAGACTGGATGGGCATTGCAGTCCTTATCTGCCAGCAACTTCTATGTTTCTCTGCCAGATTCTTTATGGATGTTAATACTCCGAAATGCAGAATGTTGCACCATTTACGGTGCTGTATAAAAAATTTTGGGGGGGGACAGCAGACACCCCTAGCTTTGTCAGGATTTGTGGCACCCACTCTTTCACCACACCTTTGCATGAGTCTGGTATATGACCATATACATTATGGCTGCATTTATCATCTCAGACTATTTGTCTTCCATCAGGGCTATTGGGTTTCTTTTGACTTTGCAGGACAAGCCTTTCCTGAACTCAAGCAATTATTCCCAGATTTATTCAAGGAGAAATGATGCCTATCAAGAGCAGTTTGTTTCTCCCTAGTGGAAGCTCCCAGTGGAATCACTGCAGTGGGATTCTTCCCTCGAACTACGATTCTGCTGCGGTAAGGGCTGGGTGTGATTGAAATGAAACTACTCCTTTGTAGGGTCAGGTAATGCCTGTGCTTCTATTTTCTGCTTGGATCTGCTAATTCTATGGTAATATAACCTTCAGTGGTCCTGAATTGTTTGTGGTGCTCTCCTTCAGTTGGGCTATGGTCTTGTGCACTGGGTGTCTTCATTTGAACATCAGGTTCAGCTAATCAAATTCAGCTCATTCTTGGAAACAGGGACCTCCTTCGAAAGCCTATCTGACTCAATTGACAAGAGTTGGCTTACCCATCAGTAATAAAGATTTTTGTTTTGAATACTAATTATGTATCGAACTGGGACTACTGTACCTCCTGACTTTCAATTTGAATGGTGGGAATTTGAGAATTCACGCCTCTGACACTTATTACCTTTGAATCTACAGTAAGTTTATTGCTTGATCCTAAGCTGTGTTCTGTTCCTCCACCATGGCAGGCAGAACTGAAATGGGCATTAAGATAGTGAACCATACCATCTCAATCATCTGACTAGATATGCAGCTCACAGGCTTCATCAGAAATGGGATTTCTGTTAGAGTTCACCTGATCTACTGCCGGTTCAGGATACTGCTTTGATCCTGGTGGTTACTTGGACTTGTTCCTTGATTTCTCATAATCATTTTTGCTGGCTTTATGTTTTAGATATGGACAGCCTCCCAGGAGTTGCTGTTCTCTTGCCTTTGCCAATGGGAGTGGGATCGCTGTACTGTGGACTTGATGTTCCTTTTCTTAGCTGACACTGGGTATTACTAGCTCTGGAATCTGCTCCTATGCACCTTAGTTTGTGACTTTGCATTTTGGCTGTGCTTGGACAACTATTGTCACACACTGTATATGTATACATGAATATATTTATTTTCTAATTTTGTTACTGTCTTAATTTTGGTTAGCCATGGAGCAGATTTCAAGGAGATATAGGTATATTAGCTGAACATGCACATTTTGTTTTTGCTGGGTTAGTTCTATATATTTTATATGGTCATATAGTTATTTTCTTGTTGAATTGATGCAACATTATTATAGGTTATTTGGAGCAGCGGTGGGGGCATGGGGTGGTTAAGTGGTTCTGAAGGAAAGAATTGTTGAGTACCTAGAGGCCAGTGGGGTACAGGACCCAAGGCAGCATGGATTCACAGCAGGAAGATCAAATCAGATGAATCAAATTGATTTCTTTGACTGGGTGACCAAAGTAGTAGACCAGGGAGGGGCTGTGGACATGGCCTACATAGACTTTAGCAAGGCATTTGACACAGTTCCGCACAAAAGATTAATAAACAAATTAGCCAGCTTGGGAGTGGATCCCAGGATGGTAGCCTGGATAAAACATTGGTTGGACAACAGGACACAGAGGGTAATAATAAACAGAGTCCATGATGAGGAAAGGAGGGTTACTAGTGGGATGCCACAGGGTTCAGTACTGGGACCGGTCCTTTTTAATGTCTTTAAAAGTAACATTGCAGAAGCACTGGAAGGAAAAGTATTTTTTTTTTTTTTTTTTAGTCTTTGGTAACCAGGTAAGGCCCAATAGGCACAAATACCTGTTTTCATGGGCAACCTGGGAGCACTTGGCAGTTAAGTGACTTGTTTAGAGTCACACAGTATGAAAGTGGAGGTTTTGAGAATCAAACCAAGGTCTGATCTGCTGGATGTACCAAGCTCATTCACAGCTCATTACTCTAACCTCTAGGCTATACTGCCAGCCCTGTCTCTTTGCAGATGACACAAAGATCTGCAACAGGGTTGATAAACAAGGTGGGGTGGAAAGGATGAGAAGGGACTTGGCAAAGTTGGAGGATTGGTCAAATATACGGCAGCTTAGATTTAACTCAAAGAAGTGCAAAGTAATGCACCTGGGAAACAAAAACCCAAGTGAAGAGTACACAATGGGGGGGGGGGAGATACTGACAACAACAAAAATGGAAAGGGACCTGGGGGTAATTATATCAGATGACCTAAAGGTGGGCAAGCAATGTGAGAAGGCAGTGAGGAGGGCTGGGGGATACTGGGATGCATATGGAAAAGCATCACTAGTAGAAAACAGCAAGTTGTTTTCCCTCTGTACAGACAGTTGGTGAGACCACATCTGGAGTACTGCATGCAGTCAGTTCTGGAGACCCCATCTCCGAAAAGACATAGACAGTGTGGAGGCTGTCCAGAGGAGGGCAACCAAAATGGTGCAGGGTCTGCACCAGAAGGCATATGAAGAAAGACTAAAGGAGCTTAATATGTGTACCCTCAAGGAAATGAGGGAGAGAAGGGACATGACAGAAACTTTCAAGTACCTCAAGGGAATCAACAAAGTCCAAGAGGGTAGTATCTTTCACAAAAAGAGATGTGCAAGAAAAAGGGAGCACGGTTTGAAGACAGAGGGGGGACAGCTCAGAGGTAATGTGAGGAAGTATTTCTTCATGGAGAGGGTTGTAGATGCATGAAACAGCCTTTCTGAGGAGGTTGTGGAGTCAAAAACAGGGGAAGAATTCAAGAATGCATGGGAGAGACATAAGGCAATTCTTGTGGGGGGTTAGGGGGACGTAGGCTGTTGGTTAACTAGGATCTGCAGCTTATCCATTAGGTAGGGAAATGGGCAGACTAGGTGGGCCAAGCGTTCCTTATCTGCCATCAAATTCTATGTTTCTGTGTTTCAGGGGATGGATGTCATGAACCTGATTAAGGCTGGTGAACCCCTTAATCTCTATCTCTGGGGAAGTAGTATTTTATGTTTTTATTGGTATGCCATTCAAGCTATGGTAAGGGGTTCAGGGGTCTTCTTTTTTAGGATGGGTGTTCTATGAGGTATACAGATTTTAACCCATCTTTGGGGCTTACCTGAATTGCCCCATGTTTCTCTCATCTCTCCCATTTCCTCCGACTGCTGTGCTATGGGTAGTTCCCCCATTTGTTCACTGCTGCCCAAGTCCTTAATTACTCACCCAAGTCCCCAAAGCAAGCCCTGTATTTGTTTAGCCCTATTTGGACTTAAATCCTATTTTGCGAGCCACTGGCATGTTCCTTGTGCACCAGCACTCACACATCCACACAGTGGCATCTTTCATGTGTTGACCACTGGGCTGCAGTCCTTTGCAGAGTTCCTTGGCAGCCCTGGTTCCTTCTTAATTTAAACATGGATGGTGACCTCAGGAGGTGGTGGAGAAGCCACTAAGAAGTTTTCAAATAAAGATTGAATCGGGGCATGAATGAGGGGCTCATGAATCATTCATGAGCCCTCATGAATATCAATGAGGTTGCTGCCTGCCACTTAGGGGGACAGAATTTCAGTGGCAGTGATAGCAGAAGTGCTGGGAGCTATTGCACAAAAGTGGGCTTGTTTGACAGGGGGCCATTTGGGCAACAAACTTGTGGGATGTTTGTATAGCTAAAGCATTGTGTTAGACTGCATTTGTTTTATGAAGCTGAGGGAACTATATGAACTCCATATAAATAACTGGGAACTGACATGTTCCTGACACTTGACCCCTCTCTAACAGCCAATCAGTGATCTAGGCACCCAAAACTAGGACACAGGGACTCCTGGGAAAAGTGGACTAATTTAGGTGACTAGATCATGCCCCAATAAATCAGCAGGAAATACTGATCGCTATGGATATAGATTATTAATGGGCTCAGTCAATCAGAACTCTGGATTTTTGGCTGAAACAGTGTGGACTTTCTGGGATTTCTTCAGTCTATTCTTGGGCTCTGTACGAGTCAGGAGTACTCTGTGAGAGTGAACTTTGGATGTGAGGGGTTTACCCAGGCCCTGTGTAGAGACTGCTGTATTGCAGAATTGAAGATTGCTGGAAATGGCAGAAACAGAGTGAGAAGGGGAAAGAGAGAAAGAGACTGAACTGTGATGCTGATTCCCCAGATAGGGAAAAGTTGCTTAATATTCATGGAAGAGAGTGAATGCTGCAGAGACCCTGCACTGGAATGTCGGAACTGCTGATAAGACTGCTTGTGTGGGACTGTAAAAGAGATTTTGAAGAGGCAGAGTGTCTCTGGCTGTCAGGGTGCTAGCTGAAGCTGTGTGTGTTTGGTGTGAACTGGTTAGAGTGGCTGAGGGCTGAGGGCTAGCTGCAGCTGAAAAAAAGGTTGGGGACACTGTTAACTGGAAAGTGTGGACTGTTGTGCAGGAAGTTGTTGCTGAAAGCCCCTGCTGAATTTCACTTGTGCTTATTGAACCTGAGGCTAGCACTCATACTGATCGACACTGGACTTTATTGGAGCAACTGCCTGAAAACTTTTCTTTGCTGGGAACTCAGTACAGGGACTGCAGGAAGACCCCCTCCACTATGGAGTCTTCACCCAGAGCCAGGGAAGGAACCTGCTAGCCCCCTCCACATGGGACTCACTGTCTCAGGAGGTCACCGGCAATTTCTGGGGTTCTAGGGTATCTGTGGCCCATCATGGGAGCTGGGCTGTGGAGCCACTGCTGGGTCTGGGTCTTCTGGGATATGTGCAGTGTCCAATTCTATTTAACATATTCATCAGTGATATCATGGAGAGTTTGCAAGGAAAGGTATAGAAACATAGAAATATAGAAGTTGATGGCAGATAAGGACTGCAAGGCCCATCCAGTATGCCTATTGTTGCTACCTTATGAATGTGCAATAGGCCTTTACTCTGTCAATGTCCTATCTATTCATATGCATCTGTATTGCTCCCTTATGCATATCCCATGCCTGTTTGAAGCCCTGCACTGTATTCATATCCACCACTTCCTGAGGAAGGCCATTCCATGCATCCACCACCCTTTCTGTGAAAAAGAACTTTCTCACATTACCACTTAATCAGCCTCCCTCTAATCTCATGCTGTGTCCTCTTGTCCTGCTATTTTTCTTATACTGAAACATGTTAGACTCTTTCACCTTGTTAGTGCCCTTGAGATATTTCAATGTTTCGATCATATCACCTCTATCCCACCTTTGCTCTTGGGTATACATGTTGAGCTCCGTTAATCTGTCCTCATATGTTTTCTGATGCAGTCCCTGCACCATTTTGGCTGCCTTTCTCTAGACTGTCTCCATTTTGTTAATGGCCTTGAGCAGGTGCAGCCTCCAGTACTGCATGCAATACTCCAGATGGGGCCTAACTAATTTCTTGTAAAGTGGGATTATTGCCTCCCTCTGACAACTTGTGATACCCCTTCAAATACACCCCAATATCCATCTAGCCTTTCCTACTGCTTTAGTGGTCTGCTTGGATGATTTCAAGTCATCTGTGATGATGAAGATGCCCAAGTCTCGTTCTTCCCTTGTGATTTCCAGCAACTCCACTCCTAATCTATAGGTGGTGTCAGGGTTTCTCTTCCCTATGTTCATGATCTTGCACTTCTTTGTGTTAAACCCCAGTTGGCAATTTTCTGACCATTTTGCCAGTTTATCCAGATATATTCTCATTCTGCCCACTCCATCTGGATCATCTACTCTGTTGCAGATCTTGGTGTCATCTGCAAACAGACAAACCTTACCCTCCAGTTCATCTGCAATGACACGGCTGAAGATATTGAAGAGGACTGGCCCCATAACTGGTCCCTGAGGTACCCCACTTGTGACTTGCACCTGTTCTGACTGTATACCATTTACCACCACTCTCTGTTTTCTGCTTGCCAACCAGTTTGCCACACAGTTGACCAACTTCAGACCCACTCTGAGCCTACCCAGCTAATTAATCAATATTCTATGTGGAACAGTATTGAAAGCTTTGCTGAAGTCAAGGTAGGTGACATCAGCTGCACCTCCTTGGTCCACCACTCTGGTTACCCAGTCAAAGAAATCTATGAGATTTACCTGTTTGCAGATGACACCAAGCTCTGCAATAGAGTTGACATGCAACAGGGGGATACGGAAATGATCACTGATCTAAAAAAAACTGTAGGAATAGTGAAAACAGTGGCAGTTGAAATTCAACACCAAGAAGTGCAAAGTTATGCACCTGGGGATGAAGAACCTGGGCTGGAAATATACTGGGGGGGGAAAGCTGAGTGAAACTAAGGTACAGAGGGATCTGTGGGTACTCGTATCTGATGATTTAAGGACAACCAGGCAGAGTGAAAAGGTGGTGCAAAAAGCTAGCAGTATTATTGGAAGCATAGGAAGGGGTATCACAAGTAGGAAAAGGGAATTGATATTCCTGCCGTACTGGTCCTTGGTGAGGCCTCAGTGGAGCACAGTGTCTAGTTTTGGAGGCCGCACCTCAAGAAGGACAAGGATCACCTAGAAACAGTGCAGAGGAGAGCTATGAAGATGATATATGGACTACACAAAAAAGTATGAATCAAGATTAAACCATTTTAGGATGTACTCATGGGAGAGGAGAAGGGACAGAGGAGATATGATGGAGACATTTAAATTCTTCAAAGGTATTAACTCAGTACAAACACAGGATCTCTTGAGGGAAAACAGGAATACATGGACAAGGGGGCACAACATGTGCCTGAAGGGAGGTAATTTCAAAACAAACCGGAGGTTTTTCATCACGGAAAGGGTGGTTGAGACCTGGAATAGTCTGCCCCATAGGTTGTGGCAGTGAAGACAGTGAGAGAGTTCAAGCTTGCATGGGATAGACTCTGTGGAAACCTAAGGCAGTAAAGAGACTGTGAGGGGATTAGCTTTCACTGGCAGACTAGATGGATTGCAAGGTCCCCTTCAGCTGGTACTTTCTTATGTTCAAAAAATAGGGCAGCTTCATAGTCACCCTGATGCTGGAATAATACAGTTCCAGGCTCTAACCAATAGATAGGACTTGTCTAAATTGGAGGCCACACCTCAGAAAGGGTATTGACCTTCTTCAAGGAAATCTCTGTCATCAGGTTATACCAATGGATTTATACCCGTATCAGCACTAGGACCACACAGAAACTTTTCTGTAGCAGTCTAGCAAGGGCCACCTATGCTGACGTGCTATCATGACATCCCTGTATATAAGCCTGGGTGGCCCCGCTCCTACCTCTGTTTTTTCCTGCCATCTACCATACTCCCACAGACTCCACAGAAGCTTTGCCATTTAGTCAACTGCCAACTTCACAAAAAATACCACCAACAGCTTAGTCTGATTCATAGTCAGTTGGCATTCATCTGTATCCCCCTTCCCCAGGTCGTACCTGAAAATAGGCAGAATCTATCTTGTGCACTTACCCAGTCAACAAAAACTAAACAAATAAAATAAATAATTACAACTTTGTTTTATTTTATTTTTTTTATAATTCAATATACTTTATTGAAATTTTCAGCAGTCGGGGTATACAGTAAAGTCATGACACATGTCAAAGAGACTGCACATATCAATAGCAAGCCACACAACTACAAATAAAACACCATCTATTTGCATGAATTACACACAATCTCACCCCCTCTCTCCCACTCCTCCCACATCCACTCATGCCCAAGTGGTCTGTCTGACCAAACAAAGTTAGGGTTCTCTGAGCTGTGGACAGATAGAATTGAAAATTTAGGGCTTCCATATAGATAATAAAGCATCCAGGGAGCCCCACTTATTCTGAAAGGTTTCAAGTCTATGATGCATTGATGCAATATGCTTTTCCAGTTGGAGGGCAAGTAGCATTTGCATTTCCTTGTGCCATTCTATCACTGGTTTCAGTGAATCTGCCTTTCAATGCCTCATAATGACTAGTTTAGCAGAAACAGCTACCAGAGCAATGTGTGCCTTCCTGACTGTAGGGGTTCCATGGGAGAAAATATTAAGCAAGCAGATTTCTGGGGTGATTAATGAATCCAACCCTAGTAAAGGATCCAGGGTTATTTTAATTGACTGCCAAAAGGTTTGGGCCCTAGGACAGGTCTGCAGCATGTGATATAAAGTCCCTTTAGCCCTGGTGCACCATGGACAATCAGGGGAGGGAAGCATACCCATTTTATGGAGTTTCACTGTCATAAAATAGGCACAGGGTCATAATGTCGCACGGCAGAATCCAATGCGGCACAATCGCGTTGCGTGATATCTTTTTATTTATTGTTCTGTGGGGCTCTGCCCCACCCGTTACAGGGGCTGCGCCCCAGACCCCCCACCAAAGATTCCAACTCTGGGGGTCCAACAGAGGCGACAGGTCCGGTTTCACTCATAATGCCGATGCTATTAAGCGTACAACATTATGACCCAGTGCACGTAAAATATAGGTTATGCATGATATTATATTGGACCAGGCGAAGCCTGTCCTGCTTGACAAAGGTATAAATATTTTGCCAAATCTTTCTTCAGGTATCTGCATCGTTTGTAAGGGATAGTTCCTGGGTCCAGTAATAACAGACACCTTGGGGTAGATGGGGATCCACCGACTGTATTTTCTTATAGACCATGGAGACCGAGTGGGGCTGGTCGGCCATTTGCAAGAGCGAGATTAGCTCCAAACTGGGGGAGGAGTGCAGGGTGTGTGCCCCATAAAGGAGGCGATAGCCTCCTTAATTTGGAAATATTTAATAAAGTGCCTGTCTGGGACCTTATTCAGGGTTTGGAAATGGCCAAAGGATATCAGTTCTCCTATTGGGCAAAGATCCGAAAGCTTACACATCGTCAGCGGGGCCAAGAATGAGGGCAGGATGGGTCTATGGCCAATTTTAAAATGGGGATTACCAACCACTGGTTGCTCCAAGGATCTGTGCCACTTCTAAGAAAGGTGATTTTGCACCTTATGAAGTGCTTTGAGGGAACCCCAATTGGGGAGTTCCGTAGTAGCCTGGGGAGTAGAGTAGGGGTCATGTACACCAGGAAAGGGAGAGAGCAGTGATTTTTGGATGTCAAAAATCTCTCTATTTCCAGCCATAAAGGTGCATATACAGCCAGGTCCACTGGGCCTGTCCTATTGACCCATAGAGCCAACTTACTAATATGTTGCAACCCAAAGTAAGTGAAGAAGGAGGGGATTGCCAGGCCACCCTAAGCCTTTGGAGCAGTAAGTTTAAAATATGCCCGTCTGACCCCTTTACCTTTCCACATAAAGGTGCTAAGTGCAGCTTGCAATCTGGCAAACCAGGCTTTGGGGAAAAAGAAGCCCAACATGCCCATAGGGTATAAGAGATGGGGGAGCACATTCATCTTAACAATGCTAATCCTCCCACAAAGGAAAAGGGGAAGTGCACCCCATCTTTCCAGTTCTGCCTTCAGTACACCCAGCAAGTTGGATACATTTTCCTTAACCATTGCAGGAATATCCCTGGCCACCTTAATACCCAAATATGTCAAGGACTTTGCTTCCCATGAAAGGTTATAGTCAGCCAAATCAGCTTGAATGACCCTGCCATTCAATGGGAAAATCTTTGTTTTGGAGAGATTAAGCCTGTAATATGGTATCTTAGAAAAGACCCCTATTTCCATCAAAAGGGCCAGAATGGTGGTCTGTGGGTCTTCCAAGTGCAATAACAGATCATCAGCATATGCTGAAAGAACATAATGCTGCTCTCCAACTATTATGCCCTTTATTTCTGGGGAGGCAACCAATCTTC
This sequence comes from Neoceratodus forsteri, assembly GCA_016271365.2. Lineage (NCBI taxonomy): Eukaryota > Metazoa > Chordata > Ceratodontiformes > Ceratodontidae > Neoceratodus > Neoceratodus forsteri. Next base: position 951,689,108 of record CM057454.1, on the reverse strand, counting down.
TAATCAAGGGTTCCAGGTACAGATTAAAGAGAAGAGGGGATAGTGGGCACTCCTGTCTGGTGCCACGGCAGAGCAGGAAAGAGTTGGAGAGAATGCTGTTACACCAGATTCAGGCTGTTGGGGAAGCGTACAATAATCCGACCCATTTAATGTATTCTTCAGGGATGCCAAAGTGAGCCAGGGTAACAAAGAGGAAGTTCCAGGTGACCCGGTCAAAGGCCTTCTCGGTGTCCAAGGATACAAGAACTGCAGGTCTCTTTGAATCCCTGGATGCCAAGATGAGATGTAATAGTTTGAGCATATGATCCCCAGAAGACCTCCCGGTCATAAAATCCACTTGTTCGTTGCCTATGAAGCTTCCCTTATACGGGCACGCTTATTGGCTAGGATCTTGGCAAGAGTTTTCAGGCCTGAGTTAAGCAACGAGATGGGGTGGTAATTCTCTGGATATTGGGGATCCTTCCCCTGCTTTGGAATGAGGGTAAGAAGGGCTTCCAAGAAGTTTGTCTCAGAGAGTCCTTACTCATACCAAGAATTTTACACTTCTGCTAATACAGGAGCAAGCTCTGAGCAGCAGACCTTATACAAGTTGTTGAGGAGACTGTCCAGGCTAGGAGATTTGTCTAGGGGGAGTTGCTCAATGGTATGGTGTACCTCACATATGCTGATATGGATACCCAAGGCTGCAGCAGCTAGGGGGGACAATTTGGGGAGCTCTGTGGAATTGAGATATTTAGTAACATCCCCATTAGAGGATTGAGCACTTGGGTCCTCAGAATAAAGGTCTTGAAAGAACTTTCCTAAGCTAGAGGCTATATCTCTGGCATCAGTGGTCACCGGACCATCCCTACTGAAACGAAGACCTGGGCTAAACCGGGAGGCTTCTGCCTGCCTAATTCGAATTGCAAGTAACCTGCCCGTCCTTTCCCCAGATTCAAGATATTTAAGCTTTGTGCACCTAAGGGACAATTTGGCTCTCTGGGACATCAGGTCTGAAAATTGAGCCTGCAAGTTATGAAGCTGGACCCAATCTTCCTCTGGAGATTGACGATTGAGCACCTGCTCCATATTCTGGATTGAGCTAAGGAGGCTATTAATTTGTTCCCTAGCCTGGCGCATTCTTGTTGTTGCCAGACGGATACATTCCCCCCTAAGGGCACACTTCAGGGCCGCCCAGACTATGTCTAGTCTGGTAACAGACCCTTTATTGTTCTCTAAGAAATGGGAAACAAAGCTCTTGACATGCGAGAGCGAGGCAGGCCTTTGAAGAAGCTGAGTATTCAAACGCCATAAAGAGTCCCGTTTAATTCCAGGGCCGAATAGGTAGGTGATGGATACAGGAAAGTGATCGGATATGATCCTTGTTTGAATAGCTGAGTCAATCATGCCTGGTAAAGCAAATAAACTGATGAGAATATAATCTATTCTCGAATAAATACAATGAGGGGAAGAAAAAAGGTGTATTGGCGTTCCCCTATGTTTAGTACCCTCCAGATGTCTATGGGACCAGTCCCATGCATAAGGTCTCTTAAGGATCTTTGGGCCGGGGATAATTCACATTTTCTTTGGTCTGATCTGTACATATTTGTTTGGGGAGTAATGTTCCAGTCCCATCCCAGAATTGTTAACTTGGGTGGGTCAGTGGCAGTAATACTCAGCAATTGCGTAAAAAATTGAGGAGAGTCTGTATTCGGATCATAAATCGCACCGAGTAGGACCGGGTCCAATGCTAGTGTCCCATGAAGCAGAATATAATGACCATTATCATCCCAAATCTCTTGTTCTAATTTAAAGGGCACTGTCTTTGCAATCAAGATTGCCACCCCTCCTCGGTTTGTGGATATGCCCGAGCCAAAGGCCTGTCTCACCCAACTTTTACACAGTAGAGAGACATCCTCCTTCCAGAGGTGAGTCTCCTGTAGACAGACAATCCCCACTTTAAGATGAAGAAAGTGTCATAATATCATCTGCTGTTTGCATCTATCATGGGCCCCTCTGATTTTCCAACTCACAAAAGTGTAGTGGTCACTCATATTAACTAGAGTCGGGAGGAGTCCAGGATCTGCTCTTAGGCTGCCTGGATCTTCTGGGCAGGAGAACCCTAAGCCTCCTCGGAAGACTGCAGTGGTAGCACTTGGCACCCCCCCCAATTTGATAAGACACCATGAAGGAGATCAAGTGAATCCTCTCATACCCTCAGTCCCCCCTTCCCCCAAGCCCCATATTAATTGTCACACATAACATAGACCCCCACACTTTCTACCCCAGTTCTAATCAACTGCACCACCACAAGTACACCACCAGGTGATACTGTACATAAGCCTGTTAACAGCCAGATCTGACCCTCCGCCCCAGCAAACACACTATCTAGTTTAACATTATAACAATCCAACAAACACAGCTATAAGAAAATGTTGGTTGAGGAACTCAAAGTGGCTTCCCACCTTGAACACAGGGCTCAAAGCCTGTGAAGAACACAATGGCCTCCCTCCGGGGCTTTAAGCAGAACTGCAAAGGAGAGCCTGAAATCGAAGGGCCTGTTGTCTTATAACTGGAGTTAGGTGCCTTAGATATAGGCTGAAATCCTCCTGAAAAGACAAGCACTCGAGTCACCAGAAGGCAGTGTATCATGCGCCCATAGTGCCACTCGGGCAAACTGAAAGTCCGAAGTCAAAAGGCATGAAAACAATGCAACAAGCCAGTTGGTGGGTTAAAACTAAGGGGAAATATGCGAGGGTTCAGAATTAATCGAAAGTCAGAAACACTCCATGTATCAACCAAGGCCTTCCCAGTAAAACAGTCTATAGGGCTTCAGTGAAAGTTGTTAGGTCTTGTCCTCATAGTCAGTTTACATAGGCACAGAGTCCGTGAGAAGTTGCAAGCCATCCCCCAGCCGTAGTTTCGAAGCGTGTCTCTGCCAAGAGGAAATACAGTCCTGCACAAAAGATGGGTAACCAAAACAGGAACTAATGACTTGTAACAACGTATCATCCACTGATACTTTCAGGGCCAATCTGTTCCAATACACTGTCACAGACCACATTTCTGTACAGAGCCAAACAATACCAATGAGTCTGCAACCAAAATGTGCCGACGGGCCCTGCATATCATGACGTTCATTCAGCCGCTGGCACACCTAGCAAATGAGTCTTGCCTTGATAGGTAAGTAACTCCCAGACCAAAGTTCTTCCCCTGTGTATCTCTTGGGGTTTTAAAGAATCGATCAGGAAAACATTCTGTATGAGTAAACTTGAAATAATCTGCTCTTACTTACAGAAGGCACGTATGAGGCTGTAACTCCCAGGTACTAGAGGTGACCTCTCTTGAACAGATCTGGTAGTAGGATCTTGAGCTCCTGTCTCGCTTGCTCCGGGGTATCAAAAGGTGCCATTGATCCCCATGTTTGACTTGAAGCACTGCTGGATACTTGACTTTGAAATATTTTCTGGCAGCAATCAGCTTTGAAACAGTCGGAGGCAGCTCTTGCCTCTTCACATGGACTGACTGGGGTAAGTCCTGGGTAATGCAAATGTTACAGCCTTCCCATTGCACCTCCTGTCATTTTTTCACTCTAACTAGGATGTGTTGCATATCCAAGAAGTTGAGAAGCTTAAAGATAAGAGGCCTGGGTGGAGAGTCAGGTGGTGGTGGAGGGCGTAGGGTGCGATGAGCCTTTTCGTTGCCATAAGTCATGCCATTTGGGGATTTTTTCACAGAATCTCTGCAGGAATAGAATTGAAGCATTGTCTTCTTCCTTCTCTGGGATGCCAATAATTAGAAGGTTATTCTGCTGACTTCTCCCTTCTAAGTCCTCTAGCTTCTCCTCAAGCTTCTTGAGCCTCTGGTTAACAGTCATGGCCTCCTGCTCTGTCTTCCCCTGCTTTTTTTCCAGCGAGATCAGTCTAGCCTTGGAATCCCCAACTCTGAGTGTCAAACCTTCCACTGAGGTCCGTACCTGATGTAAATCTGCTGATATGGTAGAGATAGCCTCCTGCAATGGCTGCATTATTTTGAGGAATCTCTCCTCCAAGAGAGCAATCTGTGCTGTTGGAATTTTAGGAAAGCCTGCGGCCTGGTGTTTGGGCCGTTTAGTGGTCTTATCCTTTTCCAGCATGGGTGGTGGGGAGTGCCGCGGTGGTGCTTTTTTCATATAAACCTCCATTCTTTTCCGTCACCTGAATCAGGTAGGCTTCCTGCAATAGTTTATCACCTAAAACACACAATTTGGGCAAAATTTAGCTGTGTTTGGAGTGATTGCTCAGAGGAGAGGTGCAGAGCTGTGGAGACTTGCTGCTGCTTTTCAAACTGCCATCACATGACACCCTTGTTTTATTTTTTAATAGGGAAATCACTTTAGTTTAAAGTGGTTCTATTTGCTTTGCATGTAGAGAACAAAATATTCTTCTAATCTTTTTCCTTGCTGCTGCTGCAGCTGGTGTGGGAAAAAGCTTTATTCCAAAGATGAACACGACATCTGCGTTTGCTGCTTTTGGTCTACCCATGACGTCCTCGCCTGTAAGCTCTGCTTGAAGTTTAGCCTCGCTACCAAGCAGCACAGTAAGAAAACCATGCAGTCCTTTTGTTTTAAAGCAACAGGTTACCAGGATAGAGCAGGGGCCCTTGGGAACTTCTCCATTCCAGTTGCTGGCCCTCTCTCCAGGCTCTCAGGCTTCCAAGGCTTGGGACAAAGCTTTGGGGAAACACTCTTACAGAGATACTATAGGGCGTGTAGTACAACCCATCCCCCTAGGAGGCACTTTTGGTCTGTTAGCTTCTTCTTCATCCTTCAGTATTGTATCATTGACATGGTTTGATTTTAACATTGTTTTACTAGCCTAAAACCTAGTGCAAATTAACCAGGGCTAGTGCAGCTAGCCCTTTATTTGTCCATCTTGACTACTGCAGGTTTTCTATGGCTGTCAATGAAGTTAAAAAAGTCCCTACTTGTGCAAGTGCAGTTGGAGCAGATAAATGAAGTCATGGTAGACTTTTACAAGGAGCTGTATGCCCCTTCTCACTCTATGGGTGCCCAGCGGGTGCATAGCTTCCTGAGCTTTCTTCTCCTCCTTCTGCAATTACTCCCACAACATGCAGCTAATCTGGAAGTCCCCATCCCTCCCAAGGAGGTGACAGAGGCACTTCAAGACCTAAACCATGGGAAAGCTCCTGGGGGAGATGGCTTCCCCCAGGAATTCTGGGGCCTAGTTGCACCCTTGATAGCTCCTCTTCTCAGTGATCTTTTTAACTCGGCCCTCACCACCAGATTTCTTCCCTCATCTCTCAGGGAAGCCATCATCACTGTGTTCCCTAAAAAAGGGGAAAGATCCCACTCTTCCATCTAGCTACCACCCTATTTCACTCATAAACTCAGATACTGTTGTAAAATCTCCACAAAAATCCTCACCTGCAGGTTGAATCCCCTTTTCCCCTTGCTTATCCACCCTTCTCAGATTGGCTTTGTCCCTGGCTGCTACAGTAGAGACCATATCTGCTCAATGATTAATATTATTTTTTTTCCCCTATTGTTTAACCAGGTGAGACACACTAAGCTGAAAGCTTGTTTACAGGTGCAACCTGGGACCACAGGGAAGTTAAGTGACTTGCTCAGGGTCACACAGTATGCAAGTGAGGGCTGTGAGGTTCAAACACAGGTCTCCAAATTTGCAGCTGAGAGCCTTAAACCACTGCGCTATGTGCTCAACATCTTCTGCTGCAGTGGCCATAGATTTCGAAAAGGCTTTTGATTCCCTTGAATGGGACTGTCTTCAGCAAGTGCTGATAGCCTTGGGTTTTGGCCAAAACTTCACGTGCTGGGTAGCAGCCCTTTACTTTAATTCTACGGCACGCGTTCTTACTAACTCTACCCTGTCTGCTCCCTTCCCCTTGGGGAGGGGCACAAGGCAGGGCTGTCCTCTCTCCCCCCTGCTTTTTATTTTGGTGGTGAAGCCACTTGCAACTGCCATACGTCATTCCCCTCTTATCAGCGGGTTCCCTATTGGATACAACACTTTTTCCACTTTTATGTATGTAGACGATCTACTAGTCCCTTTAGAGAATGCACCAGCCTCCCTCCCATCCTTACTATCTCTCCTCATGGAATTCACTAGATACTCCAGCCTGAAGATCAACCGATCAAAAATGGAGGTCTTACCTCTTAATAACTTATGTACATATGTGCAGGTATCCCACCTTGGCCTTCAATGGGCTCCACATTCCCTTATGTACTTAGGAATATGCCTCACCCCAGACCTGACCAAACTCTGGGACTTGAACCTCAAACACCTCCTTGCTGGTGTCAAAATGGAGTTTGCTCACTGGCGTGGTCTTCAACTCACATTGGCAGGCAAAATCTCTGTGCTTAAAATGGTGGCAGACCCTAAACTCTTATACGTCATCTCACACATTCCACTGGAGCTATCGGCTTCTGGGGTCAAAGCAGTTGACCAGGCCTTCTCCAATTTTATTTGGGAAGGTTCCAAGCCTTGCTACAGCAGGAACAAACTCAGAGCACACTGGTCATGTGGGGTGGGGCCTTCCTTGGATGGAAGGATACAAGTGGGCCTTTTCCACCGCTCAGACAATAGCATGGTTCCTACCAATGACAGAGGAAACACAGCAGTGAGTACACATGGAGGCAGCAATACTCAGGTGAAGTCACTTACAGTCCTGCTATACAATCCCCTTCCCAAACCTCTGTGCCTGTGTCTCACAATCACAAGCTCAGTGCAAGTATGGCATTTGGTACACAAGAAACTGTGTGCCAACCCATGCCCTCTGCTGACCACCCCATATGGGGCAATAACTCCCTAAAGGTGGATGGTAAAACTCTATGTTGGCCAACATGGCAGGAAAAGGGCATCTCCACACTAGCAGACCTATTGGCAAAAGATGGCCTCACTTTAAAATCTTTTCAAGAACTAGACCAGGAGTTCCAGCTAGATAAGTCAGCATTCTGGCAATACTTGCAGCTCCGGAGCTCAATAACAGCCCATATCAAGCTTCTCCCCACTGCAAAGCATGAGGGGACTACCTTGGTGCACAAATGGCTGATCCAAAAAGGAGAAAGAGCTAGCTATATTTATTTCAACCTTAGTGAGCAACTCCCCTCTCAGTGAACACATGCCAAATCTAAATAGGAGCAGGCTCTTCAGCAGCCCCTCTCGGATGCCCAGTGGAAGCTCTGCTGGAAAAACATACATTCTATGTATTCTGATGTGAGAAGTAGGCTCATACAAAATAAAATCCTGTCTCATTGGTATCACACTCCCTCATTTCTGCATCAGTTACATCTAGTGGACAGTAATTGGTGCTTGAGATGCCATTCTGGAGTAGGAGATCTCATGCACATACTCTGGCTCTGCTCGCTTCTGTCCCCCTTCTGGATGGCTGTCCTCGGCCTGGTGGAACAGGTTCTCAGTCCAGGCATGACCCTCGACCCCTTAGTATGGATTCTGAGCCTACCCCCTGCATTGAGGAGACTTACCCAACAGCAGCAGAGGTGGCTGGCCCTACTTAGTCTTCAAGCTAAGCTGTTTATGCTCTGCCGCTGGAGAATGACAGTGATACCCACTATTTCCGAATTGCTAAACTTCTTTTCAAAGGTGGCAGCTTTGGATCGCTTATGCTTATGTAATTGCTAATACTCTCCCACAGTGCTACCTTTGTTGGGCTCCATATTTAGCATACCTCTCCCCACGTGCTGGGAGGCAAGGGGTCAATATGTCACATGGCAGAAAGCCGTGTGGCACAATCGCGTTGTGTGATTCCCCGATATCTTTTTTCTATGGGGGCTCTGCCTCCACACCCCTGTTATGGGGGGGGGTTGCACCCCTGGACCCCCCACTAAAGATTCTAACCCCGGGGGGTCAACTCGGAGAGTGCACAGGTCCGGGAGTCACCATAATTCCATATGCTATTACGCGTACTACTATTATGACCCGGTACAGTGCTTGGGATAGGGTGAACCCCTCAGTTAAAATGGACTGGCCTAAGCAGATGATGGTATGCTCACACAGGTAGGGTCCTTGGACTTCCCACTTCTCTATTGTAAAATAATAAGTAACCATCCCTCTCCCTAACTGGCAAAATGCATGATCTGAAAGTTTAGTGTTTGTTTGTTATTGTTCTCTCTCCTGTTCCTTATGTTCCACAGGTAAAGACAAAGTATAGTACAGTTACATAGGAACTTACAGTAACAGTAGATCTTCGAGAGAGGTTTCAGTAGGTCATTACAAATTGGACTGGCACCACCTAGTGTCAGGCTGCATGGCAGACTTTTCTAACAATCCCTGATGGGGGACCGCCCACCCGACGTCACGTGACTGACATCAGCATGGCCATATATAGTGGTCAGTCCCCCGTCAGGGATTGCTAGAAAAGTCTGCTGTGTGGCCCGATGCCAGGTGGCACCAGTACAATTTGTAATGACCTACTGAAGGAACCCTCTCGAAGTAAAATCAGAGAACTCCTCAGGACTCGTTTAGCAAGCTTGTCAGCATCCAGCTATTCCCTCTTCAGCTGGTAACCACAGACTCTGGAGTTATGCCTTTTCTCCCCTTCTTTGGACTCTTTTATCAGAGAATGTTATCAACATGTTTATTGTGTGCCTACATAGATACTATTCTTAATTCCTGGGAGCTTTTGCTCATTGATGTACTGCATGCTTTATTCTGCTGTATGCTCATGTGCCCTATACTGCAATGTATGTACCTGGTTTTGTCTGAAGTTATAAAAATCCAATAACAAGCATTAACTGAAAAAAAGTCCCTATTTTAAGTAAGCTTTAGTACTCCTGCTAATCTCTCTCAGTGTTCCAGGTGGCCTGGTGTGATTAACACCTCATTAAGAGCTGCAGTTATCTAGCAGTTCAAGAGAGGGATCCCACAAAAGGTTCAATGTGAGTCACTCCACTGTTTGAACTTTCAGCTAGTGTCCAAGATGTGATCAAGGGTAGAAGATGTTAAGTCACTAGCTTCCAGTTTTCTGACTTTGTCTGACAATTTGTCCCACATTATTAAAACCAGTGCCCCCCATTTCCTTACATTTTGAGTGTCTGTATCCAACATTTCAGTGAACATATGCTACGAGGCATACATGGTCAGCTCTGCAGGAGATGGGTTTTATCCCAGCCTCACCATAGCTGCTCCCTCCAAATCTCTCAGCTCTGCACTTTCCCTGGAAACCACTGCAGACCATACTCTGAAATGACTATCCATAGACCCATAGCTGCCATTAATGGCAAGTGAAGGGGTCCCAGCTCTTCCAAAATGACCATGTCAGCCAACACCATCCATACAGTTCCATCCTTATTCTGCTAAGCATGTCTTTTCATCCTAAAAACAAACCTTTGGGGCATTTATGGTACAAAATACCTTAATAAGTCACGTAATTTGAAAGGTTAAAATCAGCATTCCTGGGGAGCACAGATCATCCTATATAGAACAAGGAGTAGTATAGTATCATTCCTGTGTATTGTTTACCCTGGCTTGATGAAAGAATGCTTTTAAAAATATCTGTTATTGTTGGGGCATAGCATGTTACATCCGAACATATGAAATGGCAGCAGAAACAGGCCTCATGGTCTGTCAAGTCTGCCCAATTGTGCAGCTAGCCCTTCAATTTGCAGTTACTTCACCCTCCACTCCTCATAATTAACCCCTCTTACACTGTCCCACCCTCTCTTAAATCCTCCCACTGTTCTACATGATACCACCTCCTTGGGCAGACTGCTCCACTTATCTACCACCCTTTCTGTGAGAAAGTGTCTCCAGATTTCCCTCCTGAATCCCCTCTCCAATCTCAGCTGATGCCTTCTTGTGTCCCTCCCCCATCTGATCTGAAGAATCCCTTCTATATTAATTCTGATAATACCCTTTAGGTGCTTAAAGATTTTGATCATATCCCCCTATTCATCCTTTCTTCCAGGGAATACATTTGCAGCTCTCCCAGCCTCTCCTCATAGGATTTATCCTCAAGTCCCTGTATCATTTTGTTTGCCCTATGCTGCACCCCCTCCAGAAATCTGATGTTCCTCTTCAGGAATGGAAGCCAGTACTGCATGCAGTATTCCAGATACAGCCTGACCAGTGACCTGTACAGGGGCAGGATCACTTTCCTGTTCCTGGTGGACATTCCCCTTGCTATGCACCCCAGCATCTTGTTTGCCATTTCAGCTGCCTTTCTGCACTGAGCTGAGTGGTTCATACTCCCCGTTATTAGTATCCCAGATCCTTTTCCTCCACTGTGCTTACCAGCTGTATTCCTCCCAGCTGATAATTCCTCCCTTGGTTCTTTGATCCAAAGAGCAGTACTTTGCTCTTCTTGGCATTGAACCCCAACTGCCATGTCTCTGACCATTCCTGTGTCTGCCAGGTTAGTTCTATACCTGCGTGTATATACGTATTAATTAATTACATGTACTAGTTAATTACTAATATTTCACTATTTGTTAGACTACTGTTTCTTGTAACAAACTAGTCTGTGTTATGCTATGTAATATTGTTCATCTCTGATTACTGTGATGTGGAACCTTTGTAAAGGAGTCTCTGACTGAAAGGTATTTCCGAATCATCAATAAATAAATAAATTCCTGCAGTTTGGTCAGGTCTTACTGCAGTCCCCTCCACCCTTCTATCCTATCTACCACTGCACCAATCTTAGCATCATTTGTAAACAGACTGATCCTACTCTGTATTCCATTTGAGATATCAGATATAAATATCTCAAACAGCACCAGTCCCAGTACTGAACCCTGGGGCACCCCACTCCTAACATCCCTTGGTGATGAGAGTTCCCCCACCACCACCACCCTTTGCTGCCTACCCATCAGCCAGTGGGTGATACAGTTGACCATTTTTGTCCCCACCCCAATGTATTCTAGTTTCCCCCCAGCCTCCCACGTGGCACTGAGTCAAAGGCCTTCCTGAAGTCTAAATATAGAATGTCCACTGCATGGCCCCATCCAGTTCCATGGTAACCCAATCGTAGTACTCGACTAGGTTCGTCTGGCAGGATCAGACAAATATAAAGCCATGCTGATGGCCATCTTGGAGCCCATTGTCCTCAAGAAAGGTCACCAGTCTCTCATCTAGGACTGACTCCATGAGTTTCCCCATGATTGATGTGAGAATCACCAGTTTATAGTTGCCTAGATCATCCTTCGGGCCACTTTTATGAATGGGCACCACGTGGGCCATCCTTCAGTCCCATGGCATGCATCCTGTGTCCAGTGATGTACTGAACAGATCTGCCAGTATCCCCACCAGGATTTACGCTAGCTCCCTAAGTACCCTAGGGTGAATGTCATCCAGACCTGGAGCCTTGTCCACCCTCAGTGCCCTTAGTCCCTCCAGCACCCTGTGCTCCATAATTCTGATATCAATAGCCCCCCCCCACTCCTTCCTTCACATAGGGTATCTGACTCCCTTTTTCATTTGTGAACACAAAGCAGAAGTACTCATTCAGTGCCCTGCCTGGTCTTCTCCTTTTCCACCCACCCACCCACCCATCTTCTTTCTTAATCCTCACAATCTGGTCTTTGTTTCTTCTTCTCTCACTAATGTATCTGAAGAAGTCCTTTGCCCCATTCTGATTCCCTGTGCCAGACTCAGCCCTATGGAAGCCTTGGCCACTCTGACTAGCCTGGTAACCTCCCTGGACTTCTTCGTGTACTTGTCTTTGTCCCTTTGCCCTCTTGATTTCCTAAGCCTCTGGAATGCTTTTCTCTTGGCCTTCACCCCTTCCATTACCTCCCAAGTCAGCCAGCTTGGCTTCTTTGCTCTTCTGTTCTTGCTTCGTGTCCTGGTGCAGGACTCAGTAGCCTCTGCCAGCACTTTCTTACTGATATTCCATTTTTGGCTGACACTTATGCATGTCTGAATTCCCACCAGATGCTCAACCAAAATTTCCCCCATCCTTTTAAAGTCTGCTCCCTTAAAATGAATCACCCTGCTACCTGTTCCTCCTGTAACCCTTCCCATATTGAGTATAGACCACACCGTATAATGGTCACTCCCAGACAGGGGGTCCACCACTCCCAGATCCCTTACTGCCTCCCCATTTGTTAAGCAAGCAATAACACATGATGAGGTGTGGGTTACGTGCTGATAAGAGCACGCCCTGCGCCTCGTGCCTTATGCCCCTGGGGGTGCTCATATCAGCACGTAACCCATGCCTCGGAGTGTGTTATTGCGCTAGTAAAATGGGCTCCCCTGCCTGAGCTGAGAAATTTTTAATGGGTAAAAAGGAAAAAGCATAAAATAGTAAAAAATATTAACAAAACCTCAAATAGGAAAAAAATAGTCCCTCTATGAAGTCATAGTTAAATTAGCAGTACAGTGTGTTTGAGAGGTTATGTCTATTACTGTTGTTTTTTATAGTTTAGATCACCTCTGATATTGTTTTTTTTTGTGTTTTTGCTGTTTAAGTGGTGAGAGCAGTGGTTTAATGCAGATTCAGTGAGAGCTGCTCGAGCTGCAATCATTTGCTTTAGTGTATATTCAGTAAGAGCTGCCAAGCTGTGATCGTTTCTGTTAATGTTGCTGTCTTGGTTTTTTCACCCCCCCGAGTCAGAAAAACTGCAGGAAAAAGATAAATTATTGTGTTTTGTGGCAGAAAGAGAAAATACTGTTTCACATTTTCTGTGGATTTTTTTTTTAACGGAAGTAGTGAAACTGCCAGTAGTATCGGGAGCGAAAATGTCTGTTAGCAGCTGCCATAGACAGCAGTTACCTCCTTCGTGAGTCTGAAATTGCAGGATATTTGTACTGTACAATAGAAAAACAAGTTCATTTTTGGCATAAAACAGGATTATAGAGGACCACAGACGAAGAGATTGAGGGGGACTGGGAGTGAGTGTGTCTCTTAGCGGCCGCCGTAAGCAGCATTTCCAGGTTTGTATTTGTGAAGTAAACGAAACTGTAACTTTTGTGCTGTTGTTTCAATGTCCTGAAGTTACGGTACTGTATATGTGTGTGTGTGTGTGTGTATATATATATATATATATATATATATTTATATATATATATATATATGTGTGTGTGTGTGTGTGTATATATATATATATATATATATATATATATATATATATATATATAATGTTTCTTAGGTCTGCTGTTTTGCCTGCCATTAAAAACAGTTCAAGTTGGGGATGGGGATTGTTAACTCGAGGAGGGAAACTGTCTTGTTTGCTGTGTCCATGACAACCGCAACTGGGTCAGTAGCATTTTTTAAACTTTGTCCTGTGGTTTCATGCTTGCCATCAGTTGTAAAAAAATTAAAGCTGAGATGAAATAGAAACGGATGGTAGTTTTGTGAGTGCGTGTGTGTGTGTGCATGTCGAGGTTAGGGGCAGAGTGACAGTGGTTGCACGTCTGGTTAGCGTGGTACGGAGCTGCAGGTCATTTTTTTGAGACAGAATGGTGTTGGGGACAGTGATATTTTTGTGTGGTGTGGTCAGCTTGGCAGAATTAGTGCCAGTTGGCACAATACATGCTGATAAGGACATGGCTAAAACTAGGTTTTAGCCAATCAGCATTCTGGATTTTTTAAGCCCATTTTATAATACATGTTAATCAATACTTGTTAATATGTTAAAATCAATACTTTTAAACATATAAATGTCATAATGTTTTCTGTTCCCCAAGCCCCTTAGATCTGTGTAGCCTCCTCCCCAAATATATCCTAGAAGTGCTCCTGGCTCACTTGATACTGTACAAACATTTCCAAATGTACTGGGCTCCAGTTTATCACAGGGTGGGGGCTGAGAGTGTCTTTCTCTGCCTGGCTCTGTTGATTGCCCAGTGACTGGTGGTGAGAGTGTGGTAAGGTGCATGATGATGCCAGCTATTGTGTGTGCAGAGCTAGATCTGCTTGATTGAATATTTGCTACTGTGTTATGCTCTGGTTTGGGGATGCTGAAAGAGAGGAGGCCATTGTATAAAACAAAGGAGGGGCACACTGTGTGTGATGGCATTGCAGTCTCTTTTTCTGCTGGGGCCAGAAGCAATGTGGGAGCAGGATAAATGTGTAATAATCAGAGTATTTTGTTGCCTTTCATTTTTTTCTATATAGGTTGTCAAAATTTACCACTGCAATCATGGGCTACTGCAGCTGTCTGTGGGATAGTGCAATTTTGAATCAACTAGTCCTGCTGGCTAGTGTAAAGAAAAGTTAAGACTGACCCCTATTTTGATCTCTTCATTGGCAACCCTCCCTGCCACCCCAGCTTTAGCTTCTTCCAGGGCACCATCAGCAGGGAGTTCCCCTGTCTTTCCTTGGTCAGTGAGGGACCATTGACCTCAGGTGTGCCCATGTCATTGACACTAGCTCAGCTGCTACAACCACCAATATCACATGGTAAACCAGTGATAAGCTACACCGCTTCTTCTTCTGCCAGCTGTGCTCTTGCAATGCAGGAGCTTGTTCCTGCTCCATCACCAATAGTCTCCATGGTGTTGCCACTTACCACCTTCCATCGACCTCAATTTTCTGCTCTCCTCCATTACCAAAGCCCTTGTTCAGCAGCTTGCTCCCTGGCCTGTGCCATCATCTCTGATGCCGGGGGGGGGGGTGCTGCTGCTGTGTTGATGACGCTTAGGCCTCAGTGTTCTATGCCATATTATCACAGACTTATCATCGCACACCACAGTAAAACTCTGAAAACTAACCTCTAAAAAAAATTAATTGAAGCACTATGTGCAGAGTTTGAAACAAAACAGATAGTTAATAAGAAATAATATTTGGAAAACAATTACTCTTAAAAATGATAGAAAAAATTAATTTATGTTATTCTTGGAAAACTACCATCAGCTGGATTCGAACTGCTGACCACAAAAACATATAATCACAAACTTACCATAGTACACCACAGTAGAACTCTAGAAACTGATCCCTAAAAAAGATTAATAAAGTCCAACGTACAGACTTTGTAACAAAATAGTTAACTAGAAATAATTTTTGGAAAACTATCACTCCTAAAAATTATAGAAAAAATTAATTTATGTTATTCATGTGATTTCGGCTCCAGTTTGTGCAACAATCAATGAAACTACCATATACATGGTTTGAAATAAAGCCAATATTCCACCAGAAGAAAGTTGGGGAAAACAGCACTCTTACAAATTATAAAAGAATCAATGCATGTTAATCTTGGAAAAATAGCATAAACTGGATAAGAACCACTGACCACAAAAACATGTAAGCAGAGACTGATCACAATACACCACAGCAAAAGTCTAAAAATCTGACTTCTAGAAAGATGAATTAAAGTGCAAAGAGAGAAAATCAGACCTGTTTGAAACAAAACAGATAGTTAAAGGGGCACTGTCAGCTTTGCCCCTCCATTTTTTAACATATGTCAGGAGTGTGCCTCTAGGCACGTATTTGTGAAGGAGTTACTACAAAATGCCCCTGTGTAGCATAAAAGTAATTTATTTACCTTTTTCAGGCAATATTAGCATATTATACTTTTATGCTACACAGGGGCATTTTTCAGTAACTCCTTCACAAATATGTGCCTAGAGGCACACTTCTGACATATTATATGTTAAGAACAAAACAGATAGTTGACAAGAAAGAATGTTTGAAAAAATGTTATTCTTGGAAAAAATAAAATGTGCTGAATTCAACCACACACTGCTAAAATATAAGCTGATACACTTATCATGGTGTGCCACAATCAAACTCTGTAAATTGATTTCTAAGAAAAATAATGAAACTACCATATACTGTACATGGTTTGAAATAAAGCCAATATTTACCAGAAGTATTTTTGAGAAAACAGCACTCTTAGAAATGATAGAATAATTATTTATTTTTATTTATTTATTTAAATCTAGGATTAAGCACCTTTGAGCTAGAAGCTCATTTACAAAGGTTCCATGTCAGTGGGAGGGTAGACAATACTTACAAAGGTTGTGCAAGTAGCAGGACAGTAAAAAAAATGGCAATTATATTTCCCAATATATTGGGTTTGAGTACACAGTAAGCAAATCTAGGAGAGAAACTTGAGCATGGTAGCTAGGGGAGGGGTGCTGGATGCAGGCAACACATAATATGAGGAAAAATAGGCAGATAAGAGTTAGTAAGGGGTAAAGAGAGTCAAGTGGGTCTTGGTGAGGACATGAGTGAAGTGGAGAGAAGGGGAAGCAGTCAGTGACATTGTCAGAGTGAGGAGGTGGGAGGCAGTGAGGGGGGATGAGGCAGGCAGAGGCCTTGTCAGTGCAGGGAGCTGCTAGGAGGCAGGGGGCAGAGACAGTATGCAGGAGGGGAACTAGATGTTGCAGTCACAGGTGCTGGTTGATGATAGTTGCTAACATAGCCAGCTTTTAAAAGGGCCCAGAGTAGGTAGGTTGGATACGTCCCAGCTGAGTTCATTAAACCAGAGGGGTGCTCTTTAGGCAAAGGAGCGTTGGCCCTGTGTCATTCGAAGATGAGGAACATGGAAGTGGGTGCCAGAGCTTCGCTTGTGTTGAGAGCTGCTCTGCAGTAGAAGTAGATTTTCTGTGCCAGGGGGAAGGAGACCGAGAAGTGCTTTTTTGGCAACCAACCAGTAAAAAAGCACCCATCACACGGACTGTAATAAAGACACTTGATAGTGTCTATAAATTTTATTTTCACACTGTGGCAAAACATCAACCAGCAACAAAACTAATGGGCTGGTACTAACATTGGAAAAACTTACGTTTCACCCAACTAACTGCTGGGCTTCATCAGAGTGATCAACTACCCACAAGCATGTGTATTTATACACCCATGCAGAAACCAATTAATCAATTTATAACTAGTCACTAAATGGCATCTGCATTCCTGGCAAAAAATCACCAGCTGTGTTAATAACATAATTAACAAATCAATCTAATACATAGGTAAATCACTTATACCCCTGTAAAAAAACACAAAAAAAAATACAAAAAATATACCTTTAGTTTCTCAGCTTACTAATTAACTGAAATATGAACATATTCATGCTATTAACAATATAAATAACTCATACATATAAATAGCAAGTAAAACATTTTAAAATGGTGAGTTAGTTAAGCAAATACAGTAGTCACATCTGGAGACAGAGAAAAGGATCATAGAATCACTGGTTGAAATCTGACCCACCAATTGCCCTTTTTTGGCAAGCAGACAGGTTTGGAAGTGGATCCTCCCACTGAGCTGAAGCCAGCCCATTTTGGCATAGAGGTCACAAGTATGGGTGAGACAAGCAGCCCCAGTGAGCAGTCTGCATGCCTTGTTTAGGGCAACTGATATCCTGTGGATTGAAAAGTGGCAAGCTGCACTGTAGATTACCAAGCTGTAGTCCACAACAGAAAGGATGGAGCTGTTGATGGCAAGTCTGAGGGCATCAGAGGTAAGGCAATGCTTGTGCCTGTGGAGGAGACAAATCTTGGTGTTCACAGCCCTAGAAACATTGCTGATATGTTGGTCAAAGGCTAGACAACTGTCGAGGGTGACTCCAAGATATTTGAAGTTCTGGGTTTGTTCGAGCTGAGCTCCTGAGCTGGTACTGATGTTAAGTGCATGGGATTTATGCTTGTTCCGAGAGCTGCAGAACATCATGACTTTGGTTTTATTGCTATTCAGAATTAGTTTATGGTTGTGTGGAACCATTCCTTGACTATCGCAAAGCCGCTTTGCAGTTTGCCCTCCAGTTCCATTGGGTCGGGGCTGTTGGAGAAGATTACCGCATCATCTGCATAGAGGAGTATCTGTTGTTGGCAGTTGTGTGGTAGATTGTTGAGAAAGACACTGAAAAGCAGCGGACCTAATATGGAGCCTTGAGGGACACCTGATCTTACAGGCAGATGGTCAGAGAAGATATTGTTAATTTTCACCCTTTGTGAGTGATGCTCCAGATAGCTTTTGAACCAGTGAGTTGACTGTGCAGAGAGGCCAAAGGAGGTTAATTGCTTTAGGAGGAGGGAGTGGTGGACAGTATTGAAGGGATTTGAGAGGTCGATGAAGACTGCCCCAGCTAGTGTTCCTTGATCCAAGGACTAATGTATGAAACCAGTGAGTTCCAGTAATGCAGTGGAAGTACTATGGCCTTTACAGAAACCATGTTGCTCAGGGCTTTGACTGGAGTATTTTTCAAGGTATTCAACTAATTGATCAGCCACTATTCACTCAAGTGCTTTTGAGAGCAGGGAGAGAATTGAGATGGGCCTGTAATTTGACAGCTATGCCCTGTCCCCATTCTTGTGAGCTGGAGTCACGATGGCCGATTTCCACACCTGTGGAAATTGCGAAAGACAGAGTGACAGGTTGAGGATCTTTGCTATGAGAAGAAGAACTTCTTCGACAGTGAGTGAAACAAGTTTGAGGTCCAGTGTGTCGGCACTTTGTCGAGATTTCCCCAGCACTTTGCTAAGGTATTTTCTGTCTAGCAAGGGAGTTACCTTCCTGAAGTAAAACAGAGGGGTAGGCTGGTAGCGAGAGTCAGAGGTAATAGTATTGGTGTGTAGTGAGTCCTCAAAAAAGTCTGGGGGGAGTATGCCAGAGAGGTCGGAGAAAGCTTCGTTGAAAGCATTGGCCAATATTCGGTGGTCATGAGTAGGGGTTCCTTGAATGTTGATCAAGTTAAGTGTTGCCTTCATATTTTTTCATGTGACTTCCTTTATTTTATTCCAGAAATTTTTCCCATTTCCACATGAGGCAGTAAGCATTTCCTTATGGTGGATGAATTTAGCAAGGCGGATTTCCTGAGTGCAGGCTTTTCTGGCTTTCTTGTAAGCTTGTACAGCTGAGGGTTTACCCGATTGTCTAGCTAGGTGCCAGAGGTGGTCCTAGTTCTTCAGTCTGTTTATGAGATCAGATGTTAAACAAGAGTTCACTGTACCCTGAACTTTAAGCTTTTTTTGAGAGGGACATGTATGTCACACATTTGTGAACTGCTGTATAAAATATTCTAAGGCAGCATTGGCGTCAAGAGTGTCAACAATTTGTGACCAGCTGATGTTGGCTAGCTCTTGTTTCAAGGACTCCAGATGCCCATTCTTTAGTACCCTACTGCAGGTGAAGCGAGTTGGGGGCTTGTAGAATTTATTTATCCAGCTACAGGAGACTGGGGAGTGGTCACTAATTGAGTCCCGATGCACTGTCACATTGGTGAGTCATTCAAAGTTGCTGGAAAGTATCCAGTCAATAAGGGTGCTTGTGCTAGATTTGTAGTTAACATTGGGGGAGGAGACAAGCTGTGTGAGGTGGACTGCAGAGATATTGTCCCGGTAAGGGTCTGCATCAGGGGGAAAACCAGTTTACATTGAGGTCACCTAGGACTATGGTCTCAGAGTTGGAAGACAAGCCACGGATGTAGTCCATGATACCCTTAAAGACCTTCTTATGTTCTTTGGGGGGGAGCATAGGCAGAGATAATAGTCAGAGCTTTGTTGTGCACCGTGAGTAGGACTTTGATAGCTAGTGCATTAGCGTTAGGTCTTAGGTCAGCCAGGGGGAGGACGTGTCCTTTAATGTATGTTAATCTTAGAAAAATAGCATAAACTGGATTAGAACCACTGACCACAAAAAGATGTAATTATAGACTTATCATGATGCACCACAGAAGAACTCTAAAATCTAACCACTAGAAAGATGAATTAAAGAGCTATATTCACAGTTTTAAACAAAACAGATAAGAGGCACTGTCAGCTTTGCCCCTCCATTTTTTAACATATGTCAGGAGTGTGCCTCTAGGCACATATTTGTGAAGGAGTTAATGTAAAGTGCCCCTGTGTAGCATAAAAGTAATTTATTTACCTTTTTCAGGCAATATTAGCATATCTTTCTTTTTAGTCAGTCTGCACTAAGCTCCACTGCCACCAGAAGCATTTCCCCCTCGAAGACATGCGCCTGCCAGTAAGTGCTGTCCCGAATTGCAACTTTTCACAAGCTTATTGTAAAATGAAGTATATGCTGTAGAGGTTTTAACTTCAGTTGCCCCTGGTGTCTGTAAATTAAAAACTAGCACTACTTTTGCCACAAAACACTTTTACAAGTCAGGGCTGAAATTGTGTGGCTGCGCAAGAGGGGTTGGAATGAAGATCTTGCACATGCGCAAGAGAGTACCCATCCTGTGCAAGCACGTGATTTAGACTCTGATTTGTGAAAGTATTTTGTGCCAGAAGTAGTGCTTGTTTTTAATTTACAGACACCAGGGGTGACTGAGGTTAAGAACCTCTAAAGCATTAACTTGATTTTACAATTTGCTTGTGAAAAGTTACAATTTGGGACAGCACTTGCGGACAGATGTGCATCCTCGAGGTGGATATGCGTCCAGTGGTAGCGGAGTTTAGTGCAAACCGACTAAACAGAAAGATATCCCTCAACCAGTTTCTAATGCAGTTTTCCACTTTGTGGCTCACCCCCAGGTTACCTAGCTTGTTAACCAGTCTTCTGTACAGTACGGTGTCGAAAGGCCTTGCTGAAATCGAGGTGGACAATATCCATCGCTACTCCCTGATCCACCTCCTTTGTCATCCAGTCAAAAAATCCTGTTAGATTCATTTGATATGACCTTCCTGCTGTGAAACCATGCTGCTTCAGATCCTGTGCTCCCATGGTTTCTAAGTGTTCCACAATCTTTTCCTTAAGCAGCACCTCCATGATCTTGCCCACTACTGATGTAAGGCTTACTGACCTGTAGTTTCCTGCCCCTTCCCTGCTACAACTCTTGTGAAGAGAGACTACATTTGCTCCTCTCCAGTCCTCTGGAACCACCCCTGAGTTGAGAGACTCACTGAACAGGGCTGCCAGCAGTGTTACATAGAAACATAGAAACATAGACTTTGATGGTAGATAAGGACCACTTGGCCCACCCAATCTGCCCATTTCCCTACCTACTGGATAAGCTGCAGATTCTAGTTAACCAACAGCCTACTTCCTGCAACCCCCCACTATAATTGTCTTGTGTCTGTCCCATGCATGTTTGAATTCCCCCACTGTTTTAGACCCAACGACCTCCTCAGGAAGGCTGTTCCATGTATCCACCACTCTCTCCGTGAAAATAAATTTCCTCACATTACCCCTCAGCTATCCCCCCTCTATCTTTAAATTGTGCCCCCTTGTTCTTACACATCTTTTTTTCTGAAAGATGCTACCCTCCTGGACTTTGTTGATTCCCTTGAGGTACTTGAACATTTCTATAATGTTCCCCCTGTCCCTCCTTTCATCAAGAGTATACATATTAAGCTCTCTCAATCTCTCTTCATATGGTTTCTGCTACAGACCCTGCACCATTTTAGTTGCCCTCCTCTGGACTGCTTCCATCCTATCTATGTCCTTGCGTAGATGAGGTCTCCAAAACTGCACACAGTACTCCAGATGGGGTCTCACCAACTGTCTGTATAGAGGGATAACCACTTCCCTTTTTCTACTTGTGATGCCCCTTCCTATGCATCTCAGTATCCCCCTGGCTCTCCTTACTGACTTTTCACATAGCTTACCCATCTTTAGGTCATCTGATATGACTACCCCCAGGTCCCTTTCCATTTTTGTTGTTGTTAGTACCTCCCCTGGTATTGTGTACTCTTCTCCTGGGTTTTTGTATCCCACGTACATTACTTTGCACTTCTTTGCATTGAATCTAAGTTGCCATATGTCTGACCATTCCTCCAATCTTGCCAAGTCCCTTCTCATCTTTTCTACCCCCTCTCATGTATCAACTCTGTTACAGATCTTTGTGTCATCTGCAAAGAGGCATACCTTTCCCTCCAGACCCTCTGCAATGTCACCTATAAAGATGCTAAAGAGGACTGGACCCAGTACTGAGCCCTGAGGTACTCCACTAGTAACCCACCTTCGGAATGTGTTCCATTCACTATTACCTTCTGTGTCCTGTTGTGCAGCCAGTTTGCTACCCAGGTTACCACCCTGGGACCCACTCCCAGGCTGGCTAACTTGATTATTAATCTTTTCTGCGGGACTGTGTCAAATGTCTTGCTAAAGTCTAGGTGGGCCATATCCACAGCCCCCCCGGTCTATTACTTTGGTCACCCAGTCAAAGAAATCAATTAGATTCATATGACATGACCTTCCTGCTGTAAATCATGCTGCTTTGGGTCCTGTGCCCCGCTGGCCTCTAGGTACTCAACAATTCTTTCTTTCAGAAGTGATTCCATCATTTCCCTACCACTGAGGTCAAACTTACAGGTCTGTAGTTTCCTGCTTCTGCCTTGCTCACTTTTTGTGATGGGAATCACATCGCCCTCCTCAGTCCTCAGGTACCACCCCATCCTGCCATGATTTGTTAAAAGCGTGATCAGTGGTGTCACTAGGTCCTCCCTTAGTTCTTTTAGGATTATGGGGTGAATCCCGTCAGGCCCCATTGCTTTGTCCACCTTGAGTTTTGGAGTTCTTTCAGGACTCTTTCTTCTGTGAATGGACTGGTGTCAACCCCTACCCAGAGTGCTTCTATTGTCTGGTTTAAGTAACTCCTCCTCATCTTCTTTTGTGAATACTGAGCAAAAGTATTCATTCAGTATCTCTGCCTTTTCACTGTCTCCCTCTGTCCACCTCCCCTCTCCTTTATTGATCTTCACTATCCCTCCCTTAACCTTTCTATGCTACCTAATGTACCTATAAAAGGTTTTATCCCCATTCTTAACTGAGTTGGCTGTTTTTTCCTCGGTTTGGGCCTTTGCTAGTCTGACTGTCTTCCCCACTTCTTTCTGCTTTAATTGATACAGTTCCCTGTCGTGCTCCTTCTGTGATTCCTTATACTTTTTGAATGCAGCTTTTTTCTCCTTAACCTTCCCTGCCACCTCTTTTGAGAACCATAGTGTTTTTTTATTCCGCTTTGTTTTCTTTATATGTTTCACACAAAGTCTTGTTGCCTCTATGATGGCAGTTTTGATTTTTCTCCATTGTTCTTCCACCCCACCTTTTTGGTAATTTGCTAGTGGAATTTTCAGATATTCACCCATTTTGCCAAAGTCAGACCTTCTAAAGTCCAGTATCCTTGTTTTTGTATGGCTTATCTCCATGGTTGTGCTCATTGTAAAGCACACTGTGCAGTGGTCGCTTGTTCCCAGATGCAAGCACAATCTGTAATTCCTTCAATATCCTGGAGTGCATATCATCTGGTCACATCACCTAGTCCACCCTTAGTTTTGTGAGCTCCTCCAGGACTCTCTCCTTCGTAAAAGGACTGGTGTTTACCTCTCCCCCACCCATTGTTTCTGGTGCCTAGTTGTGGTCCATGTCCCTCCGCCTCTACCTTGAATATTGAACAGCAGTATTCATTCAGTACTGATGCTTTTTCTAGGTCACCCTCTACATGCATCCCTTCCTCCCCTTTGAGCCTTACAATGCCTCCCATGGCCCTCCTCCTATCTCTAATGTAGCTATAAAATGTCTTGTCCTTCTTCTTTATCATCTGTGCTACTCTCTCTTCTGTTTGCACTTTTGCACTCCTAACTTCTTTCCACATTTCCCTCTGTCTCTCTAGGCACACCACCCTATCTTCATCTTTCTGAGTCTCCTTGTGTTTTCTGAAAGCCCCCTTTTTGTCCCTCACTCTCTCCCCCACATTCTTTGTAAACCATAGTGGTTTGTTGCTTCTTTTTCCCTTGTTACTCAGCCTAATGCACTGATTTGTCACCTCCAGTATGGCTTCCATCTGCTCCTCTACCTCTCCCCCGGTTCCCTTCTTGTCAGAGGTTCCTTGATCCTTGTACTCATTCTAACAAAGTGCACTTTCCTGAAATCCAGAACCTTCATCTTTGTGTGGCTGTCCTGCGACTCTGTGCTGAATTTAAACCACACTCTATGGTGGTCACTGGACCCTAGGTGCCCATCCACCCTGACTTCCTTGACCTTGTCTCCATTGGTCAGTACAAAGTCCAGAATCACCTTGTCCCTGGTGGGCTCCTGCAACAACTGCCTGAGGCCTGCCCCTGAAAGGATTCCATGATGCCTTGCTCCTGGCTGAGGCAGCTGCTGGGATGGTCCAGTACATGTCTTGCATTTTAAAATTGCCCAGCAGCAGTACCTCCCCCCCTTGCTGCCATCTCATGTATTTCTTCCACTATTGCTCTATCTACCTCCTCCCTCTGAGCCAAAGGCCTACATGTCACTCCTGTGCGAACCACTATGCCTTTGCCTGACTCAAGGATGACCCACAATACCTTGGCCTCCCCCTGACTACCCTGTACTGCCGTCACTTTAATACCTTCTCTGATGTAGAGGCCGCCCCTTTTTTTCCCTCCCTATCCCTCCTGTGTAGAGTGTACCCTTGTACATTTACCTCCCAGTCATGGTTTCTAGTGTACCATGTCTCAGTAACTGCCACTATGCAGGAGGAAAGCTTTGCAATTTAGTTTGAGTATGTAGTGATTTAGGCAGCATACTCCTAAATAAATTCAGCACCAGATGGTATGTGTATACTGGGCCTGGTTCTAGCTTTTGGTTGTCGGCCCCTTTGTGAGCACTGCCAGCTCAGTACTAATGAATGCATTAGTTGGCTAAGGTTACTGCATTCTGTGGTTGCTGGATTACTTAGCCTACCACTTTCCATACCTAAGATGACACAAGTTTCCCTGTTGTTGCTACTGGTCTATCTGACCTGAGTGGGGACTGGGAGTGGACATGGTTGATAGGAGGATAACATGCTCACATTTGTCATCAGCCACAGCACTATTTACCAAAGTTTAAATAGACCTCACTGACCCTGAATGATCTATTTACCACAGTGGCTGAAACATGCTTTAAATGGATTTATAGTGTTCTCTCTAAAAGTTCCTGCTTTAATTTTGAAATCCATAACTAATGCTAAAAACAAGCCAAGAACAATATTTAGAACATCATACATTATTCAGGAAAGATCTGTAATGGAGAGAGTAAATAGCAATATGGGAGTAGGTAGAATACACAAGTATGTCTTTACAGAGAATGAAAAGTAGGTAAGTGGCTATCAGGACAAACACAAAAAGCTGTATGTTATGAACCAGGATTAGAATAAAGAAGGTATGGATGAGGCAGTGGATGTGGCCACCATGTAAGAGGCTGAATTAGAAAAGGTGATATATTATTAAAAGGTGCCAGGTTTGCAGGCAGTTGTTAATATTGACCTCTAACTTTGAAATTCAGTAGAGTTGCTAATGACAGAAATTCATAGTCTGTGAACTTTCCATAATTAGGCTGGGATTTGCAGCCCAGCTCCAATCCACATTAAAAAGGACACTGGGAGAGAAGAGCTGGAGTGGAGATGTGTGGGTGATTATAGGGGCTGTGATTATTAATGTCTGTTTAAAAACAGTAAATGAGATGTCTTAATTCTTCCTTTTGTTGGGCACAGTATATATAAATGTTATGTTAACTAATTAATTATAGCACAATTTCATTATGCTAACCAATTAATGATGGCAGGGTTACAGAAATCTGTTGAAATTGTGAATTCATCCTTCTTCAATTCTGTAATTTTTAGGATGAAAGGAAGATGTAGGTACCCCCTTTGGTTAATTGAGAAGTTCAGGGATTTGTGACCAAGTAGTAAAAGTTTTATCACCTCATGATGCTAGTAAGATTTATAGCTTAACTGATTTATGATTTCGCACTAGACAGACTGTTCACCAAAATAAGTCATTAGTTACAATTCAGGTGCAATGTCTCTCTGTACCGAGGGACTGAATAGCTTTTGTTTGGATCAATTTGTTGGTGTCCTTTTCTATCATCTTGTGTATGTTTAATTAATTATTGTGTATTTATTTTTCATGGAATCAATAACTGCTGTGTGTAATAAGTCTTTCCTTTTACTGGGAGGAACTGCAGTTTATAAGAATGTATCCTAGTGGGCCGATGGGCTTTTAGATGTTTGACATAAGTATTGATCACTGATGTTGTTATGGAACTTGAAACCCCTTTTTAAGAATGTCATGTCTGCGGAGTGCAGTTACATTTTTTTTGTAACTGGAAAAAGTGTAGGTTGACTGTAAGTAATGTACAGTTTATGCTATAGAATTGAATAATTGTCATAGATAAATGAGTACTCTGCAAACATTTTTTTATTTATTGATGCATTTATTATTTTAGTATAATTTGCAAGTTAAGCTGCTTTTCTGTTCAAGGATAGGTTAAGGCACATTACGCTGAGCGCAATAATATGTCAACACATGACCCAGTTTGATTGGGTTTACTGTAATTGTATGTTTAAACATTGTGATGGTAGGTGACTCATGAACATCAATAGGAGAGAACTGTATAGAACTTTACAGTCAACCTGCATGAGTACTAAACCAGCCTGCCGGCACACTGGTAGCATACCTCTCAACCTCCTGCCTCATAAATCAGGGACAAGGCTTAAAAAATTCAGGGACAAATGACCAAAATCAGGGACACATCTTCAAAATTGATGGTATCCATTCAGGAAGCTGGTAGAATAAGGGACTTAAGTGTAAAATGCATTTTCTAAGGAAGAACAAGTCTGTAACTTTAATGTCTAATATTATTTTGTGCTTACAACTTCCACTGTTTGGTCACGGAAACACAAGTTTTAGGAGGGACAGAGTAAAATTCTGAGGCAAAATCAGGGACATCCCTGAAAATCAGGGACAGTTGAGAGGTATGACTGGTAGCACTACCGCTCATGACACTGATGATCCAAGTTCGGAAGTGACCCCGGGCATTGGAGGGCTGGCTGTGGAGCGCAGTAGCGAGCATCTCACAGATTGCTCTCCTCCTCTGGGAGGGAGGGAGGGTGGAGAGGCCTGCATGACCCCTAGCAGATGCTGGGGGTCAGACTGCACTGTGACTGAGAGGCATGACAGACATATGACATTCTTACAAATTGGTGTCATTGCAGGTTATGCCTCTCCTACTAAACATACTGAAAAATGCTGGCTGAGCACAATGCTGGCTCACCCCAACACTGCACAGCAGACCCATGGCACCTCCCCAGATTCGGGACATGGCATTGGATGGGGTAAGATGGTGGCCCTGGCAGCCCAACCCTGGGAGATAAGCCGGGGGGAACACAGTGGAGAGTCAGCCCCCCTCCCAAAACATTGACAAAGTCTGTGTGGAGCAGTGCTGAAGGGGAGCTGTTCCGGGGGGGGGGACCCTGCATGAGTACTGCACACAGTGTACAGTGTACTGTAATGCTTTATACAAACTCTTCATTAGACATGAATGATGAATGAATGCTTTATATCTTAACTAACATAATAAACATTGCTGGCTTATCATTCATTACTGATAGAGTACTTTTTTATCCAGCTGTCATAAATTTAGGCAGGTTAAAATATGTTTGTCCTTACATTTCTCCGGACTATGATATTGACGCCTGTAAAATAAAAACAAAGAACTTTTATTTATTAACCTTGAGGTAATTACAGTACAGTCAAGGCCCACAGCATGTTAAATTATGTTGTTTGCTGTCTAGTGGTAGGGATTGTAAAATGTTGGTAGCCTGTGCTGTTTACTTATACTGGAATTGTATCAGTACCATAACCTGACTGCCATTCCAGTCTTTGCCTGTAGCGGTCTCCTGCCATTCACTTTGCTGCTGCATTATGGTGCTGTGAGGAATTTTAAAATTCTGGCAGAGTGAAATTCTGCAGAATTTCACAGTAAACAGAATGGTGGAATTCCGTAGCAGTAAAATGCAGAATCAGATTTTCTGTAACATTTCCATGGAATTTTATTCCTTGGATCTCAGTATTTTCTGCAGAAATTATTACAGAATGATTTTCCACAGAAACATGCTGTTCCACAGAATATATTTTCCATGTAATGATTGCAAAATGATTTTCCACTGAAAAAATGCTGTTCCGCTCAATATTTTTCCATGGATCACAGCAGGTAGAATTACACAGAAGAACCAGTTAAATTCCAGCAGAAATTCTGCTGGCACAATGGTCATTCTGCTCCAGTTTTACCGGCAGAATTCCATAATTCGCATAGCACTACTGCATTACGATATGGCTGATCATGCAAGCTTGGCAGTGTGACCTCTTTATACACAGTGCTATCTCCAGAATTTCCACATGTGCCCCCCAAGTTTCTCAGAAAGTCCCTTGTCAATTTACGGTTAGTATGCAGGCTGGTGACCAGTTATAATAGCATTTCCTAAACAGCGAACATTAAAACAGTGCTGTAAGAAGAGCGAAATAAGGACAGCTACAGGTGTAAAATACTGAAAGGCAGTTACTGCTACCCCTGTAGCTGTCACATCAGAGGGAGGGACTGGAAGAAGTGTAGAAAGCATAGAAAAAGGGCATCATTGGCTGAGCTGCTCCAGTGGTGGTGAGGGCTAAGGTATTGAACAACTCGGCCAGTGTACAGCTAGAAACCAGGGTTCTGTTCCTGGTCTCGGAATTTTTCTCTGTGAGACGAATTCACATTTTTGTTTACAAGTCCCATCTCACAGGTTCCCCCTCCCCGAGTTTCTACTTTCCCCTGAAATCCAACTCCCCTCAGAGTTGATTATAATAGTAACTTGTGATGCAGGGGGCTGAGCCCCCCCAAAAAAACATTATTTAACGGTTTGGTTTACAGCCGTGGTAGCAGTCCTCAGTGTGTGTTTGCACCACTGCCACTGGTGTTGTTGTGGATATCTATGATTTTACCAGGCACTGTTGTTGGAGGTGCTCTTACTGCTGCACTGTTCTGGATAGCATTCTTATTGTGTTTGCAGTTGTGACCTATCACCTGTAGGCTGATGATTCCTACTTATTGCCACATTTTTACACTGTACTTAATCATACAGTAATCTGTGATACCACAGTGTACAATATGGTCCGCTGGCTTGACCTTTGCTGTGCATTATGACCTCAAACTTTGCTGTCCCTTTGTCATCTTTAGCAGGGTGGATGTTATGATGTTGCACTTTAGGCCTTGGCATGATGGCAGAAGCTATAGCACACCTAGTACCTCCTGCTGACCAGCAGATTAGCCACTACAGTACCTGCATGGTTTGGACACCTGGTTGTACCAGTGCCTGACAGACACTGAATGGACTTACTGGGTGGCACATTTCTATACTGTGAGTGCAATTAAGTTAGAAGTTCAGTGCATTACTGATCTATTACATTATCTAGTATGTGCATGTCCTTTCATCTTGTTATACAGAAACATACTTAGAATTTGTTTGCAGAAAAAGGCCTATTGCCCTAATGCAGCTTATGGTAATTGAGCTGTCATCTCAACCTTTGTCATTTAAGGAGGATAACCAAGGGGTGATGATGGGCCTTAGACAGGCTCACATAGTATTCAAGGCAGAACTCTCTCCCCACACCCACATCCTAGCCTGATAAATGGCACGTCTCTCCTCTACCACTTAACCTTGTTCCCCAACAATCACTGTGACTTATATGAGAAAGGCACAACCGGACTTGGCCTGCTTTTGGCTATTGTTTACATACCCTGCATTGTACAGTATATCAACATTATACATATAGGATACTGTATTGTGTTGTACATGATGTGTTGCCTTTGTATGGTGGTCATCTATCTGTCTGTCTGTCTATCTATCTATCTATCTATCTATCTATCTATCTATCTATCTATCTATCTATCTATCCATCCATCCATCCATCTTGTATATATGGGATATGACATGGCCTGACTTAAGATATCATTTTTATCTTCATGAGAGGGTTTCGATCCATTGGTATCTCATTGGCATCTAAGCCATGAGTGAGAGAGCAGTAGATCAATTCCCCAACTGAAGATAAAAATTATATCATAAGTTGGCCCAAGCCATATTCAATTTGTATAAAATGACATGGAAATGTCCTACTTCCTTACTGGCTGGGAGGGTTCAAAACCCATTCTGTTATTGGCAGACAGCCACCAGGTCAGGGTCCCTTTCAACAACCAGGACACTGGGCACCTACATATCTATGCCTGCCAGGAATGTTTTGAAAAATATTTCTGGCATCAATGTGTGTAAGGCAAAAAAGCCTTACTATTCCTAACATGCCATAACTGTAAAATCTCATTTTAGCCTGTTTAAACCCCCCTACCTCCTACCATCACCGCACATATAATATTTATTATGAAATATAATAAAATGGCATATTTTACTATATGGCTTGTGTTTTTGTGGTCTTCACTTGTTCCAGGCCTCTAAACTGACAATCTCTGTGTCACAATAATCCAAGACTCTGACAGACTACTGCTAACTTGATGATGTCCACCCCTCACTCTGCCCCACTTCACTTGGGGAGCTCTGATCCAGCCCAAAGTGACTGGTTCTCTCTCTCTCCTCACCCTCAAACCCTCGCTCACTGGGACAATTGCATAATTACTCAACTGATTTCTCCTATATAAGAAACAAACTGTGCTGCTTATTATGACGTTGATCACCGATGCTTGCTCCACCTGCCACACTGATGAAATCTCACACCGAAAGCTGATTGCAAACAGAGGTCTCTATCCTGGCTGATGAGTGCACCCTCTTACTTTCTGTTTGTCTCCATGCATCAAGTTCTCTCACAAAACAAAGCTGATTGGGTGGAGAAGACAGTCAGTGACAACATTTCTTACAGCTGCAACAAAAGCTGACTGCAAACAGTGGTCACTTGGCTGCTGGCTGCACCCTCTCTCCCTTTCTCCTTCTCTCTCTTTCTCTCACTCTCTCTCATGCTCTCACTGTCCGCATACATAAAGATTTCTGCCCCACTAAAAAGAGTTGATTTGAGGTAGAGGGAGAGACAAATATCTCCTTGTGAAAATAATAGATAAAAGTAACTTTGTAAGAGAAACTGCAGTGAAAAAAAAGCAACTTTTAAAGAAAAACTGCTTGCAACAGTGCCAAACAGTGGTGCACAGGAGCAACACAGACTATTTTTTTATGTATAAAAAAACATTAAAACACATTACACTTATACATATATTTTCTTATTTTTATTTACAGATTCTTTTATGGGGGACTAATTTTATAAGCGCAATAAGACACTCCACAGAATTGGTTGTGTTTAGTTAATGCACTTTTTGATGCAAGGCACTCGGCACAAGTGCCTCGTGGCATCCTTACCTTAAGAAGGACATCAGCATGCTGAAGGGGGTCCAGAGGAGAGTAACCAAGATGATCAAAGGGCTACAGGATAGGTCCTATGAAGAGAGGCTGGGAGCCCTGGGGATGTACTCCCTTGAAGAGAGGAGGCAAAGGGGTGATATGATAGAGATCTTCAAGTACATGAAGAAAATTAACAGAGTGAAAAGGGAGGGTCTCTTTAAAATGAGTGACAACAGTATCACTAGGGGGCACAGCCTAAAATTGATGGGGGGATGTTTAGAAGGGATGTAAGGAAGAATTTGTATGTGGAAAGGGTGATGTCCACCTGGAATGAGCTGCCAGAGAAGGTGGTATCAGTAAGGATGGTGGGACCATTCAAGAGAGCCTGGGACAAGCAAAAAGGGAACTTTTGGGACCAAGGAAAGGAAGAAGGGGAGGGAGGGACAGTTGGGAGGAGCAGAGTCATTGGTGTAAATTGTGAGGCCAGACCCTGCATCAATTACTGAGCAGACACAATAGACTGGATGATATTCTGCTGGCTTTTTTCATTGTTCATATGTTTTTCGTGTGTGAATCATTATGCACCTGGATGAGCATTTACCACAGACAATCAATGAAATATTTATTTATTTATCTGCTTTTGATAACCAGGTAAGTGCACTAGACAAGAACCTGCCTATTGTCAGGCACAGTTGGGGAGAGTACAAATACATGCAACAAGAACAGTAACAGTAAGCAGGATTTGATACATTGCAGGAAGTTTTGGTGGTAGGGGATTAAATACCTAGGTGCTGACCTATTATCTTTACATTAGTTCAACAGCTACCTCTCTAATCGTTTCCAGCAGGTGAAAGTGGAAGGAGATCTCTCAACTCTCAAACCTCTCCTAAGAGGTGTTCCCCAGGGTTCTATCTTAGGACCAATCTTATTTGCAATATATATTAACAATATTGATGAAAGCATAACTAAGGCCAAAATTCATCTGTTTGCAGATGACACAGTTCTTTACGTAAGCCGCCTGTCATTACAAACTGCATGTAATGACCTTCAATCTGAGTTCAACCTGCTGCAACACCAACTCCTAAACAAAAAAATATTACTTAACACCAAGAAAACAAAAGCAATACTCTTTTCTCCCTTGCCCAAATGGTAAATTCAGCCCTATCAGATCCTGTGCCACAGATTACTACAATTCTTGGCAAGAAGTTGGAATTTGTCCCTAAATTCAAATACCTGGGAGTATGGCTGGACCATAGGCTCTCCTTTATAGAGCACGTTGAAGAATTACTCAAAAAATTACGACAGAGACTTGGCCTGTTCTTTAAGATAGCCCACTTCTTAACTAGAGATGCCAAACTACAGCTGGTACAATCAACCTTTCTATCCTTGATAGATTATGCTGACATCCTCTACAGTCACTGTCCCATTTCCTACCTCACCAAACTTGACACATTATATCATAGGGCTTTGAGGTTCATCACAGGCCTGCCTTATTCCACTCACCACTGCTCCCTATATCAATCAGTGGGGTGGAGTTTTCTTCAATTCAGGCATGATAAAAATGCAGTCTTATGGACCCTGAGAGCCATCTCAAAAAAACTGCCCCAATACATTACAGACTGGCTTCCTATAAAACCATTAGGCAATTACGCCCTGAGAAGTTGCAAATCTCTCCTACCGATGGTTCCCAAAGTTAACTCTCGCTTTGGCAGGGCTGCTATAAGCTTTGCACTGTCCTCCTTGTGGAATAAATTGCAAAAAAAACTGAAACTGAGGTCACCCATTGGCATCTCATCTTTCAAGCTCTTATATTCACGTCTCAGAAATGATCAGTGCAATTGTTTCCCATGACCATGAATTGTCATCATGCTAACCTGTACCATTTAACCATGAACAAATTACTTCTAGTGCTTGTCTCCTCCTTGGCCCTGGACTGTCATCATGCTTTCATGTAACACCTTGATGCCTCTGTCCTCCCTTTGATACTGGTCTATCTTCCCGCTTTCTCCAGCCTTCTTTTCACAACTGTATACTGCACTCATCCACAATCTACACGCAATCATAATATAAAAGTCCTAACTCCCCTTCCCCCCCCCGTAGGCCCCCACTGCCGCATCAGTTCTACTGACCTATCCTTGGGACTTCACTTCTCACAA
Source organism: Neoceratodus forsteri (assembly GCA_016271365.2). NCBI lineage: Eukaryota > Metazoa > Chordata > Ceratodontiformes > Ceratodontidae > Neoceratodus > Neoceratodus forsteri. The sequence goes on along the minus strand of CM057454.1, from coordinate 951,655,994 downwards.
TGTTTATCCTTCGCTTACATATTACATACCCCTCCTGGTACTCCATCTGCCATTAGTTGGTGGTTCTCCAAGCCATTTTCATGGCTAGAACTAGTGACTGCCCCTGGTAAATGAAGTAACTGGTACCTCTATACAGAGAACACGGTTTATATACAGTTGCATGGTTCAGTGGTGGACTTGCCCCCTTGTATTTGAATCCTCCTCTGTTATGGCTTGCCTTGTCTTCCTTTTGTCATTTGACTCTCCTATTACTGCACCATTGTGTTTGTGTTTATATACTTATTTACATGTATTTATATGTTTTTATGATGGATGTTACCCGACCCTGTTCTGACCAGGTCCATCTTGTAAAAGAGCTCTGCTCAATGATGTTCGCCTGGATAAATAAAGATTTTGATTGATTGATTGATTGATTGAAATACAGTAGAGCAGCAACAACAATTATAATAGGCTGTTTGAGAGAGATATGACTTTGATACATTACAGACAGTTTTGGTATTTAATGTCAGTGAAGGCAGAGATTAAGACAATAGTACAACACCAATCACTAAAAGTATACCACCAACAACTTAAAATCTGGTTCAATTTCAGTTGGCGTCCCTCTGTATCCCCTCTCCCCTTGGACAAGGCTGAAAATAGGCAAAACACTGTCTAGTCCTCCTCCTTCCCAGTCAACAAAAACTAAATAAATTAAATACTTACAGATAATCAGAATACCAAAATTAAGGCTACAGTACCATACAGGTAGTTACATTAATTACAAGATCAGTGGAGGTTAAGATCAGGACAATAATGTATAAAGTGCATTAGATTACAACCGAACGGGGCAAGGTTCCTATTATATTCAACAGGAGTGTAGGTGGTTTTGTGATACAAATGAGAAATGTTAACACATTACAAAAAGAAAAAAATTACAAAATGCAGATGGTGTCCTTTTTGTTCAATGACTCAGCATTAGAGATGATGCTCCTTACATGCAATCAAAAGATATATGGCATCTCACATGTGAAAATAAATTTATGTGCATTCTCTGTGTCACCAAAATGACTGCTCTAAACTTATGAGCACGCTCAATGACCAGCTTCATTTATTTTGCTACACTGGGTTAAGATAAAACTTTTTATCTTGTTAATTACCAGTACACATGTGTTGTATAAAGTCAGAAAAAACAATAGCCTGACTCAAAATATACAATTTATCTCCAAGTATGAGGGGGCAAGACCACAGCTCATGAGTGATGAAGCCACAAGTGAACTAAGAAAGCCTTGTCCCCTCACAAGTGGAGATACAGTAAATTGTATATTTGAGGCATACCATGTGTTAAATTTATACAACATGGGCCCAAATCTACAAAGGAAAATATGCCAGGTGCAAGTAATGCACTTGTGCAAGATATGCAACCGCAACTGTGACATGCGAGTTATGGCCTATTCTAGAACATGTGACAGATACGCCAAACGCAACTGCATAAGTCGTGACACACAAGAAACATGATATGAAAGGGCATAGCATGCAGCTGCAGCATAACATACACCAGCAGATATGCCAGAGCCACGGCAGAAGCTGCAGTAGAGAGACAAAGGAGGAAGAAAAACTTCACACATGAGGAGGTGCAGACACTGGTCGAACAGATCAATAAGACCATGCACGCTTCATAAGCTGGGGAAGGGAGGCCAAGAAGAGGAAAAAATGGAAGAGGGTATGGGACTGGGTGAAATGGAGAGTCAATGCTATTGCAGCACAGCGCTGTACAGTCAGGGATAATAAGAAAAAATACAACAACCTCAAGTACCTAGTGAAGCGCAAAGTGGGGCAGAACAGGTGGAGTGCACAGGGCACAGGGGGTGGTACCACCCAGCAGCAGCCACTCAGCAGCCTGGAGAGGAGAATAGTGGCACACCTCAGCCAGCAAAGCATCACTGGAGTCACGGAGCTGGACAGCTTCAGACCGCGGACTGCCTCAGGAAGGGACAAAGAACAGCAATGTACGTGACAGGCATGAAAAGGCAACAGCACCGCAGCCAACAGCAAAGGTGGTGCGACAATGTGTAGGCAGATGTGGCGATGGGGTGGCAGGCCATGAGAACGTCTCATAGCCACAGGTGGCCACCACATGGGCCTAGCAAACCAGACAATGGCTAGGGGCTGGCCATGGACAAGCAAGTGTGCAGCTGACATGAGCTGCCATGCATAGGAATGTGCCATGCCTATCTGTGGAGGGGCTGGCACGTGCACATGGAACTGGTGGGGGGGACAGTGCACAGGTAAGGGCTGTGCTGCAGAAGGAGTTACTGTGACATGCACTGTGTACTAGTAGGGCTGTGCACAGGTAAGGGCTGTGCTGCAGTAGAAGTTGCTGTGACATGCACTGTGTACTAGTGGAGGGCTGTACACAGGTAAGGGCTGTGCTGCAGTGGGAGTTCCTGTGACATGCACTGTGTACTGGTAGGAGGGCTGTGCACAAGAAAGGGCTCTGCAGCAGTGGGAGTTGCTGTGATATGCACCGTCTACTGGTGGGGGGCTGTGCACAGGTAAGGGCTGTGCTGCAGTGGGAGTTGCTGTGAAATACACTCTATACTTGTGGGGGGGTCTGTGCACAGATAAGGGCTGTGCTGCACTGGGAGTCACTGTGACATGCACTGTGTACTGTTGGGGAGCTGTGCACAGGTAAGGGCTGTGCTGCAGTGGGAGTTGCTGTGACATGCACTATGTACTGGTGGGGGGGCTGTGTACAGTTAAGGGCTTGCTGCAGTGGGAGTTGCTGTGACATGCACTGTGTACTGGTGAGGGGCTGTGCACAGGTAAGGGATGTGCTGCAGTGGGAGTTGCTGTGACATGCACTGTGTACTGTTGGGGGGCTGTACACAGGTAAGGGCTGTGCTGCACTGGGAGTTGCTGTGACATGTACTGTGTACTGGTGGGGGGGCAATGCACACTTAAGGGCTGTGCTGCAGTGGGAGTTGCTGTGACATGCACTGTGTATTGTTAGTGGGCTGTGCACAGCTAAGGGCTGTGCTGCAGTGGGAGTCACTGTGACATGCACTGTGTACTGTTGAGGGGGGCTGTGCACAGGTAAGGGCTGTGCTGCAGTGGGAGTTGCTGTGACATGCACTGTGTACTGGTGGGGGGCTGTGCACAGGTAAGGGCTGTGCTGCAGTGGGAGTTGCTGTGACATGCACTGTGTACTGGTGGGGGGCTGTGCACAGATAAGGGCTGTGCTGCACTGGGAGTCGCTGTGACATCCACTGTGTACTGGTGAGGGGACTGTGCACAGGTAAGGGCTGTGCTGCACTGGGAGTTGCTGTGACATGCACTGTGTACTGTAGGGGAGCTGTGCACAGTTAAGGGCTGTGCTGCAGTGGGAGTTGCTGTGACATGCACTGTGTACTGGTGGGAGGGCTGTGCACAATTAAGGGCTGTGCTGCAGTGGGAGTCGCTGTGACATGCACTGTGTACTGTTGGGGGGCTGTGCACAGGTAAGGGCTGTGCTGCACCGAAAGTTGCTGTGACATGCACTATGTACTGGTGGGGGGACTGTGCACAGGTAAAGGTTGTGTTGCACTGGGAGTCGCTGTGACATGCACCGTGTACAGGTGGGGGGCTGTGCACAGGTAAGGGCTGTGCTGCACTGAAAGTTGCTGTGACATGCACTGTGTACTGTTGGGGGGCTGTGCACAGGTAAGGGCTGTGCTTCAGTGGGAGTTGCTGTGACATGCACTGTGTACTGGAGGAGGGACTGTGTACAGGTAAGGGCTGTGCTGCAGTGGGAGTTGCTGTGACATGCACCGTGTACTGGTGGGGGAAATGTGGACAGGTAAGGACTGTGCTGCACTGGGAGTTGCTGTGACATGCACTGTGTACGGGTAGGAGAGTATGTGCACAGGTAAGGGCTGTGCTGCACTGGGAGTTGCTGTGACATGCACTGTGTACTTGCGGGGGGGCTGTGCACAGATAAGGGCTGTGCTGCACTGGGAGTCACTGTGACATGCACTGTGTACTGTTGGGGAGCTGTGCACAGGTAAGGGCTGTGCTGCAGTGGGAGTTGCTGTGACATGCACTGTGTACTGGTGGGGGGGCTGAGTACAGTGAAGGGCTTGCTGCAGAGGGAGTCACTGTGACATGCACTGTGTACTGTAGGGGGGCTGTGCACAGGTAAGGGCTGTGCTGCAGTGGGAGTCACTGTGACATGCACTGTGTACTGTTGGGGGGCTGTGCACAGGTAAGGGCTGTGCTGCACTGGGAGTCACTGTGACATGCACTGTGTACTGGTGGGGGGACTGTGCACAGGTAAGGGTTGTGCTGCACTGGGAGTCGCTGTGACGTGCACCGTGCACTGGTGGGGGGCTGTGCACATGTAAGGGCTGTGCTGCAGTGGGAGTCGCTGTGACATGCACTGTGTACTGTTGGGGGGGCTGTGCACAGTTAAGGGCTGTGCTGCAGTTGGAGTTGCTGTGACATGCACCGTGTACTGGTGGGGGAAATGTGGACAGGTAAGGACTGTGCTGCTCTGGGAGTTGCTGTGACATGCACTGTGTACTTGTGGGGGGACTGTGCACAGATAAGGGCTGTGCTGCACTGGGAGTCACTGTGACATGCACTGTGTACTGTTGGGGAGCTGTGCACAGGTAAGGGCTGTGCTGCAGTGGGAGTTGCTGTGACATGCACTGTGTACTGGTGAGGGGGCTGTGTACAGTTAAGGGCTTGCTGCAGTGGAAGTTGCTGTGACATGCACTGTGTACTGGTGGGGGGCTGTGCACAGGTAAGGGCTGTGCTACAGTGGGAGTCGCTGTGACATGCGCTGTGTACTGTAGGGGGGCTGTGCACAAGTAAGGGCTGTGCTGCAGTGGGAGTTGCTGTGACATGCACCGTGTACTGGTGGGGGAAATGTGGACAGGTAAGGACTGTGCTGCACTGAAAGTTGCTGTGACATGCACTGTGTACTGTTGGGGGGCTGTGCACAGGTAAGGGCTGTGCTTCAGTGGGAGTTGCTGTGACATGCACTGTGTACTGGAGGAGGGACTGTGTACAGGTAAGGGCTGTGCTGCAGTGGGAGTTGCTGTGACATGCACTATGTACTGGTGGGGGGACTGTGCACAGGTAAAGGTTGTGTTGCACTGGGAGTCGCTGTGACATGCACCGTGTACAGGTGGGGGGCTGTGCACAGGTAAGGGCTGTGCTGCACTGAAAGTTGCTGTGACATGCACTGTGTACTGTTGGGGCTGTGCACAGGTAGGGCTGTGCTTCAGTGGGAGTTGCTGTGACATGCACTGTGTACTGGAGGAGGACTGTGTACAGGTAAGGGCTGTGCTGCAGTGGGAGTTGCTGTGACATGCACCGTGTACTGGTGGGAAATGTGGAGGTAAGGACTGTGCTGCACTGGGAGTTGCTGTGACATGCACTGTGTCACGGGTAGGAGAGTATGTGCACAGGTAAGGGCTGTGCTGCACTGGGAGTTGCTGTGACATGCACTGTGTACTTGCGAGGGGGCTGTGCACAGATAAGGGCTGTACTGCACTGGGAGTCACTGTGACATGCACTGTGTACTGTTGGGGAGCTGTGCACAGGTAAGGGCTGTGCTGCAGTGGGAGTTGCTGTGACATGCACTGTGTACTGGTGGGGGGGCTGAGTACAGTGAAGGGCTTGCTGCAGAGGGAGTCGCTGTGACATGCACTGTGTACTGTAGGGGGGCTGTGCACAGGTAAGGGCTGTGCTGCAGTGGGAGTCACTGTGACATGCACTGTGTACTGTTGGGGGGCTGTGCACAGGTAAGGGCTGTGCTGCACTGGGAGTCACTGTGACATGCACTGTGTACTGGTGGGGGGACTGTGCACAGGTAAGGGTTGTGCTGCACTGGGAGTCGCTGTGACGTGCACCGTGCACTGGTGGGGGGCTGTGCACATGTAAGGGCTGTGCTGCAGTGGGAGTCGCTGTGACATGCACTGTGTACTGTTGGGGGGGCTGTGCACAGTTAAGGGCTGTGCTGCAGTTGGAGTTGCTGTGACATGCACCGTGTACATGGTGGAAATGTGGACAGGTAAGGACTGTGCTGCTCTGGGAGTTGCTGTGACATGCACTGTGTACTTGGGGGGACTGTGCACAGATAAGGGCTGTGCTGCACTGGGAGTCACTGTGACATGCACTGTGTACTGTTGGGGAGCTGTGCACAGGTAAGGGCTGTGCTGCAGTGGGAGTTGCTGTGACATGCACTGTGTACTGGTGAGGGGGCTGTGTACAGTTAAGGGCTTGCTGCAGTGGAAGTTGCTGTGACATGCACTGTGTACTGGTGGGGGGCTGTGCACAGGTAAGGGCTGTGCTACAGTGGGAGTCGCTGTGACATGCGCTGTGTACTGTAGGGGGGCTGTGCACAAGTAAGGGCTGTGCTGCAGTGGGAGTTGCTGTGACATGCACCGTGTACTGGTGGGGGAAATGTGGACAGGTAAGGACTGTGCTGCACTGAAAGTTGCTGTGACATGCACTGTGTACTGTTGGGGGGCTGTGCACAGGTAAGGGCTGTGCTTCAGTGGGAGTTGCTGTGACATGCACTGTGTACTGGAGGAGGGACTGTGTACAGGTAAGGGCTGTGCTGCAGTGGGAGTTGCTGTGACATGCACTATGTACTGGTGGGGGGACTGTGCACAGGTAAAGGTTGTGTTGCACTGGGAGTCGCTGTGACATGCACCGTGTACAGGTGGGGGGCTGTGCACAGGTAAGGGCTGTGCTGCACTGAAAGTTGCTGTGACATGCACTGTGTACTGTTGGGGGGCTGTGCACAGGTAAGGGCTGTGCTTCAGTGGGAGTTGCTGTGACATGCACTGTGTACTGGAGGAGGGACTGTGTACAGGTAAGGGCTGTGCTGCAGTGGGAGTTGCTGTGACATGCACCGTGTACTGGTGGGGGAAATGTGGACAGGTAAGGACTGTGCTGCACTGGGAGTTGCTGTGACATGCACTGTGTACGGGTAGGAGAGTATGTGCACAGGTAAGGGCTGTGCTGCACTGGGAGTTGCTGTGACATGCACTGTGTACTTGCGGGGGGGCTGTGCACAGATAAGGGCTGTACTGCACTGGGAGTCACTGTGACATGCACTGTGTACTGTTGGGGAGCTGTGCACAGGTAAGGGCTGTGCTGCAGTGGGAGTTGCTGTGACATGCACTGTGTACTGGTGGGGGGGCTGAGTACAGTGAAGGGCTTGCTGCAGAGGGAGTCGCTGTGACATGCACTGTGTACTGTAGGGGGGCTGTGCACAGGTAAGGGCCTGTGCTGCAGTGGAGTCACTGTGACATGCACTGTGTACTGTTGGGGGGCTGTGCACAGGTAGGGCTGTGCTGCACTGGGAGTCACTGTGACATGCACTGTGTACTGGTGGGGGACTGTGCACAGGTAAGGGTTGTGCTGCACTGGGAGTCGCTGTGGACGCACCGTGCACTGGTGGGGGGCTGTGCACATGAGGGCTGTGCTGCAGTGGGAGTCGCTGTGACATGCACTGTGTACTGTTGGGGGCTGTGCACAGTTAAGGGCTGTAGCTGCAGTTGGAGTTGCTGTGACATGCACCTGTGTACTGGTGGAAATGTGGACAGGTAGGACTGTGCTGCTCTGGGAGTTGCTGTGACATGCACTGTGTGCTTGTGGAGACTGTGCACAGATAAGGGCTGTGCTGCACTGGGAGTCACTGTGACATGCACTGTGTACTGTTGAGAGCTGTGCACAGGTAAGGCTGTGCTGCAGTGGGAGTTGCTGTGACATGCACTGTGTACTGGTGAGGGCTGTGTACAGTTAAGGGCTTGCTGCAGTGGAAGTTGCTGTGACATGCACTGTGTACTGGTGGGGGGCTGTGCACAGGTGAGGGTGTGCTACAGTGGGGTCGCTGTGACATCGCTGTGTACTGTAGGGGGCTGTGCACAAGTAAGGGCTGTGCTGCAGTGGGAGTTACTGTGACATGCACTGTGTATTGTTAGGGGCTGTCCCAGGTAAGGCTGTGCTGCAGTGGGAGTCACTGTGACATGCACTGTGTACTGGTAGGGTGCTGTGCACAGGTAGAGCATTGCTGCACTGGGAGTCGCTGTGACATGCACTGTGTACTGGTGGGGGGACTATGCACAGGTAAGGGTTGTGCTGCACTAGAAGTTTCTGTGACATGCACTGTGTGCTGTGGGGGCTGTGCATAGAGTAGGGCTGTGCTGCAGTTGGAATTGCTCTGACATGACACATGTACTGGTGGGGGCTGTGCACAGGTAAGTGCTGTGCTGCACTGAAAGTTGCTGTGACATGCACTGTGTACTCTTGGGGGCTGTGCACAGGTAGGGATGTGCTGCAGTGGGAGTTGCTGTGACATGCACTGTGTGCTGATGCAGGGGCTGTGCAGGTAAGGGCTGTGCTGCACTGGGAGTTGCTGTGACATGCACTGTGTACTGTTGGGGCTGTGCTCAGGTAAGGGCTGTGCTGCAGTGGGAGTTGCTCTGACATGCACGTGTACTGGTGGGGGCTGTGCACAGGTAAGGGCTGTGCTGCACTGGGAGTCGCTGTGACAGGCTCTGTTTACTGGTGGGGGGACTGTTCACAGGTAAGGGTTGTGCTGCACTGGGAGTCGCTGTGACATGCACCGTGCACTGGTGGGGGGCTGTGCACAGGTAAGGGCTGTGCTGCAGTGGGAGTCACTGTGACATGCACTGTGTACTGTTGGGGGGGCTCTTCACTATTAAGGGCTGTGCTGCACTGGGAGTTGCTGCGTCATGCACTGTGTACTGTTGGGGAGCTGTGCACAGGTAAGGGCTGTGCTGCAGTGGGAGTTGCTGTGTCATGCACTGTGTTCTGGTGGGGGGGCTGTGCACACTTAATGACTGTGCTGCAGTGGGAGTTGCTGTGACATGCACTGTGTATTGTTAGGGGGCTGTGCACAGGTAAGGGCTGTGCTGCAGTGGGAGTTGCTGTGAAATGCACTGTGTACTGTTGGGGGGCTGTGCACAGGTAAGGGCTGTGTTGCAGTGGGAGTTTCTGTGACATGCACTGTGTTCTGGTGGGGGGCTGTGCACACGTAAGGTCTGTGCTGCAGTGGGAGTCGCTGTGACATCCACTGTGTACTGGTGAGGGGACTGTGCACAGGTAAGGGCTGTGCTGCAGTGGGAGTTGCTGTGACATGCACCGTGTACTAGTGGGGGAAATGTGTACAGGTAAGGACTGTGCTGCACTGGGAGTTGCTGTGACATGCACTGTGTACTTGCGGGGGAGCTTTGCACAGATAAGGGCTGTGCTGCACTGGGAGTCACTGTGACATGCACTGTGTACTGTTGGGGAGCTGTGCACAGGTAAGGGCTGTGCTCCAGTGGGAGTTGCTGTGACATGCACTGTGTACTGGTGGGAGGGCTGAGTACAGTGAATGGCTTGCTGCAGTGGGAGTCGCTGTGACATGCACTGTGTACTGTTGGGGGGCTGTGCACAGGTAAGGGCTGTGCTGCACTGGGAGTCGCTGTGACATGCACTGTGTCCTGGTGGGGGGACTGTGCACAGGTAAGGGTTGTGCTGCAGTTGGATTTGCTCTGACATGCACATGTACTGGTGAGGGGCTGTGCACAGGTAAGTGCTGTGCTGCACTGAAAGTTGCTGTGACATGCACTGTGTACTCTTGGGGGGCTGTGCACAGGTAAGGGATGTGCTGCAGTGGGAGTTGCTGTGACATGCACTGTGTGACTGATGCAGGGGCTGTGCACAGGGTAAGGGCTGTGCTGCACTGGGAGTTGCTGTGACATGCACTGTGTGGTGGGGCTGTGCTCAGGTAAGGGCTGTGCTGCAGTGGGGTTAGCTCTGACATGCACGTGTACTGGTGGGGGCTGTGCACAGGTAAGGGCTGTGCTGCACTGGGAGTCGCTATGACAGGCTCTGTTTACTGGTGGGGACTGTTCACAGGTAAGGGTGTGTGCTGCACTGGGATCGCTGTGACATGCAGTGCACTGGTGGGGGCTGTGCACAGGTAAGGGCTGTGCTGCAGTGGGAGTCACTGTGACATGCACTGTGTTACTGTTGGGGGCTCTTCACAATTAAGGGCTGTGCTGCACTGGGTTGCTCGTCATCACTGTGTACTGTTGAGGGAGCTGTGCACAGGTAAGGGCTGTGCTGCAGTGGGAGTTGCTGTGTCATGCACTGTGTTCTGGTGGGGGGGCTGTGCACACTTAATGACTGTGCTGCAGTGGGAGTTGCTGTGACATGCACTGTGTATTGTTAGGGGGCTGTGCACAGGTAAGGGCTGTGCTGCAGTGGGAGTTGCTGTGAAATGCACTGTGTACTGTTGGGGGGCTGTGCACAGGTAAGGGCTGTGTTGCAGTGGGAGTTTCTGTGACATGCACTGTGTTCTGGTGGGGGGCTGTGCACGTAGGTCTGTGCTGCAGTGGGAGTCGCTGTGACATCCACTGTGTACTGGTTGAGGACTGTGCACAGGTAAGGGCTGTGCTGCAGTGAGTTGCTGTGACATGCACCGTTACTAGTGGGAAATGTGTACAGGTAAGGACTGTGCTCGCACTGGGAGTTGCTGTGACATGCACTGTGTACTTGCGGGGAGCTTTGCACAGATAAGGGCTGTGCTGCACTGGGAGTCACTGTGACATGCACTGTGTACTGTTGAGGAGCTGTGCACAGGTAAGGGCTGTGCTCAGTGGGAGTTGCTGTGACATGCACTGTGTGCACTGGTGGGAGGCTGAGTACAGTGAATGGCTTGCTGCAGTGGGAGTCGCTGTGACATGCACTGTGTACTGTTGGGGGCTGTGCACAGGTAGGGCTGTGCTGCACTGGGAGTGCCGACATGCACTGTGTCCTGGTGGGGGACTGTGCAGAGTAGGGGTTGTGCTGCACTGGTAGTCACTGTGACATGCACCGTGTACTGGTGTGGGGCTGTGCACAGCTAAGGGCTGTGCTGCACTGAAAGTTGCTGTGACATGCACTGTGTACTTTGTGGGGCTGTGCACAGTAAGGGATGTGCTGCAGTGGGAGTTGCTGTGACATGCACTGTGTACTGGTAGAGGGGCTGTGCACAGGCAAGGGGCTGTGCTGCAGTGGAATTGCTGTGACATGCACTGTGTGAATGTTGGAGGCTGTGTACAGGTAAGGGGTTGTCTGCACTGGGAGTCGCTGTGACATGCACTGTGTACTGTTGGAGGGCTGTGCACAGGTAAGGGCTGTGCTGCACCAGAGTCGCTGTGACATGCACTGTCTACTGGTGGAAGTGTGCACAGGTAGGGTTGTGCTGCACTGAGAGTTGCTGTGACACACACTGTGTACTGTTGGGGCTGTGCACAGGTAAGGGCTTGCTGCAGTCTGGAGTTGCTGTGACATGCACGTGTACTGGTGGGGGGCTGTGCACAGGTAAGTTCTGTGCTGCACTGAAGGTTGCTGTGACATGCACTGTGTACTCTTGGGGGCTGTGCACAGGTAAGGATGTGCTGCAGTGGGAGTTGCTGTGACATGCACTGTGTGCGGTAGGGGGGCTGTGCACAGGTAAGGAGCTGCTGCTGCAGTGGGAGTTGCTGTGACGCATTGTGTACTGTTTGGGGGCTGTGCACAGGTAAGGGCTGTGCTGCAGTGGGAGTAGCTGTGACATGCCACTGTACTGGAGGGCTGTGCACTGGTAAAGGCTGTGCTGCCCGGGGTCGCTGGACATGCTCTGTGTACTGGTGGGGGACTGTGCACAGGTAAGGGTTGTGCTGCACTGGGGAGTCGCTGTGACATCGCACGTGCACTGGTGGGGGCTGTGCACAGGTAAAGGCTTCTGCTGCAGTGGGAGTCACTGTGACATGCACTGTGTACTGTTGGGGGCGGCTCACTTAAGGGCTGTGCTACTGGGAGTTGCTGACATGCACTGTGTCCTGGTGGGGGCGCTGCACACTTAAGGGCTGTGCTGCAGTGGGAGTTGCTGTGACATGCACTGTGTATTGTTAGGGGCTGTGCACAGGTAAGGGCTGTGCAGTGAGTGAGATCGCTGTGACATGCACTGTGTACTGTTGGGGGCTGTGCACAGGTAAGGCCTGTGCTACTGGGGGTCGCTGTGACATGCACGTGTACTGGTGGGGGCTATGCACAGGTAAGGGCTGTGCAGCACTGAAAGTTGCTGTGACATGCACTGTTTACGGTTTGGGGCTGTGCACAGGTAAGGGCTGTGCTTCAGTGGGAGTTGCTGTGACATGCACTGTGTACTGGTGGGGGACTGTGCACAGGTAGGGTTGTGCTGCACTGGGGTTGCTGTGACATGCACTGTGTACTGGTGGGTGGGACTGTGCACAGGTAAGCTGCAGTACTGGGAGTTGCTGTGACATGCACTGTGTACTGGTGAGGGCTGTGCACAGGTAAGGGATGCTGCAGTGGGAGTTGCTGTGACATGCACTGTGTGCTGTTGGGGGCTGTACACAGGTAAGGGCTGTGCTGCACAGGAGTTGCTGTGACATGTACTGTGTACTGGTGGGGGGCAATACACATCAAGGGCTGTGCTGCAGTGGGAGTTGCTGTGACATGCACTGTGTATGTTAGTGGGCTGTGCACAGCTAAGGGCTGTGCTGCAGTGGGAGTCACTGTGACATGCACTGTGTACTGTTGTGGGGGGCTGTGCACAGGTAAGGGCTGTGCTGCAGTGGGGAGCTGCGACATGCACTGTGTACTGGTGGGGGGCTGCACAGGTAAGGGCTGTGCTGCAGTGGGAGTTGCTGTGACATGCACTGTGTACTGGGGGGAGCTGTGCACAGATAAGGGCTGTGCTGCACTGGGAGTCGCTGTGACATCCACTGTGTACTGGGGGGGGCTGTGCACAGAGTAAGGGCTGTGGCTGCACTGGAGTCGCTGTGACATCCACTGTGTACTGTGGGGGAGCTGTGCACAGTTAAGGCGCTGTGCTGCAGTGGGAGTTGCTGTGACATGCACTGTGTACTGGTGGGAGGCTGTGCACAGGGAGGCTGTGCTGCAGTGGGAGTCTGCTGTGACATGCACTATGTACTGTTGGGGTGGCTGTGCACAGGTAAGGGCTGTGCTGCACTGAAGTTGCTGTGACATGCACTATGTACTAGTGGGGGAACTGTGCACAGGTAAGGTTATGTTGCACTGGAAGTAGCTGTGACATGCACGTGTACAGGTTGGGGGCTGTGCACAGGTAAGGCTGTGCTGCACTGAAGTTGCTGTGACATGCACTGTGTACTGTTGAGGGGGCTGTGCACAGGTAAGGGCTGTGCTGCAGTGGGAGTTGCTGTGACATGCACTGTGTACTGGAGGGGACTGTGTACAGGTAAGGCTGTGCTGCAGTGGAGTTACTGTGACATGCACCGTGTACTGGTAGGAAGAATGTGGACAGGTAGGACTGTGCTGCAGCTGGGAGTTGCTGTGACATGCACTGTGTCTGGTAGGAGAGTATGTGCACAGATAAGGCTGTGCTGCACTGGGAGTTGCTGTGACATGCACTGTGTACTTGTAGGGGCTGTGCACATGATATGGCTGTGCTGCACTGGAGTCACTGTGACATGCACTGTGTACTGTTGGGGGCTGTGCACAGGTAAGGGCTGTGCTGCAGTGGGAGTCACTGTGACATGCACTGTGTACTGGTGGGGGCTGAGCACAGTGAGGGCTGTGCTGCAGAGGGAGTCACTGTGACATGCACTGTAGTACTGTGGGGGGGCTGTGCACAGTAAGGGCTGTGCTGCAGTGGGAGTCACTGTGACATGCACTGTGTACTGTTGAGGGGCTGTGCACAGGTAAGGGCTAGTGCTGCACTGGGAGTCCTGAGACATGCACTGTGTGTACTGGTGGGGGACTGTGCACAGAGTAAGGGTGTAAAGCACTGGGAGTCACTGTGACGATGCACGTGTACTGGTGGGGCTGTGCACAGTTAGGGCTGTGCTGCAGTGGGAGTCGCTGTGACATGCACATGCACTGGTGGGGGCTGTGCACAGGTAAGGGCTGTGCTGCAGTTGGGTTGCTGTGACATGCACCGTGTACTGGTGGGAAATGTGGACAGATAAGGAGCTGTGCTGCACTGGGAGTTGCTGTGACATGCACTGTGCTATTGGGGGACTGTGCACAGATAAGGCACTATGCTGCACTGGGAGTCACTGTGACATGCACTGTGTACTGATGAGGGAGCTGTGCACAGAGTAAGGGCTGTGCTGCAGTGGGAGTTGCTGTGACATGCTGTGTACTGGTGGGGCTGCTGACAGTTAAGGGCTGTGCTGCAGTGGAAGTTCTGCTGACATGCACTGTGTACTGGTGAGGGGCTGTGCACAGGTAAGGGCTGTGCTACAGTGGAGTCGCTGTGACATGCACTGTGTACTGTGAGGGGCAATGCACAAGTAAGGAGCTGTGCTGCAGTGGGAGTTGCTGTGACATGCACCGTGTACTGGTGGAAATGTGGACAGGTAAGGACATGCACTGACAGAAAGGAACTGTGACATGCACCATGTGTACTGTTGGGGGACTGTGCACAGGTAAGGGCTGTGCTTCAGTGGGAGTTGCTGTGACATGCACTGTGTACTGGAGGAGGGACTGTCTGAGTAAGGCTGTGCTGCAGTGGGAGTTGCTGTGACACACTATGTACTGGTGGGGGACTGTGCACAGGCTAAGGTCTGTGTTGCACTGGGAGTCGCTGACATGCACCGTGTGTACAGGTGGGGGCCAGTACACAGGTAAGGGCTGTGCTGACTGAAAGTTGCTGTGACATGCACAGTGTACTGGTCGGGGCTGTGCACAGGTAAGGGCTGTGCTACTGAAAGTTGCTGTGACATGCACTGTGTACTGGGAGGACTGTGCACAGGTAAGGGCTGTGCTGCAGTGGGAGTTGCTGTGACATGCACCGTGTACTGGTGGAGGAACGTGGACAGGTAAGGACTGTGCTGCACTGGGAGTTGCTGTGACATGCACTGTGCAGGACAGGAAGTATGTCACATGAAGGGCTGTGCTGCACTGGGAGTTGCTGTGACATGCACTGTGTACTGCTAGAGAGCTGTGCACAGATGGAGAGCTGTGCCACTGGGAGTCGCTGTGACATGCACTGTGTACTGCTGGGGAGCTGTGCACAGAGTAAGGCATGTACTGCAGTGGGAGTTGCTGTGCATGCACTGTGTACTGGTGGGGCTGAGTGCAGTGAAGGGCTTGGCTGCAGAGGAGTCGCTGTGACATGCACTGTGTACTGGGGGGGCTGTGCACAGGTAAAGGCTGTGCTGCAGAGGGAGCCTGTGACATGCACTGTGTTACTGTTGAGGGGCTGTGCACAGGTAAGAGACTGTGCTGCACTGGGAGTCACTGTGACATGCACCATATGTACTGGTGGGACTGTGCACAGGTAAGGGTTGTGCTGCACTGGGGTCGCTAATGGCATGCAGAGCCACTGGTGGGGGGACTGTGCACATGTAAGGCTGTGCTGCAGTGGGAGTCCTGTGACATGCCACAGTGTACTGTTAGAGGCTAATGCACAGTTAAGGGCTGTGCTGCAGTTGGGTTGCTGTGACATGCACCCGTGTACTGTGGAAATGTGGACAGGTAAGGACTGTGTGCTGCTCTAGGGTTGCTGTGACATGCACTGTGTAATTGTGGGGAACTGTGCACAGATAAGGCAATGCTGCACTGGGAGTCACTGTGACATGCACTGTGTACTGTTGGGGAGCTGTGCACAGGTAAGGAGCTGTCTGCAGTGGGATTGCTGTGAGCATGCACTGTGTACTGGTGGGGGCTGTGTACAGTTAAAGGCTTGCTGCAGTGGAAGTTGCTGTGACATGCACTGTGTACTGGTGGGGGCTGTGCACAGGTAAGGGCTTGCTACAGTGGGAGTCGCTGTGACATGCTAATGATACTATGTAGGGGCATGTGCACAAGTAAGGGCTGTGCTGCAGTGGGAGTCAGCTGTGACATACTGTGTACTGTAGGGGGGCTGTGCACAGGTGAGGCTGTGCTGCAGTGGGAGTCACTGTGACATGCACTGTGTACTGTTGGGGGGCTGTGCAAGGTAAGGCTGTGCTGCACTGGGTCCCTGTGACATGCACTGTGTACTGGTGGGGGGACTGTGCACAGGTAAGGGTTGTGCTGCACTGGGAGTCGCTGACAGACTGCATGTGTGCTGGTGAGGCTATGCACAGGTAAGGGCTGTGCTGCAGTTGGTTGCTCTGACATGCACATGTGACCGGGTGGGGCTGTGCACAGGTAAGTGCGCTGTGCTGCACTGAGAAAGTTGCTCTGACAGAGCACTGTGTACTCTTGGGGGCTGTGCACAGGTAAGGGATGTGCTGCAGTGGGAGTTGCTGTGACATGCACTGTGTGAACACTCGTGAAGGGCTGTGCACAGGTAACGGTGTGCTACACTGGGAGTTGCTGTGACATGCACTGTGTACTAGTGGGGGGCTGTGCACAGGTAAGGGCTGTGCTACTGGGAGTTGCTGTGACATGCACTGTGTACTGCTAGTGGGGGCTGTACAGGGTAAGGGCTATGCTGCAGTGGGAGTCGCTGTGACAGGCTCTGTGTACTGGTGAGGACTGTTCACAGGAAGGCTGTGCTGCACTGGGAGTCGCTGTGACATGCACCGTGCACTGGTGGGGGCTGTGCACAGGTAAGGGCTGTGCTGCAGTGGGAGTCCCTGTGACAGCCACTGTGCTGTTGGGGGCTCTTCACAATTAAGGGCTGTGCTGCACTGGGAGTTGCACGTCATGCACTGTGTACTGTTGGGGGCTGTGCACAGGTAAGGGCTATGACTAACAGTGGGAGTTGCTGTGTCATGCACTGTGTTCTGGTGGGGGCTGTGCACACTTAATGGCTGTGCTGCAGTGGGAGTTGCTGTGACATGCACTGTGTGACTGGGGGCTGTGCACAGAGTAGGACTGTGCTGCAGTGGGAGTTGCTGTGACAACACTGTGTACTGTTGGGGGCTGTGCACAGGTAAGGGGCTGTGTTGCAGTGGGAGTTCCTGTGACATGCACTGTGTTCTGGTGGGGCTGTGCACGGAAGGTCTGTGATGCAGTGAGAGTGACAGCCACTGTGTACTGGTGAGGGGACTGTGCACGGGAAGGGCTGTGCCAGTGGGAGTTGCTGTGACATGCACGTGTACTAGTGGAAATGTGTACAGTAAGACTGCTGCACTGGAGTTACAGGACATAAACAATGACCCGCTACGGGGAGCTAAAAAAGATAAGGCTGTCTGCACTGGGAGTCACTGTGATGCACCAGCACTGTTGGGGAGCTGTGCACAGTAAGAACTGTGCTCAGTGGGGCACTGCACTGTGTGTACTGGTGGGAGGCTGAGTACAGTGAATGGCACTGCAGTGGGAGTCGCTGTGACATGCACTGTGTACTGTTGGGGGCTGTGCACGGTAAGGGCTGTGCTGCTGGGGTCGCTGTGACATGCACTGTGTCCTGGTGGGACTGCACAGGTGGGGTTGTGCTGCTGGGAGCACTGTGACATGCACGTGTACTGGTGTGGGCTGTGCACAGCTAGGGCTATGCTGCACTGAAAGTTGCTGTGACATACTGTGTCCTGGTGGAGATATGCACGGTAAGGGGTGGTGCTGCACCAGACATGCACCGTGTACTGGTAGGGCTGTGCACAGCTAGGGCTGTGCTGCACGGGTGCTGGCAGGCACTGTGTACTCTTGGGGGCTGTGCACAGGTAAAGATGTGCTGCAGTGGGAGTTGCTGTGACGCACTGTGTACTGGTGAGGGCTGCCACAGGTAAGGGCTGTGCTGCAGTGGGTGCTGTGACATGCACTGTGTCTACTGGAGGGCTGTGCACAGGTAGGTTGTGCTACTGGGAGTCAGCTATGACATGCACTGTGTGCTAAGGAGGCTGTGACAGGTAAGACTGTGCTGGGAGTAGCTGACACACCATCTACTGGTAGAGTGCACAGGAGGTTGTGCTGCACTGAGTTGCTGTGACATGCACTGTGTACTGTTGGGGCTGTGCACAGGTAAGGAGCTGTGCTGCAGTTGGAGTTGCTGTGACATGCGTGTACTGGTGGGGGCTGTGCACAGTAAGTTCTGTCCTGCACTGAAATTGCTGTGACATGCACTATGTACTCTTGGGGGCTGTGCACAGGTAAGGGATGTGCTGCAGTGGGGTTGCTGTGACATGCACTATGTATAGTAGGGGCTGTGCACAGGTAAGGGCTGTGCTGCAGTGGGAGTTGCTGTGACATGCATTGTACTGTTTGGGGCTGTGCACAGGTAGGGCCTGTGCTGCAGGAGTTGCTGTGACATGCACGTGTACTGGTGGGGGCTGTACTGGTAAAGGCTGTGCTGCCCAGGTCCGACATGCTCTGGGTCTGCTGGGGGACTGTGACAGGTAAGGTTGCTGCACTGGGGTCGCTGTGCACCGTGCACTGGTGGGGGCTATGCACAGGTAAGGCTCTGCTGCAGTGGGAGTCACTGTGACATGCACTGTGTACTGTTGGGGCTGTTCACAGTTAAGGGCTGTGCTGCACTGGGAGTTGCTGTGACATGCACTGTGTCCTGAGTGGGGGCTGTGCACATAAGGGCTGTGCTGCAGTGGGAGTTGCTGTGACATGCACTGTGTATTGTTAGGGGCTGTGCACAGGTAGGGCTGTGCAGTGGTGTGAGTCGCTGTGACATGCACTGTGTACTGTTGGGGGCTGTGCACAGGTAAGGCCTGTGCTGCACTGGGGAGTCGCTGTGACATGCACCGTGTACTGGTGGGGGCTGTGCAGAGTAAGGGCAGTGCAGCACTGAAAGTTGCTGTGACATGCACTGTGTGCCGTTTGGGGGCTGTGCACAGGTAAGGGCTGTGCTTCAGTGGGAGTTGCTGTGACATGCACTGTGTACTGGTGGGGGGACTGTGTACAGGTAAGGGTTGTGCTGCACTGGGAGTTGCTGTGACATGCACTGTGTACTGGTGGGTGGGGCTGTGCACAGGTAAAGGCTGTGCTGCACTGGGAGTTGCTGTGACATGCACTGTGTACTGGTGAGGGGCTGTGCACAGGTAAGGGATGTGCTGCAGTGGGAGTTGCTGTGACATGCACTGTGTACTGTTGGGGGGCTGTACACAGGTAAGGGCTGTGCTGCACTGGGAGTTGCTGTGACATGTACTGTGTACTGGTGGGGGGGCAATGCACTTAAGGGCTGTGCTGCAGTGGGAGTTGCTGTGACATGCACTGTATTGTTAGTGGGCTGTGCACAGCTAAGGACTGTGCTGCAGTGGGAGTCACTGTGACATGCACTGTGTACTGTTGAGGGGGCTGGGCACAGTAAGGGGCTGTGCTGCAGTGGGAGTGCTGTGACATGCACTGTGTACTGGTGGGGGGCTGTGCACAGGTAAGGGCTGTGCTGCAGTGGGAGTTGCTGTGACATGCACTGTGTACTGGTGGGGGGCTGTGCACAGATAAGGGCTGTGCTGCACTGGGAGTCGCTGTGACATCCACTGTGTACTGGTGAGGGGACTGTGCACAGAGTAAGGGCTGTGCTGCACTGGGAGTTGCTGTGACATGCACGTGTACTAGGGGGAACTGTGCACAGTTAAGACTGTGCTGCAGTGGGAGTTGCTGTGACATGCACTGTGTACTGGTGGGAGGCTGTGCACAATTAAGGGCTGTGCTGCAGTGGGAGTCGCTGTGACATGCACTGTGTGTACTGTTGGGGGCTGTGCACAGGTAAGGGCTGTGCTGCACGAAAGTGCTATGACATGCACTATGTACTGGTGGGGGACTGTGCACAGAGTAAGGTTGTGTTGCACTGGGAGTCGCTGTGACATACACCGTGTACAGGTGGGGGCTGTGCACAGGTAAGGGCTGTGCTGCACTGAAAGTTGCTGTGACATGCACTGTGTACTGTTGGGGGCTATGCACAGGTAAGGGCTGTGCTTCAGTGGGAGTTGCTGTGACATGCACTGTGTACTGGAGGAGGGACTGTGTACAGGTAAGGGCTGTGCTGCAGTGGGAGTTGCTGTGACATGCACGCGTGTACTGGTGGGGAAATGTGGACAGAGTAAGGACTGTTGCTGCACTGGGAGTTGCTGTGACATGCACTGTGTGCTGGTGGGAGAGTATGTACAGGTAAGGGCTGTGCTGCACTGGGAGTTGCTGTGACATGCACTGTGTGAGGGGGCTGTGCACAGAAGGGGCTGTGCTGCACTGGGAGTCACATGACATGCACTGTGTACTGTTGGGGAGCTGTGCACAGGTAAGGGCTGTGCTGCAGTGGGAGTTGCTGTGACATGCACTGTGTACTGGTGGGGGGGCTGAGTACAGTGAAGGGCTTGCTGCAGAGGGAGTCACTGTGACATGCACTGTGTACTGTAGGGGGGCTGTGCACAGGTAAGGGCTGTGCTGCAGTGGGAGTCACTGTGACATGCACTGTGTACTGTTGGGGGGCTGTGCACAGGTAAGGGCTGTGCTGCACTGAGAATCACTGTGACATGCACTGTGTGCTGGTGGGGGACTGTGCACAGGTAGGGTTGTGCTGCACTGGGATCGCTGTGGCGTGCACGTGCACTGGTGGGGGGCTGTATGCACATGTAAGGGCTGTGCTGCAGTGGGAGTCGCTGTGACATGCCAATGTGTACTGTTGGAGGCTGTGCACAGTTAAGGGCTGTGCTGCAGTTGGAGTTGCTGTGACATACCGTGTGTACTGGTGGAAATGTGGACAGAGTAAGGACTGTGCTGCTCTGGGAGTTGCTGTGACATGCACTGTGTGTACTTGTGGGACTGTGCAATGAAGGGCTTGCTGCACTCAGAGTCACTGTGACACACTGTGTACTGTTGAGGAGCTGTGCACAGGTAAGGCTGTGCTGCAGTGGGGTTGCTGTGACATGCACTGTGTACTGGTGAGGGGCTGTGCACAGTTAAGGGCTTGCTGCAGTGGAAGTTGCTGTGACATGCACTGTACTGGTGGGGGGCTGTGCACACAGTAAGGGCTGTGCTACAGTGGGAGTCGCTGTGACTTGCGCTGTGTACTGTGGGGCACATGCACAGTAAGGGCTGTGCTGCAGTGGGAGTTGCTGTGACATGCACCGTGTACTGGTGGGAATGTGGACAGGTAAGGACTGTGCTGCACTGAAAGTTGCTGTGACCACTGTGTACTGTTGGGGGGCTGTGCACAGGTAAGGGCTGTGCTTCAGTGGGAGTTGCTGTGACATGCACTGTGTACTGGAGGAGGGACTGTGTACAGGTAAGGGCTGTGCTGCAGTGGGAGTTGCTGTGACATGCACTATGTACTGGTGGGACTGTGCACAGGTAAAGGTTGTGTTGCACTGGGAGTCGCTGTGACATGCACCGTGTACGGTGGGGGCTGTGCAGGTAGGGCTGTGCTGCACTGAAGTTGCTGTGACATGCACTGTGTACTGTTGGGGGCTGTACATGGGTAAGGGCTGTGCTTCAGTGGGAGTTGCTGTGACATGCACTGTGTACTGGAGGAGGGACTGTGCACAGGTAAGGGCTGTGCTGCAGTGGGAGTTGCTGTGACATGCACTGTACTGGTGGGGGAAATGTGGACAGGTAAGGACTGTGCTGCACTGGGAGTTGCTGTGACATGCACTGTGTACATGGTAGGAGAGGTATGTGCACAGGTAAGGGCTGTGCTGCACTGGGAGTTGCTGTGACATGCACTGTGTACTTGCGGGGGCTGTGCACAGATAAGGGCTGTACTGCACTGGGAGTCACTGTGACATGCACTGTGTACTGTTGGGGAGCTGTGCACAGAGTAGGGGCTGACAGTCTGCAGTGGGAGTTGCTGTGACATGCACTGTGTACCGGTGGGGGGCTGAGTACAGTGAAGGGGCTTGCTGCAGAGGGAGTCGCTGTGACATGCACTGTGTACTGTGGGGGCTGTGCACAGGTAAGGCTGTGCTGCAGTGGGAGTCACTGTGACATGCACTATTGTACTGTTGGGGGCTGTGCACAGGTAAGGGCTGTGCTGCACTGGAGTCACTATGACATGCACTGTGTACTGGTGGGGGGACTGTGCACAGGTAGGGTTGTGCTGCACTGGGAGTCGCTGTAGCATGCACTGTGCACTGGTGGGGGCTGTGCACATGTAAGGGCTGTGCTGCAGTGGAGTCAGCTGTGACATGCACTGTACTGTTGAGGGCTGTGCACAGTTAAGGGCTGTGCTGCAGTTGGAGTTGCTGTGACATGCACCGTGTACTGGTGGAAATGTGGACAGGTAAGGACTGTGCTGCTCTGGAGTTGCTGTGACATACTCTGTGTACTTGTGGGGGACTGTGCACAGATAAGGCCTATGCTGCACTGGGAGTCACTGTGACATGCACTGTGTACTGTTGGGGAGCTGTGCACAGGTAAGGGCTGTGCTGCAGTGGGAGTGCTGTGCATGCACTGTGTACTGGTGAGGGGCTGTGTACAGTTAAGGGCTTGCTGCAGTGGAAGTTGCTGTGACATGCACTGTGTACTGGTGGAGGCTGTGCACAGGTAAGGGTGTGCTACAGTGGGAGTCGCTGTGACTGCACGCTGTGTACTGTAGGGGCTGTGCACAAGTAAGGGCTGTGCTGCAGTGGGAGTTACTGTGACATGCACTGTGTATTGTTAGGGGGCTGTCCCAGGTAAGGGCTGTGCTGCAGTGGGAGTCACTGTGACATGCACTGTGTACTGTTGGGGGTGCTGTGCACAGGTAAGGGCTGTGCTGCACTGGGAGTCGCTGTGACATGCACTGTGTACTGGTGGGGGGACTATGCCCAGGTAAGGGTTGTGCTGCACTGAAAGTTTCTGTGACATGCACTGTGTGCTGTTGGGGGCTGTGCACAGGTAAGGGCTGTCTGCAGTTGGATTGCTCTGACATGCACATGTACTGGTGGGGGCTGTGCAAGGTAAGTGCTGTGCTGCACTGGAAAGTTGCTGTGACATGCACTGTGTACTCTTGGGGGCTGTGCACAGGTAAGGGATGTGCTGCAGTGGGAGTTGCTGTGACATGCACTGTGTACTGTGCGGGGCTGTGCACAGGTAAGAGGCTATGCTGCACTGGGAGTTGCTGTGACATGCACTGTGTACTGTTGGGGGCTGTGCTCAGGTAAGGCTGTGCTGCAGTGGGAGTTGCTCCTGACATGCCACGTGTACTGGTGGGGCTGTGCACAGGTAAGGGCTGTGCTGCACTGGAGTCGCTGTGACAGGCTCTGTGTACTGGTGGGGGACTGTTCACAGGTAAGGGCTGTGCTGCACTGGGAGTTGCTGTGACATGCACTGTGTGACTGGCGGGGCTGTGCACAGATAAGGGCTGTACTACGCACAAGGTCACTGTGACATGCACTGTGTACTGTTGAGGAGCTGTGCACAGGTAAGGGCTGTGCTGCAGTGGGAGTTGCTGTGACATGCACTGTGTACTGGTGGGGGCTGAGTACAGTGAAGGGCTTGCTGCAGAGGAGTCGCTGTGACATGCACTGTGTACTGTAGGGGGGCTGTGCACAGGTAAGGGCTGTGCTGCAGTGGGAGTCACTGTGACATGCACTGTGTACTGTTGGGGGGCTGTGCACAGGTAAGGGCTGTGCTGCACTGGGAGTCACTGTGACATGCACTGTGTACTGGTGGGGGGACTGTGCACAGGTAAGGGTTGTGCTGCACTGGGAGTCGCTGTGACGTGCACCGTGCACTGGTGGGGGGCTGTGCACATGTAAAGGCTGTGCTGCAGTGGGAGTCGCTGTGACATGCACTGTGTACTGTTGGGGGCTGTGCACAGTTAGGGCTGTGCTGCAGTTGGGGTTGCTGTGACATGCACGTGTACTGGTGGGGAAATGTGGACAGGTAAGGACTGTGCTGCTCTGGGAGTTGCTGTGACATGCACTTGTGTACATGTGGGGACTGTGCACAGATAAGGGCTGTGCTGCACTGGGAGTCACTGTGACATGCACTGTGTACTGTTGGGGAGCTGTGCACAGGTAAGGGCTGTGCTGCAGTGGGAGTTGCTGTGACATGCACTGTGTACTGGTGAGGGGGCTGTGTACAGTTAAGGGCTTGCTGCAGTGGAAGTTGCTGTGACATGCACTGTGTACTGGTGGGGGGCTGTGCACAGGTAAGGGGTGTGCTACAGTGGGAGTCGCTGTGACATGCGCTGTGTACTGTAGGGGGGCTGTGCACAAGTAAGGGCTGTGCTGCAGTGGGAGTTACTGTGACATGCACTGTGTATTGTTAGGGGGCTGTCCCAGGTAAGGGCTGTGCTGCAGTGGGAGTCACTGTGACATGCACTGTGTACTGTTGGGGGTGCTGTGCACAGGTAAGGGCTGTGCTGCACTGGGAGTCGCTGTGACATGCACTGTGTACTGGTGGGGGGACTATGCACAGGTAAGGGTTGTGCTGCACTGAAAGTTTCTGTGACATGCACTGTGTGCTGTTGGGGGCTGTGCACAGGTAAGGGCTGTGCTGCAGTTGGATTTGCTCTGACATGCACATGTACTGGTGGGGGGCTGTGCACAGGTAAGTGCTGTGCTGCACTGAAAGTTGCTGTGACATGCACTGTGTACTCTTGGGGGGCTGTGCACAGGTAAGGGATGTGCTGCAGTGGGAGTTGCTGTGACATGCACTGTGTACTGGTACGGGGGCTGTGCACAGGTAAGGGCTGTGCTGCACTGGGAGTTGCTGTGACATGCACTGTGTACTGTTGGGGGGCTGTGCTCAGGTAAGGGCTGTGCTGCAGTGGGAGTTGCTCTGACATGCACGTGTACTGGTGGGGGCTGTGCACAGGTAAGGGCTGTGCTGCACTGGGAGTCGCTGTGACAGGCTCTGTGTACTGGTGGGGGGACTGTTCACAGGTAAGGGTTGTGCTGCACTGGGAGTCACTGTGACATGCACCGTGCACTGGTGGGGGGCTGTGCACAGGTAAGGGCTGTGCTGCAGTGGGAGTCACTGTGACATGCACTGTGTACTGTTGGGGGGGCTCTTCACAATTAAGGGCTGTGCTGCACTGGGAGTTGCTGCGTCATGCACTGTGTACTGTTGGGGAGCTGTGCACAGGTAAGGGCTGTGCTGCAGTGGGAGTTGCTGTGTCATGCACTGTGTTCTGGTGGGGGGGCTGTGCACACTTAATGACTGTGCTGCAGTGGGAGTTGCTGTGACATGCACTGTGTATTGTTAGGGGGCTGTGCACAGGTAAGGGCTGTGCTGCAGTGGGAGTTGCTGTGAAATGCACTGTGTACTGTTGGGGGGCTGTGCACAGGTAAGGGCTGTGTTGCAGTGGGAGTTTCTGTGACATGCACTGTGTTCTGGTGGGGGGGCTGTGCACACGTAAGGTCTGTGCTGCAGTGGGAGTCGCTGTGACATCCACTGTGTACTGGTGAGGGGACTGTGCACAGGTAAGGGCTGTGCTGCAGTGGGAGTTGCTGTGACATGCACCGTGTACTAGTGGGGGAAATGTGTACAGGTAAGGACTGTGCTGCACTGGGAGTTGCTGTGACATGCACTGTGTACTTGCGGGGGAGCTTTGCACAGATAAGGGCTGTGCTGCACTGGGAGTCACTGTGACATGCACTGTGTACTGTTGGGGAGCTGTGCACAGGTAAGGGCTGTGCTCCAGTGGGAGTTGCTGTGACATGCACTGTGTACTGGTGGGAGGGCTGAGTACAGTGAATGGCTTGCTGCAGTGGGAGTCGCTGTGACATGCACTGTGTACTGTTGGGGGGGCTGTGCACAGGTAAGGGCTGTGCTGCACTGGGAGTCGCTGTGACATGCACTGTGTCCTGGTGGGGGGACTGTGCACAGGTAAGGGTTGTGCTGCACTGGTAGTCACTGTGACATGCACCGTGTACTGGTGTGGGGCTGTGCACAGCTAAGGGCTGTGCTGCACTGAAAGTTGCTGTGACATGCACTGTGTACTCTTTGGGGGGCTGTGCACAGGTAAGGGATGTGCTGCAGTGGGAGTTGCTGTGACATGCACTGTGTACTGGTAGAGGGGCTGTGCACAGGTAAGGGCTGTGCTGCAGTGGGAATTGCTGTGACATGCACTGTGTACTGTTGGAGGGCTGTGCACAGGTAAGGGTTGTGCTGCACTGGGAGTCGCTGTGACATGCACTGTGTACTGTTGGGGGGGCTGTGCACAGGTAAGGGCTGTGCTGCACTGGGAGTCGCTGTGACATGCACTGTCTACTGGTGGGGGGAGTGTGCACAGGTAAGGGTTGTGCTGCACTGAGAGTTGCTGTGACATGCACTGTGTACTGTTGGGGGCTGTGCACAGGTAAGGGCTGTGCTGCAGTTGGAGTTGCTGTGACATGCACGTGTACTGGTGGGGGGCTGTGCACAGGTAAGTTCTGTGCTGCACTGAAAGTTGCTGTGACATGCACTGTGTACTCTTGGGGGGCTGTGCACAGGTAAGGGATGTGCTGCAGTGGGAGTTGCTGTGACATGCACTGTGTACTGGTAGGGGGCTGTGCACAGGTAAGGGCTGTGCTGCAGTGGGAGTTGCTGTGACATGCATTGTGTACTGTTTGGGGGCTGTGCACAGGTAAGGGCTGTGCTGCAGTGGGAGTTGCTGTGACATGCACGTGTACTGGTGGGGGGCTGTGCACTGGTAAAGGCTGTGCTGCCCCGGGAGTCGCTGTGACATGCTCTGTGTACTGGTGGGGGGACTGTGCACAGGTAAGGGTTGTGCTGCACTGGGAGTCGCTGTGACATGCACCGTGCACTGGTGGGGGGCTGTGCACAGGTAAGGGCTCTGCTGCAGTGGGAGTCACTGTGACATGCACTGTGTACTGTTGGGGGGGCTGTTCACAGTTAAGGGCTGTGCTGCACTGGGAGTTGCTGTGACATGCACTGTGTCCTGGTGGGGGGCTGTGCACACTTAAGGGCTGTGCTGCAGTGGGAGTTGCTGTGACATGCACTGTGTATTGTTAGGGGGCTGTGCACAGGTAAGGGCTGTGCAGTAGTGTGAGTCGCTATGACATGCACTGTGTACTGTTGGGGGGGCTGTGCACAGGTAAGGCCTGTGCTGCACTGGGGGTCGCTGTGACATGCACCGTGTACTGGTGGGGGGCTGTGCACAGGTAAGGGCTGTGCAGCACTGAAAGTTGCTGTGACATGCACTGTGTACCGTTTGGGGGCTGTGCACAGGTAAGGGCTGTGCTTCAGTGGGAGTTGCTGTGACATGCACTGTGTACTGGTGGGGGGACTGTGTACAGGTAAGGGTTGTGCTGCACTGGGAGTTGCTGTGACATGCACTGTGTACTGGTGGGTGGGGCTGTGCACAGGTAAAGGCTGTGCTGCACTGGGAGTTGCTGTGACATGCACTGTGTACTGGTTGGAGGGTATTGCCCAGGCATGGGCTGTGCTGTAGGGAGGGTGCATGGGGCACTGGCCCAGTGCTCACAGAGTGAGGGCGAGGGCTGCAGGAGTGGTGCATGGCTGGCAGGGACAACGCATGCACCCAGTGGTGCTGGCCGCTGCTGCACAGAGTTGCCCCATGGATGTGGCCAGGCATGGTGTCACTGTGCAGTGGGGAGCTGAACTAGGCAGATGTGTGACAGCTGCACAAGACGTACCATGAAGGATGGCACAGCATGGGCAGCAATAGTGGGGGGACCATGCCATCAGCGCAGAATGCAGTTACAGTGGTGGCATACACCTGGTGGGATTGTACAGATGTGTGTTAGGTGCAATGCCATAGTGCACTGCTGAAGCAGATCTGTGAGGGCAACACTGATTAGGCAGGTGAGGGCACACAGTGATGTGGAGACACACTATCATGTTGCCCATCCAACAGGTGCTGTATTGGCTGGCGAAGGTGGTCCCAGCGGTGCTGGAAGGTGGGAGCAGTAGCAGCATCAGTGGCACAGCCAGGATGTTGCCAGCACAGACCATGCCACTGGCACAGTGTTAGAAGATGGCAGCAGGACAACGACCAGTAGAGGCAGCCCAGATGCCAGTACACCTGTGGGCAGAACACCGGAGCCCATGTTAGAGCCTGAGGGGAGTGGTGATGGCCACAGCCGCATGGGTGAGGAGGGGTTGGCCAGCGGTGAGGAGGACACAGCAGGCCCACCATGGGAGCAGCAGGGGTCCACAGAGGACACCACCAGCAGTGACACCACACCAGTGGAGGCAGTGCGGACACCTGTGGATGACCAGGAGGTGGCCTGCAGGAACAGCCAGCAGCACAGAACAGTGCTATAGGGTTGCTGAGCCCTCTGAGTGCCTCTGGACTGGAAGACCAATTGGACGAATCCATTCAGGAACTGCAGGACCAGCTGTCCCCACCGTCCTACGTAGGGGACTATTACCAAGGCCCCTACTTTTCTGCGGCACAGTGGGACCAAGTTCTGTGGCCAGACTACCATTTGCTACAGAACTTCTGTGGCGGTGGTTTGTAATTTCTGCAGAATTTCTGCGGCACTAACAAACTACCACATCACAGTGTCAGCTTGTCATTCTGACTTCACTTTCATGGCAGTGATTATAGCAATCAGGATGGGGGAAGCACAGTAACACTAGTTCAAAAAATAACAGACTTATAGAAATAATTTTATGCCTAAAAAAGTAAAACAAATGTCTCTCCCTTAAGGTCCTAGCCTATTGCATAAATGACATATGCAGGGTGGACCTTATGTAATAAATAAGGTATTTCTATACGCATGCTATCTATCCCACTAATGAGGTCTCCACTGTCTATCACTTATAAATTTGTATGTGCTTTCTGCACCAATCATGAGGTTCCCACTGTGTATCACTTATATATTTATATGCATTCTGTAACATACATACAAATATGTGTGTGTGTGTGTGTTTGTGTATATATAGTGAGTGAGACAGAGATGTGTATGTGTGTGTGTATATATTATGGTAGCACGGTAGTGCTACCATAGTTAGGGTTGAGGAGCCATTTCAATGTTAAACCCAAAATTTTGCACCTTAATAACTTTGCAACCGTTTGATGGATTTGCATGAAATTTGGAATACACGATCAAGATCCATAGGCCTTGGGGATCTGCCAAGTTTCGTACTGGTCGGATATACGGCTGAGGAGTTATTAAGCATGATCTGCGTGCGCGTTTACGCTTTTTCTGGAATTCTATGGTCACACCTACAGGTCGCACGGTTTGTGCGACCAGCACAAAATCTGCAGGGAACATGTGGCCAGTGTCCCCGATGTGCCTTTCGAAGATTTGGTGAAAAAATATTAAACGGTTCAAAAGTTATTCAAAAAACAATTTCCCATTATAAGTCAATGGGAAAAGTTAACAAAAAGTTCAACACTTTTGCAAATGCATTTTTACTTTCACAAATGGCCCTGTTACTTTTGCAAATCTGTCATTTTGTTTTCAGTTAGTGATCAGAAAAATGCTTGGCATTTAAATTTGGGACCCTCTAGCAACCTAATTATTTTTGTATTCACCTAGTCGGACCCTGAGGATGCTAGCCATGTCTTTATTTTGGGGTAAAACACCCCAGAAATGTGTTTTTTCAAATTTCTGGAAACAGTACTTTTGCAAAGTACTTTCATGCTCACGAAAGTGTTGCAAATTTTTGTGAAAGCATTCGCAAATTGCGACAGTAGTTTTCTAGTCTGTGGGAAAATGACAGCAATTCTTTGGCACTGCGCTGCAAAAGAATGGTTAGGAGTTTTGGGCTGAAATTTGGAGGGAACGCAGCCAATATCTCACAGATGTGCCTTTCAGTATTGTGTTGAAAAAGTATTACACGGCGGCAAAGTTACAGCACTCCAAAGTTGACAGTTTTTCCCATAGGATAACATTACGGCGCCAGACGCATTACAGGAATCCTTTGGCACCCTGCTGCAAATTAACGGTTTAGTCTTTTTTCCTGAAATTTGGAGGGAGGACAGCCAACAGCCCTCAGATGTGCCTTTCAGTGGTTTGGTGAAAAAATATTACAGGGAGGCAAAGTTATGGCACTCTGAACTTTTCTTTTTTTTCCATAGGATAACATTACGGAGTTCGCCGCGCCTTTCAGGGCCCGTATCTCGGAAATGGTGCGAGATACGGACTTTTAGTCAGAAAAATACTTAGCCCCCGTGAACTGGCCAGGATAGTCATAAATCATATGACTTTTAAATTTTTTTTCTACGTCGTACGGTTCCTGAGATATATAACCTATTTAGTATTCCAAGTCCTCATTTTCTGCTCCGATACCTATTATTATGCATACATTCTTTGTACTCACTGTCTTTCTCTATGCAGATTTTGGGGAAAACCAGCCTGTGCACTTACATTACTGTTACCGTTGCCCTTTCTGCTTGCGGTTCCGTACCCGTTTCACTTACCGTTGACGTCATCGCCACCATGTGCGTTATCCTTTGCGTTTTCATTTGCGCTTGCGTTTCTGTTAGTTTTTGCCATTTGTGTCTACAGTACTGTTTCTCTTTCTGTTTCACTTTGCGCCACCATGCCCATTGACATTTCCGTTTGCAGGCACCATGTTACTATGTGACAACACATCCGCGTGGCAGACCGTTCCATCGCCTCAAGTATGCGTGCACCGCTTTCTGTTCTCATTCGGCGCTTGCGTTACCATATACCACTGTTAGCGCTTCTGTTTGTGTTGCTGTTCCTGTTACTATGCCACAAGACATCGCGTGGCGGGCGGCGGGACCTCCCGCCGCTGCATTACATTCACTATTTCTCGTTATCATTCTCAAAGAAGGGAAATTAGGGCAAAAACTCCATTTAATGCATTAGTTAGGGTTCTTCCACAGTGACAAAAGTGAGGAAATTCGGTGTTAGAGTTGAAAACCTCCCTTGGACTCCGCCCACCCCCCAACCGGCATTGGGGTGTGCATTGGGGTCGTCGGTCCTAACTCTCACCCCATTCTCCTGTACTTCTGCTGTTTTACACATGTGATGGGGTGAGAGTTTGGGCTGACGACCCCAATGCACACCCCAATGCCAGTTGGGGGTGGGGGGTCCAAGGGGGGTTTTCAACCCTAACACCAAATTTCCTTACTTTTGTCGCTGTGGAACAACCCTAACTAATGCATTAAACGGAGTTTTTTGCCTCTAATATATATATATATATATGTATATTAATTTCCTTGAAATTGCATCCTCATTCATACAGGTCCCATTGGAAATAGAATAAACGGAATAGAGGAGTTATTGCAAAGCTCATTTTTCATGTCAACCTGCTTCCCCTGACACACTACGTAACACCATCAGGCCATGACATGCATGAGAACTGATTGTGAGATAGAGCTCTCCAGCCCATCACAATCTGTCCACCGTGTGACAGAACACTGCACCATACCTTCCCAGGCTCCAAGCAGTGATGTGTTCCACAATCCTTGTGCTGCCCAGCCAGCTCCCAGAGCTACTTTCTGAACCTGAGTTGCCAGCATGGAAACACAGCATGCTACCCTCTGGCCCAACAGCTGTCCCTGCACACAACATTTCTCCATAACTTTTAGGTGATTCTATCAACCAATGGCAATATGTAATCAATAACCCTGGCAAAAATGCGTACAGTGCAATTATTTATTTAACAGGTCTATTCTTTCAACAGGTCTATACATTATAGTATTCCACTTTTCTGGGCATAATTACTTTATTTTTCTAAAAAATGGCAGTTAAATTCATTTTACCAGTTATTCATTTCAGATGGCATCTCTATACCTTAAAGGCACAAATAAATTTGTACAAAGTGAAGTATGGACTTAACAGGTCTATG
This sequence comes from Neoceratodus forsteri, assembly GCA_016271365.2. Taxonomy (NCBI): domain Eukaryota; kingdom Metazoa; phylum Chordata; order Ceratodontiformes; family Ceratodontidae; genus Neoceratodus; species Neoceratodus forsteri. Next base: position 951,624,437 of record CM057454.1, on the reverse strand, counting down.
CTATTGTTAAGGTTTTGTTTAAGTTGGCCCTAGTGCAATAACGTAAGACTAAAAATTGTATTAGGCTGTAGTGCAGGTTGAGCAAATATCACCATGCCTGATGTGCTGTGCCACTGTGTCTGGCAGTGGGAGCTGTGGTAGATAAGTGACTGTTCATTTCTGTTGCAGAATGCAGCCATTTCATTAGCTAATGTATGATGTTATAGCAATGGTAACATCACATTCTGACCATATGGGGGGTTTGGGATATAAAAAGAGGGGAAGGGAACCAGATTGTATGGATAAACAGAAATATTAATAAAAAATCACCAAGAAGAGTGAGTTCTGCGGCACCGCAGAAGTTTTGCGCAAAATTCTGCGGCCGTAGAATTCTAGGGGCCTTGACTATTACCAGTCAGTGCTGGCTGGCCAGGGGGATGTCAGGCAGGAGCTGGGAAACATTCGGCAGGGCATGCAGGAGCACCACACCAGCATGGAGATGCAGCTGTCCAGCATTGCCAGCTGCTTGCAGAGGATCACCAGGGAGACATCGGCATGCATGGCAGGCCTGGGGGATGCCATACAGGGCATCCAGCACTGTGTGGAATGCCAGGCAGTCTTCATGGACCACCACAGCACTGGCCTGGAACTCATGCTGGTGCACCAGCAGCACCATGACACAGCCATGGCCATGACCATGCAGGCCATAGCATGTGCACTGCAGCCGCTGCAACACCTGCAATACCTGGCCCAGCGGATGACACTCCCGACCACTGCGCATTCCAGCATGCAGATGCAGCCAGTGGAACCCATGCTACCCCCACCCCTGGGCCAGGTGTCAGTTGCACCCACCCTGCCTGTCATGCTGCCAGAGCTGCAAGCCCAGCCAGGCAGTTCCCACATTGACCTGGGCACAGGCCAGTGCCATGGTGCTCACTCCATAACCCACACAGCCATGCCGGCAACAGAGGTGCAAGCCAGTCAGAGACTCACACACAGGCCCACTGGAACAGGGACAGGCACCAGGCACACACAGGGGGGCAAGCACACCGAGGCCGGTGCTCCGCAGTTTGCACAGGGACTGAGACAATCCACACATGATGGGGGATCACACAGTTCAGCACCAGCACAGCTGCAGCCACATGTGGCACCAAGGCATGTTGACCAGCGGGGGCAGAGGCACATCAGGGCTACCATGGTGGCACACACAGGCCCACAGGGTGTGATGCCAGGGGAGGGCTACCAGGGTACAGCACAACCCACAAGAACAGCAGGGTTCCTCACAGCCCAGTACCCAGCACCAGAGGGGTCTGTGTGAGGACAGTGTGGCTGTGGCAGACAGTTGTAAAATGCCCATGTGTCTGGTGCAGATGAGAGATGGTTGGGTGGGGCTGCAATGAGGAGGTGGGGCCAATAGCATGGCAGGGGGTGACAAGTATTTTGGGGGCTACTGTGCAGCTCACAAGGGTGTGAGTTTGTGTATGTATATATGACTGTGCATGGGTGAGTGTGGGGGCACGCATGCTGGGATGGACAGGGGAGCACTGTGATATCCGCACCTGTTGTATATGATGCACCTTGTAAATAAACCATTGCATCTGATCCATGTGTTGTGTAGTTTGTATGTTGGCGGTGTACTGTTACTGTTACACAGGATACAGGGTGGTTAGGGTGGAACCCCCATACACAACAATGTCCTGTGTGGGTCCACTGTACACATGGCATGCTGAGTAGTACCTCAAGTAACAGCAGATGTCCACCAGTGCTGGTCACAGCCCTGGGAGGATTTGCGCTGGTAGGTAGGTGAACGGCTTCGCAGGGCATGGGTCAGCCCATTGATGGGACATGGCTGCACAGCACTGCAGCAGTGGTGCCAGGCACCTGGCACATGGTACAGGACTGCTGAGTCTGGCCGCAGTCCATGGGGACTGGTGTGTGGAGTATAGCTGAACACCGGAATGACACATGCCATGGCATGCAGGTGCCATGGGAGGGTACCAGAATGCCTGGTGGTGGCAGGGGTGCCACAGGACAGAACATGCCCAGACAGCTAGCCCACAGCATCGACAGGTGCAGTGCAGCCATGGGGTCCCAGGTACCCAGGTGGTGGGCCATGCAGCCAGGTGTACCATGGGAGTGTGCCCCCTCACATCACTGAGGGTGATACATCCCTGCCACTGGCAGGGCAGGTGCCCATGTGCAATGCTATACCAGCGCCACACCATGGATGCGCGCAGTGCTGTGCAGCCCCACCCCTGTGTGTGGACCAATGTCAGTTGCAGCATCCTACATCTGACCACCACAGGGCACATACAAAGGGCCATGCAGGCTCAGATGCTACACATGCATGTACCCCTATACCTACACCGCAATTGCCAACACGCATGTCAACATCGCATATCGCAAATGCCACACACACCACAACATCGCATATTGTAAATGCCAAAGCGACAGCATATTGCAACCACTGCCGCAGACGCCGCGAATTGCTCATCGCAAGTGCTGTGCCACAGGTCGCAATTGCACACGTGCGATCTGTGACATGCAATGCATGTGCAGCATACATGTGTGGCATGTGCAGTAGCGAGTAGCTAGGCCCTGGCACAGTGTAGGGTTACAGAAGCTGGAGTACTGGGCATTTGACTGAGCAACAACACTGCACTGCCGGACAGAACAGGATAGAGACAGACAAACTGCAGACTGCTGAGTACTGGGCTACAGCAGACCCCCTCCCATACATACCCCTAATCCATCTGCCACTGACCTGAGGGCCAGGAACAGGTATGGACTCTCACAATGGTGGACATTCAGGGGCTCAGTTATATTTTGTGCAATGGATGTGTACAATATCCAGGAGCTGTGCTCTGGTTTAATGTCAAGGGTTATTTGGGTCATGATACATCCAGACACCATTGTTTGGCAGTCAGTATCCTGGGCTGGCCATATGTATGAATGGTAACATGTTAGCTTAGTGGTACATCACTATTCCATGAAGGTAGGCCCACCATCACTGACCATCATGCCTGATGTGGTGGCAGTCATCTTTTGGTTGTGTTTACACCTGGATGTCACTGACATCCCCCCCCACATGTGGTAGTTAATGCCTTTTATTTGGAAAGCACTGACACTTGTATTGATGTCAAAAGGGCCCTGGGGACTATGAGGGACACAGATCCTCAGGATGGGGGTCACTGCCCCTCACATAGGGATACAGGAGCAGACAACAGTGGATGCCATGGTGTTGTTCCATACACCATGTAGTATGGTGGTAAGATAGGTGTGCACATGGTATCTGGGCTGCAGCATGCATTCACAGCACAGTTGCTGTCTGTGCAGCATGCTGCCCATGGGGATGTATGTGGGTCGGCCACTGGTCGGGAGCATGGGATGGGATGGCCCCATGATGGGGGATGTCTGAAAGGTATGCCCCATACCTCTGAGCCCCTCAGCAATACTACCCATGGCACAGGCCATCACACCAGCTTGGCACAGGCACAGGCCATGCCCCTCCACGGCCCCTGCTGTACAGGGCTGTCCCTGATGCTGTCACAGTTATCCCAGCAGTCCCTCATGTGGGTCGCACAGCTGCCACAGCAGGGTGGGGATAGGACTCTCACTGCCATGTCAGCTATGGGTATGGCTGTGTAGTCCTCATCAGGGTGATGCTGGGCACACCCGGAGGCATAGTGTACACAGGTCCTGGAACAGATATCACTGTTGTGGCAGCTGGGACCCTAGTGTTGGATGCACTGTCTCTGTGTTGTGCTGTTGGAGGGTGAGGGGTATGGGCCTGACTGTGCGGCACTACTTCAATGTGTGCAGTACACTTTCCATCATGGGTGTGCCCCACACTGTAGGCACTGAGGGATGGTTGTTCACACACAGGTCGATATGGTGCTTGCAGTAGACACTATTGGCTGTCATGCTGTGTGGTGTGCAGGCATACCGCCACACCTCAGGTGGTTGGGCACGGGCCGCAGGCCAAGTGCATCCAATGCCTGAGGCATGGTGGTGACCTTGCACTACACACACCCTGGGGGGCATTGCTGCTGCTGTGTGATGGCAAGTTGTACTACACAGTCCCAAAGGCATGTCACAGACTGTTCTGTATGTGTGGTACACATGTCGTGTGTTGTAGGCATAGTTGCACTGACAAAGTGCCAGCTGGCCCACCATGGGTGCACAGTACAGCTGGGACTGGACACGGGATGCTGTGCTGGGATGCCCCCATGGTGACAGTACCAGCTTGACCATTTGGTGCCATGTCCCTGTCATGCCATTGTATACCGAGGGTCCTGCACTGGCTCTATCATGCTCTGGGACAGCACTGCACCACTGTGGTGCACAGGTCCCTTTGAGTAACCCTAGCATAGTACACCACAGTCAGCATTGCAGGTGAGGGGTGTCCCCCCCAGCCAGGGCAGGCCACACAATGGAGTACCATCCTGTGGGATGCCCATGGTCAGGGGTGCAGCCAGATGGGTAGGCATGTGCATGGGATGGTGTTGGATGCCCCTGTTGGCATCTGCTGTACAACACTGTTCACCATGGCCATGCCCCACATCCATCGGTCTCTGGGAATGGTACATTGCCTATCACATTGTGTGCCTGCTGGTCCGTATAGGGTACACCCACACACATCAATGCCTCGGGGATATGGCCCACTGTCATGATGTGTGCGGGTCTGTTCCATTGCACAGGTATGCTGTGATTATGCAGGCAGTGTCACCATCTACTATTGACATGTGCATTCCAATGTCTGTACAGAGCTGTTTGTGGGCCAAGGCCACACATCGTGGAACAAAGTGCCACAGTGCTGTCAGCTGTGGAAGGTACCACGTACAGTGGTTTGGTCATGAGGTCTGCACATGCCACTGGCTGAGGACCCCCACCCCATGTATGGCAGCCCACAGTTTCAGTGCTGTGCACACCAGACCCCCACACCACAGCCCAGGTGCTGTATGACTGACCTGCCCATGGGGTGTGGGGATAGTGCCGGTGACCTATGTACATGTTACCAGCCCCTGGGAAGGATGCTATTGGGGGGCATGTGACTCTGGTGGGTGACATGGACATTGGGTGCACACCAGCACCCATGTGCTGCATGACCCCAGGACAGTGGTACACCATGGTATCCATGGGCCGTGGTCACACACGCCCATGCCCAGGGTGGTACCTGGCTTGGTGTGACATGGCACCACCAGGATGGTGCCCGTACCCACACTGCACCTCTGTCATGTGCACCCCTCAAGTACGGGGCCATGGCCTTGTCACAATGTCACTGTGCCACTGTGACTGGATGCATGTCTGTTCAGGGGAGTGTGTCACTGCACTGGTGGGCTGCACCACCTGCAGACCTGTGCACCGTATCCATTCCTGATGGTTGGTCATTCCATGTAGCACCATCAATGACTGTGTGCAGCACGTGGATGCCCATGTCCCGGCTGTCTCACACCTCACAGGTTGGGTGTTGCCACACGTCCCTTCAGACAGTGCAGGGTGGAGGGGGCTGACATGGGCCATTGCCAGTGCCTGACACACAGGTGCACAGCTGACTGACTGACCAGCTGTGTACCACTGTACCTGTACCACGCCCTACATGGTATGCCTGTCAGGTACATAATGGCGGCCTGTCTGCATTGCAACACACTGTCAATGCAGGCATGCACCTGGTGAAATCCACCCTATGCAGGGTCAGTCACAGCAGGGTGTCTGGCCGGGGCCGTCCTGGGCCATGTGTGGGGACATACCTGTGGGTTGGTGACAGTTTGGAGGATTGCAGCACCCACAGGCAGCAGGCCACAGCGGCACTTACAGCACTGTACTAACCCATGTCCATTCCCTCCCTAGCACCACAGCGGACATGTTCAGGTCATCAATGAGTATTTGCCATTGCTCAACATGCACTGTTCCAGTGCCTGTACAGCACTGTGTACCTGACATCATTGTTCACTGTCCCCTGTATAGGATTCAGCACCACCACTGAGGAACAGGTAGGATCACGCCACCATACCACTGCAGCTCTGGTGGTCACAGACTGTGCCACTGGCTTATGATGTCCTGCTCTTTCTCCACCCAGGTGTGCCACCAGAGCCATCAGTGCCACCTGCTCCTGTCATCACAGTGCACTGTCCAGGTAGATATCTGTCATTCTCCATTCTGTCACCCATGGTTGGCCTTGGGACTGCCCCATGGGCACCTGCTGGTTGTGGCCGCATGCTGCTCTGCATGGGGGAGGTGATGCAGATGTGTTGCAGGGCTGCATGTGGCGCTCCACACCCACACTGTGCAGGGTTGGGCTGCGGCATGCCTCTGCAGGGGATGGTTGCATGTTGGTGAATGTGGTCACTGTGTGCAGCACTGTGTGCCTGGCCCCTGCATGGCACTGCTTGGCCTTTCAACACCTCATGCTGTGCATGTCATTGGTGCATTGTGCACCTCCTGTGGTGGTGGCCTGCGGTTGCAGTCCTGCGACCCGTCCCTGTCCCATGTCCCACAGCTGGAGGCCAGTGTTGCACATGGTGGGTGGGGGTGGTCAGCACATCCACGGTGATGTTGTATAGTGAAGCATGTGCCATTCCTTCCCTTGTTACAGGTTTCACACAGTGTTCCATAATGTCCTCAGGGTCCTCCCTCAGCCTCAGTGGGCATGCCCAAAACTTCACACCCCTGGAATTGGCTATGCTGGTTAACTGTGTCCAGCAATGGGGCAGGACGCTACTACCGCCTGGATGCTGAAGGAGCAGTGCTGCATAGCGGAAGCGGGTGTGGAGTGCCATCAGTGCCCGCATGGCTACATCTACAGGGGCACACCAGACTGTCCACCAGCTGCAACACTGCTGGCAGGACCTGTCACGGAGGGAGGCCAGGATCCTGCACAGATTGCTGAGCATGGCATGGCACAGGGATGCAGACATGCATTCTGGGCAGGTCCCGGGTGACGGTAAGTATACCTACAGCTGTTCATCTATTGCAGCAGTGCTGGCGTGGTGGCTATGGTGCATGGTGCCTCACACACACTCACCTGTCCCTACACCCCACAGGTTCAACTGGCGCATCCCACATCGGGCAGGGGAGCCACATCGGCAGCCTCAGGCAGGAGGCGTGTCACTGGAGGTCAGGTAAGTCCGTACAGTGGTCTCCTTGTGCCATGGCTGTGGCAGACTGCCACATTGTGGATTATGCTGCTCCCACACATTGATTGCCTATGTGTGCATGCCCCCTGACCAGGCCCAGCACTGACCACATCCTTTACATTCCTACAGGTGTCTGTAGCAGGTTGTCACAGTGGCAGAGGGCCCTGCTGAGGTCAAGGCATGGGATGCTGCTGCGTACCAGCTGCACACACAGCACAGGCAGCAGAGGACCAGGGTACTACCACCAATCTCCTCCTCCTCCTCCACCTCCTCCGTGGCAGCAGTGGCAGATGGGGACATGGCCACCGTCAACCCACAGCCAGATCAGAGGGACCCCACTGCTGTTGGGTGCCAGGAGCCTGACCAACCACATCCACCCAGCCCACCAACTGAGGGTGCTGATGCAGTGGACATGGAACAGTCCATGGCTGTAGCACTGGCCAGGATCATCGAAGGTGATGATTCAATACGGGCAGGTGAAGATGCCCCACCGCCTGTCACTGCACTGTGTGCTGCTGCCCCTGCAGCAGGGGACTCCACTCCACAGTGGTTTGCTGCCATGCCAGGGATGCAGCAGGGGGTTGCAGTACCTGTTGCAGCTGAGGACCCTGGTGCTGAACCCATGCAGGGTGTGGTCCTGGACCGGGAGCACCTTGTGGTGCTGGTGTCGGCCATACTTCAGGACATTGGGTGCCTCCATTGGGTCGGTGGGTGCCCTCCCTACAGAACTGCACCAGACCTAGTTCCCATGGGTCTGCACTTCCGGACATGGGTGGGGCTATGTTTGTGGGTGGGTGTATCAATAGGGGTGGTTGGGATTGGCAGGTGGGGCTGTACATATGGGTGTTGTGGGATGTGTTGGGATGGGCATAGATGCTTGTTCCAGTTATTTGTTGTTGGTGGGATTGTGTTGTTGTTGTTGGGGCTGTGTTGGGTTGTTCGTGGGTGCGGGTTGGTGTTCAGGGTTGTTGTGGGTGGCTGTTTGAGTGTGGTTGGGTTGTTATGTTTCTGTATATTACTGTTGCCTGTTGTTGTTTCCCATCCCCTTTCTTTGTTTCTTCATGTCTCTGTTCCTGTTGTTTGCATAAAGCCTTTTGACATCATCACTGTGTCTGTGTGTCTGTTCCAGGTGTGCATGGTCGTGTGAGTGTGTGTCGCCATGCACAGGGGTGCACACTGGTGGTGGTGCCTGCTGTCCCCAGTGTTCCCTCCCTGTGCATCTGGTCAGTGTGCCAATTGTGCTGTTCACAGTCCATAGCACTGTCCACTGGCCACTTCTGCATGGTGTGCTGTGTGCTGTGGGTCACCATGCATGCTGTGGCATCCATGCCTCCTCACATTGTACCTCGCAGCTGTGTGGTGGCATGGTGCCTGTGCTGTGCTCTTCCACCTTGGGGCACCATTGTTCCCTGCAGGTGGCACCGCTGGCATGGACATTGGTGTGTCTCACCACCATTTGTCCACTGGTCTGTGCCACCCGGTGCTGTGTCCCTGTTGTGGTTGCACTGTTCACATGTATTAGTGGGTATGGCAGGGCATTGTGCCTGGTGGTGCCATCCTCCCAGCATTGTGCCAGTTGACTCTGTGCACCCTTTGTACCCTGTGCCACACTCACGCTTTGTGCCTGCCTATCTCGCACAATCTGTCTGTCATATCACCCATGTGTTGCTGTGTGCTGCTTGCATGGGCCACTGCATGGCAGTGGTTCAACCCTCTATGTGTGTGTCAGTGTCTACTGGTTGTGCTGTGTGTCTGCAGGCCTCAGGAGTTTGTGCCCACATGGTGCATTGCCTACCCCTGCCCATTGAGCTACCCTACTGTGTGCCTTGTTGTGTGGTGCCATGTGTAATCTGTGCTGCCTTCTGCATGGCCATGGCCACCCTCCCAGGTGACAGTGCTGTGCCTATCACCACCTACCTGTTGTGCTGGTCTTCTTACATTGCTCCATGCCATCTCTCAGTTCCCAGACTGTTCCCTGTCCACAGCTGTGTGTGCACCACCCAATGTGGTCACAGTCCACGGGACCTGTTACCATCATCCAGTGTCACCATGGCCTGTGCTTTGCACCAGATGGCATGCCCATGTGATGTTTCATTGGGGAACGCTGCCTGGCATTTGGTGGCCATCACTGTTTTTCCATGGTGTCTCTCAAGTGAAGTGCCTCTGTATCAGGTCATGTCGCACATGTTGCCCTGCCTGTGCCTGCGCAGCATCTGTCTGGTGGTGCCTCACATGTCTGTGTGTCCCCCCATTCCACTCCTGGTCCTCCTCATCCCCGTCCTCCAGCTGGTCCGGTGGTGGCACATGGTGTTTCACTGCTATGTTGTGCAGGATGCAGCAGACAATGAATATCTTGCAGGTTGTCTCTGGACTGTACTGTAGCACCCCCGATGATCTATCAATGCACCTGAATCATGCCTTCAGGACCCCAAAGGTGCAGTCTATGATGCACCTGGTCTGGCTGTGCACCTCATTGTAGCGTGTCTGCTGCTGTGTGTGTGTGGTGCAGTGGTGTCATCACCCCATGGCAGCTGTGGATAACTGCTGTCCCCTGTTGGATAGATGGTACATCATCAGTCTCTGTGGCCTGTGGGCCTACTGTATGTCTGCATGGTGTGCAGCCATTCAGGTATGCAGTGCTCTGTACTGTATTTACTTACCTACTAGCCATCCTCCTGTCAGCTGGCACTTCTGGTAGCCCTCATGTAGCTCACAGTTTCACAGGATGTAGGCATCACGTGTGGAACCAGGATACTGGGCAACCACATCTAGTATGCAGCCATGACTGTCACACACACCACCTGCATGTTCATGGAGTGGTGGCTCTTCCCGATTCACATACACATCACCATTGACTGATGGTGCATGTATGGCAGCATGGGTGCAGTCTATTGCACCCATAACATGTGGGAACTGGGAGATGGCATAGAAGAGCTGCATTGTGATGTACTGGTCCCTGCGGGCCACCATGGCATTCAGGAACTGGTGTAGGCACCTGGATTTGGCCGGCTGTGATATTCTCACAGTGTCGCCTGTTGGTATCTGAAATGTCCCTGTTGCCAGGAAGCATAGTGCTGCTGTCACCTTCACCTCCACAGGGACTGGCTGCCCCCTGCAGGTGGCACTGCACAGGTCTGTGCGGAGGTTGTCACATAACCTGTCTATGACAGCCTGGGGCAGTCAGTAGTGTGAGATACACTGTTCCTCCACCAGGTCCTGGTATGTCTACCTCACTCTGTACAGCCGTGGTGCATGACATCTGCCAGGTCTGTGCCATCATGGTTGCTGCCTGTGCCTCTGGTTCTGGGCATTGGGTCACCTCCTGTGCCTGTCCCAGTGCTCCAGTTGTAGCATACCTAGCATTTCTACTGGTCCATCCATTTTGTCTTTCTCCTGTCTCTCTCTGTCACAGTGCTGTGCTGCTGTGTCTCCAGCCTGTCTGTCTCTGCTCCTTTATATGCTATGTAAGTTACACCTGCTCCCACCTGGTGTATGTTATGCCGGCTGGACTTGGCATAAGTTGTGGCACTGCTGCTTTTAGAATCTTGCCCTGGCGTATCTCTTCCCTTTTCTTGGTGTATATTCAGTTGCGCATTGGCGTACCTGCGGGTATGTCGCAACTGTGGCTTAAGTCGCAACTTGTGTACTGCATTGCTGCATGGTGCATATTGCAATGTAGAATTGCTTTTGGTGCATTTGCAGGATGTATTTGCAACTTGAGCCATTTCCACTAGCGCATCTGCGTTACACTGTGGTGTATGCTTTCTAGAATTGGGCCCTATGAGTGTAAGTTATATTACTTATGTCATGAGCAAAGCAAAGCAGGACAGAGAGCACACCTGTCTCCTTAAGGTTCTGCTGTGAAGAAATGATTCAGAAAAAAAAACACAGCACACACAACACTATGCCAGAAAATAACAAGTAAGTGAATTTACTGGTCCTGCATGGGCCTATTAAGATGTCATCAGCATTGTGATAGCTGGTTTCTGATTGGTTATGTTCTGTGCAATGGTCAAGGAAAGTGATTGCAACATAGCTAACCTCTAGATAAATATATATATGTGTGTGTGTGTGTGTATATATATAGATATATATATAATGGGTAGAAAAAAGAGATTATCACTAGCAAGTAAAAAGCCATCAAGTGACCATGTGTATATCAGAGCGCAACTACACTCCTCCACTTTTAACCCCCTCCAAAACAATTTTGACATTTTATAAGATAGATAAACCACTCTGAGGTGTGCGGTCATGCTCTGATATACATGCTTTGGGTGGTTGACGCTTTTCGGCTGTAGCAATGCACACCAAAGGAATCGTATATCAGGCAGGACCACACACCTCAGAGTGGTTTATCTATTACATGTGTATATATATATATATATATATATATATATACATGGCAAAAAATTCCATTTAATGCATCAGTTAGGGTTGTTCCACAGTGACAAAAGCAAGGAAATTCAGTTTTAGGGTTGAAAACCCTAACTCCGCATTCCCCCCAACCCCAGCTCCACACACACACACATGCAAATAGAGGGCAGGACCAAAGCAACATGCCCAATCACAGACAACCAGCAGCATGTGACAGAAATAACATACAACTGTCTAAACATACTACAAGACACATCCATCATCATGGACAAAAACTATAGAAGTTCTGCTGCCATCTGAGTGACTTCATCCTATGCATGCAAACTTCCCCTCAGTTGTTGCTGTAGCATATAATACATTTTTTTATATGTAATAGATTTCTTATGTCTTCTGAATGACAGTGTGTTGATAATCATCACTCTAATAGCATACCAATATCTGGCAGTGTGTTAGGGACCTTTGTTGACTGTTAATGCCTCCTGATGTTATCCTGGAATAAGACAATTATGTGACAGTACATTATTCTCTGCACAGTACTGCTGCACCATTATCTTACATAGTAGAATTGAAGATTTGTGTGGGACTGTCAGACCCGAAAGCTACATGGTCACAATACACAATAGCTGAGTTGTGGGAAGTTTTTCACTTAAAAGAGCAAAGTGTGTTCCTGTACTATTTGATATATTGCTGCTAGCATGGTGTTCAAAGGACTCATGTTCACATGTTTGTCTTCATGACTGTGTAGTAGCACAGATCATTGTAAGACAGTTTAAATGTGTCTAAGTACCCACTGATCTTACCATGGCATACAAATAATTGGATCAGGAGAGTATTATCTATTAAGTCATCCTCCACTATTATTTGAACCTTTACAGCTGTACATGGCACTGTGTCACCCAAACTATTCCATGGTAGCAGCTCACTCTCTTTGTCTTGCTGTGACTTTGTAAGTGCAAACGCATGTTTCTGTTTGTATACACATTCCTAGGTACGTCTTGCCAGTGCTGTCCAAACACAACATGTTACCACCTCTGTACCTATGAATGGATAATATTAGATCCCATTTACACCAGGCTTTAATGTGTGTAGATGGCTCCTAATGTTACTGCAACAGTAGCAAATAATGTATATGAATACAATTATTAACACTGTGCTGCTGCACTGTTACCTAATCCTAAAGACCTCAACAGCTATGTGGAACTGTAGCTTACAAACTGTTAAATATCATCATGGCCCATGGTTCACATTATTATACAAAGCATTTAACACATTTCCATGAATATGACAATTATCACGGATGGAATCATCATGTAGGATTTATACCACTGTTAGTTCTCCATGTGGCAGAAAAATAAAAAAATATTCATTCTGCATACTATTGTGAATCCCAAATAACAAAACTGTCATACAACTATTGAGCACTGCATGTATTTATAGATTTGCAACTAGAAATAATTATTCATGCAACATGTGTGTCTCAATGTGACCAAGCCTACCTTGATTTGAACAAGGGACATTGAACAGTACATGTTACTGAAAGGGTTCTATTATGTCATTTGTTTTTGCCTATATCCACATTAGATAACACATCATGTAATACATGCTTTCTTCTGTGTTGATACCTCATGATATTATCACAGGATAACCAAACAATGTATATCATTGGAATTCTGTACACAGTAGTATTGTTGTGACATGTGAGCCTGTGAAGGTGTGCATAACACTCTGTACATCCATGGCTACTCAAATACCACAGCCATTGCACCATGATGATGGATGTGTCTTGTAGTATGTTTAGACAGTTGTATGTTATTTCTGTCACCTGCTGCTGGTTGTCTGTGATTGGTCATGTTGCCTTGGTCCTGCCTCTTATTTGCATATGTGTGTGTGTGTGTGTCTGTGTGTGTGTGTGGAGCTGGGTGGTGGGTATGAATGCGGAGTTAGGGTTTTTAACCCTAACACCAAATTTCCTTGCTTTTGTTGTGGTAGAATAACCCTATCTGATGCATTAAATGGAGTTTTTTTTTTTGCTAGGAATTTCCTGTCTTTTTGGTAAATCATTACAGCATACTATTTTGTATATGTTGTTGAGAATGTGCATCCCTTTTTGCACCACAGTCTCACCAAGATATAGATACCTTTATCAGAATAAGTACTTGTCTTATACTATTCATGCAGGACTAGTTCATGTGCTTCACCTTTCACATGAAAATGAAATGATAAATTAATGTAATAGCAGATTAATGTGTGCACCACATGTACCAATAACACATGTACTATGCTAAGTAGCAAATCTGCATAAACGTCTTGCTCTTTGTTTCTATGCAGTAATATACCAACAACAATATAGATATTAACACTGTAACTTAATATATAATAAAACACACAACACAGGTGAATAAGTCTTAAAAAAGATTAATTGCCCAATTAAAAGTTGATAAAAAAGGCTGAATTAAAAATCCAATTGGTACACAAAATCAGTCTCACAAAACAATTGTAAAAAAGTATCGCATGAAAGTGTTAAATACATGTAAACAGTATGGCAGGTACTTCATGAGCAAGATGTGATAGTAGCGCAGTACACATCAGCACAGCTACCACAGTACTCTCTGCAAACTGCTTACATGCATCAAACAGTAATAATGTAATTGTCATTGTGTGACTGATAGTGTGAATGTTCCTGGGGTGGGCGAAAAACCAGATGCCAACTGTTTAAATAATAGCAGCACAAACACATAATGCTCTCTTAGAAAAGAGATAGAGGTTAAAGCTATCTTAAAACATTAAATGGTAACATATATTTATGTGTACACATACACATATATACACATAGATATACATGGAAAGACATATAGATATATGGGTGCATTTGGAAAATTCCCAACCGACCCCTCAATAGAGGCAATCAAGAAATATTATCAGGAACATAGAAATTCAGTTGTTATCAGTGAAAGTGTCTGATGTACAACAGTATACAATTCTATACATACATTTTGTGAACTTATTACACAAACCAAAATCAAATGGCATACTGTAATAGTAACTATATAGAACAGTGGAAATGATAACAGCAATAATCAACATTAATAGTGAACACAAGAAGTATGTACATCACTAAAGACTTGTAGTTACAAAAAAGTAAACGTTTAACAGAATGCTATGAATATGACATTAAATAATTTCCTATTCAGAAAATGTCACATTTTGAGAATAAACAAATATGTATCACAACACTCTACTTTGCTATCAATGATGGCCATATTTAAAATAATTACATACTGGAAAATATCTACTAAATATCTGTGTTATATTTATTAATATATTAACAATACCTTGAAATAGTAATTAATGCAATAATGTTAAACAGTGAAATATAGAAAATTGTTAAATCAGTTCATTTAAATAGTAAGTGATATAATTACTTATAACCTAACAGTACTAACTGTAATCAAGTAAGCTACTGATAGTAATATATACATATCTACAACACAGATGTACAGCAAGAAAACAGGGATAGTACTTCACTGTTGCAGCACAATATGGTGGTATTCAGTGAAGACACAAATGGAGAAAAAAAAAAGAAATACAAGCCACATCTGATGATACTCAACATGTCACAGAGTGCTATCTGTTTCAGAGTAATGTACTGTTAAGTACAGGCCAGCAGATCATGTGAAAAAACAGAGTTGAATACTACTGACACAGAAGTGCCACAAACAGCAGGATATATTTTCCTCATAAAAGATCCTAATAATGTCATGATGCTGACAACTGTTACAAAAGACATATATTACACAGTTTTGTGTATACACATGGGCAAGTATTGTGCCTTAGTAGAGACTCACAGTTGGCAACGATGTCAACTAGTACTTGTTATGGCTACATACGACATACTCATAAGAAAAGACAATGACAGAAGACTACAACCAGATAGGAATATCTCTTTTGACATTTTAAAGTCTTCCTTAGACATATAAGTGTGGTTTCTCTAGTGACTGCAAAAACAGTTGGTGCCGATTGAAGACCACTGTAACTATTTTCACGTGTCACTGATCAACACAACAACCTTATAAGTCAGATTGAGTAAACATATGCATGCAAGCCATGTGATATGTTACCAGTGTAATTATGAGTGCAGATTTGTATGGAAAAAATGTTAATCTACCAGAACTCACTCTGTAACAAAATGGACAGCAAGATATGTCACATGTTGTGTGACTATTCCTCTGATGCATGAAGATTGTAGTAATTCTTCAAGATCACCAAGTATGCATTTTGTAAGTGTCGCGGTAGTCTCTATTTGAAAGTGCTCAATGAGTCATTGCACTCAACCCAGCCAGTTCTGTACCTCAACAAACAAGTGTAATGTCCAGAATGTACAGACTGGCCATAGTGGTAGATCACAGCTGGAGTGTCAAACACTGCTTGGTTAAAAACAATTCTACCAGCTGTGAAATCTGTGATAGGTGTGTCAACTCTGAGCCCATTAGAGTCAAATCTATGCAATATAAGCATAAGGTATTGAGATGAAGTCCTGAGACGTATGGACTGAGTACATGTACCTCCACACCTTTCACACAAGTGACCACTTTCAGCATTGGTAAACAGCTGACGGAACTTGAAACTTTTAGTCTGAGGCACAAATAAAGAAACTCAAAGCATGTCTTCCGTAGTTTCTCACTCTGAATGACCACATGATGCGCATACATATCTGGTAACAAATGACACGGTGAAGCAGTGACGCATTGGAATCCCCTCTTCATCCAAGCTGTTTATGATGGCCATCATAAACTCACTGGCATCCTGTTGCATGTCAGCAGCAAATGTACTGCATCCATCATATGTACCTAACACCTGCCATAGAGATGTCAGTGACTGCACATTGTTTAACTGATCAGAAGCCACGTTGACAACTTCCTTCAGTGCCTTTGATAAAGGAGTGTCTAGTGAAGCTGATATTGCCTGCACAAAGTGTGGCATGTGGAGAAAAGCTTGCATAGCTGAATTAGCATAACAGTTTACTCTAGTACTGTTATCGAACACTGGGACAACAGACATGCCAAGTGACTTCTGAGCAACAGCTGATTCTGCATCTGCATTTGCCATTCTGACCTTCTTAGTACTCTGCACAGTTGATTCAGTTGTGGCAGCTCATTTTCTCTTTTTGCCAGCTGAAGCTGTGACTGTAGGATGTGAGACAACCACATAAGTAGGTAATGGTATTAGAGACATCTGTGGCTGATACAGAGTACGTAATCTGTTGTACTCGATAATACATTGCTTGTCAGCGCATATCTTCTGAGGTGTGAGTGTTATGATGTGCAACCCAGAAAGACTATGGATGCGTGAAAGTGCAACGTAGCTCATGCCATCTTTGAAAATGTCTGTTCCTATGTCCACCATTGCTGAATCCAAACTCAAGCCCTGAGACTTGTGTATTGAAACAGCATATGCAACACATATTGGGAACTGTTTTCTGTTCACATAGATATCCTTAAATACCTGGAACTTAACAGAGGTACGATCAATCTGCACCGGCTGTTCCATGTTGTCAAAGTGGACAAGTGTTTCAATAAACATCTTCTGAACATTGTAAATGAAGTCTATGATATGACCCATGGCACCATTCACCATGCCACACTCAACATCAAGAGTACGCAGTAGCATGACACATGCATTCTTACAAACTGTAAGAACTGCTTCCAGGCCAGCTGTGCGTGAAACATCCAACTTCAGTTCAGAGAATCGTTCAGTCATCTTTGCTACCAGCTTTTGACTTAGAATGACACCATCAATTGTATCAACAGCATGCAGTATGAGAATTTCTTGATTCTCTCTCTGCAACATAACACTGTTGAACTCAGCACATTTCTTAAGTCATGGCATGAGACACACAATGCGTGTCCCCCTAGAGTATACATCACTAAAAACATCGCAAACTGTTTCTATAGATGTAGTATCAATTGTGATTCTTCGACCACGTAAAATTAAAAGATATTCTGGTGACAAAGAACCAGAATGAGCTTCGTCCAACAATGCCTTGTAAGCCAGATCACCACTCTGCCACATGTTCTGGCACAGCTCGACATAGGTAAACAACTCCCACAGGTTATAACCTCCAATGCAGCCTAGTGTATTCTTCACCTGCTTGACAGTCAGAGCTGCAAAGACATGTTCTGCATTAACTGGTGCAAGCTATAAAAGGTCTCAAAATACAACAATGCTTTTACCACCAAATGCGTCTCCATAGTCAGTCCCCAAAACCTCCTGTAGACATAGGTGTATACAGGCAAACATCAAATTAGAGACCATACTAATCTCATCAATGATAAGTAACTTCATCTTAGTAAACATAGAATGAAGCTGAGCTGCAACCTCAAATGACAGCTTAGGGTACTCTCCTGCTTTGCCATGCTCTACTGGCAACATGAAGAGACGGTGTACTGTAACTCCACCAATGTTGTTTGCAGCCAGTCTAGTAGGAGCACTAACAGGTACAGACATTGATGAGCCTGTCAGCTTCTGTATTTCAGCCGCTATGGCCTCTATAAGGAAACTCCTTCCTGTACCTGCTGAGCCACTAACAAACATCAGTAGTGGCTTGTGGTCAGGACAGTCATATTTCTTTAGTTCAATGTTGTATCCCATGATGAACAGCATCAGTAGCTGTAGAGTGCACCACACATTGCTGCTTATTGAGTCTCTCTCTCAATTCTGCTGAGTCAACACTGCTGTGTGTGCCATGTTCCATAGCACTCTCCACTTCTGACATGAGTACTTCTGGGGCATTAAGTGGCAGAGGTTCTCAAAGTATACCTTCTCCTTCTGGATGAAGATTGTCCTGTGAACTGACAGGCATGTCCTCCTCAAGTTGTCTCTGTGCCTTCTCAAGCTGCTCCTTCTCAGTGTCTAGTCTCTGTATATATGTGTCTGAATATTCACTTTTGAATGTCTCATAACTGTGATTGAATTCTTCCTTGACTGTATCACAGTCACCTTTTAATTCAGACTCGTTCCTCCAGGGTCTAAATAAAAATGGGAGAGCAAAGTAGTAATGCTCTCTACTCTCAGATGTGCCTAGATATAACTTACAGTGGTCAATGAGCCAAGGCTTATGTATCTTAATGAGACAGCTGTCCACTCCTTTGACCTTGTAAATGTCACTTGTACAATCAGGTGAGACATACGTCTTGTAGTCATACCACTTAGCCACCTCAAATAAACACATTTGATCCATGTCTTCATGTCTACTGGGCTAGTACGTGTCAATGAGGTAATTCTTCAAGATATGTCTTGAAGAGGGTCTGTTGAGAGCCAGTTCCTCAATCTCAGCATGTGGAATAAGTACACATTTTCACCTCTCTTTGTAGTTTACACAGAAAAAGCACACAGCATCAGATTTGCCATACAAATGTGTACCAATCAAGCAATCGCAGGCCTCATAAGCACCACATTGTCTGTGTGATAGGGTCTTCAATTCCAGTGACCACAACTGAGATGTCAGTGACTTGCTTGAACTGGCAATATCTTCCCAAAGATCTTGCAAGCTAGTCTGTTCATGTTTGGTAATGTATGAAGTGACATACCGAACCAGAGCCAACAAGTTGTCAGCCACAAACTGAACATCTATGTTTGCTTGCCACATTAGAAGAAGAGTGGGGTTGTAGTCATTGATGTACACCTCATTCTCATGTCTGGGTAACTCATATACCTTCTTGGTTGATTTTGCCTTCAAGTGGTGTCGCATAGTTGAAAATAGTTCATTCATGCAACCATCCTGACAGACACACCTGGGAAATCTGAAACAACATCTTGTGTACCAATCAGATTTGTTCTTCACTACCCGGCAGCAGTATTTCACACAAATATGGTGTTGATGCTTCTGCACCAACTTCCACAGTATAGGACTGTCATACTTGTCCAGAATGCGGCAAGTGATGTATTGCTTAATGAATGCTAGCACTTGTGCTGCCTCATGTTCACCTATGCATGGGGCATCCTTGATCCACAGTAACATATGAATATGAGGAGCACATCTTGCCTGATATTCCATCCTCCAGAAGTAATGCTGCACAATACTAAGAGGCGGATTGTCCTTTGACAAAATGAAAGTCAGAAGATCATGGAATCACTTGGGAAAATGCCTAGTGACAGACACTGGGTCAAGTGAGCACATTTCTCTGAGAGTCATTGATGAAATACCCTCTACATCACAATTTGCCCACTTCAAGAGTTTAATTACCTCATCCCAGGCATACTCAGCACAGCTGAGTGTGACAAACCATGTGGCTGCACCATACTCTCACAGCATAGTCATCACCTCAGCGTGCCTGTGATACCAGTATTCTTTGGTGCCACGTAGACTTGACAGAATGGAAGACAAATTCACTTGCACATTTTCATCCTTCTGCTTTAATTTCTCCAGAAACTGTGCAGCTGTGATTCCATCAAGTGGAGTTGTGAGCTGAATAGTACATGCAATAGATGCAGACAGTATGCTAAGCTCACTTTCCCACAGGAAATGAAACAGGTACTGTATCTTGCATCTGAATTTGCCATCCTTACTGAGCACATGGCTAGTACAGTACTCAGCACCTTGCTCATACACTCCTCTTTCATCTAGGTGTCCACCTGACCCTTTTGGAATAAATTTGGGAAGCAACATGCTTCCAATGTTGCCTCCCAATTGCTGCCAGGCTCACCTTCCACCAGTTTCATTTGATAGAGATCAATGTTGTCCCCTACTGGATCTCTGCCATGTAGTGGGTGAATAGTGTACTGTTCATATGCATTATCATTTGTCTCCACATTGACCTTCTTAAGCATTGGTTTTGTGGTTTCCAACACATCATGTTCAACAGACACACTAGTCATGAGATCAATATTATCCCTCCCAGCTACATCATCTGTATTGCACCATTCATTATTTTCATTTTGTCTGTACATGATCTGCCTCCACTGTAACCCTTCCCCAAAGGTCGCACTGTGAGACGAGCATCTTTTTGCTCAGTGTGCCTTTCCTGGTGAAACAATTTCAATAAATAAATAAATATCAAGGTTTGCATAAAAGGGATTGTTGCTCTTCAAATAAGGAAGTGCAAGCTTCACCTTCTCTGCATTGACAACATCCTGCCAAATGACCTTTGACTTTGTTGGAACACCGTTGACAAGAATCACCAAAGTGTTCTCTATGGAGATTGCCTCCACATTTTACTGCAGAGGAAGTGGAAGATACATTACGGAACCCTTAAGAGATCTAATGAGTTCTTTTTGTGGAATGTTCTGTGTCTTTGTATTCAGATGTAGAATAGTTTGAAATGGTTTCATAGTCTGAATGAGAATGTTCAAACATATTCAATATGGCAATCTCAGCAGGTGTAACATGTGCCTCCATATTGTTCAAGAGTGACCTTGGTGGCAGAATGTTAGCCTTCACTTTGTAGAAACAGTGCTTGCACATCACAATGATTGGGTCTAAGTGAAAGTCACACTTTTAACATCAGAACGGCTGATAGTCAAAACCACATGTCATTGTACGGTGACAAGGTTTCCAGGTTCACTGTGACCATTTGTTTTTTGTAACAGAGGCGATCACATGTCACACATACAGAGTCAAATTTCTCTGTCTTTCCCAACTCAAATTTGGCAATCGATTTCCCAAACTGCTTGAGAATATCAGTTTCTAAGACAGACAAAGAATTTCCATCAGCGATTTATGACTGATCAATCACACTATCTGTCACACTGCTGACACGTCACAGCTGTTTTAGAAATGTCATAGCACCATGCATGTCACCAGACTGCTGCAACTCATTCAGACAAGTATACTGCGCAATAACTCATCGCACCTCGTAGACCCTGTACACAAAGTTTCACATGCCTGATTCATGCACTCCAAGCATTCGCATGTGGTGAAATACACTGTCACAAACACCACTATCTAGACATGCAAGCGAGTGACCCACAAGTCCAGTATGTGGGACGGACCTCACAAAGGTCTATACTCTGAAACAGTTTATGTCTGTCTTTATGATCAGTAATGACAAACAGGTTGATAAAGTGCTCAACTTTGTCAAATGATGATTGCCTTCGGTTGCAAGTCTCATCACACGTCCATGAGAGACAGTGACGCTTATGAGGCTGAGCAGTTGCCTCACACTCATCATATGACTCAATTGCAGTGTCATCACACACACTGAGCACATTACACAGTTTGCTGGACTCATGAATGCAAAAGTTGCTGTCCTTTTTCAGTGAGTAATATGACTCCTCCCAGAAATATGCCTCTGAGTGCTGTGTGTGCTGCCAGCGACCTGTGAAAACATCATAGAAATGATGTTGGTTCAAGACAGGATACCTTTGTAGCATCATCTTAATCTCATACACAACTTTTCTGAACTGCTCAAGTACATGTGACATC
Organism: Neoceratodus forsteri; assembly: GCA_016271365.2. Lineage (NCBI taxonomy): Eukaryota > Metazoa > Chordata > Ceratodontiformes > Ceratodontidae > Neoceratodus > Neoceratodus forsteri. The sequence goes on along the minus strand of CM057454.1, from coordinate 951,602,528 downwards.
TTACGCCACAAGCGTTGAAGAACAAATACTGCTCTATGAACAAATGTACATACTCAGAGATGCAATTTCATCAAAGAGAGATGACTCTAGTTTTTTGAGCTTACGCTAGTGATTGAAAATACTTTTGCTTTCTCAGATACCCATCAGCAGCCACAGGTTTACGTTGCTGCTTAGTACGCTTCTTTATGCTTGCCTTTGCAACATTGCTGTTCCATCTCCAAAATTTCCAGAACTGTTACTGAGGTCCACATTTTTTCCTTTCAACTGAGCAAGTACGTACTTTTTCTGTGGAGTATGCAACCTGTGAAATAACTCCTTGAGCAGAATGCTGAATCATTTTATGTCTTGAACTACCATCAGTGGTTTTTGGACCACTCTTAAGCAACAGTGAACTACTATGATACCTGCTTCATTTCTGCATAGAACTCTGTCTTTGTTTAAAGGGCATCTTTCATCTCTGGAAATTCACAGTAGTCTGGAACAATCTTACATAAGTATCAGACACCTGCATAAGAAACAGAGAAAAACAAATATTTAGTGTTGAACTGTTTTTTTTACCTAACATTACATAGTCACACACACTGCCCATGTGTCATGTAAGAAGAATAAATAGTACTGCTTACAAAATATTGCACACATTATTAATGTTTTCAGGTGTTGCAGAACATAAGGTCACTTATAATATGATAATAAATAACTAAACACGTCAAAAGTGAAGTATTAGCACAATCTAAAGCATCCATACTGTTTTTCCCAATAAATACTGTATTTGAAAAAATTTCAAAAAGTAGTGTCGAATGTGTGACACTGTCATAAAATATGGTGTCATGCACATGAAAGTGTCGCAAAAGTTAGTGTCATGTGCACAACACTGTCCAATGTAGTTTCGCAAAAATAGTGTTGCAAGCACGAAAGTGTCGAATAATAGTGTCGTAAGCATGAAAGTGTCGAATAATCACATCAATATAATACCCTCTTTAAGGCTAAGCCAATCAGACAGTGCTTCCTATTTGACTGACAGACGCTGGCACCAATGGAACGTAACACTGATTAGGCCATGTCAGGCAACCAATCAGAAGTGCTGAAGACTGGAGAAGAAGGACATAACAGACATCTTAGAAAAAAATGAAGAGCTTGCGTTACACTGTGTAAGTACATCACATTTTCTAAACAATTTTCCTAGCATTATTTAAACTGCTAGCTCCATAAAAATAGCATTAAAAAAATGTTTTTTACTGCTATATTTGACTATAACAATGTAAATAACTTGTTATGCTGTGAAAAGAAGCTATCACAGTTTAAAGTCAGAGTGTCAATCAGTACTTACTTGCACAGATAGAGCTGCAAATGGAGGCAGAAAGCAAGCAGCACGTGTAGCATAACAGAAGAGGCAAGCAATCATACACCTCTGTGTAGCTGTGATTGTTTGAACTAGCCTATGAAAATGTAGTATTTTCCCACTAAGAAATTTTCCAACATTTCTGGTTGACAGGAGCTGCAGCCATTCAGTGTAGTCATAGTCAGTGCATGTACTATATTGGTTAGCCATCAGAAAGCATCAACCAATAACTTTTAAAATCACTGTGTTTTGGGACAGCCCACCAAAAGAAATGTTGATGGAGAGATGGAAATTTAACTTTCATATTCAGTTGTGACTAGACACTGCAGGAGAAACACTGATTTTGTTTGGTAGCTCTCTGTCCACCTCTCAGCTTAAAAACTAAGAATGGCAGAAAACAGCAAAAGGACTCTGTGGATCGTTGGCAGCAGTATAGTAAGGCGAGCTTCAGAGTATGCTCAGAGGAGTGATTTTGGCAAAGACCTGCAGCTTCTAAATTGCTCTAAGTGGTTTGGCAAGGGTAGCATGAGGTGGGAGCATCTGATGCCAACAATGCACAGACTTCTGAGGACTCAAGCTCTGCCAGACATACTGCTGATTCATCTCGGAGGCAATGTTTTGGGCATCAAACGATGGGTAGATTTAGTGTCAGAAGCAAAATTGGACTTTGCTTCTATCATGGGTATGTTACCTGCCTGTAAGATCATTTTTTTCTGCTATTACAGAGCGTAGGGTCTGGCAAGCAGAACAGCACATGTACCTGCTTGACAGAGCATGGAGAAAGGTCAACATACAAATATCTGGATTATCTTCACATGTCGGGGATGCACACCATACGTCACCCTGAAATTAAGTATTGTAATGATTGGCTATACCTACCAGACAGTGTGCACTTCTCACATGCTGGCAATTGACTTTTCCGGGGTGACCTTTAAGATGGAATCCTCACAGTCCTCTAAAAATATCAGACTGTTAAAACAGATATTATTTTAAAAAAAAAAGCTATTTTAAGAGCCAAAAAACCTTGGTCAAAAAATAGAAAATCTGCATACATAACACACACAACACAAACACATGCTATCTCACTTTCACACTACTACACAAATTTAGATGCATGGAGATGTCAGAATTGTAACATACATTCAGCTCTTGTTAACAAGATGTAGTATTAATATCTCGCTATGTGGTTTCAGTATACATATAAGGCACAGTTAAACATGGCATCACGGAGGCAGTATTGTGTTGTTAATCTCATATTACCTAAAAATTAGCATAGCCACATATCATAGCTTCTTATAATAACTATAGAATCAAAAAAATGTTGCTGTCTGTACATCTGTAGTCTAAAACCTGAACAGAGCACAAAAATACACATGTGACAATATATCACAGTAACATACTGTTGTCTCTCTGTTAATTGCAGCTTCAGACAAGAAAAATTAAATATGAGACTGTGGAGTCTGAGGGAGGTGTGCTGCCTGCTTGAGGCAGCTCAGGCCAGAGGTAATCCCAGAATCCTGAAGAGGAGCACCAACAGGAAGTTGGATATGATGTGGAGGCGCATACACGGTTTCTTACACATGGTATTAAAAGTTAAGAACAAGAACCTGGGCACGTATAAGAGGAAGTGGAAGCTGTTGCGACAGCGATTCTATGTACTCAAGAAGAGAGGGGAGATACCAGAGAATGATAAGTGCTGGTACTACCTTGCACATGAGATGTGGGAGGCTGCTGGAAAGCCTGTTGCAGGAGATCACCTAACACACAGTGAGTAAACAAACCATTTGTTACTCAGCATAGCATATTCTTAAACAGGAATCATTAACAAGCTGACTGTTGTGTTGAATAAGATAACACCTCAGGTAGTCATGTACGAGACTACATGCTGAGTACATCCACTACCTGAGGTGTCACATTATCCCACCACACCACACAGCTTCAAGGCTGTTATTGCCACAATGCAATGTTTTGTTGTAATACCGAGTGTAAAAAATAATGCAAATTTGTGTGTAACTGCAATCATGGTGATGTTGAATGGATGTATATTGCCTCACTCTAACAATGGGTCTGCATTCAGGGTGCAGTGCCTGGTCTTGAGGGGGGGTTATTGGCTGGCTGACACGATGAACTCCTAAGTGTCCTAACTTATATATTCCTGAAATCAGGGTGATATTCCATTGGTGTCCATGGCCTTAGTTTTACAATGAGTCTGCACTCAGGATGCAGTACCTCTTCTGGGAGGGGAGAGGGTGCATTGTGTGGCTGATGCCGTGCAACTCCTAACTGTCTTAACTTGTGTAACCCTGCAATCACAAAGGTGCACTGTTGATGTCTATGGACTTTCATTTCCTGTGACTCTCCACTCACAATGCACTACCTGGCCTGGGGTGGGACGGGGGGTCATTGACTAGCTGACACCATGCTACTCCTAACTGTCCCAACTAGTCAGTTGCTACAATCATGGAGCTGTACCATTTATATTCTTTACCTTTCTTTCCTGTGAGTCTCTTCTCAGGATGCAGAAGCTGCTCGGGGGGGGGAAGGGCATCGACTGGCTGACACTGTACAAGTAATAACATTCCCAATTAGTGTGTTACTGAAATCATAGAGCTGTACTGTTTATATCCATAACCTTTGTTTTATTCTGAGTGGTCACCCAGGATGCAGTACCTGTTTGGGGGGGGCATTGCCTAGCTGACACCAAGGAACTCCTAACTGTCCCAACTAGTGTGTTACTGCAGTCATGGAGCTGTACCATTTATATCCATAACCTTTGTTTCCCAGTGAGTCTATACTCATGATGCAGTACCTGCTCCCGGGGGGGGGGGTGCATTGCCTATCTGACACTGGGCAACTCATTACTGTCCCAACCAGTGTGTTACTGCAATCATGCAGCTCTACCATTTATATCCATAACCTTTTTTTTCCTGTAGTTCTGCATTGAGGATGCACTACCTCAGCTACAGGCTGGGACATTAGCTGGCTGATGCCGAGCAACTCCTAACTGTCATAACTTGTGTGGCCATGCAACCACAAAGGTGACCCATCAATGTCTATGCACTTTTTTTTCCTGTGACTCTCCACTCAGAATGCAGTACCTGCCCTGGAGGGGGGCATTGCCTAGCTGACACTATGCAACTCCTAACTGTCCCAACTAGTGTTTTACTGCAATAATAGAGGTGTACCATATATGTCCATAACCTTTGTTTTTCTGTGAGTCTACACCCAGGATGCACTATCTGCTCTGGGGGGAAGAGGGAGGGATTGTCTATCTGACACTGTGCAACTCATTATTGTCCCAACTAGTGTATTACTGCATTCATGGAGCTGTACCATTTATATTCATAACCTTTATTTTCCTGTTGGTGTCCACTGAGGATGCAGTACCTGAGCTACAGGATAGTACATTAGCTGGCTGACACCGAGCAACTCCTAACTGTCGTAACTTGTGTGCCATTGCAACCACAAAGGTAAACAGTCAATGTCTATTGACTTTCTTTTTTCTGTGACTCTCCATTCACGATGCACTATGCGGCTTGGGGTTGGGGGGGGCATTCTCTAGCTGACACCATGCAACTCCTAACTGTCCCAACTAGACTGTTACTGCAATCATGGACCTGTACTGTTTATATTCATAACCTTTATTTCCTGTGAGTCTCTTCTCAGGATGCAGTACCTGCTGGGAGGGGAGGTTGGGCGGGCATTGCCTTGCTGACACTGTACAAGTCCTAACTTTTCCAACTAGTGTGTTACTGAAATCATAGAGCTGTATTGTTAATATCCATAACCTTTGTTTTCCTCTGATGGCCACCCAGGATGCAGTATCTGTTTTTTTGGGGGGTGGGAAGGTGTCATTGCCTAGCTGACACCATTCAACTCCTAACTGTCCCAACTAGTATGTTACTGCAATAATGGAGCTGTACGGTTCATATCCATAACCTTTGTTTTCCTGTGAGTCTACACCTAGGATGCACTACCTGCTCGGGGGGGGGGAGGCATTGCCTATCTGGCAGTGTGCAACTCCTAACTATCTCAAGTAGTGTGTTACTGCTATCATAGAGCTCTATCATTTATTTCATAACCTTTATTTTTCCTGTGTTTCTCCACTCAGAATGTAGTACCTGGTCTGTGGGGGGGGGGGGACTTGCCTAGCTTACACCATGCAACTCCTAACTGTCCCAAGTACTGTGTTACTGCAGTCATAGAGCTGACATGTTTATATCCATAACCTTTGTTTTCCTTTGTGTGTCCACTCAGGATGCAGTAGCTTCTATTGGGGGGGGCATTGCCTGACTGACACTGTACAACTCCTAACTATCCCAACTACTGTGTCACTGCAATCATGCAGCTGTTTCATTTATATCCATAAGCTTTGTTTACCTGTAAGTCTACACTCAGTATGTACCTGTTCAAGTGGGGGGGGGGTGCATTACCTGGCTGACACCGCACAACTCCTAACTATCCCCACTAGTGTGTTACTGCAGTCATGTACCTGTAACATTTATATTCATAACCTTTTTTATTTGTGGGACTCCAATCAATATACAGCACCTCATTTGGGGACATCTTAAGTGGCAGACAACACTACCATTGTTGAAAGAAATCTGTTATAAAAAACTGAAGACACACATACCACTCTCAATGAATATCATCATCTTTCATTCACAGGTCATCAGAGGCGCTCCCCACCACGTGCTGAGGTAGTACCAGCCCAAGCTGAGGCTGTGGAGGCTGAACAGTCTGACTCAGACAGTGTTATCATTGTCGAGTCAGAAGGTAAGAAAATCCTAGTAAAAATTATTTTGAATAGTTGCTCTCAGTGCTTGATGTGCATCAGATTCTTGATCCTCTGCTACCACTCAGCTTCTGTAACGTTGCTCTGTAATGCAGTAGTTTTGTCTGACTCTACACTCATAAGCCAGAACCTCCTTGTGCAACATCAGAGGACATATCCTTGCTGACCCCATAGAAGTACTAATTGTGCAAGCATATGTAGCTCTGCAATCACCAAGATGTTCTGTTAATGTAAATGTCAGTAGTCTTCTTGTGGTTCTCCACTCAAGACACATCTGTTCAGTGGTGAAGTAAGAAATAATACCTGACAGGGTGGGCATCATTGGGAAGTACTGGACTGCCCAGGGGCATAATAAGGCCAGACATCACAGGCAGAGGGCCTCATAGACCCTGGAAGGTACGAAATTTCACCATAATGCTTATTGCGCTTAGAAAATGGTGTATTGTAGAATGTTACTCTGTGAAGAGGCACTTGAACTGACTCTTATTTTTAGCTGGGCATCTATTGAAAAATAAATACCCAACTTGGAACCTCTCTCAGCCAATCAGGTATAGGAATTGATTATTGCCATTTTGTAATGGTTCATACTCTGGGTGGCACCAGGGAACTCCTAACTGTGCAAATGTCTGTGTTGTTCATGTCCACCACAGCACTTTTGTCACAACACTACAATCAGCTCACAGTACCAGTTTCCTTTTAACACCATCACCCACAACATAGAGTGGTTCATTGCCCTTATACAATGTGTCCCTTGCATTTTTTTGAACAGAAAAATAAAGGAAAAAGATTATTTATTCGCATTTGCAATGTTTTTTATTAACTTTATCCTTACGCTAGAATTAATAGAGTTGTTGTACCATTGTCAGTTTTCTCTAGAGTAGTTATGATGTTAAATTGGTCCCCCTCCTCTGCCATCCCTCCAGACAGCCATGTGCCTCTCCCCACATCTCTCAAGTCCTCCAGATAGCCGTAGTGCAAATGCCACTCTACTTGTACTATCGCTGTATACTAATCTTCTCACACAACATCAGCAGGAATCTGAATACATAGCCTGTGTATAACATAAGTAAAAGTCATCCTGCTATATTGTACACATCTCCAATCACAGGCATCTGTAATAAATGTCCATACCTCTATTATAGTAGTGTTTATGTACTAAAGAATTAGTATATTATTTGTTTAACCATTGATAAAATCTCACAACTACATGTTGTGAGCAGGCACATGATTAACTGTGGTACATTGTACTATGCCAGAATCATAGCATAAATAAATATCTAAGACAATAACACCATTGTTTACCATGTACATATTCAGATTATCCATATAAAACAATCTATTTATGTATTTTCTAGTGGTCAGGGAGACTGCTGCAACACCATGGATGCAGGTGAAGCAGGAGCCTGGCACCAGTGCTGAACGTAAATCTAGTAACAGAAACACATACAGATGTCATTGACTGCTGATCACACTATTAGTACATGTTATATCCTAGGCTATGTTAACTCAAACATTAAAGCTGTACTGTAGATGTGCATTGCTTAACTTTTGCTGTGCTTTATGTCTCAGGGAACACTATCTGGTCTGCAGTGAGCAGCACACATTGGCTAACTGAGTCCACACAACTCCTCAGTGGGCTAACTTGTCTGTAACTCCAATCAAGGAGCTGTACCATTTATTCCCATGGTCTTTCTCTTCCTGTGCCTCTCCACTCAGGAAGCAGTACATGGTCTGGGGGGAGGTACATTTTCTGGCTGAGTCTGTACAACTCCTAACTATTCAAACTTGTTTACACCTGCAATCAGATAAGTGTACCATTGATGTACATGGCTTTATATTAGCTGTGACTATCCACTCAGCATGCAGTACCTGATCTGTTGGGGTTGGGAGCTATTCCATGGCTGACGACATGCAACTACAATCATTTCTAACTTGTCTGTTCCTGCAAATAGGGAGGCATAACGTTGATGTCCATGGACTTTGTTTTCCTGTTGCTCTCCACTCACGATGCAGTACCTGTTGTGCAGCAGTGAGAGACGATTACCTAGGTCACCCATGCAACCCCTAACTATTCAAACTTATATAAACCTACAATCATGCATGCATACCATTCATATACATCAGGCAGTTTGAGTGTGGTTCTCCATTCAAGATACAGCACATTACCTTTGTGGGAGGGGGCATTACATACCTGACACCATCTGACTCCAAAAATGTATTAAGCTGAGTCACTGCAACCATGGACATCTACGATTGATGTCCATGGCATTCCTATAACAGTAACTCTTCACTTCACATTCACTACCTGTTAGAGATGGCAATATGGCATTGCATGTCTGAGCCTCTGCAACTACTAACTTATGTAACTTGTGTACAACTGGAACCAGACAGTTGTACCATATATGTTTCATTATCAATCTGCACTCATGAAACAGTGCCTTTCCAAGTGCAGGGGGAAGGGGTAGCATTACCAGTCTAATGCCATGTAACTCAAAACTATTCTAATTTGTCTCTTACTGCAACCACAGACATGTACCATACATCTTCATGCCCTTTCTTTACCTGTGACTCTGTACTCAGCATTCAGTACCTGGTTTGGGAGGGGAAGGGACATTGCCTAATACCGCACAACTCCTAAGTGCTCTAACTTTTGTGTTATTCCATGTCTGTAGCCTCAGTTCTGCTCTGCTTCTCCACTCAGCATGCAGAATCTGCTTGAAGGGTGTGTGGGTGGGGAGGAGGTGAATGCCTGCCTCACATAACACAAGTACTAAGTCTCCTAACTTCTCTGCTACTACAATGAGCAACATATACACTTGATATCCATAGACTATATATTTTATTTTTGTGCCCCTCTCAACTGAATATTCAGTACCTGCTATACAGCAAATGGCAGGAGAAAAGGTCGGAGCCCTTGCCTACCACAACCCATATCGTATGAATTGACAATCAAAGACGTGTACCCTAAATGTGCATGATGCCAGTTTACCTGTGGGTATCCACTAAAGAAACAGTAAATTATCTTGTGGGTGGGTGGGGGAGTGAGAGTGAGCATGCATACCATAGCTTAGCCCTGCCAACTGCTAACTTTTGTGCACCTGCAATCAAGGAGGTGTACCATTCATCTACATTTACCCAATATACCTGTCACTCTATTGTCAAGCTGCACTACCTCTCCACAGGGTGGAAGAGAACTAAATGGGGCCATTGCCTGACTGACGACAGACAACTCCTCATCAGCATAAGTTCTGTCTATCTTAACCCAAAATACGTATCTACAACCATTGTAAAAATATTAGCCCCAGAAAGCACATCTCATGAGATTAAACAGAACCAGCAAAGTACATTTGTCACTGTTACATGTTGATAGTTATTTCTTTTCTGTTTACAGATCTGCCACATAAAAAACGGCGCACTGTACACTGCCGCTGTGTTCGGAGACTCGAGCACAAGTTTGACTCTCTAACAAAAGAAGTGCTAGGCCTGCATGAGGGACAGGCTAAAATACTGTCCCTCCTCACAGAACAGCTGGCAACAGTCAACCTTGTGCTCAAGCCTGTGGACACAGCAGCAGGTAGCAGTGCACGCACCAGCATTGCTTCACCTGTGAACGTCTCATCCAGTCTCTCTGATCACTGATGGACGGCCTCCACAGCTATTTCCAGTGTATCCTCTCCCCCGGCGCAACAGCTTCCACACCCAGTGCGCCTCCACATGTATCCAGCTTCCTGCCTGAGCTGCCTCAAGCAGCAACACACCTCCCTCTGACATCAGCTGGTTTTATAAATAGTTAAAATATAAAGTTTTTTTAGAAAAGTAGCAAAATTGTTTACTAAAACGTTTTATAATGAATATTTATTTTATACATTACGAATATATTTATTTCTAAATTTATGATTTTTTTATAACTTTTAATAATAAATATTTATTTTAACAGAAAAATGTATATTTCCTTTCTAAATTATGTAAAGTGGATAATGTTTTTATATTTTAGCTACAATCTTTTTCAAAATCAAAGTTTTAAAATGAATATTGTTTATTAAAAGATACGTTTTTTGTAAATCATGAAAGAATCATCATATTTAATCTGCATTTTTTATGCAATTTTATGCAATTATTTTTCAAAAAAAGTTGATAAATATTTTCTAAAAAAAGAGTTTTTCTTCTACAATTTTGAACGCATAACTATTGTGCACATCTATTGACATTCTAACTTTGTTTGCATGCCATAGGAAACCATTAACAAAAGGTTTTTCCATCTGTGAGTTTCACAAGGAGTCTCAAGTCGGGGTATAGCACCTGGTGTAGGGGGTCATGGGGGCATTAACTGGCTAACCCGATGTTACTCCTAAGTATACTAACTTTTCTGTTGCTGCAATTAAGAAGGTCTGCTATTGATATCCATGCGCTTAGTTTAACAATGTGTGTCCACTCAGCGTACAGTACCTGATCATGTAAGGGGGACATTACCTGGCTAATGCCATACACCCCCTAACTGTCCTAACTTGTGTGTTCCTGCAATCAAAGTGGTGTTCTGTTTATCTTCATGCCCTCACTTTTACCATGGGTTTCCACTCAGGATACAATGTCTGATCTGGAGGGGGCGGCATTGCCTGGCTGATGCCGTGCAACTCCTAACTATCCTAACTTGTGTGCTCCTACAACCAGGGAGGTGCACCATCGATGTCCATAGAGTTTCTTTCCCTCTCACTCTCCACTCAGGATGCACTACCTGGTCTGGGGGGGGCATTGCCTGGCTGACACCATGCAACTCCTAACTGTTCCAACTTTTGTGTTACTGCAATCATGGACCTGTAACATTAATATTGATAACCTTTGTTTTCCTGTTACTCTGCATTCAGGATGCACTACCTGCTGTGCATGAGGGGGCGGGGTGGGACATTCCCTGGCTGATGCCATGCAACCCCTAGGTGTTCTAACATGTGTCCCCCTAACTTGTGTGTTCCTACAACCAGAGAGCTGCACCATCGATGCCCATAGATTTTCTTTTCCTATCACTCTCCACTCAGGATGCACTACCTGGTCAGGGGGGCATTGCCTGGCTGCCACTATGCAACTCCTAATTGTTCCAACTTCTGTGTTACTGCAGTCATGGACCTCTAATGTTAATATTGATAACCTTTGTTTTCCTGTTAGTCTGCATTCAGGATGCAGTAACATGTGTCTCCTTAACTTGTGTGTTTCTACAACCAGAGAGGTGCACCACTGATGCCCATAGATTTTCTTTTCCTATCACTCTCCACTCACGATGCACTACCTAGGCTGGGGGGGGCATTGCCTGGCTGATGGCATGCAACTCCTAACTGTTCCAACTTCTGTGTTACTGCAATCATGGACCTGTTATGTTAATATTGATAACCTTTGTTTTCCTGTTACTCTGCATTCAGGATGCAGTACCTGCTTCTTGAGGGGTGGGGTGGGGTGGGGCATTCCTGGCTGATGCCATGCAATCCCTAGGTGTTCTAACATGTGTCCTCCTGAAAACAGGGATGTATACCATCAATGCCTATAGCCTTTGTTTCCTGTGGCTGTCCACTTAGGATACAGTACCTGCTGTGTGTCTCTGTGGGGGGCATTGTCTGGCTGACGCCATCCAACTCCTACCAGTCCTAACTTGTTTATTCCTACAACCACATAGGTGCACCATTAATGTCTATGGACTTTCTTTTCCTGTGGCTCTCCACTCAGGATGCACTACCTGCCCTGTGGGGGAAGGGGGCATTGCTTGTCTGACACCATACAACTCCTAACTGTACCAACTACTGTGTTTTTTTAATCATGGAGCTGTGCCATTTATATTCATAACCTTTCCTACCCTGTGGGTCTACACTCAGGATGCAGTACCTGATGTGCATGAGGGGGCAAACATTGCCTGGCTGATACCATGCAACTCCTAGCTGTTATAACATGTGCCCTCCTGCAAACAGAGATGTATACCGGTGACATTGCTTGGCTAACGGCATGCACCCCCTAACTGTCCTAACTTGTGTGTTCCTGCAATCAAAGTGGTGTACTGTTTATCTTCATGCCCTCACTTTTACCATGGATCTCCAGTCAGGATACAATGTCTGATCTGGAGGGGGGGCATTGCCAGGCTGACGCCATGCAACTCCTAACTGTCCTAACTTATATGTTCCTACAACCAGGGAGGTGCAACATCGATGTCCATATACTTTCTTTTCCTCTCACTCTCCACTCAGGATGCACTACCTGGTCTGGGGGGGGCATTGTCTGGCTGATGCCATGCAACTCCTAACTGTCTCAACTTGTGTGTTACTGCAGTCATGGAACTGTACCATTAATATCCACAATCTTTGTTTTCCTTTGAGTCTGCACTCAGGATACAGTGCCTGCTGTGCAGTGGAGGGGGGGAGGGGGCCATGTCTGGCTGATGCCATGCAACTCCTAACTGTCCTAACTTGGCCTGGGAGGTGCGGGGCTGAGATTGCTTAGCTAACACCATACAACTCCTAACTGTCCCAACTAGTGTGTTACTGCTATGATGCAGCTGTAGCATTTATAGCGATAACTTTTCTTTTACTGTGATTGTCCACTCAAGATGCAGTACCTGACCTGGGAGGAGATGGGTATTGCCTGCTTAACAGCATGAAACTCCTAACTGTCCTAAGTTGTATGACCATGCAACCACAAAGGTGCACCATTTATATCCATAGACTTTCTTTTCCTATCAATCTACACTCAGGATTCATGACCTGCTCTGTGGGGGGGGGGGGCATTGACTGACTGAAAATATCCAGCTCCTACCTGTTCCAAGTTGTGTGTTACTGCAAACATTAATGTATACCATTAATGTCAATAGCTTTTGTTTCCTGTGAATCTCCACTCAGGACACAATACCTGTTGTATGTGAGTGTAGTATGGGGGGGAGAGGACATTGTCTGGCTGAAGCCATGCAACTCCTAACTGTTCTAACTTGTGTGTCCCTGCAGCCACAGAGCTGCACCATTAATGTGTATGGACTTTCTTTTCCTACAACTGTGAGTGTACTGGTGGAGGGGAGGGCATTGTGTGGCTGAAACCATGCAACTTCTAACTGTCCTAACTTGTATGTCCCTGCAGCCACAGACATCCACTGTTAATGTCTATTGACAATGTTTTCCTGTGGAAGTCCACTCAGGGAACACTACCTGTCCTGAGGACCAGGGCAGGGGCATTGCCTAGCTCACAATACAAGTACTAACTCTACCATCCAATGTGTTTCTGCAACAATGGAGCTGTACCATATATATCCATGACGTTTCTTTCCCTGTGGCTCTCTACTCAGTAAGCAGTACCTGATCTGGGGGGGTGGGACATTGTCTGGCTGACACCATGCAACTCCTAACTGTCCTAACTTATGTGCCTCTGCAACCAGAAAGGTACACCATTGAAATCAATTAGTTTTCTTATACTGTCACTGTCCACTCAGGATGTACTACCTGCCTGGGGGGGTGGATTCCCTAGGTGACACCATTCCATTTCCAACTATCTGAAGTAGTGTACTACTGCAATCATGGAGCTGTACCAATGTTTCTTTTGCTGTGAGTCTCCACTGAACATGCAGTGTGCACCCTGGGGGGGGGTGTGGGTGAATGGCACACAATTACATGTGACACCATACAACTTCTAAGTATCCCAGTTAGTGTGTTACTGCAATCATGGAGCTGTGCTGTCGACATCCTTAACCTTTGTTTTCCTATGAGTATTAACTAAGGATGCAGTACCTGCTCTGGGGGTGTGTGATTAACTGGTTTGCACTGTGCAACTCCTAACTGTTCTAATGTGTGTGGTCCTGCAACCACAAAGATGCACCATTGATGTCTATGGCCCCACTAAAAGGCACATCTGTGGGATGTTGGCTTTCTTCCCTTCAAATTTCAGCCCAAAAGACCAAACCGTTCTTTTGCAGCACAGTGGCAAACAATTCCTGTCATTTTGGCCATAGTGTTAAAAAGTAGTGTTGTTGAGAATGATGACTATAAATAGTGAATAGAATGCAGTGGTGGGAATGCAGGCCCTTCAGGCCCCATGCTCCCACCACGTGATATCTTATGACATAGTAATGGTAACTGCAATGCAAACGCAAGCGCTAAGAGTTACGCACATGGTGACGTAAACAGACAAGGTAACGCAAATGTTAATAGAAACACAAGCACAAAGTGAAGCCAAAGGATACAGAAACAGAAAGGCAAACACAACGCATATGGAAATGTAAACTGTTTTGCACACGGTCATGGTACTGCAATTGGCAATTCAAACAGTAACAGTAACAGCTAAAATAATGCCAAAGGAAACAGAAATGTGAACGCAAGCGCGTTCAGAAACGCAAACCGTTATGTGCAAGGTCATGGTACCACAATTGCAAATGCAAATGGTAACATTAACAGCAATAATAATGCCAAAGGAAACAGAAACAAAAATGCAAACACAAGTGCGCATGGAAACGCAAACTGTAATGCACACGGTCATGGTACCGCAATTGTAAATGCTAATGGTAATGGTAACAGCAACAATAACACCAAAGGGAACAGAAATGGAAACACAAACACAAGCACAGATGAAAACGCAAACTGTAATGCGCACGGTCACGGTACCGCAATTGGAAATGCAAATGATAATGTTAACAGCAACAATAATGCCAAAGGAAACAGAAACGCAAATGCAAGCATGTATGGAAATGCAAACTGTAACATGCACGGGCATGGGAACACAATTGGAAATGCAAATGATAATGGTAACAACAACGATGATGCAAAACGAAAGACAAATGCAAATGCTAAAGCAAACGGAAGGGCGGCCGCAAACGCAAATGGTAATGCGCATGGTGATGCAAAGCAAAACACAAACAGAAACAGTACTGTAGACTAGGAAAACATAAACTGAACTTACAAGCTCAAA
Source organism: Neoceratodus forsteri (assembly GCA_016271365.2). Lineage (NCBI taxonomy): Eukaryota > Metazoa > Chordata > Ceratodontiformes > Ceratodontidae > Neoceratodus > Neoceratodus forsteri. The sequence continues at coordinate 951,587,475 of CM057454.1, read as the reverse complement.
TGGGCAGACTGGGTGGGCCATAGGCCCTTATCTGCCGACACGGTCTATGTATCTATGTATCTATGTAAATGGTAACAGCAACGCAAATGAAAATGCTAAGGGTAATGCACACGGTGGCATACACAGGAACGGTAATGCTAACCGGTACGGAACTGCAAGCAGAAATGGTAAGGGTAACAGTAATGTAAGAGCACACTCAGGTTTTCCCAAACAGCTGCACAGAGAAACACAGTGAGTACAAAGAATGTATGCATAATAATGGGACTCGGAGCAGAAATGAGCAGACAATGAAAATGAGTTGGAAGACTAAATTGCTTATATCTCAGGAACCGTACAACATACAAAAATAATTAGATTTCGTATGAATTATGACCTTCCTGGATAGTTTTGTGCTTAGCCCCCTTTTGGGGGGCTAAACATTTTTCTGCTGAAAAGTCTGTATCTCACACCGTTTCCAAGATACGGACCCCGAAAGGCACGACGGATGCCGTAATGTTATCCTATGGGAAAAAATGTGAACTTCAGACCACCATAACTTTGCCACCATGTAATATATTTTCACCAAACCAGCAAAAGGCACATCTGTGGAATGTTGCCTTTCTTCTCTCCAAATTTCAGCCCAAAAGACCAAATCGTTATTTTGCAGCAGGATGGCAAATAATTCTTGTAAAGCTGCGGGCACCGTAATGTTAGTCTATGGGAAAAAGCATCAACTTCAGAGTGCCATAACAGTGCAGCCGTCTAAGATTTTTTCAGCAAACCACCAAAAGGCACATCTGTGGGGTGTTGATTTTCTTCCCTCCAAATTTCAGCCCAAAAGACCAAACTGTTCTTTTGCAGCAGGGTGGCAAACAATTCCTGTCATTTTGGCCATAGTGTTGAAAAGTAGTGTCGTGATTTGTGACACCTTTCGCAAAAAAGTTTCACAGTGTCGCAGGTGTGACACTACTTTTTGCAAAAATATGAAAAACATATTTCTAGGGTGTTTAACCCCAAAAGGCACATCGGGGACCCCAGAGGCACATTCCCTGAAGTTTTCAGACCAGTCACACAAACTGTTTGACCTATACTGTAGGTGTGAACAAAGAATGTACAAAAAAACGTAAATGCACCCCGCAATGTCGCTTAATAACTCCACAACCGTATATCTGACTGGAGCAAAAGTTAGCAGATCCCAAGATCTATGGTTACGCCCTATGCTTGCCAAATTTAAGGCAAATCTGTTGAACAGTGGCAAAGTTATTAAGGTGCAAAGTTTCACCATTTAACCTTAAATGGGGTAATCAACCCTAACTATGGTAGCACTACCGTGCTACCATAATATATTATAGTGGCACAGTCTATTAACATTTGCATTACCATGTCCGTTTGCATCACCATGTATGTAACTGTTAGCAGTTGCGTTTGCATTGCAGTTACCGTTACTATGTCACAATTTCTTCACTTTTGTCGCTGTGGAACAACCCTAACTGATGCATTAAATGGGTTTTTGCCATGAATATATATATATTTATATATATAAGGCGAAGAACTCCGTTTAATCCACTGTTAGGTTGTTCCACAACTAATAAAATGAGAAATCAGTGTTAGGTTGAAAACTCCCTTGCACCCCTGTTCTGCCTTTCTCAACTATATCGGGTACATTGTCATTTCTCAACTCTCACCCCATCACATGTGTGAACAAGCTGAGGCATAGGAGAATGGGGTGAGTTGGGACCACATAACCCAACGCACACCACGATACCAGTTGGGGGCAGGTTGAGGGTGCAAGGGGTTTTCAACCCTAACACTGAATTTCCTCACTTTTATCGCTGTGGAACAACCGTAATTGATGCATTAAATGGAGTTTTTTGCCTCTAATTTCCCTTCTTTTTGAGAATGAGGACTATAAATAGTTAATGGAATGCTCCCACCATGTGATTTTTTGTGACATAGTAATGGTAACAGCAATGCAAGTGGTAATGGTTACGTAATGGTGACATAAACGTAAATTGTAAAAAAAAAGTGTTAATGGAAATGCAGGCGCAAAGTGACGCTAAAGCGAACAGTGACGCAAATGGAGATGCAAACGCATACGGAAACACAACTGGTAACGCCCACAGTCATGGTACCGCTATTGTAAACGCAAATGATAACTGTAACAGCAACAATAACATGAAAGGAAACAGAAGCAGAAATGCAAATGCAAGTGCATACGGAAACGCAAACCATAACGTGCATGGTGACGGTACTGCAATTGTAAATGCAAATGGTGATGGTAACAGCAACGATAATGCCAAAGAAAACAGAAACGCAAATGTAAACGCATATGGAAACCTAAACCGTAAGGCACACGGGCATGGGAATGCAATTAGAAATGCAAATGCTAATGGTAAGAACAACGATGATGCGAAAAGAAAGACAAACGCAAATGAAAACGGAAGGGTGGCCGCCAACAGACATGGTAATGCGCATGGTGACACTAAGTGAAAGACAAACACAAACAGTAGTGGAGACACAAATGGTAACAGTAACACAAAGGCAAATGGAAGCACAAAGGGTAACTCATACGGTGGCGTACACAGGAATGCTAATGCAAATGGGCACGGAAACACAAGAGTAAAGCTTACGTGTAACAGTAACTGGAGCGCACACCGTATTTTTCCCCAAAAGCTCCACTGAGAAACACAGTGAAAACAAAGAATGTATACATAATAATGGGCTTTGGATCCGAAAATGAGCAGTTGTAATACTAAAATGGTAATATCTCAGTTACTGTACGACGTAGAAAAAAATAAAAATTTCACAATTCATGAGTTTCCTGGTTAGGTTTTCACTAGATGAAAATTCCGTCTCTTACACCATTTCAGAGACACGAGCCCCAAAAGGCGCGGCGGACACCATCATGTTAGTCTATGGGGAAAAAACGTCAACTTCGGAGTACCGTAAACTTTGCATCCATGCAATATTTTGTCACCAAACCACCAAAAGACACATCTGTGAGATGTTGCCTGCCTTCCCTCCAAATTTCATCCCAAAAGACCAAACTGTTTTTTTTGCAGCAGGGCAGCAAAGAATTCCTGTCATTTTGGCCATAGTCTAGAAAAGTAGTGTCGTGATTTGCGGCACCTTTACCAAAAATTTGCTAAAGTGTCGCAAGTGCGACACTACTTTTCCCAGAAATTTGAAAAACATATTTCTGGGGTGTTTAACCCCAAAATAGAGACATGGCTAGCATCCTCAGGGCTTGAATAGGTAAACACAAAAATAAGTATGTCCCTAGATCGTCCCAATTTGAAATGCCAAGCATTTCTGTGATCAGTAACTGAAAACAAAATGGTGGATTTGCAACACTACTAGGACCATTTGTGACACTAAAAACTGCATTTGCGACACTTTCAAACTTTTTGTTAACTTTTCCCATTGACTTATAATGGGCACTTGTTTTTTGGATAACTTTTGAACCGTTAAATATTTTTTCACGAAATCTTCAAAAGGCACATCGGGGTCACCGGTTGCATGTTCCATGAAGTTTTTGGACCAATCACATCAACCGAGAAACCTGTAGGTGTGAGCAAAGAATGCACAAAAAAACGTAATTGCATACACGAGTGTCACTTAATAACTCTGCAGCCATACATCTGACCAGTACGACAGTTATCAGATCCCAAGATCCATAGTTACACCCCTTGCCTGCCAAATTTCAGGCAAATCCATTGAATGGTGGCAAAGTTATTAAGGTGCAAACTTTCACCATTTAACCTTAAAAGGGGTACTCAATCCTAACTATGGTAGCACTACCATGCTACAAATATATATATATATATATATATATATATATATATATTCTAGAAGGTCCTCAAATAGCTATTCGACCCCCCCTTCTCAGCCACCAATGCCATCCCTAAATTCAGGCTCATCCACAATAAATGACCCCCATGCTGTAGCCTTAGCCTTCAACTCCTATTTTGTCAACTGCACCCACCTCCTTGCTATCCACTCTCCAGCTGCCCACACCACCCACTACCCCTCTCCTTAAGTCTGCCCTAGGCCCCTCACCTACCCATCCTTTCTCCCTCCTCCCAGTCATCGGACTTGATATGTACAAGGCCCTCCTCTCTCTCAACCTGACCAAGGCCTTGATGCTAAAATGTTACACATATCAGCCCTTGCCATTGCTGCTCCCTTGGCTGTGATTTTCAGCCTGTCCTTCTCACAAGCCTTAATTCCAGTAGACTGAAAACACACTACAGTCATCCCCCCTGCCTAAGAGTGGTGACCCATCTACCCCCGGGAATTATAGACTCATCGCCATCTTATCTATCCTAGCAAAGCTCCAAGAAAAATGTGTTTTCACTCAACTCTCCTCCTTCCTCACCTCGTCTTTCTTCTACACCCCTTTCCAGTCTGGATTCAGAAAATCACACTCCACCACCACCTCCCTTCTGCAACTCATGGATTCCATACTCTTGGCTATGGATAAAAGGCACATCACCTCAGCTATCTTTGTTGATCTAGTGAAGGTATTCAACACTGTGTCCCACTCCCTCCTTCTGGCCAAACTTGCCAGCACAGGTCTTTCTCATTCTGTCACCACTTGGTTCCACTCCTACCTTGTTGGCCAGATGCAATCAGTCAGGATTGGCAACTCCACCTCTGACCCCCTCTCTGTCACCTCAGGAGTGCCACAGCACTCTGCTCTGGGGCCTCTCCTGTTCTCCATTTTTCTAAATGACCTTCCTTCCGCCTGTCCACACACTTCCATCCACATGTATGCAGATGACACTGTGCTGTACACATCAGGCTCATCCGCTGTGCATGTAGTGACCAGACTTCATCTGGACTTCAACAATGTCTAGCACTAGTTTTTCTCAAACCAGCTTCACCTCAGTGCCAAGAAGACTGTCTCCATGACCATCGGCACAAGGCAGAGACTCTCACGGCTCACCCCTCCTACTTTCCACATCCTGGATGGGACTGTACTGGAGGTCTGCTCTTCCTTCAGGTACCTGGGGGTCTGGCTAGATCAGTGCCTAGATTTTTCTGTACACATCGTTGAGATCCATAAAAAAACTCCACCCTAGACTAGGTGCCCTCTACTGCAATCATGGCCTTATCCCATTGCCGGCTCTTCATGCCATAGTACAGAAAATGATACTGCCAATTATTGACTACGGCGATGTAGTCTACAGTGCAGCCCCCAAGTCCTCCCTGACCAGGCTGGACCCCTTTTTCACTCCTTTTGTCTCTTTGCTCTTAATTGTCCCTATTCTATCCACCACTGTTTACTCTACCAAATACTAGGTCTACCCTCCCTTCAGGCCCATAGATCTTCATACTGCACATGCCTCACTGCCAAATATTGGACCCATGCTTTGCCTCCCTACCTCTCCTTGGCCCTGACCACTCACCCATCCCCAGTTTACAAGCTCAGCACAAATGACTCTAAACTCCTTTATATTTCACGTACTGTAGGTCCTCATTGTCAGGTCAGGCAGCTTTCAACTACCGCATGACCAAACTATGGAGCTCCCTTCCACTGGACATTCAGCACTCTTCCCCTCCCAGCACCTAAATGGTCTCCTATCTGCACATTTTACCACACCCTACTGTTTTGCCTAACACATTCTTACTGCTGTGACAGCTCCCCCCCCCCGGGTTTTTCCCTGGTTTACTCTGTACCACTTCTGAACCTTCCTTGCTCAGTTAAGTGATCCTCAGGCTCCTTTCCCTGTTTGTACCCTTAGTCATGGCTGTACTGGCTGCACTTCCTTACCCTGTATATTTATCTTACCTGGCTCTGCCTCTCAGCTGTCATAACTCTCACTGTAAATACACTTGCACTCTATACAATGTTATACCAGGTTTAGTTTGTTACCTTACTGTTATATTGCCTGTACCTATTATCTCACCTTGTTATATTGTATGCCTCACATTGTTGTATTTTACTGTCCCCAGGACGCATCTGGAATCGAGTGGTACTCCGCTCAGTATGCCTTTCTGGTAAAACTCTTAAATAAATAAAATACATATAGATGTGCATATGCATATATATATATATATATATATATATATATATATATATATATATATGATATGATGAAATTTCCTATAGTTAGGGATTGAGGAACCATTTCTATGTTAAAGCCCAAAACTTTGCACCTTAATAACTTTGCAACGTTTGATGGATTTGCCTGAAATTATGAATACATGATCAAGAGCCTAGGCCTTGGGATCTGCCAAGTTTGTACCAGTCGGATATACTGACCGTGGAGTTATTAAGCATGATCTTGTGTGTGCGTTTACTTTTTCTGAATTTCTATGGTCACACCTACAGGTTGTACGGTTTTACGTGATCATTCAAATCTTTCAGGGAAACATGTGGCTGGGGTCCCCAATGTGCCTTTTGAAGATTTCTTATGAAAAAATATTAAACGGTTCAAAAGTTATTCAAAAAACAGTTTCACTATATAAGTCAATGGGAAAAGTTAACAAAAGTTCGACAGTGTCGCAATGCATTTTTACTTTCGCAAATGGCCTGTTACTTTCAAATTGGCCATTTTGTTTCAGTTGGTGATCAGAAAATGGTTGGCATTTAAATTTGGGACCCTCTAGCACCCTAATTCTTTTTGTATTCACCTAGTCGGACCCTGAGGATGTTGGCTTTGTCTTTATTTGTGGTAAAACACCCCAGAAATATGTTTTTCAAATTTCTGGAAAAGTACTTGCAAATTACTTTCATGCTCATGAAAGTGTCAACTTTGTAGAAAGCTCGCAATTGCGACAGTAGTTTTCCATCTGTGGGAAAGTGACAGCGATTCTTTGGCACTGCGCTGCAAAAGAACCGTTGGGAGTTTTGGGCTGAAATTTGGAGGGAACGGAGCCGACATTTCACAGATGTGTCTTTCAGTGTTGTATTAAAACAAATATTACACAGTGGCAAAGTTATGGCACACCAAAGTTGACAGTTTTTCCCATAGGATAACATTACGGCGCCCGACGCATTACAGAAATCCTTTGGATCCCTGCTGCAAAATAACGGTTTGGTCTTTTTTCCTGAAATTTGAGGGAAGACAGCCAACATCCCACAGATGTGCCTTTCAGTAGTTTGGTGAAAAATATTACAGGGAGGCAAAAGTTATGGCACTCCAAACTTCTTTTTTTCCCATAGATAACATTACGCTTGTCATCGTTACTAGGGCCCGTTCGTACTCGGAAACGGAAGTAGATAATGGACTTTTGCCTGAAAAGTTCTGAATCATCTAATGGGGCTAAGGCCAAAAACTAGCCAGGACAGTCATAAATCATACAACTTTAAATTTTCTTCTCACGTCAGACGGTTCCATGAGATACAACTTATTTAGTATTCCAAGTCCTCATTTTCGCTCCGACACCCATTATTATGCATACATTCTTTGTACTCACTGTCTTTCTCTATTCAGCTTTGGGAAAAAGCACGCGCAAGCGCTATTACTGTTACCATTGCCCTTTCCGCTTGGCGGTTCCATGCCCATTTCACTTACCATGACGCTTCACGCCACCACGCAAGCGCCATCCTTTGCATTTCATTTGCGCTACGCTTCTGCCACTTTTTTTGCCATTAGTGTGTACCGACTGTTTCTTCTGTTTCACTTTATGCTCACCATGCCCGTTGACATTTCCATTTACAGGCACCATGTTACTATTGATAAAGACATCACGGCATGCTCAACGCTCCGCCTATGCCACTGTGTTCATTATTCTTTTGTTCTCATTCGCACTTAGACACCTTGCATGCGCCACTGTTACGCGTCTGTTTCGGCGTTGCTGTTCCTGTTACTATGCCAACAAGACATCATGTAGGTGCCCAGTGTCCCCACTGCTGCATTACGCATCGAGCGCCAGATCTGCGCGGTTATCCTTGCGCTTTCATCCGCGCTTGTTTCTGTTATTTTTGCCATTTGTGTCACAGTACTGTTTCTCTTTCTGTTTCACTTCGCATCACCATGCCCATTGACATTTCCATTTGCAGGCACCATGTTACTATGTGACAACACATCACATGGCAGACTGTTCCGCCTATGCCACCATGTCCATTGCCCTTTCTGTTGTCATTTGCGCTTGCGCTACCATGTGCGCCACTGTTACCGCTTCTGTTTGCGTTGCTCTTCCTGTTACTATGCCACAAGACATCATGTGGCGGGGTGTGACGCCTTTGGGCCCAGCGCACCACCGCTACCGATATGTGCAGAGGAGCGGAGACTAATATGCGCTATTGCGTTTCATTTGCGCTTTGTGTTTCTGTTATTTTTTACATTTGTGTCTACAGTACTGTTTCTCTTCTGTTTCACTGTACGTCACCATACCATTGACATTTCCGTTGCAGCACCATGTTACTGGCGACAACATCACGTGGCCAGACCGTTCCGATCTATGCCTCCATGTGCGATTACCCTTTCTGTTCTCATTCGCGCTTGTGTTACCATGGAGTGCCACTGTTAGCATTTCTGTTTACGTTGCTGATCGCATTACTATGCCACAAGACATCATGTGGTAGAGCGCCCCGCCACTGCATTACATTCACTATTTCTCGTATCACTTCTCAAAAGAAGGGAAATTAGAGGCAAAACCCATTTAATGCATTAGTCAGGAGTTGTTCCACAGCCGACAAAGTGAGGAAATTCGCTGTTGGGTTGAAAACCACCCTTGACCCCAACGCCCACCCCCAACTCGGGATTGGGGGTGCATTGGGATCAGTGGGTCCTAACCCTCCTCATTCTCCTATACTTCCGCTTTAACATGTGATGGGGTGAGAGTTACGCCTAACGACAACCAATGTGCATCCCGTGTTAAACCTGTTCAGAAAATGGTTTACCTCTTCATGTATGTCAATAAAAGATTAACATGAACTAGTTAGGATGTTTACCAGGAATTACAAACCTCCATTTAACACATCACGTGGCAGACCGTTGTCATTCAGTCACCGTGCTTTTGCCGCTTATGCTCTCATTTTCACTTCTGTTACCATATATGCTACTGTTAGTGCTTCGCTTGCATTGCTGCTGGTGTTACTTATGACACAAGACATCACCAGCAGGGTCAGGTAGGCAGTGGAGCAAATTCAATGTCAGACAAAGTTAGTAGTGGTTGTAATTGTAGGTGTAGATGACAACACAGATGTATTTGTAAACTAAGTCTACTGTATACCCTCAGCTTGTATATGTACCATTGTGTTCTACGTCTGGATTCATTGTCGTTTTACGGCACCCTGAAAAAGGGATGTCCGAGGACCTGTGGGTTATATGGTTATTAAAAATTCAATTACAATAAATTTACGCAGCATTATGTTAATGGTCTGTTAATCACCTTCAAGGGGTGTACTGTGGCACGTGTGTAGCCTAGTGGCATATGTCCGATAGGGATGATTGACTATTATCATTACCGTTAGTAATGCCCTATTGCTATTATTATAAAAATGTTTTTAAACTGTTTAAAAGCTTGTTCAGGAAATGGTTAACCCTCTGTATGTATTCAATAAAAGATTTACAGAAGGCTGTTAAATGTTTGCAGTCAGTCAGAAAGCTCAGTTTCAGACACCCTTTTATAATTAATTAATAAGGCATGACAAGGGGTTATGATAATGGTCATTAATCACATTCTAGGAGTGCTGTGGCACGAGGTGTGGCCGAGTGGTACATGTCTCTAGGGTGATTGACTAACCATTAACACAATTCTTGGGAGACTTATTACATAATAATGAAACATGTGTTTATAACAGTTTTAAACCTTGTTCAGTATATCATTAACCTCTTCATATGGTAATTAAAGATTAACATAAGGTTGTTAGATGTTTGCAGCCAATTAGAAAGCTCCATTTAGTCAGACTTGAAGTACACATAGTAGTGACTCATGGTACATGCATAGTCACAGCTGTGCACTATTAAGTACGATGTGTGGCACTTGTATAGTAATAATGACTGCATAGGCACAGGAAAAGTAAGTACATTGCTGAATTTTTACATTGTTAGAATTATGTCAAATGTGACATGCAATGTCTCACATCGCTGCATATGCTGTGATTCTGACTGTATGTCATAGGCACCAAACAAATTGATGGAGGTATAGTTCAAAGCAGTATTAGTTAACATTGATTTGTATGCTTAAGTCATACACTTATTTTAATGTCATAATGATATAAAGTAAAGAGTCGACACAGGTGGTTATGGTTTGAAAAAATTTATTACAATTTGTCAAATGGAGAAAAGGTCCAATTAAGAGGAAATTTAGTTAACAGAAGCGGTCTCACAATACAACCTTTGTATGTGTGCAATCATTGCTCATCATATATGTAAATGTAAGAATAATAAGAACTGTATAATATGGATGGAGTATGGATATTATAGGAAACTAATCAGGTGTTGTGTGTTCTAGTCATGTTTCAGTACTCACTACTCTTATGTGAGGAAGTGTTTTGAGATTGACCTGGAATTTATTAAGTAGCTGAAGCTGTGGCGCCTCATTATATACTTACTATTGAATGTGAATACAGTTTGTAAAAAATGTATCCTTTAAAATGGTTGTATGTTATAATATGTATGATGCATTACTTGTGTGGTATGTTAACAAAGGCAATGTCAGTAGGTTGTGAAGTGTGATTACACACATGATAGACAAATGTTTTGTTGTAATTGTGTGACATGCTAATGTGGATGTTCCTGGGGTGGGCAAAAAACCATATGCTCACTGTCTAAGCAATACAATATACAAAATGTTAGTTTTGTGACATTTGAATGGTGTTATTTATAATATGTCACTGACTGAAAGGAGCAAATGGAAAATTACACCCGACCCCTCAATTCTGGCGATCATAAATATTGTCAGGAACAGGTATGCACAGTTGTGATCAGTAACAGTCGTCTGATTTACAATTGTCAATATTTTTACATACGCTAGAATTACTTATGTGACAAGTTGAAAAAATAGAATATTTTACATGAACAATGAAATATTATCAATTCTTACATTGGCTTCTATAAATACTTAACTTGTAAATACTAAAACTGTGCATGGAATGCATTTTTAACAAACTTATGGTTAATCAAATGTAGTTAGTATAGTGCTGAATAATATGTAAAACATTCAGTTGTACTTTAGTATTAACTAGTATTTTTAGTACAAGTATCAAAGTACTTATTAACAATGTACACCTGAATACAAATGTTTATATTATGTACAAGTAATTGCAAACACATGTAAAAGCTGCAAAAGAGATTCGCAATTGGTTATTATTACAGTTGTGTAATTCAACAGCTTGCATTATCAATAAAGGTAGTTATTTTTACATATGTACAATACTAGTAGTACGCATGAAGGCGTGATAGTTCTACACTGTTGCATGGTGAGCGTAATGATGTTTTCTATATGTCAAGAGTCAATAGACAAATTGAAGTGTTGATAGACAACTTAGACAGAGTGAAATGTTTGCTGAATGTTAGAGAAGTGTTTCAGTTATTTACGATAATAACTGAGAAGTCTCTTTGTTTGCAAAGAGTAACATTTTATAACTCATATAAATTTGTTGTTATGCATGAGTTGATACATGGATAATTAAAGATATGCACAGAGGAGAGCAGTAAGGCCTCAGTTTTAGATGTACACCTTGATAGACATACAATCATGGTTTCTAGAATGTGAATATTGTTGCACGGATTGAACACTACAACAATTTCATGTAGTCACTGATCCACACAAGCTTACATGTTACAGTGTATGGGATGTCTCAAGTCAGAATACCATTTCGTTGAAAATGTATGGTTTATTTAGAGTTGCAATTATACAACATTGTAATGAGACATGAATGTTTTTTGGACAAAGTAGTCATTATTAAATGCAATATGTTTTGTCCTATTCTTCTGAAATATGAAGGTCACAACTCTTCAATATTAGAAGATATGCATTTTTCAAGTGCCGTGGCAGTCTCTGTTTAAAACTGCTTGTAGAGTCGTCACACCCTAACCATCCAGTTCTGCACCTTAGTAAGCAGGTGTAATGCCCAGAATGCATGAATTGACCATGGGATATATTACACTGTGAGTGTCAAACACTGATTGGTTGAAGACTATTCTACTAGCTGTGTAATCTGTGATAGGAGTATCAACTCTGGAGTCTGCTAATAAACTGTGCAACATAAGCAACAGATATTGAGATGAACTCCTGAGACGTATAGACTGAGTGCACCTGCCTCCACACCTTCCACAGGCATGACTACATTCAGCATCTGAGATAGCTGTCAATGACACTTTTGGTTTGAGGGACAAAGAGAGTAATCCACAGCATGTCTCGTGTGATTTCATGCTGTGAATTGCCATGAAACACATACATATTTTGTAACATATGTTACTGTGAAGTACTGCGCATTGGGGTGCTGTCTTCATCCAGGTTGTTTAGCGACAGCCATCATAAACTCAGTAGTGTCTTGCTGTGTTTGCAGCAAATGCACTATCCAGCATATGTAGCTAACACCTGTCGTAGTGGTGTTAGTGACTGTACATGGTTAGAGTGGTCAGAAGTCATGTTGATAATCTGCTTCAAAGCGTTTGATAGGGGATTGTCTTGTAAGCAGATATTGCTTGCACAAACCACGTGGCATGTAGTAAAAAACTTGCATAGCTGAGTTATCACAGCAGTTTACGCTACTGCTGTTGTCAAAGACTGGTACAGCGAGCTACACCAACTGATTTCTGATGAATTGCTGGTTGTGAATGTTTACTTGAAGTTGTGGCCTTTGCTGAACTCTTTTTCGTTGAATCACTTTGGAAGCTTGCTGCTGTTTGTTGCTACCCCTAGCTGTGACTGAATTGTGAGACAGACAGATGTGTAGGCAGTGGTATTAAAGACATTTGTGGCTGATGTAGAGTCGTAACCTGTCACACTTAAGAATACATCGCTGTCAGCTCGTATTTTCTGAGGTGCTATAGTAATGATGTGCAATCCAGAAAGGCTGCGCACACGTGAAAGTGCGACGAACTCATGCCATCCTTGAAATGTCCGTACCTATAAGCACCATTGCTGAATCCAAACTCAATCCCTGATTTGTGAATGGAGACAGCATATACAACACATAATGGGAACTGTTTCTGTTTACAAACATCCTTAAAACCTGAATTTAACGAGGTTTGATCTACTGTATGTGTACAGAGTGTTCCACGTGTCAAAGTGCACTACAAGTGTCTCAATATATGCTTCTGACATTGTAGACAAAGTCAGTTATGTTTCCATGGCACTGTTTACCATACCTTGTTCTACATCTAGATTATGTCGCAGCCTGATACCGCAGCATTCTTACAAACTGTTAGAACAGCTTCTAGGCCAGCTGTTCATAAACATCTGACTTCAGTTCACTTAGTCCTCAGTCATCTTTGCTACTACAGCTTTCAACTAAGAATAACGCCATCAACTGTATCAACTGCATGCAGAGTTAGAATTCTTGGTTTTCTCTGTAGCATTAGATTGTTGAATTCAGTGCATTTCTTTAGTTGTGGCATAAGACACACTATGGATGTCTGCCAGTAGAGTATATATCGCTGAAGACATTACATGCTGTTTCTATGCATGCACTATGTACTGTGATTTTTACGATCATTTAACATACAAACATGTTCTGGTGATAGAGAACCGTAACGAGCTTCATCTAACAGTGATTTGTAAGCCAGATCACCACTTTGGTGCATGTTCTCAGACAACTCAACATAGGTAAATAATTCCACATATGTTATAGCCTGCAATGCAACCGAGGATATTCTTAGCTTGCTTTGGCAGTTAGAGCTGTAAATACATGCTCTGATATTGACTGCAAGTTGAAAAGGTCTCCCAACACAAGTATACTTTTTGCCACCAAATGGCACTCCATCGCCAGTACCTAAGATCTGCTGTAGACGTAGAGTGAATACAGGCAAGCATGACATTGGAGACCATGCTGATTTCAGCAACGATGAGTAACTGCATCTTTGTGAACATGGAACGGAGCTGAGATGCAACATCGAATGACAGTTTATTTATACTCTCCAGTTCTCCATGTTCGACTGGCAACATAAAGAGACGGTGTAATGTTACTCACCAATGTTGTATGCTGCTAGTCTGTGGGAGCAGTTACAGCAACAGACATTGAAGAGCCTGTCACACCTGTACTTCTGCAGTGATGGCTTCAATCAGAAACTCTTTCCAAAGCCAGTTGAACCGCTAACAAACATTAGTAGTGGCTTGTAGTCAGTGCAGTCACATTATTTGTTTCATGTATACCATGTTGGACAGCTTCAACCTACTTGAGAGTGAAACTGTATGCTGCAGCTAATCTAGTCTTTCTCTTAAGTCAGCTGGGTTGACCATAGAGTATGTGCCATGTTCCATGGTTGTCTCAATTTCTGACATTAACACTTCTGGGGCATTTAAGGGCAGAGGGTCACCTAGAACAACTTGTCCTTCTGGATCAAGGTTGTCTTGTAGAACTAACTGGAGTGTCTTCCTGACGCTTCTCTGCCTCTCAAGCTGTTCTTTCTCAGCTTCTAGTCTTATATGTCTGTGAGTACTCAGTTTGGAAATTCTCGTAAGTGAGATTGAACTGGTCTTCGAATGTGTCACAGTCACCTTTTAATTCAGTCTCAGTCCTCCAGGGTCTAAATAGGAATAGGAGAGCAAAGTAGTAATGTTCTGTGCTCTCTGATGTGCCTAGATGCAGTTTGCAGTGATCTATAAGCCATGGCTTGTGTCTCTTCATGAGACAGCCATCTAGTCCATTAACCTTGTAAATCTGGCGTGTTGAGTCAGGTGCTGCACCTGTCTTATAGTCATACCAGTTAGCCACCTCAAAGAGACACATATCATTCATGTTGTTGTGTCTACGTGGCTAGTATGTGTCTATCAGGTTATTCTTCAAGATATGTTTTGAAGAAGGTGTATTGACAGCGAGCTCCTCAATTTCGGCATGAGGAATCAGTACACGTTTCCGTTTCTCTTTGTAG